>CM057812.1:13803933-15251433 GCA_030067965.1 Latrodectus elegans
CAGACAATTTAGTACCGAAAAGTTAAGAAACTTTAAAAAAGCTGCTTTAAATGAAATATTCAAAAATATTTCTATAAATTCCATTATTTGTATTCTGTCATTAATAGTTGATAATTTTTAAATACATCTAAATGTGTTGCTAATTTTTTTTTCTCTCTTTAAAATATATATATAATATACCCATGTATATGCTTAATATATTGACCTCTTAAATCAACATTATTTGCTTGTGATGTTTTCAGGAAATGCAAAAAATATTTTTAACGTTGTATAGTTTATTTCTAAGAATGTAATGAGTTTATTTATTACAGTTGGTTCGAAAGTATCCTTCTGAAGCTAACTGTATTAGCCAAGAAAAATGTATTCCACCAATACCTGGTATGTGTAAGCTATAAGAATTAATATTTTATAAATTTCAAAAATGCATGCTCTTATTTTTAAATTCTTATTTTTATTGTTTTCAGATAAAGCTATGAATATGTAATTCTTAATAATTTCAGAAAATGATAATTATTTGAATTCTGGTTTTGTTTGACAGAAAATGTTATTGTCATGTTGGGAAAATTGGCTGGAAGTGTATTTTAATTTTTTAGAAGTTAAATTGTAAATAGCAGTTATACAAACCAATTATAACAATCATAGAAAGTCATTTATTACTAAAATAAATGTGAATTGAAAAGGAAAGTATGAAATTTTTTTCCTTACTTAGTGGATTTTATGAACATTTTTCTTCTACTTTATTTGATTTTCTATATAAAAAAATGCCCGAATTACATATGTTATAACTCACATTTTCTGAAAACTTTAAAATAGATGGAATTTTTTTTATAACTATTGAATTTTAATAATTGTGTACTAAAAATTGTTTGAATTATATTTATAACTGTGGCCTGTTGAATTTGCTTCATAAGTACTGAACTATTTTTCTGTAATGGCTGACAATGTCTAATATCTGAGTAATTTTCAGATTAAAACTTATTAATTATTTCAATTGTTTAAGAAATTTTTTGTTTATTTTGATACAAATAAATTTTCAGAATTCATTTGCATTAATTTGAAATTCTTAAATATTGAAAATGCTATTTTATAATTATTTTAAAATATAAATAAAGGGAAAAAATGAATAATATAAATAAAAGAAAAGTAAATACATTTTTAAGGCATGTCTTCAATAATGTATTTATTGCAAAAAACTATGTTTAAGACTTAAATCAATGTTTTTTATTGGTATTAATCAACTCTTTAGAAAGAATTTGTGAAATTAAGTCTGATGTGTTTGATTGATATGAAATAAAAACATTATACTTTAATTGTAAAACATAGAATTGTGGAAGGAAGATAAATATCATTGTTAGTGTACTGCTCTGCTAAATATATCAATATGTATATTATGTACTTATTAAATATATATATATATATAAAATCAAAATACAACATCAAAAATAAATTGACCAAAAACATTTTTCCTTTAATTAATTTTTAATTATGAATATTGTATTACTCATTTGATTAATATGTAGTTTTATTTGTAAATACCATAATATCCTGTATATGATCTACAGCAGTGTATTATCCTCAAGACCTTTTTTTTCCAAGTTAAAGGTAAAAAAAGCATTGTATCATTTGTGTCAATTTTTCCACAAATGCTTAAAAATGCTGATAATGTGTCTGTCATGTAAAATAAAAATACAGAGTGTGATTAAAAATATATTAAAATTAAATAAATAAAAAATATTCATTATGGAAAAGATTTGTTTGAATCCACCTCATCGTAAAATATGGCAAACTGAGATGAAAGCATGAGATCGATCATGAGCTATAATTCCGAGAAGACTTTTTGTATTTTTCTTCTCTATAACTTTTAACCAAAAATATGCTGTGTAACTTAAAAACTTTTGCTTCCAGATGATGATGTACAAATTTGAATATTTTCAGAACAAAGTAACTTGGTTCAAGACAAAATCCAAAATGCTAACAACTGTTCTTGCAATGTCTTATCTTTACAATGAATTGAACTTGTTCTTGAACACAATTGAACAAAATTGATTATAGATGAAATAAGTTAACCCAGTTGGGGAACCTTCTGCTATTTTATGAAACATAAATGGAATTTTTTAAACTTAATTGTCAGCTTTTTTGTTGGAGAATGTTTTTTTATCATATATCCCTGGGGGCATATATTACACACTGAAAAATTCTAACACATAATCCATCGATTACATACGGGAAAATATGATATTTTTTAAATAATAAAATTAATTTTTGGACAAAAAACATAATGGTTTTCTTTTTTATATTTCATAATTTATCTATAATTCAAGAATTTTTTAAAAAATATATTTTAGTCTTTCGAATTTTTTTCTAAAATTTTTCATTTTCAAGCATCTTAGAACTTCAGTGCTGAAGTGTGAAAGAGAAAAAGATTTTTTGAATATATGTATTTTTTAAATTTACTTGATTCCCCAGATTTATCAAGAGACTATTATAGGATTTTTCTGATAGAATCATAACTAAAAATAGTAAATACAATTTTGTAATAATATTCTGCAAATTTCATATAGAATTGTACTTTTTTTTTTTATCTTTTTCCTCTTTGTGAAATGTATTTCCATTCGGAAATAATATATATCACCTTGCATAAACACTAATATAATTACACATATTTCATGCATAATTCAGTTTTTTTTTTCTTCTATGCATTAGATTTATAAAGTAGACTAGTAAATAAAAAATCATACTACTTTTACTTTATACAGTAATATCTTGGTAGGTGGGGGAGTGCATGTATTTTAAATCAGAAATATTATATCCTTATTACTGTGCCACTTGTATTAAATATTGTGAGTGCATTAATTTTATCTTAAAAGATTCTATTGTATTATTTTTAGTGGCAATTACTGAATGGAATAGACATGACAATTTGGATGAAAATATTATAACTTGTATGGCAGAATATATCCAGTAAGTGTATTTTATAATGACTTGCAAATTTCTCTTTTCCCTAATATTACTGTTGACTTCTTTAAGCTTTTTATCACAAATTAATATAACAAATAATTCTAGAGAAAGTTTATTATATATCTTAATGTCAATATTACCACTGTATAGGAAATGGGATTTACTTGTTTCCTGAACAAGTTGATCACATCAATTGTCATCCTTCACAAGGGGCTTTTTAATGCTCTTTTATATTAAACCCCTAAATATTCTCTTGAATGAAAAAAAATGAATGGAATCTGTCTAGTTTGATATGTTTTTCTTTATTTCTATTTGCTAATTACTTCACTTATTACAGCATAAGAGGTAATTTTTAGTAATGTCTTGTAATTCGTAATATAATAAATCGGGATTTTTTTAAAAATTAAATTTAATTTTGGAATATTTCTGTTTCTTATTAAATAATATATATATTTATTGTTTCTTTGTATACCAGGAAAAATATTTATTAAAATATTTTTAAATTTTCTGCTGTAACAAGAACTTTTTTTAAATTTATTTAATTTCTAATGATTTTTAATTTTTTCCTTATCTTTTTTAACAAATGAAGTTTTTTTTAGTATATTAAACTATATGTGTAAATTGAAATTAATATATAATGAAAAAACCACTTATGATCTAAGTATATATTCAAAAAATATTTATAAGTGGACAGTAGTTTATAATTGCAAATTAATTTAAATACATTCATTACTGTTATACATTTTGTTATTCATTTTAATAACTGTATTTTTATAATAGTTTCAGTTCTGGTTGCATAATTATATATATATATATATATATATATATATATATATATATATATATATATATATATATATATATATATATGTTTGTGTGTATATGGAGATGTTGTGTCAGTAGATACAATCACCTCCAAAAGTTAGTAATTGCTGATTTATTTTGTTATTGACACAACATATGTTAGGTAAATATTTACAGATGATTGAGTATTGAAGAAGGAAAAATACAGATGCTGATGAAAATAAGCAACCACCTATATGTGCAGTTGCTTAAAATGCATTAAGCAATTTTTTAATCCACAAACAGATAGTGTCATTCTTTTCTAAAGAGATTGTTGAATAGTCATATGTAAGAACTTTCAATATCTAAGAAAATAATTTATACTGTTTTTTGTCCTTAAAATTCAATAAAATGAAGCACAGGGTGTAGATTATACTTCCAGTGGATCTATTTGGATAAGCATGTTAAGAATTAGTGGTTTGTCCATTTCTCTGTGATATCTATTTGATTTTTAATTTCTTATTGGGGGAGAGATGTTAAGCTGATATGTCGAAAATAATTAGCTTCACAGTAATTATCTTTTCCTATTTTAGGAATAATTATTAAGAATATGATTATAAAACCAAAGGATGTACTTGCTCTGCAAATTTTATGTAGAATTAGAATAATGTATCATATTTCTTCTTAAAGAGCCAGTACAATACCATCCATTCCTTGTGATTTAAAAGTCTTGGAGGAATTATAGACTGTTCTGTTTTTATCATAAATTATATATATTGCAAATATTTTATTTACTTCTATGACATTTGGATGTTGAGAGTGTAGATGTGAGAATTCCTATAACTTTTCTGCAACTTAGAAAGTGAAATTTGAACAATTCAGCCTGGATTTTCTTCTCAAATTCTGAAAAATTACTATTTGCCAGTTTTGTACAGTTTACACTGCAGTTATTGTCTTTAGATGATATTTTGACAAATCTTACATTATCAGACAGTCTTGATATTAGTGCAGTATTTTTCCAGGAATTCTGCTTAGAATTCCTGATAGCTTTATTATAAATAGTTCCAGTTAATAATTCTGCCACTCATGATTTTCTTTGCTCTATTAAAGACCATTCAATGTTATCTAAACAATAACTCCTTTGTCCACCAGGGAACAAATCCTTGTTAACAAGCATTACTGACCCTTCAATTTTGATAGCAATCTTGAAGAATGTCATGTTTCATCCGATCAAAAACTACTCTTCCACACACTTTTTCTCCAATCTTTAATATAATCAATGTTCTTGCTATTACAAAGTAAGGTGAATGAATTTTCTTCTACTTAGAGCAATAAAAATAGACTCATTATCTTTATTAAGGATAGATTATAATATTAAATCATATAATGTAAATTTATTCTTATAAATCCTCACCTCATTTGTTGCAATCACTACTTCCATCCTTGATGTGCGGAGCATTTGCATCACATTCCATGATGGGCTTTTTACTCAAACTTCTATAATGCAGATATTGAAAGACTAACATTTAAAAATTTTTTTTTACTTAAAAAATTGCCTGGTTAGCACGTTTTCCATTGGTACCCCTAAAGTTTGGATCTAGGGAGTATTTTAAAACTCTACCAACTCAAACCTGTATATGCACTATAATATCCCCTTATGATGGCAATGCTGAGAAAATGGTATTTTAATTTAGTCAATGAGAAAAAAAACTTTTTAAATTTCCTCATAAATATTTTAATAAATTAAGTTTCTTCATATTGAAAATCGGATTCTTTTGAAATGCACAATGGATTAAATTATTAGATTTTATTAAGCCTTTTATTTTCTTTTGCAATTAGTACAAGAACTTTTATCACTATTTTGTTTATTTGATTTAAAGAATGTTTCTTTTAAAGATTCTTTAACCACCATGGGAATAAATTTATACTTGTTGATGCACCTGTTTATCAAATGCTGTAAATTGTTTGAGAAAAAAAAAAATTGTATTTATGAAGGAAATTGCTTTGTGAATCTCCAAACAGCTTATCAGAAAATAACTGAAAACTTGATGAAAATTACCTTAGGATAATTATATTTTGCATTTGATCCAAAATGCTGTAATTGAAATGCAATCTTTTCAGAAGTTATGAATTTTGTTTAACTCTTACCTTTTGAGATTTCTTTTAAGAATTATCCTAGTTTAGAGGTTGAATGAAATGATAACTGAAATGGATGGTATGAAATTATACAATGGACATAAAATTGCCAGAATTAATTATGAAGGATCTCATCTTTTAAATTGCTCAAATTTGTTCCAAAATATAAATTTTCAACTGTTTTAGTAAAAGCTTCATGAAGTCATTTTAAGAACCTTTAATTTTGTCATTGAAAAATTAGAATATTTTAAAATGCAAATTATATTGTGAAACTACATAAAATGATAAATGCTTTTAATTTAAATATATTTATATAACCTTAATTTTTTTTTTTTTTAAGTAGCACCCTTGCTTGCTTTTATCTATTAAAACAGTGCCTAACACTTTAAATTGAGTTACCTTTCTGTATTGTACAAGTATATCAGCACAACCTTCTGATTATAGTTGATCCTATTAGGAACCTAAGATTAAATTTAGGTTTCAGGCATACATATGTGCTTCATTTTGCACATGATTTGCTTAGAAAAATTATAAGTGATATTTAATTTATTTTAACTTTTATGATTTTTATGGACAGTTAATATTTTCTATTGTCCTTTCCTATAGCAGCTAGAAATGCATAACATTCTGATGCAGATATTTTATTTACTTCATTTTCATATCTATTTTATGTACATTTTTTAAAAATTATTCAGTTCTGCAATGCATAGGTCATTATTCTAAAAAATATTCATTTACATTCATTGACTTGTCTACCAATTTTAAAATTTTGCCAACTATTTAAAAATAAATATAATGCAAAAAATAATAATAAATACTATTTTGTCAGTGAAGCTGTTATAATCTATCATTACACTAAATTTTTTATTTAAAAAATTAAATATTTTAATCAAACAAATTCCAGGAAATTAAAAATTTTGGAAATAATTTTAAAGGACTTTAAATAGAGAATATTTTTTACCATCAAATTTTAATAATATATCTTAAATTATTTTTAAATTTTCAGAATATGAAATCTGTAGTTGTGAAATTTTATTTGTTTTTAGTTATTCATTTAAATTTACTTCAGCTTCTCTTTTCTAAATTTTTATTTATTTATTACAGGCAACTTAATACTAAATTACCAGGATATGTTTTTGAAAGTGACTTTGTAAGAAAATTCTTCTTGCCTTCAAATCCTAGTCGGGCATCTTTAATGCGAAACTTAAAGAATACTGATCACAAACAAAGTGACCTTCCTCCTAGAAGTTCTCGTCTGCGTTCTCTCACAGTATACAATTCTCAAATGTCAGGCAATTCTCCTGGACATCATCATGAGAACAAGCATAAGGCCCCAAAAAGTACTTCTCTGAGGAAGTACAATGAAAATGGGTATTTAAAGAATTTTTACTTTTGCTAAATTTATTTAAATGCCTGAGTATATATGTTTCAAGATTTATTTACTACAAGCTGTTATTATGCATATGAACATAGAAATACTTATAAACCTTTTTAATTGATAAAATACTCGTAATTTTAAGACGTTTGAAATATCTTAAGGTTTAATTTTCTTGTTAAATATTTTAGTACCAAATCAATTCTTTATTAATTTTTTTCCTAGCCCTTCTAAAGGTAATATCTAATTTTTAATTAAGTTTTCATATTAATTTTTAATATTGGATTTATTTAGTGTTTTATATATATATATATATATATATATATATATATATATATATATATATATATATATATATATATATATATATATATATATGAGTTACCTCTTTTACTTCAGGTGCTATTTTTCAGATTTTTAAATTTCTTAAAGCTGTTTCACAACTTTAACTATTAAGAAAATTGATTGGACTATTTAAAATTCATATTTCTTATACACATATTTTAAAATTCCTGTAAGTTATGTTTAAGATAAATGTTTGTTTTTATAATTTTTTTTTAAATCATTCATTATGTTCATCATATTGAAATCTTATTCATCTTATCAATTGGTTTCAAATTTTTACTTTTTTTTTTACATTGAATGAAATGTTATGTTACAAGAATATTTTGATATTTGTAAATTTTCCATAGTTTTGACATGTTTAAAATATAAAGATGGCATATTAGCTGCCTTCATAAATTAAATAAAGTTAATTTTTGAAATACGTGTATAATTCCTTATTAAATAATTTACGATAATGTGCACTCTTTAATTTTCCTGTAGAGTACTAATTTAAGTTGTGAAAGTCAAATCAAGAATATTCTTCAGAAAATGATAGAATGATTAATTCTAGATTTTTCTTGTTTAGTTTCCTTGTGAATGAACTGTTTCTTTTAAATTAAACAATTTGAGAATAATCAAAGATTTGAATTATCTGTTCAAATCAAACCATAAAAATACACAAATATTTGTCATTCATTATCAATACATTTATTCTCATTATTATTAGATTTAATAGATATTCATAAATGCTTACAAACTTATTTCTAATTTTAAAAAAGCAAAAATTATTTCTAATTTCTTAAAAGAATTGTATATCAGTGAACTCTTTTTAAAAAAAACCTAACTTCAAAATAATATTAACTATTTTAAAGTAATATACTGAAAAATATATTGATGTTATTAAATGTTTTTGTATTATGAAATGTTGAATACATTGAGAATTTGATATAGTATTTGTTATATAAAGAGTTTAATAATTTTTGAATAAACTGCTTATTAGCTTTTAACTATATCCTTAGTACTTACTGAAACTTAATAAATTGAAAACTTCACAGTTCAATTAAATTTGTATGCAAAGGTATTTGGATTCATAATTTTATTACTTTTTAACTGACATTAATTAAAAAAAAAATACTTTTTTTACTAGCAGTTCAATGTAAGCATGCTAAACTTTAATCTGAATTTATTTTTTATATAATAATTCATTTGCTAAAAAAAATGTTCTGTATGTCTAGTAATTTCTTTAATTTTGAATATTTGAAGTTCTCTTATAAATCGTATTACAATAAATAGAAATACTTTTAAAATTAAATGTAAGACATAATTTCAAATTAACTGAACAAATAAGAGCTCACTTTATAATACAATTATTTCTTCAGGTGCTTATTTAATACTAGCTAAAAATAACTCAATGGCTGTCTGGAATGTTGGTTTGTTTCCTAGTGATTGAAATTTAAATAACTGTAACCTATAGAAAAATTATACTCATTACATTTTCTTTTGTATAGAAAGTGGGGAAACTTGCAGAAAATTTAAATAACTCTAACCTAGAAAAATTATACTCATTACATTTGCTTTTGTATAAAAAAGTAGGAAACTTGCAGGAAAATTATTCCAAACATTTTAATGTGACATGTGAATTTTCTTTTTAAATTTTAGATTTCTTTTTAAATTTAAAACTAAAATGATAAATAAAAATTTTTTTTATATGTTTATTGTAGATTGCACTCACTATTTTGTAGAGCTCAGCTTTTTATGATTTACGTAAAACAAATTTAAATATTTGAAAGTGTTGTTCTTGAAAACTTATTTATTGTTATTCTAACTATGACTATTTCATTATTTGAGTATCATTTAATATTTTTGACATTTACATGATTATTATAGTCCAACCTTTGTTACGATTATTCTTCAAAACGAAAATTGATTGGTTCTTCTAATATAAAAGTACTCAACTCTTGTACCACATAAATTTAAAAATTAAGATTATATCCTATTAAAATGAATACATGTGGTTAAAATTTTCAGTTTGAGTTGAATTTCTTTATTTCATAAATAAATAAAATAAACTATTTTAAAATATGTGATTTCTTAGACTTATAGTTTCATTGAAATTTCATGATTTTATTTTCACTAATGAATATTCGTTTTACATTTTACACATCAAAAATGCAATTTTTTCAATATCTTATTGTTATATATAACTATCCAAATGATTAATGATTGCAAATGATCAATAAAAATATTTTCTTTTCACAAAATTTTTCTTTTAAGCCATCATTCTAATATCATTAATTATGAATAATTATCTGTAAACTTAGATTTCTGTTTATATCTGTATAATTTTTTTAGTAAATCTTTTTAATTTCTTATAATCTAATCAATATGTAAACTTCTATCTATATTGATCTAAATATCTAACGTTTAATTCAATCTAGCAAAATATATGCCCAAGGATCTCCAATGCATTCACCATTGCAGTCTCCTTTGTCTTCACCTTATGTCTCCCCAGAGAATTCAACAACAAACTCACGGGCCCCATCTCCATGGAGTTCTACTGTCACAAATGCTGATCGTTGTAGCTCAAATATGACCTCGTTAGATAAATCTCAAACCAAAGATTCACTTCTTGAGCAGTGGGACCATGTTAAAGCTAATAGATTAGAAGAGGTGATATTAGCAATGTTTTTTCATCAAGAGTAAATCTCGTATATCAATTTGTTTTGAATTGATTTCTTTTAATTATTTCAACTTATATTAAAAAATCTAAGATTTAACATTTTGTGAAAATCTGATTTTAATAAGAGATGTTTATTTTTATTTTTTGCTTTGTTTTTCTGATTTTCTTTAATAATACAAAATAGAAATTAAAAAGTATATTTGTGTGTGAAGTCCTATTAATAGTTTGTAGCTATTTTGATGAATTGCTTTTAGTCTTATCTAGAATTATTTTCCTACATCTCCACATAATAAATATATTATTTAAAGGTTAGCTTGATTTTTCAAAAAATGACTCGAACAGTTAAAATCATTCATTTATATTTTAAATTTTTATATTTAATTTTTTTTCTAGTTACCTACAATGTCCATTGAAGAACTTGAGGTATTGGGTATTTTGAAAGATAATGGAAGCAAAATGGTGAAGTCTGTGAATAGGAAAAGGTAAATTAAAATCATGTAAAATAGTTAAAAATACATTTTTATAAATTGTATAATTTCATTTAAGCCTGAAACAATCTCAGATATTAAAAATAGCCTAGAAAAATAATATTTCCATTAATTATAACAAAATGTCTGCTGCTCTAGAACAAAATAATTTTATCACATCAAATCACTGATTAAATTTATTTCTCTTTGGAAATATTTAACATGTATATAATTACTATAGGGAAATATTTAACATGTATATAATTAAGAAACATAGATAACATATATTAAGCTTTGAGTTTTCAACTCTTAGCATTAATTTTTGGCCAATTAAACATTTTTGTACATTTCTTGTGCATTCATAATATATGTGAACTATTTACTTTGCTTTTTTTTTTTTTTTTATAGATATTTAATCTTAAATTGTTTTAAATGATGAAGAAAAGCTTTTTTTAAAAAAATTAAAGAAGTGAATATTTAGAATAAAGTATTTTATTGACTTTTAAACAGTGAGTAAATTTTAGAGATGTGGAACTACATTAAAAGATAAATGTTCATCTTCCTTAAGGTACCCGTACACGTTGAAAACGTCAATTTCGACCAAAAATGATAATTTATTTTATTCTTTCGTTAAATAAGGAATTTAAATAGCTTTACAAAACAGGTTTGTTTTTGTCTCTGTGTTAATTAGATTCCGAGATATGAAGGATTTCGTAAAGATTGGGAAACCAAAAGTAGACATATTTAAAGCACTGGAAGTGGGCGTTTAAAGGGCCTGAATGATGTTAAAAATTAGTTTAAACAGTGTTTAATTTTGAAATATAAATTTAAGTAAGCGTTTAAAAGATACATAAAATAATTACTGTTCAAGAAATCAATCAGAAAATCAAATAAAAAAATTAATCAGCAAATATGAGAATTTCTTATAAAGACACAACACTTTAATCTTTAAATGCGATTTTCGTCAAACTGACTTTTGCCTATAATTTGTATGCTTCAAAAACGATAACTCAAAATATTTTTATAATATCACAATGGAATTTCATGAGCGTGATCTGTATATTGTTTTTGCAGTGTATTAAAGTACTAAAAGAATTTTAATCACTAAAATATTTCCCAAGTTATTGCCTGTTATTCCAATAATGGCATAGCAAATTTGGCTTAAATTTCAGTATAAATATTCCACTGGCCGTAATTTTTTTATTTTTTAACAAAAACTGAAAATTTTAGTACATGCTGTAGATAACATATAGATTATTTGGTATTAATTTTTTCAAATATTTTTAATAGTTTTTGATGTAGCATTTTTTAAATTTTTTTAAAAAAAAATGCTTAAAATTGTATACATATTTTACATTTCTGAAGAATAATATTGGAATATATCAAATTTTAGTTGCTCAATATTAATGTTTTCTAAAGTTAAATAAGAAAAAATGGTTACAATGTATGTATGCAGTGTATTAAAATAAAAATGCTCTGAACGTGTTCGGGTACCTTAATGATATATTTTATTTATTCATTTACTTGTCATTTGTAAATCATAAGAAAAAATTTTAAAAATTAGCTAACTTTGTCATAATTTCATTATTGAATAATTTCTACCTACATTATGTATTATTTTAATTAAAATTTTCTTTTATGTGAATCAGACAATGTTTATAAAAAATATTGGCTAAAGTTAAATGTAACTAATCATTTTTTATATACCTTTTAAGAAAGTGCATACTGTTCAAATGAAGAAAATATGAAATAATTTTTAAAATTTAAAGAAAAGTTGCTCCTTACAAATAATGAAAATAAACAGTAAATGTAACAGAAAATAAAAATTAGCAAAACATTTTTCCCAGTTTATAAAAAAATGAAATTAAGAAAAGCTGTTTTTAGAAAATGTTATTAAGTAGAATGATGTATAATCTAAATTATTTGAAAGAAGAAAATATATTTGTTTACTCAGAAATTTATTTTTGCTTTAAAGTTTTCAAAATAGAAATAAAAAATCAGAGGTAACTTATTTATATGTAGTAATGTCATTTTTTTTACTTGTATAATACATTAAAAAAAATTAAGGAAATTTTTGTTGATTTATAAATTGATTACCGTTTCAATTCTATTTTTGTTATGAATAAAAATTTGCTATGCTTGAAATAAATTTAGTAGAAAATGGTGATAATATATAAAGCAGTGCAATAAAGTTTGCAAATTATTATGCTCTAAATTTTTCAGTAATTAAAATGTCTTAAGATTTCTAATTATTTCTCAGTGATTTTCATATTTTCTCCTATTAAGTTAAATGGTCAATTTGTGGGTTCAAATCCTATTGTGGATTTGGATATGGGTAGTGGTTTGGAATCTACTTTGAACTGTGTAGATCCTGACCTAATTAGACATTGTTGTGCAAAAAATTGCCATTGAAAAACAAACAAAAATTAAATTCAATCTATTTTCTGTTAACCTAATTTGTGTAAGCTGGTATAAAAGTGTGCTACGTGATTAACTTAACATTAGGTTACTGTAATTATTTTAGTTCTGATAATGCATAAAAGTAAATGTAAATATTTTATAAGAAAGATAATTTATGAATGTTTATTTAATTTTAATGTAAAATAAGTATTTCAGAAAATCTATATAAAATACATATTTTATTATGTATAGATTTTCTAAAATACTTATTAATTGAAAACATAAAAATTGGAAACTGATTATAAGAATTAGTTTCTTGTTTTTATCTTTTCAGTTAAGTATTTTCATCCATTTTTATTGCTAAATACATATTATTTATTTAGATTTCTCTGTTTTAATGTTAGGATTTTAAGTTTAAAAAATATGGGATTTGTTTCAATGTATATTTCATATTTAAAAACTATTTATTTTTAGCCCTCCTAATGGTGTTATTGGCTGCTATATTCCTAAGAGTGTTTTGAATCAGAAGTCTATTTCATTAAATCAGTCGAATAGTAATGACAGCTCTCCCATTTGTTCTGAATATTCTAGCCCACCACAAAGTCCATCACCAGGTGAAACCTGCAATCAAAGTAGTTCACTTAGTTCCAGTAATGATGAAAATGGAGAAAAAAGTAAGAATGTTCTCAATATCTATATGTTTAGTATTGTTATTTTTAAATAAATTTTTACCTTTCCAAGATTTAAATTTAAAATTAAACTTCAGATGTAACTCAATGAGCTATCGTTGAATTTTATTTCCTATATTTATAAATGGTAAATTCTAGGCTTATTAGATTCTAATGATATAAAATTATCAGATTAGTAAAGTGAAAATGTCATTTTTAAAGCTTCTTTTTATCACTTTATTATAAATTTTTATTTCAAACTTTATTAGTTTGAAATAAAAATTTATAATAAAGTTAATTGTTCCAAAGAGATAAAATCTATTTTATTATCATTTGTTAAATAAAATGTTATAATAAAATTATAAAGAATACAGTAATAAAGTAAAATCACCATTTAATATTTTTCTGTTACTTTTATGCAATTTTTATTAATAATTAGAATTGTATTTATTTTTACCTAAAAAAAGCTCTCAATCCATCGAAAACATTATTAAAAATAAATTATTCTGGGAAAGTTCTTCACTTCTGTCAAAATTCAATTTGAAAAATTAAAAGCAATATGCAGTGAATTATCTTAAGCACTTTTCAACTGAATTAGTAAGAAATCACTAAAATGAAATTTAAAATAGTTTTTTGATTTTTCCTGTAAAAAAAAAAAAAAAAAAGAATCTTTTAAATTTCCATGTTTAGAAATTTCAAATGAATTAGAAATTTGTATGGAATACAATACTTCTAAAACACTTATCTTCTTTCAAAATGTTTTTAATTTTTTTTTAATATAATCTATAAATTGAGCAATTTTTTTTAAAATTGATAATTGTCTTGATGTACTTTGATATCCGTACTTACTCATTCTATGAGTATGTTAATGTGTATTTTTAGGGTCTTTTCATTATGTACAAACCCTATGTAGCTTTTTTCTTTTCTTCTATCTTACCAGGAAATATGCAAAAAAAGTATTGTTGTTAGTAAAATAGCTATGAATCAAAAACTTTGCTCTTTCATTTCAATAACAATTTGTCCATGTAACTCGAAGTTTAAACCTGTGTATTGTGATGTGCTTTCTCCCATCTTCCTATGTCAAATCGATTTAATAATTATTTTCATTCAGTTGTATAATTTTGAATAAAGAAACTACTGAGACTATAGAGATACATATGAGAGTATATCATTTGTTCATTATTTAAATATTTTTATTTTGAAAATTTATTGTATCGAAAAGGATGCTCACTTTACTGATATGGATTCAAATAGCACGATGCTACAAATTTGCTAAGCATCAATAATTGAAACAAATGAGCTGTGAAAATTATTTATTTGTTTTTAATACAAATTTTGAAAACAAGTCATTACAACAACAGTTTTTTTTTTTTAAATTTAATTTGAATTTTATAAATATTAAAATTTAAAACTGCTGTGTGTACTTGGTCTATCTATTTGCACATTTCTGGATCTTATAATTGAGAGTATATATATATATATATATATATATATATATATATATATATATATATATATATATATATATATATATATATTAAATTTAAGAGCTGAACTATCCAGTAAAAAAAATTGATTTCTAATGGACAACATTTACAATATGTTGATCATGGAGCCCATCAAGAGTGCCATTTCTCAGCTAATAAATTATATTTATTATTCTAAATTTTTATACTGTGTCTCTCTTTTATGTATCTCTTATTATGAGAATGATGATTTAGTTTGTGGATTTACTACTTTAATAAAGTAGTGAAAAAATATGGACTAATTAAATAGTAATTTGCAGGAAACCCTTGTTTGTCAGAAATATTAAATCACATTTTGTGTGAATTGAGTAACTTTAATTTTTAATAAAATAAGTTATCATTAAATGTTTTCCTTTAGTGAATACTTTTGATGTCGTATGTATTAATTTCAAATTGGTATGTACTTGTAAAGGTATTGAGAAATCAATTTATTCAAAAATTATTTGAAATATGTATTACTGATAATGAAATCAGTAGGTATGTGCATAACTTATTTTTAATCTTTTCACTTCTAATTTCTTTTTGGTAAAATTGTTTAATTCTTTGAATTTATAATTCTTGAGTTTCTGCCACTTAATTTCTAGGCAATTAAAAATTACTTTTTATGTGTTAAATAATTTTTTTAACTTATGTTTTTTAGGACCTTTATCTAGTGCTTTAACAGATTTATGTAAAATTGAAGATTCAGATACTTGTGATGTGTCTTTAAAACGAACTGATGATGATTCACAAAACATTAAAGGAAACATGAACCGTTCTTCTTTATCTGTGATTCCCTTGGCAATACCTTATAGCACCATTGTCACTCAACTGCCCCCTCTTCAAAATATGAAGCCTGGTTATTTACCAATTCCATGCCGGACAAACAGTGCTCCACAACATCTAACACCTGGTACTGTTGTTTTTGACAATCAATATTCAAGGGTTCCCTTGGCAAGTGCTCTTACATTTATACCAGGTCCAACAAGATCTCATCCTGATAGGGTGATGTCTTCAGTAAACCTGCCAGTTTCAACAATATCCCCATTTCCTGTGGTAACTTCTGGTTCTGCCACAGTTCCAAGTGCTTCTTGCTGTATCACAACTCATAAAAGCAGTAATATGACAGTGGTTACTAATTCTGGAGCTTCCAGTAGCAGAATTCCACCAAAGAATGTTAATCCTGTTAGAGATTGTGATGTTTCCAACAAACCTTTACTACAAACTACTGAAGCTACTTATGCTGCAAGTTACATTTTGAACTCAACATCTCCTTTAACTGTGGCATCATGCCCATGCTTTACTACAAACTCTGCAAGACCGTCCCCAGCTCCTTCACCATCAGTAATATCTCCCGTAGCTGCACCACAGACATCTGTGCCAGTGTCTATGTCTTACATTGGAATGCCATATTTATTCCACCATTCCATACCATTTATTCAAACACCAGGTAATGGTTTTGTGCCACAGCCTGGTGTAGCAAATCCTGGACAAAGTTTTAGCTATACTCTACCAAATGGAATTACTGCAATATCTCCAGAGCTTATATATCCAGAGCAAACGTATACTTTACAATCTCCTTCAACTCAGGGTAACCCTAGCCAAATTGCTAGTCCAGGGTCTCAGTGCTATGTGGCATATACACAAACTCCGCCTCCACCAAAGTTTGTTACCTGTTACAATTGTGGAAAACTTGGACATCGTGGTCCTGATTGCAAGGAGCCTACCATGGATGATCTGAGCAAATCTGGTAATTTACATTATCTTATATCTATAACTTTTGTTCTGTTAATTTTAAACACTAAAAAATTAATTCAGTTTAGGATTTTTAAATGTTAAAAAAGTATTTGCAAAATTTTTGAAACTTATATATTGTATATTCTAGGACAAATAATGTATTTTTAATATAAAAAATTTGAGAAAAATTTACATATTTGCATTATACATCAAACATAAGTTATAGCTTTAAAAATTCAGGAACACAAGTATAAAAAAAGATTTAAACACATCTAAAAATTTATTTAAACGAAATTACTACTTTATGAACTTTTATTATTGAATAATATGAAAAGTTGACATATTTTTCCTTGTTTTATCATCAACTGCATCATTGAATTTTACTTTGTTTTCACCCTCACTATTACTCTAACTGGTAACTAATTATTTCCTCCATTTAGATTATTAGATACATATCATCTTTAAATTGTGTCAGAATTAATATCATTCCATTTTTTTATTCTTTTACCTTCCAACATTCACATATCCCATTGTTGTAGCAGCAATAAAATGTGAGCATTAAGTTAGATTTCATGGCATATACATTAAAAAAATTAAAATCATTAGACTTGAATTGAAAAATAAAGTTTTCTAACTTGTTTAGTTATAAAGTAACATTTTTGGAAGGTTTTATTGTATATTATATGTAATGAAAAAAGGAAGGATGTTATTCTGATAATTAATATTTTTCTTAGTTTCGTTCAATTATTATTTTTTTTTTTTATTATTTGGTGAGAAACAAATTACATTTCTTTAAAGTCAGTAAGAATTTTTTTTTTTTTTTTAAATTTTAGTATTGTTTTTTTAAAGAAATAGTAATGCTAAAATTTAAGAAAATATTTCCCTGAGGGAAAATAATGTGAGATTTTCTATTGGAATGGATTTTAGATTGAAAAATTATTCAAGACTGATGAAAAAATAGCTTAAAATCAGCAAGTATGTAAAAAGATTTGCAGTATAATAAGTATAACATACACAATCACTGCAAAATATTTATATAAAGATGAGAATTATGAAATTAAAAATTAGACCATAAAAAATTAACTTAAATCAAATACCATAATTTTAATTAATGAAATTTTTTTTATCAAATCTTAAAAATTTGCATTTTATTTATACTTGCAACACAATATATATGTATTAATCGAAAGTGTTTTTCATTTCAGGTAAATTTCAGATGAACTATAATCCAGTCAAATCACCTGATAGTCATGAATAACTTTCTGTATTGAAATATATTTCATATAATTGTTAATCATTAAAACATGTTATATCTAATCATTTGTTACGAAAAAGATATAGCATATGCTTTTTTTTCTTTTTTGCGTGTGAATTTTCAGTAACTTATGATTTTTCATGGTCATTAAGTTTAACGATGATTCTTAAATGTCTTTATTTTATTTTTGTAATTAGTATTGTAAATGAAACCAAAAATCTGTTAAAATTTAAGCTGTGAAAAGTGTTACATCTGTCAGCAAATTGCTATTATGCATGATTAAACTGAACTGAACAGAAGTTATGTATTGATACTTATAAGGCAAATGGTAATTTTTCAGCATTGTAAAACTAATAAGAAATGTTTTCATAGGCATGGTGATATTATTAAAAAAGTCTAGTCATTTAAATACTTTTTAATCTTTGAATTGTAGTTTTATGATTATATAGAGTAACAATTTAAATTCAATAATTAGTCCTGTTTAGAAATGTCTATTTTAAAATGATTTTAAACATAAAATTACATTTAATTAATTGTGAAATATAATTAAAATGTATTTTTAGTACATATGTCAATTTTTTTACATAAATATTCTCCAAAAAATGTACTATTTATATGCCAGGTACAATAATTTCTATGAAGAGAAATAAGGTTTACTATGTGTAAAAAAGATTTTTTGGAGAATATTGATAGTTTGATATATTTGAAAATTGGTGCTAGGCCAGTGAATAAATTTTGATAATCTATGAAATACTTGCTGAAAATGTCAATTATAGAAATAAAATAACTCAATGCTACAGTGTAAAAACTATTGAAGGCAAGTTATTATATTTACAAAAAGAAAACTTATATATTTAAAATCTTATTCAAAGATGAATATTAACATAATTATGATGTGTAAAACTTTAAAAAAGTCAACACTATTGATACTTATTATTAAATAAACTATTGAAATAAATAGTTCAATTGAATATTTGGGAGATTTCTTATTCACATTCTTTTTATTGGGAAATTCATGTGTAAGAGATCTTATATTGTTGCATAAACATTTATTTTATTTTTGTAAATGTACTTGCGTCAGTACAACTACTATAATATTTACATCAATAGAATAGTAAATATTTTTAAAAGTACATATTTTTGAATTTTTGATTTATAAATTACTATATATCATATATCAATATTATTTAAAAAGGTTTTATATGCAGGCAAATACAATATTAATATAACTTGTATATATTTTCTCCTAATATCTGCTGGTAATTTCTCTTTTTCCTCATTTTTTATATTTATTTGTACTGTTTAACTGCAATGGGATCATTAAATGCTGAAAATTTTATTTGATAGTTAGAACTGTAATTTTTAAATAAGAGCATTTCAAAGATTATAGAAAGACTACACTCAGTGTATGGATCTATCTAAAAAATTATAAATAGGATTGTCAGTTTCTCCTCCTTAGTTATCTGTTTAATTATTAAATGTCCTTTTTAATTAATTCATAATTTGATTTATACAGTCAACTCTTGTTAATTTGGATAGTCAAAGGTTTAAAATTTTTGCTGGTTCACAAAGTTTGGTAGATTATTTCACTA
This sequence comes from Latrodectus elegans, assembly GCA_030067965.1. Taxonomy (NCBI): domain Eukaryota; kingdom Metazoa; phylum Arthropoda; class Arachnida; order Araneae; family Theridiidae; genus Latrodectus; species Latrodectus elegans. The sequence continues at coordinate 13,823,814 of CM057812.1, forward strand.
AAGTAAAATAATTCTAATCTAAAGTAAGTCATTGTGTATGAATTAAGCAAAATATTAATAAATAAGAAGCAAATAAAAGTTTCGCTATAAAAAAATTATTAATCCATTGTTTTCACATGCTAGGGAAAAGGGAGAAAGATTTATTAAAAATGAAATTTTATGTAATTCAGAACTAGAATGAGAATTACAATAAGAAATCCATGGATGTGTGTTTTTGAAAGGCTAAAATATTTAATTTGTGTTTGAATAATTTAATCTAATGTTGTTGTTTTTTTTCAGTAAATTATAAAATAAGTGTGGGTACATATTCTTTAAATCCAACTTATTAAAATTATGTTTAAAATATTTATAGAAGTTTCTTTTACTAATTCTGTATTTTTTAGATCTTGATAATTAAAAGTGTTTTTAAGTTATTTCAAACGTAAATTTTACATTTCAACAAATTAGTCGCATGATCAATAAACATTATTTGAAAACCACTACCTATTTGTAAAGGTTCTAATAAAAGCAACCTTTTCTCTTTGAATACCGAAGTTGCTTATTTTTTATTTCGACATTTAAGAGTGTTTACATTGTTTTTGATGCCGGAATTTTAATTTTTCCATAACTGGTGCTGGATTTAGAAATAATATGAATATTTTATGTTTTTAAATTTGAAACCTGTTGAAAAATTTATCTGTCTGTACTTAAAAATTTGTTAAATATAGATTAATGCATAAATTTTATTCTTATGTGTGACTGACTGAAAATTAACTATTAAATTTTCTTTATGAGTTTGAAATTGAATTTGATAAATAAAAATAATATCTTTGAGAAAATAAAAAAAATTTCAAAGCTAATTAAATGCTATATTTTAAAATACCTTAATCTAATCTCTTTTATTTATTGCATTTTTTAATTATTTGTAGTAGCAATAAAAAATCTTTCATAACTCATACTTTTCCAAGATATTGTTACTTTATTAATGTTTGAATATTTTATCTTAGCATTTTTTAGACATGTAATTTTCCATTATAGAGTGTAATGAATTAAATATGGCCTTTTATGTTTTAATTTTGCGTGCTTTTATTATTTATCTAATTTTTTTTACTAAGCTACTAAATGATTTCCAAAGAAAAAATTTATTTACAAAGCAAAGAAAAAGGAAAGATTTATTTTTAGAATAATTCCTGTCTAATTTATTAATTAGATGTAATTTGATTTCCAATATTGTATAATGTGAATGATTATTTTCAATATTTTCGTAGTAACATTAAAAATTTTAATACTTACTAGAAATAAAAAATATAAAATTCAATTTTTATTTAATGCATATTGTTTGCTAAATCATATTCAAAGTTTAAATGACTGTCTAAATACAATAAAAACTACTTATTGTAAAGTGTTAAACACCTGAAAAATTTAAAGAAGAAAATGTGAGTTTTATGCAAGTAAGACTTCATGTAACTGAAAAAGAAAAGTTAAATCTCTCTCTCTCTTTTTTTTTTCTTTAGATTTTTTAGCAAATTTAAGAAATATATTAGATTTGCTCTATTATTGTGGGTTGTTTAGCAAAATGTTTCTTGTTACATTTCACTCAATTTAATGAATTGAAAATGGTTTAATGTTCCATAAAAGTTAAATGATATGTAAAAGTAATTTTGTTTTTATCTAATATTTTAATTTTTTATTTTATTTATTTATTGAGACTTAATTTTCATATTTATAATTTTTATATGTTTATCAGCAATAAAGTAAAGCAATAAAGTTTGAAAACAATTCTTAATGTATTTTTTGTAAGAAAGTGTTGAATTTATTATTGTGTGTAAAATATTTACAGTTTGCTGAAATGCAGTTGTAGCAATGAAATCATTTATGTATGCAAGTGTTAAAAATGTTTGCAGAGTTGATTTTTAGCAACAGAGTATCTTATCTGCTTATATGCAAATTGTATAAAATTGTTTATATCTTGGATTTGTATATATAAACTTGCGTGTGCTTTGAGTATGTTTTAAATTATTAACTGTATATACAAGAATATTTGCACGTTTGCATAACGTTTTAAAAATGACAAATTTTTAGTTGCCAAATTTGGAATGAAGTATATTTCTAGGAATGAGTGTCTGAATGCATGATACTTTATAATTATTTTATGAATTTCAAAGAAATAAGATGTTTTTATGTAATTATTAAATAATCATCGAAATAAAAATATTTAATCATCTTTGTGTGTTATATTTTTCCTTGTGTATTGAAACTAGTAACTTAAGCATGCATTATGCAAAGTTATTAAAGTATATTATTTCCAAATAAAAGACAAACATGATCTCAGTTTTTTATTGCTACCATTATTTATTATGTGGAAGGGAAATTGTTGAGTTAGCCCAATGGTTATTTTCCAAATGTAGCCTTTTGGTTTTGCCATTCAAGAATTTGATTTTCTCCTCGGACTTGAATATTTGTAATAGTTTATTCTTTTTAAATCATTGATTCAGTTTAATTCGACAATGTGTGTATAAAGTTACCTTTGAGTGTTATAACTGGTAACTTAACATCTTTTGTAGACTTGTAGTACAAAATGTAATTTTAGCTCAACAAATTAAACCAAGCTGCTTTGTGCAGATTATTTTAAAATGATGTATGCTTTCTGATAAAATTCTATTGTGGATTGCCATTTTATTGATCAATTGTTTACATGATTTATTTTGTCATCTTTTGCAACCAAGTTAAATTTTATAGTAACAGTTATAAATATTTGAGATTTGTGTACATATTGATAAATTGCTTCTAAAAATATTTTACAAAAATTGTCAAGTCATTGTTATTTTAGATCTTAGAAAAATATAAAATTATTGTGAAAGAGGGAATAAAGCCAACTAAGATGTTAAGAATATAACTGGAATTAAAATAATTGGTAGGAATTGTCTTGGAATAAAATTTCCTAATTTTTAAAACTTACGCTAGTATTAAAATGTGTCAGTAGGTTCTTTTTATCAAAATACTTACATTTTCAATGATTTCTACTGATTTATTTCAAAATGTTTCTCTATGCAAATCATATTTTGATATAAAATGTTAAACTTTATTTATTAACTTAAGATTTATATATAAAAATATCGTTATTTAAATTTGGTTTGAAATATGATTTTCTTTAAATACTTTCAAGTATTCTGTCAAAACATCTAGATTAAAATGAATTACATTTATTTAATTTGTAATAAGGGTCTAGAGTTAGTTGATTGTGGTTGAGCATACAGTTGCGATTGTATTCAAAACAAAGATATTAGGAATAATGAATTGCTCTTTCTTCTTAACTCCTGTGACCAAGCCCCTGTTGAATACTGGTTTCCTCTTATCAAAACAATGTGTTACACAATTGAAAGTAGCTGAGTATGTCGTTGACCTATTTTGAAACAAAGAAAAATAACACCAATCAGACATCTCTGTTGCTGGTCAAGCAAAAAATAAAAAAAATATCTTATTTAGATCATCAAATAAGAAAATTTATTATCTTGAAAAAATGAATTGCTGTGCTAATGAAAGAGAGGAACTACATGAAAAAGAGGATTTGTAATATTATAATTGAGCGAAAAATGAGAAATTTCAGCATTAATTGCAAAACCCAATATAATGGTGACATTGAAAAATAAAAATTATTGTTAATTAATGATAAAATAAAAAATAGCTTCAAAATTAAAAATAGTACAAATCTGGAATATGAATAAATAATGTTTGAGTAATTTGAAAATTAAATACTATTTTATTTATATATCAAATATAAATGCAAAATGTATTTTCCTTTCATTTGTGTATAAACACAATTTTATTGATGTGTTCTTATTTAAATCGATTGTTTTTACATATTTTAAGAGCAGAACTTGATAAAAAGAAAAAGAGCTATATAAACAAATACAAGAACTAAAAATATCCATTATGATATTTAAATGTTTTTGAAATCAAATTCATTCACTTTAATTTTTGTAAATGATATCTATCACCACACAAACACATTTAAAAATGTCTAGTGTAATTTTTTAATATGCGAATATCAACATCTTGAAGAATTGTTGAATTTATTAATCATTAAATTTAGTTTCATCAGTACAAAGCCTGCAGTTTATCCGTTTGTACCTTTAAGAATCTAGTCTCAAAAATAAATGCATATTAAATTTGTGGGCATTTTCCAAAAAACTAAAAATATCCACAATGATTTTTAATCCAATATTATATGATATCCAATATTATGCTTATCTTGATTGTTCTACCTACGATGACTTTAAACACACAAATCCTGAATCACTAAAAATTTTTTTATTAGCAGATCTAGAAAATTATGAAGGTCAGAGTACTGTTAATCTAAATTGCATTGGGATGTTATGGCAAATCTGTTTGCCATAATATCCCAATGTATCAAAATTCGGCACAGTTTAAAAAATGCGGTTGATAACTGCATAAAGGATTTTTTGTGATTACATCCATTCCTCTATAAAATAAGTGTACTCTTTGCTCAAGTTGTACTTCTTTATTCTGATGATGAATTTTCATCTTTCGTGATTCTTAGAAATAAATAATTTATAATTTAAAATAGAATTTGGTTGTTGCAATTCATAACCAGCAATAATTCAATACAAGCATTTGCATAAGATTAGTGTTCAATCAATTTCAATCCAAGAAGTGAGATTTGTTTATTCTATTGGACTGGCAACTGAATGGTTTCAGCTCTGGCCTTCTAATCAAAAATTAGAATTCCACATCGAACTCCTCATTATAGATATTTAGTATATAATAATCCTTTTGAACTTGCCTTAGTGTGCAAAAAAATTTATCATTCCGTAGAAAACTTACTATAAATGGATTTTAGTATTTTATTAATGGAATAAAAAAAAAATAAAAGGATGAATTGAAATCTTATTGCAATGGGGAAAAGGTTATATGAAAAGGTATTTTCTCTCTCTCCTTAACTTATTTTATTATAATATTTATCCACTTATAAATTATTAATAACATGTAAAACCATTTCTCATGATTTAAGATGACTTAATATGTTTCTTCAAAATTAAGATGAAGAAAATATTTTCAACATTCTTATAATTTTTCTCAGTAAAATGAGATTTGTAAAGTAAAATAACATCTTTAAGCTGAATATTAATCAATATTTATAAATAGTTAAATTTTCACTAGCACAAGACTAGTGAAAAGACTTGCTTCACTTAAAAAAGTAAACTTTGTCAGCATAAAATTTAATTTTATATTAAGATGTAGATTGTTTACATTAAAATTTAACCGTGAATTTAGACAAATACAAGTAAAAGAAGTAAAATGTAAATAATTTTATTTTATACATTGAAAGAAAAGATAGTTCCATGCTTAATGAATCTTTTATTTTTCTTTAATATTAATTGCAATCTTCCTAATACTAACAAAGATATACAGGTAATAAATTTCCTTGTAAATATATGTTTACAAATGTTTTGTAGAAAAGGAATACTTTTATGTTTAAATTTTTTGGTATTATAGAGTGTAATACATACTAAATGATCTTCAACTGAATTTCATATCTTTCACATGTAGATTTTAAATACATTAATGAGAAAGATATATATATATATAAAAAAGACAATAATTAAAAAAGACAATAATTTTCTCAATTTTTTATTTTAGAACTATATTACACAATTATACTCTATAATGGAGCACAGCAATTTTAAAACTATAACCACAGCATTCAAAATTTTTTTTTCAATGAATTTCACAATATAAATGACTAGAATCAAACATATCACAATTTAAACTACAGTATTCTAGAAAAATTAAAATACTATAATAAATTACAATACCACTATTTTTTACATATTTTAAAGACAATACATTTAAAAAAATTGACAACTCCTTGAAATATCTTGAATAGATTTCTAAAAAGTATTTTGCATTCATCAGCCAGTTCACTAAGTTCATATTTCTCAAACATCATTTTTGTAAACAATTTATACCAATAATTGTAATAATGAGTTTTATTTTATGTGTAGTTAAATGTCATTTATCAAAATCAAATACTGCATGTAAGAAAATAAAGGCCTCCATAATTTTTTTTAACAATACATTAGCCATATTTAATATATTCAACATAACTTCAGCAAAATTTTCGAAGGAGGCGCAATACATGATTCATGGTTGATCTTGAAAATAATTAAAACAAACTGCAGTTGACACTGATTACAGATCAAGAATAAGGAAATTTATTATTTATTTTGTGTTTTTTAATTTCTAGAGAAAAGGCTTGATATGTAAGTTGGACTAAAAAATTCAACTCATATTTGTTTTCTTTCTTACTGTTTTTATTCCAAATAAAAACAAAATTTCAAGAAAACTGCGAATAATTTCAGGAAATAAAATTGAAACAGAAGTTTAAGCTTGAATTATTAAAACATAAAGCTTTTTTAAAAGGACTAAATAGACAACTCAATTTTTTTATTTATCAGTCCTTCAAGCATAAATTTGATAATTTTAGAATTGTAATAGAGAAGACATTAAAAGCAGAGTAAATATAAGTTTTCAAAAACAATATTTGGATTACTTAATAAATACAAGACTGTAAATACTTAAATAAAAGTCTTCTTCATTGATAAACTTCTTATATATATATTTTTTATTATTATTGAAAAGCTGTTCCCACACAAATGTATTTAAAATTCAGTTTCTTCATAGATATATGAATTATGAACAGAATCCATATTTTCTGTACATTATACTATGGTTATACTTCTATTAATCTTTAATTTTAGCTCTAAATATGATTTTATACTACAATTTATGTATTATATGGAATTCAATGCCTTTTGGGAAAAGACCCTTGATAATTACTTGAATAAGTTTTGCACATAATTAGTACTTACTGCAATAATTTGAATTAAAAAAAATTAATGCTATAAAATTTCAGAAACACTCCATTTATCGTTCATACAGAAATGAATTATGGTAATCTACTGCAGACTTCTAAAATTTAAACTATTCAAAAAATGTGTAAATAAATAAATATAATACTGCTAGGATGTATTCTTTACAAAATATAGTGAATTATTTTAAAATACATTATACAGTTTTTTTCATAAATAGTGGAATTATAATTTCACAAATTTATTTTTAAGCAAAAATATTTTGAAAATAAATTAATGATTATTTATTAAAATAATTAGCTCATACATAAATCCAAAGGTAAACAAAACACACAAAACTATAAAAAATAAAATGGCAAAATAAAGTGTCTAATAAAAACAACACTTACTTTAAATAACTGCAAGTCATTTGAAGTATGATTGAATCAGTTTTGAAATTACCTTTCTTAATATTAAGCAATTTTTTTTATTAATTGATCATTTCTAAACATTAAAATAATATTGTTTTAAATTATAATAAATTTTATGAAAAAAAAAATTTAAAACACTGAAAAGGTTATTAAAAAATTCAAAACTCTCAAAATAAATGCAAAAATGAACATATAAATAAATATAAATAATTTTGTATTGCACATAATTATATCAACATATTAATTCATATCACAATAAAATTACACATATACATAAAATATACATAACACTAAAAACATGATCTTTTGAGAGAAAAGTGTGATTCAAATCGTGTTTCTTGAAACAGTTATTCACACAATTAAATATTTTGAAATAAAATGTTTTGATTTATATTTTGTACATATTTATAATTATATTTAAGACTAAAAACCAAAATAATTAGTTATTAATTATATTTCAAATTTAATATAATACAATTTTTCTTGCAAATTCTGAATTAATATTGGAAATATTATCAGTACTTTACCATAAGAAAATAAAATTTACAATATAGCAATGACTGTATGCCAGTCATAATACAAATTATGTCATGGTATTCTGATAATCAAGTGTTTTGAATAATAAAATGCTTTTTAATTTATTGAAGCAATTTCCTCACTGCAATTGAATGATTAGAAATTTTTCTGGTTGAATCAAACATCAAAAATATAAAATATAATGAAACATTAAGTATAATATAACAATAAAATAATTAAATATAATGTAACAATATAACTTTATTAGCAAAACAACAAACTAAACTAGGTATAAACAATCTTATTTTTAATATTCAGGTAAACTTTGAACAAAGATTCATAATAAAGCAACTTTCGTGCATTTTTAACTTTTTATAGCAAAAAGTTAAATTGCAATACTTTTTGAAGTTTAAACAAAATATAAGTATTATTTTAATGCAATTCAACATTCCATACTTAGATAAATGTTAACTTTTGAATTCAGTGTGATAAATTTGTTTATGAAGTAAATATTTCAAAAATTAGATTTTTCTTTAAAAATTCTAACTTGAAATTTTCATTTAAAATCATATCCATTTTTTCCAGAAATATTATATTTAAAAAGATCTGATTGTGTTTTTAAATATTTGAAATAAAAATTAATTTAATATGACTCTGATTTTTTAATTTTTTGTTATATATATATAACCACTGCTTTCAAAAATTTTAATTAAATTGAATATTCCCTAAGCACTGAACAAAGAAACATACAGAAAGACAAAACATACAAAAAAATCATTTTCAATTTATTTCACGATGATGAAATCAAATTTCTTTTAAATAAAGAAAAACCGATCTTGATAAAAAAATACTTTGATTATTCCTAAATTTATTATTTCATCCATACAATTGAAATAATTTATGACATGATATTAGGACATGCTTTAGTGATAAAAATTTTAAGAATGATTTAAAATAAAAACATGAATAATGCTCCCTAGTTTATCTGATACACTAATCCTACATGAGACACATTTCTGTTCCACAGATTTAAGTTCTAAATACGACTCCCAACATTCTCATCAATGTTTTGCAAAATTCAGTAAATAAACATAGCTTCATATTATGCATTTATGTACATTTAAATAAAGGATCAAATAAATAAATGCAGGAATTTAATAGAAAATATAACACAAAAAAATTAAATATTAGAGGTTATAATTTTAATATATAAATGAGATTCATTATTATATATTTTAAATTTGCAACATAACTTTCTAAAATTATTATGAAATAAATCAAGAATGCATAAAACTCACCAATCTCTTGAAAAGTGAATAAACAATGCAAAATTTACAAAAATATAAACATTCCTTTTTTTAAAATATTTAACTATGATAGCATTTTGTTAAGAAATGAGAAGCATTTTGTTAAGAAATCTTAACATACTATTCTGAATTTACATACATCCGATACAGGTTATTACTTCACATATTATTTTTATACATACATTTCAAATATTATTTAAAAATTAAAAGATTTTTTTTATAAAAGAGATAAAATGTAAGAAAAATCTTATAACATTAAAATAACAGACAAAATAAATAAAACCATACTGAAATAAGTAGGTACTTATGTATCCATCAATAATTTCAAAACAAATTTTAGTAGGAAATATATGATACACTTATAGGAATTTTTAAATTAGCTTAAAGTACATTTATAAATGTCCTTTCTAATTGAATAATTACAATGGTATTACATAATAAAAAATTGCAGAATTGCAGAAAGAAAACAAATATGTTACAATTGGAAGACATCAGAATAGTCACTGAAGGCCACATGACAAATATGTCATTTTTTAGCAAACAAATGACATTTCTTAGGCAAAAGATTACAGTGTACCTACATTAAAGATTAAAAATTATTTTAAAATTTACTTTTCATAACAATTATGTAGCTTATTTGAAAAAAGTGTTATCTTTTAAAAATAAATTTATAGCTAAAAAAGAATTATAAAAATATAAGACTTGTAAATTTTAAATTTGCATTGCTGATTAAGTGGACTGCAGTTATAAAAATATAAGATTTTTGTAAACTTTAAATATTTAAATGCACAAATATAAATATATACAAAAAAATCTGCTTATAAGAAAAACAAACCTAATCCAACAAATGGTGTTTTTTTTTCCAAACTTTTAAATAAAAATTTTCATTTTAAAATCAAACTTAAATTTGATTTTGTCAGATTAAAAATAATTATTTTAGTCTTAATAAATCTTAATGAATTCTTAATAAATCTTTCTACGATATCAAATGCACTAGCCGAGAATATTTAATTATTAAATAGATAAAAAATTAAACATAAATATGTAGAATAACTATTTAAAACCATTCATTGTAACCTTGCATTTTTAATATTAAGATAAAATTTACTGAAGTAAAAAAAATTTGGATTCAAGTAACGAGTTTAATTCGATTTCAAATGAATTGAAGACAATTCACTTTTAAATTTCAAACACAAATCTAGTTAGAAGAGTCTTAGAATTTATATGTACACTATCTTTAATAAAACCATGAAAAAGGCATAGTGGTGGATGCAAAAAACCTTGCGTTTTAAAGATATTCACTGCTTTAAGTAAATAATTGTCTGTGAATGGAATACAAGTAAGAGCCTATTTCATGTTTATTTTTATAATAATTCTTAGAACTACATTGTATAAAATTTTATACTTACACTAATATTCTACTTAATAATATATTTAGAGAATAATATTAAAGCATAAAAATAGAAAGACTATATTCACAATCTTTCCCTAGAAAAAGGTTTCAAGACTCTTAAATAGCAACAGGAAAAGTACTTACTCAAGTCAAGTATTTGTAAGCCTGTAAAAATATTCACTGAAGAGGAGAAGCTTTATGTGGTAAGAGTCCTTTGCTATAACCAGTCAGTACTTCATGATAAAAAGCATGCACTATATTGAAAAATATAATGAAACTTCTTAGTTTTATTACTAACATTAATAATTACAAATGAATTAAATAATTAGAGTTAAATAATATTTATTTAAAATACTAATTTAAAAAATTGATGAAAGACAGAAATCAAAAAATTAAAAACATTTTTTACAAAGCTCTTTCATTAGTGTAAGAAAGTATGAGCAAGATGATGATTCGATGAAAGCTTTTACAGCAATTTGTATTCAGCTCTATGCAAATAAAAAACTTAGTTATTTTTACTTAAGTATCTACATATTAAATATATGGGACATTTTTTTAAAAAATTTATTCACTGAATTAAAAATATACCAGTATTTTTTAATTTTAAGATGAAAAATAGGAAATGGTAACATGATAAAAATATATAAGGACACATAAGCATTTATGCGCGCGCACACGCACACACACTCACATATATGTTTGCATGTGTGTACATAAATGTAATTAATTCTTTTATTCCATTAATCAGCTAAAATATTTTTTAAATAAAATTTTAGATTAATCAAAACGTAATCTAAAATTTTCTGCTAATTGAAATCAAAAATAGAACGAATGTATACTATTTTGAGAACATCTATATTTAGAGTCATTTTAGTCATAATTAAATACAAATTTAAAAAGGCACAATAACTAATTCTCAATGATTTTCAAATACAATTATCAGTTAATCATTTCAGTCATCTAAAATTTCATAAAGTTTGAAATTAAGAAGTATGGAACTTTATATAACTGCGAATACTTAAGATTCCATTCACAAAAGTAATATGTTATGTAAAATAGATATTAAATTAATTTAAACTTTTTTAATTAACAAATAAAAACTTAAGTCAAATGCAAAATTAAAGTTTCATCATCAAAACATATAAAGATATAAATTTTTAATATTTATGCAAAATGAGTGAGTAATTTTTTAGATGAATGTATGGATTTTCATATTTTAACTTCACTTGATTTCAATTTCATATCTTCCAGCACATTTATTTAAGGTTTACTTTCTTCTCTGTCATGTTTTCCTAGAGGTTAGAGGCAAATTTTCAGTACTTAGGACAAAAGAAAATATCATTAAATATCTTATTAATTTGAACATCCTTTTATCTTCCACCAAGAACAGAAATAAATGTTTTTTATCATCTTGCAATAATAAAAATTGTATGGCAACGTTTGCAGTGATTTGTTACAAAAAGAAATGATAGTGTCATAAGTAGACAGTTTTTTTTATATTTTGTCTCAACTAAATTGTTTCCAAAATTTGATTTAGTTTGTTTGTCCATCAACAGTCATTTTTTGCACACAAGAGCTAATTAGACTGGATCCTACAGTTTAAAGTGGATATCAAACCACTGGAAACATCCAAGCCTCAGGTGGGATTCAAACCCACAAACTGTTGAACCGAAGGCAAGAACACTAATTACTCGGCTACCCACTCAGCTAAATCATTTCCAAATATCCCCAGACAAATTGCAATAGAATAAAAAGAAATAAGATGGCATACTTATGAAATTAATGATTTTTTTCAATCTAAACTTTAGAGCTGTTTCTCTGCTGGTGTGAGTAACAATTATAAAAACTTTCAATATAAAAAATTTCAACATGAAGTTTAAGAATAATAAAATTTTTTAATTCAAAGTAGAAACTTAATTATTGATAAATTATTTTTTGATTATACTTGCGACTGAAAATGTACAATGTGGTAACAAGGAAACTTATTCCAGATTTAAGACTAACTGGATTTTCTTCTTATAGAAACATGATATTCACACTTTATTCAACAACTAAATGTTGAAAATCAAAATTATACAATGCAAACTGTTTGAATGCAGAAACATAGGAAACAATAAATGAAACTACATATTACATAAAAATATTTTTCATATTAGAAACTTATTCTCAGAAATCTATAATTTTACAATTTTTAGAATTAACAAAAGTTGATATCCACAATATGCATAAGCTAACTTCAACGAGTCAATGAATTTAGAAAATAAATATTGTTTCATATTCATGAAGGAATTATTTTATTAAACACTTATAATTCATAAAAAGATATATACACCTTTTGTTAAGCAATTTAAGAAAACATAAAATATAAATCTCACTCTTCAATCATATTTTTTCATATTGAAGTTAACTGAACTACAATAAAGCTTTCCAAGTTTGTCTTATGTTTCAAAAATATTTATCAGAAATAAAGACTTACAAATAGATTTGTTTGGTTCATTCAATAGCTGCAATCCACCAAAAGCAAATTTATCAAAACTTTCATGCTGCCATAAAGCATAGACTGAAAATACCAAAAACAACATCTTAAACATTTAATCATCAATGTCATACATTTTTGTGACACAAATTAAACTATATCAAATATTCACCTGTATTATGTGGCCCAAAAATTGATGTGAAACAAGCAATTAAAACTGAATTTGAGCTTTTCAATTTTAGAGAACTGAGCTCCATGGCAGCTTTTAATCTTCCATCCCAAATATCAGTGTGACTATTCATATGAAATATTTGTAGTTCATACACACCTAGAAAATATTTGAATGCAAATTTTTATTTGCAAAATATAAATTACTTTTTCTTTTCTTTTTTCAAACAATATTGAGTTTTAAAAAATTGCTAGAATTTTAATATATTATAATATTGAAGAAATACATCCAAATATTTCAGAATATCATGGTGCAAAGAAAATTTGCAACAAATTTAACAAATTTTAAATTGTAGTATTTAGCTATTAACAAACATACTATTATCAGTAACAGCATAGGTAAAACTAAAATATTTATTTTCAACAATAATTCACAACAAAATATTAAATTCAAAGAAAATTAAAACTTTTAATAAAGATTAACTTCAAGAATAAGTTAAGTTTTCATTTAAAAATGGAACAAAAAAATTTTTTTTCATTGCTTGAAGAAAAATATTAAGTGATTAAGTGAAAAATCTTTATATTCTTAGTTGCTAAAATTGATTAACAGCTTAAAATATTAGGATTTTTTCATTTAATATATAATACAAGATAAAAAAATATATATAAAGAACCAACCTGATTTACTTGGCAGAGTAATTAAACTCCAAGGTAACAACATCATGGTTGCATTTGTCTGAGAAATATACATAGGGGCAACTTTACTTATATATGATGTCTGCCACTCTTTATCATTTGCAAGAGCTTTTCGAACTCTTGCTCGATGCTCATGGTTATCTACAAAACGATTTATTAATTACTTTTTAAATATTAATGAGAAAAATTTAACAAATATCTACTGGGTAGATATTCAAAAAATTATAAAGTACAATATAAACATTATTAAAACTATGGACATATAGAAACATAAATAAGTATGATTTGCAGCTAAATGAATTAAAAAATACATAAGTATGCCATATAAAAGCACATTCTGATGATAAATCCCATAAACTAATGCTCAAAATCAGGTTTTGGGGGATTTTTTTTATTCCATATCAAAAAAAATGAGCAACAGAAATACTTAATTTACTTAAATTAGCACAGATCAACAAAAAATAAATGTATTAATTTAATTAAATAAAACATTAATTTTAGATAATAGAAGATCAAAGTGAGATAAATGACTTTTAAATGTAGTTGCAATGTAGAAACAAATTAAAATATGCACACAAGTCATTGTAAGTAGTCTCATTAATAACATTTAAAAATTTATTACATAAATTTTATTTTTTCCAGACTTAAAGCTATTAATTATTTTTAAATGTAATTATTATGGAAATTTAACATAAAACTTTTGAAATAAATTTAACAAATAGATTTGGGGCTCATTAGATTAAAAACCAGTTTATATATTTTAAGAATTTCTATAAATGGATGTAAAAAGTAATTAATTAGTATAAGAATCTTTAATGATATTTTAGAGCATTATTTTAAAAAAAAATTAAGAAAAAACTTTTATGCTAATTTGTTTTGCTATTTACACTAATTTTGATTGATTTATACTCATGATTTCATTTTGGAAATTAACCTAGTGACTTATAACACCATTCAGTTACTATCAGAAAGAGATAACATAAAAATGTTTATAGTTGACATTCAAAGATTTTTATTCTTTTCACTGAAATATAATATATCAATAAAATTATAGTATTTCACACAATTATTATGAAAACTGCCAAAGCAAATCACAATTTTATTCAAGCAAAATAAATGTCATCTTAATTTTTACTTCAGTAGATATTCATCAAAATTAAAAAGTAAATTGTTATGCAGATAAGTAGATTACTACAAATTTTTTGGAAGCCCAAATATAAAATGTTGAAATAATCAAGGAAAAGTTATAAAAATTTAAGATTCAAAGAAATATTTTACACTCGGTATAAGAAACCGGATTTGGGCATAGGAGAAATATAACTAAAATTAAATAAAAATATACAATAGAAACATATATATTTAATACATAGATCAAATGCACCATAATGTAATTCATTTCAAGTCAATTTTATCTTTAATAAATAAATATCTTTATAAATTGTTTAATTAATTTGAAGAGTATTATCTTTATTAATTTAAAACACAATTGTGCTTATTATAGTAAATAATTCTTAACTGATTAACTATATATATTTTAATATATATATATATAAGTATGTGTTTGTTGTAAAATTCATTTTCCATATAAGTTTCGTAGTGTAGAGGGATGTAAACCAAAGTAAAATGAAATTATTATGTTTGTTATGGATATTCTGATATTCTTTCAGTTAACTCTTCGCAAATCATTTGAAATAAAATACTTTCATCACCTAATATAAATTTTATGATTCTACTGAACGTTATGCCACACAACTTGTCTAAAGGTTAGCGTGCCTGACTGCGATGGGGAGGTCCTGGGTTCAAATCCCATTTCGGGTATGGATGTACTTTTTCTCTATGCTTTCTTTGTCTGTTTCTTTTTTCTGTAATTGTTCTTTCCTTGCATGAAATTGTTGTGAATGATTGCCTACCTTATATATACACAACAATCATATACATTAACTTACAAAAAATTCCAACATAAGAGGAAATTTTATATGAATAAAAGACATACCTGTCTTATTTCCCACACACAATCTGTTTTCATTTATCCCTTAAAAGTAATTTTTTACATATATGATTTAATTAGACTAGGTTATATATTATATATATACATATGTGTGTGTGTGTGTATTTATATAAAACATTAATTATTATTAGTAAGTAGTAAGTCTAATGATACAAAATGAATTTTAATTAAAAACTTTTATTAAAGAAACAAATTTATATATAGTTAAATAATTTCACTTCAGAAAAATTAATAGCATTTATAATACTTACCATATTCCCAAATATGAATAATTTCATTCAATGATCCTAATTCAACACTCCAATACCCAAAAAGTTTGGAATGCTTGATACGAATGTGAAAATTTTCTTCAGTGAATTTTATATAATCCCTATAATCTTTTGGCCGAATAGCATAAGTTCGAATTTCAAATATCTTTTGAGATTCTTTATGATTTATATGAAGATTATCATGTTCAGACCCTCTTGTGTTTAAGGGAGGTATGCTACCCATAGATCTTCCAGTAAAAGAGCAGAGTCTGGAAGCTAAATGTCCACGGCTCTGAAACAAACTCTGAAAGACAATTTTAATATTATATAAACAAAAATGAATTTAGAATTTTATATACGTTTTTAAAATAAACAAATCATTAAATATTTTCAAAATAACCTTAAACTTATTTTTTTCTTTCTCTATTATTAAAAATCTATACTCAATGAATATTGATATTTTCATAAGCTTGATAAATTTATAAAGGAATAAATATACACCAAACAAAAATTTTCAAAGATTAGAAAGTTGCTTTGATCATATTTTCCAAAGTTTTCATTTTAATTTTTTATTAAGGAATTTATTCTTAAATAAATACCATTTTCTTTTCGAATAAAATTAATATCTTCAGAAATATTATTACAATAATTAATAATTGATGGAATTACAATAATTAATAATTTGGGAGCATCTTTTCATAGTCATTTAGATACAAATTAATATTTTAATTAATTTAATTACTTCTATTAAGATTTTTAATCATTTGCACTAAAAATTTGGTTTCTTATAATCCCCATTGCAGATTATCCTTCTAATTCTTAATATCACAGATGAACCATTGAATTTTTATTGAAGATGTGGATGTAAATATTAATCAAAGGTAGAGAATTCTAATATTTTGTTCAAAAAATTAGTTCTAATAAATAGAGGGTTCTTTTATTTCAATTAAATGTTTTCCTTACAATGACCATTCTGACAATATAAACTAATTTGATTTTTTATTTAATAAATAAGAAACTGTAAATTGCTGGTATGCTTATTTTACAATTTTATTTCAAATATTACAAATATATATATTTTATGAAAATTTAGGTATTAAATATTTTATCGACAACTAAACAGAAAAGATCAAAAAATGTCTACATGCAGATATTACTTTCTTCAGGAAAATTTTTATTATACAAAAAGTCATATTTATTCACAAATCATTATCTATATAGGAAATGAGGATAGAATATTATAGGGATTTCACATTCTCCTTTCTTTAAAATAATTTAATATCAATAAAGATTTTCACTTTGTTATGAACTTGACAAAAGTTCTTTATAAGAAACTTTGAAAAGCTTTTATTATTATAATTATCCTACACCCAGCCTAGGCCAATCGGCAATGCACTGTCTTGCTGACCAGTAAAGATGTGAAGAACTGAAGGGGGGGAAATATATCTAATGTCAATATCTTTCAGACTAGAACACTTCCAAAGATTACTTCCATCCATAGAGCCACAGTCACACAAGAGGCAGAGGAAGCCAGCCCAATTCTAAGTAGATGATGTTGAATATATAGCCTGTCAGTCATAGCCCGTCAACAATGACCGGAAGCAGGCAACACCAATTTTCCTAGGCAAACCCGGAGGAACTCTATTTTCATGCTGTAACAGGCACTCCCAACTCTTGCCTGCAGTCAAATTAGCATAGTGTAGCTTCCTAAATGTCTTGAGCCTTCATGCCATTAAAGACTTGAAGTTACAAATTGGGATAGGAGAATGACATTGGGGCAGACCCAGAGAAAATTTTACTAAAGAGTCAGCCTTCTCATTACTTGGAACCCCAACATGACTTGGAGTCCACTAAAGTACAATTTTATTACAATTTTCAATAAGATTACTTAGGGTACTTTTACACCAAACTTTGAAAAGCAACAAACTTTTCAAAGTTGCTTATAAAATTAAAATTCCCTTTACATCAAAAATAACCTGATTCTTTTAAGTGTTTTCTAAATTTTTATCCAGTAACATTCCATTCATTCAGATTAGTTTCAAAAGAGAGAAAGTATGTTACATATATATATATAATGAATCTAACTTATTTATCTATATATATATAAATAAGTTAGATTCATTTTTTCTGGAGTTTCAAAAGTTAGAATAATTATACAAATGATTATTTTATCTTCTTTCAAAATTTTTAATATATGAATTAAAAAAAAAAGATAAGAAAGAAAAAAAGAAAAAGATTAAAAAATAAAGCAGTAGTTTTAGTTAAGATTCAAATTTAATCATGGTTATTATATATATATATATATATATATATTATATATATATATATATATATATATATATAATGTTAATTAACTGCCAATTAGCTAATTTTGTTTTATACATCAATAAAATCAATATTTTCTGCATATTAAAGTCATGATTATTAGATCAATATGTATATAATCAACTTTATTTAAATATTGATCTAATTGTGCCACATAAATGTATGATTACAGTAAAATATTGATTATTCTTAATTTAACAGTTCTGATTTATTAATAATTATTTCTAACTGAATAATATTTCAAAGAAACAAAGGTTAATATTTTTAAAAAATGTTTATGTTGGTATTGCATGTTCAATTTTAGGAAAATGTTAATATAAGAATTATTTTGAAATGCTTGCTTATAAAAAAATTATAACTTTATAGTAGATGAATTAACAATGAGAGAGTAACATTGAAAATCTTACATAATTATGGTGGTTTATTTTTGGTTACATGGCAGAGAGGAGTTAACTGTTTATGTAATATTTATTAAATATTAATTATGGCTTCTGCAATAATGAAAAGATCAATGTTAATATAAATATTTTGAAGATTTATTAATTTTAATGCAATGCTATCATATATATATATATTAAATATTGTTTAATTAATAAATTTAAAAATTGTTTTCCATTAAATTTTATGTAAGTAAAATTTATTTTTCCAAGTTTAAAAAATTAAAAACAATTCTGAAATTTTAATTACTAAATGAGGTGGTACAATGAAAGAATTGATCAGGAGAAACTAAGAATTAAAACAATAAAAATGAACTCAAACAATTTTTTTTAATAAAGTGCTTTTAAACTTTTTTTTCTATAATTTGTGGAAAACTTTGATATAAGATGTTTAAAGAAAAACAGTTACAATTTTATTTAAATAAGTTATTATTCAGAAACATTCACATAAAAGAAAAGTAATTTAAATTTTATTCAAAAGTTTCAAAAGTATCTACTTTTTCAAGCAATAAATATAATATTCTGTGGAGTAGAGAGAAATGTTGTAAATGATTTATTTGTTAAAAGAATCAAAATTATACAAATATTGAAATGAAATTATGTATTAAAAAATTGTCGATTTAATTCTAATAAAAATTAAACTTTTCATTAAACATCTTTTTATTCAAATTTAGATTTAAAATTTTATATGAACATTATTTGTATCAGTGCATGTTATTTTAATAACTAAAAAAATATGTGTATACCCTAATAAAGAGCTGTTAACCCTGATAAAGAACTGTTAACATAGCAGTAAGAGAAATGCAGTTTTTTTACCAAAATTATTCTTGTCATTGATGATTTTCTGTCTGATTTTTCTTTGTATTTTTAGAATTTCACACATGATACAGTTGCTGTTTGGTTGCTCAAGATAATTACAATGTTAATTTTATCATAACATTTTGAACACCACCCTAAAAGACTCATTTTTTATGAAAGGAGAAAAATCTGACTAATTTATATTTGTGGGTAACATCAATATTTAAAGTAAAAAAAAAATTTTTTTTTTTGGCACTTTTACAAATTATAGCTGTGAGAAAATAGCATTCACCATGAAGCTCAGAGGTATCAGAGAATGTTTTAAATATTTTACAAGAAATCAACAAAATGCTAATTATGAAATTTTATATTTACAGCACTACTCTTTTAATTACTAAATTCTCCAAAATAATATATAACAGTTCTTTTTAAATAATCCCAATTATTTAGTAAAACTAAAATCATAAAATATCAATAAAAATTACATTATTAACATTTTTATAGTAGTGACTAAAATAAAATTTATAATTATAATATAAATTTATTCATATTTAACTTATAAATGTATATAAATTTTTATTAATTTATAATATATTTTAATTATTATATATAATTATCATATATAAATTTATCAATTTATAATATATTTTTTAAATTGATCAATTTATAAATATATATAAATTTATTCATTTACAAAATCTAATTTAACAAAAAAAAATCTGATTTAATTTTATAAGCCAAATGACAGATAAAATAGAAAAGATAAAATTATTGCTATATCTACAAGTTTAAACACACACACAAATGACATTTACATACATTAACAAAATCAATTAAATAAATAAAATCTATATTTATGTTGATTAAAACTATGTAAGGTACAATAATCTACGATGTCACTTATAGTACTGGCAAAAATTTTCAGTTTCACATAAAACTTTAAACTCCCCATTTTTAAACCATATCAGTTCTTCCAAAAAATAAAGGCAGACAAAAATTAGACATCACTTAAATTATGTACACTAAACCTACTCAAATTCGCTTTTACAAACTGATATATTCTTCAGTCATGTCTTTTTCTTTATTTCTCACTTTTGTTTACCAAAATAATATTTTTGAATGAATCTGTTTTGAAACACTTAATTTTAAAATTGAGGTCACAGTAGTTGCTATACATACTTATATTTATTATAACATATAATGAAAAACAGCAAAAAATTTTGATATGATTAAAAATATATATATATTTAAATACAATGATTAAATACATCATATTAATCTTTTCAATATAATTTTCTTATTCAAATATTTATTTCATTGTCCTTTAATGTTTTCTTATTATTATCAAGCACACTACCACTCTTTACAGACCAAGTTTTCCCCACCAGATTCTATTTAATGCACGCAATAGACTTTCACTCATTCACTCTCATCAGTTTCAAATCTTTCTCTACATCTCCCAGCCAACAAGTGAGAGGTTTACCTCTTCATAATCCTTGTAGATAAAAATCAGCAGCAATATATTAATATTAAAAATATTATACACACTTCAATATACATATATAATTACATTCCAAGGATTTCTAATGGATTTAATCGAAAAAGTTTGGTAATAAATTTCGTTTTTTGAGCACTGTGTAAAGTTGCTTTAAGCACACTTTAATGAAATAGACTGTAAGAAACTGTACAAGAATATATTTTAATGTAATAGACTGTATTTTGACAGTAAGAAACTATACAAGAATATCACTTTTAAAATATTAATCTTAAATTGTAAATGCGAATTATAAGCAGATTAGCACTCCACGCCAAAATTATATGGTATAATAAAAATAAGAAATTTAATCAAGAAATTAAAAAATAGCAATTAACTACAATAATATAAAAGAACAAAAAAATTGCACTTACTTTCATTAACTTATTACACACTAAAGCCATTATATGATTTATTAAAACTAAAAGTACAAATTAAGCAAACTCGGTCATTTCTATTGAAGGTCGTAAAAATCAGTATAATCAGAGATATGTACAAATTACTGAAATAGTAGAATGATTATATGAACGTAAAATACAATGTCAATAAAATTAAATTAATGGAAACACTATAATATATAAACATAGAGGCACACTGCAACAAGCGACAATCCGGCCCCAAAAAGACCGCAAATATTTGTTTCGGTTTTCACACCATATTGCATAAGCGACACGATTTCAATTTCAGTGTTGAAACCTTGAATCGATTAACTCTTTGCTGCCTCGCAAACAAGGGTAAATGAATAAAATGGGAAATCCACGATTATGAATTTCAAGCAGAATTGAAACACTGCAACATTCTGTGCTACTTATTGGATTGGATTTTCTTCTGATCCTGAAAATATTTAATTTATTATCCATCATGTTAAAAAATTCAGCTTCAGTTAATAGTTTCCGTATTACAATTTACACTAGTAAATGACAAAGCAATTTCCATCAATACTGTAGTTTCATCTTCTAAGAAATTTCATCTTCTATGAAGAATCATTTCAAATGTGTTTTTCAGCAATAAAAATAATTTATATAGAAGATAACCAAGATTTCACAAAAACAAACATAATGATTTCTTATAAAAAAAAAAATATGCTAAAAATTAGTCCATTTTCCTTTACAACTTAGGGAATATGTTATAAAATAAACACACACAGAGAATTGATTAAAAAAAGAAAGCAAACAGAATTGAATATCAATTCTAAATCAACAATATTGAAACATTTGTCAAGCATTAAAATTATACACTTAATTCTTCTGTAAAATATGCTCGTAAATGGATTTTTGCATTGATCCTATTTATTTGTCATATTTATTTCTTCCCTTTGAAATTTAATTAGGATGATGTTTAGTGCTAAGCTCACATTTAATTGTATACTTTGAAGTTAAGTTTCATCAAATACAAAAACCTTTAAATTAATTTAAGAAAATAATAAAATACATACAAAAAGATCAATGTCGGCATTTTTTTATTGATTTCATTATAATAATTTTCTAATGCATTGTATATCTATTCATGATTCATAATTTTGTTTTCAATCTTGTATTAATCAAGAAAAACTATTTTATGTAAAATTCTTTTGAAAATTAGTATATTATTAATTCAATAAATTAATACTATTTTACCTTTTACAGTTATATTATAGCACTGGAATTTGTATTGCTTGTATTATCTCATTTATTAGAGTCTATAAACGAAATATTCTTGTATTAATATTAATGCTTACTCTTATGATTAAAACAGAAAACTATTTAAAAACAAATGTTGAGACAAAAAAATAAATCTTCATAATCTAAAAATGTTTATCATTTTAATTTTTCTTTCCTTCTTGAATATTATAAATATTTTCGCATATTAAATACACTACTGGCCATTAAAATTGCTACACCAGGAAGAAATGCAGATAACAAAGTGATATTTATTGGACAAATATATTATACTAGAAGTAACAAGTGATTAAATTTTCAAAAAATTTGCTGGATAGATCCTGAGAAATCAGTACCCAGAACAACCACATCTGGCAGTAATAACAGCAGTTAAACGACTGGGCATTGAGTCAAACAGAGATTGGATTGCATGTACATGTTGGTACAGATGCCCATGCAGCTTCAACACGATGCCACAGTTCATCAACCGTAGTGAGTGGCGTTTGGTGACGAGCCAGTCGCTCGGCAACCATTGACCAGACGTTTTCTATTGGTGAAAGATCTAGAGAACGTGCTGACCAGGGCAACAGCCGAACATGTTCCGTATCAAGGAAGGTCCGTACAATACCGGCAACATGCGGTCGGGCATTATCCTGCTGAAACGTAGGGTTTCGCAGGGCTCGAATAAAGGCTAGAGCCACGGGTCGTAACACACCAGAAATGTAACGTGCACTGTTCAAAGCACCGTTCAATGCGAACAAGAGGTGACCGAGACGTGTATGCAATGGCACCCTCTACCATCAAGCCAGGTGATGGGCCAGTAAGACGATGACGAATGCACGCTGCCAGTGTGCGTTCACCACGATGCCGCCAAACACGGATGCGACCATCATGATGCTATACACAGAACCTGGATTCATCTGAAAAGATGACGTCTCGCCATTCATGCACCCAGGTTCGTCGTTGATCACACCATTGAAGGCGCTCTTGTCTATGACGCATCGTCAAGGGAAGCCGCAGCCATGGTCTCCAAGCTGAGAGTCCATGCTGCTGCAAACATCGTCGAACTGTTCGTGCAGACACTTGTTGTCTTCCAAACGACCCCGTTTCTTGACTCACGGCTCGTGACGTGGTTGCACGATCCATTACGGCCATGCGGATAATATACCTGTCTTCTCGGTTGCTAGTGATAGGTGGCCGTTGAGATCCCGCATGGCGTTCCGTATTACCGTCCTGAACCCATCGATTCCATATTCTGCTAACAGTCATTGGATCTCGACCGACGCGAGCAGCAATACTGAGATAAGATAAACCGCAATCCCGGTACGCTGCAATTCGACCTTTATCAAAGTCAGAAACGTGCTGGTACGCATTTCTCCTTCTTACACGAGGCATCACAACAACTTTTCACCAGGCAACAACGTTCAAATGCAATTTGTGTATGAGGTACCGGCTGAACGTATGAAGGTGCTGTGATATGCAAATGAATTTCCTCATTTAAACACAATGTAGGTGTTGCTACTGGCGCCTGCTTTGTCTGAATGCGCTGAAAAGCTAATCATTTGCATATCATAGCATCTTCTTCCTTTCGTATAAATTTCACGTCAGTAGCATGTCGCCTTCTTGGTGTAGTAATTTTAATGGCCAGTAGTGTATTTGTCAAACAAAAGCTGGTTAAAGCCTCTATTAATGGGATCTATCTGGACGGATTCTATGTTAATCTGATCCAGTAAAGAAGAGAGATTTGTCTCTGAAAATTTGGTAAGTGCTGACAGATTTCTTTCATTATGAGCACATATTTCTTCAGATGACTCCACAGATTTATTGGGGTGAAAGACGCTATTTTAAAGACTATGACGTCCGAATTCCTTCCACTGATGTGGCGTGGATATGGAGAGGTGGTGTGAGTTAAGATGTCACTTCTTCGCCTGACCGTGGTTCAAAATTACGAGATGTTTGATGGTGGGCGAGTTTTCTAAGACCATTAACTTTAAGGTTATTCCGGGGTTCACCAGGATCGGTGTATATATATGTATGCAAAGCAGTTCGGGTCTGGTGCCCAATCCATCGTTTTGTCTCCCATTTGTATACCCTGACCGGCTTTTAAACCTTTCATTTCCCAGATAAGTTTTTCGCAATAACAGCTGTTACCAGCACATCCTCACAGATGTCTGTGTGGTATGTATAAGCATCAATTGCTCAGTTAATTCTAAATCAGTTCTCCGTATTACAATTAAGCAACTACTTTTGAAGTCGTTCTGTTGGTTACGAGGTCATCGATATGTTGCAATGGCATTATACGTTGTATCTCCAAAGTGTCTCTTCATTGCGTCTCTAGAACAGTAGGAAAAAAGAATGAAATTTTCGGAATAGTTATTAAATTTTATATGTGAGTTGCGCAATAGAAATACTCACTATGATCAGAATTGTTATTCATTGATTTTGAAAACATAATCTTTGCATACACCTTATACGGAAATTTGGATACGAAATTTCGAGATTATCAGGTCTTTCTTTTTTTGTCTACAAAAGCTTGTTTATACACACAGTAAAAATTAATTCATCTTGCATTTAAAGGATTAATATTTCTGCATCTATTTACCATGGAAATTTGCATTTAAATGTAATGCGAATGTAAAGAGCCAGAATTCAGTTATAGTTAGAAGACTAATATTTTTAAATATAAAAATTTTTCAAAGATATGATCTTTAAAATGTATGCTTCAGCTTGCAAATAGTTGACCTGCATCGAAGGAACGACATCTCAAATAGCAATTTCAGTGAATATACATATCGATTTGAATGATAATTAAAAGAAACGATATAAGTCCCAGGATTTGAGTCTCTTTATTTTAGTGAACGTACGTATAGATTGGAATAAGCATCATCTTCACTTAACAAATTGCTTACAGAAATGAAAAGTATCATATATTATTTCATGTAAAAAAAACAAAAAAAAAACATGATGTTATTTTAAAGAAAAAAAGTCTTCAAGATCACCAATTTATTTGATATTATTAAAAATTAAAGAACACTCATTTCTTAAAATATGAGAAACTGCACACCTAAAATAAAATAAAGAATGATGTAAAAAAAATTAATCGAAAATATTTAAGATCAGAAAATTTCAACATTCACTATCTTCCATCATCAGAATAATATCCTTTATACATTTTTAATTGTTCTCTCATGATTTAAATTTTTATAAGCCGTTTTGTAAAAACTACACTTGTTAAAAGAGTATTAAACGTATTATAGTAAACGTACATAACTCAATATTATGAAACGTTTCAAAATTTCTGAATAAATTAAAAAAAATATTTCCCTCTTCCAATATTTTTTTCCAAATCTATTTCTTGTAAGCAAATGCTCCATCATAAATTTTATGCAAATTTTTAAAACAATTTTCCACGTCATTGCAATTAATCTAGAAATTTTTATCATTTGAAAGTTTTTATTTATTTATTTTATTTTTTATATTAAATTATCGATATTTCGAATTTGCTCTTACTTGTTTTATTTAAAGTTTGTTTTTCGCATCAATTTTACATCATAAAAATCTTTTTGAAAGAGGATTATACTAATTCACATTGTAATTTCTCAGTTCGGATAAGAATAACTTTTTCAATTTTTATTAAATCATCTTTAATCGATTAATAATTAAATAGTGTGCATGAAATTTATTTAAAACTCTTAACAAAATCAAACATTCTTTTTTCATTTGTTGATTTTAAAATTTATATCTTTACGTGTTTGCACTTTTTTATTTCTTTATCTATGCGCTTTGCTTCATATGCTATTATTTTTAGCTGTTCTATAAGTTTGGACTTATTTTTAATTTCATAAGTTATTTTATAAATGTTTTTCCTCTAATTACACTATTATTCAATAAATATTATTATTAGCTAGAGATATTCTCAGTTTATGGCATATTTAGCACCTAATTCTTTAATCCAATTGATTTAATAAAAATGTTTCTGTAAACAATAAACATCATTATGGAAAATGTTAACACAATAACTACATGAAGTAAAGTTTAAGCTTTTAAAGAATTGAAAATTTGGTGGCACACAAAGAAAAAGATAAATTAAATAGTTGTTTTTATACCTTATTATATACTGTAAAATAGCTTATGATAATACTTTTGAATGCAAAATAAAATAATATAATATGTATTACAAAAACAACAATATTTTTATCACTTTACTCATAATAAAAAAAGAAACCTTAATTTTTACTATATACATTTCTAAAATTTGAAGATACACTTTAAGAATTTGGCAGTATTCAAAAGTGCCGTGGTATACTAGTTGAGAATCATTGTTACATATAATTTTTTTCTTGCAGAACTTATAGTGAATACTGAAATGAGTATGTGCGGAGTGAAATACATATGTTCTCACATATTTGAACTTATATCATGCAATCATTATTCAAAAATATTAAATGTTATTTCAAACAGAGAGGCAGCATTGAACAATAAGTTAGCTTTATTTTGAAAGGACATTCATTATGTGAAGCGATAACAATATCAACTCATTAGGTTGTTGAAATAACCATAGATGGCCCGATATATGAAGCAAACCTTATAAGTACAGAGTCATTAATAATATGGTTGGTATTCTGAGAAATGGATCTCTATGCTTTCTTAGCCATTTGCCACAGTTTATCATCTAAACGCTGGAGTGGCAGGTCTAAAAATGGCGTTCAATCACTAACCAAATGTGTTCGATTGGTCAGAGATCAGAAGAAAATGGTGGCCAGGAAAGCATTTATATACTTTGCAGACTACGTTATATGATGAGAGGAATGTAGGGTCGGGAGTTACCCCGTTGATAAAGAACATTAGACACTACATGAAGGTAGGATAGGGCACTAAAATATTTGGATGGTATCCTCCTGCTGCAGGATACCATCCAAATGTTTTAGTGCCCTATATATGAACGAAAAAAGACCTGTAATCATACGTAGTTATGCGAAAAATCAAGACATGTGGTCGCATGGTGGAGCATTCAACAATTGTTGCCAGATTGTGCCTATCTCCCTGCCACAGCATTTTTACTTATTAAAAAAAAAAGAAAGAAAAAAAAAAAAGAAACTGAAAAATCGCGGAATAGGATTTGTCCCTAGGAATTTTCGCGTATGCATGTACACGAATGACTTAAATATGTAAACGTTTATCATAATTTACATTTTCATATAAAACTTATATATATTTATACTTATAAATAATAATTTATACACAATTTATGTGCCTTACACATTTATATAAAAAAACTACAACAGTATACGTATTTACTTTAGGATGTAAGAGCTAGTTAATAAGGTTAATTACAAAATCTTAAACAGTAATAAACATTAGTCAATATTGCTTTCTGAGTGAGGCGAAGAGTCATGTGTTCGTGGCGGAAGAGAGGCTCTCATTTGACTCGTAGAAGCTTTAGGCTCACTCGAAAACTCTTCTACTGGAGGCGCTGACGGTAGAGCAGGGGGCTTTATCTTGGAGAGAAACATGATGATGGGTAATTGTTGTCTTTGTATTTTCTTTTCCTTAAAAATCCCCTGTTTAAAGACATAACCCCGTCAACGCGATTGCTGAACTCCACAGCTCGAACCACATCGTCGTCAATGACTTGTGCAAATTGTTCCATCGCTCTTGTCATGTTTCACAATTGTTGCAGATTCTTCAAGGTAAGGCCATGCTTTTTTTTCGTCTTTCTCTTCGTTTTCTTCTTTACTTGCAGTTTTTGTCATCTCAAGGAGGTCTCCATCGGTCATTGGGTTCGAGTGGCAATCGACAAGGATGTCTTCTTTTGTCAGGTCAACAAATGCTTCATTCTTTATAATGTGAACAAGCCTCACAGCCTTCTCCACCGTTAAGTGATGAATTTCTTCAGGAGTGAAGCCTGGATAGTCGTACACCACATTCGGCCATAATTTTTCTAGCTAAAATTTATGGGCTCACTCTTCATGTTAATATTTTGCTTGCTGAATATTAGACAAACATGATACAATGTAGTAACTATGCCCGTATGCTTTCACGGAGAATTTGTCATTAACATCGTCAACTGCCGAAATGAGGCCCTCCATCATGGAGTACATGAAGAATGCCTTAAAGGCACGAATGACACCTTGATTCATTGTCTGATTTAAAGATATAGTGTTCGGAGGCAGAAACACTATGTGTACACCATCATATTGCTGGTCCGTTGCATGGCCTCCTGCACAGTCCATCGGGATAAAGACCTTAAAGGGGAGTCCCTTTTCAGCAAATTCAGCTTCACCTGGAGAATGTAGCTATGAAGGAACCATTCAAGAACCAGACCTTTCGCTCTCCAGACTTTGAAGTTATGCATCCAAAACACTAGCAACAGAGCCGTATTTTTGTTTTTTAATGCTCGTGGATTTTTGATTTAATAAATAAGGCCTGGCTTAAGCACAAAACCTGCAGCATTTCCTGTCATGATGACAGTCACACGGTCTTTGTGAGGGTTGAAGCCTGGCTTCTTCCCTTCGTCCTTGAAGAAGAGTGTACGCGAAGGCATCCTCTTCTAAAAAAAGGCCTGTTTTATCCATGTTTAAAACTTTTTCAGGGTGGTAGCCTCCCTTACTGGTAAGATTTAAAAACTCTTCCTCCACGTAACGACAAGCAGCATATTTGTCAATAGAGGAAGCCTCACCATAGAGTAGCACGTTTCTGAGGCCGTATCATTTTTGAAATTTTTCGAACTAACCTTTGCTGGCTGAAAAGCCTCGTCCTCAAGAAGGCGAATCACTCCTGGCAGCGCTATTGCTGGCTTGAGGTACATCAACACTTTGCTCAACCTCTTCATTGTTGTCATCGGACAAAATTTGATCGTAAAGAGCTTTGGCTTTTGTCCTGCTCATATCAGTGTTCAAACTCGCTGTCTTTTTCCTGCCTCAAGCTCACTATCTTTTTCCTGCAATCATCAATCGACATGCCAGTGCAGCTTTCATTTTCCCAATTCTGTTATTACGCAGACTTACTACACGTTTTACTTCTTTATTGAACGTTATTAAAGCAATTTTTCGGATGTTTGCTTTCTCTTTCTTGATGTATCGCACTGTAGATTCATTCAGCCCGTAACGGCGTGCCACAGATGCATAGCTTCTGCCCTCTATAATCATATCTAAAAGTTTCACTTTTTCACTGATGGTAATCATCTTCTTATCTTAGCTGTCCCAGAGAAAGCTTTCGTACAGGAACAGCGCTTAAGTGGCATTATAAAATCTTAATATATAAAAAAGTTATTGCTTAAACAAAACAAGTTATCTCCAACACAACACTAAAATACAGTATGCGAGACAGTCAACATCGTGGACAAGACTATAGAAATACAACTAGAGAAGATGCTAGGTGAGGCGGCACAGATACTATATAATCCAGATTCCCAAATTCTGAATATTTTGGCAACGACGAAATCTTACCAAGATGAAGTAATTCTGACGTAATGCAGCGCGAAGATGATGTAATTTTGACATAATAAATTCGTTCTTAAATAACTTTACATATCTAAATATTAAATTTAAATCTGATAATTAAAGAGCATAAAATATATATATTTCATATAATAAGATGTTTTTAAAAAATGAAGCATTAGAACAGTAATTTTGGAACGAATACGATTAAGGAAAATATGGGAGCTTCGAAAAAGTAAATAGGAATTCTAACGAAAATTCCCTAAGTATCCAAACACGAATTCTAATGAAATATAAATAAACACTCGCAAAAGAATAACTATAAATTATAAGATACAAATTAATAATTTTTAAAAAATTAAAAAATGACAAATTAAAATTTTTTTGAATATTTTGTAAAAACACTGAAGGCGCAAAACATGAAGCGCGAAGTGGTGAGGGAACTCTGTATAACTAACTTAATTATATCCAGAGAATAACTTACTTCAGGAAAATAGACAGTGACATGAAACTTTCAACTAATTTTTACTGAGTTTCTTGAAATTTTATAATTTCTAGTCAAAGTTTTACAAGAAGACCAGTAGCAAACTTCTCCATCTATCCAATTTGATATAATCCTCTCATATGTATGATTTTATCTCTATTTTTTAATAAATTCTACAATTAGAAAGCTATGTTAAAACATTTAATGAATTAAAATAAATTTAATTTTATACTTTTCAAGTTTATATTAAAATAATGGGGATAAGACTTCCATACATAGAATGTTTGCTACATCTGAAGATGTTTTTATTTGGCAGAATTTTCCTTTTATTGTGGTTTCAGGATTTATATTTTTCTACTGTTATCAAACATATTGTTGGTAGATATCTTTTGCTCTCATTTTATGTTTATTATTGTTTTCATTTATCAAAACTCATTCTATAAAAACAATGATTAACTTTAAAGCCTAGATACTTCATAAAATCATGAAAAACCTACCATTTGTTATGTGACATGCAAATTTTTGTGATGCCCAGCTCAAAGCAATTTCAATCATTTTTATGAAGAAAAGAATAAGTTTCAAATATAATCTTATTCCTTAACTTACCTTTCTTTAAATGCTGAAAGTGTTATTTCATGAGAATGATCGATAATGATTACGAAACTAAAATATGGAATTCATATTTGTAATTTGGAGAGCTGATTTCAAAAATTTATTTTTATAATTTTCGATGCAAATCAAGAAATTATTGATGTGCATTATTTTTCTAGCTTTATGTTCTAACATTTTTTGCATGCTAATGGATATTTTGTCGTCAAGCAAAAGCTTGTCATGCATATTATAGAAGATTATTCAGTTCATATCTATTTTTTATAATGTATACAAAGTTAAATGTATTTACATTTTAAACATAAGTTATTGTTTTTTTATCACAATAAGGATTCAATCCTTTTTAAGGTCAATAGACATTTTTACGACTATCAATTTTGCTAAGAATTATAACATAACTCAATTAACAATTATATTCCCCAGCTTATAATATGCCAGTATTTGAAACAATCCACTATCCTAAAATATTTCCCATTAATAATCCCAATAATGGGAAAGAAAAAATATCGTAAATTATTGTGCTAAAAATTCAATTTCAATTGTGTATTGTTTAAAAAGTTTTATATTTTTAGAAAATACTAAAAATAATGCAATCATTTTATTTACCTTTTTTGCAACATGAGGGCTAATGAGGCAGAAACATATGATTTAAAGTGGATTGCGAATTAGTCCATATCCAAGCCTAAAATAGAAATTAACTTTATAACAATGATAAACAATTATTTATATCTTTATTTAACAATGTTACAGAATTAAAGAAATGCACTCTTTATATTATTTAAAAGAATTCATGGCACAAGTGACTTATAATCCATTATATCAAATTCTGAGAATGGCGGATTTTCTTATATATATAGCAACATTGTTTTTATTACGTCATAGATATGAAGATATAAAAGAATTATGCAGAAAATTCTATTTTAGTAACCCTAGTATTTACGTCATCTTGCACGTCACGATACGTCATCTTGGCAACATTTCTTCATCCTCAAAAAAATTCAGAATTTGGAATCGTATGATATACAACACATGTACCGAATTCATAGTACTTGAAATAATATTATGTTAAATAAAGATATAAATAATTACAAGTAACATAAAATAAACCTACAGAAAAAGTAAATAACACAATAATTTTCAAATATGGCCGTCACGTATGCGTAGACATGTGAATAGGTTTGTATATTATTCTACTTTCCTTCAATCTGAATGATAAATGCTACAGTCACCGCCCAGTGACAACTCTATCAGCAGCCGACGAGGGTGTTACGCACAATATGCTGTAGAAAAGTACTAGGGGTAATAGTATAGGAAAATCTTATGAATGAAAAATCGGTAGCATAACTGAGTGTAAGTTTGAATATTGGTTGTTGGTATTTTCTAAAGAATATAAGACATCTGTCGAGACACAAAAGCAACAATCCATTTCGGTACTATTTGATTTCTTTCAAGCCATAGATACTATATAAATTTAATTCTACTGTATTTTCATTATAATAAACTTTTCAGATTCCTGGAATATGAATAGCCGCTTATATAGGGAAACGTTATTATCTACAAAAGCGAAATAAAAATCATGTGTAACAGTATTGTTTCTTCTAAAAAATTTATGTTCATTTCTTATAATTAAGCATTTGTAAAATCTTATGAAAAATGATCATCATAAATAGTTATTTTCTGCCAATATAAATATTTTAAATTAATATTTATGCATTGTTTTGAATTTATATATTTTCTGATTTTTTCTTTAAAACATTTCAATCATTTTATTTAACATAAAATTACCTATTTCCTTTCTTTACAGAAGTAATTTTTAGAAGTAGAGCTCATATTCTTGATTTCGTTGTGTTCCTTTGCACCTACAAAGGCTGTGTACCAAAGTATTACATTATTAAAAAATAATGTAATAATTTATTAAAAAATAAATAATGTAAGACATGCAGAAAAGTATTATATTTCTTATTTTATTTACTTTTTGAACACAGGTATAAACATTTTAAAAAGATCCACTAAGAATACCAGTCTTAACTCAAGAAATAAATTTTATGTATTGAAACTATTACTTTGAATGAGAGATATTAAACAGCAGTTACCTCCAATTTATACATTTATTTGATTACGTCTAAGTTACTGTCTGAAATCAGTTCAAGTTCACAGTTCTTACAGGGTGTGTTACATAGCATTATGTGTTTTTATGAAGTAGTTTTCATTCGCCATACTTCTTTCCATGGTGAATAAAAATTTTTGATTAATTTATCATTGTTTGAACCTACAGAATTTGCATTTTAAGTTTCATGTTTCATAATTTTTTACGTTTTGAAACAAAACAAAGTAACTTAAGAAATGAACAATTTTCATGTTAATATGCAAGTCAAATAGGTAAATTAGGCCACGATTTTAGAAATATATTTCATATATTGAAAAAAAATAACTGATATGGTTGCAGAAAAACTAATTATTTTTAAGAAATTATAAGCGCATAAAATATTTTAAAAGTCAATTTCAAGTAAATAATTTTAAACAGAATTTCATGGTAATGTATACTCTTTTGGAAATGATTTCTTCGAGTAATTTTCCAATGCAAAGAGCAGGAAATCTTTTGTTTTATTTACCATCTATCAAGAAACAAAAAATATTTACAAAATAATTCATATTTTACTATTTTACTTCTTGAATATTAACACATTAAACTAAAACAAAATATTGACCCTTACACAAGGAAGGAAATTTATACATTAAAAGCAATGCTTGAAAAAATATCATAAAGAGGATTATCATGTGGAATTCATAACTTTGATAATATATAATTTCTAGTTCGATTCAATCATAGAAGAATTAGATTATAGTAGTAGTCACCTTTTGTCTCCTTCTGTGTAAGCAATCATCAATAGATATGCTCACATTTTTGGAGAACGAATTTTTAAAGTCTTTGTTATCACATCTGTGGCATTGACGGGGTACTCTATACCTTTTTTCTTACATTATTAGTGTTGGAAATAAAGATGCACAGTTTTGAAAAATTGGATATTTTTTCGTTTATTAACATATGAATTCCAAAAAGGGAATACTATTTATTTGTTTCAATACGAGAACTCAGTACGAATACTGGAAATATTGAGATTAACATTTGAAATAGTTCTAGAAGAGACATTTTTGTCTTCTGTATACACGTCTGTTGGAGTGCGGTCATGGAAGTTTTCAGGGTTTCTTGCAAGAAAAGTCATTCCGGAAAACAAATATACTACGAGCGTTAAAAATCTAACAACAGCCATAGTTTTGTAGGTAATTCACAATTCAATATCAAACATATCATTCATTTTATTACTTATAGTGTATATTTTGATTTAAATTCTGTCATATGATTTCAAATAGCATTAAATGATAAATCTACTTTATTGAAAATGGTTTCCGCAGGCAAAACGACTATACAAGGTAAACGAAATATATATTTTTTAATTACTTACTCCTTCACTTATATAGGGTTTGTTTTGAATTTTTCGGCATTATTAATTTTTCGCATGGAAAGTACAACTAAAAAAAAAACACTTAATATTTCTTTGGTTGACTTATAAAGACAAAATGAAGTGATCGTCACTCAAGAAACTAATTGTATATATTAACTAAGAAGAGCTTTAGTGACTCAACATCTTCAAGGCGATTCCAGTTAACATCAGCAAAGTAAGGCATTGTATGCCATGGACAGTGATTGGAAGGTAACATTTTCCCTCACTGTGTTACTGTAGCTCAATTAGGTAGAGTTGCGTCCATGTCAATGTTTGACATCCAAAGTCCTTTTCCTGGTTTGGCGGGGATGTGGAGAGGTGGGTGGAAGCTCAGGTGTGACCTCGTTAGCTAACCACGACTCTGAATTATGTGGCGTCTGGTAACAGGGGAGTATTCGAAGTCTGTTAACTTTAAAGTCCGGGGCTGGCTTCACCGTGTGATGTACATAACTGTAATATCTGAAAGTATTCATAGGTTGTTCGTTATCACCAAGAAACTTGTTATTCGAATTATATATTGTATTTTGTGTTGATTTGAAATTCATTACTTTGCTGTGGTTCATTCTTTTTTTTTTTTTTTTTTTTTAACGTGGTTACTACTGTTTAGGTTTTCTTCCATGATAAATGAAATCTTTTAAACTAATTAGATTTTGTTATGGGGACATGAGCATTGTAACTAGTCTTATAACTTTAATTTTTTTCAATTTTTATGACAAATGCGCTTTATTAAAATGTTAATATTGCTGGCATTATAGAATATGTTCAATAAGGAAAGTTGGCTATATCTCAGGAAACAAGATTTATGTATTGAAAATGATACCTGGAATAGTTTTAAGAAATCTAATTAACTTAAGCAAATCGTCAACTTAATTAAATATCTGTTGATTTCTAGACAGGTTAAGCAATATGATCTTTCATGGGATTAATGTGCATGCTAATTTACTTACTCTGGTTTTTTTTCTGTCATTTAACGCGACTTAATTACATGTAAAGTCTTCATATACTTTAATTTTTCATTGCATTAATAACAGCTTATGTTATTTATTGAATTTTCATTCCATTCAATGAATGTTTAGCATAGCAGCCCATAATGCAAAGTTGTGAATCATTTAACCTTACCTAGCGTGCATCGTGATTAGTTAGATCAATGTTGCACCCCAACAAAAGTATCTGGCAGCTTTGGGATGTACTGAACTCGGAACACTTGTAGAGATTCGGCACAAGATAAACGATTTATAGACTTACTATAGTTCCGATTTCTTTTAATCTGAATTGATATTAATTTTTCTTTGTTTTAGTTTTAATATTTGTTATTATGAATTCAGTTTTCTTAGAAAAAGAGTTTCCATTAGAAAAAGAGTTTACCACAGCAAATGTAGAAGGGACTCCCTAATCTGCAATTTCTTATTTCTATTTATATACCGTATTATTATTTATATACCGAAGATACTCATTTTTACGAACATTTAGGGACCGGTAATATAGTTCTTAAAATAGAAGTTTCGTAAATTAGAAAAATTAAGCGTTTCAGATCTTTAAAATCTAATTTTTTCACCTAACTCCTGCTCATTATTTGTAGGAATTCATGCATGAGTAACTGATCTTTTCTCAGGAGATAAGGTTGATTTTCTTGATTTTTTTCAATTTTGGTGAGTTTCTTTCAAAAGCTTGTATGTTAAAATACTCTCACTTTTATATTCATTCAAATTTATTGCTCTTAGAAAGTCAATTACTTAGCCACTCTAAGCTCATAATCTCTCTTTGAAAAATAACATATTTTATATGTGCTCTAAGCTAATCCATGGGGTGTTAGACAGAAGTCAAATTAAGCAGAAAAAACCCTACATGGGTCAATTTAAGAGCTGGGACTTCAACATGAGCACTGCTCTGCTCTTTATCATAAATAGAACTTTATGATTATCAGACTAAGAATGTCAATCTAAATCTTTCAGCCAGTTTCCATAATTGCTCTCAGCTATCCAAACTGAAATGTTAGGTTGGTATGCAGTGGGTAGTATTTGAACATTTTCGTAACATCTGGGATTTTTACCTGAAAACAGGCAATTTTTCTGCTCCATTTATGGTATCTGGGAACAACAGTGAAATTATATGCTTCGTCTTTTTAATCCCGTTACATTTACCGCCTTTAAAGCTAAGCGTTATTTCGGAAATGAAAAAAACAAACAAACATTTGCCGCTCGTGTTGAAAATACCCTTTAGTTTGTTTTCGGAAAGAAGAGATTTCTATGCTTTTTCTTTCCATTCAATTACCGAAATTTTATTCGCAGATCCATTTTAACAACAAGCATTTTTAAATTTCAGATAAAGTCTAGAATATGATTTTGAAATTTTTTATGTTCAGCTATATAGCAAACATACGGATTTCTTTTTTAATGACATTTACATCACCAGGGGAATGTTCATTCTCCTCATTTTTGTCAGTCAAGCAATAAAAGCTTTTTATAATTTTGGATATCTTGCTTCTTTACATTACTTTCGGAAGGGCATGCTTTTCTAATACTGTTTCCTATTTCAAGAATTTTTTTCCGAATTCTTAAAATTAACAAGAGTTGGTTCTTTGTAATTGTATAATTTTTGCAATTTTTATTTAATATTTTTTATCTGCTCCTTGTAGAATTTTATTTTTTACTTCTACAGATAAGTATGCTTGTTTCTTTATTTTGATACATCTGAATATCCCTAAACAGAACCGACACTAATCTACCTTTTGAATGACAAAATTTCATAAATTGAGAAATTCAGGTGAAACGAAACGAACTACATACAGAACAATTGAATTCACTCTTCAACTAATTGCTCTTCTTTTGTATGTTTTTATATATGGGGAGTAGTGTAGTCATATTCGACATCACAGTTCTCCTCCATCATCGATTTAATTTTAAAGTGTTTTCGATCTCATAATGACCGAAATGGATGTTACATAAAAAAGTAATTAAAATTTTTTAAAAGATATCCTATCATAAGAAATAAAAAAGAAAATCATTTGTCAAAGAAAAAAGTTTGTAGAAAAAGATATTTTCAAAATTTGAGTTTGTAAATGGGAATTACAATCATCATTGTGTCTTTTGCGTCATATTATGAATTAGTCACTAGTTCGTAAAAATGTGAGTGTTCATAAATTAAAAATCGATTAAAATGACCATCTCTGTTGTAAAAATCAAGAAATATCAAATAAATACCATAAGGAAATGTGCTTTTTTTTTTACTGTAATGAAAGTTGTAGTAAATTATTAAAGAATGTACATTTTTATAATGATTCATATAATTTCTGATTTGTAAACAATGAGAATGGCATCATTCAAAGTATCAACTCCCGCCATTTGTCCGAAACAATCGTGATCAATGATGTTCGTGACGCCATCACAATAAAATAAACACTAAATATGGCTAATTTAAGTGTAGATAAAGATGCCTTTTACCGGCGAATGAGAAAATTATATTCTGCCTGGAAAGTAAGTGAAATTTAACAATTATTATTCCTCAGTAATGTATGTTTTGAATGGAAACTATGTAAATTTAGTAAACAATCTATGAATTCACGTGGAAAAAAATTTTCATTTAACTAAAGCGAACAGTATTTTCTTTATAAAACTCTTCTATGGTATCAAAATGTGTAATTATTATACCTTCTGAATAAATTTTCCTCTATTTTGAACTATCAATGAATTACATTCGAAACCAAGATTCATGTAGGAAATGTCAAAAAATATCCTGTAGTATCAAAAATATTCTTGTTATTGTATCACTTTATGTGGAAATATTCAAATTTAATATTATTTAGTGGCTATTCCTATTGTAAAGTTTTATTACTTTTTCCGAACATGTGAAATTTGTTCATTAAAAAAATGTATTATCTATTTATTATTTTTAAACACACGAGTAAAGTGTTGTTCTAAATTCTATTTCATATTCATATATTTTCAGAATTTATTGATTTATGTTCTTGGATTAAAGCAAATGGATGTAATCATGAAATGCCTTAATTTTTTAAAAATTCTGAAAGTCATTTAATGCTACAAATGAAATACAGAGTTACTAATGAAAATTAATAAGCTATCAAATATTGCCCTAAGTCCTTGATCTATCTTGTAAATGCTATTTAAAATTATTATTTATTATATTTCATTTCATGATAAAGTGCTGCACAATTTTGTCGCTAATTTGAATTCCCTCACTTCGGGTTTTCAAAATCCGGTTCTTGCTCAAATTTTAAACTTGAATATATCAATCTTCCTCCATGTTCTATTTTAAAGGGAAGAATCATGGGCACGTTCTATTTTAAAGGTCAAAATTTTGTGTATTAAATAATTATTCGCTTTAGAAATATTACATAAGGATAACTAGAAATTAATGTCAAAGTTTTGCTAAGATTATATTTTACAAAACACAAATTAATTCTAAAAATCAATATCACTATTCTTACTTAGTTGATAAAACATACATAAGCTATTTTTATAATTATTTTCTATCTATTAATGGAAAATATTAAAACATTTTAAAGGCACCATTTATAACAATACTAAGCAGTTATTAATAATTTCAATAAAAATATAAATGTAACATTCTTTTAGTAAAAACTGGATTTTAATTAACAGAACTGTGGTGTGTCCACCTCAATAAAAGTTCAGTATTAACACTATTTATCAAATGGGCAATAAAGCTGTGTAAATAACATACACTGTTCTGAAAACTCAACTTATTTAATCAACCATGAAGTGGAGCCTACTTTTAAAAACATCAATATAATAAAATCCCGTAACAGAGCATTAACACTAAACCAGTATGCAGCTTAACATCATTAAGAATGATTACAATTTGCTAGAAACTTAAATATATGTGTCAAATATTGGTATACATTGTGTATAGATTACTTAAATTCTTATATGCAACCGAAGTTTTAATCACGTTACACTAAAAGTAAAAGTACTTACCTAATCATCACACATAGAAGAATCATGGGCACAGTTTTAAGCACTTCTAATTTTAAAAAATGCAAAAATTCAGTTCATCAATATTCATATCTTACACTACCTGCATACTAATATAAAAATTGCAAGGTTTGTATTAGTATGCAGGTAGTGTAAGATATGTAATTTTCATACATATTTATTTCAAGCATAAATTAAATATGAAACTCAAGAAAAGTCTTCAATGGTGACTGAAACTCCAAACAAATTTCATGTATATCCACATCAGAGGTTATAAAATCGCCAAAGTTCATTCTGGCACAATCTACTGCTTTGGCATCTGTACCAGTTAGTAGGATTTAACCCATTAAGTCACTAATATGAATTGCATGTTTCTCCTAACAATTGTTTTAAGTTTATTAGTGCAAAACACATTGCACTTGCAAGATACTTAAGTCCATAATAAAATACTAAGAGTGCATTAAAATTGAGATGCAGCTCATCTTCTTCTTTCTTATCCCCTTGTCTGAATCAGACCAGATCCATGACATCCTTCGCTTTTAAAGAATCGAGAACAGCTCCAGGGCTGTATAAAAGTTCACACTTTGAAAAGCCAAAGCAGTTCAGTATGTGTTCGGAGCTGGCTTCTTTAGTATTGCACGAAGTGCAGGTGGTAAAGACTTTTTAGCTCTGGGAGAACCGTAGATGGCCGAATCTGAGTCTGGACAAAGCTGTCTGATCATGTCTAATCGGTCCGTTCATGGCGCAGCTCATCTATTTTTTACATTTTGTGTTATAAACCTGTCGTATATAATAAGTAAATATACTTCACTAATCTAATCTAATTTATCTAAAATGGCAAAAAAGATTTCTTTAAAGTAATGGTTTTTTATATAGCTTTGTTTAAAATCCTGAGGGTATATGAGTACATTGTATATTGTTTGCTTAATTTTGTTTTGAATTAATCTAAAGTAAGAGACTTGTTAGGTCGATGTGTGTAAACCATAATGGAGGCAGATGCAAAGGTTGTGACCCCATGTAATGAACATGGCAAAATATCTCTCAAGAAAAAAAAATTAATTAATTTAATGTCATTTGTATAAAAATGTTATATATATATATATATATATATATATATATATATATATATATATATATATATATATATAAAGTTTAAATTCTCAGTTCCATTTATCACTGGGATGTTACAAAGTTTTCATATTGATTAATTATTTAAATTAAATTTATAAATTGTATATTGTTTTACAATACTTATCATGTTTTAGAATCCTGGTGGCGATAATGGATTTTCAAAAATGGATGCCCTTGTTGTTGCAGTTGGTCTTGATGAAGATATTATTTACAGTAAATCAACAGCTATTCAAGTGAGCATTTATGATTCACATATTTTACTTAATTTTAATCAGAAATGTTATTTTGTTGTAAACCAATATTTCAGCTTTATTATTAAAAATATATAAACATCTTATGAAAAAGCAATTTGTATGTTATATAAGTATTACTTTTAACTATGCACAGGGAATCAATGTGATATAAATCATAATTGCTTATAAGAAATATCTTTTTTTGAAAATATTCTCCACAACTGAAAACTATGAATGAACATGACTGCAAAAAACTATGAACTAGCAGTATGCTATTATGTATTATGCTGATTTTGATAGAAGACCATATTTAAATAGGAATTAAATAATGTTGGCTATTTTTTTATAGTCTAATAATGTTAAATTAATCATATTTTTCTTATTGATTCTTTTAATCTTAGAGTTATTTGTTTACATTTTTAAATGCTTGTAAGATTAATATTTTTTGTTATTTGTATAATTCACATTATAAATTCTGCTAGTATTCTAATCATTCATAAAGTTTTTAAGATTTAAAAGAAGTTAAAATAAGTTGCATTTGTATAGTTGAATTTTGCTGTTTTTATGTATATTTTTATATTTATTATTTATAATTAAGTTTACAAGATTTAAAAGCAATCATTCATTTTTGAAAGCTATGTTAAATTATTTGAATTGATAGAAATTGCTTTTTTTTTGCCACATTTTCAAAGATTTACAAAAAATTTTAAGGTAACTGGTGAGGAAGAATAAATTAACTACCATGCTTGTGAAGTTTGATTTATTTCTGACAACATGAGCATTTGCAAAATGTGTGTGTGGTCAACATATGCAACTGAGGACAAC
The DNA here is from genome assembly GCA_030067965.1 of Latrodectus elegans. NCBI lineage: Eukaryota > Metazoa > Arthropoda > Arachnida > Araneae > Theridiidae > Latrodectus > Latrodectus elegans. The sequence continues at coordinate 13,865,812 of CM057812.1, forward strand.
AATTAAAAGCAGAATGAAGATACAATTATAAAGGAATTCACTACAATTGCAGGTTAAGTACTTGCGTGATATATTGTGCTAGAAGAAATCACCAGTATGGCTTCACATATGGAATAATAATAAAAAAAAGCTAAAGAAAGTTCATACTATGACCATTGTAGATAAAAAGCTTAAAATTAACTGAAGTGTTTTGTACACTTAGAAAACCTTCCAAGCCATAGTCTAAAATATTATCCTTCAGACAAAAAAAGCTTGAAACTAGCCAACAATTGCCATTGCTCTGCACTATGTACAGCAGTGGGGTAACAAACAGCAAGTGTACCATGTTCAGATATTTTTACAAAGGTGATCTAGCTGAATATTTATTATTCTGGCCTTCATTTCAACAGCTCACATATTTGAATCCCACTTTGAGTATAAAGGGTTGTAATGGTTCGGAATCTACTTTAAACAATATGTTCCTGGTCTAATTAGCCCTTATGTGCAAAATATGACCATTGAGCAACACTCAAACCTAAGGAGACATTCACTTGCCATCCTAAAAGGTGCATCTCTTTGAATATAGACATTGTTTACCACTGTTTAGATGGTGCAATGGCAAAGAATGCTCCTTGCAACTGTTGTTGGCAAGGAGCACAAAAACTGTACACATCTCATCAATGGAATTGTGCTTTTTTTTTTTTTTTTTTTTACAGAGGAGAGTAATTTCAGTGTCACAAGTGATACTCTGCATATTGATTTGGAAGAGGTCAAAACATAGTTTCATCCCAGTAACATCACAAAAAGACTGTTGGAGTTGTTGTTTAGGAGAGCATCTTACTGAATGAGCTGGCTGGCATCCATGTTTTGCCAAAAGGTCTTATAGTAAGGAGGTGATCTTTCCTTATGTTCATTTGTTCTGAGATGCCATTGAATCAGTCCATCTTTTTATCAGATGACAATGCATGCCCACACTGGACTCCTTGTTTAGCAGCTATTGGAATGTGAAGGTATCACTTAAATGAATTCGCCAGTATATTCCTCTGATTTAAGTCTAAAAAAAATATGAAGTGTTTCGAGGCTGTTTGTGGTTAGTTGCATCCTCTAAGAAACATCAAACAACTTAGACATTCTGATTGAAGAATGGGCTTTCTTACCTCTAGAATTGTTTAACAGTATAATGATGAGTATAGAGAGATAATATGAAGTAATCATTGGTGTAAGAGGGGGGCATTTCCCATACTAAGGAACATCTTCTTGTTCTTCCTTTCAGACAAATATGTGTAATGATATAATTTTAGTAAAACCTTTTAGTTTGATTCTTTACTTGTTGAACTCATTATTGAAATATCACCTATGTTTCACATTTCTGAATAACTATTGTCTCTGTAATTGTTAATGTTAGTTTTTTCAGTTTGATGTTTATAATGTCCTAATTTATGGCAAATATTTTTTGTTTTCAGGCCTGGCTGTTTGCTTATGAATTGACAGATACTCTTATGGTGTTTTGTGAAACATGCATGCTTTTTCTAGCAAGTAAAAAGAAAGTAGAATTTTTGAAACAATTTGAATCTGGAAAAGAAAATGAAAACCAGGTTCCTCCCTTAACATTGCTAGTACGAGATAAGGTAATGAAATGCTTTTAGAATTTTTTTAATTTGATATATTCTGTCTGAATTTTTTTTTTTTTGTTTTGTTATTACTTAAATTTTCATATACATTCTTTAATAAGAGTCATTTTTGCTGTCACTTGATAAATTCAGTTAGTTAGATGCATTAAATATTAGATTCCTATGGTTCTGCTTTTATCAATAAACATTTCATGTTTAAAATTTACATGGTGATTAAACTAGGAAAAGAAATTATGTTTGTGTTGTTTCTAATTCAGTGTCTTGTGCTTTATAAAGGAAGTTTTTAATTTTACTATATCATTGATTGAATCAAGCAGATAACTAAATGTTTAGCTCAATCACTTTTAATTCAAATAATTTGCTCAAAACCCACTTTGAGCCTTGATATTTGTAATGATTTGTAATCCATTTGAAACTGTAAATGCCAATCTAATTAATTCTTGAGTACAACAGATGACAATTGATCAAAAAACAGAACCTTAATCCGAACCTTAATGATTTGACAAATAGCTGTATACTCTAAAAAAAAATTTTAAAATTTTTTCAAAATTTTTATGAAACTATTGAAATTAATTTACTATATATGAATTTTTTAAGATTCTAATTTTACTTTTTCAATCACTGCCTTGTGTAATTTAAGTTTGAGTCAATGGAAAAGGTTACTATTTGTTACAGCAATATATTTTTGCTTATTTCTAGTTTTTAATTAATATATGTAAATAAATAAAAAATATCATATGAGTATATGACAATGTGATTAAAATCCAAGAGGGCAAGGTTTTAAATTTGACTAACTCAACATTATACCTTGTCAATATAATTAAACTGTTATTGCAGAAACTAAACAAATCTTAAGATTTTTGCTACTCAACCACTCGCTAAATTTATTATCCTTCTTTTTGTGTAAAAAATTATGTTATGTTGGTAATAATTTAATTCTCTCATTTACTGTCACATGTTATTTTTATTCTGCAAGAATTTTATTTCATTTTGTCTAACCCTGAATTTTATATTTTAGGCGGATAAAGATAAGGCAAATTTTGAAAAGCTTATTAATGCTATTAAAAATAGTAAAAATGTAAGTATGTATTTAAAAATATTGCAGTTGTAGTTATTTGTGTAATATATAAACAATTTTTTAAAAATAGAAAAGTAAGAGAAATAAAATTTTTTCATTTTACATGTTAGCATGGTGTATGAGTCATTTGTATCCAATCTAAATTTATTATATATATTTATATGTATGTTGAGTTTAGAATAATAGAAAACATAGTTTTCTTAAGTTCTTGTCACAATTTTTTTTTCTTTCCCCTTTTGAAAATAAAATTTTGTTTAATTTGTGGTCAATGCTTTAATTAAATTTTTATGACCATATAAGGTTATTATTATTTAAATTATTAATAAGGGTAAAATATAATTAAGATAATACAGGATACTATATTATCATGCTTGCAATGGTTGATGCAACTTCCTTTTTAATTATGATTTATGTGTGCATTTTTCTTTATATTTTAGGGTACTACTATTGGAGAATTCACAAAAGATAAATTCCCTGGAGAATTTTTAGATTCGTGGAGAGCTGCTCTTTCTAAAGAAAATTTTGAATTCGTAAGCTGGAAATTATTATTGATTTTAATTATGAATAGAAGAAAAAAGAAATAATATAAATAGAATAATTAGTTAATACTTTGCAATATATCATGTTTTTTTAAAAGTTTATTTATTATTTTTTTTGACATATATAATATATCTTCATTTAGGTTGATGTTAGTCCAACTGTAGCTTATCTAATGGCCCCAAAAGAAGATAGTGAAGTTGCTACCATGAAAAAAGCATGTCAAGTTACTGTTGATGTTTATTCCAAATATCTTAAAGATCAAATTATGGAAATAATTGATGCTGATAAGGTAGAAAATTTTTTTATAAAAGTAAAAAATACCATGAAATTTAGTTTATGTTTTTGTTTCTGATCAAATTTGTTTACAGAAAGTGAAACATTCGAAGCTTACTGAAGGTGTTGAGCAAGCTTTGAATGATAAAAAATATGTAACAGGTGTTGATATGAATCAAGTTGATTTATGTTATCCAGCCATCATTCAGTCAGGAGGAAACTATAATCTCAAATTCAGTGTATCAAGGTAAATTGATTTTTTATGCACTCTGAAATTCCATTTTTATGTTTACATAATTGTTATTTATAGCTTTAAAATTCTTTCTTAATTTTGTATAAGTATGATTGTACTGTATTAAATATGCCATTATTTGAACATTTATTATTAGTTTCATAAAAGATATTATAGAATAAGAAACTTTGCACTTTTGACAATTTTCATTACACATTTGTATTCAATTTAAATTACATTATTATCTTTATCATTTTATGATTATTAAATGATTGGAAATAAAAATACATAATTCTTTCAGCTTAATGCAATAAATTTTAAAGGTATTTAATTATTTTAAAAAAAGATGCAGTTAAATAAGTCATCATTCCAGATCTCAAAGTTTGATGATTTAGTTGAATAATAAATATATATATATATTTTGAGTTATAACTTTAAATTTATGAATTGGCCTAATAATCATTGGGTAAAATTTTACAACATATTTCTCTTATTTTTTAATAAGTAAACTGTTAGTGTTATTAACCTTTAGTTCCTTTGTAATTTTTACAGTTTTGAAATTATAGAAATAATTAGCTCAGTTTCAGTTTTATCAGATTTTGTCAATATTATTACGTTTTACGAATTAGGAAATTTAAATATTTCCTAATTCGATTTCCTGATCTGGTAAAAAAAAAGGAATTTCTTCAACGTAACATAGGAAACTTATGGGCTGAAATGTTTAAGCGACATTTAAGTTGAAGACAAAAATTATCAATAATGACTCTGGAATGTCTTGAAAAAAAAAAGCATTTATTGTATCAAAGCCTTACTCTGCGAGATCCAGATGCAATCTGAAAATAGTTTTAAAGTTACACATTAACGCGAGCAGTCACATGACCCGAAGCAGGAGCAAAAACTTTGATGTAGTGATGTCACTCGCTTCTTCTCTGGTTATTGGTTGTTACAAATATAAATAAAACTTTAACTTCTTAAATTATCTTTAAGATTCCTTCATGGAGCCTTATAATCAGCATCCATAACATTCTCTTTTAATAGAAGAATGTCATTCATTGTGTGAGAAATTTATATTCCTTAGCAAAAGCTATGTTGAAATATTTAATTTTCCAAGAAGAATTTTCTCATAGCAGATATGTTATTTTTTCCCTCCTCCAGACATTACCTCTGTTTTGTAAAACAATTCTCTCATAAGAAGAAAATGAATTCCCTATTGAATCACTATCTCATAAAGAAAGTGTTATTTCTCTGTGGAATTAAAATTTAAATTGTATTATGAGAATTTATTCTAGTAAAAAATTTGTTTCCTGAATTAAGGAATTCAGATCTAGGGAAATTTGGTTCAATGAAAAGTGTCTTTAATTCTTGAATTTTATGTTACAAGAATTTTTATTAAGGTTTTCTGAAAACTAAAATGCCTATCAAATGATATTTATCTTCTGCGTGTCTCATTCACATTCCGTTTTTCATTTTAATATTGTATCTGAAATTTTTAATTTGAATAAATGATTAATAAAAAAATATAAAATTTCAGTATTGTTTATAGTTTAAATTAATATAGATGAACAATTGCAAATTATCCAGAATGATGGGTTATTTGTGTAACAACTTACTGAGATTTTTCTATTTTTGATGTGGATCCTTAGTGACTTGTTAACTTCTTGCAATAAGATCATGAGAATAAAGTATTATTTGTCACATTCATTGACTGGGAGGATGACATTTTCTCTCATTGCTTGGAGAAGTGTGCCCATTAATTTATCTATGATGTCCAAAGTCTTTAAAGTGGCATGCTTGTAAAGAGGAGGGTGCTGACTCACTTGTTCATATCATCACCTTACCATGTTTCAAAATTAGAGACTGCTTGGTGATATTTAAGTATCAAGTTAAGAGTATCAACTTTGGATTCCAAATTGTTACTTTTTGTTAATTTTATTCCAAATTTGTTACTTTTAGGTATAGTTCAGGTTTTGTCTGCAGCACTATACATGCATGTATTTGAGTTTCCAACATTTACATATCCTCATTTGTATTTGTGTTCAATATTATATTTATGATAATATAAAAGTACCATATTTTTAGTATGAAATCTAATAAGCATATATTCAATAAATATAATATCTAGTATCAGTAGATATTGACTAGTATGTAAAAAGAAACTTATATATACCTTGGGAGTTTCAGAACATACTTATTAAAAAAGTATTATAAAAATTTATGCTAATTTTAATGAAGCATTTAAAAATATTATCATAGTATACATTATGTATAAAAAGGGTTCAATGGTTTTAGAGTAAATTTATATAACCATTCTTAGAGGAAACTATAACTAGTTCAAAAAATTATTTATTAAAGCATTCACAACAATAATTACAAAATTTACAAAAAAAAAAAAAAAAAAAAAATTATTGTCAGAAGATAACTCATCAAACATGTGATTTTCTGTATAGCCCACCACACATGATAGGATTTTTCCTGTGGAAAAGTTGTACCATGTGTGGGGAAGTTCAAGAAAATTAAAACAAGTTCTGATTTTTCTTCCAACAGGTGTTAGTTACAGGAATTGCTTCCCGTTGTCGCGTGTCTGTCCCACAAGGGCGACACTTGGGAAAATTTTTATTTGAAATTTCTTTTCTGAAACTTAGATTCACGTTTTACAACACGTCACGATTCCTATTTTAAAAATATCCATGAAGCAAATATTGCAAGAATTTATTGAAAAAATCATCTTAAAATAAAATTAAAAAAAATTATTATCTTAAAAAAAAATACTTAACACAAAACTCGCATGACCACTAGATATCATCTAACTCTTTTTGATATTGTTGCCATTTGATGACAATTATATACCTGTTGTCATTCAATTTGATATTAAAAAAAAAAAAAAAGCTGTGTTACGTACTTTACTAATGTTTTAGATGTTTCACAAAGAGTTAGGAACTGGCCCATATTTACTCTTTGCAGATTAAGTTAGTATTACAAATGAGCTCGATTTTGACAAGTAAAATATATAGATGCCTGGTGTGTAAGATTAATTTTAACTTCAGTGGGTATACACATTTTGATCATATTCTTTTCTTCAGAGAAACATCGGGAGTGTCACAATTTGAAATTCGGAACAAATTTCTCTAGAATTTCCTATCTGCACTCCAAATTGGCTTATGGTTTAACTCTATTCATTTTTGTACCCCTTGCATAATTCTTGTAAAATGTCTCAGGTATACAAAAGAAGGTAAGACACAATGCTTAACATTAAAAAGGAAGGTATAATATTCTTGCTGCTCACTTCTTGGTGGCTGGACTTTGTCAGCCTATCTTTGTTGTTGTTATTATACTTCACAACTAAATACCTGTTGCCATTCAATCTGATAAAATAGTTCTGTTTCATGTTTTAAAACATGCTATTGAATTATGTAAATAAATACATGCCATGGTTTTCAGTTGAGATATCTCATTTGCTTGATTTTCCAAAGTTTTGCTGTGTTTAAAAATTGAAATGATTATTATTTAAAAAAAATTTGTTGAATTTAATAAGTTTTGTTAAATTTGTTTTATATAATTTTCTCTTACATGTTATATTTTTATTGTTGATTTGAAAGTAAGTTTTTATTTACTTTTAAAAATTATAGTAAATTTTTAATATTTACTAAATTATGTAAAATTGTTAACCAATTGGAGAAACTGATCTTCTGTGTACAGTCTGATAATAACTAACTTTATTGTGTATTGTTTACAATTTTAACATTTAATATTATCAATAGAGAATAACACATAAATATTATCTAATTTTTTTCAAGTAGGCAGGCAATATAATATATATCTATTGCTTTATGAGATTAAGTGCTAATTTTATAGAACTATACGATATAACTTACAATTATGAAAATAATGTTTATAATATTTGTTTTGATTCCTTTGTGATATTTATGAAATGTTTTATTTTTAGTGATAAGAATAATTTAAGTTTTGGAGCTATTACTTGTGCTCTTGGAGTAAGATATAAGTCATATTGTTCAAACATTGTAAGGACACTTCTGGTGAATCCAACTAAAGAGCAAGAAGAATTGTATAATTTTGTTGTATCTCTTCAAGAAACAGTTTTGAATACCTTGCAACATGGTGTGAAACTGTGTGATGTTTACAGTGCAGCTGTATCATTTGTTGAGAAAAACCATAAAGAACTTCTGGATAAAATGGTCAAAAATATAGGGTAAGGTCTAAAGGATTTACTTATCTTATTACGCTCTATATTGATATGCATGAAATAAATTCTTTGTTTAACTCATCAGCTTATGAAATTTCTCTAGATTTGGAATGGGGATTGAATTCCGTGAAAGCACACTTGCAATAACAGCTAAATCATCAGCTGTGGCAAAGAAAGGTAATTTGTTATGATTGGTGATTTTATTGTTAGAAAGTAAATCAATATGTAGGCTAATTGGCAAGTGACTCATTTAATTTTGTATTATTTGATCACTTTGTAAATGTAGATGCAGTCATCAGTAAATATCTTTCTTGAATTATATTGTATCATTTTCTAAATAATCTATAAAAGCTTTTATTAAAAAAATTGCAATAATAATTGATGAAATGGCATGCTTATGAATTCATACTTATGTAAGGGAAATATTTGTATAAATTGTTGTATTGTAAAGGAATCTTTTAAAATTAAATAAAATTAATATGCAAACAATTTATATTGAAAGAAGTAAATAATTAAATTTCCATAATAAACAGATGATATTAAAGATTAAAATCAGTATTTAATGTCGCCAGCACACTGCAGTATTTCTGTGACTGGTATAGAGTCCAAAAAAAAATTTTTTAATACCTACCTGGGTAAGAAAAATTCATATTTCTTATGTATGATCAAAATTTAATTCTAGTTTCTGTAACATAAAAATCACTGTTCTTTTTCTTGTTCTATAGGCTATAAATCTAGACAATAAACAATTCAAAGAAGTTCTATGTTTTGTAAAAAAACTTGAACAGTAGAACTCCAGTTCTTCAAATCGTTTAAGAACTGGCCCCAATTAGATATTGAAAAATTCAGTTGAATGTATTTTGCAAAGGCAAGACACTGAATTCCCTGCAAAATCTTGAGTTTTTCAATGAGGTCATTTTTCATAATGTTGAACAGTGAGAAGCTTGAAGATTTTCTCATCGGAGCTTTTTTTGAAAACAGTTTATTTGTAGTTGACTAGTGCCTGCCTTTTTTACTATTGGTATTAAATTGCTTTCTGTTTGAAATGGGGGGGGGGTTCATTTTAAAGCTGAAAAGCAGGGGTCAAAAGGCTGTTAAGCAAAACTTGGCCTTTTTGAGGTTCCCCATAGCAAGAGAGAACCTGAATCAGGCCAGAAGAGGCTGACTGTATCAGAGAAGCACTTGATACCTGATGGTCTTATGGCCATAGCTTGCACCAGATTCTAATATGTTCAATCTAGTTTTTGAGGCAATTCTTGTGTGTGCAAAGGCAAGATTCTTTTTGCTTCAACAATAAAGACATAGGAGAAGAGTAAAACATGTCTTCAAGAGTTCTATCTTTATAACCTAATCTTAAAGAATGGCAATTAAAATCACCAATGATAATAGAATTTTTATCAAATGTCATTTTCAAGGATTTTTTTCAATGGCAAATTACAGGAGGGTTATAGAAAAAAAAAATGAATTTTGTTCTAGTGCTATTTTTCCACAAATTATTGTCTTGCATTTTTGTAACACTTTGAATTTGACAGTGACAGAGCTTTTCGCTTGAATAATAAATGCTTGAAGCGATTTGTCATAATCTTGGTAATGAATATCAAACATAGCTCTTACATTTGTAGAAATTCAGGAAAACGGTTGAGGCACAAGATTTAACAATTGCAAAAACATCAGATAATTCTCTGGTCAATATGGTTTTAAATTCACAAAATGTGTAGCTAGATAAGCCACCAGCATTCCAAAACAAAGAAATGATGGTAAGATTGGAAAAAATGATGGAAGACATGATTTTACAAAAGCTTTTCTCTCATTGCTTGTAGAAGGCATGTCATTTGGGCTACGTTGACAAACGCTGTTACTCATTTAGCACCAGCCAGGCAGAACATGTGGATTAAAGATACCATGAACATTACTCCTCTGAACTCTATGTATGTTTACATATATAATGTATACATACTTGTTTAGTTTGTTGAGAGTTACTTTTTTACTATTATAAAATAAAAATTATATCAATGAAATCAACTTATTTAAAAAATATTTTTAGATATTTTGAACTTTTTAACCTTGTTTTAGGTATGGTCTTTAGTATTAATATTGGATTTTCTAATTTGGAAAAGAAGGTTGATGGTAAAACAGAGATATATGCTCTATTCATAGGTGATACTGTTTTAGTAAATGAGGTACGTTGTGCGCTTTTTTTTATTTTTATTTTTATTTTTTTTATTTTTTGTAATTTAATAAATACATTAATAGTTTGTGTACATTTTAGGGTCAACCATGCACAATTTTAACAAATAACAAAAAGAAACTAAAAAACATCGCTATTGTACTAAAGGTGAGTTAAAAATATTTGCTATTTATTCATAATAATTTAATTTTATATTTATTAAAATTCTAATTTAAAAAATCCATAAACTAATGTTGTGAAAATATTTTGAATGTATATAGGATGATGATGAAGAAGAAGAGGAAGAAGTTGAACCTGTTGTACAAGAAGAAACATTAGCTCGAGGAAGACGAACTGCAATTTTAGATTCAAAATTAAGAGTATGTGCTATACTTAATTATTATTAGTCTTAAAAATAGATATCAGTTAATATTTTGTATTTAATAATATTTATACACAGTAATAGCTGTAGCATTCTGAAGCAGAGTTGTTTAAATTTCTTTTATATATATAATGTTTATTATTGCAGATATGTTACTTTGAATGAATTATAATAATAAAGTCTATTAATATTTGGTTTTAAAAAAATCTTACTTAGTCAGTGTAAAAAAATAATAATAATTTACATTTATTTATTTTTTTTATTCAGACTGAACAGTCAGCAGAAGAAAAACGGAAACGCCATCAGAAAGAATTAGCTGAACAGTTAAATAAAGAAGCCCAAGCTAGATTGGCGGAGCAAACTGGAGTTCAAAAAGAAGAAAAGTATATTTCATTTCTGTATATTTTTCTTTTATTATGTCATTTGATGATAAAAAATTTTTTCTTGGGCAAAAATGTGAAACTGGCGCCGTTTGAGAATTCAGTTTGGTAGAGATTCCTAATTTACTTTAAACTATTTTAACTCTACATTATTCCTTATGTGGGAGAACAAATAATTATCACAAGAAATCAAAACCTGTCAATAAAGAAAAATTTAGTGTTTCTGATACTCTGTTATTTAAGAAATCTTTACTTAGGACAAATTCATAATCATTAGCAATTAAGAAGCTTTCCTATTTTTGTAAATGTTGTGATATTTAATGTAAAATATTCAACTTAATTATATTCATTTTTTTATATTTATTTGTAGTTGTATATGTGTAATGTTTATATATTATTTCAAAGTTAAATATTTCTCTTTGTTCTTATTTACAGAGTTAGAAAATCAAATATTTCTTACAAATCAATTGGTCAGCTTCCAAAAGAAGATGAGCTTAAAGAACTCAAGCTGTTTGTTGGTAAGTAGTAGTTTGAATGGGGAAAGAGGATTAATGTGGCTTAGTACTTTTGAGAAAATGTCCTTAAAAAAGTTGTATGTTTGGAATGTGTATTTTCTCTTAGTTAAAATATAAAATTGTCATCTCTAATATTCACTTTCTAGCACTTCGATTTTTTTAAATTTTACTAATTATTATTGTGTAAAAAAAAAGACTATGAATTTTAAATTGAATTATGTGCAATGATTTTATTTTCCGTAAATTTTTTGCATAATCTTAATTAATTATATATAATTCAATGTATCTAAATGTATTTTTCAGACAAAAAATATGAAACTGTCATTTTACCTGTACTGGGAATAAATGTACCTTTCCATATATCAACCATTAAAGTAAGTCTGCTAAAAGAATTTATTACCTTAGTAAATTTATGAGAAGTACCATTGCAAATTGTTTAAAAGGCTTTTATGTGCATCAGAATATGTAATTATTTCCATGTGAATAAGTATAAGTTGTGTAGTTAAATGAAATGCATAAGTGCAGCTGTTTTTCAATAGAAATATTTTAACTCATGAATTGTGATTGGTGAAATGGAACCATTGAGATTCTTAAAAGAAATAATTTTTATTTTGCAGAATATTAGCCAGTCTGTTGAAGGTGATTACACTTATCTCAGGATAAATTTTTACCACCCTGGGTCAGCTTTAGGACGAAATGAAGGAAATGTGTTTCCTAATCCCGAAGCTACATTTTTAAAAGAGCTGTGAGTCACAAAAAACAAAACATGCTTTCTTATTTATAATTGTAGTTGTTACAAATATTAAATGATACTTAAGTCTAAATAAATTACCTGGAAAATGTCAGTCAGCTTTTTATTCTTAATTAAAATTTTCTATTAAAATATAATTCTTATTTAATTCAATGGATTATGCTTTATTTTAATTAATAGTAATGTTTCAAATGAATTTAGGAGTTTTAGATTATATCATTTATTGAAAATTAATTGCTGAAAAAAATATGAAATATGTATACTATATCTGTGTGTTTTTTTTTTTTTATATTCTAATTATTATTGAGAAATTTTATTGCTTGATAAAGTACGTACATAAAGAAGGAAAATGTCAATATCTTTTATAATTCTTAATATAAGTTTTAGAAAAGGATTGATTGCTTAATCTTTTAAACTAAATCTGTTAACCTTATGAATTAAAAACTTGCCTGTAAAAAATTAAAATTTTAATGTCTTTCTTTTGTTTGATAGCACATATCGGAGTACAAATGTAAAAGAACCTGGGGAGATATCAGCACCATCTTCAAATTTAAATACTGCTTTTCGGCTGATAAAAGAAGTACAGAAAAAGTATAAAACTAGAGAAGCAGAAGAAAGAGAAAAGGAAGGCATTGTTAAACAAGATACTTTAGTTTTGAGTTCTAACAAAGGCAATCCAAAACTTAAAGATTTGTATATAAGACCAAATATTTATTCAAAAAGAATATCTGGTACTCTTGAAGCACACACTAATGGTATGTGAGATTCTATCACTAAATGTTTACTAATCACTATATGTTACTCAATTGATTGTTTTATGTTTAAGAAGCAAGCATTTTTAATTCATCACTAATGTTTGTCATTTCATTCTTTTTGTTGGGAGTTTTTTATTAATCCATTTACTCAAAATTGCTAAGAAGGTAAACAATGCATTTAGTTCCAAAGCAGCATAAACTTAAGTCTTTCAAATGCTATTTTAAATGATTTCAATAGCTAATGTTACTGTCTTTAATAAGAAAGAATTGTTAAATATAATCCCACACAATCTTTGCACTTCTTTTTCTGTTATCTTGTCAGCCAATTTAATATTTATTTTGAGCAAACTTTTGTCATTAAAGTTATACATAATCTAAGAGAATATTTATAATCTGCATTCTTGCAATCATATCTTACAAATTTAGCATTTATTTTCAATTCTTAGTATAGTTTAGGTATGTTCAATAACAAACATTTAATTTTTTTTATATTTATAAAGAGAATAATAAATATAAAACTAATATACTATAAACTATAAAAATAATTTACACTGTATAAAATGAAAATTTGGTTGTTGAATATCATTTATCTCTATATTCCATCTAATTAGTATAATATTGAATTTTTAAAAACAGTAATGTATATGCTGTCAACAAAATCTAAAAAAAAAGTGCAATTCTTAAAAAGTTGTTGGAAAAAATGTGTAAAAGAAAAAACCATAAAATATATTGGAAAATTTAAAAAAATTAGATTTTATTGAAATTATGGTTTTTACAAAAAAATACTTTTTGTTGTTTACTTATAACAATAAATTTTTAAATAAAATATGGAAAATATCATTATAATTATTCATTATATTAGATTTTTTGTAAAATGGTTGTTTTGAGTACAAATTATATTTTAATAAAAATCAGTGATTAATTAATTATTTCTCATCAATTTCCGAAAATCGTTAAAGCTTGCTGTTTTAGTTCGGGGGGGGGTCAATATCTAAAAACGTAAATGAATTCTTAAATTCAAAAATTGTTTGGGGTGCATTGTTTATCACTAAAACTAACTTGTCATTCTTTTTATTAAAGTTTATCAATTCATTTAATTATTTCTATAACATTGAATTAAATATATAACATTTATTTGAATATTTTAAATATGACCTTTTTCAGAGAATGTTTCTCTAGAAGTAATTAACATCTATTAGTATAGAATAATCAAGTTGTAAATTCTGCAAAACAGAGAAATAGACTGAGACATTTTATTTTCTGTTCCACCAAGCAAATGTGTTTGAAGTATTAGCTCCTTTTAGGAGCATTATAGTGAATTAAAATTGATAAAATATTGAATATTATTAAATTGTATATAGTTGACTTATGATTAGCTCATAATAGTACACTGGCCTCCAAAAGTTAAGGAACAACAGGCTTTTTGTGACTAATTAGCAAATGAATGAATGAATTTAGAAACACCAAATTTAGATGACATGTGCATAAAACAGATATTTATTGACTGTAACATAGAAATTTTCATAAAATAAAAAGTATTTACTACAAAAAAAAAATGCAAACTTGCTGGAAAAATCCATTTTTGGAAAAAAGAATAATCAGTTTTATGTAGTAAAAAGTACTTTATTCCAGCTCTCTTAAAGATCTTGGAGGAGGATTTAAAGCAGCAACCTCTCTACCAAGATAGTCTCACACATGTTTTATTGGATTCAGATCTGGAGATCGAGCTGGCCATTCCATTCGCTCCAAACCAAGATCCTCAAGATATTTCACAAAAACTACAGCTCAGGGAACTCTTGCATTATCCATCAGAATGAAATTGTTACCAATTGTACTGGCATATGTGCGAACTTATGGATCAAGGATCTCATCGCTATATCGCACGCCAATGACAATTCCTACCTGGAACACATGTAGGTCAGTGTGACCATTGACTGAGATCCCTGCCCAAACCATTGTTCCAACATCACAGTAACTGTCTCTTCCCATAATGTTGGATTGATGGTATTTGGTGTTTTGTTCCCTCCAGATCAGACGACATCCTGAATCGCTCTCTAATATAAATCTGGACTCGTCTGTAAAGAGTACAGTAGCCCATTGCTGTCTGGTCCAGGAAACGCATTTTCTTGCCCAAGATAAGTGAGCCCTTCATTGTCGTCCGATGAAGGGGGACACACACAACTGGTCGCATTGTATAGAAACCTGCATGGTGAAAGTGCCTTCATACCGTACTGGCGGATATTCTTCTCTTTGATGCTACAGAGAGGTCTTCTGCATGCGTTGTGATACGTGGTCGGCTTGGAACATGTCTTCTGGATACAGAAGCTTCAGTTTGATATTGAATCCAGAAATTGTGGACCTCATTACGAGAAACATTAAGGCATCTAACAGCATCAGATAATTTCCATCCACCTGACCAACCACCATCTTAACGAATCGGGCAAACGGCTTCTCTCAGACATTGTGGGACCCCACTACCTATTGTCAAGGAAGCTGCTAGCAAAAGTTGTAAATCAACAAATGTTATATGTGTAATTACAAAAGGCTTATATTTGCGTATTTTTCTACTACTCATATAACGCTATTGTTATCCATAAAAAAAGTGGTAACTACTATTTTTGCATAAATTTTCATAAAGTTCGTTTTTATCATTTATATAAATATAAATTGTTTTGTTAGTGTCTTTTTTTTATGGTAAACTTCAAAAAACATGTTCATTAATTTTTAGAGGCCAGTGTAGCTTTATTGAAGTCTATCAGTTATTACTTTGTCAATAACATTTAAAATGTTATATATAAAATTGAAATGAGCTATTATCTTTTTTTCCTTCTTATTTATAAATTTATATCTGTTTATTTGAAAAATAATCAAATTATTTTTTAATTATAACTAATTACTTGTGTTTATATTATTTTTTACGTTTTATAGGTTTTAGGTTTGTGTCAGTTCGAGGTGATAAAGTAGATATTTTGTATAATAATATTAAACATGCATTTTTCCAACCTTGTGATGGTGAAATGATCATTCTACTGCATTTCACTTTAAAGGTAGGTATATATGTAATATGGTGTATTTTTTTCATTTAGCAGTCGTTCAGACAAGAGTGGAAAGAATTCTGTCTTCAATTGTATATTCGTAAAAAGAATATGAGTTCTTTTTAATGATTATTAATAAAGGTTTAGTTTTTAAAATTACACATTTGTTAACAAAATTTAACAAAGATTTTTAAATTTAAAAATAAGCTTTTAAAGCCTAGTAACGGTGCACCATTGTACAGCGGCGTGTACTTGAAATAACAAATATAATTAGAACTACTTAAAACAGATTCATTTTTAAGTACCTGTACACGTTGAAAACGTCAATTTCAACAAAAAATTATACATTTATTTTATTCGTTTGTTAAATAAGGAATTTAAATAGCTTTCTAAAACAGGTTTGTGTTTTTGTCTCTATGTTAATTAGTTTCCGAGATATAAAGGATTTCGTAAAGATTAGGAAACCAAAAGTGGACATATTTAAAGCACCGGAAATGGGCGTTTAAAAGGTCAGAATGATGTTAAAAATTAGTTTAAACTGTGTTTAATTTTGAAATATAAATTTAGTAAGCTTTTAAAAGATACATAAAATAATTACTGTTCCAGAAATCAATCAGAAAATCAAATAAAAAAATTAATCAGCAAATATGAGAATTTCTTATAAAGACACAACACTTTAATCTTTAAATGCAGTTTTCTCAAAACTGGCTTTTACCTATAATTTGCACGCTTCAAAAACGATAACTCAAAATATTTTTATAACACCACTATGGAATTTCATGAGCGTGATCTGTATATTGTTTTCTAGGGAATGTACTTAAAGAATTTTAATCACCAAAATATTTCCCAAGTTATTGCCTGTTATTCGAATAATGGCATAGAAATTTAGGCTAAAATTTAGATATAAATATTCAACTGGCCGTAATTTTTTTATTTTTTTAAACAAAAACTTAAAATTTCAGTACATGCTCTAGGTAGCAACATATAGATTATTTAGTATTAATTTTTTTCAAATATGTTTAATAGTTTTTAATGTAGCATTTATATAAATTTTTTAGAAAAATGCTTAAAATTATATACAAATATTTAGCATTTCTGAAGAATAATATTGGAATATATCAAATTTTAGTAGCTCAATATTAACGTATTCTAAAATGAAATAAGAAAAAATCATTACAATGTATATATGCAGTGTATTTTAAAAAAGTGCTCTGAACTTGTTCGGGTACCTGAAGATCAGAACCCTTTTGATGTATCTCTTTTTAAAATGTCAACTACTACATAATAAAATTTTAAAGTTTGCTTTTTAAATTTTTAAAAAACATTGAATGTTAACTTTTTTTTTTTTTTTTTTTTTTTTTGCCGAAGAATTTTTAT
Organism: Latrodectus elegans; assembly: GCA_030067965.1. Lineage (NCBI taxonomy): Eukaryota > Metazoa > Arthropoda > Arachnida > Araneae > Theridiidae > Latrodectus > Latrodectus elegans. The sequence continues at coordinate 13,883,108 of CM057812.1, forward strand.
GACAGGACTATTAATAATATAAAAAATGCATTAGAGCAAAATGTTAATCAAGTTAGCTTTTTAAGTTAATAAATTTTTTAATTTTGCTAAGGTTAAATTTTTGAAGATTATTGTGAAATTAAATTTTTTATTGCAAGTTAATTTTTTAGTATTAAAGAAATTGTGAATTAGATGCTATTAACTAAAAATAAATATTTTTATTTTACAGAGTTAATATATTTTCAATAAGTATTTGCTTTTTAAATCAGCATTTTTTAATGAGTTTAAATTTTTATGATTGGGTTTCTACCTTGTTATTATAAGTATGTAATAGTAAGGATAAAATGTATTTTTTTGTCAATAATGTCCATAAAAATTTTTAAGGAATCTTTTTTGAATGCTTTTAAGTTTTAAATGAAATACTCATTCGAAAAAATTAAATTATATGTATACAGCAGCGATCATGAAACTTTTTGATCTCACAAACCAATATATTTTGGATTTGATTCTTGCGGACCACTAATGAGATTTTTTAAATGATAAATATATTTATAAAAATTAATGATCTAAGAACATATAAATTTTATCTTGTTAACAAAGTTAAACTATTGATTGTGACCTAATTATGAAAGCTTTATTAATAAATCATAATAAAATAAAAACTATAAAAAACAAAAAAATTAAAAAGTGATTTAAGTGTATCAAACTTTTTGGATTGCACATATCCAGTATGATTCCTCCTTACTTGAAATAAGACCCCAGTTCATATCAAATAAACAAAAATATGTGCATGGTTAAGATTTAAAACTATACCAGTCTTTAAAAAAAACTTCTTTAATAACTTAACTAATTCTATTTTATATTAAATTCAATGCATTGTATTGAAGTAGTTAAAGGTAAGCCTGCCTTTAAATGCTTGAACTGATATATATCTATGTGACATACAGGAGAGTGAAATGTGGCGAGACAAAACCTGTAGCTTAAGCTGTGCAGCTATAGCAGTACAGCCTATTTACTGTGGTGTTGCTCTGTAATGTAGCCTTTTTATAACTTTTCACATATTATGAATTGAATTAGTTTTCAGTGCATCTTAAGACATAATTTAATGTGATGAGTAAGTACATTTCACATTTTTCTACGGGGTAGCAAACTTTTCTCGCAGAACACCGCTTTGGCAACTGAAGAATTGTTAAATAAATAAAGAATTATTAATTGCATATATGTGCACACCACTGAGTGATTATTTTATTAGAAATGTTTATAACTATGCTAGAATGTTGACCTGCCACTTGTTATGTATCAGATGGTCCAGTTGATACCCATATAAAATGCTTAAAAACAAAGGATCTGCAAATGCCAGATTATCAGTGAGATTATGAAGTACATTGGCGATTAAGTTATGCAATAAATTCTGCTTATTACACCACGAAGGTGAGGGATAAAGTATCTGGAGGCAAGAATATGAAATGATGAACCTCCCATGTCAGGTTTCCATTGTTGAAGCTGGAAGAGGTAGTTTAATGTTCTTGGGAATATTTTATTGACTTACTTTTGGTCAGGTATACCTCACCCTATCATTGAACATATCTTCACGAGACAATTGTGTTATCATCAGAAGAATATTTCCCACAGAATATAGTTCCAGGTCACAAGTCTTCTATCATCTTTGAATAGCATAGCTGCCAACTCTACTGATTTTATTGGGAAGTTCCTGATTTTTCATCATTTCTCCCGATTTCCTGATAATATATAAAAATCTAATATCTTTTCAATTTCAGTGAAATACTGAAAAACAGCCAAAATTTTGCCAGAAAAAAGTGTTATATAGTTGCTTTAGTTTCTTAAATAGTCAACAGATGTCACACTTATGTAATTATTATAATGTTATGATATTATAATATCATGGAAATGCATTCCTCTGAGTTTTAAGCCTCATCTGTCTGTTGTGGTAGGGCGACTTTGTAACTACTTAGAGGGTCAAAAACTCCTATATGAGTTAGCAGTCATATAATCAACATTCAGCGCAGACACCAGGTGCCTGTTTACATAAGCAATTCAATTAGGATGAATATTATTAGTTATTAGTAATTTAATTAGGAAAATATTTTTTTTTTTGAAATAAATTTATTTAATAATGTATTTTACATTTTTATGCAATTTTATAAGTTTAATATTTATAAATTGTACTAGAGTAGTAAAAATTGCCCTATAAAATAAATATTGAGATATAAACATAGATGTTTATTTTCTTACCTCTAGTATATTTTATTTTTCATAGTTCTTTTATGAAGTTGATGAATATTTTATTCAAATATTAAGATTAATACAAAATATGTTAAGCATAAATCATTTTCACAATGTACAATCTAACGAGTAAAATTGTCTTTTTACAGTACTATTTTTTAAACATTCAAGCAAAAAAGCTTCTGATTTTTTCCCCTCAAAATCAATAGAATCTACTGGTTTCTTATCTCCAAGGTTTGTGGGTGTGGAATAGTTCCATAAGTATAATTATATATTCATACTCCAGTGACCACATCAGATTACTGATCTTAACCCAGTAGATCTTTAAAATGTGATAAAATTAGTTCTTTGAGACATGAATCCACTATTATCCAGCCAAGCTAACAGTTGAATAGTTGGCATATTTACCTCCGGTTCAGTTCGTAGGTTTGAATTCCACCTTAGGTATGAATGTTTGTAGTGGTTCAAAATCAGCTTTAAACCTTTGGTCCCGGTTTAATTATACCTCATGTGCAAAAATTGAGCATTGAGCAACAAAACCAAACCATCATTATCCAGTAAACATCATGGAAAAGTACTAGCAGAGGCTAATAAAATGCATTCATGGTTAAACAGTGTCTAAATGTATGTACACACACACTGTATCTTAACAGAATTCAAAAGTCAATACATTTTTACTAAAGTATTTTGTACCAAGCTCCAACAGATATACTTGCAATGAAGCATAATAAAAATTTTGTAATAAATCTAGACCAGTTTAAAAAAAAACATACTTCACTGATAAGTTTGTTTGAGAATTTTCATCATTACCTTATATTGTTTTCTTTATTAGTTAAATCTGTTTAAAATTAAATTTCAACACAGAATTGTTAATGTAGGAGCCATTATAAAATCTGGTTATTAGAGAATTTTGATACATAGCCTAAAATATTCCATTAAAATTTTGAGATTTTTTATTATTATTTTCTAATTGGTTCATTATTATTTATCATGTCTGCTTAGCTTCAGTTTTAACAATGAATTCCTAATATTAGAAACAATAGTAATTAGAACTATTTATATATCTTATTGTAAAGTAATCTAGTACATATTGTTTTGGTATTAATTTTAGAAGTTTGAAAAGAATATTTGTTTTATTGATTTTTTTTTTTTTTATATATTTCAGAATGCTATTATGTTTGGGAAGAAAAGAAATAATGATGTCCAATTTTTCACAGAAGTTGGAGAAATAACTACCGATTTAGGAAAGCACCAACATATGCATGATCGAGATGATTTAGCAGCAGAACAGGTAAAATTTGATTGATATGTTCTGCATACAGTATGAATATGATTTTGAACATGATCAATATATTGAATTTATTTTTATTACTTTTGTTTTATAGTTTGTAAATGTCAGTTATAGAAATTTTTCAAAAGTTGATTGATTAATTCTGGCTTTGAATTTTCATCAGATTTTTAAATTTATATCTCTTAATTGATCGGTTACAAATACTCTTTGTAACAGAATTCCCAAGCTTCAATTTTAGTATAGTAATTAATTTTATTGTATTATTTTATTGAGAAGTCTAATGAATCATTACAATTAAGTTCTTGAAGGTTAAAGATTAGATAAATTATTTTTGCTGTATGCTTAAATTACGTTTTTTTAGTGATAAATCTACATTGTTACATACTATATTATTTGAAACAAATCCATATCTTGGAATGTCCCTTGTATACATACTACTGACATATTTTTAAATATTTGTAGGCTGAAAGAGATCTTAGGCAAAAATTGAAAACTGCTTTCAAAACATTTTGTGATAAAGTGGAACAAATGACTAAACAAGAAGTAGAATTTGACACCCCTTTTAGAGAGCTTGGATTCCCTGGTGTACCTTCTCGAAGTACAGTGCAGCTGCAACCTACATCTGGGTGCCTTGTAAACTTAACAGATTGGGTAAATTATGTTCTTTAAATAAAAATAATATGTGTTAAAAATAATATGTCTTTAAATAAAAATAATATGTAATAAAAGTAATAAGTGTTAAATTTTCTTTAAAAGTTTTTAGAAGTAATTACAATTTTTTTTCTAGCCTCCTTTCGTGGTGACACTTGAAGAAATTGAATTAGTACATTTCGAACGAGTGCAGTTTCACTTAAAGAATTTTGATATGGTATTTGTTTTTAAGGATTACCATAAAAAAGTATCCATGGTCAATGCAATACCAATGAGCATGCTGGATCATGTAAAAGAATGGTTAAAGTATGTAAAATATTCAATTTCATTAATTTTAATATTTTAAATTAATACATTTAAATATGTCATTGCTCATGAATCACATGAAACAAAAGTTTGTACCTGCTGAAAGCTGAACAGTTACCTCAGCCTTTTTGTTAAATGGTTTATAGGATTGAATCCTAACTAAAGAATGGATGTTTGCGGTGGTTAAGATTCCACTTTGAATTGTAGGTCCCAAACCTAATTAGCCGTTGCATGCAAAAGATAACATTTCAGTGACAAATTAAACTTACCTTCAGAAATGTTTAAAAATAATGTGAAAATATATCATTTAAAGTATGAGATTACATTTTGTTATCGTGTTTTCAGAAAATTGGAAATTAGACCGGGTGTAAATGCATCTTTTGCTTATGGTTATTTTCTCAAACTAGTTATTTTGTGATATCTCCTCATGGTTTTAACTGTAACCTTCACTTATTCAATTGAACAATCTTTATCTTTCTAAAATCAGTTGCTTATCTATTTATTTTGTCAAAACTATTAGCTTTGTATTTACTAAAAAATACATGTTTAAATTATTTTTTTAGTACATCTTGAAGTAATTATCTTTGTAAATTCTGAGTGAAATTAGTAACTATGTACTAAAAAATTAAATTAAAATTCTAAATTATGGCATTCCATATAGCATGTTATGTACAGTTTTAAAATTCAATCTGGTTTCAGCTTTACTGAATTTGAATCGGGAAAGATCTAGAATTGGAGAAAGTCCCTATCTAGTTACCTCATGATTCTTAATTATAATAGACATATGAAATATGTTAAAAAAAATTTCCATTAATTGGAGTCCTTTGAGGAAAGGATGAATGTTTTTACTGTAAGATATGAAATATTGCAGTAATTGTTCGATGTAAAATGTTACATAAAAATTTTCTTAACTGTTAAAAATATCTACAAATAGTATATTAAAAGAAAAAAAACGATCCTAATACTGATAAGTCATTTATAATATAATCCTTGGAATAATTTTGATGCATTTAAAAAATTTATTTTCTTCAAAAACCACAACAAATCTAAAATTATAAAATGTTTTATTTTTTTCTATGAGAATGAATACCAAAATACAGTTAAGGAAAGTTTGGATACCATCACTTTTCTATCAAAAGTCTAAAATAACTGGCATCCTCATTCATCAATTTTAATGTCAATATACAATTATCTATTTTTTTATTTTATTTATTTCTTTATTTTTATGTATTTGAATAAAGATAATAGTTTGTTATTGCCTACTTACTATGCTTATCGAAGTTCGTAATTTATGTTTGATTTTAATTTCAGCTCTTGTGATATCCGATATACTGAAGGCATTCAGAGCTTAAATTGGACCAAAATTATGAAGACTATTACAGATGACCCAGAAGGTTTCTTTGAAAGTGGAGGCTGGTCTTTTCTTGATCCTGAAAGTGAAGGAGAAGAAGGAGTTGATGATGAAGATTCAGAAGATGATGATCAATATCAACCTAGTGGCTCTGAAGATGAAGAGGAAAGTAGTGAAGAAGATTACAGTGGATCAGAATTTTCTGAAGCTGATGAAAGTTCAGGTATTATAGTCCATTTGTTTTTAATTTAACTACCTAAATTTTAATAAATATTAAAATTTTGTGTTCAAAAAGAAAAAAATACTATAAGAAAATTTTCTATTTTCTTAATTTCATTTAATCTTTTCTCCTCCTTGATTACCAAGAAAGGTTGATTCCAAACTTGTCTAATTTAGAAATTTTTCTTTAAGTCATGAAAATTTTCTCTGTGACAGGGTTCGCACAACTCCGGGAAACTCCTTAATTCCAAAAATAAATAAATAAAAAAAATTAAGGGTCTTGAAACTCATTGAAAATTGTGAATTACTCCTGGAATTTTTCTTATTTGATGCATTTATTTTTTTCTACAAAATATTATAATTATTTGAATTTTTTCTTTTAATATTTTAAAATTTTCAATGAAATTTTTGGAAAACTTAATTTAGTATTAGTTTCTAGTATTGCCACTAGACTGTTGACTTGTATAAATGCTTTCAGGATCTAGTTCAGCTACAATAATTTTTTGATAACTCCGTTTAATTGTATTTACATTTATGTAAAGTGAAGTGATTACCAAACAAAAAAATTGTGTTGCACAATTTAGACCAGTGATTTGAATTGATTTCCTTTCTATTTGCTGCTGTTTTCCTTGTATTGTATAAAACTCTTTCAATATTAATATTAAAATATAAAATTTTCCAGTTAAAACATATTTTCCGTGTTTCCCTTGATAAAAATTATGTATAATTCAATTGAATCAGGATAAATTTGTTTATTAATGAAATAAAGACTGAAATAAAAATTATTTAATATATGCCTGGTGGAAAGTATCTTTTCAATGACCAATGGACTCTTGAAACTATATCAAATAGTTGTATTTGTTTTGAGTAAGTTTATTTATATTTGAAAAGAAATTGTCATATGCATTTTGAAATACTCAATAAATTAATAGACAGGAATCTATTAGAAATGTCTAAAAACTCTAAAATAACTCATTATTTTATAGGATGTATAATCCAGTAATATATAGAATGTGGATTATTTAAATAAAACATTATCTGCTATAGCTATAAATTCATTGAAAGCTTGAAATAATCATCAATAATTTTAACTTAAAAAATAGTCTCATTAATGTTTGCAATTATTTATTTTTATTACTTACAGAAATGAATAAAAATATTGCATGTACATAATTATTTAGTTAAGAACAATTTTTAAAATAAATAAAAAATATTTAACGTGAATGTCGATACCTCCTGGAAATTTTTGATTTCAAACCTGGAAAACTCCTAGAATTTGATTCTTGGAAATCTTTACGAACACTGCTGTGAGAATTACACCTCTGTAGAATCTTCCATGTAGAGTATTTTGCAGTGCTTTAGTAATGTATCTTTGTTTTGATTATTAAATTTATGTGAAAAGAATGATTTTTTTTTCAAACTTTTTCTATGCTAGTAAATTGCAGAGTTTTCATTTTTTTTAAACAATAAGTTTCTGATAACTTATCAGGATTCGAAAGTTCTATTGGAAATCTAAAAATTGTAATAAATTTACTTATTATTTGTACTCTTATACATATTAATTATATGATAGGAGCTACAAAATACATAAGACAATAAATACCACCATTTGTAATTCAGAAAATAAGACCTTTTAAAATCTACTCATTAATATATACATGTGTAAACTTCATTTTGTTTAATCACACAAAAGCTTTCAATGGTGTTTTGTTATCAGTGATATAAAAATGTATTCCATATTCTAAAAAGGGTTGTGTGTTAATATTTTTATTTTTGAAAGTATAATTGTTATTACAACTTTTAAGTGTATATAATTATCCATATTTAATTGGCATTAGTTTTAAAAAAGTGAAATTTATTTTGTTTGAACATAATTTGATCTAAGTTATCAAAATCTTTATGTGTGTGTAATATGGTTTTGATTATTTTTTGCACAGAAAGTGAACTAGGATCCAGTGAAGAAAGTGGAAAAGATTGGTCTGAATTAGAAGAGGAAGCTGCTAAAGGTAATTCTATTCATTTTTTCGCTTTATACTTTAATCTTCATTCAATAATTTAATTGGATCTGTTTCCATTCAGAGTTGAAATTTATTTACATTTCATAGTTTTAACCTTTGTACTAGATAAAATAAATTTTTTATGTTTTAGAAATTTAAATTTTTCTCTTTAAATTATTTGAAACATGTTGTCTTTCAACTTTTTAATTTTGAGAAGAATTAGGCAGCTTACAAAAAAATCTATACCACATCATTTCTTAAGCTTTCTTCTAACATATCCATGTTGCTAGTGGGTTCTATATGTTTTGTAGGTGTCTGCTTTACATGCCAAACATGAAACAATCATGTGACATGATTCCAAGCATTGATCAATGAATATAAATATTAAAAGGGTTAATCTTTGGATGTACACATGCATTTGAAACAATCCATTTAAAATAAGTTGATATTTTATGTGCAATTCATAATGAATGATTGTTGTATAGATTAAAATAAAACTAAAATCAAACTGCTTAGGTACAGATGAGTTAATTCTGATTTTATCATTCAAAGAATTCTACTATTTACTAAAATTACTTATACAAGGGTCGCTCTGAAATTTATGAGATACAACTAGGTTTTTAAGTTATACTTGCAAAATTTTGGGTGTGTTCAAAGTAATCTCCTCCAGCATCAATGCACTTTTGTAGATGAATTTTCCACAGATTAAATGCCTCAAGCCATTCATTTCTTGGAATAGATGAAAAAATGCATTTATAGCCACATCAATCTTTTCTGAATGAAAACGACGTCCACGTAAGTTCTTTTTTAGATCAAAGAATAACTAAAAATCGCACATAGCTAGATCAGGTGAATATGGCGGCTGTTAGATCACTTAATCACAAATTTGTTTCTGCTTAAAAAACTCAACTGTTAATCCGGCTGTATGTGAAGATGCATTGTCATTGTGAAGCATTAGTCCCCTAACATACAGTTCTTGTAGAATTTCTGGAAAATATTTAGTTGTATACCAGTTTGCTGTTACTGTCTTCTGTCCTTCCAACTTGATGGCTTTGACCAATCCCGTGCTTTTGAAAAAAACGGCATACATAACTTTTTTCAATGCAAGTTGTTTTTTCACCATTGTTGGCATGGGACCATCTTCAAAGTCCCATACTTTGCTTTCTTGACGTGTTGGAAAGTCAAAAAACGGTTTGTACATTTCATCACCTGTTACAATTTTAGAAGTGATGCGGTGGCCACCATCATTTAGCAATTTAAGAGTTTCTTTACTGATTCTGACATGCTCCTCTTTTTGGTGCTCAGTTAGATAATGGGGAACCCAACGGCAAACTACTTTTTTCATATGTAATTCTTCGTGAATGATTTTGTGTTTGGCTGCAGATCCAAGGTTAAGTTCCTTCTGTATCCTTTGATAGGTACAGTGATGATCATCCATTAACATTTTTCATATATCAGACACATTATCCGGGATTACTGTTGATGGCTGCCTTTCTGTGTGTTCTTCATCCTGAAGAAAATTGCTACCTCTTCTAAATTCTCTAAACCCTTTGAATACAGTTGCACGAGCTGGAGATTCATCCCCAAATGCTAATTGAAAGCATTCTTCTTGATTTTATCCTGCTTTTAAAATCGTAGAAAATCATAGCGCGAAAATGTTCTCGTGTCAACTCCATTTTCTCTTCTGTTTAAAATTATTGTACGCTAAATAAATTGAAGTAAGTCAGTAAAAAATCGTCTTCTGTGTTAAAATACTTTGTATTTTAAAATTAAACTGTTATTTATGTTTTGTAAATTATCGTCTACGCATATCTCAAAAATTTCAGAGTAATCCTTGTATGACTATTCTCATTAAATTTGAAAATCAAGGTATTAGATTTCATTTTCTATCTCTTTAACTTGCATTTTATTACACTACACAAAAGCTTTTTTGCCACAATGAAATTTATACATTTAAAGAACAGAGAATTGAATATAATACAGTCATTATCTCATATTGAAATTTTAATTCTGGTTTTAATTTAAAAATGTAGGTTTCATTCAATTTTTAAAAATAAATTGGAATGTTACAAGCTTTTATTCAAAATTAATATTAGTTAAGCCTGTTAAATATTTTAAAAGTTTATTATTTATTGACAGACTATGTGTATTAAACTGAATATATACAGTATGAAACAATGAATAAAATTATAAAACATTTATTGAAGTATTAAAATGAATATTCTTCTAAATATTCAGTAGTAATTTCTGTTACAGCTGTAGTAAATTTACAATCTTACTAACACAATGTTAATAGAAAATAATTAAATAGCCATTGTTCTGTGTTGTTTTTCAAAACATTTATATGGTGTATACTTAATTTGATAGAAAGCTGGTAGTTATCCATTCTATTCAATCAATGGTAAACTCATTTGAGATGTGACTAAGGGCTGTAATGCTTTAAGATATTTGTTTAATTTATAAAACTTGCCTTTCAACAGCAACTGTATAAACTTAGTGTTTGACCGAAATATTTAAATTATTCCAAGAATTTATACACCTGAGATATATATATATTCCCTGTAAAATGATTGTTAAATAACCATTTCAGAGAATGGTGTTCTTCCATTTGCTTTTGACATATTCTAAATTAAGTTTTTCATTATGTTTTGTTTCAATCCTGCATGTGTACTGATTTACTTCCTTTTATTTATTTATTTTTTTATCAATTTTATATGTAATGTTTTGTTTAAATATTGTTATGAATGTCTAAAGTTGGGTGAGTTCAATATTTGTAAATTGCCTCACTAAAAGTTTAGGAAATGTAAATGCTCTGTTGCTCCTCCTCCTTCTTAACATTAAAATCTTTTCAAAAGTTGGTAAAATTGTGTGAGAGTATATAAAATAGGTGAATTAAAAGCTATAATAATGCTTCTAATTCACCTATCTTATATACTCTCATTATTAGCAAATTCTAAGCTATAATTATATTTTGTTGAAATTTTAAATTAAAGAATAGATTCTATAATTATACTTTAAAGTAGACCTTAGGTGTGAAAAGACTAGAATGATGTTCCTGGATTGTCAGAAAATGTTTCTCCTTTCACGATAGGTTTATTTAGGTATAGATTCAGAAGTTTAAGTGTTTAAAGACATGCCTGTTGAATTTTGTGATTTTACAGAATCATCAATAGAAAAAGATCAGTCAGTGCATTTTAAATTGGAGCTGTTTTCAGTTATTTATAGGCTCTTTTATGCTTTCATTATCTTACAATTGACTATATTTTTTAATACAATATCTTTTTATAGTGCATTTCTCTGTACTTAAAAGATTTTTCAAACTCAGTATTCATTTTTAAATTTTCTTTTTTCTTTTAAATGCTTTTTATTCTCTGCCCTTGCTAATTAATTTCAAACTCACTTTTTTTTCCATTCTTTTAACGCTGCACAATAATTTAAATTGCTCACTGGCAAGTTATCTTTTATCATATTTTCATGTAATTGTAAAGAAGTATTATAGAATACTAGTTTAAATGTGTATGACACCTTATTTTGCCAAAAATTACTGTTATGTGACATAAAACTTTTCAATAATTTTTCCCCCAAGTTCACTTCTGCAATTTAATGCTTATAAACATTTAAAGATATTTGTACTAAGTTTGTGTGTTTGCTTGATAATTCGCATTTATGGTAAATCTTACAAATTCAATTATTTTTTGTTTCAGCTGACAGAGAAAGAGATGATTTTCAAGATGAATATACCAAGAAAGGCAAGGGTCGAGATAAACATAGTGATAAAAAGTCTTCTAAACACTCCAAAAGTAGTCCTGTTAAAAATGGCCGTAGTGACGGGAAAAGAAAGAGACATTCATCAGGAGATAAGCATAGTAGCAAGTCAAATAAGAAACACAAAAAATGAAATTCATTCAAATTAAAGTCATTGAAATTTGTAAGTCATGCATAAATAGATTATATTTTATATAATTATCATGTTAATTCTACAATGTATAAATTTAACATTTTTCAATAATGGTTTCTGTTAAACAAATTTTTTAATATTATAAAAATTAATAGTTTTAAATTGTAATAATGAAACAAAAATGCATGATTTAAAGCTAAGGTAAAAAAAAGTTTTGTAGTATGTATACTACACAACTTCTCTTGTTAATCATTGAAAATCTGATTTTTTAGTAATCATAACAAACTAGAAATGTCGTAGAAATTCAAGTGTAAATTCTATTGTAGAAAAAGTGTAGGTTAGTCTAGTAAAATATTGTTTCTGGTTTGTAAAATAAATATTGAATTTATAGAAATAGCTATTGAATTGTTTCAGATTATTTTTAATTTTGTAAATACATAAGATATTAAATAAAATTAAAAGAAGTTAGGATATCCTGAATTTTTTTTCATTTAACTTTTATTAAATACTTTATTTATATTTTATTCATGCAATATTTTAACTTTAATAGTATCAAAAAATAGAAATAATTGAATTTGTCAAAAAAAAAAAAAAATCATTAGCACTTTTTAAGCTTTGCTAAACTATTTTGGAAAGGTATCAGCTTTTTTATATTATTTCTTAATTTTTCTTCCTTTATGTTGTTATTTTTATATTAAAGCATTTTTTCTTCTCTTTTCGATTATACAAGTTTATCAACAACACTGGGACCTCTAAGCGAGCCTGTCTGAATAGCTGTTGTTATTGCTCCTTGATATTGGCAAAGCACAGGTGTATCTATTTATCATTGCATTTTTTCAACTTTGTAAAAGATAAAGGATGTGTATGATAATGTAATATATTTTGACTTCATCAATCATTGAACTGTTTTTAACTTAATGTGAGAAGAAATGGCAATTTGGGAGCATTTTACACTGTCTTTATGTTTATTATTTTCTGTATCATTGAATTTTTTTTCATTTGTTAAAATATTTGTAATTCCCTCCAAGATTGTAATTTTGAAGTAGATGCTTCAATATAAATAAAGATGTTTCTTAAAATGTTTTATTCTTATTATTAAAACTGCATAATAATTTACATTTATTAATTAATAGCATATATAAGTTATGAATATCTTAGTAGCTTCAATATGTATAAGCCATACAAGCATCACTATAGAATAAATTTGCTGGATAGGCAGTGTGTTTGTGCCTTTTTTTAAGCTGGAATAATTTAAATTAATATTATGTCTCCATTATAATTGATTCAAATATAATTTCAAGGCTCTAACCTCTGGTTTGTTTGTTCTCTGTTTATCCAATTTTAGTATGCTTTTGAAGAGATAGGAGGGAATCTTAGTAAACAAATAAGGCTTGTCCTTTTGAACTTTTTATTGATGAAAGCATTCTTTTTTACAATCACCTTTCCTTTTTTATTTAAGAAAATCTGAATTTTATTTACACAAATATGAATAAAATTGTATAGTAGGTGAACAGATTGGTAATGTTTAACAAGTTATAAAATTAAATTCAGTTCATGTTTTATACTTATAGAGTGTAAGAATTTGCATATTAAGATTTTCCATGCTCAATCTTCAATTTAAATTCATGTAAATAATCTTTGTCTTTATTTCATTGATTTGAAAGCTTATCAATGTGTTTTATCTTTTAAAATGGGGTAATAATTTTAATTATGTTTGTAAAATTCTTTTACTACATATTTTATAAAATTACTTATAACCGAAAATAATCTTACAAGTAATTTTGAAACATATTGTAGTTGATCATTTTTGTTCACCTGTGATACTGACAGATATGAACCACAATTAATAACTAAATTAGGAACTGAGCTGGCTTTTTTCACTTATTACATGCTTTAAATTTCTATGAATATCTAACGTGTATAGATTGCTTCTCAATAGTGGCTTTTTTAGTTGTGTAGAAAAATTAAATAGAATAAATTTCTCTATGAATTTTGAGTTTTCGTAACTTATGTTTAATAACAGTAATCGACTAAATTGTTTCTTTCTCAAATATTGCTTATGGCCAATAATGCGTTAAGATTCTGATGGTAATGTGATTGAGCATAGTAATTTTTGTGGTTCTGTTTTCAAATACCATTATAATCTCCACATTTGAAAATATTTCATACCTCCAGTTATAATCAGGATTTTTCATTGGTTATTGGTTTTATGAAATATAAAAAAGCTTCCTTTTTGTGAAGAAATTAATAGTAAAAAATTTTAATTCATTGCATTGAATGCAAAGGAATCAGAGAAAGGGAAGATTCCTTTCTGCGCTTTCTACATAATTTTCATTTTTAACTTGTAACTTACAACACTTTTGTTTATCAATAAACTTGGTTCATTTTTATCATTAAATACTTTTAACATTTTTTTCATGTGTGCAGTATTGATTTTGACTTTAAAAGCAGGCATGGCTTATATAGAAAAAGATGTGTGGAAAGATGAGTTATGCAGAATAATTCTGAATTTAATTTGTATTTGAAGTAATTTAGAAACTTAAATGATAAAATATTGCCACTAAACATACCATTGATGTTTCTTCTATATCCAGACCCAAATTTCCTGAATTATAATTTTTTTTAATTCTTCATATCTTATTAAGTGTTGGTATATCAATACTATTATAAATGTTTTTAAATATGTTTAAAAATTATATAAATATATTTTTATGAATGAAATTCTGTTTCTTAATTAAAGACAAAATTCACTATTAATACTTTCATCAAATTATTAACGAATTGATAATATACTAGTAAAGATAATCCCTACAACAATTAAACTGTTTGACATTGAACATTTGGTGCTTTTGTCTTAAATAGCACTCCATATATATAAATAATAGGCGTTTTGATATAATTACAATCTTTATTCTCTAGAATAATTAGATTTGATCGATTTATTAATACTATGCTGCATTACTTTTGTAAAATAAGGAACATGTCATATTGATTTTTGCCCATTGTATTTGACATGCAACCAGCCCTCCAAAAATCTAGAGTTTCGGCCAGCCAAGCAGATCCACCTGATTGTCCAATTACAAAATGGGGAAAAGCTACTATGATTATACAGAAAAGAATGTGTTGCAAACTGTTGCCGTTTGAAATGTCTCTCTACACATTAGAAGTCATTTAAACAAATGTTCAATATTTCAGTTCATATATCATAATTTGACCTGCTCTTAAATCTAATTATGGTGTTCTTTGTTCTTTTGAGAAATCTTTAGTATTTTTTACATATGAAACATGACTTATTGACTGCAACGGTACTATGAAAACCAAGTACTCTTGACGTTTATTTTTGGTCCGGTATTCAAATTGATGAACTGTTTTACAATCCTTTTAAAAGATGTTTGCTATTTGTCCATTTGATAATCTTCAGGTATCTGCAATCTTGGTCAATTTCTTAACTGTACCAGATAAATAATTTGGCTCAGTTTTCCATGCTGTTTCAGCTTGTTTATAACATTCGACTTGATTATTATTGTGAACTGAAGAATTAATTGTTGAAAAACACTTCTGATTAAATAACTGAATTTAACATCAGCAATCGTGTCACATTTGAATGGGTTAAATTAACTCCTCATTATATCAAACATTTGATGCTCTAGCATTTTTGCTTTCTTAGCATAAATGATATGTGATGAAATTCTGTATTTTAATTATTATCCGATAAATTTTGGCCACTTGATAAATATATAACTATTTATTGTGATCCAATTATTTATTCACTTCATTTGAGTTATTTAAATTTTGGAAACATTCTTACATTCATAATATTTTTTTAAATTATGAAGCATTTTTGATTGATAGTTTTTCGATTATTTTGTATTAAATAATCGATATTTTGTTCAAACGTTTTTTTTTTATTTATTATCTGTGGTATTAATAAAATTATAGTTTTTTTACAATGGCGGAAAATTTTGGTTAATTTACCCTTAGCCACAACAAGGCCAGAAACTGCTACTCATTTGTCGTTACCCAGCTGGCAACTGTCAACCAAGTCACAGAGTCAAGTAGCATTATCCGCGTCATACTACCACAAAACCATTTATAGGGCGGGCCACATTCATACATCATCACTCAAGAAAGGACAGAGAGAAAGTAACATCCATGCCCAAACCCAGGAGTCGTGAATGCTAACCATTCAACCATTGGTTGGCAGTATAGAAATTATTATATTATTTCAAATTTTATGCTATATATTACTAAAGCCATGATATAAAAAAAATTTAAAACACTGTATCTGTGTATTTTTTCACAAATTTTATAGTTAAAAAAGTTATCTTTTTTTTTTTTTTTTTTTTTTAATAGATATTTTATACATACCAAATATTTTTATAGATGCTAGTAGTACATTTTATGATTTTGGTGGAATTTTAATAAATGGCTGTATAAAAAATCCATGGTAATATTCATGTTGCTGCCAATGTGTTGACAATTTCTGAACATCTTTATATAATACTGTGAAATAAAACATTCTGATATGCAGTGTAATGTATTGAATGTTAACCAAATGTTTTTTCTAATTATGACATTGTATTGATGAAATATTGATCTTTAATAAATTTTGGAATTTAGAGTCTGTTTAAATAATTTATATTTCTTTAAAAGATTAGCTGCAAAATGTTATGAATGTCAAATACTTATCTTAAATAGTTAATTTTATACGTGATTATCTAAAATATAATTCTGTACATAAAGGAAAATAAGCAAATTAGCTTTAAAGCTGTATTCTAATTTACTCTATGAGGTATATGTAGTTCTGTGCCATTGACATCTTTTTCTAAAACTTGGAAATTGCATCAGTTACATTCAATTTAGATGGTAGGTTGTAAAGTTCCATTCCTTTCTACCAAAAGAAGAATCTTTAATTTAAATGATTACTGTTTCACATTCATAGGTAAAATATGTTCCTTTATATGAAATGCTGTAGCTTGTTCCAATAATATCTGAGTCACGCTAAAGAAAATTATTGAAGCTTTATAAAATTGTAATTTATTATAGATTTTAACTTTACTCTTGATAATTTTCAAGCAACCTTATCTAATTTTACTATGTCAATTAATTGATTAATTTAGAAATAGCAGGAATATTTAAACTAGTCAGTAATTATAAAAACTGATGTCATATTCTGTCCTTAAATACAGATCATAATTTATATTTTATATCTAATGCAAATTTAAAAAGTAGTTTTTTGCTACAAGGATTAATGGATACTAATACTAATTAGAATTTATTAAGAAAAAACGTTTTATAGTGATTAAATCAACCACTAATGGATATATAAAAATTAAATTGATAAAAATATTCAGTAGTTTTTTCTATGTATCTAAACATGCGTTATAAAAATTATCTTATAAAAAGTGATTTGGTTCCTTAAATAAATATAACAAATATTTTTGCAATACTTTTTTTCAGTTATTGATTATACTTTTGTTAATTTAAAAAGATTTTTATTTATTTACACGCAGTTTTTATTTTATGTAATAATTTTTCGGCTGATATTAATATCCATGTTTTGCTATTTGACATCAAAAACAGATTTGTATAAGCTTTTTTTTTTATCATGCCTATTAACAACAAAACCAACAGAATTGTTTCCCCCCTAAACAAAATTTTACTGTAAAGTATGTAATGTGCATTGGAATTAGATTTCTGGAGAATTCTTAGTTTTTTAATATTGGCAGTTTTGGATGTGGTATAAAATGTTAAATATGAAATTTAAAAAATTTCAAAATGAAATTTTTGGTGTGGAAGAAGTGATTACTTGCTGTTTGATCTAATTTTAAACTTCTAAAAACGTTTGTAAAATATTAACCCAATTCCAGTGATCATCTTTCATAGAATTGAATACGATGGAAACTCTAAAATAAAAATTATTTACCACAAAGGTATATTCTACATTTATTGCATATAGAATTCGTGCAAACACTTACAAAAAAACTCATTAATCTGTTTCCTATTAAACAGGATTTCGCTTGATCTGGACAGTAATTTAGATGTACATACTGTATTAATAAATGAGTTAGCACGATGCATTTTTGTTGAAACGAATGTTGTATATTGACTTTGGATTAATCAAGCCGTAACGTCATGTGACATGTAACTCGTCACAATTAAAGCCGATCTGTGTTTACTTGAATTAGGTATTTTGGTTCTGTGGTTTTGTTTTTGTGTATCTGAATATGTGAGTAAACACAGCAAACCAGTTGAAAGGAGAAAACGTAAACACAAGTCTTTCTTTTTTGATAAACTTAGCCTGATAGAAAAGATTAAGAAGGGTGTGTCTGTCAAAAGCTATGTGGGATAGTTTACATACAGTACCAGTTATTCGGAAGTAGAACTAAGCAAATGTAAACTAAAAGACGAACTAAGCATATGTAAACTTGAAAAAGAGGCTAGAGCTTTGTAAAAAGAACACGTTTGCCCTATAACCAAAACTTTGAATTATGCAGTTTATAAATGGTTGTCAACTTCATCCTTCTGAATTAGCTGTGGGTGGAGTAAAAATTTAGGTTGCTGAAAGATTACTCAAATAGTTTAAAAGCGATTTTAAAGACAGATGAGGGTAGCCGTTTAGACTCTGGAAGCATAATAATATGACAGACAAAACATATGTGATGAAAATCTCAGTAAAAACGATAATGCTGTTGAACTATTAAATAGACAGCATTTTAAAAACAGAAGTATTTCATCGTAATTGTAGAGTTTACTACTCTATAATTACGATAAACGGGTTTGTTTGCATGAGCATTACCAGAAGATACCTGAACATCTAAGGCTGGAAAAATAAAAATACCCGGAAGGAAGATACGTAAAGAACAATTGTCCACCTTGTGTTATGTGCAAATGTTGATGGTACTAACTTGTTGAAATCAGTGATTCAAATCAGCAAAAGTGAAAAAAATTATGGTTTTGAAAATGTATATCAAAATTACCACTGCATTACTACAATTCAAGAAATAAATGGTTCACTTCGGAAATTATGATGGAGTGGTTTCTTAAACAAGCAGTGCTAGAAATCAGAAAATACTAAACAGAAGTCTAACATATTCCGGAAGATGAAAATCAAAGCCATACCATTTTACTTGACAACAGTCCAGTACATCTAGTTCCTGACTAGTGTCTAACAAAAATATTAAGGAATGTTCTTGCCAGTAAACACGACTTCTCTAATCCAGCATATGGGTCAAGAAGTCATCTATACAGCTAAATGCCTGTATAAAAAGAAATTTTTAAATGAAATTTTAGAAGTTGAAGAAGAGGGCTGAAATGTTTTTGAATCACAAAGAGTACTACATACAATCAATGATTCATAGTTTTGTAGCAGCTGTCTATGAAATAAAACCTGCAACTTTGATTAAAGCTTGAAAAAAACTTACTGAATGTGGAAAGCGAATCAGACATAACTGGTTTTGAAAAAGATTTTCGTATCATCTTAGACGAAGATGAAGAATTTGATGCGATACTGAAAAATTGTAGTCAAATGCAGATGAAGGCGATCTGGGCTATCATAATATAAATGTGGAGGAAACTTTTGAAAACTTGACTGCAGCAGAAAGCTCTGAAGGAGATGAATCATACCACTTAAAACTTAATGTGATTAAAAACTACTTAAATTAATATAAAATATATGGAAGATAACACAGAACAAGGAAGCCATATGGGATATTACAAATATTTGGGGCATCTCCATCAAGAAATAGCCACTAAAATAAGACAATAAAAAGACAGTGGTTTCCTCCAACCAATGAGCGTGACCATCATGTTTAAAGTAGTTTTTTATCTGATGTTTATTTAAGTAAAATAAAGTATGTACATACTATACCCGATTTTCTTTTATGGATTTTTACATTTCATTCTCTTAATTCAAAATACAATTTTTACTGCATACAATAGTACCTTGGCTCAATTTGTAAACTATTTTGTTTAATTTGGAAGACCTGTTTAGTCCTGATTAACGAGTTTCTTCTGTATTAAAAAACTACCAATATTCAGTTTAAATGCCAGCTCATACATCTTAAGTAATATTTTAAAAAATATATTTGACTCTTGAAAAGTCAGTCACAAAGATTATCTTACTAGCGAGTGAGTACACTAAACTCCCGATTACTTGTAAAATTTAGTGGATCATCCGCCGAACAACCATTCCAAAGTTAATTCACAAAATTATGAAATAAGGGAAAAAGTCAACATAATTATGCATTTGAATTGATCAATTTGTTCATTCAATAATTATCTTATTACTTTACGAATAAAATTGTTCATTATTTACAAACTTCTTCAAAATTTGATGTTTCAGTAAATTATTCCAATGTACCAGTTTTTTTCATGGCAACTCTTCATTAAAAATTGAGACTTTCCGGTGATTTAGACATCGTGAATAATCGGGAGTTAACTATATTAAATATTCAAAAATTATATATTTAAGTTAATTGAGTTATAAATACGAAATCTTGTCATTTAATTATTTTAAGTAGGATTTTCAATGAACCAGAAATAAATATTACATAAGACATTTTCTATAAATGTTAATGTCATCCTCCGATATGTTTTCCTACATTTTGGAGATAATTATTTTTCGATTCCAGAAAAACAGTTCTGTCTACTGAATATAGCAGCATTTCGAGCAAAAAATTCAGTGTATTTGTTGGGAAGAGACCCCTGCTGGACACAAATATGGTGAAGAAAAGTTATTTTTAATGAGTAACATGTTTTAACAGGAATTAAATTGTTCCACTTTGAGAAGACCACTGAGGACAGGAAAACGTGGCTTTATATGTTGTCTATACGTTCCAAGTAGACTTTTTGAAACCCATGAAAACTGAATACATAAATAAAAAAGTTTTTTTTTTTAGCTCAGATCTATAATCATGTGGAATTTTAATTTTTTTTCTTTTCATTTCAGTATGCAGACGATTAATACTAATGCATCGAGGATTACTGTGCGCATTTCACAAGATAAGTCATAATTTATGTTTATTTTATATTTCCTTCTAGAAAGTGAGCATACGGTTTCGTCTTCGAGTATCCGATGAGCCGAGCTGGCAGCCGAATGGTTAGCACTCTTGCCTTCGGTTCAACAGTTCGTGGGTTCCAATCCCACCTTGGGCATGGTTGTTTGTAGTGGTTCGGAATCCACTTTAAACTGTAGGACCCGGTCTAATTAGCCCTCGCGTGCAAAAAATGACCGTTGAGCGATCAACGAACCAATCGAGTATCCGATGGAAGTCTTATTCAAGTATATAATTCTCACTCTCAAATATAACGTGGTATAAGATTACAACAAAGCTTGAGTTAAGAATGTAAGAGACTTTATTTTAGAACGAAGCTCAATAATGCCAGAGAAGTTTTCTTAAGTTTCAGTGTCAATTAATCTAAATTCTTGATATTAAAAACAAGTTATATAAAAAATTTAGATCAATGCTTAAATTAACAGAGAAAAATTAATTTTAGTTATTATTAAATAATTACAATTGATGTAAATACATAACTACGTATAACAGAATCACAATATTATGTTGTAAAATAGAGAAAACTCTAAATTTCCTTGCAATTTTCCATTTCCCTCATTTTAATTTCATTTTTGATTTGATCTTGTTGCAAACAGTTTGTTCTTGAAATTTAAAGTAATTTTTTTGTTTGGAGAATTTTTAAAATTTTGCTGAATCATGTTCTTATTATTGTTATAAGTCTTAAATAGAT
Source organism: Latrodectus elegans (assembly GCA_030067965.1). Classification (NCBI taxonomy): domain Eukaryota; kingdom Metazoa; phylum Arthropoda; class Arachnida; order Araneae; family Theridiidae; genus Latrodectus; species Latrodectus elegans. The sequence goes on from CM057812.1 coordinate 13,904,791, forward strand.
AAAGAGTTAAGAAAAAATATCTATTATCTAGTTAAAAATATTTGGGAAATAAAATATGTCATCAAATGTTACGCTTTAGTGACTGTGTGCATTATTTTTTATTTTATATTATTTAAATTAAGTACACAGCCAACTTTTGAATTTATAATTAAAGATTTGAAATTGAAATAAACAAATTTTTTTCTCCCTTCTTATTTGGAGAAAATTAAAATTTGCAGTATTTAGTGACATATTTTTTGGACAAAATAATTTATGGGTTAATAGATAAGAAGTGAACTTTGTTATGCAACAAATAATGATTGGCTATAGCTTTCCTTAAAGTATATTTGCTTATTTAGGAATAATTAATTTTTTCCTAAATTTATATTCTGAAATATCTTATTGTATAAGAGAAAATTTTTTATCGCTTAAAAAACTAAAATTAATTAATTGAATTTAATTAAGGAATTAGTATTTGGAAAAAACTGTATTAACATCAAGTGTTACGCACTTTACAAATTTTAAGGAATGTATTTGAAACTTGAGTAGATGAATAAAAAGTATTTTATTAATGATTGAAAAATTAAACAAGATCTATAATTATATAGAAGGTTGGAGGCTTAATGGTAGCGTTTTACGCTCCCAAGGCACAGATCCGAAGTTCGACCTTCGGGCTCTGCAAGATCGATTCAGGTGTTCATTCTTTCAGTGGGTCGATAAAATGAATACCAAGCATGTTTGGGAACTAAACACTGGGGGTTTCGTGTTAGGCTGACCACCTAATCGGGATATAAGCTTTTCACTTCAGGGCCTCTCGGTCAAGAAAATAGAGATTGGCACTGTAGGTTTTGGCCCACAGGCTGTCGTGCCACAGAGTTAAGTTTATACATAGAGAGAATGTGAGCTATATAATTAAGAATTGAATAAATCTCTGATTTTCCTAATTATATAATTGATAATTTTTAAATAATTTGAACAATTCTGCAAAATTCTCTATTCAATAATTCTATTTTTTTAATGTTGCCTTTGCGAAATTTCAGTGAGAAATGTAAGACAAATCTATAATAATAATTATTATTATTATTATGAATGTGTGTGCAATTTATGAAAAATGTGACATGGGATTTATGTTGCATAAATTCATTCCTTTCATTCAAACCAAAGATTTTTCTATCTTATACACATTTACTATTGATGGCCGATGAAGTGACATATCAGCAGATAAGAGGAGATTGTACAACTTCAGGCACTGGCATTCCATTTTGAATAACCATATATACTTAAATAAACTTCGTTGACTCTGGATGCCACATATTTTGATGGAAGAGAAGATGGCTTGTCATCTGATTTGGTGTCGAATGATGCTGAAAATGTTTGAAAAAGTATGTAATAGGATTATGAGTATGTGAATAGGATTGTGACAGGTGAAGAGATTTGACTGTATTATTACGATATGCCAACCAAAGCTCAAAGTAGAGTTAAGTATTTAATGCTTATAAGACACACTCGTAAACAGTCCAAAACTATTGATCTGTTAAGAAAAAGCGGTATATGATAGCAGTATTTTTCAAATCAAATGGAATTGTATAGTGAGTCGTTTTGGACACTCAAAGATTGTCACATCTACGTGGTACACTGAAAAGTGCCTGCTTAAAGTCACACAGTACATGAAAAACCTGTACCTAAAATCAAGAATGGACACTAGTTTCTCTAAAAACGCTCTAGCTCACTGCACCAAAGAGTGCACCAAGTACTTCAGTACAGGAGTGAAAATTCTTTAAAACCCTTCTGACTGTCCAGACCTTACTCCCACATTTCACACTATTTTTGCATATGCAAATAAATCTAAAAAATAGTGACAAGAGCCTTCTGAGGACAAAGGACAATGAGTCTATCTCACTCCCGGATGAAAATTGGCAATGTTGGTGTAAGGACTGGTTTTGGTACAAGATGAAGTATATTGAATGTGTAGGAAATTATTTTGAAAAAAAAATTCAGTAAATAAATTGTAAAGAAAAACTTTTGCAATGACTTTTGTATTACACATTAATGTCGCTTATAAATTAATATTAACATTCCATATAGAATATCTGTATGGAGTTTCACTGCTCCCTTTACGTTTAATGAACAACAAAGGTGTCGATGGACATGGATAAAAGATATTTGTATTCGACACCACGATATTTGGATTCGAGATAGACAATGCGCGATGTGAGACTACTGAAATGTTACGTCATCCAATCGCTACTCTTTGGCCTTAAATTTTAATAATAATTTTTCACACGTGAGCTTATGAAAGCAATATTTGATCGGGCATTATCCTGCTTATAAAGGGTTCTGGGCAGCCCTTAATGATAAGGGGATGCCACAGACCTCTGCACATAATCCACGTAACGTTAGAATGCCATATTATCGTGAATACGAACTAGAGGTGACATGAAATCATATGCAATGACACCTCAAATCATGATACCGCGTTGCCATGTGGTATGGCATTCCACAGTTGGTTCAGGATTTGACTTATCTCCACGTCGACGCCACACTCGTACACGGTGACTATCGTTGAAGAAACAGATGCGTGACTCATCTGATAAAACGACCCTGTGCCACTCCGTCATCCACATCATACTAATTCGGCTCCATTCCAGTCATTTGCGTCTATGATGTGGGATTAATGGCAGTTTTCTTAAAATACACCATGGGTACAGGCCACTTGCAACGAATCAACGGCAAATAGTTCTACTCGATATGGGAGCAACCAAGGTGTTTTTGCACAAGCTGAAGAATTTCAGTAGATATGTTTTGTGGGGCAGCCATCGCCTTCTGCCGAACGCTTCGATCCACGGGTCTTGAAGTCAATATGGGTGAACAGCAAATATTTCACAGCTCCCGGTTCAACCTAACTTCGCCACAGCCTGTGCACTATGAACATATCCATATGTCTGCCAGCTGCGATTTTCTTTAAAGATCAACCTTCCCTTCTCATTCCGATCATCATCCCTCTGGTAAACTCATCTATCTGCTGGAAGTGACCCCATCAACAATAGCCTGGCATTCGCTGCAGTTACAAACACCCTTTGTGACAAGATCCAATTTTCAAAGATTATTTTTCAAGTAGCAATAACGGCGTAAATTTTGTCCACTCTGTCAATTCCTCATTTTATATCTTATTCTCCGTGAGCCGGAGAGATGTACATTTTACATCATCTGCATAAATCGGTAAGGTGCGCCTATCCTGAAATTTGCATATTTTTCTGGCCACTCCTTTGTGTTGCATTTTCATTGTAGGGCAGCGTATTTTATTCATTTACCTTTTCGTTAGGTTTTATTGCTTTTCCCCATCGTGTTGAGTATTTTGATCTTCAGATTAGATTTATCATACCCAATCATTACTATGAAGTGTTCAATCGTCATTCTGGTCTATTTCTATTTTTGTACCCAAAAGCCTTGATATCAGTACTATTGCTGTTTGATCTCCATATACCATTGAACCGCGCGAATGCACCAAATACTTTATTCTCTGCATGAGGAATGGCTAATTGTTAAGTCATCAATGTACTATTCGGAATTTTTCATATATTTTTAAGCACATTAGAGTAGCTCTTGAGGTATTAAAAAGAGGTACTTCGGAGAGCTCCGTAAGTGATAATGTCACCAAAAATACTGTATTAAAAAGTATTAACTATATTAAAACTGTATTTACTGTATTACCGAAAGGTTTCATCGAATAAAACAAAATATTACAAACTGATGCTTTTACCACAATTATTTTTTACTTTTTACATTTCACAAACATTTTAAATAATGAAAAAATATTTATATTTACATTTTTTTAATAAACATCAATTAATACTTTTTTTTATAGATTTTCCGTGTGTTGTGACCAAAAGTGTCAACATGGCGACATTTACCCTGGAGAAATAAAAAAGCACCCAAAAATATTATATTAAAGTTTTCTGAAGTTATTCAATTCTTAAGGAAAAAATTAATTTAAAAATTGTCAAAAAGTATTTTTATCCTCTTTAAAAAATAATCTAAATTTTATTTCATATAAAGGAATTTTTAACAATAAAGTGGCCAAAAAAATTTGGAAATTAATATTATCATAAAACTGTGAAATCAATATCAAAAAAAAAAATATTTTTTCCTAGATTTTCTAGAAGATCGTGAATTTTTTTTAAATCGGTGTGTCACACACTTATATAATCACTTTGATGTAAAGTTTATCTGCAGGAAATTTTTTGCGATAATTTTGCTTCCTTTTTGCAACCTGGACTTCCAAAGACCATATATAATGATTATATAAAGTTAAGAAAAGTTCTAATAAGTTTTATTTTATCATTATATTTATGATTGAATTACATACGGATTACTTTCAAATACAGTATTCAGTTAATTTTTTTTTATTTTGTGTGTAATACTTTAATTAATAATTTAAGTGAATTTTTTCCAGGCCTAAACAAACTTTCTACTTTCTTATGCTATATAGTTGCATTGATTTTTTCGTGTTTATTTATTTTCATATTTCATCGTGATTTATGCATTTTTCTTAAATGCTCTATTTATATTTTTTGAAAAATTAATTTTAATTTGTTGATTTTTATTACAAATCTGTAATGAATTCCGATGAAGTATTCAGATGAAAGTATGGGCATATATTATTATTTATCTAACTATAGAAATGTAAATATATAATAAGAAATTTATTTTCGCATATGTTCGTTTTCCTTTTATACTAGTCACATTTTTAATATTTTTTTAAACGAATCTTGATTCTTATTTTGATTAGATTATACTTGATAGTTCCCCTTGAATTCGTGCCGAGTTCGTAGCCAAACTGGGCGATGTCGTTCTATTTATGGTAACTCTAAACATTATTCTGAAATACATTCACGTTTCTAATTGGTTTGGATTTAACCATTATTTTTTAATGTTTAAACAAAATCGCCAATCTCGCCAAGGGGCACCCTTAAATATAATTTTACCCATATTTTTATAAATAGTTATTTTTTTTTTTTTAGGAATTACTATAAGATGTACATACAGAAATTTTTTTCATAAGTTGGCGTGGATTCAATTCATTTTGGTAGCATAAAATCTGAAACTGAATTCCAACTAGGAGCTTCTTGTATTTTCTTTTTTATGAAAATGCTGCCACTGGATTTTCAGCATACACAGGTTTTTGAAATTAATAGATACATATTCTAATTAATTACATGTACTTACTTAGGTTTTATCTATTAGTAACAAAATCTTGCCTATTTGATAGAACGACATTTATTCCCTTGTTTCTGAAAAAGATATTAAGACAATAACAATATACTGAATCCACGTTTTCGAATTCAATCTTTGTGCAGATTATCCCAGCGTCAAATTCTAATGAATTCAATTCTGAAATGAACTATTCATTTAAAACTTAAATGTAATTTCGTAATCAAACGATATTAGAACTGAACATGAAGAAAATGTGCTTATTTTGATCTAGACTGAATGCTGATGAGATCTATTTTCGAATTGAACAGTATCAAATAGTTTAAATTTATTAATTATTAAGGTAATGCTGATAGTATATATATATATATATATATATATATATATATATATATATATATATATATATATATATATATATATATATATATATATATATATATATAATATATATATATGTGTGTTTGTATGTATGTGTATGTGTGCGTGTGTGTGAGTTATGGCGAAACACCGAAATCTGGAGAATGTCAACATTTATTTTGTCGCTTGGTGTATGTCCGAAATATATGCTTAATACCATGATTTCTGACTTACACCGGTAAATGCCGATATTTACCATGCATTAATTCTGAATGTTGAACATGTCCCAGATTTATATTTTGTTCTTCGTAATTCAGTTGCAATAAATTTTTAAAGTAATAAAAAACTTATTAATCATGTAATTCAAATCTTATTTATTGCAACTACTTTAACTATTATGACATTTTGAATTGCACAAGAGGTCCTTGCTTTTTCAACTGCATTTATTTGTGGAACACTTCGTTTTGCAATGACAGCTTGTATAGCCTTGCCTATCGCTTCTCGAATTAGCTGCCACTGCTTCTCTCAGCGAAATTTCTTGAAAATAAATCTCATCTAAGGAAATTAACTTTTCTTTGCTAATTACGAACTGATTACGTGTGTAAAGCTGTTTGAGGGTACCATTTTCATTTGCAAGTTTATAGAAGTCGGAGGCTTCTGCTCCAACAACAACCGCTAACACATTTGGGTTATCTGCACGAACACGGTCGTCATGGACATGTATTCGTACAGTATCACCAATTTGAGGAGGAGGGAATTGTTTTTGTGAGGTTCGCAACATTTTTGTTCCTTGCAGTAGAAGATTCTCTTCCGCGGCCACTCTTTTTATGGAAAATAATTAGTATTTTTCAGTCAGAACTTGATGTGAAGATGTGTTAGATTGCAAGTCCTTTTCAATATGGCATCGATATTTGCGGTTTGTTTGCAACGACAAAAAACATGATGCAATGCCTGTTTTTGCTTTAATGCCCAACATGGCTTCATAAGGACTTTGGCGTACTCCTTCGTGGTATGTAGTGTTCTTAGCAAATTAAACAAAGGGTAAACCTTCTGACCATTTATTATCGTTATCGTTCATTTAGCATTTTCTGTATATCCTGATTGGCCCTTTCAACTGAGCCTTGTGTTTGACTGTGACTAGGCTTTCCATGAACTAGCTTACCATATTTCGCATATGACTTGATTACTGAATTCTCGACCATTTTTATATTCCTGGAGCACCAACTGTTAAAAATATTGGAAGAACGTTATACGCTATTTCTTCCACCCTCTTAGTTTTCAAAGGTCGTAGATGGTCAACTTAGTTAAATGATCTTGATAAGCATTAAGAACTTATATTCGTCCTCTCTGACTGCAAATCTATCAGATCAACTTGACACATTGAGTTTTACTCAGAAAAGATCCTTGGTTTCACAACAATAGCTTTCTTCGGTGCACTGTGTTTCATTTGACACTGTTTGCATAAATTTAAATACAACATTATAACTTTTTAATATTTTTGTATTTATTTTGATACTCTTTAAGCATACGTGCTCTTCCTCCGTGGCCTATTCTGTCGTGAGTTTCATACAGAATAATTCCTCATTGGTAACTTATGATGACTTACTTCAGACTCATATCAGACTCTTTTCTCCTAGTTTAAAAGGTAAAATTAACTTCTCTTCATCCCTAATTTTTTAAACATCAAACGTTTTAGTTGTCTATAATCCAAAGGTATGTTGGACTTACTTTTAGAAGAAACCACTTCAGAATGTATTTTAGAGTACTTTTCTTGAGAAAAATAAAAACAATTGTCTTTTCGTTTACCCGCAATTAATGCATTTAACTTTTCAAGAAAAATATCACGATTCTCTGTAGTATCCACTCTATATAAATTAGTATATCGGAAAAAAATAAAAAATTAAATAAAACGTTGCTCTCACCATCAAACCTTACATAAGAATGACAAATCTGACTAACTCCAAGCAGAACAAAGGATTTGGTGGGAAACAGCGAGTCCGAATATACAAGAATGTAATGAAATATTCGATATTTCACCTACGTATATGGTGTTTGTTGAACTTAACCGTTGCAAGTAGACATTCTCTAATTTCGGTCTTTCACGGTAATCTATATATATAAATTAATGGAGTGTGTTTTCTATTTAGTAGATAATATGGAAGAGGTACCTGTTTCACTTTGTGTTTAAACGTCCTGATGCTAAATTTTTCCGAAGTATAATAGCACTTGAATAATGTGGGAATGTTTGAAGTTGCAGGTGCCAGCTATGGCGTTCTCCGCTTCAATTAATAAAGATTTAAAATTATGTAATGTTGGCTATTATGGCTTTAGTCTCCAAAAATATAGAGCCGAAAAAGCAATGCAATAAGCAAAACAAATCGAAATGCGGTATATAGTTTTAAAAATTTCAAAAATCTCCGATCAAGAATTTACATTTTATGAACCAAATTTATATTTTTAGTGTTTGAATAAATTAATGTTATTTGATTTTGAGTGAGACTACATGCTTTGTTATTGTTTAATTTCTAATAATTATTTTTAATAGTTCCTTAAAATTAAACATGTGAATAAAATGAAGCTAAGAAATTTGCCTCATTTATAATTTCTTACAATTAAACTCACCGATATGAAGCACATATTGTATTGCTTACAATTTCCCTTTATTAATCAAAGTTTTGGGGCCAAAAATTTCTTCAAAATTTTAAATCGAAATTACATTTTGAAAAATGTTTTGTGCTCTTCAATAGAGGTAAGTATGGAAAACATTAAAATTAATTAACAAATGCTGTAATGCGTTAAGTTCACTAGTATTAATTTTTGTAAAAAAAAAAAAAAAATTAAAAAGCTGCTTATCTAAACGTTATATTATGAGGAATTTATTTATTGAGTGATAAAATTTCTTTTGGTGAATGTAATGTTATGATTTCTCTTTTAAAATATAATAACTCATTATTTAAAGTTAAAAAAATGTTCATGTCTTTTCTTCTTATTTAAGCTTCATATAATTTTTATTCCAAATTTCTTATTCCAAAGCTGCTTATCTAAACGTTATATTATGAGGAATTTATTTATTGAATGATAAAATTTCTTTTGGTGAATGTAATATTATGATTTCTCTTTTAAAATATAATAACTCATTATTTAAAGTTAAAAAAATGTTCATGTCTTTTCTTCTTATTTAAGCTTCATATAATTTTTATTCCTAATTTCACAATAACGTTTTTAATATATCAGTTTAGAATATTTCCTTGAAGTTCTCTACGATTGAAAGTCTTCATATTGTAATTTCTCAGTGTATGGAAACACATATTAGGAAAGTAAGATAAGTTAGAATAAAATGTCACCTATTAGCAGTTAATTTAATGTGAATTTTATTTCTGAAATTTCTTTTTTTACTTACCTTGCAATATCCCCTACTTTAAAAAAAATATTAAACTGAGCAATAATTGAGTTTTATCTGTATTTAGTTTTATGTGTATAATGTGTATTTAGTAATATGAAAAATATTTTTATTATACTTTCTTTTTAATATATCTAGGATAAAATATACATTTTAAAAATGCTTATATTCCATTTTGATAATGAAATTTATTTACTAAGGATTTGTTATCAATAATATATAAATTTTCAGTCCATAATTGCTTAAAAAAAATAAAAAGCTGTATAACATGGAAAAAATTTATTTAAATCTGTATAACATAGAAAAAAAAATTTGAACCTAATCAGTTAAAATAAATTTCCTCGTTGATGAGTAAGTAATTTCTAGTAAATTTATATAATTACTTGTATCATTTTTTGTGTTTAAGGATCCAAATAAATTACCCATTATATGAATGGAATTTTTTTGATATAAATTCTATTTCTCATACCATTCACCTGCAACAAAGAAATAAAATTTATTACCAGGCTGTATTCTTGCAATTCACGTCATTTTATGTTTTAATATAACTTGCTATTTTCAAAAAATAACTTTTTTGTATTTCTACTAATTATTTATTGGCTTAAATAAATACTAAATAACTAATATTAAAAGGAAAAAAAAGTTATCCTTGACATATAAAGCTTTTTTTATTTAGTCCAGTATTGAGTTCTAGGACTATATTTTCTATCATTTATTATGATAATCATTTTTTTTTAGCTTAGTTCATTTCCAATATTTATGAAAAAATTGATTTTATTGATGAATATTAAATATTTTTGAAAGTTTCTCTATAGGCTTAAATTTTAACAAAATATGTATGCTACATCTGAATTATAATATTTCTTTATCTGTCATAAGTCACAATATTTTAAAAAATGCTTACTTAATTTTCAAATATTATATTTAGATATACTTTGAATGCCACTCTAATTTTGTAATTAAATATTTAATTTTAAAAGAAAATCAGAAATTTATGCACATTATCCACAAATGTATATCACATATGGACTTTAAATTAAAGATTCAGAGCTGTACTGTCTTGTTTTAAAAAAAAAATTTTATGCTGAGGATTATTGTTAAATAATATTATTAGCAGACACTTAGGATTCCAGGTTCATAATTAGTTAATTATGTTTATTACTGATTAATTTAGAATAACACAACTAATAACTTACAGATTAATTTAGAATAACACAAATTATACAGATTAACTTGGACTAACATAAATACTAATTTACAGATTAATTTGGAATAACATAAATAATAATTTACAGAGTAATTTGTGATAACATAAATAATAATTTAACACAAATGAAACTTACAAAGTAATTTGAGAACGCCAAGGTAGCCCACGTGGGCAAGGCTTAATGTCACTCTGGATAACCAGGAAACCTCCTTTTATAATGCATATCAGATATACTCTCTTGCCTTTTTTTCTGTCCCTAGGGATTTTGCAGAAAGTATCACAGCATCAGTAGAAGTATCATATAAATTTGTTCACCCCTGAAGCAAATCTTCTACCATTTTTTCGAGGAACTCGCCTCACACTGCTCCAGACTCAAGTCTTCTCCGTGGCAACTCCATGTGTCTTGCACTGATCTCTCCCAAAATCATTTGATCTTCTTTTCTCCCTTGCTGGAGCCAAATGGGTTCCTGCCATTTCGTTACTTCACTTCCCTATCAACTCTCATTTATGAACTTACCCAGTGCCCCCCCCCACAAATAATACTTGTTGCCAACCATAGGAAGTTTAAATTGTATGCATTTGTGGTCAGCACAAAGCTTTCTGTAGAATAGAGAAAATCTTTTAGAAGATTCTTGAAGTAGTTTGTAAAGATGGTCATGAAGTTAGAACTCTTAATCTGATGATCATCTTCATAAATTGCTCCTATTCTCTCAGAATCATGATAAAAAAAATGAGGATAAATTTATGAAATTAGATGATTAGATGTTACAACTGTAGGAAAACTTAAGTACTTTGGACATGTGTTGAAAATAGATGAGGAAAAAAAAATTAGATATTAAAAAAGGTAAAAATCTGGAGGAAAAGAATTATGTTATTTTTAATATGAAAAGACTAAGAAAGAGTACTTAGAAATGCTTAAAATAAATTAGAAACAAATGGCAGCCAACTGTTAGGAATGGTCAAAGTTAGCTCAAAAAGCACTATAATACCATGATGAATTGCAAATTAAAATAATATTAGTAGATCTATTTGGTAGTGATTGAAAATAATTAGAACATTTTCATTAGTTAAATTAATTTAATATTACTTTACATTTGTCAACTGAATTTTTATGATTCTGCTTGCAATTTTATCATTGCACTTTATCAATTTTACCTTGCAATTATTCCTTTGTATTTTATTAAAGCTATATTGTTATTTTTAAATATTTCTCTAGCTTAACTCACGAATTTCAACAGTCTCAAGGCTTTCTAAAGAACATACTACTAAGAGATGGAAAGCTATTGCAATGACTGGCCAGAAAAATGCTCCAAAATTGAATTTTGATGAGCATCCTACTGCTTGTGAAGATGGAAATGGGGCAGTTTTACATACAACATTAATTGCTGAATTAAAAAAATGCACTTCTGTGAGTAATTTTTTTTTTCAATAATTTTCAATGTTTCTTTCAATCAATAAATTTTAATGTTTCTTATTTTAATATTTAATTCAGTTTTTTTTCTTTTAAGTTATATTAATTTTTCTATTAGAAATGGCTTTAATAGGAAAAATGGCCATATATTAGTATTATAAAATGGCTTTATATGACTAGTATTTCCACTAATTATCTAAAAAATTTAGAGTTTTCCTCTTGAAATCTAAGAACAAAATAGATTTTTGATTTCATATAAAGTTACTTTTTCTACAGATTTTAAGTTATGATTTTGTGAAAAAACGAAGTCTGTTTAGAAAGTCTTTATTACTTATCATGTATTGTAATTAAAATTACTTTATAACTGTGATCAGCAACCTTGTCATTCAAAAGAGCCAAATATAGATAATTTACAATTGAAATTTATTCAAAGAACCATTTTGTAAATATAAGCTTTGGTTTAAATGGAGACATTACTATGGAATTAATTAGGATAAAAAGTACACTTTCAAGCTTGCCTTTGCCCAATAAATCTTAGTTTTACTAACTGTAAATTAAATAAAGCTTGGTATCATATTTTTATAAAGATAATATTTATTTAAAAATATCACTAGTAAAACAAAATAAAGTGCATTTTTAAAAATAAACTACAAATACTCCACTAATGTAAACATTGGCCTTGCATTTCCTTGGAAAATAAGGGTTAGTCAGGTTTGTATGACATAGTTTTTAATTTGAGGCATGATTCCAAGTTCCCATTGATAAGCCAATTTCTTAATTTATTGATGATATTGCTTACACTTGAAAATGATTGTTCATATGAATATCTAGATCCAAATTAGGAAAGAACAGCAAAAACCAGATTTTTAAGTTTATCATGTGAGTCAGGATTCTGTGTTGCTTTCTATATACATGCTTCTTCTTTATAGCCTTGTATTTCAAAAGTTTTTACTCATCTTTTACAAGGCAAGATAATAAGTATTATTCTGTGCCTGAGCAAAACATTTTGGAGAAGAGCTGTAGCTAAGGAGCAAAAAATTGCTGGTTGTTGACACTGCTTTATAATATTAAAAATAAGTTTTTAAATACTAATTCTACGTTTCTAGAATTCTCAAATTCTTACCTATTTCTAAAAAAATTTAATCATTTTTTATGATAAATCTCTTGGTTTATCAAAGAATGATTATTATTACTTTGCATTTTATTTGAATTTCTTAACAATTTCTCAATAAATAATAATGATATTAACATTATTTTCGCATTAAACATTTACCCTATTTTATTTAAATATATTTGTATTGCAAAATGAAAGAGAGATAATGACATTTTATACTTAATAAAATTTAAACATGTTTCTTTTATCGAACATAATTATATAAAATTGGTTAAAAAAAAAAAAAAAAAAAAAAAAAAAATTTTAAGAAATTAAAAAATTTATAAATAAATTTTTTAAAAGAGAAATAAACAGCCTTTGTGTTCATTTGTTTTCTTATGTGTATACTAGTATCGACTAACATTTTTTATCACAACTGATGAAAGGAATATATTATATGCAATCACAATTGAGAAAAATGACTACTAAATAAGATATTTTAATTGCAGTTATATAAATAATCATATAAGTTCACATTAATATAAGTTATTTAATAATTTACATTTAATTTATGTTATCTTATTTGTAAATTTAAACTCTCAGATAATGTGCTTTGTGTTTAAGTTAGTGTATTCATTTATCATTGATATTTATAAAATTGCATTTTAGGTTGCAGAACAGATTGAGAAATTCAGTTCATTAGTTAGTCTATCTGAAGAAGATATGGAAAAACGAGCACTGTTTTGTCAATCATTAGAAGAAATGCTTAAAATATATATTAATAATTTTAAACTCCATCAGTTTGGTTCAAGTGTTAATGGTCTTGGTTTTAAAGGCTGTGATATGGATGTATGTTTGCAGACATTATTTAATAATGAGGTACATTTTTTCTCTATAAAATGTTTGCATTTAAAAAATTTTTATAATAAGGAAAATTTAATTTATAATTATTTGGAAATAAGCAAAAGTATAAAAACTTGTATTTTTAATTCTTATAATTTTGAGCAAACATTTAGGTATGTTAAAATGTTTAACTAGGTAGTTAATCATCAGTGTATCCTGTAAATATTTTTAAAAAGATTGAAAATTCTAAATTTTTTTAGATGCAAATAAATATTGTTGAATCCAAAAAAATACAAAAATATTTTTATTCAACTTTAATGTAGACAAGATATAATATAATATAGACTATATTAACAAGACTTTTTATAAATTCTTATTGATAAAAAATGGATGTTTTCATAAAGACTGACTTTAAAATTTATTGAAGGATTTCATTTGAAACTATTCTCCCATAATTTTAAACAAATTATTATTAGCACAATAATATAAAATATCTTACAAGTATTGGTTAATTTTTAAACAATGTAAACCTTAATAAACAAATATTTTCTTGCAAGTAAATTAGTTATTTTATACATTGCATATATATATAATATTAATTATGAAATGTCTTTTGTAAAGTTCAATTAATATTCAATATAAGCTCAAGAATAATAATTTTTAAACCTTGACAAAAACAGTAGTTAAATTTTTATTTATTTATTTTGCATTTGCATGTAATTTATTTTTTAAAAAGTATAAAATGAATAATTAGATTTCAAGGAATAAAATTAAAGCAGAATTGCATACAAAATGTTGGTCATTGATGAGCTGATAGATAAAATTTTCTGTTGAAAGATCTTCAATTCAACAATTCATGGGTTTGACTCAGATGTGAATGTATCATTTTGAAGTTGCTTTAAACTGTAGATACCAAATAAATTTTCTGTGTACATAAAAAGACTATAAAGTGACAAACTAAATCTAGGAATTGGCAAATGTAGATTTTCTTTTCTTTCTGATAATGGAGTATTTGATACTATTTTGATTTATAATATATTAATGAATAATTATTATGTTCTTATGCATTTAATATTTCTAAAGTAATTAATTATGTAATGTATTTAGTAGTATATTTTTTAGTACAACAAAATAAATTTTATTGAAATTGAAAAGTTATTATTTTTTTTTTACCTAATCTTTAAATGGTTTATAATACAAAGACATTAAAATAGCTGTTAAAAGTCATTGAATATGGGTAAAATCTTTTTAGTTTTCAGTATGCTTATCTTCTTCATAAAAAAAAATATTCTTGAATTTCTTGTGAAAATATTACATATTTTATTGCCATATATTTTGGAACCAATCAACAATATCTGCATTAAATATTAGAATAATTGAGCAACTACATAAAATAATAAAATCACATGTCTGCGAAACATCATTTTGGAACTTGAATGTAATATTATTCTTGTAATTGTTTAATAAAAAATAAATATGATAAATAAGAAAAAGAAATATTTTTAAATTTATCGTTTTATAACAATAAATTTAAAAATATTTCTTTTTATTATATTAATAAATTATAAATAAGTTATCAAGTTACAATCATAAATTATTAAAATAATTGACAAAAATTTGAAAATAATTAAAAATTTTAATGAAAAAGTTGGATTTATTTTATTTGTTGCAACAATTTTTATCTTTGTTATTTTACCGTTTTTATTATCTATTTATAAGATTTATATTAAGCAGTTCTATTAAAAAATTATATTTGCAAGTTTTTTGTGAGTATATGTTACTAATATTGTTTTCTAAATGTTAATAGCTAAAGCAGTTCACAAAATTTGATTATTGTGAAAAACTTCCTTACATTGCTTACAGTTGAGTTAAAGTTTATCATAGCTTATTCATATTACTTATTGTTATTATCTAAAATATTCTTGCGTATTTTTAATGAAACTGATATTGATTAGTTTATCTATAATGTTTGTGAAATTTTATATTTTAATATTGCATATAATAATAAGGATTTAATGAAAAAATTTATTTTTAATAAGTTTTGGAATAATAGGGGAAGTATAGATTTTGACTGGTTTCACTGAATTTGTTTTCCATCACTTAACATAGGAGCCTGTAATGCTAAAAGACGTTCCCACTCTTGATTCAGTTCTTCAAGGTACAGTATCTCAGGAGACTGTGACTCACATGAACCCTATGTACATGCTACGCTTCGTACGAAGAATTCTTCGACGTCATAGTACTGATATAAAAGAGCCCATACTTTTCATTAAAGCTCGCTGTCCTATACTTAGGTTTTACAATGAGAAATATGATGTATTTTGTGATTTTTCCTGTGATAGCGAGTAAGAATTTTTTTTAGATTTTTGGTTATTTTTTAAATTTATTTTTGGAAGATATTAATTTTTATTACTTTTTATTTTTCAGTACTTCTTTGCGTAATACAAAATTATTAAAGTTGATTTGTAAATTAGATGAAAGATTCGCAAATTTAATGAAAGTAATTCGCTATTGGGGAAAATATAGAGGATTTGTTGGAGACATTGAAATGTTTACTAGCTATTCCTTTTCCTTACTTCTCATCCATTTTCTTCAGAATGCAAATCCTTCTGCTTTACCTTCAATTGAAGAAATGTTCCACAAATCAAGTAAGTTAAACTATTTTATAGTTTTATGTTACGCAAAGTGATAATTTTTTGTGATTTTTCACATATTCTTCCTTAAATAAATGCATTTTGATACAAAATGTTTTTGAAAAGAAAAAATTCCATGAAACAAAAAAAATCTGCATGTCAATTCATTTATTATTTAAAAAATCTACATATGCTAAGCATAAAAACAACAGCATTTCTCGGAAATAATTTAAGCAAGAACTTTGGGTCAAAATCATGCATTTAAAATATTTAATGGAAATAGACCAAGGAACTTAATTATTACTATACATTTATCAATATTTTATTGTTTTTCATTTCCTTCTCATTCATACTCTAGCAATAGTATTAAATAAGCAAACAATGTAACAGAGATGCCTTTATGTTATTTGTAGTTTGGGAATACTTTTTAAAATAAAATTTTCGATTTATTTTTTCAAAACTGTATAAGAACATAAAAAGAAAGAAAAAACAGGAAGTCCATTAAAGCTTTAAATATTGTTGAACATTAACATAACAACATTAGAAATCTAACATTTTCATATGAAATATGTGACAGGGAGAAGATGGTGTGGTATGCAAATTATAATCTTTCCAGTGCATTCATTAAAAATATGTGTCTGTAATGACTCCTAAAATTTATTTAAAGGAAGGAATTGCAGAGCAAATTTCTGATATAGGTTACATTTGAAAATTGTTGCCTGATAAAAAGTTTCTGTGATAACTTTTTAGAAATATTTGCCAGCATGTTCTTTGGTCATTAAATTTTTTAAGTTCATCTACTCTAAAATTTTATTTCATTCATTTGAAATCTGCATTATGACAATTTTTCATCATTTTTTCTATTAAGGTATTATATTTAGATTGTATAATAATTATTTTATATATCTCAGAAAAATTTACAGGTTATTTACAAAGTGCTGATGTGAAGGATGTTGAGAAGATAACTGAAGATTTAAAAAATTTTGAGCCTTCTTTGAATACTTCGCCTGTTGGTATGATGAAATATTTTTATATTGAATAAATTATTTTGTGTGTATATATATATTTAATAGGCTTGTATACTATAATTTGATTTGTTATAATAATTATATCAAAAATTCATCAGCATAATTCTACTTATAAGTTATGTTTTTATTATTAATTTTTTATCTAATTAGACATCCCTGAATGCAAGCATTGTAAATAATAACTTACAAAATCTTTTATTTTTTATGTGACAATTACTTGGGATTAAAACTTTATAACTTTTATTTATATTAATTATTTTCTTTGAATTTACTAAATTGTTGAATTACTGAAAGAAATTTTATTTCTTGAAAATATTTTCTCCTTAAAATAAAATATGATTTATATGACTAGGATATAAAATATTAAAGTATTAAAATAATAAACCATTCAGTGCATAATATTTCAAATATTGTCTAATACTCTACATAAGATTATAATTAAAATTCACATTGAGTCCAGCATGCTTCAGTTTTTTTATTCTGGTGTAATGTTCACAATGCTTGTCGTTTTTTAAATGTGTATCTCTTTTTATAACTGCATTTTTTATTGCATAATATCTTATTAGAGTCTGAAACCACATATCAAAGTTTTCAATTTGAATTTTCTTTTGCTTGAAGATCATTCAAAATAAGTGGTGATGAATCGCTTGATTAGATTCACTGTTGCTCAGTTTAATTGAATATATTCACCTTAATGCAATGTTTAAATTCAAGTTTTATTTGCTGATTTTTATTTTGCTCTAATATGTATGTGTGCATATTAATTTATATTAATGAATAATAAAATAATATGAATGTTTATGAAACCATCAGTAAACTTTTCTCTGGCCATTTGGCACCACAACCCATTATTTCTCTGTAGTTAAGAAAAAGATAATAAATATTATTTTCTATTAGATTTACACTTGTCTTTGAGAATCTCTGGAACATCAAACTGGAGAGAGAGGGATTATTAGAGCATATTTATTAGGGCTGAGTGATGGTGATAACAAATTTTATAGAGTTTGAAAATCATAATATCTGCCATCATGACAATGTAACTGAAGGATTGTGATATAGCATTTTACAAACTCAAAATTGACTCATATGTCTTGGTAATAAAAGTAAGATTAATTAAGTGGAATTATACAATGGCTTAAAAATGCTATTACTAATTAATTAAAGCTTAGCATTAAAAATTATCTGCAATAACCAGTTTTTATAAAAACAATTCAGTGGCAATTTCCATTTGTAAATATTTATACTATCTTTCACTTTGAAAGCCAAATGATTAATGATATGGCTTACAGTGCCACCGCTCTCGAGTGTTTAATTCCTACCTCAAACTTTGATGATTAAAGGGATTTCGTGATGATTTTACTTTGATGATTAAAGGGATTTCGTGATGATTTTACTTTGATGATTAAAGGGATTTGTAATCCACTTTAAGCTGATCTAATTAACCCTCATCTACAATAAGTGGACTTTTAAGCAATACAAAAACTAAGTTAAACCAATTACCTCATGAAATCTCTTTATAGAAGTATTAGTGTTGAAAAAGTGAAATTGACCAAGCATTTAATTTAGACAATCAGTCACCTTTGTAATAGTGTAGCATGAAGGCTTATAAAAATAAAAGGCCCTTATGGTTTGAAATCCCACAATTCTTATTTTGTTATCAAAGATTCACATCTTGAATCACATTATAGTAGAAAATAAAAATTAATCACAAGCAGAATAATTTCATGATACAAATTTACATTTTTGTTAAGATTTCATTTGCTACTTTTAAACTTCGCTTTCTTTAGTTGAATGTAGAGCCCAAAATGTATTTAATTTTTGGTCTTGAGCCTTTTATGGAATTCTCTATTGAAGAAATTATTTCAATATCTATAACTTTAATATCCATTTAATGAAATATGAAGAAAAATCATAGTTTTTTCAATTCATGTTTATCAAAAATAAAAGTTTCTTGGATGTTTGCATTATTTTGTTATCTTTTTCTATGGGCATCTGAATGAACATGCTGAATGTTTTTTCATAAATGTGAAATAGTTATTATCCAAAGAATTGTCTTAAAATTTATACAAACAGTTAAAAGTAATCAATTAGCTAAAAAAAATTGTAAACAAATGGTTCATTTACAAAAAAAAATGAAACTTTTTTTCAGAAAAACTTCTCAGAGATTTCTTCTTTTATTATTTGACATTTGACTTTGAAAGAGTTTTATTACCATTTATGGGTTCCTCAATTAGTCGGAATGAATTTGTACCAGATTCAAAGGAAAATTTTATGGTAAGTTAACTTTTGTTTACCATTTTTTAAATTCTTATTGTTGTAATTAGTGCATTTAACTTCTTTTTAACTTATAGTTTGCAACTGTGAGTATTCAAGATCCATTCCGACCTTCTTGTAATGCAACTGAAACTGTTGCATATAAATATTGTGTAAAATTTCTCAATTCAATAATTCAAGCATGTGAATTATATCAAGATGAAAGCAACTGGATTGCAGGAGAAAATCTAAAAGGTATATGTTCTCTATTTAATCCTCCTGATAGTGATTTAAAAGAATTGAAGTTTAGGCAACAGAAATCTCAAATTAAATTAGCCATAAAACCAGATGCAGCCAAGAAAATAAAAGATATTTTTGAATATGGATTATTATTTCAGTGTAAAGAATTTAGATTTGAAAATGACTCTGAAAATGGTGGAAAAGTAATTTTGAAATTACAATGCAGAGCCTACAAGAATACATGGCATGGTCGTAATTTAGTGCAAAAAAAGTATTCTGATGTTTGTAAAAAAGATGTAGAACTAGAACACCTGATATCCGAAGATTTAATTCAAGGTAAACCAAGAAATACCAGAGATATTTTGTGTGAATTCATGTGTGTAGTTGAGGAAATAAGGACAGATGATGAAGAAGTACTTTTATTGAATTTAGAATTCAAAAAGTCTAAATATGCATCTATTGTTGTATTATTTTTAAAAGAATTCATACCTTATGTTTTTAATAAATTATAGAAATTTTGATTAAAAGGAATTTTTGAATATGATGTCAGACGCTTTTTGAATATGATGTCAGATGACAATCTTATGTTTTGAATGTACTAAAACAATAAACGTATTTTTTTTAAAGTAAAATTATACATTTATGAGAGAGAATATTATATACATGTGTTTTTTAAAAGGTTTTAATTTAATCAAATATTTAACTACATATACTATTCATGAATAAAATTATATACTGAGGTCAATTAAAAATATATTAATAAAACATTAATAAGAGTCCTAAGCTTTGTGTGTAGTAATATAAGCATTTCTTATAAAAATTTAAAAAAAAAAAAGCCGACTGAAATATTTACATATAAATAAATTATAAAAAATTGAATAAAAATTTAAAGTGTAGTTTGATATTTGAATTTCTTCGAAAATATCATGAGTACGTTATTTAAGAACATTGAACAATTTTTGAATATTCTCTCATGGCTAACAAAAATTCACATGCACTGTTTTTCCAAAAATATATCTAGTGTGATTTTATTAACAAATTTTAAAAAAAATTCTATTTAATGTGTGTGTATATGCGAGAGTTGTCCGTAAAATAAGGTTCCCATGGAACTACAGACACGAGGAACGTTGTTACGCGTTATTTGGTGACACTAACGTGTAGCTTGGCTCCCTCTCTCCCAGTCTCCGCCCCGGCGAGCTGTCTGCGCGCTCATTCTTAGCTTGGCAGTTGTTAGAGATGGAGCTCCCACTCCCGCCAGGTGCGAATTACGCTCTGTGATTCGTTTTTTGTTTGCAAAAAATGCTGCGACATTCATTCCCAACTGTGTGAAGTCTACGGTAAAAACTGTGTAAGTGTACAACACGTACGCAAATGGTGCAAAAAATTCAAAGACGGATGCCCATGACGAACAACGTTCTGGACGGCCACCGGTTTCGGATGAAACGATTGCTACACTGGAAGAAGCAATGCTGAAAGATCGAAGGGTGATGGTTCGAGACCTCTGCGGCATGATGTCAGAAAGTCCTTCATTCATAACATTTTGACAGATCATTTAGGATATACCATGGTTTGTGCAAGGTGGGTACCGAAAATGCTTACGGAAGACAACAAACGGCAGCGTGTTGAAGCGGCCCGCGAATTTCTTCAGGCCTACGAAACCCATGGTGAAGAATTCTTGGGCTCTATTGCCACTGGGGACGAAACCTGGGTCCACTACACGACACCGAAAACGAAAGAACAATCCCGTCAGTGGAAGCATCCAGGGTCGTTCCGGAAGTTCAAACAAACGCTGTCTGCCGGCAAAGTGATGGCGAGCGTCTTTTGAGACAGGAAGGGGTTACCGTTGTGCGAATTCATGCCTGCCGGTACAATAATCAATGCGGGTCGCTACTGTGACACGTTGAAGAACCTTCACCGCGCAATTCAAAACAAGAGAGGCATGCTCACAAAGGGATTGCGTTTCCATCAGGACAATGCCAGTCCGCACACCGCCCGTGTAACAACCAATCTCATTAACAGATTTGGATGGGATACTCTCACACACCCGCTCTACAGACCAGACATAGCCCCAAGTGACTACCATCTCTTCCCTGAATTGAAGAAACACCTGAGTGGGACGCATTTCACCACCGGAGAGGAGCTGAAAGAAGAGGTTTTAAGCTAACTTCGCGGCGCGGCGGAAGAGTTCTACGATTCAGGCATAAAGAAGATGATACACCACATGCGAAAATGCGTTGATCTCAACGGCGATTATATCGAAAAATAGGAGAAAGTCTAAGCTTTCCAAACATGTATTATTCAATGCCAATAAACATGTTTTTCATTGTGAAAAATCCTTGGGAATCTTATTTAACAGACAACTCTCGTATATACTGATATTATACACAGTATAACAGGTAATATTGTGAAAGAAACAGAAACTTAATAGCTTTATTTGATTATTATTCCCATTACCTTTTCAAATTTCAATTTAGCATTATATTCTAATGAGATTGAAATAAAATAATTAAAAAAGCTTCACTAAATTTTTTTTTAAACATACTGGTATCCTTCACACCCAAATGAAATACTGTTAATATTTGTTACACGTAAGTATTTAAGTGAAATTTATTTTACAGTGGGAAAGGTTTCATGATATTATCAAAATAAACGAGGAAAAAATATTATATTAAAAGAAGCATGTTTCTTTATTCTGTGAATTTTTGTGATTGAGATAACTTATAAAGCCTTGAATGGCATGTTTAATAGATTTTGATTTTATAACTTATAAAGTACTTATTTATCTAAAACGTTATCACATTTTAAAACTATACCAGCAATAAAAAACAAACAAAATTCAGAGAAAATAATAATGTCAGTTGATTAGTGGAAAATTTTATTTTTTTCCTTTAAAAAAAAAAAAAAATGAAACCAATTGTAAACTGCGAAAGCCTTTTACTGAAACAAAGACTGAGGAAAAATTGCTAAGAATTGTTAACTATTTGATTCCGGTTCCACAGCTATGATGTGATATGTTCTTTTTTGGTTCTCGATTACTGTTGGAATGTTTTATTAATATTATATGCATGATAAAATCTATTTATAATATTATTTGACGATAAAATTTTTAAACCAAAATTAATAATTCAACTTATTATCACAGACAGTAATATTATCTTGATATGAAGAATTGTGCATTATAATTCCTGCATATAAAAATATGGGGATTTGAATGAAGCGTGGGAAATTAAATGAAAAAATGCAATAGAAATAGCGTAAAGGGAAATAGCAAGTATTATTGAGACTATTTTTGTCTAAGAGTAGACAAAGCAATGATCTTTTTTTATTTTCTCAGAGCAGCTGATATGCTTGCATATACTGGCGGCATGTATGCAAACATATCAGCATGTACTGTGATACTGGCGATAATTATTAAGGGTGATGAAGTTAGGATGTTTAAAATTACTAATTTGGATAAGACTGTTAACTCCTGCGGTTGTTAGAATGAATGAGGGATGAGATTGGAGTGGGGGCAGATATTGCGCCTGGAAACCAAGCTGAAAATAGAAATTGGGCACTTTTTCATATAGCAGCAATTATAATAAAAATAAGGGAAATTTTCGTCTAGAGTGAATCTTCAGTTAAGGTTAGTGAATAAAACAACAATGGAAATAGAATTATATTACCGATTCGAGATTAGAAGTAATTGTAATGGAACCTGATGCTACTGATGAGAATGATTTTGGTAATAAATTACTAAGCTATGTGAAGCTAAGCACAGATCGTCTCAAACTAATAGGATAAAAATTATCACTGAGATAATTAAAATTATTATAGATAAGACAAACATAAAGAGTAAAGTTAGAAAAAGGTTCTGTTCAGGTTTCAGAATATAGGAAATTCTAAATTTAACAATTATGGAAGAAATGAAGATAACTGTTGCAAGAAATAAGAGGGATATTCAGTCTAGGATAATGCTGATGTGAATGTGAGAATAGAATAATGACAAATAGAATCTTTAAAGCTAAGTGGATTTGAAAAATAAAGTAAAGGAGAAACACGCATGGTGTAAAGATTCTTATCAAAATTATTGAATTGGCTTTTTTATTTATTAAAGTATTTTTAATTGTACAAATTAATTATAAATATAATTAACAAGTATTTTTAATTCCACAAAATAATAAGTACAGGAAAATGGCTACACACGGCAAAACAAGGTGGCCTATAGCCCTTCGATAATATCTCAAAAACCAAATGTACTACCAAATGATACGGCCACACAGAAATTCTAAGAGAATTATATATAACAATACTAGAAGAAAACTATTGAAGTTAGGTCTGGTGATCTACACTCGTGTCCATAAATTAAGGATAATGCAAGTTCATGCAAAGAGGAGCAGAAGCAAAACAAATGTAACTTATTTGTAAAGTCTATTAAACAAAAAATAAAGAGCAAAAAAGATGCTATATGTTTGACATCACGAATAAAAATTGCGATTTATACTTCCTGGAGCAAATTTCAAAAGAGAACCTATTTACAAAAATCAATATAATATGGTTGGTATGATAGTTAATACATAGCATGCATCTCCCTAGACGATGCAATATAGTCCGTATGATGCCTGGGCATGCTGAGTATCAAATTATCGATCTGATCTTGGAGAATATTATACCACTCACCAAGCAATGCTCTCCGAAGTTTCGGTAGATATGTGGAAAGGGGCTGACGGGCTACAATTTGTCGGCAAAGCATGTCCCACACATGCTCTATTGGATTCAAGTCCGGTGAGTATGCTGGCCAGTCCATACGGGTGGCATCCTCCGATTGAAGGCATTCGTCTACAATGTTTGCATGGTGAGGAAGGGCGTTGTTATACATAAACAAAAATTCTGCACCCATGGCGTCCCGAAACAAACGTACATATTATTCCAGAATGACATCCTGATAGATGTAACCTGTCATCGTTACATTCTGAACATGCAAGTTAGTTCAGGAACCCAAAATAATTCCTTCCCAAACGAGCAATCCTACACCACCGTAACGGTGTTCTCTTGGTGGTAATGGTACCTGGCCCTCTCCATATGAAATTCCGGCGAGATTCAGACTGAAAGATAAACCTGGACTCGTCGAAAAACATCACACAAGACTACTGTTGCGGTGTCCTCTCTACTCCAGGCTAACCCCAGGCGACAGTGAGTTGCGGCAAGTGGAACACATCTGACATGCTTACTAGCATATAGACCAATGTGCCCTAAGTTCTTCGGATACTCTCAGTTGGATACATCCACATTCCACGCGGCCGATAATTTTACCACGTAAAACATCAACCAAATGCTTGCTTTGTGCCATAACTGTACGGTTATTGCACGGAAAGGCTTACAAAGCGCTTGTGAACAATTTTACTTCTTTGCAACCATTCCATATATACCCCTTTCTTACAATCTCGTCATTGTGACGTACTATAGGCGCTATTTGGTGGTATCTTCTAATTTTCATATTATTCTTCACAATGTGTGTGATAATTCTACTTGTGAAATTTTTATTTCAGAGTTCAATTTCTGTGTGATTCTGAATTATCCTTAATTTATGGACATGAGTGTAGAAGAAAAATAATGAAGTTATGTCTGGTGAGCATGATGGCCATTCAAGATATGAACCATAACTTATGAATACTATGAACATTTGAGAGAAATATTGTGCTATCATTCTTGAAACCAACAACTCTGGAATTGCTGCAAAGTAGTAAAGTATTTAATATATCATTTATACACTAGAATTGCTCTGAGTATTAAACAATCATTAATGTATTTCGCAAAACAGGACCGATCAAAATGCCCTTGAAATACTACATTAATAATTGTGAACTTTGAGACAAGCAGGATTTTCCAGTTCATGGAAATAGCTTTCGTACCCTTTTTAGATGCCCGTGTGATTAATCATTATTTTTTGATGCCTAAAAAATGTCAGTAAGAAATATTAATTTGATTTCTAATAGATTCATTTTCACTAGATCTTTGAATATTCCTTGGTCAATACGGATCAGCACTTATTTGGTGTAGAATTTGTCACACTCGGTATATTTAACTCCCTTGAACGCTGCATGAGAAATTGTTGAGAACTTCTAATTGCATTTCCTTCCCAATACCTGGTGGTATTCCGGTTTGTGATCGATTGATCACTGCGAAAGAAGGAAGTGAATGATAAGAGTGATTTTCATTCAACAATTAGTGAGACCGACTGCCATTTCAGGTATGGATATTTTCCATATCTGAAATGAATGATTCAGAATCCATTTTGTACGGTAGGTTCTAGTCAGATTAGATCACACGTGAAACCTTTGAATGGTTAATCAACACGTTTTATGAGTTCTATCACAGCAATAAGAATGTTCTATGACGAACCAGATGTTTCCCAAAGAATTCATGAGTGATTCATTTGACTTATGCATAAAATTAACATTTCAAAATATTCATTGGAAAATGTTTTTTGACTGACACTTAAGCTGGCTCTCACATTTGCAAATAAGATATCAAGTGCCCTGTTTTTTGTATAATGCCCCAATTGCACCCGCTTTGACCATTATCTGAATTGAATATTACTGTATGGTTACTTATTTGTTTTGTATTATTCTCTGCTTGTTTAACACACAATAAAATATTTCTCTAATTATCGCTTCTAAGCAGCGCTTCTTGAGAGAATCTGAAATAGATTGCCCTGATTGATTATTGAATCCAGTTAAACTGCATGCCTACTTGCCCCTCTGCTTAAAAGGCAAATCCCTAATTTCTTTGCGTTATAAAATGTAGGGAAGGCTTGACAATTAACTATTATTACTATTTTACTGTCGCGAAAGATTTTGAGTGTCAAGCTGAGACACTAAAAATTTCTCCAAAACATTTTGGGGGGGATGTAGTTATTCCACTTTAAAAATTTAAACTGAATAATGTAGGATTTATCTGGAATATATTTCATTTTAAAGGATATACCAAACAAACAGCATGGCTTAACATAATGTGCGCGAAAAGATTGCAATATTTCTGTTATAAGAGTGCTATAAAAAACCGCTTATATAAAAATTCGTTTCCTGGATTATGTATATTCAACTTATTTAATTTCTGTTCAGTGCAAAAGAAATTAGTAATTTGTTTTAAACCTTTTTCTAGTGTTATTGATCTTTGGAGACTCAAGATCATTTATATATGTCTCTGTTTTCAGCGCACTTAAAATGAAGTGCATGTGTATGGTATGGTTGTTAGGAATTCTTTATAATCATAAGTGCTTTATGTCATATCATATGAACTTAAGCTTAAATTCTTAGCTACAATATCCTCGGCAGTAAATATATTGAAGTGATGACATTGATGTCTCAACAGATATATTTTCAATTTCTTTTATTTCCTGGTATATTTTCAATAATCAATATTTCTGTCTGATTTACTCCTCTTGATCCGAACCTTTAAAGCCGAGCTGGCAGCCGAATGGTTAGCGCTCTTGCCTTTGGTTCAACAGTTCGTGGGTTCGAATACCACCTTGGGCATGGATGTTTGTAGTGGT
Source organism: Latrodectus elegans (assembly GCA_030067965.1). Lineage (NCBI taxonomy): Eukaryota > Metazoa > Arthropoda > Arachnida > Araneae > Theridiidae > Latrodectus > Latrodectus elegans. The sequence goes on from CM057812.1 coordinate 13,931,983, forward strand.
TCGGAATCCACTTTCAACCGAAGGTCCCGGTCTAATTAGCCCTCGTGTGCAAAAAAATACCGTTGAGCGACAAACCAACCGAACCTTTAAGTGCTAATTTCCAAGAATCACCTGACTAGAAGATGACAAAAATATATGAATTGCAAAATAGTGTGTTCTGTAGTCGGGTTTAATACATTAAAAGTGCACCAAGCCAGACTTACATTCCATACAAAAATTGCTTCCATATTTAACAATGGGCCTATGTATTATTTTCGATTTCCCAGTTAAATTGGTCATTATGAGTTGTACTAAATAACACTGTAACAACTGTGGTTATTTGTATCTGCCTTTATCAAACGTACTCTTGTGCATTTTTTTTTGTATGTTTTGTTTTTACTTCAGTGGATTGATAAGCTGAGCACCAAACATGCTTGCAATCACTGGGGGTTTCGCGTTAGGGTGACCACCAAATCGGATCATATGCTTCGCACCCCTGAGCCTGTCGGTCAGGAAGAGATGGGTACTGTAGGCCTTGGCCCACATGGGGTGTCGCTCCACAGAATTTATTTTAGTTTTTTTTTTTTGTTTACTTGTATTAATGTCCACAAAAAATCGCATGTGCTTTCACGAAAGAACATTTTTCTTATCTAGTCCACCAATTGGATTTTATAAAACAATCAGTTTGAAATAATTTTTAGTTAAGCCAAAATTCCAGAGTAAACTATACAAAACTTATTGTCTGTTTAAACATTACTTCACTGGATAATGGGTTTTTAATTTGAGTGAAAATGCTTGTTTTCATGAATTAAGTTTTTTAAATTCAAGTGGACAGTTTCATTATTTTTCGAAGTAATAGTTATCCTGTATATTTCGATTCAAGAACAATGTGATAACTTGCTCATCAACTCAAAATTCCTAATGCATAATTTTTTGTTAAAATGAAATCATAAGTTTTATGGTTGCACAACTAGTTCATTATTTTCATTTCTTGAAGATAACATACTGTATAGTACAACAAAATTGTAGATAAATTTCTTCACACTATATAATGATGAATGAGCTTCTCTCATATAAAAAAAATAGCTATATAAGTGACAAAATTTATGGTTTAGTATTTCCTATCATATGGGTAACAACATATTATCCCAACTTCTTGGATTTTCATGAATCACCTGATGAAAATTTTAAAAATATTCCTCAGTCTATTTTTTTATTCATCATGACTGGCAGAGGAGCAGAAAATTCCACACGATAGCACCATGGAAAAGGGTTAAGTTAGCTCAGCTAAAATTCTCAGCCGTTCACAATTGCTCTTTGATTCTTGAAGTATGAACTGGAAGATTAGTTTTTATGATTATTTTATCAAAACAATAAAGCTTTTAATTTCAAATATAAATGCGTTAACAATATCAAGAGCAACCACTTAACTTTAATATTATGCTGCTGCCAGCGAATTAAAAATATTCTTTTAAATTTAATTACCATAAAAATTGTCTCACAAATTTTCAAGATTCCAAGTTTTGTTAACTTTAATTGATAATACCTTGAAATACTTCAATATTTTTAAAGGAAAAAAAATTTTTTTTTCACATTGATATAAAAAGAAATTAAAACTGCAGAATAAAGTTTTTATGTTTTAAATCCTTATATTTATTTAGTGCTGCTATATAATTAGGAATAAAAAAAAGTTCATATTGTATACCAATTTTTCTCATAAGGAATACACCATACATTGTGTGTATGAGTGTATGATCGCAGAGTTTTATTTACTTAGTTCTATACATTTTTTTTAAATGTACTTGACGCCTGGACTCATTACATTCACTAGTTATTATCGAAAAGTCATTATTTAAATATTCAAAACTTTAAAATTTCTTATTACATTTCATAAAGATCTCATATTTGTAAGAAAAAGTTATTTAACCATAATACAGGGTATATGCATTCAACAGAAAAAATTATACTGGAGTAACAAAGAAATACAAAGCCTTTGTAGGATTTGCAAATTCTTCAAGCAATGTTAAATTCAAGTTCACTATAAATACATATTTTACAAAAAAAATACAAAGCGCAATAAAAAACAAAACAAATATAAGTTAATTGATAAAAGATATAATGTTGAAAAAATATCAAATCTGAAGAAATGGATTAATGTCTAGTCCTGTAGTTTGACAAAAATATTGATAAAATTATTTCCATTTAGAATACAATCTTGAATGAACTTTTTCATTCGGAATTAGTTTCTTAAAAAAAACTTTTATTAAAAATCCTAGTTATTTTATAAAATATTCCCACTACAAGAAACATAAGAATGAATCATTCAGATATATTTAAATTTAAATGTAATTAAGTTCACCATTATTTCTAAAGAGTTTATATGTAATTATTTTATAGCTTAAAAGTATGAAGCTTGAAACACCATTTTAAAATCGATGTTAATTAATTTATTTAAAAAATTTAATAATTTTTTTATAAATATGTTGAATAAAATCATAACTGAAATATATATAATTTCTTTTGTTTAATGTGAAACAAGTTTTGAAATAAAAGTACATTATACCATGCAAATTAATAGATTGTTCTTAATTGATGTTATTTTACTGATATGAAATACTGGAAATTTTTATAATTTGTAAGAAAGAAAAATAAAAAATTTTCTAAGAAACCATGTAACACTTAATTATTTAAACATTTTAAACTTTTATTTCTTTATTAGAATATCTATAAATTAAAAAAATTTTAATTCTTACATAAAATAAACAAGTCAAAAATGAAATATTTTTATTTGCGACATCCATAGTGTAAACAGTTTATTAAAAATATGCTGATTTTTTGCACAAATATGGCACATAAAGACAATTTAAACATAATAAAAATAACTATTTTAGCACATTTCAAAAAATAAATAAAATCATCATATTCTAAAAGCATTTTATATTGATCAACATACATAAATTTCTAAATTTCCTTATTTTTTCAAATATTTTGGAATCAAATAATCAGATAATTTACAGTTATGATAAAGAATTTAAAATAAATAGAAAAACATTTCAACAATGACTATATATTCATATAATAGCAATTTAAGATATATTTAATAATATAAAATCATTTGATAAATGCATTTCTGCTTTATTATGAGGATTAAAACATTAATTCAAATAAAATTTGAAAATATTTTATTGCACATTAAAATAATTTAATACTCAAGAAGATTTTTTAGACAAAATAATAATAAAATAATAATGACAAAATAATATAATGATAGCTCAAATTTTCTTATATTAATAAAATGGACAATAATCTAATAATTTAATTTCTTACAAACCTTTTATAAACTTTTATATCTCTACTAAAATTAGCCTCATTTTATTTTCATATTTTAGTACACTTTCTCCTCACTACTTGAAACCAATATATATATATATAATACGCTTAATTTTGACAAATAAATAAAAACTTAAGTACATTAATTTTCAGTTTCAAAATTTATCATTGCATTACAAAACAAAAAGAGTTTACAATGCAAATAGTCTAGTTTCAAATATAAATTTGATAAAGCAAGCTGTGGTAAATTTATAGCTTAGCAAAATTATAGGAAGTAAAAACATAACAAGAGGAACATAACCTACATTTCATAGCAATCTACAAAAGATTTTTAAACATACAGAGGAAAAAAATCTTCAATACACAAAAATATTCAGATGTAAATTATAATATTTAAATTTTCCTGTTTAATTATTTACCAAATTTACATTTAGAGGATAAACAAATAATAAATACCTAATTAAAATAACTTTTTAACAATGTAGAAGAATTGAGCACATAAGAAAAATAATACTTCTACTTCATTTAGTAACTTATACACAAATGAAAACAAATTATAGAGGAACATTTTAGTTTTTAAGCATCATTAATTTAAATTTAAACAAATGCATTAAAAAAGAAAAATAGTAAACATTAGGACAAAGATTTCTTTAATTAAAGTCCTGCTTGATTCATGTTTCTCCGTCATGTTCATCTGATGACTGTTCTTCATCACTGCCATGCTCTGATGGAGCTGGCGTTGATGCTCGAGAACTGGTGGGAGAAGGTGGCTCTGACATTGGTCGAGGATATTTCATTTGCATCTTACTTTTCTGCATTAATAATGAAGAAAATTGGGCATGTAGAATTTTTAATAATAAAAAATATTTCTATTATAACTAAAAACATTTTACTATTTATAATATAAAAGCAATAAATATAAAATATGAAGAAGTGAGGGCAGATATATTTACAGATGAATTTCTACTCACCAATTAATATATCCAGAAAGTTCAACTGAAATGTTGTGTCATATCTGACTAAAATATTAATTGTCTCTCTTAGGATAGGACAAGCAGGAAAAGTGGCTGATTTACCAATGCAAATAGTTCTATCACTGTACTGCCTTTTGCGCATATCAGGGGGCAAATATCTTTTTATACAAACCATTGTATCAGGGATGTCACATTTAAAGAGGTTGCTCATCCATTTTGCTTGGCCATTGCAACATACTGATTTTTTACAGATTCATAACCGTTTTACAATACAACAGATTTCGTATTTTATTTACATTCACTTAATTAAAAAAATGAAAATTGCTACAAATATTTTGGAATAACCTCTGCAATGGATAAGTTGTGAGCTAAAAAGTATTGTAATCATATTATTCATGTACTCAATCATGATGTATAATTTTACTAATTGGCAAATCTCATAAAATTTGTAGCAAGTGACATATATGCAATCAAGTGATAAATACTACAAAAAATGTGTTTTCAATAATAATGAAATAAATCTAAGAATATTTTTAATATTATGTTGCATTTTTAAAACGTTTTTCAATTTCAAAACACAATTTTATCCTGAAATATGTGATAACAAACAGTTTAAATAATAATGAGCAGAATAATCTAATATACATACAATTGTGATTTTCATTGAAATTAGAAATGTTAGATTTTCATTAATTTTGAAAATTTTCTGGTCTTGCATAATAAACCAATCAGCTAATTTACTAAATCAATGTCAATAGCTTTAGTTGAAATAAATTTGTTAAAGAATAATTTATAATTTCATCATCTAATATCTTTTTTAAAAATAGAGTACAGCAGTTTGGAAAATGTATATTGAATTATAATAAAATAGGTTTCAGTATTAATAATTCAAATAAATATTAGTAAAAATTTAAGTGTTAAAATTTACAATTGAGTTGTATTCCCTTCAGAATTTGTAATTTAAAAGTAGTGAAACTGGCAGTTATTTTATAAGATAATTTAGAATTACTTCTTTCAAATCCTTATATCTTGTAAGTGAATAAAAAGATAAGCCATTCTTTTAAAATCAAAATATATAGAAGAATTTATTTAAAAGAAACAAAAATTCACTTACTATGGTTAATCATGATTTACTAAGACAACAATTTTAGAGCAAATGATATATATGCAATCAAGTGATAAATACTACAGTTCTAGTTTAGAACTTTTAACCTATATGTCAAGTGAATGTTTGAAATTAATTGAAATATCTCTAGTAATGAATAAGAATTACCCATAAGCATTCTTTAAAAAGTATATTGTGAATGTTCAAAAAAGTATAACAACAATTTTCAGTTATTAAGTTCCAATTTATTAATATTAGCACCCCTCATAGTGCTAAAATTGTTTTCTGCACTTAAAAACTTTTATTTAATCATTACTTACAAGGCAAATTTTTAAAACTATGATATATATTTTTCTCAAATCAATGTCAATTATATGCTACGCTATTATCTCATAGTTTTAGAGATAGAAATAAAAATCCAAGCATTACAATATCTATTGACTTTCATAATCACAGAATAGATAACAAGCAGGTGATAAAGTACTTATTTTTAACCAAAAACCCTATAAAATATTATATATAAAGTACTAAAAAAAATTAAATTAAATATCCTTGTATGATTATTTAATATAATAAAAATGAACATATAGTAATTATATTTTTACTAAAGATATTTTATTTAGAATCTCTAACAGAAAGAGAAATTGCAATCAAAGAAATAAATAAAATAGAAACATGTTTACCATTGTATCTTCTTCTAGAACTTCAGGATGAGTTTTGTGCAATGCCATTTGTCTAGCTTGTCTGTAATACTATAAATAGAAATGAAATGCATTAAAAAAATTAGATAAAAGTATTTCAGATACAAATGTAAAATTCGCTGAGGATAAAATATGAAGGCTAAGGACATTTATTTATAATTATAATTGTATAGGAAAAATTATGTAATAATGATTATACTTTTAAGTAACTAGCAAAAGAACTGATAATATTGAAAAATCATGAAATTAATTTTTAAGCTTACAAATGAAAGTGCAAGCATTCAACAATAATGAAATTTGCTTAGTTTATTGATATCTAGTTTCACAGAGAAAAAATTTATCATCTAGCTAATCAACAAACCAGATATCAAAACAATAAATTCCTAATTTACTTTGAAATATTTCACAAGCAACACTACAATCGAGCTTGAAGAGTCTATTAAATTAGAAAAAAGTTAATGGTTAATGATTGGCAGATTTTAAATGTTAACTTCTGATGCTTCTGAAATCGTACAAGCATTTTTTCAATTTATACATTTGCAGACAATACAATTTATGAAAAGGAATTGGATTCAAGTAGAAATAGTGCTTTAAAAAAATCAAAATTTTTATCCAATTTATTTAAAATTAAGATAAAATAATAAAAATTTATATTCAAATTAAAGCCTAATATCATATATTACAGTTTTAGTCAACACCTGTAAGCACATTTACTAGATATTGTTAAAAGTATGAAATGCCTTACTTAATTTTAGTGTATATAGGTGTGTGACACATGTTATAAGCTTTTATCATATCACAATTGACTACAACAGTCTAGCAAATTCTTTAAAAAGTTCTATTTATATCTCATTATAAATAAATTTATTACAACACCATACATAAATTTGTACTTTTTAAATAATTAGAAAAGTTTCAAGAATAATAGTACTACAGTTTGTTAATTATTTCACTATAAATCATATAATGATTTAATCAATTTCAGTAAATGTACAGTTATTGTAAATTGCATAAAAACATTTTTATCTATGAAACCATCATAAATATATAGATGCAATTATAAGTTCTATAGTATAAAGTTGAAGTCATGTTCGTTTGTTATATTTAAACAATTTTTTCCCTACTTGAAAATTAGATTAGATTATGTTTATATTGAAATAATCCATAAAAGTATTACTTACAACACCTAAGTTTTTCCAATCAAGGAGATCACTTAATCTTTCTGTTCTATTACGTTGGATAATTCTTTGACGTCTTGATAAACATGTGAAGTCAAATAAATACTGAAAATTATAATATATCAATTATATTCGGAAGCACAGCAAAATTATAAAATAATTCAAATAAACTTATTCAAATAGTCTAATTTTACCTGTGCTAATTGTTGTACCGATTCTTCGGGACTTTTAAACCTTCGATCAACTATGTATGTACCATATGACATTGGATCTGCTACATGCTCAGCTATAAAACATCCAAATCCTGACAAATTGGTGGTTATGCTAGGTATGCCCATCACAGTGCATTCAGCTATAAACAAAAAAATTACATTTTAATTAATAACACTAAATGAAATAAAAATGCACTAAGATAAGCATTAAATTTCTCACCAGGTGTATAGCCCCAAGGCTCATAGTATGAAGGGAATACACCAATGTGACATCCTCTAACAAATTCTTCATAATCCATACTAAATAATGGATTAGTGGAAGACAAAAACTCAGGATGGAATATAACCTGAAATTTTACCAGTATGATTTAACTTATAATGCTGTATTTTGCAAGTAATCTGACTGAACAATTTTACACTAAAAGTCTTCTTTAAATTGAAATTAATGTAGATTTCAATGAAGGGACACCATTTAAAAATTAAATAATAAACACATGTTACCATTAATGGAGACAACTGTTAATGAAAGTAAATATTTCTTAGATAATAATGATTTTATAATAACTCCTGATTAATGCAGTTAATAATCACAAAAAATGATCAATTGTAACGATAATTCAAAGAAACAAGAGTTGAGATTGATTTTTATAAACCAAGATGTTTAATATTTGTAATTTTAGAGGAAAACAGCTTGGAAAAAGATTCAGTATGACAAGCACTGATTAAAATTATTAAATTAAGTTACTGATTAACTCAAAAGATTCTTCAGAAAAAAGTTCCCTGGATGTAAGGGAGATAAGGTGCAATTGAAAGATAAATTTGTAATATTTTTAAGAGATAACATGAAAACTAGCAATAAAAAGTTAAAGAATAGCAATAAGAATACAAAAGATTTGGTAAGGTGATTTCAGGTTTGGTAATAATTGGTAAATTATCTATAGATTAAATTTTAGTATCAATTGTAATTTGTATATTTATAATGATTTGGAGTAGAAAATTGAAAATCTCACAGAACTTTTTATATGACCAGAAAAAGTACATTAAATTAATGTAACTTTTGCTGGAATCAATTTATATAAATTTGAATTAATATAAATTATATATTAATTATATAGTAGATATAATTAATATGTAATTTATATAATAGATAAATATTTAATATCATTTTCTAAAATATTTCATAGAATAAAATAATTTTATGAAATATAAATATAACATTTTATGTAAAGTATGACAAAATGTAACTAAAAATTAATAAATATTTAAGTGAAAGAAAAGAAAATATGAACAATTAAAAAAACTTTTGTTTTACAACAAACCAAATAATTTACAATTGTAATTTTCCTTTTACAACAGGAATAAATTATTCTTGATATTAAGTATTTGTTGGAATTACATTTAAAATCTAAACTAAAACATAAAATGTTGAAAAATAAAATTAGACATATTTCATTAAAAATATTAAGTTATAAATTATTTGCACAGTAAATTTTCTAATGATATTGGAAATATCACATCAGCATTAAGACACATCAATAAAAGTTAATTAATTCTATATTAAGAATATTAAAAACCTACTTTGACTCTATCTTCTCTATTGTTAAATAAGCGACATCTACGCACATGACTAAGTACAGGATCATTAGCATCATCTATCATATTATGTGTGCATATAGGAGGTAAACTTGTTCTCTAAGAAAAAAGAAGTCTCATGAATGACTATCACAAAAACAAAACTTTAAAGAAAAGCAACAAATATTTAAGTGAAAAAAGCAACATTTTTAATTTAAAGCATACAATTAAAAATATTATGTAAAGAAAAAATTTTTTTACTTCAAAATCAAAATTTTTAATGTTTTATTTATTTTTGCATACATTAGTTTCTAAAACAGTGTACAGTAAATTCTCAATTATCTACAATGTCATAATTTAAAAAACTTTCATCTCTAAAAAATGCCATGATAGAGGAAGAAAAGATTAAAACTGCTGATTATCAAACATAAATCAAATTTATATTTATAAGAAAATAATCTCATTAATTCTCAAGTACTATGTATCGGTGTAAGCAACTGTGTGTGCTTAAATGTATATTTATGTACATTTTTTTCATAATATTGTGGATTAACCATTTAAATTTGCAGATAATCAGGAGTTTATAACAACATGGAATATAATAAGTCTTAACAATCTATATTTAAGAATACACCTTGATAATGTAAAAATAATAAAAATGAAAGCTTTATAGAATTATTATATTATATTGTTGAAAATATAACTACAAAATTAAACTTTTACTTTGGCTATTTAGACTTACTTTTGATTGAGTGAATTAAATCATATCAGTAAGGTCTGAGACAAGGCAAAATAATTGATGAGATCTCAATTTCTTTAATGTTCTATAATTTGCAATTAAAATAATTACCTGCAACATTGTTGATTCAAAAAACTAGATGACATGGAATATTAACTGAATGTCTTTACAGTGAAATCAGTATCATGTGTACAAATAGTTAACAAAAGCTACTCAAAAGCAAAGAACTTTTTATTATAGTTTAGAAAAGTTAGAGGTGTACTACATAAAAATATTCAGCATACATCAGAGGATATTTTGATACTTATATAATCAAAATAACGATTAAAACATAAGCTAGAAACCACATTAATGCTAAATTATGGATAAACAAATCAATCATAACTCTGTTAGTGAAATTACTAATTTATCAATGGAAAAAAAACAAGAGACCTATTCATAGACATTAGATATTCCTTTGCATTTTTTATAGGTAAAAAAAATTCAATTTGATTTTAAAAACCATCAAAAATGCCTACAAAAAATAATACTTTCATTATATGAAAGACATTTAAAAATGAATCAGCACAATTGAAATTTAAGAAAAACATTAAATATGAACTAATAAAAAATCATTAATTCAAAGCTTCGAGAAAATATATATTTTACAATAGCTATATACATATAAAAGATTTTTTTTATATTTTTTAAAATTTTTAACATAAATTTATAGTTAAAAAATAAAGATAGGAAACAAGAGATGAAATACTAATCTATAGTACTCTAAATGTTATATTTCAGGCAAACTGGGTAATGTAAAAAAAAAAATAAGGAAATTTTTTTTTTACATATTTATAAAAATTTTGATTGACTTTTATACTTTTGCACAAAGGACTCTTCTTTGTTGTTCTAATTATTCAAATGATATCTTTTATTTTATTAACACTTATTTCTTCATATGAATTCCTAATTTATTAAAACCATGGTTTTTATTAAAAGAGGGAAAAAAATTAGTTATATAAAGACTAAAAACAAAAATATTTGGATCAGTAAAATAATAATAGACATAAATTTATTAAAGTAGAGTTTTAATGAGGTACTACATTTAAGAAATTTAATATACCTGTGATGCATAAATACAGCGCTTTAATTTTACAATATCTTCTGGTGTTAATAATTCCTGACTGTTTGGTAGTCGCCCACTGAAAAATAAATTTTATAAGAAAAACTTCCAATTAATCAATTTTTAAGTTATTACTATATGTTAACTCTACAAAATTTATTACTATATATTTTTGATCGTAAATGGATAATTTTTTCTATTGTATGGGCACAACTTCAAAATATAAAATTTAAAGAGTAGAACAGACATATCATCAACATATGGATTGGCAGTAATAAATATATTAGAATTCAGCCAAAAAGACAAAATCTAAGAAAAATATAAAATTTTCAAGAGTTTTTTATATGGTGTTTAAGTATGGAAAACATGGAAAATTTTCCTCTCATCTAGCACCTCTATCAAAACAAAAACCATAGCATTCACTTCTTTAAATATTTAGTGCTCCAAAAAGAATCTTATAAAGAATATAACTTACTAAGTTAAGACTATGAATGATTACCTTAAAAGTCAAAGATGAATATCCTCCTACTTATAGACTATAGAAAATATTACCTACCAATCAAATCACCCATATTCTCATATTTCTTAATTTACATTTTTACATTATACTAGAACATACAAAAGAGTGATTATTTTTTAGTCTGGAAAAGTGTAATACAAATTACATTATTTGCTCTTCAGTTTGAAAAGCAAATCAACTGTACACATGAACAAAGCAATAATTATTACATTAATTGAAAAAGAAATAAACTTATAAGTTTTTGCAGAATAGTATTTCCAAGTTGAAATAACATGTATGTTGAAACAATTGATAGTGAAAAGATTTATATATTGATGAAAAATTTGATGAACAGTAAAAAAACGTTTGCATGCTTTTTTAATTTATTGAAAATTAGACTCTAAAATATTTATCCTATATTATTCCCAGTGGAAAATGGTAAATCAGTCATATTAAATTCTTTATTTCCAAATTTTTTTACTAATGTTACATTTTATTAATAGAGGGCTAAAACTTTTTCACAGATTTTAAATATTATAGTTCTAAGTTCATCAATTTATCCTAATATATCCGGAGAATGGATATCAATACATTCTATTTTTTATTTGTATTTAAAAAGATTATGTGATGATTACACATAATAAGTTATATTACATTACCAAAAGCATTTCATGTTTCTAATTTCTATATAGATAGAATGCATAACTGAAAATTAATCAAAATTTCTTTCACATTATGCTTTATCAATTGATAATTACATTTTGCAAGATCAATTGATAATATTTATTATGCCAGAATGTTGGACAAAATACTTTGGAAGAAAAATGTTTATGCAAAATATAGCCCACATTTTAAATGTATTAAAATATATTTTAAATTTCCTTTTGTTAATATTAAGTACAGCTCTAATGAAATTTAAAGTATATCCTAAATTTAAATTTAGTTTCAGTAAACTTGAGGAAACTGGAGATATACAGCAAACACAATGCAACATTAACAAGAACATAACATACAGACTATACTCCGAATATAAAAATAAAATAATTATTATTGAAAAAATAACTAAGATAAATTTCAACATTAAAAAACTGAATAAATCATTTTTTTATATAATTAGTAGATTCCTTTAAATAAAAAAATTTAATACAAAAACTATTGATTTAAGAAGGTAAAAAGTTGAATCTCCTCAAAAACGATATATATATAAAATAATTAAAAATTTTAAAATTTAGAGACAAATCTTGGAAAGTAATATATTGATTATAGACTAATTTAATTATTATAAATGATTTATATTATAATTTTAAAGAATTTATTAATTTAACAGAGCAAATAAATGCAGGCTCTTAAATAAAAAGATACTTTATCATTATATATTTTAAATAGATAAACTGTGTATTTATTTTTAAATAATGTTAAAAAACTTTTTTTAAAGATTTGCTTTCTGATTTTTTTTAAACAATCAAGTAAGCAAAACATTATTAAGTTATAAAGTTATTAGTTTCAAAAATTAGACATGCTATGACATACAAATTCTCAAAATATTGAATTGAATTAAAGTTTATACATCTTTTTAAGGAAACATTTATAAAATAATTATCTTAGAATCAAAATTAATACACCAAATAATATACATACCCTAGACATATCTCAAACATTCTTTTACCAATTTTTGACTGCACATCTTGAACTGTATCTCGAAGCTGCTTTGCTATAGCTTGCCCTCTAAGGGATTCCACATTGAAATTGTTAGTTCGAGCAGGAAAAATTAAAAATGCCATAACTGTCATTTCACTTTGTGCTGACTGTAAAGGAACAGAGGTATATAAACATAGGAGTTTCTAATGAATTAATCATACATGATATCTTTCAATTAAAAAAGGCAATAAAATAATCTTCTATAAAGTAATATTTTAACAAGCTCTATTAAATTATATACAAACATTTCAAATATATGACAGTGAAAATATATAATTGAAAAATAGACTATCTGAGGATGGAAATACTATTTAAATGAATAGTATAAAAAATTTTCTACAGAAAGAAATGCAGAATATATTTAAACTATGGACTGAAATCTATGCAAATATGAAGTACATAATTCTCTGTATAATTGTTATGTAAATAAATATATTAAAAATAGCTACATTAAAGGAGGACAGTCAAAATATTAATATCTAAGCTTAATTCTCTAAAATATTTTAACTTTTGTAAAAACCACAAAATATAGACATTTAGAACATAATTAAATTAAAATTTACTTATAAATCAAAAATTTAAGATTTGAGGTATTTCCATTTTAAATATTAGTTTTTATGAACAAAACATATAAAAAAATCTGATTTTTATGTTTACAACCATTTACTCATTTTAGTAAGAAACATACTTTTAGGAAGTGGTTTAATCGAGCAAGAGCTTCTATGAACAAGTCTGCACCTTTATTTGAAAACTCATATCGCCCAGCAATGAAAAGATATAAAGTTTTGTCAAGATCAAAATCATAGTGACTGCAAGAAAAAGATTTAAAATTATTATATACCTTTCACTTACACTCAAATAAAAAAATTATCATAATAAATGTTATCAAAATATTCAAACAATTTGAGATATTTAAGCATTAATATTATGGTTTCCAAATTAAATTTACCAAATGATCTGTATTTTAACCAGACATGGTTAAAAATACTTTTGGCAAATAATCAAAAACCATATATATATAAGGATGCTTTGAATTTTAATAAGTTCAATATCACAATTATAAAGAGCATTAATGAAATGATATTGATTTTAAAGGAATATATATAAACAATCCTGGTGATTTAGATAGTTCATGTAAATAAAAGAAAGTAAATATTTCATTTAAAATAGTTACTATACTTCCCTTTTTATTGAATAACTTATAAAAAAAATTATATATGCATACAATAATAAACTCATTAAAATCACAAATTAATATTTAACTCATTTCATGGTACAAAAAATAGCTTGATACCCAATATATCATGGAGTTTACAAGAAAAAGATAAGCATTCATAAGATTACATCTGATTTTCAAAGTTAAGTAATATTAATAATTTAAACTCATATGGGAAGTTCAGAATTTGTTTGCTCAATTTCTTTAATCATTTTTTACATAAAATTAGTAATACAATCAGAATTGATGTGAATAGTATGAAAAATATTTCATTTAACTAACATCTAGTAAAAAGCAGGGTTTTAATTAAATTTTATTGATTACACAATTATAGAGGTGAGCAAAATTATTTTGAACCTCATTAATACAATACTTGTCTTGTGATACAAAATACTAATTTCTTTAGTTTAAGATTCCATTATCAACAAAAAATCAGCCTGAATGGATATAACTAGACTTTAGTGGAGTTCAATTAATTCACTTTTCTGATGGTGTGACAAACATTTTTTCATAATCCCATGAGAATATTTCTCAATGTATCAATGTCATGTTTATAACCAATGCAATACGCACTAAATAACATTAAACCAAACATAATAGACATTTCGCAAAAATCTAACCTTTTGGGTATATAATTATTCTGTGCTGAATGAAATGTGTCAAATTTAAAACAAACATTAATATTAATGATTTTAAGATAAAAGATCGACTCAGGGATCAATAGAAGAGCTTCATACCAAAATACTTATGACTAGTATCTTCTAAAAAATTATTTTTGCAATAGCCACTTTTTATTGTTATTAATTTTTGGTAGTATATTTAGTTAAATAAGCATACTCTCTGAACTCTATAATCTGACTCAATAAAGATCAAGCTGAATGTTTAGTTCCATTCACTAGTTTCCACATATAATTGAATCCATTTTATAAATGGTAACTTCCAAAACCTTAACAAGCATTTGTTGATAAAATGATGATTCGTCATATGAGAAATCATGTTTAGACAAAGGAATTCCTATGATGCATTGAATTTGATTATTTAGTGGATAGTACATATTAACATTTACACAAATTAAATTGTCATCTAAATACTTCCAAATAAAACTAAATATTAAAATATTGATAGTAAACATTAAAGAAATATTTGCAATTTCAACTTAACTTTAATTTAAAAAATTAACCATGTTAGTGGATTGTTAATAAATATTTGCCCCCAGTTAAAGGTATATATTTATTTTATTACTACAATAGCTATTCACATTACACCTTAACCAAGATAGTTGAGAAAAATATAATGTGCATTTTTAAATGCAATTTTAATTTTCCATAAATTATTTAGTTCTTCAATTTAATATAAAATAAAAATACATCATAATATATCAGATTTTTAACACAGTGAGTTATAATGTACAAAATAAGACTACCAAATATTACAAACCCATAAAAATGACCTCGAACAAAATCATGTATTTTTTCTTTAGCAAGTGCATGTAGGTTTTGAAATTCATGAATAGCACTGAACTTTTTAACATTCAAACCATTGGGAGTTATTATATCTGAAAAAAAAAAAAAAAAGAATAACATAATCATAAATAATTTGAACTCAAATTTATTATAGGAGAATTTGTATTTATTAACTTTTTTTCCATCAAGATTACTGAAAGTCTGGATTAAAAGAAAATGTTTTAATTTGTTTAACTATTTTAATTTTACAAAACTATTAAAATCAATATTATAAAAATTATTTTATAGTCTTCATATTACAATAAAGGTTTAAATTTGCAAATTTCTGAAGATAGTAAGAAAAAACACTTTAAGAGAAAAACTGATTTTCATTGAATTAAATTTTTTAAGATCTGTTGAGATTAACAAAATATCTAAGCAATTAAGAATCTATTATAATATCAGAAACATTGCTGCCCAACTTGTCTAGTGGTCAACTTACCTGACTAAGGACAGGAAGCATCTGGGTTCGAATCCCAGTTCGGGCATGGATGTACTTTCTCTTTCTATCTATCCTGCTTTTGTACTTTCCTAGTATGAATGTGTAGTGAATGGTTGCCTACCCTATAAACTGGTATCTATGGCATGTGTTTACTGAGGGAAGTTGGACTCCACACCAAAATATGGTTCAGTAGGAAAAGTGGAGCAGTGCACTCGATAATGCCAGCCTAGCTGGCATACGACAACAGCATCAGAAACATTTTATAATTCATTTCAAAATCTAACATTTTCCACACTTTCAATATGATTAATATTTAAATGAATATAATTTCTAAAATGAATAAAAATGTGCTGCATTACAAAGTGAAAAAACATTTTTTTAATCATGCGTATCGAGCTTACCTGGTTTACGAGTCAATAAGTGTTCTGCTTCTAGTGAAGTAATTTCAGATACAGTAGTAAATACATGAGCAGCATGGGCAGCAGCTCTTTCCATACAATATCTGTGATATATGGATCTATCACCTGCTTCTTTATCTAAATTAAACTGAAAAATAGCAAGGTATTACATATTTAAAAGGAACACTTTAGATCAAAGCAAACATAAAAGCTGGCAAATACATTAAATTTCAAATAATCGATAAGTAGTTATAAAGGACGAAAATAACTGCCAAAGACTTGCTAACTTATTAAAGGTAAATATTAAAAACATTTGCCTAAAGAAATCAATAAATATTTACAAAAGTATAATTTAATTACACATTAATTACTCCTAACTTTTTAATAATCAAAGTTTAAGATCAGAGTTTTTAAAATAAGATCAGATCCGCTCTTCATACTAAATTATAGAAAACGCCATTTCACTATAATTATACTAACCTATAATCACTCAAATAAAGAAATTTTTATTGAAGATCGTTTAAAAATTTTATTTTTAAGGAAATATTTTTAAACAATTTTTTTTACCTTTTTTAAAACTGTTTTAAGGATTTCATATAATATGCAATTTATTAACTTTTGTACCACTGTCTTCACCATCTTTTAATTACAAAATACTGCCTTTATATTTTCTGGATAATTTCTAAAAGAATTAAAAGAAAGCACAGAAAATTCTTAAAATTACCATAATTGTTCTCTTAAATCATGCTTCTTTTGTTCAAGTTTTATGCATTTTTATAAGACTTCATTGCTAGCAAAAAAGTTTTTTTTTTTTTTTTAAATAGAATAAAATTTAGTGTATATATTTTATTTTGACAAAATAATATATGCTGAAATTAGTAAATCCAAATATTATTTGAAAATAAGTACATGTTACAAAATTATATTAAGTTAGAATACAAATTGCTAGTTTATTTGACAAAGCAACTCAGATTATATATAAGGAGAAAAATATTTATGATATGGAGTTATGAGCAATAAACAATTAAGTTGTTGTAATTCATGTAATAAAACACAAGGCTTCATAATAAGAATTTTACTTGGGTAAATATTTTTCTAAAAAAGGCATGCATAAGTAATCTTATTACACTAATGAATAGAAAAATGGAGAAGAGCAACAAAATATCTAAATTATTACCTTATCTAAATTGTTATAAAAATCTAAATTGGCTGCACAAAGATATCTTCCAAGAAGGGTTGCATGGGTAGTAAATACTGTAGCAATATCTAAATGTCTTGTTCGACACAAAATGAGTCCAATTCCAGCAAGCCATTCATGAAAACAAGCAACCAGATAGGGAGTTCCACGTTCTTGCTCCACTTGCTTGTAAAACTAAAAATATAAAATTTCATAAAATTAAGAGACAAATATATTAAACAGACCACACAGCTCAAAAAAACTATTAGAAAATATGAACTAATAAATAGAATTAATTTATAATGCAAGTTCTTTATCTTAAATTAATATAATTTTGTTTTTAAATAAAAAATTTCACATTAATACACCGAGTTCAGTAATAATTTTAAAATTTGAAATTTATACATCACTAAGCTTATAATTTTTTATTTAAATAATTAAGGTCTGTTAATCAAATTATTTTAAACCGTAATTACAATAATTTTAAATAAAATGAAAATATATTTTCTCTGGAAGATTATATTTTTGAAAATACAAAACTCAAAATTTTCTGACTTTTCATAAATTGTGTAATACATAAGCTTTATCACATATAAATCTTAAATTGGCATGGAAAAATATCTTAAACGAAAAAAAGTGAGACTTTTTTACTTTTGTTTTCAAAGAAGAATATTTCAAGAAAAAATTTTCTAAAAGTAAATATTTTTAGGTTTCATTCATTTATCATTTTTTGGATTTATCAAGTTGAAATATAATTTTTGAAATCAAAATTATTAAACACAAAATGAATGATTACTACTGAAAAATTAATAAAAAGGAATGAATCAACATTAAAATAAATAATAAATTGATAAGGGTTAGAAATGAGGAAAAGAATATTTGCAGAATTGTATAATAAGGAATTTTATAACAGATATTTCACAAATTTATAAAAATAAACTTTTGGGTTAGAAAAACATTAATTTTGGATATAGAACAACATTTGTTAAAAACCAATTTTAAAATTAAAATAGATACAACACAAATAAAAATATTTAATATTTTTTTTATAAAGCGAGAATTAATAATTCAGAATTAAATAGCAATTTTTTTTTTTAAAGAAAGTTTTGTTAAAAGCAAATTTATGACAGTGATATATTATAAAGTTCAGATAACTCAAAATAAAATGTAAAATGTGTGTTACCATTGTAATAAAATGAATTTCTGAGAAAAGCAAAACAAAAAATACAAAAGTTTTAAAAAAAATGCTCCATATACATATACAATACCTCTTCCAGGAACCAAGCCACTAAATAACCAAATATGATGGCATCATTAGATTCTCTATCATGCCAGGGAACTCCTATGTTTGCTGTATTCCAAAGGTCTCTTTTCCATTCATCTAGTTTCCATGCTGCTGAACCAATATCAAAAAGAACCACTCTTGGATAACCATCAATTAGCCACCTTCCGTAGATAACCTAGTAAATTATAAG
Source organism: Latrodectus elegans (assembly GCA_030067965.1). Classification (NCBI taxonomy): domain Eukaryota; kingdom Metazoa; phylum Arthropoda; class Arachnida; order Araneae; family Theridiidae; genus Latrodectus; species Latrodectus elegans. The sequence goes on from CM057812.1 coordinate 13,951,282, forward strand.
TACAGCTATTCACAGAAAAATAAGCAAGCATATTTGGTACATTAAGGTATAACGTGAGTAAAAAATATTCAATTTACACTTAGAAAAATCTTTAATTTTAAAAAGTTTTATTAAATCTTTCATAATTTTTAGATTAAAAGAGATGTTATAAATTTTTATTATTTCATGCATGGCATACTTCACTTCAATATTATAAACATGAATAAAAATTCAATCAAATCAAAACAAAATAATTAGCTGAAATTAAATGAGATTTGCTAAAATATGAAAAAACTTTTAAAAAAGCAGAGAAATAACTGAAATTTCTTTTCAAAACTTTAACAAATAAGAATATTTAAATAAAATAGTAAAATTTAAAATATTTACAAAAAATATAATAAAATGTATTTTTAATAAATATTTTCCATTAATGAAAAGACCAAAACTTACAAATAGCAGTCACATTAGTTGAATACATTATTTTTTTAAATCAGGCTAAAAACAACACTGAACTCTTTACAATGACTCAAACTTTGGTCAATTTAATTTAGTTAGCTATGAGTAAGATTGACAAGGAAACAAGTACATTTATTTCTTCATATGTAAATTACCTTAATTCCACATTGCTTAAGTGATTGCATAGCATTTTGATAAAAAGATTCTGGTGGCTCCATAACTTCAACTTCAGTTTTAACAAGGCCATCATTGTAAGGACCCAAAAGGCAAAATTGATCACCAAGTTCTTCAACACTCACACCAGCTTTTGATCGAATAACAGTATAGATCCCTCCGACTGTAAAATAATCATAATAATAAAAATATTGATACAAAACATCACTTGGAAAACAATTGTAACTTTTTTATTCATCAAAGAAAGAGAAGTTGTTTAAATTACATACAAAATAATAACTTATAGAACTTTATGTGTGGACTTAATTTAAATGAAATTAGTTTCCTATCTCAAATTACAGATAGACTTTCATATCATCTAGAATATACAATATTTTTCATTGATTACTTTGAAAAATATTTTTATTTTTATAATCATTTTTTAAGAATAAATAAAAAATAAATTTTAAATTTCGCTTTTCACAATATTAGTATTTCTTATTCAAAAGAAAATGACTACTTTTCAAACATTGCAGATTTTTCCAAAATTTATTCGATTTGAATGGGCTACAATGTCTACCTCCTAATAGTGTATGTCAAACAATACTTTATACGGCAGTGGTCTAATACTCTGGAATGCAACCTCATGGCAATCCTCACTAAGATAGACTTTCATATCATCTAGAATATACAATATTTTTCATTGATTACTTTGAAAAATATTTTTATTTTTATAATCATTTTTTAAGAATAAATAAAAAATAAATTTTAAATTTCGCTTTTCACAATATTAGTATTTTTTATTCAAAAGAAAATGACTACTTTTCAAACATTGCAGATTTTTCCAAAATTTATTCAATTTGAATGGGCTACAATGTCTACCTCCTAATAGTGTATGTCAAACAACACTTTATACGGCAGTGGTCTAATACTCTGGAATGCAACCTCATGGCAATCCTCACTAAGATGTACTTTCGTTTCCTAACAAGTCCCGACTCTATGTGGGTGAATACTTATATAGCCTATGGATTCATAAACATCTTGATTGTCAACTATGTTATTCACTATATGGACTTGACTCCAAGATTTGCGAAATATTGAAATGCAAAAGAGCTTCTAGAGAAATGACTCTTTATTTTTTTTAATTTTTCCTTTTGATGTTTATGTGTTTTATTCTTTTTAGTTGTATTTGTTTCCTTTTCCTACCACTAGATATAAAAAAATGTTGGTTTGAATGTAAATATTATTACTAAAAATACATTATAAATATTAATTCCACTGATAACAATTTTTATTTTGTTGCAGTCCTCTTCCACATTATTTATTTTACCACACTTTCTTCTGTGTCCTTAAACTGAACAGATATTAACGTCTTTGTGTAAAATTGTTATAAGAATAAGTTATTCAGTTGTAATTCCATAATTGCCTTCAGTTCTTAATAAATATATTTTGGATGCCTGGAGTAAATTGTCTCTATAGCAGTGGTCTAACCTCATACTAATTAATGATGGTTTCGTTACAATATATATTAAAATTCAATTTTTATAGTTCAGGGAAGGTAGAGTTTTTTATTTCATTAGTTCTTCTGTGGCATAATCCAAGAGAGTAATCAGATTCTAGTTTTAGAACTTACTGCAAAAATAAATATTGTTTCCAAAATGTATGAATATTGTAATTTCTACCGACTCTGTCGATAACACATTCTGATTCTCTTTTTAATATACATAATATTAAAGCTCTATCTTGAATAATTTCCATCAATGATTTATTGTCCATAAAAAAGAGCATTACTTGTACTCTACTAGTTTTCACAGTTCCCATAAGATAAGGGATTCAATTTGACAGACTACAAATTTTAAAATATTCTATATATGAACCATATAACCATCAATATAACTCTTTTAAGAGACTTTTTGTCAAATTTCATACCTAATAAAAAAAGTTCCATGTGTACTGTATGCTACAATTATATTTCAAGTCCATTTCAATTAGATACAGGATAAAACTGACACAGGGGTCCGATTAATACTTATTGCTATTAACATTTGACTTTCTGTAGTTCATTCATATGACACTACTAGAATTTAAATACTTCCTCAATGATTCAAAGCATCATTTAAATCAGCCTGTTAATATTCATTTTGAAACAAATAATATTGAAAACATATCTAAATAAATTATGAAAATTATGGATGTTTTTAACTTACTTAGAGACCTGAACAAACAGTACACCTAATTATGTGTTACTTATGACACTAGGCCAAGCTAAGCTCATTATGCCATGGCTATGCGAATTTAAGTCAGTAGGAAGCGTCTTTCGTTTAATCACAGCACCACAAAAGTGAAAATATGACTTTGCTCTTCACATCCTCTGATATATGCCACCATAAGAGGATTCACTTCCTCAATTTTGACATTGATCTAAAGGGATAGGAAATTTTCTCTAGACCATTGCACTGTTAAATGACTGGCACAGGACTTTCGATTTCACAGATTTAACAAGCACATATATCACATGTACATGGTGCTTTTTTGGCAGCACTGGGAATCGAATCCTGCCCTTTCAGACGGAAGGCTGATCCTCTAAACACTAGGATACTATGGCCCAAACCTAATTATAAATATGTGTAAAACTAAATTTAATATTATATCAGTTTTTTTTATCAATTCTCCACCAAAGATTATATTTCTAAATCTGCAAGCCCATCTATATGCCTATATAAAATGTTAAAATCAATGAAATGATATGAAATGAAATCAATGAATGAATTAAAAAAGATTAACTGTAACAGATATTTGATGATTATAGAAATAAACTTACCAAAGTTAATTACGTTAAAATCTAAAATAAATCTTCTGTAAATCTTACATGGTAGCAAATATTAAAAGTTTCATAAAGAATAGTTATAATTCATTTTAGAAAGAAAATAATGAAGATTTTTTATTTTATAGTTGTAGATGTTGTATTATTTTTATTTTATAGTTGTATATTTGCCACCATGTAAGATTTACAGAAGATATATATGTATGTATGTATGTATTATATATATACACACACACAGCACTGGATAATTGGATCATAAGGAAAAGATAAAACAATTTTGTGTTAATATGCACAAAAAGTACTGTATTGCCATATTTATAAAGAGATGAGAATCTTCAAAAAGGTGGCATACGATTTAATGATTAAAAAAAGGGAAGCTCTTAATGGTCATCTAAACAAAATTTAAAAGATTTTGCCCCTGGTTCGTTTTTATAATATAAAGTTGATTAGTACAAATATTTTTCTTAACGACTGAAAATGGCAAATAGTCAAAACTGATTTCATGCCTAACAAATTTTTAAAAACTAATTTCATAATTTAAATATCAATATTTTCATTAATACAAACTGAGTTTTAAACATTTGGCTTCAATATTTCCCAAAAAATTAAAATTACTGCTTAGAAGAAAATGCTAGGTTTATATATTTAACAAATCAATTACTTCACTATAATTTTGCATTTGAGAATAAACTGAAATACCATCTTAAATTATTTAATTATTTTAATTTTTTGGAACAATAAAGAAAAAAAATGTTTCCATACCTCAAATAACATAAAGTATGTATTCTTGATTTTTACGATTTTCGATAGTAAAGATTATTTAAAGAGGCTAAGAAATTTATCACCAAAGTTTTATTTTTAGGGAAGTCTGTTCAAAGTCATCAAAAATTCTGAATCAAAGATAATGGGTGATTGTTTGGAAGACAGGGATAACCTGCCTTTGAACAATAATTTTTTAGTCTTTTATTTTTGTCTCTTAATATAATTAAACACATTTATTTAAGCATACTTACTCAATTTTTTAAACTTTTTATATCAAAATACACTTAATTATTAACTTCTTTAATAAAATTTGAGGGCTATTGTAAAAAAAGTTTCTTTCAAAAAAGAGTGCATATACATCTTTTAAATTGACATACAATTTTTTTTAAGAAACTAGATTAGAATAACCAGAGCAGGTTAATATAGAAAGAATTTGTTTTATCGTATTAAGACAAATAAAAAGGATTGTTAATGTAATCTAGGCAAAGAATATTAGTATTAATAAGAAAAGCTAAAAACTTTTGGTCAAAATAATGAAAATAGATTCATTATTGCCAATATAGAATTTTCTTTCATGAACATTCATAGCAAGATGCTGCAGTTGAAAGCTTCATTTTTATTGATATTATGTTACGCCACACAGAAATTGTACAATAAAATTTTATGAAAGTAAAACTGATAAAAATTACTAATAGACATTCTTAATATATATGATTATATATATTAAGAATGTCTATTAGCAATATGATATTAGAAAATATGTGAGATACTTCGAAAAGAACTTTTCAGCCTGTATTTCTTTTGATTAATATCTCTGAACAATTATTAATCAAAAGATATACACATTCTTAACATAAATAAAAATTATAAAAAAATACTGTACTTCAAATACACAATACTAATTACTACCAATTGTTTACTATTACAATTTGTCAATTTCTAATATATGATAGGATTTGTAAAAAAAAAAAAATTAAATTATAAGGTGTGTACATTGGCAGTATTGATAATTCCCATTATTCACAAGCACTTATGAAAATTGCTAATGACACAATTCCCTTAAAATACTTGTATTACTCATTACATAGAAAATAATTTTCATATCAATGAACACAGCAATTTAATATTATAAGAATCATAGGTTTAATATACAATTTGATGTTGTTAATTATCTTGTAATTTTAGTAAACAGAAAGTTTACAATATTTTAACAAATTCATTTACTGATTTACAATAATCAATTCATTAACTGAGATGCATGACTTTCAAATAGAAAGTCATAAATGATCATTATGATAATAGACTAAAAGTAAAGAAATATCTAACAATTTTTGGAAAGCTTTTATAAGAGTTTATGATTAATTTTTTAAGTAATAAATACAAATTTTCAAAATCATCTTGAAATCTCATTAAAACCAAATCAACCTGTTCATCAAATACAAATCTAGAAAAAGGGCAAATGACAATATACTGATAACCTTTTGTTCAGCAGGTTAAATGCAAGGTCAATAAGGTCGATTTCTATTTTTTAATTAAAATATACCTTAAAGGTTGATATGAAAAAAAGATAAAATTATATCACAAAGTTCGGCCACTTTTTACTGATTAAGTCAATAGAAAAACTTCGCCATTAAAACTAATCTTTATCTATTCTTCTAATATTATTTTACCTTTATTTACAACTTCCCAAGATATTTCAAAAACCCAGCGATTTTCGGCTTCAGCTGTAGCACCTCTATCTAAAACTGTATCTTCAACGTTTTCGGGTCTATAAAATCTTTTCGCTAAACGAGATGAAGACATGTCTTTTTTAAGAAGTTTAATCTGGTCAATAAGGAGCACACAATTTCCGAGCTCGAACTGACGAATTTTACAAAAATGTTACATAAAATGTATGACAACCCTTTGATAATCTGGAATCATACTTTAGTAGTTTACTATAAACTTTACTCCACAACTCGACTGATACTCCACTCCACGTGATTGAACCTTGAATGAAAGCCGAAACTAACTGTAAACAAGGTCACCTTGTTTTCTTTTTTAGCATGATATATTTTTGTTTTATGATAAATATGCGTTTTAAGACTTATTTCAAATGATCATTGATGCACGATTTTTAGGTGACAAAATTTTTAACTCCTCTTGAGATTTAAATAATTATAAATAAAAATTTAAATCGGCTTATCAAAGACACAATCATTAGCTTCACTTCACACTCGTAAGTTCTTGTTTATTTAAATATTAAATACGGTAACTGCAAATTTAAATTTTTTCTTCCCCTTTTGCATCCATAGAATCAAATTACAAAGAAATACTGAAAATTAACTCTTGAAATTATTTATAATCGAAAAATAAGTTTAATTATAAAATAAACGTCCTTCTAAGTCATTTACGCACGTATTGAGGAAAATGAGTCTGTTACAAAAAGATCTAAACCTGGATCTACCTCCATGGTAGGTGGAATTACAATTCTGAAAGAAATACCCTTAACACAAGCCATTCAATAATAAATTCACTGTTATAATTAAACGCTGCATTTGATTGTAAAATTGAAACTTTTTTAAAAAATTCCAAAACGATTAATGATGACATAATAATGATCCTTTCCACTTCAATAATGATCCTTTCCACTTCAATAATGATCCTTTCCACTTCAATAATGATCCTTTCCACTTCAATAATGATCCTTTCCACTTCAATAATGATCCTTTCCACTTCAATAATGATCCTTTCCACTTCAATAATGATCCTTTCCCTTGCAATAATGATCCTTTCACCAGGGGACTTTCATCTGCAAAATTAGAAGCTTATTCGAATTCGACAAGTATATAACTAAACTGATTCGTTATTAACATTGCTTTTCAACATTGCTTATAATATAAAACAAATGTACCTGTCGTTTAAAGAGGAGATAACAACAAAATTAATACAAATCAGCGCATTTTTAGACGGTTGCTCAAATTTATTGATCAGATGTTGTCCAATATTTGGGAAAACATGGCACCCATTATAGGTCCATTATTGGAGTTTTCTTGACATATTGTTTATTGCGGAAAACTTGACACCCATCATTGGTCCCTTTTTTAGGTTATCTTGACAAGATTTCCAATATTGAGCCAAGCTATATTACTACTTGGGTGTTGATCATGTGTTACGATTGCAAGTTGATCTTGCACCCGGATAATTGTTTTAATTCCTTGGTATATTCATAGACATTGTAGGCTATATGAGATAAAAAAAAATTGGCACTTGTTTGGTAGGAGAAAAAATGCGTTTCACTGAACATTTGGATACGAAAAAGAAAATTGTGCAAATGTGAGAAAAATAAGTAAAAAAGGAATTCCCTTAAAAGAAAATTGGAGTTGAATACTGTACTTAAATTAATATAGTAAATTTAAGGAAATAGGATTTTACTTGGTGATGTGGCTTTCCCAGATGGCCAGCAACATTGAGAGGCATTGAATCAATGAGGCTAGTAATATGAAGCTCTAGTATTCTGCCCCACACTGTAGAAAAGCTATTTCCAGTTCTTGGAGAAATGGGGGGGAATAGGCATTCAGCAATTCATCTGCTAAGAATGCCCCAAACATACTCTGTGTGTTTTATGACCGGAAATCATGTTGCTCATTCCACTAGCATGATTCCTTCCTCCAAAAGTGAATCATTCACCAAGTTACAATGAATGAGTTACAATATGTCTGAAGACCTAAACCCTATATCAGTGACCGGTCAAACCTCCAATTCGAATGATATGGAGATCGATGTGCCCATCAATGGCGATGCCAACATAGATCATCAAGAAGGCATTATTGTTTCTAAATGAAAACACGCCTATTATCAGGACGACGAGAAAAACAGAACTTGTCAAAAAAAAATATTACTGGGCGCTTCATTTCTCCTCCAATTTACATATTCTATTTTGTCCTTTCTTTGCGAGGGTGACAGTGCCTTGTGGTTAACATGACACAAATCATTCGTCAGATAGATTACAGCCATACGGCGTGAAGGCTTTTTCAGACTGTGTGTACGGGTAGCCAAGCGAATTTATTGATGAAAAATAGTGGTATTCATATTTCGGTATTTCTGAGCCGAGCGTTAAATAAATGTTTTTTATTGGAAGTTGTTACATGTCTATGACCTTGCCCTGATCTTTTTCATTGCATTTGTCAGCCTCAAAAACAGTATCAATTCCTGTAAATCACATTTTTTGAACCTACAATGGCTTCTGCTATTTAGGATTTCGTTTGGCCTCTTCTAATGAGTCAACAACCCTCCAAGCATCTGATTCGTTTAAATGATTTTGTTGAGACATTGTATTCATCGAAGCAACGAGGTTACTGTATTTCAATAATTATATAGCAACGAGGTTACTGTAATTCAATTATTATTTATAATGCTTTATTAATGGAAGAAAAAATATAATAAAGTTAGTCTCAATCTGGAAATTTACACTCGTTACAAGAAAAATACTAAAAAATAAATACACAAGAAAAGAAAATGAAATTAGAGTATTCATTTATAATCAGGCATTAACATTCCTCAGCTAATATTTGTGATCAATCTCATTAAATAATATAAAGGAATTTATTTACAACATTATAATGTATTTAAGGTATAGAATGGTTTCTAAAGAACCTAGCACTACGACCATAGGTTTATTTTACTACACTCCAAAAAGAAAGCCCTTATTTAAAGAGACCAGTGACTGATTTAAAATTCAGCAGACATTTAACAAGGATATTCTGTAGCATCCAAGGTTATATTGAATGATGACCCAGGTATTCAAATCTATGCGCGGAAAAAATTTCACATTCATAGAGAATATGTAATGACGTTACCTCCATATATTGACATCCTCTGCAAGTAGGATAATCTAATCCTTACATTATGATAAGATATCTTTTAAAGTGGCAGTGTTCTGTAAGAAGACCCACTGATTTAATTAAATAGCTTTTACTGAGCTTTAGTAATTCTTTTTACCTTTTACTAGGGTATGTACTACACTGCCCGACATTCAGAATGCAACACCAGGAAGGAGTTTCCAAAAAAACTCTGCAAACAGAGTGAGACATCAATAAACAATCAGTGATCTATATTTCGAAATGATGCATTATACAGAGCGAGAATAGGGTCGGGTCAATAGAGTATGGGTGGTATTCTGAGGAATGGCTCTCCATTCCCTGTCAATTATTTGCCAAAGTGCGTCTTTTGAAGAAGGTAGTGGCAGGGTCTGCAAATGATGACCAATCATCTACCAAACGTATTCGATTGATGAGAGATTTGGTGAATACAATAGCCAGAGATGCAGCTGTACACCTTGGAGACCTTGGAGGGAATGTTGGCTGATACGAGCAATGTGCGATCAGTTGTTATCCTGCTGATAAAAAGCACTAATCATCCTCTGAAGATAGGGAAATTTCATCAGCCATAGTACATCATCCACGAAAAGTTGAGCAGTAACAGAGCCATGAATACGAGCTAGAGGAGATTTGGAATTTTACGCAGTGGTAAGCCATGATGCGTCGCTGTCACGCGATGATGCGTTCCACACCTTCTACAGGATTTGACCTGTCTTCATATCGACGCCACACTCGTAAGCGGAGACTATCATTGGAGACACAGGAACGTGACTAACCTGAGAAGACGATCCTGTGACACTTCATTGTCCACATTACTCTAATCTGGCACCATTCCAAATGTTGGCGTGTATGCTATGGGGTCAATGGCAGTCTTCTTAACGGACCCCATGAGAGCAGTCCACTAGCAACAAATCGATGACAAATAGTTCTGCTCGATATGGGAGCATCCTTCGGTAGACGTGCTTTGGAGGGCCACCACCAATTCCCGTTGGACGCATCAATTTATCCTTGCTGTGTCATTCTGGCTGCATCAGCACCCATCAAACGTTCCACATTTCCTTGTTCCAACCATCTTTGCCACTGCCGGTGTAGACCCGTCCAGGTGTCTGTCAGCTGTGATTTGTAATAAGGATCAACTTGCCCTTCTCATTCCAATCATCATCCCTCTCGTAAACTCGTCGGTCTAGCATTCTCTGAAATTACATGTGTCCTTTGCGACAAGAACAAACTTTCACCAATTATTTTCCAAGTAGCAATAACAGCACGAGTATTACCCACTGAGTCGGTTCTTCATCTTATATCTTATCCTACGTGCCCTGGAGAGCTGCGCATTTCATATCATTTTCATAAATCGGTAAGGTGCGTCTATCCTGAAATTTGCATATTTTCTGCCCACTCCTTCATGGTGTTGCATTGTTATTGTCGGGAAGTGTATTCAACAGCTTTACTCGTCTTTAATCACTGGAACTCGTTATACCAGTTCAAAAACTATTGTTTCCTTAAAACATCAAAAATACTGTATGTGATCAGTTCTTTTGAAATACCTAGCACTTAAGCAATGACATTAATAGATAAAGATCGTAATAAAACTACCGTATCCATTGAATTTTAGTGATTCATAAACAAATAAAAGTCTTCGTTGATACAAGGGGGAAATTCTCCCCGTCTTCTTTATTTCATTTTTTTCTTGCTGAGTGTTAAGCCTGATATTTGACTATATTTTAATAATATTCTTATCCTATAGAGCTCTCATTCAAGAGTAATGCATCCTCTCATTCAATGGATATTAAACTTGACAACAAATTTAATATATTTATAGAAAATTTTCGTCATATGTAGAATTATTATCCATTGTTATATATTTTAAGATTGAAGAGTCACCTTCTGTTAAATCCAGTCATAAATGAAAATTTAATTCAGAGACTGAAAATGGCAGTTTCAGACTTTAAAAAATTAAACACATTTAGAAAAGAAGAAATGTATCAATATGTTGGTAGAATTCTAATAAATACAAGACTTATGAGATATTTTTCGTTAAATATAAAATAAGTAAAATTTTTAGTCAGAAATAAAAAATACTATTCGTATTACACAAGATAAAGATAAAATCTTGAATTAATTTATGATGCCTTAGAATATTGATAGTATTTTATAGGTACACTGCAATTTTGTTATGAAAAATCCAAGATTTTACTTTAAATGGCTGAAGATTTCTTTATAATAGAAAGGATTAACATAACAGCAATTTCTGTGTAAAATTTTATTTCTACTTCAAAAGGAAAATTTCAAGCTTCATTTAAATTTGTGAAGTTTCTTTCGATAACCAACCATAACTAACGGTCTTTGTAAATTTATTGACTTCATAAATATTGCATGAATTTACTCGTTAATATACTCTAAAAGATACGCAACAATTCTCATTCAAGAAATATCAAAATGAAAAGCCTAACACTTGCCTTAAATCTGAATATATAGAGCAGTAAACAATAAAACTAGTTCTAACTTTATAGATGCAAATTTATACACATCACATTTTGAGAAAAATACAGAGTTTTGGGAATGTTAGAAATTCAATCACAGAATCCTCCATTGCCGTATAATTCAAAATGTATATGCGGAAGCAGTTAAAAATGTCCTAGAGTGATTTTCAGGTTTTCTTTAAATTTGATTATTGCTGTAACTGCTATATTTTCTGTTCCAAGTTTGTCAGATTTTAAATTTTCATTTCACTTTTTTAATATGCAATAGGTGAACTTCCTAATTATTATGAAAATGGCATCGTTGCTTCTGTTAACAGATTTGATATTATTTAATGCTTCATAATATTTTTTCTCGATAAAAAATAGTTAAGCAATCCTGAAATAAAAATTCGTTCTTTTACAACGGGGTAAGACCACGATTGACCAGTGGATTATCAAGAAATTGTGAGGTAATCGCCTATGTTAATGTTTATGATACGCATACTTAAGAATGCACTTGTTTAGCTCCCGATCATAATTGAAGGTGATCACGAGATAAACGAGAAAAATTAAAAGTAGCTTTTCACCCAGAAAAGTCTGGACACCTCTGCTTTATAATGACTTGCTATTTTCAATGAATCTTGAAAGTAATTAAAGTCCTATTTTTACTAATTTGTGTCAATGCATTTTCGAAAATTCTAATACAATTTTTTTTCTAATCAAATAAATTCATTTGATTGTATCTTAAAACGAAAAATTTCTCTGAACAGTAACTGCGTTGTGAGTTTTATTATAAACTCAAACACACATAATGCATTACTTTTTGTTCCTTTAATTAGAAGAATATGTAATACCTGCTCAGCGTTTTTTCGGTTAGATCTAAATGCAATAATTTTTGTATGCGCTTATCTGTTTCATCTTTTAGAGATTCCAGAATCCGGTAGGCGAATTATTTCTTCCTCTTCCAACATATCTTGATCATGAGATAAAGAGTAATAATTTAAGCAATCTTCATGCTCCTATTAAAATTTGTTTCAAATCCTAAACACAAAAAATCTAAATCAACTTCTTTTACGTATAATTTTTCCATGTCGTTTTGTATAAAAATACCTATACATTGGTAAGTATTTGAACTCGATCTCTAAATGATGGAAATTTGATAGAAATAACTTCACAATTATTCAAATGAAGATCTATCATATTTACTTTTAGTTCTTTACTATTTTCATGGTTCATTTATATCTTTTAACACTTTATTTGAAATGCAAACCAATGTGATAATTAGTTTAATAACATCGAATATTAAAGTATCCAATTTAATTGTAAGTCTATAATGGTCATTTTTTAAAAAATAATCCCAAATTATTATTTAAAATAAGCATTATACATAATTCTTTTTATTTATTAATTTTTGTCTCTGCACGATATAAGGCATTTTTCATCAGCATTTTCGAAATAAGCATTCAGATTATTATTTTTGAAGAAAATCCCCAAATGTTTGAAAGATACTAATAAATAAATGAATCTGTTCATACAAAAACAGATTTGAAAATATCTATTGTACCTAGAAACTCGAAATGAGTATATCCGAAATTGCATGGTTCATCGGTGGTACGCGTACTACCCTTGTGAGTACGTGGGTGAATGATAGTGTTAGGGTATCTACATATCATTAATAGATTTTTTAGTGAAATCGATTAATTCGTTCTGGAAACTCTAAAGATTAACTGAAAAAAGATTTACAATTTATTAGTAAGTTTATTTAAAAAAATAATACGTAGAGTTTTTTAGGTATTATTTTTTTTTAAATAAACTTACTAAGAGTGATAATACCTATAGCATATTAATAAGTTATTTTCATTTTTTTGCTTATGGGACATGTCCAATGTCGGTTTATTTTCCCACTTTTTTAATACTTTCCAGAAATGATTAATAACACTGTCGTTGTAAAGATTCCTAACCTTGCTGATATTAGCTTAGTTTGGGTGTCATTCTAAGACCATTGATCTGACATCTTCACACTTCTTCAACGAACGAACGAGGGGGTTCTCAAAATAAAAACAGCTTCAGTTTTGATTTTAATCAAAACTGAAACTAATTATATCTACTTTGGCTATGGATATTCTATTGTAAAAAAAAATTTCCGGATTAGAATTTAGAAGTTTAATAGAAAAACAATAGAACTCAAGAGAAATTAAAAATAATTATTGGTCCGTTGGGTTTGGGAACACTGCGCATCATACTCCGAGAGCCTAGAAGTGTTCGTTAGAATTCGTTTTAGTTCGTTATCCGAATACATGTTCTTTGTCCAAACACTAAAATCTTTCTTGAGAGTGTTCGTTTTTCGATTTGTTCACAGTCAAAACAGTTCATTAACTGATCACCCACAGTATAACATATTTCGGATTTTTTTCAATATCATTGTTTTTCATTCGTATGACTTCTTCCAAATCCGCATATACTCTGAATTTTCCAAATCTTAGGTAAGGCACTGTTAAAGCTGACGTAAGATGTTTGTAATCGAAAAATATGAGAAATTTTACCGTAATTTTGTAAATCACTTCTAATGAACCCTATTGAATGCAGTTCAGTTATAATATGCGACTATTCATCTATTTGGTATTAAAATTGTAATCATTTAAATATTTATAAAAACTGTTTTCCATAATGAATTTCCTTACAATTATAAGACTTCAGGGTACGTTGATTTTTCTCTGTGATTGTAAATACATTTTTTTCAATGGTGGACACTGGGTGACTATGATTTCGTCAATACAAGCCCAGTAACTGCAACTCTTTTATCGTTATCCGCTAGGCACTCTGTAAAAAATGTCATTCAGAGGAGAGTAGCATTACCCATGTCATTCCAACACAAACCTGTTAATAGGCTAGACCACATTAATTAATTATCTCATAATAAAGGTCAGAGAAACGTTGAGACAAAAAAAAAATTCCATGCCATAGTCGGGATTCAAACTCGGGACCAATAGCTTGGGAGACAAGAATGCTAACCACTCATTCATCAGCTGGAAAAAATTGTTAATAGAATGTATTATAATATTCCTGAAGTTAATTTCATTATTATGAATAATATTCTCCATTTTGAGAAAATTGCTTACACATCGAAAATTCATAAAATAAGCTATTTGGGAAACAATATTTCCAATTCATAGCTATGAAAAGCCTTTAAAATATTAATAAGTTGGGAACGTTAATTATTTTGAAAGCGATGTTAATAACTGTTAGCTATTGAAATTCTTTTGAGAATGCATATAACTTCAGAATTAAATGTTTTACTATACACGGTATATCATATTTTATTCTTAATATAAGAAATATATCAGTGAATTATTTTTGAAATTGATAAGACTGCGCAGTCATTGCATATCTCACAGAAGATGTAAATATCATACATTGAAGTTTGTTGTGATACGTGAGAGAGAAAAATAGTTTGGAAATCATCTTATTTTAAATGGATTTATGTGAAATTTTTTTTTGCCTATTTAGCTTATATCCACTTCTGTCGACCACAAAAATAATTCTAGCAAGTAGTCTGTAAATAGCGGTTGCTATAGTAATAAGAGGTGTTCATTTTTAAAGAGGATTAATGTGTTATGAATCAGCGGTATTTAGGATTCTCTCATGTTATTCTAAAGATGTTCTGAACAAAGAAGTTTGAGCTTTTCTTCTGGCTTCTTCAATAGAAAATGGAGCGAGTTCACTTTCCCCGGCAATAGACAAGAACAAACAAAATCACGGTGACAATAATTCTCAGTACTATAATATTGCATATTCTGCTCAAGAACTTAAACACAACTTTGGATATGTAATAGAATTTTCTGAAATATTTACCCTTTATGTTATGTTTCTTATAAAAGTGTAGGTTTATCTTAATTACCTATTGTTATACAGAAATGTTACTATAGTGAAAAATCATATTTTGCAATGATTAAACAGAAAAAAAATTTTCTTAAATATATTTATTTATAATGAGAGAGAAAATAATAAAACATAATATAAAAATCTATAAGTAAATTAAAAGAACATGGGAATGCAGATGATAAGTTAAATAGTTCTCTACGAAATATTAAAATTTTGATTTAAACAACAATTTATATTAAAGCCATATCTAATAATTAATTACAAAGTAATAAGTTAATAATACAGTCAATTTGTGAGTTGACAATCCTTCCCCCAATGGTCAACCCCCAGGGAAGGATACAATGAACTTTGAAGGGAATACAATAGAAGTTTACCACAACGTGATGATTTGGGAATGTCTATCACTGGTGAATCGTCGATCTTGAATGTTACCTTCTTTTCACCCGCACTTGTTTCGTTTGAAGCGGAATTTGATATTTCCGATGACATATTTGGAGTAAATGGGTCCTCATCTGTAAAATATGCTTTCAAACTAAAGATAAAAAGGCATTTTTCCTCACTATTGATCTTTATTATAAAGTAATTTTCATCTATCTTTACTATAGTGAAAGGAACTTTATGAGGTGGTTGGAAAGGTTTTCTTACCGAATCTGTTCACATTTGTGAACAAGAGATCCAAGCTTTGGATACAAAAACTTATGCTGCCTTGAAAGTGGATCAAATTGTATACTGTTGAAGTGATCTCATAGTTGTTGTACAAAATCTCAAGGACATTGTTTATCTGACTTAGGTTGAAGAACTTGACTCTGGAGACGGATGGTTGAGACATAAATCATGTCTGTTCGTGTAAAGTTCAGTTCTTTGCTGAAAGTAGATCTAAATTCTAACAGTCCAATTGGCAAGATTTGGAATCTATTGCAGTTTTCAATGTGTGGCACCATCTTTCAAGAAAATTATTGATTTAGGAATGTCTGCAGTTGCGTGTTTTCTCTTGAATATTAAAATTTTTAGCATTTTTGCAAACAGTTTGGACTTGAATTGTGTCATACGTTGAGCAACGATAACACTAGGAACACCAAAGCTATGTATCTACCACCGTGGACAGCTGCCACCCCTTTCTTCACTCGGATGGCTGGAACAAGAATGCCTGGAACCTCTGGCCTTAGTTTATTGATCTTTTATTGTGACACAATATCTATTGTCTTCTGATGGGGCAGTATATCGCTATCTTCTGATAGCGAACTATATCTAGATGGATTATAGCAAAACGCTTAGTCACAGCAAGATCACCTAAGGGTGCACAAATATCTCTGGAGAATTCGGATCTATGGTACTGCAGACAACTTCTAACCCAATTTTGCAGTCTGTTGTAGAAATGGTCAGGAAAATATTTTTAGAAACACTTCTTGCGGTGGCTTTTGTTCCAGGATGAGCCTGTGAATGAATTGCTTCAAATACATTCCTCTAGGCATAAAGAGAGACATAAGATCCCAGCTTGCTCGTCGAGATATCAAAATATGGTTTTTTATCTGTTCCAAATATGAGAAACAATTTCAATTGTACACTTGCGTTAGAGTCCATGAAAGATTTTAATTCTCCATTGCTTGTTTGATTTGTCGTCATTTGGAGGTAATCAATAAATTTTGGCTATTAATAGCTTCAATTGACAATGTATCATCTTCATTTTATGATCTAGAAATATATCACAGGTCTGTTTGAAATGATCAATAAAGTTGATATATCGCATTAGACAAAGCGAGGTTCTCTTACTTTTTTGTTGAAAGGAATATATCATTAGTCGATAGTCAGTATGGATCATGAAATGTCGTCCTTCTAAAAGATACCTGAAATTTTTAACAGATGCTGAGTAAACAACCAAGAGTTACCGATCATAAGTACTGTACTTTTTTTGTGTATATGTGAATTTTCTTGACTAGGAACTCAGTGTATGCTCTCCAATATGCCTAAAAGTTTTTGTTGAACACATTCGCCATTCATATGAAACACAATGCGTAAAACATAATTTTGCTGTGTGCAATGGATGATCTAGTAATGTAGCAGATGAAAGTTGCTGTTTACTTTTTTCAAAAACTTTGATTATCTCTTCCTTCCAAATTATGATCAACTTATCTTTTTCCTTTTTATTTTTCAAGTTTACAATACAGTCATTTTTGAGTTCATAATCATTTTCCACAAAAGTTTAGTAAATTAATTTCATATTAAAAAGGTATAATCGAAACAGAAATTTGAATTTGATAATTCTTTTTCTAAAATAAGAGTTTATTGTAATTATAGGGTATATTTTGTTGAATGCTTATGTATGTTAGCTAGGTCTTTCATAAATTTCAATCCTTTGATTCAGTTTTATTTTATTTATCATCACTATGTTTTTCAACGTTTACAGTGTAACAAATCAATTACGTGAAATCAATTAAAATTATTCATTAGTTTGCTTGGTTTCAAGTAATTAACTAATTACATTTCCGTTTTTTAATTTCCTTATAAAAAGGTAAACATTTAATTCTATTTTAATGATAGTTAAATTATATTCTGATATTCACAAATAACAGAGAAGTACTGCTAAAAACCTCGAATAATTAAACTGTTAATTATGAAAAATATTTACACTACTGGCCATTAAAATTGCTACACCAAGAAGAAATGCAGATAACAAAATCAACCGTAGTGACTGGCGTTTGGTGACGAGCCAGTCGCTCGGCAGCCATCGCTCAGACGTTTTCTATTGGTGAAAGATCTGGAGAACGTGCTGGCCAGGGCAACAGCCGAACATGTTCCGTATCAAGGAAGGTCCGTACAATACCGGCAACATGCGGTCGGGCATTATCCAGTTGAAACGTAGGGTTTCGCAGGGCTCGAATAAAGGGTTGAGCCACGGGTCGTAACACACCAGAAATGTAACATGCACTGTTCAAAGCACCGTCAATGCGAACAAGAGGTGACCGAGACCTGTATCCAATGGCACCCCATATCATCACACCAGGTGATGGGCCAGTATGACGATGACGAATGCACACTGCTAGTGTGCGTTCACCACGATGCCGCCAAACACGGATGCGACCATCATGATGCTGTACACAGAACCTGGATTCATCTGAAAAGATGACGTCTCGCCATTCGTGAGCCCAGGTTCGTCGTTGATCACACCATTGAAGGCGCTCTTGTCTATGACGCGGCGTCAAGAGACGCCGCAGCCATGGTCTCCAAGCTGAGAGTCCAGGCTGCTTCAAACATCGTCGAACTGTTCATGCAGACACTGATTGTCTTCCAAACGACCCCGTTTCTTGACTCACGGCTCGTGATGTGGTTGCACGATCCATTATAGCCATGCGGATTATATGCCTGTCTTCTCGGCTTCTAGTGATAGGTGGTCGTTGAGATTCCGCATGGCGTTCCGTATTACCGTCCTGAACCCATCGATTCCATATTCTGCTAACTTTCATTGGATCTCGACCGACGCGAGCAGCAATACTGCGATAAGATAAACCGCAATCCTGGTACGATACAATTCGACCTTTATCAAAGTCAGAAAGTGCTGGTACGCATTTCTCCTTCTTACACGAGGCATCACAACAATTTTTCACCAGGCAACAACGTTGAAATGCAATTTGTGTATGAGGAACCGGCTGAACAATTTCTTCATTTAAACACGATGTAGGCGTCGCTACTGGCGCCTGCTTTGTCTGAATGCGCTGAGAAGTTAATCATTTGCATATCACAGCACCTTCTTCCTTTTGTATATATTTCACGTCTTTAGCATGTCGCTTTCTTGGTGTAGCAATTTTAATAGCCAGTATTGTATAATAATCCAATTGAATCCAACAAATTTGAAATAAAAAAATATAATTATATATTAACCATAGAGTAGTTATTTATTTTGTTTTAGTTGAGATCATACGATTACGCCATTTTATAATGATTCTTAAGGGTTTATGATGTCAGATAACATTTCATCTACGTCACACATGATTAATTACGACATCGTATTCGAATGGTATCTTAATTCCGACTCATTGACGAATTTGCTGCTTCCGGCAAATCGCATTCTTCGAACGGCAGCAAACAAGGCCCAGTTCACTATCGAATATCTGAGAATATTTTCGAAATTCACTTTGTTAATAAAATGATTTCTTATTAAAAGACAAAGATTCGGTCTGAGAAGTCATTTTCCATTGATTCAAGGCATTAATACGTTGACAGTAGAACAGAAGAAAAAAATAAGGGAAAAATATTCACTTTGTGATATATTGAAATCTGCAAGGACTATTTAAATTTTTAAAAATTTCATTAATGAATAGAATTTTGAATTAATAACAGCAATATTAGATTTGAAACTTATTTAACTTGCATTTATCTTCAGAAATCTTAAACAGATTTAATTTTTTTTAATTACAAAAAAAAAATGATTTTACTTCATTTCATTTTCTTACACAGATGATTTTAAAATGTTTTTGATGGCATCAGTTGTCTAACGATACACCATATTTATTTTGGTGGGAAATACCTAGCCGGTATTTAGTCTTTTTGCGTGTGTATTAAGTGATACATAATTTTAAACAAAATGGTAAGAATATTTTTATTTATTATGTTAGGGCGAATATGTTTAAAATAATCTGTTCACTGCCGTTTGGACGAATAATATTTATAATTGTTTTTCTTTAACCGTGTAGGAATGCAATGGGTATCTTAAACAATATATTCAGTATTTATAATTATTTGCTTGAAATTTTGTACAAATTTCAGCTATTGCATTAAAATTGCATTTAGGAAATTTAAGTTAGATAAATATTTTTCTAATCTAATTTATTGACCACATGAATTACATTATTTGAATGATATTGAAATGAGATCACTAGCTACATTAAAAGGATTTTTGAAAATAATTTTATGAGTTGTTTTTATTATTATATTTGCAAGTAATTATTAAAATATAATAAACTAAATTGCATGTGCTATTCTTTAATTCAATTTTAAAGAATAACCCAAATGTATACTGAGGTCTGCTATTACCAGTGTGATAAAAAGTCATAAAGCATAAATTAATCACTTGATTTAATCTACAAACTGGTAAAACTGAGTATTACGGTCACACCTTGGTGAACTTGGAGAAATTATTTTTCGCCAAGGGCCTGAGACTGGTGTTTTGGAAATTGATTGGCAACCCAAAAAAAGTGCCAATCGACCTGTAATTGGCGCAGAAAAACGGCGGGAGTTCCACCCTACTAGAAATTTCCCCTTCCCTCCATATTTCGAATCGCTAAGCCACACCGCATGCAAGAAAACAGTGATCGTAATAAGAATTGATTAAAAATTCTATTTAAAAATATTTCAGGATTAAAATTAAGTAAATAGAGTAGCAAAAATAATTACATTTAATAATATTTAGTTAAAAACAAATTAAAAAACAGAATTTCAGCTATTAAACACAGAATGTTACAAATCATTACTGCATAAAAGTTAACAAATCTAGAATAATTTTAAAAAATAGATTCTATAATTTCATTTATTATTAGAAATTTAAATACATACACTTCTAGGAATTCAGCATGCCTGCAGAAAATAAAATAAAATTCTTACCTACGTTTTTCACCAGGCTCTCTACACGCACAGCAAAAAACAAAACGAATATAAAAGACAGGATAGAAATTCCTTCGCTATATTCTCAGCGAAATACAAAAGGAATATAAAAGACATTATTGAAATTTCGGCACAATATCCACACAGCGAAATAAAACAAATAGATAGGATTGAAATTCGGCACTATATCCGAATTCGAAATAAAAATGTGTACATAAAAGATAATATTTATATTACACGCTACATCCAAAGTGAAATAAAATATAAATATGAAAAACAAGATTTAAATTACCGCTCTTTACAGCCGATAAAAAATCCAAAATAAAAATGGCTAGCGTTTCCGGGGTATTCGGACGATATGCATAGTGACACATTTGGCGACTAATCGCTTTTGGTGATTTTATGGCGAAAAAACTTGGCGATGAAAAATAATCGCCAAATTTTACCGATTTGGCGACTTTTCCCTCAGACCGTGGCGACCTTCTGAGATTTACAAGGTGTGACCGTAATACTCAGTTTAGCCCATTTCACAAGTAATATAGAATAGAAACATCTTGTGAGTAGCTTTGAAGTAAACCTAATTGGTTAAAATATTTATGGTAAAAGGGAGCAACTATCTCTTGAAAAGCTGGGTAAATGATGACAGACCCGTACAGATTGGCGCGATTTCAAATTTTCACGCCAAGCACTCTACAGCTCTGTCGTCAAACTAAATTACGTCACTTACGCGCTATAACCGTCAACCAATAACGATCGCGTTCAAACTACAGCTTTGAAATCGCGTGTTTTTCCGAATTATAAAAATTAAAAATTTGAATTTTTCATTATAATTAAATACTGTAGAAGTTTTAAAATTCTAATTAATGGAAACAAAATTTTTAATATATCAAGCAATGGCGCGCACCTTGAGAAAAATCAGTGTAGCACTACCTACTACAGTGGCAACTGAGCAATAAAGCTAAATTTCAAACGTTAACAAATTTAATTTTTTGTTTAAACTCAAATTTGGATATAACAAGCAGTTACGTCCACATTAAAGAACTTTCAATACGCAGCACATTCTAACACTAACATGAAAAATGCAATGCACACAACTTAAACATTCATTTACTTATGGAAACATTCATTTTTATAAAAACTTTAGTTTCTAAGTATATGACTAAAATTGTAATGAAAAATAAAATACCCACCTAATCGTCATCGCTCTCCAAATCGTTACTTTTCGGCAAATATGCCATTTTTATCGCATCTTCTGTTATGTTATGCAAAAATCTTATATTATGTTTTCCTGATGATTATTTCTCCATACTTACTCCGCAAAAATGTGAAATCAATATATCCTCATCCATATTTATTAATTTTCGCAAGCAACACAAAAACACCCAAAAATTGAATATTGAAACTCAATGCTTAAAGATTATTCTGTAACAGTTTCAAGGGTTACATACAAAACGCATACCTATGTAAGCCGAACGGGTAAACCAGTTTAGCGCACTTTATCGTATTCTTGGCGCATTTTACACTCTGTACACTTCTCTACTATTTATCAAAAAGCTGTAATAACCTTTAATTTTATCTGCATTTGAAAACACAGTCGTCTCATTGAATATAGGTATAATAGAAGTTAATCTTCTGTGATAAGGATGAGTTATGGAACACCAAAGAGCTTACATTTGGCAATGTGAATGTCCATGTTATCAAATGAAAATTGCTGATGAATTTAAAATGGCAGAACACTAATATAAAAGAAGAAAATTAATATATATTGGCACTCTTTTGATTTGCATTGAAATCAGTAAAATGTTGCAAATGGCATTCAAATTTTCACATAGGTTTAGATTTTAGTACTTTGTTACAACATGTTAAAGCATGAAATCTGAAAAATAGCAAAATTTTTAAAACATTACATTGTTTATAATCTTATCAATCTAATTACATAATGCTTCTCTAAAATGAAATAAAATTATCTGGAGATGGTCATTACAAAATCTGCTTATTAGGCATTAAACAGTACTTTAAAGGGCTCTATCCAATATCTGGTTTTAAAAATAATTATTTTTATAGAAAAAGTTCTGTTGACCACAAAAGTATTAAACGTACAATGATTAAAAAGGAAAAACATTTATTAAGAAAGTGGTTGACTTTACTCTATATTTTCTTCAAAGTAATCTTCTGGAGACCATTATAAGAAGGAAAGTTTGCCAAATTCGGAGATGGCTGAGATTAAGGAAGTTTTACAAGCATTTCAATGACATTAAACATTTAAATATGTGATAAAAGCCAGGCAATTTATAGAATCATTTTTAAAATTATGAGTAATAAGCAATTTTTTAGATTTTACTTAAAAACTACTAGATTAAAATTTAAAATATGAAAGAGAATTTATTTTAAAAACTTAATTTATTGAATTATATCCTGTGTTAAGGCATGATAAAATATGTGGTAAAATTCTTTTTTTACTTACTGTGTGGTAATGGCTGATAAAAATGATGCCAAACATTATTTCAACTGAAATTATATTAATTCACATAATTTTGGATTTTGAATATTACTACTTGGAATGTTTGTATCTACCACTAATGTTTTGTATGATTAAATGTATGCTATTAGAAAGTGTAACAAAACAAAATATTAAATAATCACATTCAGTAATGTATGCAAGAGGTTTTTGTAATATTTCATTCTAGTCATTAAAGCAATCACATATACAGTGTAAAAAGATTCTTTGTAATGCTTTTAGAAATAAATAACAGCCAAATAATAAAACTATATTGATTGTTTGAATTGATTTCAGTTTTTATAAAGCTTATTAATCCAGCAATAGCTCATACCTTAAAAAAAAAAAAAAAGTTGTGTTACTGAGCAGGGAGTTGAGCTGGTAGCCGAATGGTTAGCACTCTTGCCTTCAGTTCAACAGTTCGTGCGTTCGAATCCCACTTTGGGCATGGGTGTTTGTAGTGGTTCGGAATCCACTTTAAACCGTAGATCCCTGTCTTAGTAGCCCTCGTGTGCAAAAAATTATCGTTGAGCGTAAAACTACCTCTACCACCACTACTGAGTAGGGATAACACTCAAGCAAAAGAACACTAAATTAATCCTGAGAAAAATCTTATGAGAAAGATTTGTTTTTAATTAAATACTTCAAAGTTTCTATTATCATATTTAACTTGTAGTATATTAATAATTATAATGTTAGCATAAAAATATTACACATTGAAATTGTTTGTATATAATAAAGTAAATGACATGTCATATAAATTATGTTATTTTCATCAAAAGTTTGCTCTTTCAAAATCCAAATTCAAAAAAATTAAATTTAATTTTTCAGTTTTCCAACTTTAATTTCAATTTTAAAGTTAATAATTCAAACTTCCAAACTGATCTTAAATTTTTCAAGCATTGAAATTAATTAAAAATCCTATCTTGTAACTAATTTAATGTTTTTAATGTAATAAATTGCAGCTTTATCTTTTAAAATCCTTTTTTTATAAAGCTTAATGTGTATGCAAATGAATTTTCCCACAATATCCAAGGGTTGTCAGAACTGTAATGAACTTGCACTCTCATTGAAAGTTTTTCATGGAATAGCAATAATTTAACGTTCAGTTAAAAATTCACCATATTATACTACATATTAAAAAGATTTTCTTTAAAAATGAATATTGTATTGATGAAGATGTTAACTGGTGATTTATATGATAAATATTAATCTTATGCGAGACATGATAAAATGATTCATTTATTTTAGTATTAGTTTTTAGATTCCTAATAAACTGATTAAGAAAAAAAAAAAAAAAAACTTAAGATATTGTTGGAAATAACTGTTTGTGTTAGCAATGGGCAAAAAAACTTCCCATTATGTAAATAAATTATGATACTTGTATTAAGCATATGAAGATGTTTTAATGCTCATGTTGATTTTTTTTATTGAAGAAGTAAATGTTTAAATTTAACGTAGTTGAAATTTTTTTTATATATGTGTAAATGTAGGATATTGACATGGTGAATATCCTGCTAAAGTAAATTTTGGTGCTAAATTTATTCAAAGTGAATATTGCTGTTGCTTGAAGTCTGCTTGTAAATGTTTGGTATTAAATTTTTTCAGAACAGATTAGTTACTAAATATTATATAAAAAATGATCAAATTATCTGTATAATTTAAAGATGTAAATATTTGTGACATTTAAGTACCTTAAACAAAATGGAGTAAAATCTTATTTTGGCTCTGCTTGTCTACACAGAAGAAAGAATGATGATAAACATATTATTTAAAAGTAATGGAAAATTATGTGCTTTTTTAAGATAGTATAAAATAAAAATGTTTAATGCAAATTTAAATTTTAAAATTTTTTTAAATAAAATTAATTTGTTTTAATATTTGTATGATTCTTCTTTATAAATTGTTTCCCTTTTCTCAAATTCATTGCTTGTTCAAATAGAATCAAACAAAATACATGCATTGTAACAGAAATTCTAAACAGCATTCAGGAAAATATCCAATAAATAATGGCATCTTTGAATAGATGGTATTAGTTTCATGGAAGTTTAAGAATCTGATATAACTATTTCAGTCTATAATATGCAAAATGAGGTGTATAACCAACCACGACCATATACCTCTTTTGGAGAAAATTGTGTAATTAATCCTAAAAATAACTGCCTGAATTGGGTTGTTTCAGAAGGAGTCACCATTGCCATTAAATTGGCTGCCTATCAAGCTACCCTCTACCCAAGAATCTTCATTGAATAAGAAATATATTTACAAGTCTTGTAATTGCAAGATAGGTACATGAATGTTAATGTCGTGTACTACATTCTACCTTTAGCGGACTCGCAGATCCCATTTCAATAACATTCCATAAAATTGCCATGGCTTGTACAAATATGTGGTATAAATAAGATAGATCTTTCTTTTTGTATTTTTAAAATGACTTAAACATATTACTGATTATGCTAGTGTATTATATTTGATCTCTGAAAGCATTAATTTTAAGAAGTTTTAATCTGGTTAATAGTATTACTAATGTATGTAAAATAATGAACAAAGTATTTATGTCATATAGCTGCTTATTTAAAAATATTCTTAATTATTAAAAATATTTATACTACTAAACTTTGACATACCTAAATTAATAATGAATTTTTAATAAAATTTAACTACTGGTGAATTTTAAATGTGGTAATTGTTATGAACCATTATTCTCGAAAATTTATGTTTAACAGAGTAAAATAGTAGCTAAAAGAAAATAAAAATAAAATTTGGTTCTTTGAGATATACATTCTAATTTATGTGTAGATTTTCTACCAAAAATATATTTGATTGAAATATTTTCAATTAAAGCAAGTTTTAAATAAATCATGAAATGAAGTGACAGTAATACAAATATAAAGTAAATAGTGTTAATATTTAACTTTTATGTAAAGAATGTTCATTCATTGATGCTTGAAACCAATTTATATGATACAGGTAAAATTAAGCCCTATATACTTTCATTCATAATTTTAACCAGGAACAGCCTCATGGCTTTTTTTAATTGTATTCATATGATAAGAGTTTTGAAGTATTAATGACTAAATTTGATGTGAGTATACTTTTTATAACAAGTTTTATACTAATCAATGTCCATTAAATTTTCAGACAATCAGTAAGAATAATAAAATGATTCAGCACCTGAACTACAGGATGCGAGTTACTCTACAAGATAGCAGAATATTCATTGGAACTTTTAAAGCT
The DNA here is from genome assembly GCA_030067965.1 of Latrodectus elegans. Classification (NCBI taxonomy): domain Eukaryota; kingdom Metazoa; phylum Arthropoda; class Arachnida; order Araneae; family Theridiidae; genus Latrodectus; species Latrodectus elegans. The sequence continues at coordinate 13,977,985 of CM057812.1, forward strand.
TTTGATAAACATATGAACTTAATTTTGGGAGATTGTGAGGAATTTAGAAAAATCAAACCTAAGAAGAATAAGGACACAGAGAAAGAAGAGAAACGAGTGTTAGGTTTTGTTTTGTTACGTGGGGAAAATATTGTATCATTAACAGTTGAAGGACCACCACCTGTTGAAGTAAGTTAATTTAAATTCCAAAAATGTAAACATATATAAATTATTATCTAAATGCTAATAATTGTAATTAAATATTAAAATTTTTATAGAATATTTCAAGAAATTTAACTTTACTCTGAAGTGTTATTTATTGTATGATATAAAATGTTTTGACAATAAAGTTTATCATATACAATGATGACATTGAAATGTTTTGATTTCTGATAGTAGAGTATGAATTGTATATTTGATAGTTATATTAAATATAAGTGAAGCATAACTTTTAGAAAATATTTAAAATGTAATCCTCTTAATTTATTTTTAATTATCTATAGAAATTTATGTGTTCATATTTTGACCTTTTTTTCTTGGTTTATTTCCCATAATCAGGAGTACTTTCTAAAACATCTTATAAAAATATGTACATTCCTTCTTTGTTAAAATAGACAGCTTTATTTTTTAACATAATTCTTTGAAAAGTATGTTGATAAATAACTTTAATCTTGAAATTCTGTTAAAATTAAGGTAATTTTATAAATTATCCCAACTGTCACAATTTTTAAATAATAATAAATAAAAAAAACTGTTGTGTAATATTCTTCTTGCAAAATAAAAAATATATTAATAGAAAATTAAGTTTTATCTCTGAATGCATGATACTTTTCCTGGAAAACAGAATTATTGCAGACATTTCTGAGAAATTACTAGTTAATGATAAATACTCAAATAAGCATTGATGTAAGTCATATTAGAGTTGTAATCTCATTTGTGTATATATTATCTAAAAAAACTCAAACTTCTACAATTTAAGTGTATGAGTACCATATCAATCAGCTTGAAATTATCTATAAAATCTACTCTTTAAAAATTGATGTCTGGTCATTAATGATAGATTCTTTAAATATTAATTTTGATGACAGTTATTGAATGCTAAATTTTTTTTATCAATATTAAAAACAAAGAAATTTAAATTATCATTGTGATACATGTATTTTTATAATGTTATTTTTAAACTTAATTATTTTATTAAAAATTTTTTTTCAACTAAATGTTATTAATATATCCTATTTTTTAAAATTGTTTTTCATTATCAGGAAGGTATTCCTAGAGTTCCAATTCCTGGTGCTGCTCCTGGACCAGGTCTTGGTAGAGCTGCTGGAAGAGGTGTACCAGCTGCACCAGTTGGAACAGCACCTGTTGGTAAGATCTGCTTTTAAACTACTATAAAATTAAAAAACTAATTAAAATATTATCTTTAATTTATAAATTGTATTTAACTATTATAAGTGACTTATTTCAATCACACAACTTATTGTTTTATAAAATTTTAATAATATTACAAGTGTTAAAAATTTCTACTTTAATAGCATCATAATATTGTATTATAAAATGTGAATTCTTCCCTCCCTTCAAATTGATAGTTTGAATGTTTTGCATTCTGGTCATCTTTTCAAAAGTTGATTCCTATTTACAGTGTGGATACTTGTATAATTTGGAATCCTCTGTAAAATATTTCTATCAGTTGATTGAGCCCCATTACATAAAAAATGCCCATGGAACAATAAATAACATTTTCCAAAACAATCCAATATTTTTAACTGTCCTTTAAATATTCATTGTTTGAGACAATTAATAGAAAATAATTAATTTAGATGATCTTTTTAGCTATGATTGATTTAAAAAATTAAATAGTTAAAAAAAAAAGACTGGAAAAAGAAAATTATTTAAAAAAAAATTCTTACTTATCTATATTTTATATTTTAGAACAATTTTTTTTATTTTCATTTAATCTGAAAAGAGGGAAATATTTGAGTATTGAAAAGGATCAAAATCATTAAAAATAATTAGCATTATCTCATACAATCCTAACATTTATAATATTTTGAATTTTAACTCTTGCTTTAATAAAAAATTTGTGATGTGGGAATCTCTCTTTCCATATTGATTGCAACTGTTGTGTATACATATAAAAGAGATCAATATTTATCTTTCCTGTGTATGGAATTATTTTAAATAACATCTTTTCTGTTTGTATATGCATTTAGTTTTTGTCCATTTTCCTAATTATTCCGATTTTGACATTAAATGAATAGATGGAAAATCTTGAAATCATCAAATAATTGATGGGAAATAATTTTCTAAATGAAACAGTTTTTAATTTTGAATAATATTGCTTTTAATGTGGCTAATGTTAATTAATCAATATTTTAAAAAGTAATGCTAATAGAAGAAATTAATACAATTGATTGTTAGATAATAACTATTATGATTAAGTAAAATGTGGAATGTGGACTTGCCAAAACATACAAACTACCAGTTGACTTTTATTGGTTGCACTTTTCATTTAATTTTTAGTAATTAAGGATGAGACCATATCACATTGCATTTTATGATGGAAAAGAATTAATAAGGCACATATACCTGTTAGAATTATTTCATTTGTATATATATATAAGGGAATATTCTAACTTAATGTCATATTTACACAGGATTACAAGGCCCTGTTCGTGGGGTAGGAGGTCCATCTCCCCAGGTAATGACACCACAAGGACGATCTGCAACTGCAGTTACTGCTCCACCTCAAATGCGTCCACCTCCAGGACCAACTCCTCAAGTGCAGAGGATGCCAGGACCTCCAATGCCTGGTAGGGGTGGGCCACCGCCTGGAATGATGGGTCCACCACCAGGCATGATGGGACGAGGAATGCCACCTGGACCTATGGGAAGAGGCATGCAGCAGCAAATGACTGGTCCTCCTGGTATGCGAGGGCCACCTCCTGGAATGATGAGAGGAGGTAAAAATGCCAAATATATTGGGAATAATAATTGATATTTATGCTTTGAAGATAAATTTTTACAATTCATTATTTTCTGTAAATTGTCATTAGGTTTTCGTTTTTCAATTTTCTTCCTTTTGTTTTAAATATCAATTTTAAAATTAAGTTAAAAACTTTATTATTTTAATTATTAATTGTTTAGGAACTTCAATTATAAAAATTCAAACTAGTGCATTAAAAGTAACTTGAAATCCATGATTTTAATGTAACAAAATAATTTTTAAAATTAAAACATAAAAGGAAAAATTAGAAATTTTATGATAGTAATTATGAGCTATGCAATATTAAATAATGTGAACAGACAAGTTTTAAATGACTTAAGGTTATTCTGTGCAATTCTTAAGATATTAAGTTTCATTCTTAAATGAATGTCTTCTGTTCTGTAATATTTTTTGTTTTAAAATAAAGTTATTCACTTAAGAGTAGAGAACTGTGCAGATCTTCATGAATGTATGGTGCATAATGAGAATTAAAAAAAATTATTATAGCAAAAGTTTTTGTATAATTTTGAATATTCTTAGAAGTTACACAGCAGGTAGTTTTTCTTCTGTAAACATAAAATTGGTATAATAATACAAAAAAATATTAGGTCATTATTTTTTATATTTATAAAATAAGATTTTAAAAGTTGTTTAGTGAGCCTCTAATAAACTCTATATGAAGCGAATGAAAGTAAAATGTCAATTTTGTTTGGTAAGTTGTGAATAAAATCCTAAATCTTTAATTAAACATGGTGTAAAATAAAATATGAGAACTTATAATTTTTGCTTCATATACTTTGAAAATAGCAAAAATTTGTATTTGAAAAAGGAATGTGAATTAATATTTAGAATTTTCAATAATTAGTGCATAAAAAAATAATTGTTCTGTATCTTTTATTGGGTTATATATGTACACACATATATAATTAAATTGTATACATTATATAATAAATATATACCTTATTTTCCTGTAAATAATCTGTAGTGGCATATTATTTGCAAGACCTTTTTTGTGAGTAAAAGATGAAAAGATTGCATAATCCACTGCAAATGTTTTAGAGAACAGTCAAAAATATATATTGCTGATAATGTGGTTGTCACATAAAATAAAAAATATACATTGTCATTGAAAATATAATAAATTGTTCTGAAAATCTATTTTAAAAAAATCTTTCATTCCACCTCATCGCAAAATGAGAGGAAAACTCAACCCGAAAAGACTAATAAAAAATGTCATTTTTTTTTTTTTTAAGATGTGAAAAATTTTTTGAAAATAAAATTTGTGTTGTTAATAATTAAATGGAAGAAATGAATTTTTTAAAATTGCGCAATGAATACATTTTCTCTTTTGCACTGCATTTTTTTTTTAAAATATTACTTCAGAACATTTGTCGCTGTTTTTTTAATTTGCCTTCTTTCTAACTTTTAGTTTAAAACCTGCTGTATAATTTAAAATTTTATGCTTCCACAAGAAGATATACAAACTTGAAAATTTTCAGGGTGAAAATGTTGGTTATTTTATGTTCTTCTTACATTCCAACATTACCAGAGGAGCACAAAGTGTGCTGCTATACAAAGTCCTAATTATTCTAAACATCTACAAATTTTACTTCTGGGATTTGCTGGCTTTAAATAAATGATGAAAAATAACTAGTAAAACTTTACTATATTGCATATTTATTACACTTCAATAAATACTTGTACATAACAGCGCCGAGTTGGTAGCCGAATGGTTAGCGCTCTTGCCTTTGGTTCAATAGTTCGTGGGTTCGAATCCCACCTTGGGCATAAATGTAGTGGTTTGGAATCAACATTAAGCCGTAGGTCCCGGTCTCATTAGCCCTCGTGTGCAAAAACAAAAAATGACCGTTGAGCGACAAACAAACAAACTTGTACATAACAGCATTTCCACAATCTAACAGATAACGATTAGTATTTATAAACATGAAAATTTAATACTAAACAAGCATGTGCTTCGCAAAGCTATTTGGCACAAGTCATCTAATGAGAACAAACTCTTGTCATGGATATCCAACAAATACTTGCTTCCAGTCGCAACCATAAATATACAGCTTAAGCGTCACCTACTTCTAATAATTAGTTTCTTAGCTCTATCAAAAACTTGTAAAAAGTAAATGTTTCTGAAAAACAGCCACTTAACTGCTAAAATCTTTGTATGAAAGATCGACAAAGCACAAGTTTTGCCAAAAACAGAAGAAAATTCAAACTTTCTCATCTGTGACTAGAAATACTGTAAATATAAATTTAAGTTTTATTTGTTACATAACAGTCTTTAAATTATTTCAGTGTAACCTCTGAAACTATTTCTGCTTTTGGAAATTGCTGAACAAGTGAAGGTTGACGATACAAAAATATTTTAATTAAATATGAAAAGCAATATAGACTTTAAAAAATACTTAATATTGCCAACAGAAACAGCTGAGGTCAAGACAAAATGTAAAATGACGACAGCTATCATATTATTTGTTACAGGCCTATAACATGCAGAGCAAAATTTGAAATTTTTTTAACACTTAATCCATGGGTTATATGCAAGAAAATACATTGTTACATAATTCACAAACTATAATATAATTAAAATACAAATTATTGTGCATTGACTTTAATAGAATAAGATTCATTTAGAAGTAGAATTAACAGATATGAAATTGGAAAATAAAGTATTAAAGTTATAAAATACTATGCTTTTATTATTTATAAATGTAGATTTATTGCTATATTAAATATTTATTTTCATTTAATAAATTGCCAAATTTTATAATATTATTTTAATATAATATTAGGAGTTAATTGATTATATATGCATTAGAATATTAATTATATGAATATAATTAGTTTATATGCTAACAAAAATTTTAAAATATGCTTGTAAAAATTCCATAAATGTTTTTATTTGATCAGTTTTATTTTATTAATAAAATTGCTTTCAGTATACAGCACCTTTTCATAAAATATTTGTATACTTTTAATAAATTTATTAAAGGTTTCTTATTTGCCAATAAAAATCAGTTCGTATTTTCTGAAAATGCAAGCTTATTTTAAAATATTTTCTCTATTTAGTTCTTGTTTTATATTAATTGATATTTTTATTTTTTAGCTCCACCTCCTGGAATGCGACCACCTCACCCACCCAGAGGATGAAATTAGAAGCTGCATTAAACTGGTTTAAAATTAGCCAATTTAAATCTTATCTGAACAATTTTATATCTTTGAAATTTGTAAAAACAATAAAAGTTTTCTTTCATATATTTCTTTCATATATTGCTCTCATTTGTGAGTGATAATATAAAAAATTTCATCCACTCAATATTAGAATCTTTTTTATTTCTTTTTGTTAAGTAATTTGAATTGCAAATTAAATATTGCATGAAACATATAATTTGGAATTCAAAGTTTTTCAAACTAAAAATTTTAAATAAAATGGAAATTTAAAAAAGTGCTCTTGAATATTTTGTTTAATATCAAATTTTCGATTTGTCTGTTCATTGATTCCTTAATTTAAAGATTAGATGAGAATTAAAACTTAGTTTGTTGGTAAGCATAGGTAAAATGCCATTTGAAGATCTTTTTATAATATCTGCTAGAAAATACAGCAAATTATATAAAATTCGTAACAAAAATAATTGTAAAATAACTAAGTATAACATTTTAATTCAAGAATGTTACAATTAACTGTTATCACATAATTTTATTCTTAAATTTGTACTTCTATATTTTTTAATGAAAAAAATGAAGCATCCAGATATATTAAAACTATGGTAAGTAACCAATTTATCACAAAGCGTCTGCAAAAATGAATTCAGTATAAAATAACATTTAACTTGTGTTAAAAATCCATTAAGCACACAAATCATTTATTAATAATGTTAAAGTATACATTTTTGCTTGAAATATTTTAAAATTCTACAATATTACCTTAGAAATATAATTCGGAAATATTGAATTTTTTAACTCTTTTTAACAATGTCATTTTATTTGCTTGTAATTGTTTTGATAGCTTTCTTATAAATTATCACATTTTAAGTTTTTCTTAAAAAAAAGATAATTGCAACATACTGTCATGAGATCAGCAAATGCAATTTATCAAGTTTTATTTTTCTTCTCACAATGATACTCTGAATTACCTTTCCCCCCATACTAAATACTACTCTTGGAATTTCAACTTGACTCCTTGAAAATCCTGAATTACATCTGGAATTTTTACTTTATACCTTTATTTTTTGTTAAAATTAGAATGATATAAATTCTTTTGCTTTAATATTTTTAAATTTTCAATGCGATTGCCTGAAAATCTAATTGAGCTTTAGCCTTTAATATTACCACTAAAAGGTGGAACAATCAGCATTTGATTGTTGTATTCATAACTGTTGACTAAAATAAAGACCCTGTTCAGCAGCAGTAACTTCATGATAATTTAGTTCAGTCAGGATCAAATGTAGTATTTAGATTTATGTGTGTGAAGTCATGAGTGATCATTAAAATTGTTATGCTGTACAATCAGATGATCAATTTTAACTGTTTATTTTTCTGTTTTTGTTTTCTTTCTTTTGTATAAAATTCACCAAATATTAACATTTAAATATAAAATTTTTGAGTTGAAATAAACTTTCCATATCTTCCTTGGTAAAAATTGCATGTAATTTCAGTGAATTTGAAGAATTTATTTATCAATGAAAAATGTGCTATTTTATATGCCAGGTTGAAAGTGTTTTTTCAATGACAAATTGACTCTTTAAAATCCATACGAAGATTGACTTTTGCATGGTTCAGAAAAAAATTTCAATATTTTGTGGAAGAGTTTAAATTATTACAACTGACCATTAAGATTTCAAGATTGTATTGATGAGAAATTCAACCATATTAGATAGAATATGTATTTTTTATCTTAACTTTTTTCCAAATTGACAAAATTATTGTCACTTATGGCAGGGCTCATAGTTGTCCTGATATTCCTGAATTTCCTGATTTTTTAAAAAACGTCCTGAAATGTCCTTATTTTTCAAAATAAATCCTGGAATTCCTTATTTTTTATTACATTCTTTTGAAAGTTTAATTTTAATTAATAATTTTATATTTTTCAGTAGTTAACTTTTCTTCCAGTGGAATATATATTTTCTTTCATCTTCTTTCTATGCAAGAAGAAAGAGAAAAATTTCCCCCTTTTTTGTTCTCCTTCAAATTGGAAATAGGGTTGCCATACATTCGTCTCTGCCTCGTTTTCAGCCATTGCTCACGAATATCTGACGTCAAAAAAATTTAGGTTTGGGTTTACCATTAAATTCTATTTTTTGCCTTTACAGACAAAGATTCTGGTTTTAGTAGTGCACAACTATTTACAATGATGGCGAAATTGTGAGAATTATTCGCCTACGTTTATGCTCATGCGTGAAATGCTTATCGCGCCATTTTGAAAGATTTTGATTGGTGTTTTGAAGAATGCAAGCTCAGAATTTTATTTTTTGAAAACAATTTTCTTTTAAAAATGCCAAGGAAAACTAAATTTTCTGACAGATGGTTGGAACTGCAAGATGGGAATAAATACCTAATCAAGACCTCGTGCCGAAGTGTTGACGATGTTCATTCTGCGGAGTGCTTCGTATGCAAAAGCAAATTCAGTGTTTCAAATATGGGTTTTAGACAAGTGCTTGCTCATGCAGATGGATTAAGACGCAAAAAAGCTGTGAACTGTTACAAGAATCAAACACTATTTACTATCAAGTCATCAACTTCATCTGAATCCTCGACATCAACTGTAGTAGTGAATAACAAATCATGGCTTCCCAAAACAATATCAGAGAAAACCATTAAAGCTGAAACCATTTTAGTTTTGGTGGCAATAAAAAATAATTATTCTTTTTCATCTTTGAATGATTTAGCTAACATTTACGGAGAAATTTTTGATGATCCCTCCATAGCAAAAAATCTCAAATTATCTGACAAAAAAGTCATGTATATGATTAATTTTGGATTATGTCCGTATTTCAAAACTCTTTTGTTTCGGGATATCTGCGCTTCATATTTTGTTTTACTTTTCGATGAAACTACAACAAAACAAATAAAGAAACAGTTGGATATTTACATCTCATATTGGTCTGATAAACAAGGTAAAAATGTCATTTCCTACCTCGAATCACATTTTTTAGCTCATTCTGAAGCCAATAAAATTGTAAAAATTGTATTGAGTTTTATTCAAAATAATGGTTTGAATTTAGAAAAATTAATGCAGTTGTCAATGGATGGACCAAGTGTTAATTTAGCTGTTTTAAAACAAATAAATAGTGAACTGAGTAAGCAAAGTTTACCAGTACTAATTGATTTGGGTACATGTTGCTTACACATAATCCATGGAGCACTATGTAAGAGTATTTATAAAATTGATTGTAATATTGATGGATTTGCTGTAGATATTCATCAATTTTTCAAACTATCTCCTGCAAGAAGGGAAGATTATCATTCCTTACAGTTAGAAATACTGGAAGAAACTTTAGCTAGACATAGTTTCCTTCGTCATGTTGACAGCCGTTGGTTAACTTTAGGCTCAGTTTGTGAGAGAATTGTTGAGCAATATGATGTTCTAAAGGAATATTTTATTGTTAAAATAACTAAAGAGAGTCGAAATCTCCTCTTTCTGATAGACATTTTCGGATTATAAAACATTTGAAAGACTGGCATATCTGCATTTTTTTTTTTTTTTTTTTTTTTTTTTAAAACTTTTGAACCATGTTTACTTCTAATGCAAAAAGTCGAACCTTTAGTCCATGTGATATACAGTAAGTTAAATGAACTTGTTCGCAGTATTATGTTTAAATTTTTAAACCCAAGTTGCTACAAATTAATGTTGATTCAGGAAAAAATTGGTTAAATTTAAACAAGATTGAAATAGGTCAAGGTGCAACAGCAATACTGGAAGAGCTTACTGATAAAACAACATTTCTACAATGTGTCAGAAGTTGCTACATAGCAACTTCAAAGCATATGCTTCAAAAACTTCCTATAACAAATCCTTTACTGACAGAGCTCCAGTGTTTGTCTCCTTATAATAGAAAAAAGGAAGAGTCTAGGAGTTCATTTAGCAGATTAATTCAACATATTCCTCATGTGAATAAAACTTTTTCAGATATTGATAAGATGAATGAAGAGTGGATTCTTTACATGTGTGAAGATGTGACTTTGATTGTGAATGATTATGATAATGATCAAAATATCTGTAAATATTGGAATGCGGTTTTCAATATAAAAGATGCTGGCGGTTATATAAAATATCCTACTCTTTCTAGAGTGATTAAAGCATGTCTGTCGTTATTGAATGTAAATTCTCAACCAGAAAGAGGTTTTTCAACTAACAATTCTATTGTGACAAAGGAGAGAGCTTCTTTATCGTAATTAACAGTTCTAAGTTTACGGATTTGTCATGATGTTATTCGAATGCATGGCAATTCTGTTTCCTCCATTCCATATACCAAAGAAATGATGCATTCAAAAATCTCATGCAGAATATGCATCATATATGGAAAAATCAAAAGATGTAACACAATCAGAGAAGAAAAGAAAGGATGAAGATGTAGAGGCTACTTGTGAAAAAAAGTTTAAACAATCGCACCTATTAGAAAAAATTAATGAACTTGAGAAAGAAAAGAAAAATTTGCTTGACAATCGGTGTGTAGCTCAAAAATTTTGGATGATGCAACTAAAAAAATATGTGCTATCAGTGATGATAATATGAGTGATGTGAAAGTTAGACAAATGATACTGTCTGCTGCTAATGCAGAGATTGCATCTGTGAATGATATGTTAAAAAAGTGCAGTATTAAATTATCGGAATTAAATGCTAATGCATCCAGTTCAAAATGAACATTATTCAATTATACATAAATTAATTGTTAATTTAAAGCATTTATCATGTAACTTAGTAATTTTCAAAAAATGTTCAGCATAGAAAGTTTAAATTTCTGTATCATTTTTCATATTGTTGTAGTAAAAATGAAAAAACTCAGAATTTATTAAATAGTTTATTCCTTTCTAAAATGTGTTTTATGCATAAAACAGAAATTAATATGTAAAAGTAACATTGGTTTTGTTTAATTATTATAACATGTCCTGAAAAATGTCCTGATATTTCTTGAAAATAGTGTCCTGAAAAAAATATTTCTGTACTCCTACCCCTGACTTATGGAAAGAAGCTCATTTGCTTTTACTACTCTCATTATTAAGTATCTATTGAGTGTGGCCTTTCTGTGAACAAAAATGTGTGCTATAAAATTTAAGTAATCAGTCAATTGCAACTAAGAGCATCATTCATGATCACATCTGAAGTATAGGAGCTGTCAATATATTAGTGAAGATCTTGGTTTTGCTGCTAATGCCAGGCAAAAGTATAATTATAGTTAGATGAATTAAAATAGCGAAGAAAAACAAAGGACCTGTGATATCAGAAAGAAAGTGAAAAGCGCTTCTTGAAGAGATTAATGAACTTAAAATCAAAATGAAATGTTTGGAAGATGACATATATGAATTTGGAAATTCTACAATATGAATTACTGAGAAAGCTGAAAGAACTAGTAAGTTACATTAATCGCAAAATCATACTTGCGGTGCTTCAGAGAAGCACCAGTTATTACTCAGTATTAATAACGAATTGAAAGCAAAAGCTATAGAGATAGAAAGTTAGCATTTTCTAACAGCTATATTTTGTAAATATAAGTAATCAAAAAATTTGAAAATTTGTTGAATGAATAAAGAAATAGAAAAGTATAGAATATGGATGTGAAATTGTATTATTTTCAAAGTAAACAGAAACAAAATTTTTGAATTTTATGTGTGTTGAAATGTTGGAAATAGTCATCATAGAAACTTTAAGTTTTTGTTTTGTTTTCAATAAGTATATTTATTTGAAAAGAAGAGTTGTTATACACATCTTGAAATGCTTAATAAATAAGAATCTGTTGATTAAAAATTCTAAAATTACCCGTCATTTTATATAATGTAGGATTCAGTAATGTCAAGAATATTGATTATTTAAATAAAATGTTTCTATTGCTGTAAATTCATCGAAGTCTTTCAAAGCATTCATTAAATATAATTGTAATTTAAATAAAAGTAATTCTATTTATAAATACGATTGAAAAATGTTGAATATACACAATTATATGTATATTTGATTAAGACCAATTTTTAAAATAAGCTGTTTAACATATGAATGACGATACCTCCTGGAAATTTATGATTTGAATCCTGAAAAACTTTCAAATTTGTTGTATGAACCCTGTTTTATGATAAATTGTTCAAAGGATGACACACGTAATATTTTCACATTTTTATCAGATTAGTTTATTCTGCTTTCAAATTAATATTAAAATTTACAAGCAGAAAAAAAAAATATTATGGTTGCTATATAAATGTATTGAGGTTGCTATATAAATGTTATTTTTAAAATTAATATTGTAGTAAAAAAATGGGTGCTAAAAAAATCGATTATGGAAAAACTAAGCTAACTGAACACTACCTATTAAGATTTAAAATTCTTTTCATTATTTGTTTTAATTTTTCAAAAAAAAAAAAAAAAAAAAATTACGACTTAAAGCATTTTGGTTATGAGTTAATCACATAATCCAATATTTTTATCAGTAAATGTTTGAAAAATACTTTTTATCAGTTAAAGTTTGGTTTAAATCTCATATTACAACATTCATTTAAGATTTAACTGTAACTTGTATCCACACGCAGAGTTATGAATGCCTTCTCATACCATTTGTTGAAAAATTTAATTATTCTACAATAGTAATTGTGGAAATAGTTTTACATTATATAGGTATTCAAAATTACAGGAATATTTTAAATTTGTTGACTTTGCAAATAAACTCAAAGGACCTACAGTTGGAGAGAATGTCTCACACACATTTTATAGTTTAATTTTTTTATAATACTTTTGCTTAACAGTGAATACAAATTGAAATTTAGAGTTTCTAATATACATATGTGTATGTATATATATATATATATATAATACTGTTTAAAAAGCTATTCCTAATATTTCTTTGATTACATGTTCTTATTTTACCACAAATTCTTTATTACATTATTAATATAAAATTTAGGTACATGGAGAATTGCAAAATTTTCTTTTTTTAGGTGGTCTAGTCCTGGTTTTCAAGTATATTTAGTGGATTATTTTCTTATCTTTGACAATCACATTTTCCTACGTAATGTTAGACTGGGGAAAATTCCTTGAGAGAAATAAATTGTTAACTTGATAAAGAATTATACATATATGTGTGTGTAATGCATGATAAAAAATATTAATGAGCCAATTGTACTTCAGGATTCCTAATTAATGATTATCAACATGATTTATTTCAGCATGCCAAATGATTTACTTTTTTTAGCATTAATAATTACAATGGAATTCTGGAAATAAAAATTTAATTATTTTTGAAAGCTGCACAATGATTTTTGCACTTAGAAAGCTTCAGCATTAAATCTAAAACAAATTACATCTTTCACAAAATTTATGCTTTTCTTTTCGCAATTTTATTATACATAAGTGTAAAACATTATAAAATTGTGTAATTTACAATATTTTCATATTCCTTGCAGACCTTTTGTCTATTTGAGCATTCTTTATTTTTATACAGGGAAAATTTAAAGTTGTGCTATTTCATGTAAATGTACTAAGTAGTAGCAAATATATGCCAAAGCACCAAAAAATAGTGTAGCTATCCAGAAGGCAGTAGCACTGTGTGCTGATCTTATTTATACTCAAATGATTAATTTTGACAGCTTGTGTTTCGAATAATCGCTAAATTAGAAGAGTTAGCTGCTTAAAGTACTAGTTTTAGAAACAATTAAAAATTCTGTGTACTGGTTTTTTCTTTTTTGTATTATATATGTTCATATTGTAATACTTTTCTTATATTAGAGTATCACAAGATATTTTCGGTATTAAATCTAACAGTCGGCAACACTGCATTAATTTCAGTAACAACTTTTTAACATTCATATAACACTCAATATGTGATATACTTGGCATACATGCTCACATGAGATCAGTTGAACTATATAACAGAAGATACAGTAGCTATTCAAAACAAAGAATATATATATATTAAGGTTATGAGAATGAATCTTTTTAGCAATTTGAGAAATGTTTATAAATTATTGATTTCATAGGTTATATATATTGAGCATTTAGGTATGCAAAAAAGGCATTTTCTTGGAAGAAGATTATCCTTTGTAGGGATATTTTTTCCTTGGAAAACCAAAGCATTAAATATACCTTTAAGATGGAATGTTAATTAATTTATTGGAATATTCTGTCTCGCTCGTCCGATGGGGCTCTTCTCCAATTCTTGTAGTTTGCCAATGGTAGGTGGTCAGTCACTGGACTTTCTAGAATGTTCCAAACATTCTCTATTGTGTTCACATGTCACATACTGGTCACTTCATTCTTATGTGATTCTTTATTCAAAAAGGAAATATTCTCCACCTAATAACAATCTAGCTTGATATTTTCATCCATTAACATAATTACTCTCCAATTGCTGTTGAGTAAAGGACTATAACTGGCATGAGGAATTCATTCCTATACTGATGACCGATTAGAAACCTATTTCGAGTGATGTGGAAGTCAGTGCATTCATCAATGGAGATGGCAGTTTAAACTATCATAACCGACTTAAAAATCTGATACTACATTGAATGCCACCTTCCCAACAAAAAATATGTCTATAATATTAGTATAAACAGGAAAATGATGTGTCAAAATATTGTATCAAGCAGTTTTATAGTTTACATATTCTAGTGATCAATCACTGTCTTCACAATAACTTGCATTTAACGCAACACAGCACGATGCAGCGACCATACAAATCTTCATTGGAGCTGATTTTTAGTCGTAGCCGAGTAATAGAACTGGAGAAAAACATTCTTATTTCGCGGTTATCGAGTCGTTAATCTCTATTAGGAGTTCTTCTATGTTAATGACTAACCCCTCATTCTGATTTTGGGTTTGCATTTTGTCTCCAAAAAATAGTTATAGATCCTGAAAGTCATTTTATGAAACTCCTAATGCTTTTGTTACATCGATTTGAAGAATCTCCAAATTTGCCTATAAAAATGGATTAATGCTCAAAGGAGGCTACTTTGATCAGTTATAACATAATTAATAACCTGAGCGTTCTTCAAAAATGTCAGTGAGTTTCTTATTAATTCCTTTCTCAGAAAAAATCCAGTCATATTTCTATGTATATCACAATAACTTTTCACTTTCTTTTTCAAGGTTAACAAAAATCTGATTCTCTTACACAAGGATTTGAGAATGAATAAACTGTTTATATTCTCGAGATCATTTGGTAGGTACAGCAATTATCATCGATTTGATATTTTCTGCATGGCAGACATTGTATGAGATTATTGTTGATAATAGCCTTCTTGTAAATTTTCATCTAAAACGGAAGTTCGTGAAATTCTGTAAGCCATCTGACGTTTGGGTTTTTTTTTTTTTTTTTTTTTTTTAATCATGTCAATTTTTGCACATGATGTCTGGTTTGATCAGGATTTACAGTTTCAATAGATTTCAAATCACAACAAATATTCAATCCAAGGTGGGAGTTGAACTGAAGGTTAAAGCATTAATAAATTCATTGGCAACTTTGATTTTTGAAATTAGTAGTACAACAATAGAACATTTCTATTCTAATTGTAGACATTCAATGAATGTTACTTAATCCATTTTAAAATTGTAGCAAGTCTTCCTTCAATTCCATTTTTTTTTTATTATGTAAAAATTAATTCTTAGCTGGATTTATTGCAACTTGCCAGTATAAACTTTGTACATTAGGTTAAATTTATTCACACTTCAAAACTAATTTTTTTTTCACCATTTGTCTCGTCTGCATATATTCCAAAAATTTGAGTGACCCTCATTTAAAGCAACTTTTGCAGAGAAAGAATGCTTATATTTTATTGAAAAGAATAATTATAAATACTTTGAATAAGAGTTATCCAAACAGTTAAACTCTAAAAACATTATTCAAAAGACAATTGTATGCAGACTGAAACCAGGTATTACTCTCAGACTTGAAAATTTGATTAAATAAGAATCAAGAGTCAGGAATTTTAGTCATAATTCAAGCAAATTTATAATGCACTGTCTTCCACTGTAAAAATGATCAAGTGATGGATTCTAAGCATCTTGGAGTGATTAATATGAGATATTAGAACAATTGTAGAATTTAGTCTGATCAATTAATTTTTACTTTTTATTTAAGTATAATTTTATTTATTATTCTTACTTCATGTTATTTATGAGTTGCATCTTGTTTGTTTGTGATGAGTTTCAACTTTGGTGAAATATTAGCATAACTGCCAATCCTACTGATTTTATTGTGAAACTCCTAATTTTTCATCATTTCACCCAAAAATGAATGAAAATCTGATTTTTGGCAATTTCAGTCAGAAACTTAAAAACAGCCAAAATTTTCTCGCAAAAAAAATATGTATTGAGTTGTTTTAGTAGTTTAAACAATCAACAGATGGTGTGTAACAAAATTTTAACTATGACTAAATATTCTCAAAAATGTTTTTAAACAGCCGTTCACCAATTCATTTCTAAAAATACTAAGTCAACAATGTATGTAAAAAATAAATTGTCACGAGTTATTCAAATTTGAAATGTATTGTTTTTATGGAAAAAATATTTGATAATTTCTATATTCTTAGAAGTATTTGTTACCGAATTAAATTTATTTAGTAATATATATTTTGTTTTTATAAAATATTATAAGTTTAATATTTATAAATTGTACTAGTGTAGTAAAAGTTACATTATACAATAAATATTGGGACATAAACGTCGATATTTATTTATTTTACATGTAGTATATTTCATTTTTCATAGTTCCTTTATGAAGCTGATGAATATTTTATTAAAATATTAAGATTAACAAAATATATTTAATATAAACCCTTTTCAGAATGTATAATCTATAAAATATAAGATTATCTTTATGTGATACTACCGTTTTAAACATCTTATTTCAAACAAAAATGTGGCTAGTAGTGTCTCCTGTTTTTTCCTACAAAATCAGTAGAATCAACTGATTTTTTTTCTACAAGGTTGGCAGATATAGGTAAGGCTGACGTCATAAGCTCATTTTTTTGCTCAGGAGGACAAATTAAGACTTAAATTCCAAGATCCATGCTAGGGTGAAAGTGAGATCAAACCGATGAACCATTGAATCAAAGGATAGAAAGCTAACCTTTCAAGTATCAGTTGAGCTTCTGATGAATCTAATATCAAATGCTGCCACAAACACACATTAAGTAGAACCTTTTTATATGTGCATAAAATTACAGCGTTTGAAATTTTATAATTTAGATTTTAGAATAAATTTTTAATCAATTTCGTAACTAGCCAAATCAAAATAAAATTCTTTTACTTAAAAAAAGGTTGCAATTATTGCCGCTATGATTTTTTTTTATCAAAGAAATGATTTTTTCCAACTGTCTAAAATTTATAAAAATTACTAACTGTAATTGTTAACATTTACATAAATTCATATTTATCAATGGTATGTGTGCAGCAATATCTAGGTAATAATACTTTTACTTCCCATTTTCATTGAATAAGATTTTGAACAGAAACGGGAGGATAGTAATGAGTGAATTTTGTAAAGAAAATGTATAAAGCATTTTTTTAAAGAATGACAGCAATATATTACCTGATATATATTAACTGAACATATTACTACAAAAAAGTTAATCTCAAAATATTTAAACAGTCATACAGCATACTAATAATTAAGTGAAACTAATAAAGATAACTGAAATATATATTGCAATACTATTTTTCTGAAGATTTTCTCTAATAATTCTTCTCTTTAAGACTTAAAATGAATATTAGGTCCTACTGGAAATGAAATAATTTCCTTAAAAAAATTTTATCATTTGAGTCAAATGTTTCAAACTTTTAATATACTTTTTGTTAATCAAAATCCAAAATAACAGCAGATATTAAGTTTTGTATAGTTCAAATACAAGAACATTTAATTTTAATAATGTATATGTATCTAATGGTCATGAAATTGAGCAGTATTTTTGATAATATTAAAAAATCTTAATTCTTATTCTGTGAAATGAATAATACTAATAAAATTCTCAAATTTATTGTCAAAAATGAGAAAAACATTTTTTATATTTATATTTATTCAATTTCTTACACTATGTTACTAATTACTATTATATGAAGGACATTTTGGCAAATAATAAAAAACAATTCTTAAACTTTTCTAAGATATATTCTAATCAATATAAAATATTTTATGAAAATTGAATATCTAATAATTTTATGATTACACAATCAATTTTTTCAAAAATAATTTCATAACTATTCAAACATTATGAGTTTTATTTTCAATGAACAAAAATTTATAATTCTATGTGACTTTGAAAAACGGCACACAAAAATGCTATACTTTATGTAACACAGAGCTTAACATAACCTTGAACAAATATAAGCCATTATCACAGACATTGGATTTGTGTAAAAAAACACAATATGTAAAATACAGATCATTTTCATTATTATTAATATTATAAAAAGCACAAAGTGCAATACTTTAAGGCAAATGTGAAAGTGTGAATAAGGGAATAGTGTTTTTGTATTAAAAATATTCAATTCATAAAAAGTGATTAATAAATTGCTAGGACTGTCTGAATAAATAAATATATGATACAATAAGCATACATCTACTAAATATGTAGGATGAAGTTTCAATATGTAAAAGAAAGTTGAGTAAGATACAGATGTAAATGAAGTTTGAAACTTAAAATATTTCATACATAATCCGAATCAAAAAATTGCTTTTCAGTTTGCTTTCGTGTAATTGTTCTTTCTATTATTTTTTTAACTTCTGACACAACAAACACAGAAGATGTCAATGCCACAAGCATCAGAATATCTGAAATAGAAAAAAATTATTTTAGAAAAATATGCATGAAATAAATCTGTGGCACTGTGTGAAATGAAATGGACTAGTGGAAAATATTGTACATGCAAGTAATAAGTACAAAAGAAAATTAAAAATTTAAATATAGAACTGTACTGTCAAGAAATATTATATATAATATTAGCAAACTACTAATTAATAAGAATGAATAGCATAGAGTAGGTATCTCAAATCTTTTAATATTACAATTGACATTGAAGTAGAAAATCTTGCTATCAATCAGTTATAATACAAATATGGAATAATAAATGGTTACAGTACATTTCACAACCATAATTATATTAAAATATTCCAAATAGTTTACTGTGCAGATTAAGCATATAATAAATTTGGTATATTTAACACACAACCTTACTTATTAGTATTCAACTTTAATATTTTATACCATTCATAAAAGTGACAAAATGAAGATAAGCTACACAAGAATTTTTACTTTAGGCAAATAACAAGAAAAGGCTAATTAAAGATTAATAGCAGTAAATCTATAATTCAGCATTGAATTTCACTTTACTGAAAATCTTCTAGAGTAATTTAAAAAAGTGAAAAACATTTTTTCCTTTTATTATGAGGTCATATTTCATAGAGAATTCAAAAAAATTTTATAAGATGTTTTATATCAATAGCTGATGATTGTCATATCAAGGTTCCCACAGAAATATGAGTAAATTTATTCGCTTGCTAATAATTCAAAATTTACATCATTACCTCTAATAAGCATTTATAATATAATTTCTCTGCATATATTACTTTAATGACAAGTAAAATTTTTTATAAAGCTGTTCAAAATTTTCTTATAATCTTATTTTTAATAATTATAAATCATTCTGATTTGGGATATTGATATAATTATATAAAAGATATAAAGGTTGAGAAATAATTGATAACAATAAGCAATGCATAGTAAAAACATTATAAATAATAAACAAAAGGATCAGAAAAAAAAGATAATCTAAGCATTAAATAAATTAGAGGAAAAATTTGTTTAGTTTAACACATTTCAAATTCCTTTTAAACTAGATTTAAACAACAATCATTTGAGACATTTTATACTTTTGTAAAAATTTCATACATGTCACTGGCATATTTTTGCAGCACTTTTAAGTTAAAAAAAAAACTTTTTTGTTACTTACTGTCATTTTTATTTTTTATTTTCATTAACACATTCACAATAATTTTTAGTGTTTCATAATTGTTCAACATATTTTCCATTATGAGGAGCTTTTATATATATCCATATTTGTTCCCATCATAAAATTTTGTCTAAGAAAGTAAAACTTTTTTTAACAGGTTTTCTAATAAGACTTGCTCACTAAAAATTTACACGTAACATTTGATGTAATTTGAAAATATAAAAAATAATTACATGAAGTATATATATACGTTAATGATCATAATACAGTAATTTGCCAAAAACCATGAATAAAACATCAAATTTCTGAGATAAGTTTGCATCCTTATTTAATTTCTCTGTAAAACACAGACAAGATGGAAAACACAAAAGGATTTTCAATTTTGTTTTCAATATACCATTCCTGAAAAGTTATTTTCAGTATGTAAAACTTAGAAAATTCCGTCTAACCTGCATAAAGGGAATTGATAATGACAAACTCTGAATAGTTTTACATTTCAAGAGATCACATTTGAGAATATATTTTTAATTAGTTGGGTTTTATTTAATCACATGAATAAAATAACTGCAATTCTTGCACAATTTTAGTGGCATATGGTACTGCTTTGAGAATGAAACAAATAGTAAAATTAGATATATTAGGAAATATATAATTGTAATTTGCATTCTGAATTTCATAAGAGATGCATTTATTTTAAATTTATTTTTAAAATAAAAACATGTTATAGGAATATTAAGTATATTCATATATATATATTACTAATACATATGAATTAACTAACCAGAAATTGGCAATGCTTCTGTTTGAAATATCCTTTGGAGAGGAGGAAAATAAATAACTAACAGTTGGCCAATAACAGATCCTGTTACTGCGAAGAGAAACATTTTATTGCTACACAGGCCTATAGTGAAGATGGACTTTGTCTATGGAACAAGAGAAAAATAATAATTATAAAATACATACAAATATAATTTATTAATAGGATATTTTTAATTATAGTTAGCTTTATTAATTGGGAAAAAAGAGAACAATAATTATCATAAAATACATATATAATATAGCTTATGAATATTAGTTTTATTAATAGGATAAAACTGATATGTTGAATAAATTGAACAATAAAAATAAATTTAAATTAATATTATTATTGTTGTACCAAACTAACTGAAAAATAATATATCAAAAATAATTGGAAAGTTAATCTCCAAATTTATACATTAATGAATAGTTTACATTAAAAATATATTTGCATTACATGATAATATTTTGACAAATATATATAATACTAAAAATATATTTGTCAAAATATTATCATGTAAATTAAATGCATGCTTCTCCAATATTAAAATGTTACTCATTTGGTCTATACAATTAAGTGCTGGCTATTCTTTGTGCATATACAAAAATGTAATATAATGTAAAATCTCCAAATAAAATATTTTCCACAATTTTCTGTAGTTTAACATCACTATCAAAAACAAATTATCATATATCAGTCAACTGTGTGAAAAATTTAAAGCCCAGTTATTAATGAAATAATACAGAAAAATCTCATAGCAACAATTTCCAATCTTACCAAAAAAATTCTGAAGTTTTGCACAGTTTCTTCTACACACACCAAATGATAAATTCACCCTTCATAAATCAAACGCTTAAAAAAATAATTACGTCTTATATAAATGTTTTCTATCCTGCCTATTTAATTAAATCAGCAATATATGGACCCTATCCCATTTACTGATTAAGGCCAGTAAGCAAATAGATAAGTTAAATTAGCACATGCTGAAAGGAAAATATTAGAAAATGAAATAAAGTTTTTTTCAGTTAATACTTTTCATCTAAGTCATAAAACTGCAGAGAAAAGTAATTAAAAATTTGAAAAAAAAATGATCCTGTATTTATAATTTTTTAATCACCATGTTAATAGTTTTAATTTTTAATCTAAGATTTATAATCAAAGTAATTTTATATAAAATGAAAATCAATGTCAAAAGCTGGAAACTGAGTATTAAAATATAGATAAATTATTTCAAACAAACAGATCTAAGATTAGAATTGAATCTGTAAAGTTTGTACTGAAGGCAAGATTATTGACCACTTTCAATTACCAGATAAATCATTCTCAGTCTAACAGAATTAAATCAATATTTCAATTCAAAAATAGATAATGTGTAATAATAGTTATTAAATATATTCATACAAATATAGATGTTCTTATAAACAAGTCATAGTTTTTAAGATATCTCATTATTATAATTTGCAGATTTTAATCTAAATGGAAATAAGTACCTGAGAACGGCAACTCAGAGCATTAAACATATCAAAGAAAACAAAACAAGTGAAAGTCATGGTAGTGTCCCTTCTAGTGACCATCATATCGCTCATCTAGAATAGTTTAAAAAAAAATTATGCCTAAAAATATTGATTCATAATTTTCATATATTTAATTGTTTTTTGAAAGTGCATTAAAAAATTATGAATTTCTAAACATTCATATTTTATAATTGGAGAAGTTAAAAAATTAATGCATCAAATTCTTTCTTTTAAAAAATATTTAAACTTTCATTTGAAAGCATACAAAAAGCATATTTCTACTTTTAAATCAATGGAATTCTTTCATATACATTTTGTGAACATAATTAATCATAAGAAATTTAATGAAACAGAATAGATAAAAATAAGTAAGAAATGAATTTCAAAGGGGAGGGATATTAACTTTTAGATAAATTTGAAACATTAGTGAAATAAAAACCTTCAAAAGTTCATTTTGATTTGTAGTAAACTAATTCAATTTTCAGAAATGTTTTATTATTGTTATAATAATAGTTTCTTTTTAATCCTAAATTTAATAACCATAGTAGTTTAGTATCTCAACAAAATGACTTAAAATATTAAATGTTTAGGCATTATATTACTTTAAAATAGCTTGATTTAATTGAAAATATCAATCATTTTCAATTTTTATTTTACACAATTATAAAATAAGCATAATATATTAATAACAAGATCTTTAATTTGAAATGGAGCAAAATTAATAAATCAACATTCAAAATTATGAAAAAATCGTGCAAAAGCAAAAAGTTATTTTTCACAGATCAAATACAAATATAGAAGTAACATTCTGGAAAACAATTTAAAGACTGTTGGAAGATTTATCTAACACATTTAATTTTGAAAGTTCAGTTTTTATAGAAAACAGTACTCACCTCTCTTCTAAATATCCACATTGTACCAGTGATAATAATTAAAGCAGATAAAATAACATTTATTATTAAATCTCTAGTAATCATTGGCTCTTTGACATTTCTCGGAGGCTGTTTTAAGACATCATGGTCTACAGGTTCTACACCTAAGCTGTAAAATCAATTCACTTTCATTAAATTTTAAAGCAAATAATACTGAAAATAGTATTTTCTTAAAAAGATTAATCAACATTATAATTGAAATTTTTTTTATCATGTTTCATCAAATTAACATCAAATGAAATTAACATTTTCTAAAGTTACCTTTGAGCAGGAGGACCATCCATAATGATGTTAATCCACAAAATTTGCATGGCATTTAAAGGATTAGGTATGTGCATAAAAGTAGAAAGTGCAACTAATGATAAAGCAGCTATACTCCTAAAAGAAATAAAATGTTGATAACATAAAATGAAATATTTTGGGTTAACAATGTAAATTATATGAAAATATAAAGATATGTAAATTTTAATAATTATTAATGAAACAAATATATTATTGAAAGAAAAAACAGTTTGTGAGATTATTGTTATAAGAATTCCTCAATTTTGACAATATTAAATTTTATATGCATACATTTTTCTTAAAGGTGTAAAAAGACACAATGATCATAAATGATTTTATTATACTTTAATATCAAAATAAAATTTACTGAAATGTAAGACATGTTATAAATGTAATTATAGATAAAGTTGTTTGGGGTGAATAAAAATATAGTTAAAATACAAATCTTTACATATATTAATCAGCAAATTATTAAGCAAATGCTTATTATTGAAGATTAAACACTAACAAAAGATTATAGACTACCAAAGAAAATTAAACTCATAATGGAACTTATGAGTTTAATCAATTTGTTATATTATGGTCATTTTTTGTTTAAGATAAATGATTCATCTCTGCCATCTAAACAAAATTTTAAATCCTTACACTCAATGTACAAGGTAACTTCATAAGCTGATTGAAGTGCAGAAATTGATTCAGCTACTAGCTTGTGCTAAAACCTTTTAGTCAACTGTATATCAAAATTTCAATACGACCTGTCTAAAAGATGATTTCTAAGTTAAACTTTTGTGAGCACAAGTTGCAAGATTTATTTTTGATTGATCATTACCAATTTTATAATAACACAGGACCATTGATTAATATTATAATTGCATATGTTTAATAGTCATGAATCGCAGTAAATTCCATAGAAATCTTATGATTTTATCAAATAGACATTAAGAGATCCATCTTTTTGCATCTATGTTAAATGTGAGATAGGATCTAAGACTGAATATTTTCCATCTAATTTGGTCTTAATTTCTAATAAGGACAAAAGTAATTTTCTATCACTTAAGAGTACATAACCCAATTTTGATTAATCACAGTTTCAGAGTTTGGAACTGAATACTTTAAATGCAATGTCTTAAAAATATTTCAAATAAAGCTTATTATTTTATATTAGCAACACACATACTGAAATATAAATTCATTCGAAATATTTCCGTATGAATGAATAATTATTTCTTGACAAAAAACTAAAAGCATTGAAAGATTAGATAACTATGTTATAGAGTGATCAATCTTCTATAAATTCTGCTAATTTTATATCCTTTTATTCCATTTTTTAATATGATTGGTCTATTAAAATAAAACTTAGCTTAACAAATATATGCATCTTTCTTAATTGTCTGCTGGAATATTAAAGAATTCTAAGACTAAGAATTATATTTAAGAACATTACTGACAAAAATAATTGCTTTTCAAAAGCATGGTTTAAAAATATTTCAAATGATTAGTTTTGTAATCATTTACTTTTAAAAAATATGATTAGACCATATTTAATATAATAAATAAAATAGAAGCTGGTTACACAAGATGCTTATAGTACAAAAGATTAAAAATGAAAGAATAACATAATACTCAGCAATACACTAAGCAAGAGTTAATTTGTTTTGCTTATATCACTCAACATTTATTTATTTATAGTACACACACAAGTTGGGAACTGAATCTGTAAACTATTATACCCAAGGTCAAGTGTTAACCATTTAAATGCCATCTTGATTTATCAAAGTCAACACAACAAGTGCTATTAAATGAAATATATTATATGCATAGAAATATATAATATTTTGTACACAAATGTGTACAAAAAAAAAGATAAATCTGGAAAAAAATTGTGAATAAAATCTAAAAATAAGTTCAAATGTTTAAAATAAATTTCAGAATTTGATATAGAAGAATTTTTGCAAAGCTAAATGGGTTTAAAGAAACTTAAACAAAAGCCAAAAATTTATAATAAAATTTTTTTCAAAATTTACCATTTTTATAATATATATGAATATTTTTTTTAAACTTACGTGCTTAGTTGAAATCTCAC
Source organism: Latrodectus elegans (assembly GCA_030067965.1). Taxonomy (NCBI): domain Eukaryota; kingdom Metazoa; phylum Arthropoda; class Arachnida; order Araneae; family Theridiidae; genus Latrodectus; species Latrodectus elegans. The sequence continues at coordinate 14,003,715 of CM057812.1, forward strand.
AAAATTTCTAATATTATAAAAAATTCCTTTCCCTTCTTCAATAGCAGCCCTATATGAAATACATATAAAAATATAATTAAAGTTTTAAAATTATTTTAAATAAATGATGTCTAATTAAATTTTAAACAACAATCTTACATAATAGTGAAAAAATCATCATCTACTAATATCATATCTGCTGCCTCCTTACAGACATCAGTTCCAGCTTTACCCATAGCAATACCAATATCTGCTTTCTTTAATGCAACTCCATCATTAACACCATCACCAGTCATACCCACAATTGCGCCATTTCTTTGAAATGCCTGGAAACAAATTCTTTCAAGTTTAGAGGGATGAAACATTTTAATCAAAACTTAAACAATATAATTATTAAGACTAAGCAACTTTACTAATTCTAAAAAATCACCATAATAAAAAGCTTTTTTGTTAGAGTATTTTTGCCTTGCTAACAATAAAAGCTCCCCAATTGAAAAATATTATTTTAAATTTCAATTCTAGGAGAATTTAATAGAATGTATGAGTAAATACAAAACTAATGTTTTTAATTTCATCAAATTTATGAAAAGCAAAGTTTGTCATACAGTCACATGTATTTCAGAAATTGAACACAATTTTTTAAAAGAATAAATTGTTTTCTAATTAAAAACATTAAATGGAATTTATATTAATACAATCAACTAACTAAACAATTAATGAAAAATTTACATAAAATTTAACATTTTGCAATGAGCATTACAATGTACATAAATAATCATTAATGTCCCATTAATAGATTAAAATAACTCTTTTTGATTTTAATAAAATACATTTTCTTTAACTTCCACATTTATTGTCAATATCTCATAAAAATTAAAACAAACTGGAATTACACATATTTTAATAATGACTGAAATTTAAAATAATTGCATACTTTAACAATTCTTAATTTATGTCCTGGTCCAACACGGTAGAAAATGGAAGCAGACTGTATAATATGTGTCAATTCTTCATCAGTAATACAGTCAATTTTTTCTCCAGATATGGAAACACTTCCCACAGCATAAAGTCCTAATCTTGAAGCTGTAAATATAATTAGTAAATGGAAGCTTAACACAAATTTTAATATATGAAATAATTTTTAGTTCAAAAACTAAGGCACTCAATGTTAGAACACAATACTAAATACATCAAAAATATTAAAGCGCAAAAGTCAAATATTTAACATGAAAATTAGTAAAAAAATCATTTAAAAACATTTTCAATGTTTATTCATAATTCACTGATCAATATTAATAGAAAATTTTCAAATAAAAGAATTCACAGTTTTTAGTAAAGATAATGAACATTTTCTTGTTTTTTTTTTTAAATTATTTATAGAAAAGTGTAGTTTATGACCAAAACATTGCATAATATTGTTTAAAGTGACATATGCTCCACCATTTGCACAGTTTGATTCTAAACTTTCAGTGTCATATCAGATACAACAGTAGTATTTACATCTGTATACAAGATTTGATAACATCCTGTACCTGACTTACAACAACAGAACTAGAAGTAAATGACGATTCTAATCTGGTAGCATGACGATTCCATTTCAGACACCTTGTATGTAAGATATTTCTACAGATCTCACAAAAGTGTTCAATAGCAACAGTTTTTTTCTTTCAAATACTAAAAATCATCTCACAAAATATAAATAAACATGCCAACATAAAAGACATTGCATGAACGTTACTAGCATTTGCAGAAAACTCATGTTACAACTCAACATATAATTGAAAATACATCTACATCAATGAGATAATACCCAAATATTCCAAACGAATGGAAAAATTTAACTACAGAGAATAAATTATTGTAAAAATTTAGCCAGTATTTACTATAAATATGTATATAAATATATAAGTATTATAAATATTGGATTATCAAAACAAGAGAAAACAATATCACTGAATGCCTAGAAAAAATTTATAAGGTCCTTTGATAAATTGTTTTATAAGGTCAGATTGAATAAAATTTTGTTAAATGTAGACACCAATGAAATGTACTTTGTAATCACATATATCCATTCAGATAATGATAATTATGATTATATATTGACAACCATGTTACTTACTTTCCCACTCTGGTATATTTCTATTCTGTTTGAATTTATTTTCCCAACAAAAAATATTTTATTTTGCTTTTAATACTATTAGGGTTAATCACTTCAGGCATTGAAAGCATACAAATTGAGACAAGACATTTTATTAATAATTTTTAAAGAATAGATTATCTCTGTTAAAATCAAAAGGTTTTCCTTTATATTTTTAAATTTTTTTCCTCCTTAACATTTACCTCCAAGTTTTTGTTAGGAAATGATAATTTGTATGTAACTCTTTTGTCAGTTATAAGAAAGATTCTTTGTCTTACTTAGATTACTGAACATATTTTTCAGCAAATTTTGGAATGTTGCTCAATTACATTACTATTTTCTTCCAATTGTCATGTAAAAATATTCATTAGCTAAAATTTATTAAATATTATTTCAATACTAAAAGAAAAGAATGGTTCCAATCAAAATTGTCACTTACAAAAATTACAAACAATTTAAACACATCACAAAATAAGCACACACAGCAGGAATGTACACATGCATACCTACAACCAATTACAAACATATGATTTTACTTGCTATCTTTCCATATAATATAAAATTTTGTACCTTTAGTGTTTAGCATATTAATAAAAACTTCTTTTTCTGTTCAAATGTCACACTTTTATTTAAAAAATACATAGGATATTTTTACATTATAAATATTTATTTTATTTTGAATGCAACAAATCAATATTGAATAGCATTAACAAGTTTGAAATTATGCCTGTCATTTCAACTTTTTTCACAATTAATATGTCTGAAGTAAATCTTTCAGAATTTAATCAAAATATTTGCTTAAAATCAAATAATTTTACATTTATATTAAATATTATATATTTAATATAAATGCCTTCCTTAATTTTTCAATTAAATATTAATGATTTTTGCACCATCAAGTCTACAAAATGCTAATTTTCAATTTAAGCATTGCTTTTTTAAAATTTTCAATTGGTCACTATTTTATTTGCATGTATAGTTTTCAAAATAACTTTTACTTCAAGCCTAAAACAAATGCCATTTTTCAATGCAAAGATTCTTTAATGACAGTAGCATTTTATATGCATCTACAAAGACATTTGTTGATTATAACTCATGATTTCAACCACAATAAAAAATAATATGCTTGATAGATTACAAATCTCATAAGGCTTCCGTACAGTTATGTTATAGTTTGGAGTCTTTATAATGTGTAAAAAAAAAAAAAAAAAAAAACATTAGACGTGTACAGGTAAAAGTGAACATCTATTTGATCATAAATTGAATAATTTTGAACAAAGATACACTACAATGACCATGGAATGAGGTTAGAACATTTATTTAGCTATCAAAACACTCTTTAAATGCAACTAAATACTAATAGAATAAGAAGTAAGCAGCAAATAATTATATATTCTAGTTTTTAATACATAATATAAATTCAATCTGAAATTGAATTTGTTTAGGAATCAGAAGAATTCCTGTGCATCATTAACATTATTTGTTTTTAAACTTGTTATTGTAGGATCCAAGCTTATTGTTACAAATATTCATCACAAAACAAAACTGTAAGTTATGGAATATGCTTATAGAGTAATTTGCATCTCCAGTTTAATATAAAATTATAAAGTAGGCAATATACCTATGGCACAAGCAGTATCTTCTGAATCTCCTGTTAACATCTTGATCGAAACACCACTTCCATGGAGGGTTTGAATAGCTTCTGCAACACCAGAACGTGGTGGATCTAAAATTCCGACCATTCCAAGAAATAATAAATCATCTAATGATGATCCACATGCTAAGGCAAGAACTGAAAATGAATATTTTATATCAATAAATGCTGGGACTTAGAACCATTCCATAATAGTAAGGATAAATTAAATTTTTAGAATGGAAAAAAAAGCTTAAACTTAGTTTTATAATAAAGTTATTTATATATGAATAAAGTTATTTATTCATATAAAAAAGAAATATTACAAATGTAATGCAACTGATAGCAGTTTTAACAATTGTATAAAATTTTTCGATGAATCAATGTGCTCCATTAATATTTATTATTTTATTGCACAAAAATATAAAGTAATAGATTTCACAATCATTCTTAATTTGTCATGATCATTAGATTTTCATTTTCATAATATTATTAGTCAAAATAAATATATTTATATCCTCCTATATACTTACATTTCTCGTACACAGTTTAATTTTCAAGAATGAAACCAATCTATAAATAATTGATATCAGCAAAAATGTGTTACAAATTAAGGCAGTTTTATAGTATATTTGTATAGTATAATAATAACAATTTATAGTTACATATTTAGCATATAATATTAGAACCACCATACATAAATTTTAATTCAACATGGTTATAAGTTAAAAACATTTTTTAAGCTTATATGAAATGTTAAATCATTTTCAAGATTAAATATATCTTTCCCTACCTCTCAATCCTTTTCGTCCCATGTATTGAGCTTCTTTTAAATATTGCATTTGTGTTTCTTTCGAGAGAACAACAGGTGATCCATGATAACTATATCTAGAGCATTTAGGAAGAATGATTTCTATAGCACCTTTAACAAAATATTTCTCACTTCCCTAAAAAAGTAACATTTAAAAACCTTTAGGAGTTTTTTTCACAAGAGAGTCCAATATACTTAAATAAAATAAAATAGATACTTTAAAATTCGTCATTAATTTTGAGTTAAAGAAAACTTAATAAATTTTCAAAGAAAACATTTAGTTTTAACATAAACTGAAAATTAATATTTTTTAATACATAAGAGAAGATCAGTCACATATTAATGAAATTAAAATAATGCTTTATGTAGTAAAAATGATAATAAGGAATAAAACAATGTCTAACTATAAGTGAATTTAGACTTGATAACATGTATACATTTCAATTTTAATGAACACAATTTGATTAATAAAATGTGAACAAAATGCATTACATTAATGTAAAATATTTTCATTATTTAAAAAGTTGCTTTTATATGTGTTTGGAGCAAAAATCTATTTTGCTTCTTAATTACTCTAAAAATAAAATATATACCAAATTTATAATTCCATATGAAAAACTGTTGAATATTAATGAAGCAAACTGAAATTGTATAAAAACCAAACAGATCAAGCTTTCTTATTTTAAGCAATAATTATCACAGGTAATTATGTTATTACAAGTGTTGTTAAATCTTTGTAACACACTGGCTCTAATTTAATCCTATAATTTTTGGAATTTATTCAAACTGGGTACATGAAATTTTATCGCAAATGGTGTAGTAATTTAAATTTTGAAGCCATTCCATTTATGTACTTATTAATAATAATGATGAAATTTTTATTCATTCTTATTATTATTGAAGAAGGAATTTTTATTCATTCTTATCATTCTTATTATTATTGAAAATTTTATTAAGTTTTTTTTATATTAACACATATATAAAACATTAAATTAAATTTTCCAAAGTTTCTTTCTTTGAGACCATTAAGTCTAAAAATCAAACATTATTTAGATTTTTTTGCTTGTTATCCTATACATTTTATATACAAGATAATGATGGCTAATTATAGCTGGGACTTATAATCTGAAGGAGATTCTGAATCATTATAAGCATTTATGCCCGAGGTGGCAATCAGATGTACAAATTGTTGAACTAAAATGCCAGGTCACAAAACAATTCATTCATCAACTCTGCATACATTATTTGGAATTAAATACTCTAGTTATTTCATGTATTTTCTTCATTTGTTCTAATTTGCTATTAAAGCAAAAATCTACAAATAAATTAAAAATAATTCTAATTTCAATTGAAAAAGGCAGAAGTTTTAATGGTTTAATTGGATAGAATGTAAGTAAATTACCTACTAATTTTAAAATGTAAATAATTACCTACTATTTTTATTACTTTACTAATAAATCAAACTGATTCCACTTTTAACTTAATACAAAAATGAAATTAATTGATTTTAAGTTCAATGTCATAACTTAGCAGGAAAGAAATTTTTACTCTTAAGTTTAACATTTTGCATATTGATTCTAAGCTCTGAAATTAATATCCCATGCTAATAAAGATAATTCCTTGTTGCAACAATTATTTAATGCAACAACAAATGAATTTGTATTAATATTTTTTTAAAAAAGAATTTAAATAACAAAATTATTTAAATTCTTTTTTTTTACAAGACAAAAAAATTTATTTAAATTTTTTTGTCTTGTGACCAAGACAAAAAAAGTCCAATTAAACTTCTAAAAGCTATTAATTTTACAACAGAGAGAAATAAAAATCTTACCAGTCCAAACTTGGGCAAACATTTAACTGCCATGTACTTTTGATCAGAGCTAAAAGGAATTTCTTGCAGTCTAGTGAAACGTTCTCTTATTCCATTCATTTCCAACTGCCAAAGACAATAAACTGCACTCAGTTTCTTAAGTAAGCAGCAATATTTTTTAAATTTTGATGTATTCAACAATTAATGTGTTCTTCAGTAAATAATTCCCTTAAAAACTATCGAAATATTCAAATGTATTAAACAATTAATGTGTTCTTCAGTAAATAATTTCCTTAAAAACTATCGAAATAAACAAAGTTGTTATAAATTGCATAAATAAAGTACAGAATATTTCAAATTAATATTTGTAAAATCAAAACATAGGAAACCAGTGGGAAAATGTTACACAATATTAAATTAAGTAGCAGCTTTGACAGGTAAAATGGTTAGAATAATTTTGTGCTAGTAAAATTACAATTTGATGCTCAAAATATGGTAATTGATAAGCAATAAAAAATACAATTAAAATTTAAAAGTTAACTATGCATTCTTGTGTAACTTCATCAATACAATTGAATTATTACTTTTATAAAAATGAAATGTATAGGACGCAAATGATCAATTTCATCAAAATTTCAGACTTATGCACTATGTGTATCATTGATTCTTATAAACTTACATCATAGAAAAACAATGAAATGTAAATTACTTTTAAAATATTTAGTTATTGTTAAATAACTAAATATTTTAAAAGTGGGGTATAGTAGAAAATAATAGTATTTTATAAAAATTATTTATGACTAAATAAATTATTATAATCCAGAAATTTTCTTAAAATTTTGCACATATACATGAAATTTTTTACATTAAAAACAATTATAAATTTCCTAATGTCATTTAACATAATTATCTCTATTTGAATATTTTAGAGTATTTTATCTACGATTTAATATTTTCTCTCCTCAATTGCAAAAACATTCATTATTAATCAGTTTTAGAAGTGTTAAGATTATTTATATTAAATCTATGCTTTTATATTAATAAATTAAATTAAAAAACAAAAGCTTCACAATTTTTAATGCAGATTTTACTGTTTAATAATTTCAATTTAGATATTCTAATAATTTTTTTAATTAACTCTAAATTGAATTTTTACAATTGTTATTCACAATCTTAAATTTTGCAATTAAAATTTACACAGCTAACAATTGTAATGATTAAAAATATATAATTTCCAACTTTAAGGAATAATTAAAATAAGCTTAGTACAAGACTCCAATATTCAATAGAAATAAACGTAAGAGCAATATATTTTAACAATATTTTTATATTACAAAATTTAATAAAATATAACATATACTACTATAGAAATCAATAATATTCCATTTACATAATATTCAATATCAATATTAGTATGAAGAAAAAACAGGTGTATTTATTTAAAAAAAAATTATTTCTTACTCATAATCAATCTAATAAGATCTAAGACATGCAAACACAGGACAATAATCATATAGCTTATACAAAAGCAAGTCAAGTAAACAATAAAATCTTTATATTTTTTTCAAGGATTCGAATATTACACTTTTGTACATATAATTAAAAATGTTTATTAAAACTCAGTTTATAATTCATTACCTAAACTATTTAAAACTATTCATAAATACAGGTAATGTTAAGTGTTTTAGAGCTTTAATTAAAGGTTTAATTCTAAGGAAAGTATTTATACTTTTAAAAGTAATATATGTAATTTCTATTTTTTTGGAGAAATTTCTGAAGATCATTTAATTTAACAGTAGTGATTGGAAATAAGTGAATGTACCCATAAAAAATAATTGATTATGTTAATAAAAAGTTGGAAAAAGTTTTTAATAATTAAATATTTGGAAAAGCAACAAATGCTTAAGTTGATATTTGTTACCAAAACTAATACAAATTTCCAATTGAAAATAATAGAGCAAACATAAGTTTCAAAAATCTATTATACATGTATAAAAATTTAAGCATTATTCCCATCTTTTATGTATCTCTCAGTCATGATTGCAAAAATTTGAGTTAAATATAATAAATACTGAAATAATAGTACTCAATCATATATAAAATTTATGGCACCAATTTCTTCCACCATATTTTTTCAAATAAATTAGTTTTCAAAAATAAATTAATTCACATTTCAATTTGACCTACAATGACAATGGCAAATAATTTTGATCATTAATTACGAATGTACATATCTGAAATTTTCTCATTATATGAAAAAAGGACAAATTATAATTATTCTAATAAACTACATAAATCAGTTACAATAATTTAAATCAGTTTTGTTTGAAAATTGAAGTAATTTTTTTTTTTAATTTAGGAGTTCTTGTAAATCTTTAACAGAAATAAAGCATTTATGCTAAATGCAGTTTACACACTATAAAAATAATGGATAGAAATCAACTAAAATTATTACAATTTCTACAAAACGAACTTTCTAAAAAATATAATAAAATATTTTAACTGACAGGTACATAGAAATTATGTTACCTGAAACCTGGGAGCTATATCAAATATTCATTATAATTTATAAATTTTGATGATTATGATGAAAATGACATGAATTTAAAAACTTAATGATACAAATGCTAATATAGATAATTAAAGCGATGAAACTGATGTTGATAATATTTACTATATATTTAGACCCTTGTCAGAAAGATTTTCTCAACTATAACTGAAAATGATTTCCAATTTTTGGCTCTGCGAAAATATTTAGATTTTATTTAATTACAATATTTCAGTTATTATAAATCTGATTGAAAAATTAATAACAAAGTTATAGATGTTTCTTTATTATTTTTCATATTGTAATTCAAAACAATATAAAGAAAATTTCCGTTAATTATTACTCTCATTTATGTGAAGTTTTTCATCAAATCACATGCAAAGATTCCTGCATTTCATACTACATTGATATTAAGTGATTATAGTATTTATTAACTTTAAATAAATTTATTTAAATCAGAGGTGTCACACTCAACTTTAAGAGGGCCATACATTAAATTTAAAATGAGTAGGTGGGCCAAATTCAAATTTAAAAAAATGTACTGAATTATTATATATTTATAACATTATATTATTAGAACATTATTATTATATTATTATAACATTTTATTTCTTAAATTATTTAGGATATAATATACAGTTGTTAAAAATCATATCAAAGTTATAAAAAAGGGTAATTATTTTGAGCTTGAGGATCCAGATACCTGACTTCTTGTTTCTGACAAGCTCATCAATGTCAGGTGTCATATTCATTGTAGTTATTTTAAGAATTGATTGGAGATGTTCATTTGCAAGTCTTGTGTGCGATGTTTGTTTTTATTTATTTTCATGAAGGAAAACATCTGCTCACATAAATAGGTGCTACCAAACATGCACAGAATGTGTGCTGAAGCTTCAAAATTGAATAGATTGTTGAAAATTGGGAATTTCATTTAATTTTTTTTTTTTTTGTGGAAGTTTTTAAAACGATTGTTGAATTCCGTGATCAAGTTTTGCAGAAGTTGAGAACATAGATCCAATTTTTTTGGTTCACTGTACCAAATGATTTTAAATGAGGGAAATGATCCAAAGATTTGATTTTTACCTGATTTTTCCCACAGCTTCAACTTTGTTTCAAAGGCTTGAATACATTTGAGTGACACTCATATTTTTACTGTGTAACTTTACATTCAGTTCAGTCAAGTGTTTATTCATATCTAACAAAAAAGCACAATCAACCCAACAGTCATTGTCATAGTCAATTCAGATGTCTTTTTTAACATGAAAGCTTGAATAGAGTCACATAATGCAAAAAATTTTTCTGAAACTATTCCCCAGCTGAGCCAACAAAATTTGGTAAAATAAAGAACACCAGAAAAATTTTCGTCCAAATCTTGTAAAACCTGAACTGTTGGTTATTTAGTCCTCTGTTCCTTATAAAATTTACTATTTTAAGTATAGATTACATGACATGGTTCATTTTTGAATGTTTAGATGCCAATGATTCCTGATGCATTCATTATACAGTGAAATCTTACAAAATTCTGTAAATTTTTATGTTTTAATTTAATTACAACACCCGAATATTTGCTAGTCACTGCAGGAGAAAAATTCATAGTTGTGGTGCTAAGTATATTCCAGTCGAGTTCATATTCTGCAATCAAATGCTCAATTGCAAAATAAACATCATTTGCTGTTGTAGTATCTGTCAATGAAACACATTTCAATAGTTCTTCAGTTATTTCAAAGTTATCATTAATACCTTGTATAAAAACAGCAAGTTGAGCTGCATCAACAGTATCAGTGCTCTCGTCAACAGCCAGTGAAGAGTTTGCAAATTCCTTAATTTTCTCCTTCAGTTGAAGAACCAAATTTGGAAATAAATCATTTATTCTTGAAGCAACAATGTTTCTTGACAGCAAAATATTTTGAATTATTGATCTTTGAAATGGAAATGAAACATCAGCAACATTCAACCATAGTCTTTGAATGTAAAATATATATTTTTTTACGTAAATATATTTACGTAAAAAATATTTTTTACATAAATTTTAATAAAATCCCTATTAGTGAAATGTTTTGATCTCTTCCCAATTTCTAATGCAATAATAAAACTTGATTTCAGGGCATCTTCACTCTCAGTATTAGCTTTAGTGAACATTGGTTGTTGACCTTGAAATTTAGATTTTAAAGTAGACAATAAATCCATTCTTATTGTTTCAGTGTAACAATCGAATTTTGATTTATGATTCATATCATAGTGTCTTTTCATGTTAAACTTACAAACAGCAACTGTTTGATTGCAAATCAAATACAGGTTTACCTTTCCATTCAATGAAAAAAATATGCAATTTCCTATTTAAGCTGAAAAACTCTGTACTTACTATCAACTTTATGTTTTTGTGACATTATGCCAAAATCATAACAATTATGGACATTGCCAGCACATGACACAAACAAATGCACAATACCTTCACACAATCACTACTTCGCAAAACAATTAAAGCCCTTCTCTAATCATATCACTTTGATTACTCGACACAGCTGACTCATGTCATACTAACACACTTCTTTTATATCACTGACAAAAGTTCTAGTCTAGACTAGCACGTGGAAGATTCTATTGTTCTCTACAAAAATAATAGGGTATTTTCGCTTGTTGCTAAGAGAAGGTGTTACTGTCTATCTCTCTCGCTTGTCTACGCATGCTCTGCCCTTGAAATTACTTATAAATGTAGTGTGCAATATTTAATCTTCCATAGAGGAATAGAGTGAAGTCTAATTGTTCTAAAAAACATGATTCTTCTTTCTATGACACATTCCAAGTGTGGGCCTTATTGATACAGCCCAAGGCCCATGTTTTTGACATGACTGATTTAAATGATTAGTCAATTAAAAATTATATTAAAAAAACTAAAATTTTTCTCACTTTATTTGCTGCAACAATCAAGGCACCTTCTGTGGGTTGACCCCTAAGTTGCTCATTTATAATATCAGCATTATTGCATACACAGCCAGCCTGTTACGAGCAAAATAAAAAATTAACTTAAAAATAGCCCAAGCAAATAATAAGTCCATAATTTAGAAGAAATAATGATTAAAAATGTTCACATAAAATAACATGACCATAAATTTAAATATCGGAATTACTGTGCAAATGCATATAAATTTACCTCCACAACAGTCTTAACAGAGCTCATTTGTTGAGGATGATTTCCAGATTCCACAATTCTAACATGACCATTTTCAGAGTAGCCAACTCCACTAATCTATAATAATAAAATTAAAACTTTACTGAAGAAATATTAAATTATTCTCTGTACAAAAATAGTAAATCCACAAAGAAATTAAAATAATTTTGAAATCATAAAATTATAAAAAAAATTCTAGAAACAAAAAAAAATTTTTTTTTATTTAATAGAGCTTAATAAATAAATGGTTCCTTTAAAAATTAATGTAAGTCATAAACAAATAATAAAAACAAACAAATCAACAAAATGCTCCCTTTTGAATAGTATATAAAAAATTTAAAACATAAAAAAGCAGTCTTTAAATGTTTGATAAATATAAAGATTATATAATGCTCAATTTTATAGTAATTACAATATAAATATTGATCTCACAGAATATTACACATCTGAACCATAGAGCAAATTACAATAAAGAAAATTCTTTCCAAAATAAAAAGATAAAATACCTCTGCATGATACATTTCGGAAGTAACAATAGATGTAACTGTCATTTCATTTTTTGTTAAAGTTCCAGTTTTATCACAACATATTACATTAACACAACCTAGAAAAAGTAGTATTGCTTTCATTAAATAAGAGAAAAACATGCTTTAGGACTTATTAAATAGCACTTATAAATCACTAATGATAATTTTGATTAATTTATTATTAATTATCGAGTGAAAGACAGATGCAGTAAATTACAAAGATTTTTTAAATAGCTTTATTATGAATGTAATATCATGTAGTAAAAATCTTAAATAATCATTGAGTTGCAATTGTAAAATATTCAATACTCAATTTATCAAAGCTTAAAATTTTCCATAAAAACGTTAAACATTTTTTTTTTCTATTATATATTACATTGTGATAACTCATACCTAAAGTTTCAACAGTTGGTAATTTTTTGATTATAGCATTCCTCTTGGCCATCCTCATAACTCCTAATGCAAGAGTAACAGTGACAACAATTGGTAAACCTTCTGGAATAGCTGCAACAGCCAAACTGAAAGCAAAAAACGAATAAATCCTTAAAATTAATCGTAAAAGTAAATATAAAATATGTATATCGTACATTTCAGGTTATAATACATGCTTATAATTTGAAACTATATTTTTTAATCAATAATCACATACAATGCAGATTACTTTTGTGAAGAAATTTAACATATATGTAAACAAAGTTTCCTCATCTGAAGTAATATTTTCAGACTTTTGAATAATGATGTACTAAATTGACAAGTGATGAGGGAATGTGTTTGGAAAAGTTTAATTATATAGTAAAATAATCATTAATTATATGTATTATATAGTAAAAGAAACATTGAGTTAATATTTGATACAGTTATGAGTAATTTAGTGCTATAAGAAAAAGAATAAAATATCTAGGCAGTGAACGTGTAATTTTTTAAAGTCTAAAGAATCATTGATGCCTGAAAGAAAAAAACTTTTTTTGCACATTGGTATAATGGATAAAATATTAATGTTTAATATAAAAAAATATCCCAATGAACAAATGGTTTATATAAAAATAACAGATCACAAAAATGTTATCTTCATCACAGTGTCCATGCTTCCAAGAAAGGATGGATAACAATGATGCAGAGCTGTGAAACAGAAATGTTTGGCTAAGTGTTTTTGTGCCTTAAAAATTCCAATAATTCTTTTACTTTGGATCATGCTTGAATATCACCTAATAGATTATAAAGAAATTAAAATAATAGACAAGGGAAGGTTTCTGAGTTATGAAGGATTAATTCTATCAGTTCATTCACTGATATATCAATAAACCAGTCAAGAACAATTAAAAATGATAGTGGAATATAGAAGCTGAAAAAACATTTTAAGAAGGAAATCAAACGTTTTTGACAAGTCTAATTACAGTGTGAATGGATAATATAAGCGAGAGATGAAATTAAATTTGATATAATTTCATTCAAGTTTAATATATCTAACAATCTAAATGGGGAATTGAAACTGATTATTTATTATAATATTCATAATATGTGAATAAATTATCAGCAGTGGGGATTATTAAAGAAAATACAATTATGTATCTAAAGACAAAAGAAAACTACCATAAATTTTTTTTTCTATAATGAAATAATGAACATTTTTGTTTCTAAACAATATATTAGTTACATGTAGAAGTCTAAATTTTTTTTTTTTTTTTTACTATTATCAATTATTATTATTATCTCTTCCTAGTTTTTAAATTGATGATTTTTTATATCCAGTATATAATATCCATTAATATTTTTTTAAATTAAAATTTGTTAAATAAGCCAGGATATATGATGTGTGAATATAAGATTATTTATAATATCCATTAATATTTTTTTTTAAATTAAAATATGTTAAATAAACCAGGATATATGATGTGTTAATATAAGATTATTTATGCAAAACATCTTAGGATTGATTGAAAACAGAGTAAGAGGGTTAAAATATTAAATTTAGTATTAAAAAAAATTTATAACTACACAAAAAGGGTTAAGCAAAATACATCAATTTTCATTAATGAATATACCTGACACCAATATTAAACATCTCCATAACAGGTCTTCCTTGAAACCAACCAACAAGCATTATTAATCCAATGATTGCAAATGAATATAGAGATAATTGTTTTCCCAATGTATCCATACTAATCTGCAAAGGTGTTTTGGGTGCCTAAGAAAATAAAAATGAATATATTTTACATTTATGTAAAATGTATAAAAATATGTGATAGTTTAGGCTTATACCTTGCACTGTGGTCTCCTTTTTGCAATGGTAAGCCAATTTGATTGGGACTAATATAGTTTAAAGAGAATTCTCAACAACAAACATCCACACTTCAAATAGTAATCAAATACACAAATCAATAAATAGGTTAAAGCACAAAACTATTCTTTACAAATATTTCTACAAAGCATATACATAAGCTCTATTTGATATTTATTAATGAATAATAATTTATTAATGATAATATAAGGCAGAAATAATATAATTACATAAAGTTTCCAAATGAATAAAGAGGAAAAAATAAGAACTGACGAGAAACATTTTTAGATAGAAAAATATGTTATGACACAGAAAGTAAATAAAATTTTCATACTTAATTACTTTTTTTCACATTTATATTTTTTAAATGAATATACTCTGTTTGATATAATATCTGATATATAAGCTGTGATATTATATGGATACCAACATTTCAGACATCTTGCAAATAAAAATATCTCTAGAATTTTATGACTCTTAAGTTATGAATTTTTCCAGTAATTCTTAAGATATATGCATTAAGCAGAACCTTATATCATAAAAATTATATAAACAGAGCAAGATATATAAAATTCCCATTAAGCACCCAACAAAAATTTCTAAGATACTGTAGTGTTATAAAAATTTGATTTAGTAGAAGCTTTTATTAAATAAAATGGGGAAAATCTCTGATACTTAAAATGTTGTCAATATTTATAATGTTGATAAAGAATTAAAAACAAAACACATTTTCAAAAAATGAATTGATCTTATCCAGTGAAGAAATGGTAATTTTGCATTGTTTACCATGTGATTTAATATTAAGGTATTACCATGTCAAGTTTCATTGTTTATTCTATACATTTTTGTATCTTAAATCAAATGCCTGAAATAAACATATTTTAATTCAGTATTTAATTTAGAAACAGATTGTGGAGAACTATTTCAAAAATATTAAGAAATTTTTTTCACAAACTAAGAAACAATATGAAAATATAAACTTAAGCAAGAATTTAAAAGAATAAATAAGATTAAATTTTATTGGCTTTTAAAAATATAATCATATTTATTCATTAAAATGCACTGTTTAATGAAGTATGATTAGATTTTATTAAATTTTTCATATACCTCTTCAGCTTGCATCATTTTAAAGACTTCACCAAATTCAGAATTTTCTGCAGTAGATATAACAATACCCTGAAATTTAAAAAAATGAAAATTACTTTTGATATTTGAATGAATAATATTGCCTCATTAAGATATGATTTTAAATAATTACTCACTTTTGCAACCCCACATCGAACCAATGTTCCCATGAAGGCAATGTTATGCCTACTAGTAATTCCATTAGTTTTTTCTAAAGGTTTTGTCACTTTACTTGAGGGCTCTGTTTCACCAGTAAAACTGCTTTCATCAATTGCTAGATCGACTGCCTACTGAAAAGCTTTGTTAGAATACTCTTACAAGTAAGAAATATCAATCTGAGATTAATAAAGTAATCTTAAGGTATTTCAACACATTTTGCACTTCTAAAAAAATTGAAAAACATTGTATTCTAATTCAAAAATATTGTATTCTAAGGTTTTATAATGAAGACATTTCATAGTCAAACATGATCACATATTACATTTAATATAATGAAATATTTAAAGTTTATTCTCAATAAATTTAACTTCTCAAATTATATGCTTTTTTAATACAATTTTCATTTTTGCATATAATTTTTAATACATGACTGCTTTATAAATTTAACTTAAAAAAAATTCAGTTTTGGTTTAATATTTCGTAAAATTTAAAACAAGATAAAATTTGACTTTTAAATGTCATATCCAAATTACATTCTTACTTTATCCAATATTGTCATACATAAGAAAATAAAGTTAACAATTTTTTAAACATTACTTTATTCCATAACTAAGAAATAACAAGTCTTAGTAAAACCAAAGAATCCACCCAAACAACAGTACCTCAAATAATCTCAGATCAGCAGGAACTCTATCACCAATGGCAAGAAAAACAATATCACCAGGAACTAAATTTTTTGCCAAAAAAGTTTCCTGCCGCCCCTCTCTAAGACTAAGAAACAATAAGATGAAATTAAAATGAAATGCTTAATTAAGAAAATTTCATGTTTAAAATATATTAGTTGATTTCATTTTGTATTATTTAAGCTTAATATGCATAAAATATAATTAATTTTGTATACATAAAATTCCTTCCTTAACTCAACAGTAAATATATTTTTACTAACAAAATTAATTAACAAAAACAAGCTTTAAATTATTATAAAAGAATATTTGTAGCTAGAAATTAGTAATGTATAGCTATATAATTTTAAATTAAAATTAAAGCTATTTAATTTCAAAATAAAACTTTACCATGTACAAGTTGGAGGTACTAATTTATTCAATTCTTCAAGAGATTTTTCTGATCTATATTCCTGAAACAAAGTCAAAATTATCATATTTGTGATTGTATGAAATGTTTATTATCTTTATGATTTTATTTTATAAATTAATAAATAACATTCTAAGATTTTTAACTATAACTAAATAACTCTAAAACTTGATATTTTAATTATTAACAATTTTGAATAAACTCAGAATTTTAACATTTATCACTTTAAAAAATAGAATTTTATAGTTATATCTAATTTTTAATGAATACAATGCTTTATTACCAAAAATTATATTAAATACTAATTTAATATCTATCACTTACAAATTTGTAACATTTTTCTGAAAACAAGAAAAATACTATTCATCTGAGAAAAAGAAATATTCTAAAAATTAACAAAAAATTATTCGTATTTTTAAATTACATCATTAAACAAACATATTATTCACCTTTGAAATTCTAAAAATATTATATACATACATCTTAAATTGAAAATAT
Source organism: Latrodectus elegans (assembly GCA_030067965.1). Taxonomy (NCBI): domain Eukaryota; kingdom Metazoa; phylum Arthropoda; class Arachnida; order Araneae; family Theridiidae; genus Latrodectus; species Latrodectus elegans. The sequence goes on from CM057812.1 coordinate 14,021,481, forward strand.
ATTATAATTTAATTACATGCCTCTGTGTATAAATGTTTTCTATATGAAATATCATGAAAAAATAACTACAAAAAGCAAAATTTAACTTGAATAAATTTGACAAACTAAAATTCTTTACTCGCAACAAAATTTACATATATAAACTATTTTGAATAATACATCATACAAATTCAATGCTTACATTTGCAACAATAAAAGCAAAGATTTAAAGTACATCTTCTAAAATAATGAATTACGTCAAATTGTTTGATATCCATTTAAGCTATACTTATACTTCCTAATTAAAAAGGAAATAAATACTAATTATCTGAGAACATAATAGTTTCCAAATTAAAATTTTTAATTTTTGGTGTAGAAATCAAATCTGACTTCATTAAAAAACTGATATTATAAATAGCATGCTTTTCTTTAGTATAGTTTTAATTTTTTTTTTTTTTCATTTTTATTGCTAAAATAAGATTTGATTACATTTTTATAATTCTTGCTTTGTAATTATATACATACATACACACATACATAGATTAAAGATAATATATTGAGAAGAATACTTTGAAGAAAAATTTAACAATAAAATTCAAAACTTTAAGACTTCATTTATAAATAGTAATTTATAATCAAAAAAAGTATACAACACAAAATCTGTTAAAGTAAGGGGAAAATAAATATTTCACAATATAATGTAAATAAACAAATTTTTACTGAAAAAGAAATTTGCTTACCTGTACAAAAGCAACAGTCACAACAATAACAATTGCCTGAAAAGAAAATCATTATTATTAAAAATATATATTAACAAATAAGTAAACCTACTTTTTGGATGAAATTTAACAAGCAGTTTTCTAAGGTATTTATTTCTGAATTATTATATTTTAAATATAGTTAAAACAATAATATGAGAATGACTTAAATGATTCTGTAATCCTGACTATTTTGAATCATTAATTGAGATAGTGATTAATAATAAATAGTTTATATTAATTTGAAGTAGTCAATCAATAAAGAATAACAATTTAATGTGTCTAAGGAAATATTTCTTAAGTATGTATTTCTCTCTTTCATTAATCTTATAAACATTTTTATAGAAGTTTTTGTTTGCTTATCTTCACTGTTGATGTTCAAAACACTTTTAAATTTGAACTTTTTAAATATTAGAAATTATGCAACAATTGTGTTTGAATTTTCATAGGATTATCTAAAATTTATAATGTTATTAAAATGTGGTTTCCTTTTGCATCATAATAGTCAAAACAATTAAATTTTAATGCAATGGAACTCCTAATTTCAAAAAGAATTTGCTTACATATTCATGCTAAAAAGTGCATATTTTTGTCCTCATCCGAAAGAACAATTAATTATCATGGTAACCATACTCTTAGGCAAAATTATGTTCCCAAAAGTTAATTGATTTCTTTTCTGATTTTGTTTTGCTCTTATTAGATAAATATCTATATTTATGACAAAAAAAAACTATGTAATAAAAAACCTGATTTTTATCCCACTATAATATAAATTTTTTGCAAGAAATTTAAGTCAGAAATTAGTGAATAAAGTCATTGTAAAATTAAAATACTTATGTTAAAATGTGTATCTAAATTTAGCAATAAAAAATCAATGAAGATAAACAGTCATGAAAGCAATTACATTATACTTCAAACACAATTTTTAATTATCCTAAAACTGTTAAGATATATTCTAAGAACTTATAAAAGTGGACAGAAGCTTAAGATATATTTTTGTAATAAATGTATAAAGACACTGTAAATAAAAATTCAACAAAATAAGTTTTTAAATACAATTATCTGCATTGCTTTGGGCATAAAATGTAAAATTCTTTTTTGTCCAGTTATTTTCAAATTTGTTTCCAGGAATAAAGATTTTAATAAATACATATTGCAAAATGGAAATTACGGACAAGTTGTCAGAATTTAATAAAATTTAAACCTTCACACAAATTATAAAAATTAATGACCATAAAATAAACACTAAAAAATTACTTTTTCTATACTGATCGTTGGTGATATAGTTTATAGGTATGATATAGTTTATAGGTGATATAGTTTATAGTATTATGGGCTATCTTCAAATTTGGCATTCTACATCTAGATTTATTATGAAGTTTTTGACAGTATAAATGAGACTAAATTTAGACTTAATAACAAAAATATTCCAAGAATTAATACAAAAAATTCAGCATTATGAAAATAAATGCAAAGACCCTTAATATCTAGAGAGATATATTATAAAGAAAAAACCTTTTTTTTTTAATTCCTTTTTAGATATTGAAGTTAACAAATTTCCAAAGTATTATTAATTTATTAATTTTGTACAAATATAACAGCACTTTTAAAAAAATAAAAATTTATTGAAAGAAGAAAATAAGTAAGTTATAAAACAAAAACAATTAAAATCATACAACAGGTGTGATTTTGTCTTTTTTTTACAAATAAGATAGTTAAAATTAGCTTACAGCTGTAATACTGAAAGCATCATCAAACTGCTGCATACATATGCTCACTAATGCAGATGCAAGTAATAAGACAATGAGTGGATTTCTGAACTGGAAAAGATATTTAAGTAATGTTAGTATTTATGCAATTCCTTTCTATTACAATTTAATGAATAATTTTTGCATTTTGAGGATTTTATATTATTAAAGTTCATGCACAAATACAATTAATTTTACAAGTTGTTATCAAAATAATGGAAACACTTGTAAATAAAAGCAATACTTAAAGATAACCCTAGCAATTATTTTTTTTAATATAAAAATAATATTAAATATACTACATAACTAAGATTTTTGTTAAAACTGTACACAATGTCAGATTTCAAACTTTCAGAGAAGAAATTGTAGGAGTCTGATTTGAAGCAACAACTGTGACCAAAGACATCACAGCTTTTAAGGATTTCTAGAAATAAAATGTCACATCAAAGCAAAATAATAGGCGGAAGGAGAATCTGAATGGAAGAGATCAACTTTACTGAACTACGTGGTGATGCCTAAAAATGAAACTGAAGCCATAGTGATGGAGCTTATTTTGAATGTGGATTCCTCAGTGTCAATATTTGCATTACAAAGCACCTTCATTAAAATAATATTTACAAACCAACACTTCTAAAGTCACAGACGACAGTAACAAACACCTTCAATAAATAAGCCGCAAAATTTAAATATTAAGTGGAAGATAACTTTATACAACCAAACGAATCATCTTCCACTCTTTTCCCAACAGGGTAGGTGTGTATTTGGAGGGTAACTTCAAAAGTGTATGATCCCAATCTTTTTTTTCTAACTTTCAGGCACGAAAGTAGATCTGCTATGATATGATCAGTTAGCCATGTTGTGCTTTCTTCCAGCCCATTTATGACATTAAAAGTAAAGATCACTAGAGAGAAGAGAAGAGAAGTTTTAGCTGATCAAGTCCATCCTATGAAGTAGATTTTATTTCTTGTGAAGACGAATTGAATTTTCCAGAATGAATAATGCTCTACTTATTTAGTAAGGCTTGTTTAATAATATATGGGCAAAATGAAGATAAAATACAGCAGTTCCTTTTGGCCAGTTTCTTGATATCCACGTAATAAAATAGTTGAGAAAATTTTTAGAGAGAGGGAGTCAATAAAGAATAGATAATTTACACTACCACATCTCCTGAAATTTTCTCACTTTCCCAATAAAGATTGGTATAATATTTCTTTAAACTCTATTCAGCATTGGTAGGATTGTATTCATAGGCAAATCCATGCTGTATTGATAAAGCAAAAAGCATTCATTTGCCATATTAGTAAAAAAATATGCTTTATAATAATGTTTCAATGATGAGATACCTATAGGATTCTATCATTATTTGATTTCAAATACCTTAAAATCTTTAAAAAACAAAATAAATGAATAAACAAAGCATATAAAAATATTATTATAATATAATAATTTTTTTGAATAGATCACTAGATAAAAAATTACATGTTAATAAAAGTTTCCACTGATTTTATAATGATTTCAATCTGAATATCCTTATCCTTTCTAAAATTTTATAACCTGATTAGGAAAAGTTTTTTTCTTTGCTAAAAGTTCATTAACAAATTCAGTAATTTAGAAATTTATACAAATATACCAAATTAGAATTTAAATTATATTTCAAAAGTTGAGGAATTTTGGAAAAAGTATTTCACATGCGAAATAATTGTTTCACAGATAATATAAAAAAATTTCTTCAGTGTGTGTTGTTATTAATTTCACATAATGAGGCAAAATTTAATTTAGTTTTAACACTGTGTAACATTTCTTATTAAATGCAAAATTCATATTAAAATTTAAGAAAATAAAGTACTACAAGAGAATTTTTCATCAAAATTAGTTATGTAATAAAAGTACTACCTACAAAGTATGATTGTAAACTTTTTAAACACAAAATATTAAACATAAAATTTTGATGCACAATATTGTTCCCCCTCTTTAACGTAAATAATACAAACTTATTACCCACTATTTTTTAAACAGATGCAAATTATCTATGCTAAATATAATAAACAGCAAATTTGATTAAGGTAGACCATATAACAATAAGCAAATGTAAATATGATAAACTACAGCAATATACTTTTACTTTAAAAAATGAGTCTGATTTTTATTTTAGAACTTAAACATCACAGTTGAAACCAAGAAAATAAATTACATCAAAGTATTTGGAATTAAAAAAATAGCAACTCTAATAAAAAATATGAGACATACATTTTACATTTCCATAATATATAAAAAGTATTTTCTTATTATAATACAGTAAGCTACTTTTTTTAAAATATATTTTAGCAACAATTAATCAAATACTAACTTGTTCTATATATTTTTTCCATAATGGTTCTTCTTGTGTCACCTCAAATTCATTATATCCATGAAGAGATATTCGCCTATGAGCCTCTTGCCAAGTGAGGCCATTATGAATATCTGTATTAAGTAAGCATGCCACCTCCTCATATGTGTAACCACATGCTTCATCTGATCGCAAGCTACGCATTCCTCTGTCGTCATTCGGTTGTTTCTGAAAGGATAAAATCATAATACAAATTTTAATTAAATAGGAACTTATTTATAACATACAAGTGCATATTGTTCATATAAACTTAGCTATCACATATGAAAATAATATAACTTAATTAATTCTGAAATTACTGATGTCAAAGTAAAAGTTTAAAGGAAGACTGTTCAATAAATCAGAGTTGAGTGACTAAACAAGTATAAGGAATTTTTTTAATCTGTTTACAACTGAACGATTTTTTGCATAAAAAGACTAATTAGATAAGAACCAATAACTTGAAAGCGAATTCTAGCCCCTGAATGTGTATTTGATTTATAATATATGCTAGTACATTCAAGCCTGAAATTTATAAACCACTGAAACTATAACTACAGTACTAACTCAGTGCCTATATTAAGGAGTAAAAAATTTACATGCACATAATATATCTTGTATAATTATCTGTTCTAAATTAATATTTTGATCAATAAGCAATAAGTAGAAAATACTCATGAAATAAATTTATAAACTTGGATATCTAAGTCATGAGCTTTATGGAAAGTGAATTCTTGCAATTAAAAAATAACAAAAGAATATAACTTTAAATACAAATAATAAGTCTAACACATAAAAATTTCAGAAAATCAAAGTTCAAGAGTTCTCAAATTGTTAAAATTACAATGTAGATTTAAAAAAAATTAATGTAACCTATAAAATATCCTTGGCATTGCTTATAACTAAATAATATTACATAAAAAATAAATAAAAAATATGCGATATATTTGTCTATTATATTTTTTAAATAAAGGGCTAGTTTCCAATTGAGAGAAAAAAAAATTAATGGCTCAAATCATTTCGAAAATACACTGACTTTGCAAAGTGTTGAAATGAATATGGCATAGCTAATTAATTAGCTATCAGCTAACCAAATAAAAGGTGCTAAAACTGGCAAGAATCTTTTAATTTTGATTTATAAAATTGTAATATTATTCTTTTTTTATTCTCCACAATATAAAAACTTATAAATACTTTAATCAATTTACAAAAGCGTTAAAAAATAAATGAAATTTTATATTTCTTCTATATTGTAAAAAATGATCAAAGAACATTTTTTACACAAGCTTGGTTATTTGGAAAAAGAATTTTTCTAATCAGAAAAAACAATGATATTAAAAATATAAAAATGCAATAAACTCTTGATTTTAAGGTATATTTTCGTATAGATACAATACTTATAAATACAATCATATGCATGTAAAAGTCTTAAAATGGAAGACAGTATTTTCCCCTATTTAGGAATACATCCCAGTGCTAAATTTAAAACTTAATAGAAAGATTATAATACACTTTATTAATTAAAATGGTTTGCAAAAGTATACAGATGTTAGTGATTTTAAGTTTAACAATTTACAATTCAATTAATAACAATACAAATAAAATTTTTAAGCAATCATAAATCATTCTATATTCATTTGATAAAATATTTTCTACATCAGTTATAACTGAAGAGGCTGAATTATTTCACATGGATGTTTTCAAATTATATATTATCCAATAATTCCAGTTTAATAAAATATATATATATGAAAAAAAATTAATCTAGATTTAGATATTTAAAATAATGAAAGGAAATATAGTAATAAGTTTTAATTAGCTACATATTAATTTAAAACGTTTTGATGATATTAATACTGTTAAGAACAACATTAGAAATCTTTAAAAATTTATGTTAAAAGGTAAAACAAATGTGCATGTGCTACTTAGATTGCATTAATATTACCACAAGAAGAAATTGAATGTAAATTTCAATAAGCAGTCAAATCTTATAAATTTATGAATAACTATGATTATTATGGAAATAAAATTTTGTTTTTCTAATAGCTAATTATGAAAATAAAATTTTGTTTTTCTAATAGTTAATTATTATGAAAATCTGCAGCAATTACTCAGTATAACACATAAATTAGAATCTTGACTCAGTTGTTAAATAATAAAATTGCTTTATAATACAAAATAAATCATGTGAATACAATAAAATATGAATTTAAATAAAGTTTTACAAAATTTTATTTCTGATCATGAACTTTGTGTTGAAATAAATGCATACAGTTTACTGTTAATAAAATGATATCCACAACTTTCATGAAATAAAGCTTTAAAAGTCAAAGAATTTTAACAATTTAAGATAATATTATGAAAATCAAAAAAATATTTGTATTATAACAGGTTTATAAGAAAAACAAAATAATGAACACAAGAAATCTGCAAATATTACAGAATAAAATAATAATTTATAACAAAATTTTAACTTGACAATGAGTTAAAATGAGTTAGACTTTAATCGACAATTTTTAACTATAACATACACATATTTTCAAAGTAATTTATAATTTTTTATTAAGAAAATCTAAACTTAATATAAGAATGACGTTTCCCGTATGTACATATTCAATTGAATAAAATAAGTCAGTGAAATTTTTAAACAAAATAAAAATTACTCACAGTAGACAGAATCAGATGAATTCGTTCTTTAATTTTTTGAAGAGTTGTTTAAAATTAATATATAAATATATTTAATAGATTACTATGGCAATATGATTTCTGACGTGGCGATAAACTTTACAAAACGGAAACTAAGCGGCATAATTCATGTCATGTCCTATCAACGACTTTAAATCCTCTGATTAACGGTTGAATAAACAACACTTCTGAAAAAGATACAAGGATAAACAACAAAACAACAGTCTGAATTTTACGTATAATGCGTGTATGATACGAGAAGATAGATTAAAAATTGCCAATTCCACTTTTAAGATTAGGTTACCATTTTCATTAAAATACGGAAATTGGCGTCGCCAAGATAAAACTTGTTGATTCAATGAACTTTATGAAAAGAACTTATTTTATTTCATTGAGAAAACAAATATAGAATGAAGACAATAGCTTTAACACTACAAAACCTCATCAAACGAATAAAAATTTTTAAGCCAAACTTTCTTCGCAAACATTTAAAATATTTAACTTAAAAACTGAAAACTACATACTACAGTAAGAATTGTGCCGCCATCTAGTGGTAACGAATGAAAAAAAAGAATCAGAAAATGAACACTTTCCGCAAATTTGAGTCTTTAGAGCATCATAATCATAAACATAAAATTATAGAAATTGTCATAATTATTGAGTAAAGAAATAATTACGGGTAACTATACAATATACATATTTTAGAGTAATTTTGAACGGAAATGGTACACATATTTAACGCTCTGAACAAGAGTAAAACTTACTATATTCCGGGGGAGGGAGGGAGGAAATGGATTACTTTTTTAAATTATATTGCTGATTTCACTTTGTAAGGATTTTAGAAGGCGAAGATGCGATGGAAAATAAAGAAATTATTTTTCAATTTTCACAAAAAATTTCTTAAAAATACAGTAAAGATATTTGATAGAAAATAAAGAACTTTATACACAAACTGAATTGTTTTTTTATTCGCATAGTAAAATTATAAAACTTTTTTTTTAACGAAATGAAAGTTAATACTATTTATATTTAAATTAATTATTTATAATAATAGGGCAAGCTTTATTAAAGAAACCTTTGTGATACTCTCAGAACTGGAAAAAGAAAAAAATTTTAATCTTAATAAATAATAATCTGAAATCCTTCTCAATTTGAGTTATTATTAAATAGGCATTAAATATACATTATAAAATTTTTGTTTTGTTTAAAAAATGTATTTTGCATTAAAATATTTACATATGGAAGTACATTTCTGCAATCGAATTTGACTCTATAAATTAAATCTTTTCAGGAAAAAAAAAGAAAAGAAAAGAAAGAAATGATCCTAAAATATCAAAACAAAAAATACAAAAATACATAATGAAAGGTAACATTCTTTAAAAATGTTCTTTTCATGTCTTCATGAAAAAATTAAAAGGCTAAATTATAACAAAATTCATTTATTTTACACATTACTACCAATTCTGAAACATAAAACGATATTTATTTCCTTTTCTTCTGATTATATTTTTCACTATGGATTTTTTAATAAATCGGCACAGTTAAAATTTGTCAAAGTGAACAATGCAAAAAACTCTTAAGCATGAGTTTAAAAAAAATAATAATAATAATAATATTTGCTGAATGTGTTGCTATTTATCAGTGATTTAATCGATTATATATATATATATATATATATATATATATATATATATATATATATATATATATATATATATATATATATATATATATATATATATAAACAGCGATTACATATTTTACATATTAATAAAGATAGCAATAACATTTACGTAGAAGAACAAAAAAAAAATTAAATTAAAATTGAATGAAACTGAAACTAATATGAAATGTAACTGGCACATAAATACGGATGTTTAAATAAAAGTTTTAAGCAACAAAAATAATTAATGATAAAATAAGACAATTTTTTTAATTATGATTATATTTTACAGAATGAATTAAAAGTTACTCTAATTTTTCTGCGATTTGACATAAAAATTTACATAAAAATCAAAAAAGTAATGTGAAACTACATTAATTGTTCAGGATTATGAAAAATTTCAGAATATCAAATTAGTAGTCAAAATAATTTTTTCTCAGTGTAACAATATATATTTACAAATCACACATAGGATTCTAAAAGCTTATTTAGACCTGATTAAATAACTGTAAAGGGAGGACATATAGTTGAGAAACAAATGTGTATTAGATGTGAAGACAAATCTAATTAAAAACCAATAAGAACCTTGTTATAAGGATCCATTGTTTTTAAAAGATTAAATAAAAGTTTCATTTAGAAAATTATGGAAGAACCATACTCTCATTAATTAACATACTATCATCATTTAACTGGAAATAAATAAATTTTATGTTATTCTAAATTTATTTATAAAGCAAATTGTTCAAAAATTTAAACAATTATTTTTAAAATATTCAGAAAAGCGTTTGTGCTGCAAGCACACACAATTATATTCATACACTTTGGAATACATATGTATGTTTTTGTAAGTTGTAGCGTTCAGAGAAAGACAGTCTAAATTAACTGGAAAAAAATTAATAAGAAAATTTTTATTGTTGGCATAAGTAAGGTATTAGTTTTAAGATTCAAAAGAAACAGTTTACAAATATTGCAATTATCAAATTAAAATTCTATTAATTAAATTTTTAAAAATTTAAATTATCCTTGCTGATATAACTAACTATAAAACAGTGTGTTTTATATATATATATATATATATATATATATATATATATATATATATATATATATATATATATATATATATATATATATATATATATATATTTTATTATTTTACTTTTTTTTCTGTTCTATTGTCAACGTATTAATGTCTGGAATCAATGGAAAAAATTATAACGAACTTCTTCCGTCGATGTTTTGGTCCATACGAAATCGTTTTACTAATAAAGTTAACAAATTCGACAATATTCTCAAACATATGATAGTGCACCGAGGCGATTTGAAACAGACAGGAAATTCGATGTCAAATCGGATTTAAGACATTGTCTCAATACAATGTCGTAATTAATTACGTGTGACGTAGATGAAACGTTATCTGATGTCAATCTGATGATTAATGAAAATAGTAATAAAGTGGCATATTCATGATATCAACTGGAACGAACGAAACAAATACTTAATTTTTAATAATGATTTCAAAAATTTGTTTTTGAATTAAAACTTTTAAGAAGAGAAAGTAGGTCGTATTTGACATGGTCAATATGGCACAGATTAAACATTGTTCGTTCATAAAAAAATGAAATGAAAATAATAGTTAATTATAAGAGATCATTCAACTTATTTAATGATATATTGTAAATATGATAATCACAAAATGGGAATATTATATCTCTCTTTTTAGATATCACTTTTTTATCAATCTTTTTAAAGTATAATTCTAAACAGAGTGATATAATTTACATTATATCATTCTTTTTAGAATTATGCTGTAACGACATTTTATAATTTGCAAGCCAGGAACTACTTTGATATACCCCCCCAAATCGTAAATTTGGCGACTTTTTTTTCTCGCCAAGCAAAATACCCGTTTCTAACGCTTTTTCTCGCCAAGATGAATTCTTGCTGAATACAAATAATTAATAAACAAAAATTACTTAATCGTTAAATAAAAAAAAATGAATACATAAAAATACAATGAATACATAAAAAATACAAATGAAGGAATGAAGCTGAGTAACAAATCTAAGAAAAAGAAGCCGCCGATCTAATAAAAAGAATTATTTATAGACAAATCTTGAAATCCTCCCAATTTACCCCAGCAACAATTTCCATAAATTTATTAAAACAATCAACATCAGCCGCTAAACAAGAGTCCGTAGGGAGTGCCAGATTTGGAGCGTAATTTTTTTTTTTTTGGTGGGGGGGGGGTATCAAAGTAGCACAGCAAGCCATACTAATAATTAAAAAAAAAAAACGAAGATCTTATAGTTTTCGATTTAAAAAATCATCAAGAAGCACAAGATTTCCAAGATGCTATTATTGCTTGTATTAATTTAATGTCCTTAGACTGAACATTTATTTTCATTTTGTAACGAGTGGCATTTTTAGCTATGAAACTCCCACTATAAAAGTGACAGAAGATGAAACCGTACAGAACTTATAGTCTAAGAAATGGAAACAATTTGGCAAAATAATGGTGGTTATTGAAACTGTTTGCCATACCGAATGGGGGACACGTTACATACATAAAATTCATAAAATAGAAAGATATTATGAAATCCAAATTATTATCTTTTCAAAACATTTATATAAAACGATCAACAGTAATCACACATAAAACGTGTTTAAATGAAGAAATAGTACTGTAGATTTTTTATAGATAACCTGAATAAGAACGTTGTAGCCTATTGAAAAGTTTTTGTTATATCTTGTGTTAATAGGAGAATAACCAGCTCATTTTTAAATCTGGCATTGGTCAAATTATACCAACCAGGATTGTGGTTTATTGCATAACAACGTTGCTACTTGCATTGAATTGAGATTTTACTATTGTTTGTAGAATATGGAAATGATGATTTCAGATCAGTCAAACAGAGCACTATTCTGAATAACAAGGAGTCACCATGAGTAACAGACGAAAAAACAGACATGTTACTCATATGAGCTTAATGAATCCAAAATGAAAAAATAGCATCGTCGCAAAGCAATAACTTCAGCAATGCTTGCATGAACTATGAGACATAAAGATTCAGTTATTTTTGACACTACATCACAAACAGGAGTCCCTTCTATGGGTAAATAACGACACACCAGATATAGGAAAACACGACAAGAAGGATATAATATATTTTGCTTTGCTAAGAATAAAGTAAATAAGAATTTTTTTATTTATTTATTTTTTTTTCCAAATTTTGAAATAATAAAGTTTGAAGAGAGCCAGAAGTTAACCGGAAAATAGAGCAGAACAAGAAAAAAAGAAATAATAAAATACAATGAAAACAAACCATAAGCAACAAAATAGTAAAAAGTGCAAAAAGTCTGGAATAATAAGGATAGAACTTGTTTAAAATGTAAGAAACTATGATATATAGAATGATATTTATAAATATTAATAAAAAGGGGTATATAGCAAAATTCGTAAAAACACCCGGGAAAAATATACGATAAGTGATTACACATGATTTTAGGTTATGTTTACGACCATCATTATATGGTTAAATGCGTGTTTGACGTAATCATGGACAACACATACTGCCAGTTTGGATTTTATATCGTTTTAAGGGCCCATCACCAAAAGTGATCCCCTGCCACATTTGAGATATCTGGCTCAGCTTGGGAAATTCCTTCTGTACGACATCGAAAAGAGTCAATACTCCAGAACTATCAAGGAGATAGCCAGTTGTGTTCGACACATTCATGGTCATCTTTAGTTCTCCCCATGGACAGGACATGAATCAACCAACCTGAAGTGATGGTATGGGGTACCATTAGGTACACGTTTTTGTCACCTTTTGTTGGCACTGATAGCACTTTAAACAGCGGTCCATACATTTTTATTGTAAGTCGTGTTCACTAAAAGCAGCTGGAGAACGTTAAATATATCATGGTCGTAATGTTCGCTAAGCGGAATGATACCTCTGGTGGTGGAATGTCATGTATTCGGGGTCTTCTGTTTGGCCCCTGCTTCTAAATTACGAAGACTTCCACCTGTCTGCTTCCATCTGACTAATAGAGCCCAATTTAAAGCTAGGTACATGGAAGTATGCTGGTTCAACAACATTTTTGTTGTCTTAAGGGTCGTACTTTACCTCTTATTCCAGTCTTATGAAAAGCTTTGTTTCATTAAAGGCACATTCGTAATTTGCCGGCATTTGACACTCTATGAATCAGAAAATTTCTGGATTTTGTTTTAATTAGCATGCTTTCCAAAACTATCATCGACAGAAAACGATAGGTCGCGGTGGCTTGATTGATTATGAAGTCGTTCTGATTATTGGAAGGTAATGATTTGGAGTCCCGGCTTAACCGAAGATCCTAAGTGTTCGCTGAAGGCAGCTGGGACATGACAAAACACGGCGTGTTCACAATGTCCTCCAAGTGAAATGATACCTCTGGTGTTAGCAGGCCAAGTATTGTGGGTTTTCTTGATTTTGAAGCAGGGATCAAGAAGACTACACCCGGCTGTTTCTATCTAACTTCTAGAGCCTCACTTGGGGCAAGGTACAGGGAAGCATGCTGGTGCAACAACAATTCATAGAAAATGTCTGGCGAATGTTTGCGAATCAACAGGCTCATCAATATATGACAATCAATGAACTCAGATACTGTGTTGAATGCCATAACAGCTATTTTTTCTTTTCGCAATACTTCAATGTAATATAAGACGCGCACACATACATACAAATTAAATATCTGTATTTTTTCCAGTAATAACAGTATAGAGTTATATTTAAAATTCGTTACACGAAACACAAAATGTTACTAAATAAATTTAATCAAGCAAAGGAATTTTTTGTCATTTGTTTTGAAACTCAAATGTTTCACAATATAGTTTTCACAAAACAATTTTGAAGCTGTGTCCTTTCATTATCCGCATAAATGATATACTTTGAAATTATCAATTTCGTAGTATGGCAATCGAACAATTTTCAAGGCAATGTTTAAATCGAAAATTGTTAACAATCGAAATTTTATAAATTTTTGTTAAATAGATGTGTAGATTTATAATAAGGATCGCTTTTGAACGTAAAATAAATATTTTTCCGATCGTAAAGCTTATAAAAAATAAATGTAATTTTCTTCGAGTAATTTAAACTTATGAATATTTTTGTGTTTTCAAAGAGAAAAAAAATTAACGAATATTCATTAAAAAAAAAACAAGCAGTTCTTTAAGCCTAAGCGATAACCGTAATCAATTAAATAAATGGAAATATTTAAAAATAAACTTTGATGCCAGTATCAAATTATTTACATAAAGATTTTCCTTCAGAGTTAATAAAAGAAAAAACGTTTACCACCACATTATATTTATAAAAAAAATGGAAGTATAAATTCAACATACTTAATTAAACAAACAAATAAAACCTATTTATAAGTAAAATTTATCATTTGAAAATGATAAATTAGAATTATATTAATTAATTAAATTTTTAAAAATTTAAATCGTCCTTGTGCGTTGATTTAAAATAACCACAATGTTTTGTCTTGTCTTTTTCATTTTGTTTTTTCTTCTGTTCTATTGTCAACGTGTTAATGGCTGGAATCAATGGAAAATGGCTTCTCAAACCGATGCTTTGGTCTTTATATAAGAAATCGTTTTATTAACAATATGAACTTCGTCAATATTCTCAGATATTCGATGGTGAACTTCACCTTGTTTGCTGCCGCTCGAAGAAAGCGATTTGGAAGCAAATTCGTCGACAAGTAAGATTTAAGACACCGTCACAACACGATGTCATAATTAATTACGTGTGACATAACTGAAATGTATCTGACGTCATGGGTATTTTAAGCCATTGAGAATTCTAAAAATTGATATAGCCATGATCTCAACTGAAATGAAAAGAAGCAACCACTTTATCCTTAATAAAAAGGAAAATATATGGAAGACTTTCCACAGATAATCTATATTCTTACAAATAAGAAATAAAGATACTTTTTGATAAATAATAATTTCAAAAAAAAAATAAATAAATAATAATAAACATTAGAAAATTTTTTTCTTATACATTTTAAAGCATAACTTACCTACTACAAGAAAAAAGCAATAACAACTGAATTCTCAGTATTTACTGAACTAATCTACTTTAGTTTTTTATGAGAAAAAAATTATCCAGTTCATAAAATGTAGGGTGAAGTTATTTCAACTTTTCTAAAACTCCAAATCTTTTGAAACCATTATCAATTCATCGTCGCCCTGTGAGCAACGAGTAATATCCTAAATAATATTTTTCATATTATTTGAAAATTTTTTGGTCCTTTTCAAATTGATATCTGAGTAAAGAGAGTCAAATTTAATATAAATATTAAATTTCTTTAATTGTATGTAGAAAATTCAGAACAATGAAAAGTAGTTAGTAGAAAAGTAGGAAAATTGCAGCTAATAATGGCTTGTTCGCATTTAAATGACAAAATTTTACTTTATTTCAGTTAACGGTAAACAAAAACTGAAAAAAAAAATCCATTTAAAGATATAGCGAAAAAATATTTTACTTTTATAGGATCTGATTATATAAAAGCATTTAACTAATAGAATTTATATTCGATAAAAAAAAAAACTTTCTGGAACGTTTACATTTGATTTTAGGAAAACATAAATAAAATTCGTGAAAATGCATTCCATATTCGCAGACGTCCATTTCAACAGACACTAGCAAAGCAAACAAAATTGAATTAGTTCTCATCGTTCGATTTTTCTGAATTCATCTCTGCACTTCAATGAGCAAAAACTGTGTACTTGAGTAACAAAATATTTGATTTAAAATATCATTTTACTGGCCGCAAAATATTCATAATCTGAAAATAATGCATTTTCTAAGTTACATAATGCAATAGTATAAAAAAAAATTTAGGTAAGTATTGCAAAGAAATATATTTCTAACAGTGAAATCCAAATCCTAAGTTCTGAAAATATAATACCAAAAGAGAAATACGATTTTTTTTTATTAAAAAAAGCATTTTTTTTAGTATATTTCTAGAATTTGCTTCAAGTTGTGCAAATCCCTTGATGTAGGTGTAAATACTGATAACATTTTACTCCTTGAAGTTTTGAATCAAAAATACTTATTTTAAAGATTACTTGGGTTTCATAATTTTAAGAAAATTATACGAATGTTAGCGTGTATGAAGCGAAATTATGTAACAAATTTATTGAGACCATTTAGGCAATGCACTTACTGTGTTTAATATTTTGTTGGCTAATATGCAATACGCCCGACAAAATAGGATAAATATATAATGGTAATATATATTATATAAATATGACACGATAAAACATTAATTCAAGCCTTATTGCGCTACTTTAGAATATTAGTTCATTGATAACTTCCAATGCCAATGCATGGAAAATTTTTTTATAGAATTCTTTTAAAAATACAAAAATTGTAAACTTTATTTTGTAATAAAAAATGAAAAAAAAATATTCTGTTTATTTTTTAAACATCCTAATATATTAATTGCAACATAAAAATATCGACACAATATTATAAGGAAAAATATTTGGTTTGGAAATAGCAAAAATAGGCTACAAAAATAAACATTTTATTATTTTGCTCGTTAAAAATCAAATTAAAGGGCAAGGTTTAATTAATAAATAGGTATTAATCCTTTCTTAATTTTAATTGAAAATTTACTTTTTTTTAAATCTCACGACAGTTAGAAAAAAAAACAAAATTTGACTCATCGAATAAAAAAATCTTAATACTCTCAAAGAATAGAAGATTGTGAATGGCCTGATGTATTTCTCACATGCAAATTTTTAAAAATAGTATAAAAAGCAAAATATATATATATATATATATATATATATAATATATATTAATATATATATATATATATATATATATATATATATATATATATAATATATATTCATATATATATATATATATATATGTATTCATATTCTGCTTTTTTTTTTGACATTTGAAAAACGCTTAACTAATTATGAAAAGAAGCTTACTTTTTTAACCACTTAAAAATTTTAGTAATTATTATATTATTAATCCATCGATCGTTTTCGTTAAAAAATATGTTGCCAAATTTTAATTATTGTCTTCAAAATAACACAGAAAAAAGGAGCATTCAACTTATGTCCTCATGGAAACAAATATAGCTAAATTTTTATTTTTAATTTATGTTCTAAATTTTTAAGTATAAATTTAAAATTTGTATGCGCTAAAATTTAAAAAAAAAAAAACATGTGAGATTAACAAAAAATATAGGGTGAGATCACTCAATTGCAACAGTTAGCGATTTGTCAGTCGATGACCGAGTGCCTAGCGTTCCTGACACCTAGGCTGTTGGTCTCGGGTTCGAATCCCACTTCGGGCAAGGATGTTCTTTTTCTTTGTGTGTTTCCTTGTCCTTTCTTTTGCGAGGATGAATAAATGTGGTCTACCCTGTAAATGGGTTGACATGGGTAACGAAACACCTCGGTGACTTAGTTCACATGTGATCACAGGGAAATGATAAATGAGTGGCAGTTTCGGGCCTTATTCTGGAGAAGAATTAGTCACTTAGTGCCCGCAATTGGAAAAATGGCAGAGAAATTATAGTTGTATTAATCAGCAGAGATATTAATATTATAACCTTTGATTTACACTTCCCATTTTAACAATAAAGAAGATACACGAATTTCAAAGAGTGTATATTAAAATTAATTGTTATATAGTTCGAGACCAGATAATAACGACGAATTAGCAAACTTTAGGGAAATAGACAGACATGCATATTTGTCTCCTCTCTCTATATTACGTGACGTTTTCATCCCTCCCCCCCAAGATTTTTCTACAGGTTAATTACTTGTGCGCAGTCTGCAACGTGATATACCGTGCAAATTGCTTTCTTAAATATTTTCCTTTTAAAGAAAAACAACATTAAATTTGTAACATGCAGTGGACAGTTAAAAATGTAATAGTTGATTTTCTTGAAAATACTTATCGTTTTATTTATCATCAATCTTTCATTCATTTTCTGATATTATTTGTATTGAAAATTGCGTAAAACGTGAAATCATATAACAACATTGTTATTATATGATTTCACGACAACAGTAATTTTTATAAATGACAGAAATATATCTTCTTATATACATCCATAATGTAAATATCTCAATATTAGCATCATGCTTCATAAATGGAATTAAAAGAATCTGGTGCAAAACTTATACTATTTTTTGTTTCCGGACGTCCATCGCGCTTTTATTCGCTCACTTTACATTTAACATTATTGTTTATGGCGCGCGTTAGAATTACTATAATAGCTTCTAAAATTTACAATATAAATATAAAGAACTGAATCTGAACGGGGAAAAGATTGGCAAGCTTTTAACTACTTTTTTTTCACACAAATTTTAAACTTTTGGGCTCACGTCTCAAAAGCAAAACTAAATAGTTCAGAAGTGTTTGCAAAACATGTAGAAGTTAAATGCGTTCAAATATCTCAAAAGAATATTTTAAATGCTAAAATCTAGCTCCGTCTATTAAGGTCTACCGGTTTATATATAAACTCAGATAGGCCCCTTATGGATTATCACATTCTACAAGCATTAAAAAAAGAGAGAACTAACATTCGTCAGATATAATTCAGGGATAAATTTTTCACTTTTTTATGTTCAAATATTTCATTGTATATGACTAAAAAAGAATTTTCTTTTGTAAAACGATTTTTTAATTTTATGATCGAACATTTTTAGAACATACTGCTTTCATTTTTAACTAATAACCAAAAATTTATAAAAATTAAATTCAAAATTTTAAAATTTTAATTAAATAAATTTGAAAATTAATATTATATTTTATATTTTATTACTTTTAAATATTATAAGAAATATTTTATATTTCATTAATATTATAAGTAAAATATTTACATTCAAATATAACACATTTTTTAAATTTTGATTCCATATCTTTTTAACGTTTTCTTTGTCAAATTCATGATTAGGGTAATTAACTTTGAATTAATAAGAAATTTTTTAAAAAAATGTGCGATAACCTAGAATCTTCATAAATAGATTTGGAGCACTTTTTTAAATATAAAATACTAGTTTTTAAGGTCACAATAAAAACTGGTTAATAAGGATCCGTGTAGAAGATGAAAAAAAATTAATCTTGTCCCACATTTTGTGTGGTAAATTTCATGAACAAAAATTAGGAATTTAGTCTAGAGAAAAAAGTATAAAACGACAACGAATCCAGAAGCATTTTCAACCAAGACGCCCATTGTTCATTTCTGTTCGAGAGAACCAGATGTTGCATGTAACTAAAGATAAGAGTACATACATTAAACGATCGGAAGTGAAGCAAGATAAAACAAGGTCAAGAAAAAAAAAAGTACCAACAAGAAAAGTGATTATGTTTGGGAATCGACATGGGTTCGTTAAACACAGCTGTATGAAAATCATTAACTAGCTTACAATATAAATTTGGTTCATTCTTAGGAAAAGAAAAATATTTATGAAAAAAGGTATCTTCACAATAATACTTGGGTTAATGAAAGTCACGATCAAGCATATATCAATAATAAATAATTTTAGACTAGGCAATCAACAAAATAACTTTCAATATACATGCAGGTAAAATATTAAATTAGGAGCAATTTTCATCATAAATCCACTTACTATTAAATGAAAAATTTTAACAGGAAAAAATGACATTTTAAAAGGAAAAAAGTCAACCATGGAATTTTTGGCATAAATATTAAAAACTTTTTTTGTACCAATGATTTAGTGGAAAAGAGTGATACGAAATTTCTGATTTAATTTAATTATAATTTTATTTACTAAAGAGAAAGATTTTATGCTAAATATCATAAAATTTTTATTGCTTATTGTTTTGTTTTATTGGTTATTTATCATAAAAATTTTCCAAAAGTAACAAATACTCATTTTTTATTTTTTAATAAAACTAAAAAGTCATTAGTCATACTTATGAACAAGAAGATATTTAGAAACGAACAAAATAATTCTTTGTGAACAATATTTTTCTCAGAAAATAAAGCAATGGGAATTAATTAATTTTTTTCTGCGCACATTTTCGCAAAAGGCAAAAATTAACAAGTAAATGTAAAAAGTGATAATGCTGATAACATTAATTCGACAAAATTGATATCAAGAAAAAAATATGATGACAAATCAAATACAAAATATGGATTGAATAGAATGTTTATATTCATTAAGATAGTAAAAAATATTCGTAAAAATGCAAAAAAAAAAAGAAAGAAAGAAAGAAAAAAAAAAGAATTTAATACACAATTCACTTCTCTGTAAATTAGTATAATTACCTCTGAAGGTTTTTCTTTACAAATAACTAGGCACTCTTTTAAAAAATTCATGTTCAATCAAGATAACTCAGAAAATGATAATTAAAATATAACAGCACAGTATATATATATTTTTTATCACATCTCGAGTTAAAAATGTTTCAAACGCAATAATAGCGACAATGGATAGAAATTGAAATACGTCGCCATAAAATAAACTAAAGAAAAAATAGTATAGAAGTGAGAGCCAGACATTTGAACAAATAAATGAAGGCAAAACTTGGAACAAGCTATTCTGACAAAGGAGGACAGTTACACCCAAAGGTATCATTGATTTGTTGTAGATCTTGAGGAGCAGTCACCGCAGATAAATAAAGAATTTCGATTCTCCTTTTTCAGCCATCCATATAAATAATACCTCATATCACGCGTCAAATATATAATATAGTATTCATATTTTATTTTAGTACATATGAAATGGGCATCAGACGAATATAAACAGCAGTGTACAATGGAACTAGTCGGCTATGCATGCCCTAAGAATTGATTTAAAAAAATATGTATATAAACTTCGATAAACATGTGGAATTTGATGAAAAGTTAAATTTCAACGGCAAATATAAGAGCAAAATAATTCCAGCATCGAAATATAACTATAAATTAAAAGGCATAATATAAAAATAACCAAAATGAAAATCTGCAAAGAGCATGTTTGCTTAAAAAGCTTTAGGCTATTTTTCTCTCAATTCATAAACTCTATTTCCATCTCAATCTTACAGAATGAGATGGAAATATGGCCAGCAGACTTCACCATGATATCACACATCAAGTTAATCTTCTATGATTTTATGTTAGATTTATTAAATACTGATTCACCTGTGTGGTCCCTCGAGAACGCACCCTCTAGGGTTACAACCCCTAGAGGGCGCGTCCCCAGGTGATGGATAGGGGAATGCCTCCATTGGATTATCTTTTGGGTGGTAGAAGGGAAGTAAAATATGTTCCGCGGAACAACAGGTTGAAGTCCAATCTTCTCAGAGACAATGGTAACCATTTTTCCATGGCAGTTACAGTCTCTGCCTCAATTGCGATAATAACAAGACTCATTTTTGACTATCTGTCATTTTAAGATCTCTGACTCAGCTCGGAGAACTTCTCTTACTCAACGTAGATAAAAGTCTATACTTTAAAAACAAGAAGATAGCCAGCTATGTTCTGCGCACTTATGGTCATCTTTAGTTCTCCCTATGGACACGACACCAACCAACCAATCTGTGTGTTGACCGGGTGGAAAAGAATAGTTCCCAACGTAGTCTAACAGGACACGCAGTGTCGGGGTATAGTTGGGTATCCCTATATCCTGGGGACTTATAAATAAGAAAACCTGATGCTCCAGTTTGAAAAAAGGCCTCTCGTCTGTGCGTATCTCAAAAATATTGTTGACCTCTCTCTGAAAAAAATATTGTTGAGAAGCCACTAAAAAAACATGCAAAATGTGCTGTCAAAATGAGTGATGGAAACGGATTAACGATTTAAGGCTTGGTACTTGGAAACAAAGAAAAGATGGTCGAAGAGGTTGAAAAGAATCTCAAGAAATAATCTTAAGTAATAATCCTGAAAATAAAAATTTGGAAAGCTAAGGCTCGAGATAGACAGTTTTGGAGTCGAATTGTTAGGGAGGTCATGTTCCAACATGAGTTGTGTTGTTGTTGTTACTCATGACATTTTGACAAGCCAAGCTCGCCATGCCATGGTATATGCGAATTTAAGTCAGTAAGGTGCGTCTTTCGCTTAACCAGAGCAATAGGAAGGTCTAAACTCCTCGATAGATGGCAACGCCAGAGGATTCAATCCCTCAATTTTGACACTGATCTAAAGGGGGAGGAAATTTTCTCCAGACTATTACACCCATGGTAACTACTCAACGACCGACCACAGGACTTTCGATTTCACAGATTTAAAGAGCAAGTATATCGCATGTACTCGGTGGGCCTTTGCAAAGCCTCCTAGAAAGAGAAGGAAGCCTGAATATTCTAGAAAGAGAAGGAAGCGTGAAGAAAACACAGGAAGGCCGCCGTCGGCAGTAATCCAGGATAATGTGTCAGCCATACGAAAAATGTTAATGGATGATAATCGCTGTACTTATCAAATGATACAGAAGGAACTTAACATTGGATCCGCAGCATTACACAAAATCATTCATGAAGAATTACATATAAAAAACGTAATTTGCCGTTGGGTTCCCCATAATCTAACTGAGCACCAAAAACAGCGTATCAGAATCAGTAAATAAACTCTTAAATTGCTAAATGATGGTGGCCACCGCATCATTTCTAAAATTATAACAGGTGATGAAACGTACATACCGTTTTTTGACGTTCCAACACGTCAATAGAGAAAATTATGGGTCTTTGAAGATGATCCCACGCCGACCATGGTGAAAAAACAACGCGCACTGAAAAAGTGATGTATGCCGTTTTCTTCAGAAGTACGGTATTGGTCAAAGACATCAAGTAGGAAGGACAGAAGACAGTAACAGCAAACTGGTATAGCACTAAATATCTTCCAGTAATTCTATAAGAACTGAATGTTAGGGGACTAATGCTTCACAATGACAATGCATCTTCACGTACAGCCGCATTAACAGTTGAGTTTCTTAAACAAAAACAAATTAAAGTGATCAAACATCCGCCGTATTCACCTAATCTAACTATGTGCGGCTTTTAGTTATTCTTTAATCTGAAAATGAACTTACGTGGATGTCGTTTTCATTCAGAAGAAGAGATTGATGTGGCTATAAATGTATTTGTTCATCTATTCCAAGAAATAAGTGGCTTGAGGAATTTAATCTGAGGAAAATTCGTCTACAAAAATGCATTGATGCTGGAGGAGATTACTTTGAACACACCTAAAATTTTGTAACTATAACTTTAAAAACCTAGTTGTATCTCAAAAATTTCAGAGTGACCCTTATCTGTTGATAAGTTCTTAAAAATATATGTCAAAGGATAATCTTCGCTTGCAGTTTTTGCTTATGCTAAAATTACCATTTTATTTTTTATTTAGACAAATTTAAATTTGCCTTATTCTGATATGTGTAACTAATTATAATCTGCTTTTATACAGTTAGTTTATATTTTGAACATTGTACAAGTGGAATTAATTACAAATTTGGTATTACACAATAAAGATATCAATCAACATCCTCCGAATCAATTGACAGTATATAAATTATATATCCTTGCATAACAATTAGAGTTGCGCTTACACATTAATATGCCACTACTGAAACCAAATTATTTGTAGCAGATTTTTTTTTTTCAAATGGGGAACTTTTTTTAAATGAAATAGTTATATATGAATTTAATATTAAATGTATAAAATTTTTAGCAATTTATAGAAAATTTTTAAAACCAAACTTTTACAATTTATTAATTAAATTATTGAAGAATTTTGTGCATTTATAGTAAAAGCTGGAAATGTTTTTATATATATTAGTCTATAATATTTCATTGCTAACTTTAGGACTGTCAATAAGTAACTCTTCTATTAATAATCAAGATAATGTTCTCATTTTTTTTATGTATCAGAGATATGGTATCTATAAAAATTAATTTAAAAATATTCTCAAAAATATAGTGTGAAAAAGATGATGTATACTAAGAAATATTTGATTTTAATCATATTTTTTAAAATAGCTAAATTTTGGATTATTTTGTTAACTTATTATTATATTTGATATAAAATATACACATTTAAATACACTACTGGCCATTAAAATTGCTACACCAGGAAGAAATGCAGATAACAAAATGATATTTATTGGACAAACATATTATACTAGAAATAACAAGTGATAAAATTTTCAAAAAATTTGGCTGGATAGATCCTGAGAAATCAGTACCCAGAACAACCACCTCTGGCAGCAATAACAGCATTTATACACCTGGGCATTGAGTCAAACAGAGATTGGATTGCATGTACAGGTACAGATGCCCATGCAGCTTCAACACGATGCCACAGTTCATCAACCGTAGTGACTGGCGTTTGGTGACGAGCCAATCGCTCGGAAACCACTGACCAGACGTTTTCTATTGGTGAAAGATCTGGAGAACGTGCTGGCCAGGGCAACAGCCGAACATGTTCCGTACCAAGAAAGGTCCGTACAATACCGGCAACATGCGGTCGGGCATTATCCTGCTGAAACGTAGGGTTTCGCAGGGCTCGAATAAAGGGTAGAGCCACGGGTTGTAACACACCAGAAATGTAACGTGAACTGTTCAAAGCACCGTCAAAGCGAACAAGAGGTGACCGAGACGTGTATCAAATGGAACCCCATACCATCACGCCAGGTAATGGGCCAGTATGACGATGACGAATGCACGCTGCCAGTGTGCGTTCACCACGATGCCGCCAAACACGGATGCGACCATCATGATGCTGTACACAGAACCTGGATTCATCTGAAAAGATGACGTCTCGCCATTCGTACGCCCAGGTTCGTCGTTGATCACACCATTGAAGGCGCTCTTGTCTATGACGCAGCGTCAAGGGAAGCCGCAGCCATGGTCTCCGAGCTGAGAGTCCATGCTGCTGCAACCGTCGTCGAATTGTTCGTGCAGACACTGGTTGTCTTCCAAACGACCCCGTTTCTTGACTCAAGGCTCGTGACGTGGTTGCGCGATCCATTACGGGCATGCGGATAATATGCCTGTCTTCTCGGCTGCTAGTGATAGATGGCCGTTGAGATCCCGCATGGCGTTCCGTATTACCGTCCTGAACCCATCGATTCCATATTCTGCTAAGTCATTGCATCTCGAACGACGCGAGCAGTAATACTGCGATAAGATAAACCGCAATCCCGGTACGCTACAATTCGACCTTTATCAAAGTCAGAAACGTGCTGGTACGCATTTCTCCTTCTTACACGAGGCATCACAACAACTTTTCACCAGGCAACAACGTTCTAATGCAATTTGTGTATGAGGAACCGGCTGAACAATTTCCTCATTTAAACACAATGTAGGTGTCGCTACTGGCGCCTGCTTTGTCTGAATGCCTGAAAAGCTAATCATTTGCATATCACAGCCCCTTCTTCCTTTCGTATAAATTTCCCGTCTGTAGCATGTCGCCTTCTTGGTGTAGCAATTTTAATGGCCAGTAGTGTACATTAAATGTTTTTTAATAAAATAAAAATATTTTTTTAATTAAATCTGTAACATTTAAAAATTACATTTCCTAAATTTATGTAAATTTCTATTTATTTATAATTTTTTAATTATTTACGTTAACTTAATATTCCTCCATTGGATTATACGCATTCTAAAGCATATTTTCATAAGACTATTAAGTTGTACTTATTTAACATGATTCTAAAATATATGATACATAAAATTTCATGGGTGAGTAATGTATGTATTAATTTTTTACATTTTATTACAAGCTACAAATTAGTTATGTATTTTAAATTTGTAAATGAAAATGGATTATAAATTATGGATTTATTATAAATTCGGCGATTTTTTTAGAGTATTCACATCCAACATGAATAATCTTAATGCAGGAAATTTACATTTTTCAAACACATTTAGCTTCAGGATATCTTAATTTTTTATTTTCTTAGATTTTTGTTTTTATAATATCTGTATGATATTTTTCTTTTAAAATATTAGTAAAACATATTAATCAAGAAGTTTGTGTCATTAATTCCGACAAGCAAGTATCTTAATCTACTTCATATATAAATTTTTAAAAACATTTTTGAATGAATTTTTTCAAAAAGTAATTATCCATAGGCATTCACTCAACAATTGTATCTAAAGTTAATTTATCTCTTGAAATTTCGCCACCACTTATTTTCGCCGTTTCTATATCGGCTCCAGTGGTTTCGAAATGCACCCCACTCGTGACGTTACGAATTGAGCATTGTGGCTTGTTCTATCTCTTTCTAGGAGGCTTTGGTCTTTGGCGATTGGCTGAGTCCGATTGGCCTGATTGGTTAGGACGTCATTCTCATTATCGGAAGGTAATAAGTTCGAATCTCGGTTTAACCAAAAATCCGTCGTGTTCGCTGATGGCGGCTGGGGCACGTTAAAACTGGGAGTAGTTGCAATGTGAAATGTTATCTCTGGGGGTGGCATTCCAAGTATTTGTATCTTCTGATTGGTTACTGCTTCAAAATCACGAAGATTTCACTCGGTTGCTTCTATCTAACTGATAGAGCCCAACTCAGGGTTAGTTACATGGAAGCATGCAACAACGGCCCTACATGGCTTGCAGTATCGGGGGTTAGTTTGTTAAATATGGATTATTGCAAATATTTTAAATAATACTAGTTAAAGACTGAATTATTTTGAATTGAGTTTATTTTCAAAACAAGTGTCGAATATAATTCCGTGAGCAGATCTGAACACTCTCGTTCTTGGTTGCTTGCTAAACCATCTTCGTACAGTATGGGCAGTCAAACACTTTAACAATGATGTCACGCGCATTAGTTTCCTTTGATTCTGCTTCAAAGATAAGATTAGATAGATTTTATAAAAACTGATTTTAATGAAAGATTCACATACAAGTATTTCTAAGTATTACAAACAAGCCACATTTCATCCTAGTAAGCAAAATATATAATATTGGTGAGCAATTTCACTGAAAGGAAAACACAATTATACATTCTTAATAGAATATATAAATTATCGTATTGCATGAAACCTTAAAAAAACAGCTAAAGAAACAAATACCCTAAAAGTGTTTAGTAAGAAACAAATAGTAAAAAGAATAATATTTTTGGTAGGAATTTTCTACCTTCGAGAGCTGTTTAAACAGCCAGATGAACCGATCTTCTGGAGATATTATTACGTTTCACACAGTGACATTGCCGTAAAAGTAACTTCGATTCTTTTTTCCGGATAGTTCGACTTACGTCAAAATGCATTACAGCATGCTATCACAATTTATAACACAATTTCGCTCAGAGAAATTATGATTGAATTTTTTGTTTTCACCGAAATCCAAATTTAAAATCCTTACAATGATTTTCACTATTAAAGCAAATGAATTAATTTTTATTTACTCGTCTATTGTAAAAAATATATGCAATGGTATTGATATGCTTATACTACATTAAATAAATATAAAAAAAATATGAAATAACTATACAAAATGTCAATGGTCGTCTACACTTTCCTTCAATAAATTATTAAAAAAATATACTTTTAAATTGCTTTAAATGGTTTTTCTTCTTAGCAACTTAACAACAAAGCACATTATAACACAAAATGGCAATTCAAATTTCCTTCAAAATCTTATTGTAAAACGTAATGAAATATGAGCAATTTTACGATATCAGTAGAATGATAGAAGTACAATATCTAATACTAATAATAAAGAATGTTAGTACTTAATACAAAAATCGCTAATGCTGTTTTCCTCAAAGACATCGGCATTAATAAATAAAATAACAAATGGTAGCATTTCTATTACATGATATGATAAAGAATATTTAACCAAATTTGGTTTAACGACGTAAAGCTCTTTAAATTTAAGTTACTTAAATTTTAAATTATTAAACATTTAAAGTAATTGATGAAAAATTCAATTAAGAATAATTGAAAAGCAGAAATAAGAAACTCAAATCGCGAATTCTTCTTTTCTCCAAAAAATTTGAGAATTAAAAATCTCAGTCTTGCAATAATAACATCTCTCTCTCTCTCTCTCTTTCTAAATTTTATTATAAAAATACTTAAACAATCAATTTTTTAAAGCTGAGTAAATAAATAAAAGGAAGATGCAAATTAAATAAATTTATGGCTTAAATAAATTTAAAACATTAATATCAGTGCGTGCAAGAAAAATAAATACCTACCTTTTTCAATTTATATGCCCAAAACTTTCTTAATATATTGAACATTATGAATATTTGATATTTATCGTATCGTGGAAATGAAATCAGTGAGAATATTAAGCCCTCGAAAACAAGATGTTGCACAAGAAAAAAAAGATTGCTCTTTAATTAAACTGAACAAAAAATAACCATCTTTATGATTGATTCAATTCACTATCTCTTCTTTGATTTATGTACTTCTACTACCTCTACATGCGTTAGTATGAAATATTACTCACAGCCGGAGACATCCACGAAAACAACTGTTATGTCAGCGAAAATTTTATGCAAGCTTCTACAAAAACATTCATTTAATTGCAATGTCCACAATAAATGCTTTTACACAATTTCAGTCTTAAACCTTTCAGAGAATATATTACTAAATCTTAACACATCCACAACAAATATTATTTCGTTTCTAGCAAAATATAGTCTTTGATTCACACTAAAAAAATTAAAATCAAACTAATGAAAAATTAAATTATATATATATATATATATATATATATATATATATATATATATATATATATAAACGTTGACTCAAAAAAAAAATCATCTTAATATATTCAACATTATGAACAAGTAAAAATAAGGTAATAACTAAATAACTAAATTAAGGAATTAACATTATTTTTTTTAGAATTTTTGTTAACAAAATGAATAAAATAAAATTTAATTTAAAAAAGAAAATCTTTTCTGATTTTACTTTAATAACCGTCTTGTACTTTTATTTATTTTGTTAAAAACTTCTTGCGATGACATAATAGTATTTCTAATTTCTACATTAATTTTTATTAATTAATTTTTAACATTTTAACTGTTGCTATGCATAATAATTACTTAAATATATTGTAATTTTTCCATAAATTTTATATTTTATGTACACATATTGCACACACAGACAGATGTATATAACAAATATTATAATTCATTTAGAATATTTCTTTATACACCACACATGAAAAAATAACGTACATTTACATAAGATATATTAATTCAACAATAAGCAAATATAATTTGTGTTACACCAATAAAGTATGAATGAATTTTGAAAATTTTACTTTAATTAAAAGATAAATGCTTTGAATAAAACACCACTGAATTTTCCCATTTCGTTTAAACATAATTAAAATATTAGATGTCTTATAGTTAATCTTAGCAAAATGGTTAACATTTGATATTGTGATATTATGATCATCAATAAATTAATTTAAACACTTTCAGGTAATAAACGCGATTTATTTCAAAATTTTACTCAAAAGAATCCATTTCGCTCACATAACAACGAATTGAATAAATCACGAGTAAGCTCAGCTTTGATATTTATATTTTTAACGGTTAGTGGTGACGATGTGTGATGTCTCATAATTATGGACTATTTAATGCATCGATATAAATAGCAAACGAGTATATTAAAATAAAAACTAAAAAAAACATTCCAACAAATTATTTGCTACTGATTTTACAGCGAAGAAGACAATGTAATATTGTGATTACTATTTATTTTCATCATTTTTTTCAAGACAAAAAATACAAATGCAAATCAGAATTCAATGTTTTTCATTGCGTTTGTATTTTTTAGGCTATTCAGCACACATTAGTGTAATATTTCGTAACATAGATCTATAGAATAACATAAATATACACAATATCATATAACAAGCGTACAGATCAGGTGCCTGTTTACATAAGCAGTTCAATTAGGAGGAATAATACTTGTTATCAGTAATTTAATTTGAAAAATATTTCCATCAGACAAAGTATTTTTCACTGAATTAATTTTTGTTTTTATTTTCATTTTCATGTTTCTACGTAATTTTATAAGTTTAATACTTATAAATTGCACTAGTATTGTAAAAGTTGCTCTATAAAATAGATATTAAGACATAAACGTTGATGTTTATTTGTTTACATGCTATATTTTTTGTTTTTTTTTAATTATTTTTTTACAAGTTCACATTTCATAGTTTCTTTATAAATTTTAATATTTTGTTAAAAAAATTAAGATAAACGTAAAATATTTGTAACATAAATCATTTTCAGAATGCATAATCTAAAGAGCCTCAATTTGTCTTTATGTGGTTCTACAATTTTAAGCATTGTGTTTCAAGCAAAAATGTCACTAGTGTCACCTGATTTTTTCCCTCAAAATTAATAGAATCTACTGTTTTTATTATTATTTTTTTTTCTCCTTCAAGGTTGGCAGGTATGAAAAAAGTAAACAGTATGCAATGAAATTTAAATAATTAATGATGTATTAAAAGTTAACTGCTAATGTTTTTTATAAATTGTATAATGAATAAATACCATTGTGAAAAATATGCATTAATTTAATATATCCATTTATTGTACAATAACAGTCAACCACACTTTTTTATGAGCGTGTTCACTTAAAATTTGATATATACTGAATACCTCACTTTCAGCACTTATTATTATATAAAATAAAACGAAAAATTAAATTGAAAATGCATAAACGTATAAATATCCGTTATATCCCTGTGACTCAGAAAAAAGCTTTAATAAGAACGTAGCATAATCTTTGTCGGTGCTAATATGATTTAAATTTTTCTTTTTATTCTTTGCCTCATTTATTCTAACCTTCAAAGCGTCAAGGAAATAAATGCTAATGATATGCTTGATTTCTATCTTAACCTATTTTCTATTTATTTATTTTTAAAAAGATCATCAATTTTGGAAAAAAA
The DNA here is from genome assembly GCA_030067965.1 of Latrodectus elegans. Classification (NCBI taxonomy): domain Eukaryota; kingdom Metazoa; phylum Arthropoda; class Arachnida; order Araneae; family Theridiidae; genus Latrodectus; species Latrodectus elegans. Next base: position 14,052,567 of record CM057812.1, read on the forward strand.
TTCAGAATTTTCTCCAGAAACTATTTTTATATTTTATCAAGTCATACTAAATTACTAGAGAGCCGAATTCCCGCCAACTTTGGTCGTTTTTAATTTTCAACGGATAAGTATACCCAGGTGTGGATGAAAAACTGCGATAAAGAAAAATGATGCTACAATGGGTGATCGGTTAACGAACATAATTTGTTACTAGACTATGTATTATAGATTTTGCATAATTTTTTTGTAATATCGATTAATTCGTTCTGGAGATTCTAAAAATTAAATTAAAAAAAGGATGTCTCTAATTTTTTAAGTTAGTTTATTAAAAAAAAAATATTGTCTTGCACATTAATAAGTTCTGTTCATTTTTTGTTAATGGTTCGTAAAAGAACAAGTCCAATGTCGATTGCTTTTCTTTTTTTCAGGACTTTCCGGAAGTGGTTAATAGTAGTGTCGTTGTAATGTGATTAATAACATGCCTTAAAAATGAAATCAATTTCGGTTTTGAATAAAATCAAAAACGAAACTGATGGTCTATTTTGGCTATAAAATTTTTTTTCCAGAGCGGAAAAAACGATTTTTGGTCCCTTCGGTTTGGCAACCCCGCACAATATGCTCGGAGAGCCAAGAAGTGCTCGTTAGAGTTCGTTTTAGTTTGTTATCCGAATATGTGTTCGTTGACCGAACACAAAAGTCTTTCGTGAAAGTGTCTGATTTGTTTACATACCGAACTGTTCGTTAATAGATCACCCACCGTATTTATAAATACTTATCTTTATTTCAAAAAGTAATTTAGCATCACGAAATGACGTCTCATGTTTTGATTAGTTAAAAAAAAGCAAAGCAAATAATGAGTTAAACGCATCATTCAAGCAAATCGAATGATGTATTCCCGACGTAGTTATTAAATATTGAAGTCAAGACTATTTCTCCGCATTCTAATGCATTTCCAATTGACGACTTGTTGGGAAAAACGCAAGTGCTTACATAGCAATATAAGCAAACACATCACTTTTTAGAAAATAGAAAAAAAAATAATAATTGTTATTTTCTAGAAAGGAAATTCACATGGAAATTCAGAAAGAGAGATGGACATAAGCCACATAATTTTTTCCATCTTCTCAGTGATTATGCATAAAAGAATTCCTGAGAAAATGATTACCTTGTTGCCATTGATGTTATCAAGGCATAAGCAACTTTACAAAGAATTGAAATTAGCTTTAATAACGGCTTAAATGAATTACAAACGTTAACAAAGGAAGAGGAACGGATCCTATGCCATATGTATTTTTCCCTACTCCTAGCAATTATGCACAGGGAACAATTTTAAACAGGGAGAAAAAACTACAGGCCTCCATTTTTGAAGCGCGAATAATTCCTGAGAATATTGTCACTTCATTTATATAAAATGATGATAGCAAGACATAAACAACATTAAAGGAAATTCAAATCATCATTAATGACGTTTTAAATGAGTTACAAACATTACAAATCAAAAACTATGAAATGTTTGTTTTAAATCAAGAAATTTTCTTACATTTTAAATTAGCCAAGACGAACAGTCTCATTCCATTCCGTGCAGGCATGTTCACTTTAAACCCGGACAAAAAATTCTGCAGACAAGCAGAATAAGAATTTTATTTATATTGATATATATAAACCTCTTGCCTTATAATAATATGCAACGACATTGTTTTAGATAAAATTACTCTAAATTAAGAAAAGCCATTAAAAAGTGTCTCGAGTGTTTTATTACCTCATGATTTAACTCCTTCCCTTTCTTTGAAATCTTTGAACGTTACTTTCCTAGAAGTTTTAGAAAGTTGGCGATGTAAAAGTTAGATTCAGTTCATTTGAATAGAATCTTACTGGAAAAAAAAATCAAGTAATAATAGCTACCATTGTTTCAAGTTTATTTCTAACATATGCTCTTCTCAGATTTTGATTAACGAGAAAACAGTTATTCACTGAAGAACAAATACATTTGTATTTGACATAAATTATGAAGAAAAGATTAAAAAGAACTTTACTCTTACATGCATGACTTTATAAGAATATGGCAAATTTAACTTACTTGGAATAATCTAACGCGCGGGAGATATAATAATAATAATATATATAGTTTTATTCCAAGTGAGTTAAATTTGTTACGTCATTATAATGTCACACTACACTTGTAAAAGTAATGTATAAAAACAGGAAATAAAGAGTCCTACTTTTCAATCTGTTAAATTGCATGATTACTTTGAAAAATAATTAGTTAAATAAAAAAATTTTAAGAAGTTAAGAAACATGCATTAAATTTAAAATTAAAATGAGTTTAAAAAGATTTATGTTTAAGTTATGTTTACAGTGATTTAAAGTGAAAGTAGGCGTTTTCTGGATTCTTGTTAGAACTTCAATACTTGGGTGGCCCTTCTGTAGTTGTAAAAACAACACATAACCTCAATCTTACCAGCGATTCTCTACTTCCTACACATTTTAAAATAAAATTGGCCATTGTCTTTGAGACGAGCAATTAATGTTTTATTTGATATTTAATGAATTTATGATTACTGCAGATATTGTAAATACGATTTAGTTTATTAAACATAATATTCCTATATATTTTAAAAGAAATACTGGATTTCCAATATATTAATTTATTAACCTTAAGTTTATAAAGATATCAATCTTAACTGATTCGTTTTATAAAGATATCAATATTAAATATCAGAAAAATACAATAGGTGCATCATAAAAATTTAAATAAGTTTTAAGATAAAGTAATTTTACATAGTAATGATTCATTTAATTACTTTAGATCTATTTAGTTTAAAAATTGGTCTGAATTTATTTCTCTTTTAATTTATAATAGTTGGCAATATTTAAATCAACTGTAATGATGTGTCCAAAATCAGGGTTAATAAAAGTTTAATCATTATTATAGCAAATATACATTTGGCACATTTTCTAGAAATGGAGATATTTTTGCAAAATTGATTAGAATTAAAAACTTTACGTCCAAAAAGAATATCGTTGTAAGAAAATGTAAATTTGACAATAGCTTTTTCTATGGGGAAAATATTATGCAAGTCATTAATAAAACTATTGAATTTTTAATATTGTCAAAATTTGGAAGTTGGAAATTAATAGTAAAATAATGTAATTTAATAATGTTCTTAGTTTTAATTTTAGTAAATCTGCATTTAAATAAATCGTAAAATAAAATCCTAAACTGCTGGTTATTGAAATGTATATTGTCTAAACATGAATATAAAAATTTACAATTACTATCGGTTAATTTCATTATAAAAACTTTACAAGGCAACCAATTTAAGTATTTGAAAAAAAAAAAAAAAAGATTCCAAATTGTAAATTTTTTTTTTTTTCAAATAAAATTCAAAATTATTCTAAAGATTTTTTTTAAGATTTGCTAATTTTTCGACAAACTTTTTTTTTTAGTTTTATGATAATTGGAATGAAAAAAAAATAATAAGGAATTGCTATTAGAACAGTTTATAATTTTGCCATTAAATAATTCCTTTAGATCGAAAGGTGCACAAGGGATTTTAGTTATATGATAAATCTTAATTTCTTTTATAATAAGCATTTCTGTGTATTAGGTTCTATATCAATGATGCTAATGTTAGCATTATTAAAGTTATAAATTTGGAAATAATTAAAGTCAAGATTAAATTTTTTTACTGTCATAGTTTTTAATATTGGACGTATCTAAATTAATGCGGATTGTTAAGATTAATTATCAACTTAACAAACCTATAATTCCTTAAATATCCACATTAATTTAGATAAGGACCAGTATGACAGTAAAAAAATTTAATCTAGAATTCAATTATTTTCAAATTTATAACCTTAATAATGCTATCATTAGCATCATTCACATCGAACCTATAATACAAAAATACATATTATAAAAGAAAATAGACTTTTCATCAACATAAAAAAAACCTCTAATTCTCTAAATATACGCATTAATTTAGATAGGCTAAATATTAAAAACGATGACAGTAAAAAATTTAATCTTAAATTTGATTTTCACAAAACGAATCAATTTAATTTTAAGGTCAATAAATAAATATACTGGAACTCCAATATTTCCATAAAAATATATAGGAATATTATAGAATCTCATTTACAATCATCATTACATCGAAAATAAATCTCATTTACAATATCTATAATAATAATAAATTCACTAAATATCAAATGCAACGTTTAATTGATCTGCTTAATGACAATACTATTCCAATCAATTTTATTTTAAAATATGTAGGAAGTATGGAATCACTGGTAAGATTGAGGTAATGGTAGTTTTTACAACTACAGGGGAGCTACCAAAGATTTACAAGAATTCTTACAAGAATCCCGAAAAAGTCTACTTTCATTTTAAACTTAATGTAACCTTAAATTTCTTTAAACAAAATTTTGTGTTAAATTTCATGCACGTTTCTTAACTTCGTTGATTTTTTGAATTTAATTAGTAATTTTTCAAAGTACTTTTGGCAACTATATCTTTATCCCACTTTTAAATTTATTTTTGGCAACTTTAGTTTAATATTTAAATTAGGACTGATTTGCTGGATTGATATTTAGAAACTATTTCTATAGTTCCTTCTACAATAGTTTGTTATACTATTTTACTTTAATTCTTGAAATAAATATCTTAATGCTTCTTTCTTTTAATACAAACACTCTTCGGGGAAATTGCTCGAAGGTCTACAGATATATGTCCTTCGTGCATGTCAGAAAAGAGTGTTTAATTTGCATAGCTGACCATCTTCCTCCTGATGAAGACATGGACCCTATGCTTTCCTTCTATTCTTTTTATTGTATATTGTTTTGTTTTTGTCAGAAATTTTCCAATTTTTTTTCTTAGTAATTTTATTGTACTTCATTATGTATCTAATATATATATATATATATATATATATTGTTACAAATTTATAAATAATTATTGTATATGTCTTAAAATATCTCAAACAGATCGGAAATACTCACATTTTGGACAAAAATTGCGGTATTTAGACGTGCTATACGTTAAAAGCGGGTTTTTTAATGATTTGGTGACTTGGCGATGTTTTGGCGAGAAAACTTGGCGACTTGGTGAGAAATAGATACTTCTGGAAACATCCATCACCTAAGCTCTAGGACCAATATTTAGCGAGATAGCCTAGAAGCTTCCAGAACTTTGGCGAAATTAGATTTCCCCGTCAAGTCAGGTATAAATACTGCAGCCCGACACAGTTAGTTTTTGTGAAGACAGTCAGTGAGTGAAGACAAAACAAAGCGTTGAAAACATATTTTTATAAGTCACATAATGAAAGACAAAAAAAAAATTATAATATAGTTAAGATTAATCTAAATGTTGGGTGAGTTGAAAAAAAAAAAAAAAGATGATGCTTGTAACTAACCACATATAAAAGAATATTATTTTATGAAAACCTCAACACTTTCAAAGTCAAAAATATTTCCGGTTTCATGGAAAGTAAAAGAAATTGGTAGGAAAATCATTTTATGATAAGGTTGGTGTATTGGCCATCACAAAACGATTGTTTTTAAAAAATTTAATGAAATGTCTGATGATGTTTCATTTCTTAGTTCGACAAATTCTCCAGTGATAAAATACATTTAAAATAAAGTGAATGTTCCAAGATGTTTGGATAAATGATTTGGTTATTATTGTTTTCATAATTTTAATAACTGGAATTGGGCATGAAATTTAATTAAAGAACAAATATTCAAAATGAATATGAAATCAACAAAAAATATTACATGAGAATATGAGTACAGGAAATTTCTGAACCATTAAAATATCTACCGAATGAACAAAATATAAAATGTATATATATTTCATTAGTGTGTGTGTAATTATAAGAATCTTTAACTAGAGCTATGAAATTTGATAAAATAGTTGTAGTATTATCATTTATCTTGCTCTTAGGCAACATTAAAAGCAAAGAAGTAAAAAAAAAAAATTGAACAATAAATATCGAATCTAAGTAAAAATTGTTTTGAACCATATATACTTACCAATTAAGAACATTTAATTAAACAATTATATACATTATATATATATATATATATATATATATATATATATATATATATATATATATATATATATATTCAAAAACAATAATATTTTAACAGTCAAAAATATTTTATTTGAATATTGTGGAGTTTTTGTTTTCAAGGGTACAGAGTTTTAGAAAAAAAAATTTTTTATTTTTTGCAGAATACACAACTTTAATCTATAATTTTTTCCTTTCTTCAAGAAAAAAATTATCCATTATAGTCAAACAGTTACGTTTATATTAAATTATTTTTTTAAACTCAAAATTTACATTTAAACAAGAATCTAAAATATTTTTATAAATAATTTAATCAAATTTTATTCTTTTAATAGTTATTCAAGCGAAAGTATTTTACAACAGTAAGAAAATTTCAATTTTCTTAAGGTTGTCTGCGGGCGATAAATAATCTAGTAGGTCACGACGATGAATTATAAAAATATAACCGGGTCGCACGAGGAAAAAAGTTCAGTAAATGCGGAGGAAGACAATTCTAAGAATTGTAAAATATAATTTCCTTCCGTTTTTAGCTTATTTTATCGTCTAGAAGAAAAGGGAAAAAACGCTATTTTTTATTTTCTTTTGTCTTTAAATATGTGTGTGTGTGATATTAAATACATTTCATAAATAATTTATTCTTCATTCGCTTTAGCAGGTAAAGATTTTCACTTTCTGACAATATATTTATTGCCAGAAAGCGGAAGCCTATTTCTCCTGGAAATGAATATTTGTCTCTAGTAGTTAGTTTACATATCAATGGTACTTTCCAAATAGTTAGGTAGAAATATAAGTTAATATATGTTTACAAAAAAAAAAAATTAATGCAAACAAAATTGACAAATGCTTGTAAATGTAATTCGCAAACATAAGTTACAATAGCATAAAGTTAAATTATTTGAAAATTACTTTTCTTTGACATAAAGTATTATAATATTGCCACAAATTTTTTATCAAGAAGATAATATTTCAAGAAATACTACATTTATAACTCTTTGTTTCAAAGTCATAAAAATTCATACTTTTTAATATTGAATTAGTAGTTAGATATAGTTATTTTGCTTGTCAGTCAGCTTATAAAGTCATAGAAGTTAATTAGTTAGTTTAAAAAGTTAGTTAAATTAGTTAGTTTTAAAAGTTTCTAATGTAAGAAAATCTATAGTCCTAGATTGTTTAACGTTTAACATCAAATTTACTTTTTTTAAAATTGTTGATTTTTTTTTTTCAGTTTCTTGATTTACAAAATTTTGGAAGTTTCATTTTTATAATTTCCATTCATTAATTTCTTGTAATTTTTTTTCGCACGGACTATCTAGCCTAACATTAATTGGTGTCAGCAGATAATACTTAATTGTAATGATAGAAATTGAAAAAATGTGTTAAAAAATCGAATTAAAATTAGATCAAAACAAATGCCATTTCAAAATCAGGCGCAATTAGACTTCTTCAATTATCATCGATGCTGGAAAAAATAATTTCAAATTGTAAGACCAATAAAAAATAATCTTAATGATAAATCTTAATTTTAACAATATAAATTTTCCATGCACAATAACAAAATATTTAGATTATTATAATCACATCTGTACTTATTCCCTAAAACTCAAAATTTTTCTCTTTGTAACTTTAACAATTAAATAAAATGTTCTGATTTGCTACATTATGTGAATTAATAAATCTCTCTCTCTCTCTAATACACACATATATATTATATATGTGTACTTAGTTCTTCTATATATATTCGTTAACTATCTATTAGATAAATTTATCTGCTATCAAATTATTTCGCTCATAAAACCACTTTTAAATGATGTAAAACGATGGGATACTGAAGACTCATTATATAAACCATTTTCGTCATTGAAACTATCTTTCAAAAAAATATTATTTTTTATTTATATAAACAATTACAAAAATGATTATGCATCTTCTTTTAATTAAAAAATTCAATTTACCAATTAAGTGCACAAAATCATTTGAAATTAATTTACATTTTGAGATAAAATTATATCTACTCGCTCTTCCGATTAAATTTATATCACGCTGATTATCCACTTAAGTTAACTTCATCTCCAGACTATTCCGTTCACATAAAATTGGAACATGCATTTCAGTATGTCGTGGAAATGAACGGATGATTTGACTAACTCATTCGTCGTTTCTAATTTCATCACCCGTTTTGAATATCTGGAGCAATGGATCTCCAAGTGTGAGTCGCGATTCATTAGGAGATCCCACGATAACTGCGAGTGGTTCGTAGGAAGTTTTTGATCGCAAAAGTTTATTTACATGCAGACAGAAATGGCAATGGCGAAATAGTTCGATTTCAATTGATTTTAGATTTTTCTTAAAAGTATGATAGTTTCTTTGTTTAATTTCTTTTTAAATAAGCAGTGGAAGAAAATTTTGTAATAAAAAATACGCAGGATTAGATACTAGCACGAAACGTTGAGAAGTACTGATTTTTATATTAGTAAATGCTATTTGAATCAATCATTGTCTTAATGGATTGTTTACTTTAAGAAACGTACCTGGCTTTGATGTTGATTTGTTAAAATAACTTAGAATAAATACGCCTCCTTTTAATATCAACATGTTTGTGACGTCACGGCTGACAACAATGCATACCTGCATATGTTATATAACAAACACGATATAAATTTATATAATCTTTCTGAGGTATATCCTTGCCAAATAATATTCAACTATGTCAACCACTCGGATTTAGTAGCAGACAGATCTGAAGATCCAGCTTTTCAAGGATAAAATAACACGGAGTTATTTCAAAGATATGTGAATTCCTTATGTCCAAAACTAGCAAATTCTAAAATAATCTGACGATGAAATTCCAGGGTAGCACAGTTAGTCGTAGAATATCATCACAGTATTATAGTAGATGAACGGTTGATGCTTAACAATGAATTATTATGACACTTTAAGCCACCATCACCTTAAAAATTATAACTGAATGCTTCTAAAAAAGCAAAGGCTGTTTGGAACTACTATCCCCAATCATACAACACACCAATTCAACAGGCATTTGCTGTCAGACTAAAAAGGATTCTTTGCCTCATACTATGGGATATACTGGCTGCCCACAACATTACTCTACATAACTCTGCTAAATTCGTGAGAATAAAAATAGAACTCATAAATAGTCACTATGAGGAAAATCAAACAAGTGTCATAGGACAGTGGAAGAAGCATCTTGAAACACGGAAAATATATTGATATAGAGTGATGTGATGCTAAAGGGTACAGTTCTAACTTGTCATCAGACTTTGATGTACTACCAATCAATCCTAGTTATCTGCTTTATACAATTCTATGCACACTGTGCAAAAGCATACTGTGACCGAAGCTGATGTTCAGTTTGAGATCATTTGGGCCTATGAACAATGAAATTCTATCCATTTGAACGAGAATACTATAAGGGCAGTTTTCATCTAGCATACTAAATAAGACGGAATCTGCATGCCAAATTTCCATACAATATTATTAATTTTCTACTGTTCTTTTAACACCTAAAAAAAATGAATAAGAAACATTTATGTGCATTACAAAAATGCTGTTTAGCATATATATTTTAAATAATTGCTTTTAATTCTTTGTTGACAAGCAAATCTATTACTAAAGGTTTTTTTTTTTTTTTTTTTTTTTTGCAAAACTTAATTCATTAATTGGATTATATACATATATATAGTTTAAAACAGTGATTCGAAAAGAAAAAAATACAAGCCACGAAGAAATACAAAAATTATAGCAACTAAATTAGTTTTTTCCATAATTATACTTTAAAATATTTATGATTTATAAATGCAAACTTTTAATATGAAAAATTTCTATCACATATACATTACAAAAACTATCATACATCAACTTATAAAAAATTCATTTCTCATCACTTCGAAACATTTTAGAAAAACAATTAATCAAAGTCATAAATTATAAGAAATACATAAGCAATACTTTTACAAATTACAATGAGAGTTATAAATTAAAACCTTTACTTTCTTTGATTTTTCAAAAAACAAAAGAAATGAAATAGATATTTAGGAAAACATTTACATTTTTATATATTTTCTTTCATGCTGCAGATTAAAAAATAAAATATATCTCTGGAAAAGTAGGTCACATTTCACGCCTGAAAAACAGTCGCGCTCCACGCAGAGATATCTGCCACCCTACGACTCTGAATGAGCACAAAACAGTCTTCAGCAGTAGCTGTAGGTGCTATATAGTTATTGGGATGTGTTACCAGTATTTTTGATAACAGATATTATTTTCGAAAGAAGCAAGGTGCACAAAGCTAAATTGTTGTGGCCATTATAAAACGACTCGATAGCTGTTGAAGCGCACAATGAAAAACCTGTTATCTCAAAATTTATTTCTAGTCTTCAAGGCCGTTATCGGAAGAAAACTATTATTTACAAGACTTTTGTTTAACTCAAGTCTAACTAGGACACTCTTGTTTTTAGAACAGTCACAGAGAGACGGTAGTTTCAAAAGATGTCATGCGGTTTTCAAATGATATCAAAGATCCACCAAAGCCTGACTGAAGCAGGGGCATACGGGGCAGTTGCCCTGGGCCTCCCACATCAGAGAACGCTCAAAACGAATAGAAAATTTACACTGTCAATGGAATAGAATCGATTGCCAAATTGAATAGAAAGTTTGTTGTAGGGAGGATCCCAAAGAATTGCTTGCCAAAGGCCTCTTTCACACTAGACGATTTTTATCGCACGATAAAAAGTCGTCCAATATTTTATCGTGAGAAGTTATTAAAAAACCACACAATAGACTGTTCTCTTTCACACTGAACGGGAAACGTTATCGTGTGATCAGTCTATTGTGTGGTTTTTTAATAACTTCTCACGATAAAATATTGGATGATTTTTTATCGTACGATAAAAGTCGCCTAGTGTGAAAGAGGCCTAAGGCTCTAATTAGGCTAATATCCAGCTTACACATTAAAATTGTAAAATAAAAGAAAATGGTAGCCAAACAAAATATATGTGATGGTTTATTTGTCACTCAATGGTGATCTTTTGTTGACGAGGATTAATTAGAGCGGTACCAACAGTTTAAATACAAATCACTACAAATATTCACGACCATAGTGGGGATCGAATCCACGAACTGCTGAATCGAAAGCCAAAGTGCTAAGTATTCGGTTGACAACTTAGTTTACACGGGGCGACACTTTTATTATAATTCTGACCAATGTTTCTAAATGTTTTTAATTTTTTGTTGAATATATCTTTTCTACAATACATCAGTTAATAAATATCAAAATACCTTAGACATATACCCACCATGCGGTGCCAAATTAACAATAATTTTTCAGTATTACAATTAATGATTACGATTTCAAAAATATAGGATAAATTTTATATTTTTCAGCTAAAATTACCAGAAAATACGTTACTTCCATTTTTACAATGGTTACCTTTTTCGAAAGTTAGCACTCAATATTGAAACTTGTCTTCATTTTTGTAAATTCTTAATTGGAAAAACAAAACTTCTTTCAATTCTTATTTTTCAAAAGTAATCTTCATTAATTGCAGCTCATTATTTTTGTTTCACTGATACTCATAAAAATATATAAGTGAATACAAAAACAAATATATAGACGGAAAACCTGTCGTGACTGCTGTATAAAGAAAGAAAGACGTCCTTCGCTGGTTCATTTACCTTCCAACTTTTTTGGCAACAAGTGAATCTGAGCAAGGAGCGCAGCTTCCACTGAGATTGAGGCCACGCCAAAATTCCCATACATAGAAAACGAGGAAATGTTCCTTGCTTGCTATACATGGGAATCAGAAGTAAGAATATATTTATGTAGCACATTTTTAAGATAAAATTAGGAAATGTTATATACAGGCTGATTTCTCTTTTTTAAAGTGACTGTGTTTGGAGCGCCATGTAGCGCGATCTAATAGCCTAAATGGCACCAAACTTGGTACTTAGTATAATCAAGACACGGTGAAAAAGGATTCCAGAAAAAAGTTTTTGAGTTCCAGAAATCGCCGCTAGGCATTTGTGGCGCTTTACAATGTATAAAATGTGAGAAAAGAAAAATACTAACACATACAATCGTACAGTTAAATTATTTTAACGCGTTTATTTACTACCTTAACTCTCTCTCTTTTCACCGATGTGGAATTAGACCACATTCAATGTCAGCATCATTCTCAGAAATAACACCGCGCATTCTGTGCTCAACGTTCTCCACAGCCGTACGTAACATATCACGAGGAATATTCCGCACTGTCTTTGTTATGTCGTCCTTTAGAATAGACAATTTGATACTGTACCAATATAAACACGCGAAAAGCATGGCCACTGGAGTTCGTTTACGTCAGCTAATATTATTTATCGGAGCTGTCTACTATTTGCTGTTATAGCCTCTATTACTGGCACTGTCATTGCACAATATTTGCTTTTTTCTTTCATACCCGTGTTTTCTCCTAATTCTCATAATTGTAAGCTACAATAGCGCCACAAAATGCCCTAGCGGCAACGTTTGGAATTAATTTTTTTTTTATATATTGAATTTTTTTCTCTTGTTTTGATTAGTCCAAATACCAAGTTTGTTGTCATTTCGGCTATTAGATCGCGCTACAGGACCCATCAAACATTGTCACTTTAAAAAAAGATCACCCTGTACTTCAAATATTGCTCATAAATTTACAAAACATTTAGAAATCTTCAAAAAAATAATCTAGCACATGGTATTAGGATTCATTTAACTTCGATGAGCCACTAGTACTTTCCTCCCAACTAAATATCACCAAAATAATTTATAGAAAGTTAAGAATGCGTAATAATTATCAGTAAATTTCTATAAACATTACTTCTAACATATCGTAATCATATTTTTTCTTCAGCCGAACGATGGCTGAGTGGTTAGCAGTCCTGACTCCTGAGCTGTGAATCCCGGATTCGAATCCCGGTTCGGAAATGGATGTTCCTTTCTCTCTGTGTTTCTCTGTCCGTTCTTCTGTGATGATGTATGAAAATGGCCCCCCCTATAAACAGGTTTGTGGTGGTATGACGTGGGTAATGCTATTCACCTCCGTGACCTTGTTCACAAGAGACCACCGGAAAATGAGAAATGAATAGCAGTTTCCGGCCTTGTTGTGGCGAAGGATTAATCACTCAGTGCCCACCGTTGTAAAATTTTTTTCTTTAAAATTAATAATGACAAATTTTTACAAAATAATATTCTTCAATATTACATTAAACTAACTTTACTAAATTTTTCATTTTTTTAAGATTTTATAGTGGAAGGTGAGTAGAAGACGGAATTAGTACCATTTTCATAAGGGATATAAAAATGCGAGTTTTTTTATCATTATGAACTTATTTATTAAATGTGACGATGATTTGGTGGATGCATAATGAAAACAACAACATAAACTCATTCGGAAAAATAAAAGCTCCTTTATAAACTTTAAATAAATATTTAAAAATTTTACTATATGCACTCCCTCGTGAAATATAAGCGCATCTCGCGAATTGGATTGGAAACCATCAAGTTAGACCATTGACCATGTTTATGCTTCATAACTGCAAATAGGAACGTTTTATTATTTTATTCCATCCACTATTATGGGAAGTGGAAGTTTCCCTTTGCAAACAAATGTTTTATTTAGATTCTATCTTGAACCACTTGCGTATTTTACCTAGCTAGCTCTCATTATTAATAATAGGAAATAGTTGGGAAGGTAACAACCTATTCCTTTATTGTGTAATTTATAATTCACACAGAGATATGGAAAAACCCAGTTAAATAAAAGAATTATTTCGTTTCATACTTATTTAACCCAAATAAAGGTCGTTTTAGTGTTACTTATGACACTTGGACAAGCCAAGTTTGCTATGCCATTGACTATGCGAATTTAAGTCAGTAAGGTACGTATTTCGTTTAACCAGAGCACCACAAAGGTGAAAGTACGACTTTATTCAAAATTTCTCCGATAGATGGCACCACCAGAGGATCCATTTTTTAAATTTTGACATTGATCTGGAGGGAGAGTAAATTTTCTCCAGACCATTACACCCATGGTAACTGCTCAACGGGTCTTGTAGTAAAAAGATCAATGCATATTAACAACAATGGTTTCATGGAAAAGAGCATACCAGCTAAAATGGCAAACTCATCATTTGAACATAATTGAAAATTAGTTTTAAAAGTGAAATCCATGTTTGAGGTTTGTTTTAGTTTGATTTGTAAGTTTATTGTTATCTTTTTGCACAGGAGGGTTTATTCGATTGAAGCCTAAATCATGAACTGCTAAGCAGAAACCCAGAATAAAAATCATTCAATTATCTTTTCGGTTTAGAGTTGGAGATAATAAACAGGTTAATTAATGAGTACAGTCCCACTACAACTAACATGTTACTTGTACATTATAAAAAATATTAACAGAGCTCAAATTAGTTCTTATCTTCGTACACTTTTGTTTAGAAACGGAAAGTCGAGCCGAGACAATGAAGAATATATGATACTGTGGATAAGAAAAAGTTTGGTTCCAGGAATTCGGCATGAAACAGGACCAGAATTACTATACATCAGCATTTATGAAGATATATTTGTCAATGGTGATATCAGCTATCATTTATTTATGTAGAAACTAGTCAGTTGCAAATGGCAAAATGGATGTTTTATCTTGAAGATTTATCCACTTTTGTAACAGATCTATATTAACTCTACTGACAAGAGATGGCGTTACTGCCCAATAAAATGAACTTAAAGATATCCAGTAAGAAATAGAAATATAGAAGGGAGATGTGAGAAATGGAATTCGAACCATCCGGTTCATAAATAACTTTGTTTATTAACTTGTTATGTATCTTCTAACCTTATATATAACCTTGTTTATAATTATTAAGTATTTTCTTTTGTAGCTATTTTAATCATGTGTAATGTCGTAGTAAATATTTTGTTCTGTTTTATTCTAACTTCAATTTTCTTAAGTCCCTACAATCTCATGTTTGGGAAGATGGATCACATTTGAGAACCGATACACAACAATAGTGTATTTTGAAGGAGAAGATGAAATTATAAATGGTATTTCTTTTTAAATTTTGAAATTCAGATTGAAACATATCTCAGTCACGTGTAATGTCAGCAGTCTGGAAAAATATTTGAGAAGGAACTTGATACGATGTAATAATTCTTTAAGGGAAAAAAAGGGGGGTATTTAAAAATAATCGTAAAATATCATGGGAAAAACTATTCCATGAAACGAAATGCAATTTTTCAAAAATTATTTAAGTTTAAGATTTGGTTAATTTAAAATTTCATATATGTATTGCGAGATGTACCACGCATTAAAGAAAATAGTAATGTTCTCTTTCTGTGGCGTGACGAATTTGGGGTTACGGAAGACCGGAAGTAATGGATTGCTGACATTTTGCCGATAAAATATTTGCTTAGTCTATCCAGTTTCCTCCTTATGATGAAGTGATATCAAATTTTTTAAAGATTTCCTAATTGCGGTCTTTAAAAAGAAATGAAGATCAGTAATTACGATTCAATTTTTGTGTTCATAAAAGTACAAATGAAAGAATCGTCACTATGAGGAATTGTAAAAGTGAAAGTTCAAAAATTAAATTCACAATGAAACAATGAAAACAGCATCAATCAAATAAACTGATTTATTTACAGCATATTTTTTTCGCAAATATTGATTTGTACATGACTTAATCAGAAATAAAATCTGCAGCACTCTTCACTGGGTCATATTTCTAAAGAAAGCCTATATTTCACTCATAGTATTAAAACAAAGAAAAAAGCACAATTTTAATCGCAATTATATTTCGTACGGAAATCGTCCCAACCACTATTTCCACAACAGAAAAATTGTTTTAAAGCATAGAATAAAACAGCTTTCAAGTAAAATGTTGCTAATAGTAAGTTTTTCATCGGGAAATAATAATAATAATAATAAAAAAAAAAAAACATTAAATTGGAGAACTTGCAAAATTGAATTTCATAATACCATCATTCGTTTGTCGTAACAATTACGGAAACATATAGAATAGAATATTTTGCAATTTAATGAACAAATTCTAGTACTGTTAACCAACTTACTGTCGGTTCTAGTCAAATAATGCATCCATCCAGAAAATAAGAATTTTTAAATCTTTAAGGACATAACTAATGTTTTCTTTCTTTGTATCTAAAATTAATCCAAAGAGTTATTTTTCTCTTTATCATTCTCGATTTCAGTGTATTTTTAATAGAATTAAATAAAATCTATGTCTTTTTTTTTTCTTTTGAAGAAATATGATTATTTTTCTTCAAAACTACAATTTAACTGTCCTCCTTTTCAATATCACTTTTTTTTATAATGTTCCGCTGACTCATCATTTTTAAAAATAGTTTCTGGGTGATTATCACTTTTTGATTCATCATCATCTCTTACACGAGATCATTTATCTGTATATTTTCCGTCTTTCATAGAAAGGTCTTTCAATTATGTCTTTACACGGTTGCATGGAAAATATTTCAAAGCCGCAGGTTGGCTCAAATAAATAAGGCGGTGATCTGAAGAAGTAAAGAAAAGAACAATAAGCCTAAAATTAAATAGAATTCTTTCAAAATTCAAACAAAAATAAAAATCTACGTGGCGTATCTTGGGAAATCCTAAAGTTATGAGTAAACTTATACACGTAAATTGTTAAATGTTTAAACAACTTTAAATGTGTTGCTTTTCTTTCAACAGCGCGAACTATATTCAGAATTAATTTCCGATGATTAAACTTGCAGCTGTATCGTTCGCAAAGATTTTAGGAGTATTACCCAAACAAATGGTAACCATACATGAATTGAAACGATTTGGGTGGTGTTCGGCATCATGCCAAAATGTCGTTTCGAGAAGATTTCGTTAACTGTCGCAATAGAATAAAAGGAAACAGAGCAAAAATATGAAAATTAATGTTTAATTTAGCGATATATATAGCGTGTTTCAAAATATTTTATTTGTTCATTAATTTTTACAGAAAATAATACAAGAATCTCAAAATTTTAAAATTGACACTTGTTCTCATGGTGTTCACCTTGAACTGACACACAAATGCAGTAAAATGCGTTACATGAAATAATACAGGGAAATAACAGATTTGCTTTAAGTTAATTGTTACAGTTTCATTAACTTAAAGAAAATGCGTTTTTAACAGAACACTGATATACAAGTTACAAAATTGGAAAAAAAAAAGAAAAAAAGAAAAAGAAAAAAGAAACTAAGAATTATATAATAATCTGAAAAAACAAATAAAGAAAAAAAAAAGTTGAACTAAAATAATGGAAAAGGATTTTCAAAAATAAAATCAACAAAAAAAAAAAAAAAAAGCTGGAGTTGTATCATTGGCAGCAAAAAAATGCTAGCATATCTCTTTGACTTACTGATGAATTAAGTATGTGAATTTATTACCAAGTTATGAGTCAGTCTACATATGCTCAAAAAACTACTTTCAATGTTGTCGAGTATTAAAACTGCGCTTTTACTAGTTTCAACTTTGAGACTTCACACTGTAGAACTCCAAACACTGAACCCAGAACCCTGTTGTCCAGCTATGGGAAATAAATAGTACCTTTTTCTCACTATATATATCTATTGTTCTTTTGATTTTCTTCAATGCTGCACAAGCATACAGTCCATTATCTTTTAAAAGTTTTCTTTAAAGGTTAATCTAAACTCAGTGGCATGACAGTTCCCTGGGGGCAAGGCCTACAGTACCCATACCTATTTTCGAGACCAAGGTCCTTGAAATAACCAACGATACCAGAGGAACCTCCAGTGTTTAATTCCCAAGCATGCTTGATATTCAGTTTTATCGACCCACTAAAGGATGAAAAGCTGAGTTGGCCTTGTCCAGATTGAGGATTGAACCAAGGAATTGTGATTTGGGAGCGGAATGTGAGATTACTACAACACGGGGTTTCCTTTTAAGGCTACAACTGGTGGATATTAAATGTTTTACAACAAGCATCGGCTATTAAATTTTACCCATTGAAATTATATAATAACAATAATATTAATCAGCACCCAACAAAAAAGTCACGTTTCAAAAATTTGATGGAAAATAGAAAAGAGATACAACATCATATGAATTGATACGGTTGAGAATACAAGAAAGTTGAACCAGCCGTTGAAAATCTATGACACATGATTACCGATGGAGGAAACTTTTAGAAACTGCCTTAGCCTGTAACAGGCTCGGCAATAAACTTTATTCGTGAACAATATAACCCCAAGACATTTTAAATATCATATAATTATTATATGCTTTCACTATGGAATAAATGTATAAAGCTAATAAGTGCTTCAGATCACCCAAGAAGTAACAAAAGACAGCTGTCACAATGGTCACCTGTTGCGGAAATTATTCACCACATGGTATAAAATATGCTCAACGAAATCTAAACTACATTCAATTTGGTAAATTCCACCCACCCACCCACCAATGGTGCTCTGGAACATTTCCTGGAACTGTTCTGGAAATAAAATATGTGACCAAAAATCTCAAACTACCTATACCAAACTCACAAGTGAACATTTAAAATGTTTATCGTTTGATTGAATATATATTTATCGATCGTGGTACAAAAAATTATCCCACTAGTAAAAAATGTTGTGACCATCCAGCCTCACCGAAACATTTTCTAGATTGCATCGGCTTTCCAGGGAGGATTTATCCTCAGATCCCCAGCTAATCACGGACTATCTAACTGTCAACTATTTATTGGAGTTGATCTGACAAATGTCAGATCCTTAAGGAGAATAAGCCAACAACAACAACAACAGTGTAACATATGATGCAGAGGATACTTTGGCCGGTTTTAATGTTTTATTTCTCGGATAGAGGGAACAACAATTATTCAATATATCAGACATTGAACAGTCACAGGGAAAGGCAATAGTATTCCGTATTTCATAAAAGTGAATATGTCCACTTTATGTGATGATAGCAGTTCTACCATAATCTTCTTTTGAAGAAACATTGCATATTATCCAACAATAATTTTATATTTATGTGTGGAAAATTTTATAAAATCATCTTTACGGATTCCTCCGTAAAGAAGATCACTGATTTTTAATCGATCTAATTTTTTTGTTCCGGAAAAAAATTAGATCGATTAAAAATCAGTTATGAACTCATATAAGACTGTCAACATGAATCCGATGCAGGTGTATCTCAACAAGTGCATATGGGTCCATATATGCACCAAATGTGATGTGGTTATGCTGACAGACAGAATTAAGAGTATTTTGTCTCCAAAGCATACAGATTTCAATTGTGCTGTCAAGATTACATAAAAACCTCTTTCCGATTGAAAACGTACACCTGTAAAGATATCTATGAAATCTACACGAGCAACCTTAAAGCAATAAACACTATCCTTTTACAAGATAGATTATAATTTTTCATAAACCACGTATATAAATTAGAAAAAAAATCGTATATTTTAAGTGATTTATAAAACTGAACAAATAAAAAGTTAATAAATAAAACTGAAACAATAAAATAATTTTTATCTATTTGTATTTACATATCCGTGTGTTATTGATATTCAATCGAAGATTCTTTCTACTTATATAACACAACACTTGAATTGACAAAGAAAAAGAAATATCAGAATATTAAAATTGTTACAATTTATGCCTTCAGACCGAAGCTTCTAACAGTTTTAGACTTCTGAATCAATTATTTTTGTTGGTTTCCTTTATGATGAACGTAGATGCTGACGTCACTACTCTTACATCTGCCTTACGTAAGCGAATTTTATCGGTTCCAAATCAGAAGTAAAAATATGTGAGAAAAGCAGAATAAAAGTCATGCTGTAAACTCATAAATATATGCTCACGCGAGATCAAAGCGTATTTTTTTTTAACTTTTTAGAAGAGAGCCCAACAGCTTTACTTTGACATCTAAATATCTTTACTTGCCGCATCCTTCATTTCACACTTTTAAAGTTATCTGACCATTTTCAGTACAAGCAAAGGTACATTTTTTTAAACTATATGTTTCTTTTTATAAATAATTTTAAACATAAAGCATTTTATATTGATTTCAACTAAATCTAAAAGCGGCGTACTAAATTTAACACAGTTATGAATTAAAATGTAATTTAAATTTGAATATAATATATAGTTTTAGCAAAAGGGCGATAAATATAATGAATAATAATACTTAAAATCAAAATCAAATTGAAACAGAAAGATTCAACAAAATTATGGAACGTGTAAAATATATTTTGATATTAACTTCAGTTTTTGTTACTTCCAAATATGGATTCCTCTATATGAAGTAGATTTTCAGCATATATAAAAACAAGCAAATTATATATGACACAAAAAGACATTTTTTCTATTTATACGCAAGTTATATATAGAAGGTTTGTTGTTATCAATGCTTTTATGGCTGACTTTAAAGTCAATTATGCATTCCCTACGGTAACAAAAATGTAGCTTCTTTATCCGACTACATATCACTTAAGTAACATTAAATAAACTAGCGGCAGTGGTCTGTTTGGAAAAAAGCTTTCATGATCTTACTGGAAGGAAGTGGGGTGGATCCGTTGCAACTGGGGCAAGAAAAACCGGACGCCGTCGCAATGTCCATTCAGAGAAATGATACCTTTAGGGATAAATGACCAAGTTTAAGAGTCTTCTGCTTGGTTTATGCTTTTAAATTATGAGGACCTACTCTTTATCGTATTAAATTAAAATTCAATTTTAAAAATTCTGGTTTTAAACAATGTTTAACATTTTTAAAGGAGAATATTTAAAGTTCTTTGCATTGTCACGATTAAAAAAATAATGACAAAACTCAAAAAGTATAATTATATATCAGTTCACGTTCGTAAAATTTTAACATTTTTTGTTTAGTCATTTGATCAAATCATACATAATAAATGTTTGTAACTGCTCTTGAGCTATGTTTCTCAAATAAAGTTCTGCAACAATGAAATGTTACCGTAGTGAACCAGATATATTTTAAATATTCCATAGCCAGAAATAGTAAGTAATCAGTCATATGAATGACTAATAACATTTTCTTCAGAGTTACGTTGCAGTAAAAGCTCTTGTTTAGGGAGACATGTTTGACGCCCACAATGCAGATTTCTCTGTAAAAAATACCATCAAGTTCGCTTCTTGTAATTTCAAAGGGTATGGTGCACAAAAAATGGCCGGTCATTGAAAAAATATATGATTAAAGTTTTCCCATGCCAAAAAATACTGTTTGGTTTGGTGTTGTGTCCATTAGAAGTCAACTCAAATTATTCCATGTGCCGAAGTCACAGCCTTGGCAATGTGTATAATTTAATCATTATAGAGATTTCCCTGAAAGGGAAATTCATCAATAGCCTGTAAATTTCTTATGATGGCTGGGCAGTTAAAAATACGTTCTGGGGTTATCTCCTCCTCATGGCAGTTCTTGCATGATTTGTAAGATCTGGTGCCATCTGTATTTATAGTTACTCCACAGAAGTATTGGGTTCTAAGTCTGGAAATAGTTCTGGTAATAGTCCTGTCTGCATTGATAACACATAATTGATGTTCCATTTTGGTATGTTTTTCTTTCAATTTGTATCTAATCACTGCATTGGCGTTTCTTAAAGTTACGGTGCTGGGAGTTTCCGAGTTAAGGTCTCTCGCTTCCTTTGCAAACCATTCTGTTTCCTCATTCTTCTCAATGCCAACATTTGCAGGTATCCACTGAAGATATAGCTTTTTAGCAGGTGGAAAACTTCCTCTAAATAATGATGGATATCTTGTGCGAGCCTGGAGTCTCCATTCGAAATCCTAGAGAGCAGAAAATTATGCGCCCTCTAGTTTTATTGGTATTATCCAGTGAACTATACATTCATAGGGTCTAGGGTCATTTATATCGCAAGTAAAATTAGAAGCGATGTTTTCAGCTCCAATAATTTTTTGTATCTTCTTTTCATTGTCAGAATGGTATATATGGCTGCTTCACTATTTAGAGTCATTTCATCAGAAGATCCGTCAGTATACAACCGCAGAAGGTCATATCCCAAATAAGTTAAAAAAATATTGTTAGAAGAACAATATCAACACACTTATTGCTACTGTATGTAGGAACATATTTTTTGATAGTAAGGGCTAATTTGTTTCATACCTACGGATTAAAGTAAGTTTTCGGAGAACAATCAACACTTAAGTTAGGAATCAAATGTATTAACAGTCGAACTGAAAACCAAACTAGAATGAATGCTTATAGCTAAATGGGCAACCCTCATGCTTTCCTTTCATTTGCTCGTGAATTCAAATTCCTTAAGCAATTTTGTGCGTGGATGTATATAATAGTTCGGGATACAATTTAAACTGTAAGTCATTATCGAGTTAACTATCATGTGCAAAAAGTGAAAACAACAGAATCAGAGAATGTCCTAATAATTTATATTTTATGTCTTTTTCAGGAATGTATGACCTTTAAAATAATTTACTGCCTCAAACATTTTTGCAATTTTAAGTATAATTAACAATCGAGAAAGTGTAGGAGAATCTTTCTATATAATACTAAGTAACTTTCATGTAGTTTTGACAAGAAAGTTAATATATAAGATTAGCTTTTCCAACCAATTCATGATAGACCTTTAATATTTTTTAACAATAAAAAGCTCCTCAGAAATATCGATCATATACAACAATGTTATCGTTTTGGTTTGTTTATCGCTCACCATAAACAAACCAAAGTATATCACTTTGATTACGAGGGCTAATTAGACCGAGATTTACAATTGAAACTGGATTTCTAAACACTTCAAACATCTAAACCCGAAGTGTAAATCAAATTACTGAACCGAAGACCAGAGACTGTCGAATCGGTAACAATGTTATCAGAAAAAGTTTTTGAGGGTTGTTATATATATATATATATATATATATATATATATATATATATATATATATATATATATATATATATATATATATATATAAATTAATAATTAGTTACTACAACAAAGCCTGATTTCCATCACATATAAATGTTGAAAATTTCTGTGTCTCATTAGGTTGAAATCGTTTATTGCATTCTCCACATATTCCAAGGAATAAGCCATTATGTTTTCAGAAACCCAACTCTCAAAGCATTTAATACTAATATTTAAAAAAAATGGACAAAAGTCTTGAAGTAACTCAACTAAAAAGCAAAACTAATTATTTCATACTTAAAAAAAAAAAATGTAGTTATGAAAGTTTTTAAGTCTGGTCCTAGTCATTGTTGTAAAACGGAAATGTTTACAGCATTTCTGCTCGTAAATATAACATTTACGACAAAAAAAAAAAAAAAAAAAAAAAAAATTAAGTTTTTCATCTTTTCACCAGTGTATATACATGTATTTACAAGCATGACACACATATATAACGCCACTAACAATCGAAAGTCTGAATCATCTGCTACAGATATAAAAATCAGCAGCTAAAAGTAATAAAGTTTCGATTCTCCATGGAATAATTGCTAAGCTTTTACTAAGGAATCAAGGTACAATGCACAGTTTAATGATACTAGCTAAATGACCAAGTTGTGTTAATTATAATACCATATATTATTAAAATAACGCCGACTATATCATGTGATACTTTATGAAAATTTATTGGAACTTCGCCCCGGTATTGATTTTCTTTATTAAATCTATCATTAGGTATTAATGAAATTCCTCTTCTCGTGAAGGATATTCATTTCTTGAATAAATGAATATACTTCGTTCCAAGTATGAATTTCATTTATTCATGAAAAATTTATTCATATAGGTATACAAAAAATTGTACAAAATACTTTGCTATTTGTTTTTTTTTTAAATAGTAATAAGCCTTTTAAAGTATCTTGCTACCTTAACAGACTGATTACTATAAGAAATGATATAGAGAATTTTTTTTTTTTTTTTTTTTTTTTCTTTCATCAAGAAACTTGTAAAAAATTCATGAAGGAGAAAATTTTAGTCGGTTACTCAATAGATGAAACATTGTAGGAAAAATTGCAATATAAAGTGTTGAGTTTAAATTCTAAATATCATACACACAACTTTTAAAATATAGTTATGGATTTATTGCATATTATCTATGTGTTTATGAGAAATAAAAATATTGTATTATTTTCGAGTGAATAAAAAAAATGTTCGTTACATTATGTTCAATTTTTACTCAAAAAAATGTACTTAAAATATTCTTTATATAAATTTAATTTAATTATTCTTTTTTTTTATTTTCCCAGTACATATGTTACACTATCAAAATGATTGGTACCATTTCATTATACCCTTATACGATAATTATCAGGAAGAAAAACATTACAATTTGTTTCGTTAAAATTTGTGTTGTGTATTGTTTAAATTTACATTTTCAGAAATTGCTAAAAAATTTATCATTTATTGACAAAACTTATTTGAGAGCCAAAGTTTATCTCGATGATCGATTGTGGGGTATAATGGAATAGTACAAAATGATTTAATATTTCTTAAATCTAATATTTAAAGATATCTTGAAAAGTCTAATATTTTCCGCTTTAATTTAAATAAATAAACAAACAATAATCAATAACTAAATTTATATTTTATATTTTTCCATATTCTGCAATATACATTTATCAAACAATATTTTTTAAAGTAGGAGAATCCTTATGTTATAATAATATATAACAGACAGATAAAAAATGTAAAACGGTACCCTTCTTTTACACATTTATCATATAAATATACTTAAGAATATTCAAAATATTTAAAAAAAAAAAAAAAGAACTATCAAGGGCTATATTAAACTCAATATCTTAACACACCAGATAAAATCATTCATACATATAAATTTTGGCTTAACATCTTCTTATATCATTAATAATTATAAATAAATGAATGAAAGTTTTTATTCTTTGTATTTTTTATTAACTTTTAAATTATCAAAATTGCTCGAGTTGAAACAGTAGAAAATTTTAAAAATATAACTGAAAGAATGAACTAAGGTATAAAACAAGTAATAATAATTTATATATTCTTATTTATTTTTATACTTATTTATAACGGGATATTAATTTAAAACTGTACCAACATTCGTAATTAACAAATAGTTTGAAAGTACAAAAATATTTGTTAATACAAATTTGTTCTTATTCTGCCTGTTTTAAAATGTAAGTGGAATACAAGAATAACTAACAAATACTTTTAAAAGGGGGGACACACTTTTATTCTTCTTCGCTGCCAATTTATTTTTTTAAAAATTAATAATATTTGGTCAAAACAATGATTGAAAAATCAAATACATTTCACATAACGTGCGTCAGAATAATATAATTTATAAATCGATGATAACTGAATGGAGTTTCTGAAAGAATAACACTATATACGATTGCTCTAGAATATTAAACCGTAATAAATTAAGCTTAGAAAATTGTAAACAAATAGTTATAAAATATCTCTATTGAGAACAATTTTTTTAAAAATCTAAATTAATTTATGCTTAAGAATATTTTAATTCATAAATATATATGTATAATAATAAAAAAAAAAAAACATTCTCACCTGTTTATACAAATATTTGCTTTCTAATTCAATGCTTGGATCTTTAGTTGAAAGTTTTTCGTAAGTATTCGTTTTCATTATGGTATGATGTGTAAGTTAAAAACATTCACTGAGCATTTTCTAATCAATAAAAAAATAAATAAATAAAACAACTTTTGCTGAATAACAACATAGAAGTTGACTTTTCAAAACTAACTAGAATAAATAAGATTATCACTGTTAATATAACTGCTTCTTAAAATGTAGAATACATTTCCTATGCACACTTTTCACTCTCATTTCATGATTCCCAGTTTTTATTATATTTGTTTATTGACTTGTCTGCTGTCTCGTCCGGTTCCAGAAAGAAAAATGGCTAAATACAATGATTTTGCTTATGCCAACTATTAAAATTTAAATACCAAATTTTATGATATAAATAAACAGGCTACTCTACTTTTCTTGATTGTTTCCTAAATAAGAATAAAAATAATTCAAAAGTAATCCTTATTATAAATGATTAATATAATGACTATAATAAAATTTAATGAAAAATTTGATTTTCAATTTTTTTTGCCTGGGCTATTTTCCCTTTCTCTATCCGTTTGATCGAGTTGGGTAGTATAAATAGAAATGGAAAGGCATAAGTATTGATCGATAATAAACTTCTCCATGTCATTCCTAAAAACTCTGTCTCCAAAATTTTCTTAGATTTTCATTTAGAATCAATGACTTCTGAAGCAGATTTAAAAAGATAATAATGTGGAAGATGCATTTGCAATTTCACTTCTTTATAATAAATCTCGAGAGGTTACAAGCGCAAAAACATGACAGTTATTGATTGTTTAGAAAAATCAATTTTTAAATCTTTGAAACTCTAAAGTTGAATTTGAGATATCAAATGGCTTTTGATTTAAGATCAAGGTAGTATTTATCGAATTGTTCCTCAAATAATCAAATAGAATTACTGTTTGTGTAAATAATATTACCTGAAATCGTGTGACTTGTTTTTCAATCGTAGCTATAAAAAGCTTATCTATGTTTTGTTTGGAAAGAGATTTCTTTTTACTTATTCATACGACACTATAAAAGCTATCAAAACGATCTCTAATGTTGACATCAAAATTCGGTTACTGTGAAAATGATTTCAATAAAGAGGTTTTGCAAAAAATATGTCGTCATTTTAATGTAATTGTAAATACATTAAAATGCAATTTTTGAAAAAAGATGCTGAGATAAAAAAATAAAAAAAGTCCTAATTAAAATTCTAACAAAATATTAAGAAGTGAATGAGAAATTAAATTTAAAAAACTATGGAATAGTAATGTTTTAGTCAATTTCTAATGTATTGATTAAAAAAAAACTTGCTATTAATGATTTATAAGACTATAAAGATAATTTATAACTAAATGAAGAATATTAAAAAATCAAACTGTCATACAAAATTAAAATCGAGCAATTGTGGATACATATTTTCAAACAATAATTTTAAAATCTATATAAACATTTCAAAATACAATTTTAATATTCCTTGCTATCAAAATATAAAAATGAAAATTTTGGTGAAAAATAATACAGCTGAAAGTTATAACTCTTCATCTCAGAAATTGCCTTTGCATTTTATGTTTGAAAGAATTCAAATAGATATGAGATATCACAGCTAAAGGAATACATAATGTTGCTTTTTTTAAGCATTAATATAATACTAAATCATTTCTTTCAACTTCTTATTGTATTTATACTTATTTTAAAAAAAGGAAAAAAAAGCCTATGTTTTCTAAGAAATTAAAATATTCTTACAATATAATATAGGCATATATACAAATTTATCATTTTGGAAGGATAAATGAATCTTTAATCCAATTTCACTTTTTAAAACAAAAAATGTGATTGATTTCTTTTATAATTTTATCCAAAATGAAGTTAATTTTGATAATAAAAAGCAACTTTATAATACATTTCATATTTTTGTAAGTTTGTTTGCTTGCCTAGGAAAAACAAAATTTCAGAATTTGATCAGCATGCTCTGAAAGGTAATTTCAGGAAAATAAAATTACTTTTTTTAAAATCTATTATTCCAGTAACATAAGAAAAAAAAGATTCAGTTAAAAAAATTAATGAAAATTTTCAATAAAACAATTATTTAAATTGTATGTATAAGGAAAATAAAAATTATTAGCCAAATACAACAAAAATGATTAAATTAAAATTGTATTTAAATTAAAATATTGAAAACAATCTTTTATAATGAAAAGGTAAAGAGTTAAGGTTGTTGAACTAAATTTTGTATGAAATTTATATATATTGGAAAGAATAATTTTTCTATAAAATATATTAATTATTGGATAGAAATTTGATTAGAAGCCATTTTAAATAATGTAAATGCAAAAAAAGTAAAATTTAATTTATTGATAAAGAAAACCCAGTACTATTCCATTATAGGCACACCCCCAAAATGATCATGGAAGAGATTGCTAAGCAGTTTCTGTCAGAAATTACCATTGATATTTAAATAAATAAGTTATGTAAATAAATTATTATTTAATTTATAAAATGTTTGCACTATTTTTTTGCAATTTATAAAAATGTAAACCTTTTTAAACAATACACAATGCAAATATTTACAACTGTGATGGAGATTTTTTTTTTCTTTCCGATTACCATAAGTATTTTGTAGGATTATAATGGAATCGCCACAAATGTCAGTCATGATTGGACAAATTTGGTTTGTGTGATATAAACTTTTCTTTCAGTTTATTTATAAAATTTTTATAGAATTTAATTTTGTACTCCTTGTCTCCTGTTTTGAGCTAATTGTGAAAGTTAGATTTCTTGTTCTGCTATTGCAATGATGAAAAAGTAATTTAAGCTTTTCATTACCTAAGAGATTGACTCAAACACTGCCTGATAAATTCTGTGTTATTGTTATTGTTGTTACAAATCCCATCCAGAATAGCAGAGATACACCAGATCCATGAGCCCATGCACTCTAAAAAAAATCAAGAAAAAGAAGGGGTTCTCTAAGAAGCTCCTCTATCGAAGATAAGTTTTGTTCTATGATGTTGAGAAATGTTTAATTTAAATTGGGAAATGTTGTTCCAATATTAATTTCACTAATTTTAATATGTTTTAATCAATACAAATTTAATAGACATATAAGTTTGAAATAAATTGTGTATCAGTTATAAATGAAGTTTTGTGATTTAAAAAATTGTAACTGTGGTAGTCTTAGGAGGCAAAAATTACAATTTAAATTATATATCCTTAATTTGAGCTTATTAATAATTATAGTGGACATTGACAAAAAATATGAAAAGAAAATTTTCTGTTCCAAATATGTTTTTTTTTTTCTTTAAAATCTTTGAGTATTGCTGTTATAAGTTCTGAAAAAGGTTTATTCTTCAATATTTAATTTATTTATATTTCAGAAATATTTGGGTTTTAATGATTATTTCCTGGTGTCACAGGAGTTTTCTTTCTCCTCTGAATTATTGAGTATACAAAAAATCCCTTCTTGCACTATTTGATGTTTTTGAATCTTACCATTTTGCTTTTTTTAAAAGAACTGAATAGTTTTTATACACCATATTAGTTGCTATTAGAAGTAACAAAGACCTAGAGTCCTGTAATGATTGTTTGGCACTCAATGGTCACTTTTTGCACACGAGGGCTAGTTAGACCAGGACCTACGGTTTAAAGTGGATTCCGAACCACTGTAAACATCCATGTCCAAGGTGGGATTCAAACCCACAAACTGTTGAACCGAAGGCAAGAGCGTTAACCATTCGGCTGCCAGCTCAGCCTAGAGTCCTGTAAGAAAGAACTAAATATTTAAATTTGGATATTTTTACAAATATGTTCTTTATCACAATAAAATTGTAAAAAAATTGTAACTGTTTTATATATAATAAAAAAGGATTTTTAAATTTTAATGGTTTTAATTTTGTTAATTATAATTTTCTTATATGTATGGAATGAAGTTCATTATAAAGATTTTTTGGATAAGAAACATTATTTAAAAATACTTGCTTATTTATTTTCAGAATAAAATTTAATATTTAAGCTAATATGAATATTTAGATATAATTTAATTCCTTAGTGATATACTTGGCTCAAGAATGAAAATTATTAGAAACCTTGAAAATTAGATTTAATGTTGGAAAAAATATTTTAAAAGTATTATTGGTGTGCCAAATTAATAGAGAATCTGAAACATTTCTAAGGTGAAAAAGAATTAGATTTTATGGAATCCTCATTTAAAGACTTAAAAAAAAAATTATAAGAAAAATTTCTTGAAAATTTTAGAGTAAAAATTTAATACTTTATTCAAATAGATATACTTGAAAAGTTGGTTTAAGGAAACACTAAGAAAAGATATTATTTAGATGGTTTGAGGAGTGCTATGAATCATGTAAAATTGTTAAGGGATGTGGCAGAGTATTGTCGTTAAAATATGTGAAAAATATATTAAACTTTTGCAGAATATTCAGTAAATTGTTCATTATAAAAAATATCACCAGAGTATCAGAAACCTTGAATTTAAAGTTTGAATTTAGGGTTTCTGATATTTTTTTCTAGGATGTTAAAAGAAAGAATTTTTTATAATCTATTTTATAAGCAGTTAAAATATCTTTTCCTGGCACAGGTGCTTTATAATCCAGCACGCTAAAATAGAATTTTCTACATAATTCTTATAGGTCTCCATCTTTGTAAGAACTAAATTGTCAGATAAACAAGAACATCCACCAAAAAAATCACCAAACTCAGAATTTGGTATCCTGGATTATATGCCATTTGTGCTCTTTTCCCCTACCTATATATAATTTATTTTTTCATAATTCATCAGTAATATATTTAGTACAAAAATAAAATGTTTTTGTAAGGTTTAACATTCAGGAACTTTTGCTATTTTGATGATTTATAGATAGAGGAATTCTCTTTAGCATTTTTATATGTACAGTTTTTGATTTCTTAACTCTAGTAAGTTTAAATAGGGCCAGAGCATTTATCCATCATTGGTTCTTTATGTCTCCATTTGGTGCAGATTTCATATTTTGCTGGAAAGTTTGACAAACTAATATGTAGGCAGTGACAGATATGCTGTACTATGTATATTAAGACTTTTCCACTTAGTAATAACACATTTTAACACCATATAACATATTTCATATTAATAAATTTTTTCATTTATAAATTTATGCTATTTATTCATAGATTCAACTTGCATTTTAAAATGTCACTATTTTAGAAATAATTCATATTGAGATAAAAGTATTTTATATAAGTAAATATTTACTTTCAAAATTCCAAATTTTTTATATACATTTTTTATGACTTGTTTTATTTATTTTATATTTCAACCATTAGAAAAAATAGTAGTTTTTTTTAACCTTTTAATTGATTTGCATATAAAACTCACATTTTCTGGAAGAAGTAAACTGTCACCTTCTACTTAGTATTATTATTCTAAAACCTTTAAATTTTCTTACTTTAATGATAGTTATTTGAGTTTGATATTTCATATCTGTTCTTATGTTATGATTTCAGTGAACTTGAACATTCATTCCTGAAAGATCGAATTTGCTTTGTGGAAAAATATCTACGTGATGTAAGTTTAAAGTTATCAAGTTACAATAAGGACTTAGCTCATCTGAGGGATAGTGCTGATGAATTTGCTAAAAGTATATTGCGCTTTGCTTCTAAAGAGAATCTTAATCAAAGTTTGCGAATGTCACTAAGTGAATTTTCTGACATATATACTGCTCTGCAGGATTATAGAGATTCCCAAGTAATATATTTTTTCTTGTTTAAATATCTATTTTTTTAACTATTTATTATTATTCAAATAATTGATAAATGTATTTATCCTTAAAAATAGATATACTATTTTATTCTAGATAAAGGATAATGAAATTGAATCTTTATATCCCAAATTATACATAAGAATAGCATATCTTTTTAATTTGATTAAATAGTTTTAAGTATTCAAATAATAAACTGTCAAATTTGTTTATCTATTTGTATTTGCATAAAAAATGTTTGCAAGTTAATTGGTCAAAAATATTCTATTGGCAACAATTATCAACCCTGGATAATTTATCTAGTCAAAGTTTGCCTAGAAAACTTTTAATTTTAATTTGCGAACACTGTTTTTTTTTTTTTTTTTTTTTTTTTTTTTTTATTATCAGTTGTGGCATAAAGAATTTAGATGATATTCAGAATAAAATTGTACAAATGTTTCAGAATGTAACCTCTATTTAATGAAATCTATTTGGTCTTAGTGATCATTTTGTATTCATGTGTTTTTTATGCTACATTATTCTGTGTACATTTTCCATATATTGATTAATTAACTTATTAATAAATTTAATTTAATAGAATATGTGCATATTTTGCCTGCAAATGCATTTATCAAATATGTATATCTTGTAAATGTATACAGGCAGATGCATATAGTCAATTATATTAACACAAAATTAAAATGTTTAACAAATATGTATGTTTGAATAATTCTAATAATTAATAAACTACCATTAAACATTGCAAATAATTATTTTTAGATTTTAAAAATAAAATTAAAATGTGAGAAGGTTTTGTTTAATATTTAATAAAAAAAAAAAAAAAAAAAAGGCAGATAAGAAATGTAAGAGAGAGATAATGTACTGATAACTCACTGCAATCATCACTATCTAATGTATATCGATAACTATTATTTTTAACTTTTTTTGTATTGCAAATAATTGAATTTTGTGTTTTGTATTGAATTCAGTAATAAATTCTCTTTAAAGTGATATATACAAAGCAATATAGTACATCGACATATATTACATTTAAAGCAATATAGTACATCGATTTATTCCACAGTATTTAATGGTTTTTATTGTAATATAGTTACTAATAAATATTTTAAAAAATACCATCTGGAGGATTTAACGGATATTACATCATTGGAAGTTGAATGACCTTGAATTAGATCTAGAAATCAGATTGAATGTATGGTGGTTGAAAAACTCAGTATCATTCACAACAATGATTTATAAGCCTGAAAAATATTTCAATCGACAATTATTGTCTGAGAGTTAGCAAGTGATTCGGACTGCTATATAATTTATTAGGAAGAAGTAATAGATGGTTATCAATGAAAAATTTGCAAGAATTAGCATTTATTGAAAGGAATATAGTGTGTTTGCCTTCATGACTTATGTTGATAGTATGAAGAAGATTCATATGCATGCTAATTAGAAAAGTTAGTTTGAACAAAAGTTATTATGTACAAATATTAATGGCATAAATTCTTCTGTACTACATGTCAAATTTCTGCCATTGCAGATCAAATTCTTTAGTGGCAGGAAGTTGACCTGTAATTCTAAATTTATAAGCATTCAGAGAAAATGGTACATGCAGTCATCCCTCTAATATTATTGAAAGGAGTGACTTTTGTTGTGGCTTAGTTCTAATTTTTGATAGAGTTATATCTGGAAAAAAATTAATTATATATTTTAAAAAAATTGTATTTGGTTTTGTTATTGAATTGATATCCACATCTGTTTACAAATAATGTTGATCTGAAGTTCATGAACAGTAATATACTACTTCATCATACTACTGTTTCTAATGCAAAGTTTTTCTAGATTGAAGATATGTGATGCAAAGATCTTGTATCCCAATCTTATCAGATATATGCTTAACTGTCTCAAAATAAAATTTTAAAAGGCCATCAGCCCAGTATCAATGATTATATAGTTTTGATTTGTACTACAAAAATTGAGCTGCAATATCATAATAGTTGTACAATAGCTTTGATCTCACTATTAATATGAATTGTAAATCCTGTAACCTTGTCTGAAAAAATCATATTTTTTACAAAAACAAGATGTTTCTTTCCAGAAAATTGTCCCAAACTGTTCTGTCAGCATTTATGTGTGTTTAATACTGTATTTGAATGGTTTACTTTCTTTTCAGAATTTTCTTTTTTTGGTAATCTTATGATGTAACTTGAGTTTATGTAGATTATTTGTAAATAACACTACATTTTCAAAAAATCATTGCTTCTTAATATTTCATTCTAGTGTATATTTTGTGCGTTTAATATTTTCATTTTTAATTAATATATTGCTTGCCAATTTATAAAAAAAATATACTTGATTTTTGTTGTGCTTTTCATTAAAAAGATTATATCACATTTAAATTATTCTCTTATAATTTATGCGAAATTAAAAGATAAAGTAAAACTTTATCTTTTACATAAAAACATTTAAGTAAAACTTCTATTATTGGATGAATTTAAATAAAATAACTAATGTAATGGATGTGAAATAGTTAAAAAAAAATACATATTGAAGAGAAACTAGGTCTCTGTCATTAGTTTCTCTTTGATTGTCTTTGTCTATTATTTACAACTTAATTTTGCTGTTACATTTAGTTTTAATGTGTGTTTTATCATTTTGATGATTGGGTTTCATGAAGATCAACTAGTGCCTTTATAAGTTTGACCTCAGATTTTTATAAGAAACATATATAATATCTTCTTGTTCTTATTGTTTCTTACAGATTCAGCGTATTGAAACAAAAGTGCTTAGAGAACTTTCAAATTATGATGCTGTTTGTAAAATTGCTAAGGTTAATAACATTTATCTATTTTTTATTTATTAATAAAATGTATAATTTCAAATCATTTTATTGAATTTGTTTAATTATGCATTTGTGTCTAAAAAATTAAGCTTTTAAAAAGAAATTTAAAAATTCAAGTTATTTTACAAAAAATTTTAAGAGCATTTTTATTGAATACATTTTATATTTTCATTTCATTAATCTTTTTGTAAATGGAAATCGCGAATTTCATAAATATATATATATATATATGCTTCACACCCGAAAGCTTGGTCAGGATAATTGATATGGACACCGTAGGTTTTGTGTCACATAGGCTATTGTGCCACATATTTAGTTTATCTATAGATATGTGTATTAACATAAAATATTTTATTGTTCATAACAATTAAAGAAATTTTTTCTTTAAATGCAGATATTTTAAAATTAGATTTAGGAATCAAAATTTTATTTAATTATTGTTTCTGTGCTTATGTCTTATGTTTGTGTACATGTTATTTATAAAAATAAATACCTAAATATATTCTTAAACATAACATTACTATTTATAATTGTAATTTGTAAATAGTAATTATAAATTTATTTATATAATTTATAAATAATAATTATATATTTATAATAATAAATACTAACTATATTTTTAAAAATAACATTAAATATGCATATTACTATGAGTGCTATTTTTTTAAAGTTGAAAAGTTTCAAGTCAATACCTTGTTGTCAAATAAATATATTTTAAAATTCAATTAAAATTTGTATTATACTATTTCAAAAAAGGAAAAGTGATATTCTTTGAATATAAAATAAAATTATTTGAATATTATTATATAAACTAGATACATAGTTGGTTGTATTCTGAAGACTGTTTAAAAGATAAAATTACCTCCAATTTTATATATGTACATGTATACAAATAAAACTGCAGAAATTTTCATTTCTGATTTAAAGTAGACATACAAAATAATTTATTCCTGAAATTTTATTTTAAACATTTTTTCCTGTAAGCTTTTTATTTTTTATTTATTTTAGTAAAAAAAAGTAAATATTAAAAAAAATTAAACCATAAATTATGATAATAAAAATAATTATTTATAAGCATATATTTAAAAATGTTACAGGGTGAATTAAAAAGAAGTTTTGATGCATGTAATATTCAGTTTAAAAAGCAAATCCAGTTAGATAAGATAAGAAGCAAAACTCCAACTAATTGGCAAAAAATTGTATCCTTTTTCATTTTAATTAAATAAATTTTGTACTGTCATAAATATTTGTAAAAGAATCCATTTTTGAAGGTGATAATACATTAAATAATAATGTCATATTTTGAAGACATTAAAAATTTGTCTTATTAAATTTTATATATGTATGCAAAATCTGCATGTTCAATTTATTATTAGTTTTTTATTGATTAAAATGTTTATACTAGTAAAAGTTTTTTAAAATATTTATAATTTTATTGTAAATATATACTTTTTATGCCAAAATATCTTATATATATTAGAAATTCATAGAAAATGTTGGTGTTTCATGCATTTTTATCAATATTTCTGTAAGTCTCCTATGCTCTCACTCTATTGGAGCATTGACAGTAATGTTAATTTTATGAAGGATTTTTTCTTTTCCTTTTGCATTTAAAATTTTCAATTGTGGCTTTGCTTTAAATATATGTATGAAGCAATTTTCTCTATTATTACTTTTATTTTTCTTGTAAAACAAAAATAAATAAATGAATAAATTTATTCCTTACTTCCTCAATTTAACATTTTTCTTAAAATTGCTTAATTTTTAGTATTTTTACATTTAAGTTAAATGATACTATGTGAAACATATTATGCAAATTTATACAATTTATAAATGTATATTACTATATATTTTTTTAATTTTGTCATTTTTGATAATTTAGTGAGTATTTAAATTATAACAAGTATTGTGTGGAATCAGTATTTTACTTTTTTCTCTTGTAACCTAAATTAGAGTAACATATTTTTTTCAGATTTTTACTGCAATCTGTTACTTCCTTTGATGTTTTGAAAAACATTTCTGGTACAAAACAATGAAGATATGAGATGAATGTCCGTAAAGCACTTTGTGACTTCAGTTATTATTTAAAAACTAAATTCTAGCTTGTTACAAAACAATATAAATACAAAACACAGCAACTTGTGTTATGTTTTGCACTACTTTCATTGTAGCATAATTGAAAAATCTTTTTCTCAGTGAAGTACAAATTAATTAAGGGTTTTATTGTTGCAAAAGTAAAAGAAATTTCTTTTAAAATAAAATTAAATTTAAGAACATTTTTGTCTAACAAGAACTATGCTTTAAAGAATAAATAATATTGTAGAAAATGATGTTTTATGTTAAACATTTTATTTGTTGAAGTATGACAAACACTTGTTGTGAAATCAGTGTTTAACATATAAATGTTTAGAAAAAACTCATTTTAGGAAACTTAAAATTATAATTCAGAATGAGAAAATCAAACAAGTAGTTTGTCTTCTTTAAAAGTTTGATTTAAAAATTTCTAAAATTGCTTTGATATTTCCTACTGAAAAAAAAAAACGAAAAGATAATGAATTAATATAAAAATTGATAAACAGTGATCAAACAATGTTTTTTGGTAGATTTTATTAAGCTTTAAATCAAAGTTTGACTATTTTAAATGATACTCTTGAGCATTAATTACTTGTTATTTAAAAATTTAATTTTGGATTAAATTGCTTTTAGTTATTCTCGGTTAAAATTGTAGAGACTTAATTAAAACGAAATAATGTTCTTATTTTGAGTTAGTAAGTTGAAATCTTAATTCAACTTACAAAAGCGACTTATTCTTCTCCCAGAAGATTTTTTTTTCTGAAAGAAATGTTAATACATATATTTTTGCAAAATATGTTATTCACAGAGATTAAAATTAAACATTTTTTTTCATTTTATTTAATATATTTCTTTTTAAATTAAATGATAATCATACCATACCATTCTTTCTACATTAGATGATCCTCAGCTCTCTCTAAAAAGAATTTAGCAATATTTTTATGTTGCCAAAGTATAAATATATATTTGTGTGTGAGTGTGCGTGCTTAGTTTTAGAATAGGAATAAAAATAATTGTGTTGATGCAATTTTGAAATTCTCTTTCTCCCTCCCTCTCTCATCTTTTTGTTAACTTGAAATACTTACAAATTTCTTTAAAAATTTGAGCTTAAAGTTCTAATTAATATTAAAAAAGTACCTCATATTCTTTTCACCTAATAGTATAAGATTAAAACAGCTTCATAAGAATTTTACATAAATAATAATATCACATTGATAAAATTTCATAACAACTATACATAAAAAGATAATATATGATTTTTTTCTGTCCTTTCTATTTCTTTTTCACTTAATATTTATGAATATAATTATTTTTTAATGATTTAGTATTTGGTGTGAGATGTATTTTGCATTTTAAAAATATATTATGTACAAACTTTTTTCCTTAATATTCACTTAGTCACAGGTAAAGAAACTTTTGGTTATATTATTGTTCCTTAAATAAAAGATAAGTTTTATAATTGTTTCTATTTTTTTGCCATGTTTTTCATGTGCATTAAAATAAAGATTATTTGTATGCATAAATTATATGTTAGTAATACTTTAAAAAAAGATTTTTGATTCACAAATTAGCAAACTACTTTTGCAAAAAATTGTCTTTTCAATGAAAAATATTTATAAATCTGTTGTTAATTTATTTTTAATTTCTGAATAGATAATTGTAGTTATTCATTAATTGAAAATGATACGAAATACAGTTTCCATGATATTTTTTGTTTAAAATCAGGTTAATAGTTAATATTTTAAAATGCACCTAAATTCTAAATTTATAAACCAAAACATTAATTAAATATGTTTTTGTTTTACAGAATTCATCATCAATAAAAATTTAGTTGCTATTTTTATCATTTATTATTATTTATTCTAAGTTATCCTTAGAAATTATTTATTCAAATTATGGTTTATTCAAAATATATGATTATTTGTTATTATTAATAATAATCATTAATTATGTAGTCTAGTTTCCTATTTATTTATATCAAGTCATGAAAAATAGAATGAAAATTTATGTGTAGTAACTTTACCTAATAATTATATCTTAATTCCTGATGTTATTATCCATGTAAATACCTTCTCAGGAAAATAAAGATTTTCTCTATGTAAATTTTATTTTATAATCTGATGAAAAATCTTACTTTGTTCTCCTAAATTATGATTGATATTTGTTTAATCTCATTAACCTTTTCATACATTGCCATTTGGGAAGAGAATTTTGTAAATATTATTATTCTTTATATAATTTCTCCTTACTTTCCAAAGTAGGATAATTCTCTATTAGTGCCTAATATAACCACTACTTTTAAATTATTTACTATGTATTTCATTCATATTTTTATTTTTTATTGTTATGAATTAAGAACCAAAGAATTTTATTTACATTTAAAAAAATGTTTAGAAAAATGAATTAATTGTACAAAATTTAAAATCTTTTATTACATTTTAAAATTTCTACTACTCTTTTAATTTATAACACTGGTAAATATTTTAATTATGTATTAAATGAATAACATTATGAAAAATTAGTGACAAATTATTGTTGGTAGTTACATATAAGCAAATGTCGATTAAATTTTGCTAAAAATTATTTATATTGTGAAAATTGCTTGTAATTTCTTTTCAATTCAAAATAACATGTTTATTAAAACATTATTATTTATAAAAAAAAAGACAACAAAAATATAAAGTTTAATATTCAGAATTTTCACCTAAAGTTTAATTTAAAGTAAATAAATCAATATTATTTCAAAATATTGAATGGTTATTTTAATTCTGAGTGAAAAATATTGCTGTATTTTCTGATTTTTATATTTCGACTGGGAATTACTTTTGTTAATATATCTAGAACAATGTGAATATGGGTTGCGGAAAAATTTAACTCTACCTTAAAAAAAAGTCTAAGCTGGATATATTTACAATTTGTTTTTCTCAATTGATTATATTTATGTGATACTAAGAATTATATGAACATATATTGCATTTCATTTAGTTACTTTGATTTTTTTAAATATGATTTTTTCAAGTTTCAAATTTGAGTCTTTCATCTTTGATATAATTTATGAGTGTAACTTCAAACATGAGTGACTAATTAGTAAATTAATTTTTACTAATTATTCACTCTTGTAGTTACACTAATAAATAATTGCTAAAAAAGTTATTTTACTTATCATTTAATCTTAACAATGTGAAAACAAGTATTATTTTTATTGGTACTATTCTATTATACCCCTGCAATCATTCACTGAAGCATTTGCTAAGCAATTTCCATCAGAAATAAATTTTGGCATTTAAATGTTTTACCAATAAATGTGATAATTATTTAGTTTATAAAATTTAAATAAAATGTTAGTACTATTTTTTTGTTGTTTCTTAAAATGTAAACCTCTTTAAACAATACTTAGTGCTGCATTTATGACTGTAATTGAGGTTTTTAGCTTTCCCATTACTGAGGTATAATAGAATTGTACCTTTTTATTTTTAAGAAGCAACATTGTAATTTGTTTATATTTAATTTTCAATTTTTGTGAAAAAAGTTTCCCTTATTAGGCAGAAAAAGAGGCAAGTCTTGCTAGAGAGGATGCTACTCATGCTTCTCTTGAAATGTCAAGAAATATTGATGATTTTGAAAGAAAAAAATTAGAAGATATTAAAGTAAAATGCTTTTGATTGCACTAACTTTTCTATTTCTGGGATTTTAAATTTTCTATTTGTTAAAATTCTTTTATACTTTTCCTCTTTTTAATAATTAAAAAACTTATTAGAATTTATTTTTTAAAACTAATTATCAATGCTCAATTTTATACAATTCATGAATTGTAAATATTTCCATGCTGTATGTAAATTTAAGTATAAAATAAAATTGATTAAAATATGCTACAATTCTTAACTTTTATATAACTAACTGAAATTTAATTTTTGGCAGTTCAGATTTTCAGTTGAAATTTTCAAGAGCAGGACCATTATGATGTTAATTAAAACAATGCTAAATTATGTTGATATTTAGATAGTTTTTCAAATGATTTTTCACATTAATAAAGTAAACAAAATTTTATTATTATTAACTATAATAAATACAAGATGTTCGAATTGTACCTGTTTATAAAAAGCCTTAGAAAAGAAGATTGCTATATCTATATATAGTAAAAAAGTGGTGAAATATTTAATAATTTATTTTAGATGCACTGTGATAAAATCTTAGTTATTTTATTTGCAAATACTTAAATCTAAATAATATAGGTATTACTTCAGATTTGAATTTAAAATAATATTTCTCCTAAAGTTGAGATCATTTTTAAATTTCAATATTTTTTAAAAGTGATGTATATTTTGTAAAGATTATAATATTTTATATATGTCAAATTATTCAAATTCAATTCAGTCAAATATTTTTAAATTTCAATATTTTTTAAAAGTGATGTATATTTTGTAAAGATTATAATAGTTTATACATGTAATTATTAGTTTTCATTTCTAATTGTTCATTTTATCATAGTATTTCTATGTACTTAAATTTTTATACAATTAGAATGTGCTAAAATTACTAAATTATTTGATAATTTTGGTTTAAAAAAATGTATGCATTTTAGGTCTGAAATTAATTGAAAATTTTTATTACTTTTTATCCATAAAAAATTCGATTATATTTATAATAATTAAATTCTTTTACTTTGTGAGTAGCTAAGTCCTTTTATTGTAGTTTCATCTTTATTATCATGTTTTAAAATAGTTATAATTACTTTTGTTAATTATATATAATAAATATTTTTGATTGTTATATTATGTAATCTGGTATCTATTACTCAAATAATTTTTGACTTGTTCTACCATAGCGCATTTTGTTACAATTTATACAAGTAGAAATGATATTCTATGCAAAAGCGATTGAGTTACACACTGATGCCTATAATGTGATAAAGGCCATCAATGTGGAAGAAGATTTAGATGTATGTATTATTTAATACATATAAATATTTTTAGATTTCTGAACTATGCAAATGTTGTTACTCTAGGGAAAATTTGTGAATATTTATTGAATGCTGTTGAAAAATATCTCATAGAATGCCGATATAAATTTCATAACTTGAAATAGATACCTAGAATAAGTAAAATCATAAATTTTAATATTAAAAGGAATACTTTTCATTTTTATTGAACTTTCTTAATTTTTTAATAAAATATTCCATTATATAAATTATAAAAAATAAGCATAAATAAATTTTTTCTCATGATTGACTAAAATTCCTTATATGAAAAGATCTAGTTCATACAAACATGAACTGATTTTATGATTGTTTGATTTCTTAATTGTAAGTTTCACCTATAACTTTTAATTGTCACATTAAAAAATATTTATTTTTAAGGTAAAGTCATTTATTTAATAAATAGGGAAAGAAAATAACTACACATAAGTTAAATTCCACTACTTAGGGTTTTTTGTTTTTATGTAATACTTATTTTGATTTAATATTTAACCTATAATTAATTGGATTATGTTTACTTATTTTATTTTTAAAAATGCTTGATAATCTTTGCATTATTTTTTTTATTACTGGATTGCTATTGGATTATTTTTTAAAAGTTGCATAAGAATAAAAAATGAAAGGAAAAATGCAAATTTATTGTAACCACATATGGTGATTCTCATAGTTAATATATGTATATTAAAAATATTATGACAATTTGAAGTAAAAATGCTATTTTAATATATAGGTATAGTTTTCCAGAAAAAAATATAATAAAATGAGTAGTATTAAATAAATGTGCTTTTTCATCCAAAAAACCTATTCATTCTAAATGATTATATTTTTGAAATTTGATAGTGTTCAAATTCACTAAATTCAAAGCAACTGTGGTAATCTATCATTGTAATTAGTTTCTCTATTGTCAAATACAGTTATCAGCTATTAAATTGATATATTGTAATTACGATCTCCAATATGGTCCTACAAGTAGAAACTAAAAATCCCTTTCCTATGATGAGTTCTTTATTAAAATTTACTTGTAGTTAAGCAGAATGGTATTTACTAGGCTTGCATGGTCTGCAGATATTAATTTTCACACTGTTATGCCTGAGAACTGCTACAATAAAAATAAGATGTGATGCTTGTGAATTACTTATAAAGGAAAAAACAAATTAAATTAATTTATGTATCATAAATTGTTTTAAGCATCACCCTTTTATTCTAATGTCTTCTGGATATTATATATAATAACAGGACAGGCTACAATCAGCTTGAGGCTTTATAAATAGTACCCCTAAGAGACTGGAATTTTGACATCCTTTGATCCATACTACTCAAAAGTGTATTTTAGAGCCTTACCATGTTTAAAGATTTAAAAATAATATATTTTTATGAATTATAAAATCGGTATTTGTTATGTCACTTACTGAAAAATATAATGCACAGATTTAGATATTAGGATTGTTTTTTAACATAAGTAAAGTAAAAATTAATATAATTATATATAGCTGTACAAAGTAACAAAAAAAAATATGATTTTTATCATCATTTTAAGAATTTGATACTAAAATAAATTTTGTCCAAATGTTTAATTTTTTCT
The DNA here is from genome assembly GCA_030067965.1 of Latrodectus elegans. Lineage (NCBI taxonomy): Eukaryota > Metazoa > Arthropoda > Arachnida > Araneae > Theridiidae > Latrodectus > Latrodectus elegans. The sequence continues at coordinate 14,095,412 of CM057812.1, forward strand.
TTATTTAATGTCTCATTTACAAATTAAATAGTAAATATTTCCAAATAAAACTTTGTTTATGCCTTGTCTAAAAGTGTACAAAAGAAGTTTTGCTTTTATGATAAAAGTAATGTTCTTCATTATATGAGTTTTATATTGTTTTTAAAAAACATTGTTTCTATACATTCTTTTAAATTTCAATACAAATTCATAAACTATATATCTTTTTAATTTTGAGGACTTCTATTGTACATAACATATATGTACATGATAATTTTCATCTTTAAATTTATTAATGTCCTTTCAACTAAATATTTTTCTTGGAACTGAAATTCTCCTTAATTTTTTTTTAACTTGAAATATAATTTATATGGGAATATTGTTTCATTGTTTAAGTGTTAAATAATATTATGATCCTGAAGGTTTTTCTATTTAAAATGAATTGTTTATTAGAAAAAATTCTGTTTAAGATATTTTTAGTTTAATCACAATTTATATGAACTTCTTAGCAAACTTAAGTCAAATTTTAATTTTAGGAATTTAGGTCGCACTTTAAAGCTTACAATGGCTCACTGGATGTTCAATGTCTACTTAAAAAGGATCCCGAGAGAAATGTTGGCAGTCCAAAAGAAAATATCACAAATTCACACTTGTCACCAACTTCCAGTTCACCACAATCAAAAAAATCTGCATATACACTTAAAAGCAATAAGATGGAATTGCAAGAATCAAATTCTAGTCTAGAAGCTATGTCAGAATCAAAACTTAATTTTGATAATCTGTCACTTGAATAATTATTTTAATGTCCGTCCATATATTTTTTACTAATTTATTAGTCATGTATTAAATTACCATATATATTTGTAACTGAATTGTATTTTACTTGTTTCAGAAGCAAATGGCCAATGAAAAATGCCTGTAAATGTTTACTAAACTGACATGTGTTTTTTTCTACATGTCACTTTTAATTGAGACCTTTAGATTTCAAAATTGTTACATTTTGAGCTTTCTGTTACTTTTGCAAATTGTCTGTTGTCTCATTTTTATATTTTCTTTAAACTCATAAAATGGTTTGAAACAAATTGTTTAGCTCTTATATAATTGTTGCAACTATATTTCATACAGTTTTATGGTTGAAAAAGTGCATCTAGTCATTTATAAAAGAATGCTTTGTGCAATTTCTAAAATTTTCTATTATCTTAATTTTAGAAAGTATATATCTAGTCATTAATAGTTCAAAAAAATTGTTGAAAATTTTATTTCATTTTGTTATTTTTGTGTGTAAACTCTTAATTGTTTCTTTTTAATAAAACTATTTTGAGAAAATGTCTTCTTATTTGAAGAAATTCATTTTATCGCTAATATTTTACCAATATATATGTCTGTTATCTTGTTAAATCTATATTTACTGTCAAAATATTTCGATTATTTTCTATTTGAGCTTTCATAATTCTGATAACTCTTTAATGCGATTTTTGCTAAAAATATAATATTCATTATGAACAGCAATTTTGCTCACAGAAACAGTCACTTTGATCAATATGGTTTTATATAATTACTCAAATATAAAATTTATCTATTGAAGGAAAATATAATTTTCAATTTATATATTTTTACTACCTGTGTTTTATCTAAATTCTTATTCCAAGCATTAATTTCCTCTAATAATTATTAAAGACTTAATATATATGTTAGTCATATTAATCAATCTATTAGACTTTATTCCCAGAAAAATGCAAATTTTACTTTACTCAACTACCTGTATTAAATATTATTCAACACAATTTGTTAGTAAAATTGCTAAAATACCTTTTTTTTTTGATTAAAATGTAATATGTTAGTATTTTTTGTTTATTTATGAGAGACCTGAATGAATATTAATGATGAAATTTTTAATTGGTAATTCAGTTACTACAAAATGATTTTTATATTACCATATACTTAAATGAAAATGAAATTTATCACACTGTTATATAAGGAAAAATATTATTAAACATAGGTTTCTCACCAATATTTCAAGTCAATGAATATTGCGAAAGTTGAAAATACCCTTTAAAATATTGTAAATTATTTCAATTGAATTTATAAAATGTAAGTCAAAGAATATTAATCTATTTTCCATAAAATCTAGGAAAAATAGATTCTCTATAAAGTGAATTTTATATTTTTTTTAAGTAAATATATACTACATTTTGTGTATTTATGCTTGCATTTTTTCTTTCAAATATTCCAATAGTATACTTGCTATTTTTTAGGTTTTGCCAAAAGAATCCAAATTTAAAGTGTTTCTCTAATGTTTTTGTGGAAAGGTTTTACTGCAAAAAATCTGCTAAGGAATATAAATTGTGTGTATGTTATTTCTGTTTATAATTACTGGTATAAAAAAAATAGAAGTATGAAATAAAAAGTATAAATTATTCAAATATTTCTGATGTATTTTTGAGCACTCAAACAAATGGTTTTAAATATTAACCACAGTATAATTATTCATTTAACATTAGCTAGTTCGTGTGATACCTTAAATTGTATGTAAATTTAAAATCTCACAAATTTTAATATTACTCATTCATATGAATGCTAGTAATGAAGATCTCATAACCTGTCACAAAGCGATTCTTCATGTATTTTATGAATTTTTATTTTAAAAGTTAATCTATAATTATATATCTAAAAGCAGTAATTTATAAGATTTTTTTTTAGTATTAGTACTCAGTCCGATTATTAGAACAAATTAATAATTTGTTATTAGGGATCTCACAAGAGTTACTGAAAAGATTTCTCTTGTATATTAATTCATGCCATAAAAATTATTGTGCAATTTTAATATTAAAAACGTTGGTTTGAATTGAAACAACAAGTTACTAAAAAAATTTCGATTTTATATATTATTCACTGCTTTCAGTTCGTAATTTTCGTTCTTTCATATGGCTATTACACTAGTGTTATTCAAGGATTTCCAACTCGTTACCCTTAATACAAGTTACATCAACCATGATCAAGCTAGTACAATGTATGTAAATAAAGTGGCAATTGCAGAAATTGTAAAAGATACAATTTCTGCATCACCACAAAATCATCATAATATAAATTAAGGTTATAATTTCTGGATCATATTAATGTAAAAGAAAAAAATCTGAGTGAGGAGAATGTATTGTTGAAGACACAATATACACAACAGTGAAAAAACGAAAATTTTATTAACTGGCATTCAATGACAAACACATACCACATTTAAGTATAAAAATCATTACTTCACAAATGTTTGTGAGGCAAAGCATATTTTTCAAAATCGTGCTTTCATGCACATTTAACAAAATGCTTAAAAAGTTCAAATAGATGCATAAAAATATACGCTTTGAAACAATTTGTAGATCACAGCTTTTCAAACATATTGTCTTTCAAGTAATAGATATCTTTGATCAGTGCATTCTTGATTGCACAAGCATAATTATATAAACTTGTGAAGTTCAGGTAAAAATCTTTCAATCGAAAGAGTTTAAGGCACAAATAATTTTCACACATTTGATAGTGTAGGGCACATTTCATATAGTATATCTCTCTCATCAATTAGATATAATTGTTAAATTGCTCGCAAAAGCAATCAAGTTCACTTAAAAAATATCAATTCTAAAATTTTTTTAGACAGTGATATTTTTAAATAATCATAAAAAACAGGATTTACAAATTTATGCTCATGAATTAATATCATTAATTACAAAATGGAAATTTAAAATCCAATTTCAGATGTATGATTATTTATCAATGTTAGAAGATGTTGATAAGCTGAATTTAAACATTTATTGTAACACAAATTATTGCACTACAAATGTGTTACATTATAACCTTTGAAAATAATAAACAAGTTTTTTGAACATATCTTACTATAATTGATATTAATTTTATCTTAAATCGACATATAAAGATAAACATTTTAAAATCAATGAAAGATTAACAGATAAGACTGTTTACAACTGGAAAAATTTAATCAATTTAAACTAAATCTTTCCGGGAATCAAATTCTGCTAGTTCCCCCCCCCCTCTTCTTTTAATGTCCAGGGTTTTTACTAGATTAGTCAAACTTTTCATGTTCTAACAAAAAAGCTAACATGCTCAATAAACAGATGCATAAAGAGAAAACTGAAATACACATACATTTATTATACATACACATGTACAGACAAACAATTTATAAAATTTTAAAGAGAAATGATCAATAGAAGAAAAATGTTTAATGCCTCTTTGAATATTTTGATCAAAATCGATCCTTCAGTACTAAATAAAAAAAATTATTTAAAATATTTTGGCACTTCTTGTTTAGAAAGATCATCCCTTTTTAACATTTAGGGAAAACATTTGGCTTCAATTCTCAAGACTTATATTTGATGTGGTAGGAAGAGACTAATTAAAATTTAATTTAATTAAAATATACAGCACAAAGTAATTTTAAAAACATCATAAAAACCTTAAATTTAAAAAAAAAAAAAAAAATCAAGCATAATTTTCAGATGAATTTAATCTTATTTTACACAAATCATATCCCAAGGATTCATAATAAATTAACATTTTAAAACAAAGCATAATTGTTATTTTAATAAAAGATAACTAGAATAAATAAATGAAAAATTAAAAGGCATTTAAACTATTTTCCTTCATTAAATATTGAGCACTTTCCATTTTAATCTACATAGTATTTAACGAGGAAAAAAGCATTCATGATAGTAATTCATGAGACAAAAAATAAACAGTTCAATACAAAGAGGACAAACACTTTACTTAGGTAACTGCTAAGTAATAACACTGCAAAATGCACACATAGAATGAAATTAATAACATGAAAGTTATTTACAAGTGATGTACAAAACTAGATTTAATGTTTAAGGCACAATGATACATCCAAAATGCTGAAATCAATTTAGAATAGAAGCTCTCATTGTAAATTTTATACTATCACATATTTATACACATACACTTTAAAAATACACTTTGTCAGAGGTGAATTTTCGTTTCTATTGTACCCCTATGCACAGAAAAAATATCCAGAAGTAATCAGTATAAATTTCTAAATAATGAATTAAGACTAGATAAAGTAAAAGCAATTAGGTTTTTGTGCTTTTTCAAGAAATGGAAACTTTATCACAATCAGTAGGTTTATCATCACATGAAAATTCCATATTTTAATGCAATTGATTAAAGAAGAAAGTAAATGTTTACAGTAAGAACTTGGAAGTTCCCTCCTCTGACATAAGCAAAAGAGTTATACACTTCATTTAAATGAAGACTATTTTGCTAGTTACCAGTTCAATTTAATTATTTAACAATGTGTGATTCAAATTTGCATAAACCTTATTACATGATGATAGACAAATTACATACATTTAATGGAAAAAATCACACATTTTGTTGTAATCATTCACAAGCAAGAATGTACACAAGTAATGATACATTTATTAAAATAGAAAATAAACATTATCCTACAACTAATGTTTATTTCTAAATGACAATAATGGCAATTAAAGATCCAAAAACATTTAGACCTTTTTTTCTTGGACATCAAAATTTTCCTTTAAAACAAGAAACATCATATAATAAATGTGGTTAAGATGAGATGCAATAGCATAACATTCTTTGGTTTGCAATATGGTATTTCCATTAATAAACATTTAGCTTTAAAAAGTGGAAAATACAAAATGAATTCCTGGCTTTCTGATTAAATGGTTTAAAAAATGAAATAAAATCATGTATAAATCACAAATCCCAAGCAGTTGTATGAAAAGATAATTAACAATTGTAAAAATGTTATGAATGAATAATTAAGTTTCACGGTTTTTAACACTTGTAATGTACTGTTGATTCTTTCTTTGGTGTATTCCCAAAATTCAAAATTTTTTTCCCTGATATATTTGAGCAACGTAGTACATAGAATACAATTTATAACAGAACAGTTCAAGTGATTTTTCTCTCTAAAAAAGCTCTTTAAAATGGTTAGTATTCCCTGGGTTGTGATTATCCATGACAGATGAACTTTTACACATCATATCCGGTCACCTACATTTAAGAATAAAAAATTCAAAATTAATAACTTTTTAAAGGAAATACATTTCACATACACATTCTAAAAAATTTATCAGTATTATATCAAATAAACTTATTAATCTAAACATACATTATTTTATATATATATATATATATATATATATATATATATATATATATATATATATATATATATAAACTTACTACAGTTTAGATGGCAAAAATTCTACCCAAATAAAAACTAAAATTAATATTGTTTATATACTAGTTATGAGTTAGCAATATTAACACAAAAAAAGGGTCTTTGACAGCAATAGCTTTTTAATTTAACATTTTAAAATATTTTTAAAAAATCCCATTATTTAGTTTTATTTCTAGTTGACCTTGTTATTTGTTAAATTATGCTTATGAAAATAAAATCCACAAATAATTAAATATTAAATCTTTTTTAGATAATATATAATAAAAAAGAAGTAAACTTGTTCTGAATAGAATCAAATAAGGTTTACATTAATAAACACAATAAAAATTTCTACCATTTATGTGAATACTTAGTAGGTCAAGCACACCTGCCAACCTTAGAGGGGGAAAAAAATCAGAATATTCTACTGATTTTGAGGGTGGAAATCAGGAGACACTACTAGTGACATTGTTACTTGAAACAGAATGCTCAAAGCAGCAGTACAGCAAAAAGAAAATTTTACTGTTTAGATTATACATCTTGAGAATTATTTATAATAAACAGGTTTTGTGTTAATCTTAATATTTCAATAAAATATTTATCAACTTTATAAAGCAAATATGAAAAATAAAAGCAATTATACTACATGTTAAAAAAATAAATATCAGCATTTATGTCCTAGTATTTAATTAGGGCAACTTTTACTACACTAGAACTTATAAATATTAAACTTCTAAAATTACATAAACAATATAAAATTCATTATTAAATAAATTTAATTCAGAGACAAATCTCTTTATAAGAATATAGAAATTATCAAATGTTTTATCCCTAATAAAAGTAATACATTTCAAATTCGAATTACTCATGACAATAAATAATTTGTTCACCTTGATGCCACATCACTGTCATCAGATCTTAAAGATAAGTTCAGAGCACGATTGGGTGAAGCACCATTAACAATCTCATCATATTCCATGTATTCATCATGCTAAAATAATATTTTAATAAAATATTTTAATTAATAAAATTAATATATTTTAATAAAATATCGACTAAAAATAATGTTTCAATACATAATTTTAGTCTATTTCACTCTGAGAGGCTAGAAAAAAATTAGATTTAAAATTTCATTTAGACTCAAATAGAATTTTTTCCTATGCAAAGCAATACTTGGGCTAGATAGAGTTATAAATTTCCAAAATAAATTATCTCAAAGACAAAAGTGAAGTTTGTCTGCCACTAATTGGTCATTTCTGCACACAATGGCAAATTACACTAAGATACATTTTAAAGAAGTTTCACCACAACTACAAACATCCAAGCCTAAGTTGGAATTCAGAAGTACAAACTGCTGAATTGAAAATAAATAATTTTATATAAAACTAATTAGGGCGAGAACTACAATTTAAAGCAAACTTTGAATAAAAGCCCAAATCCAAAGAGAAAATTGACCCCAAACTGTTGGACAGAAAGGCAGGACATTCATGCAAAATTGGAATATTAAACTCTGTGGCATAACAGCCCATGTGGGCCAAGGCCTACAGTGCCCATCATTTTTCTTTTGACTGAGAAGGCCTGGGATGCAATGCACATGTCCTTATTAGGTGGTCAGCCTAATGCGAAACATCTAGTGTTTAGATTCAAAGCATGCTTGATACTCAGTTTATCGGCCCACTAAAGGGATGAAAGGCTGAGACAGCCTGGCCCAGTCAGATGATCGAAGCTCGGGAGCATGGAACACTACCACTAGGCAACCGGGCTTCAAAATTGAAATACCGAATGTTATAAATTACAAGCAATAACAAATGGATGAAAAAAGCCCTCTTACTGAAATAAATATCCGAGATTTAAATCATTAATATAAAATAAATTCATTTTACTAGAAAAAAATTTTCAGCAGAATTTAATATAAAGTATTTGTTGAACTTAAATTTTGTTTGCTGAATAATTATATATATGACATAATTAAATCTTTAATACCTCACATTCACAAATATTTTTACCTTAAAAACTTACTTTCTATAAAAAAAATCACAAAAATTAAAATAAAGTATTTGACTGTCAACTTTGTAAAAAATAAGAGTCAAAGAAAACAAATGACATATTACAAACACCTTAGCTGAATTAAGCAGATGTTAATTTTTTCTTACACTTAATTGTAAATCAATTCTTTTATTCAGAATTTCTAAAAATAACTGCTTAAAATCTAGTTTATTTAACTTTCTATAAAGGGCAAAAATTAAATAAATTCTAATTTCAGAGAAACAAACACTTTTGTTTTTTAAAAAAATGTGAAGCAAATAAATTTTACTGACATTAATGAATTCTAATACCAGTTTAATTTAGTTTCAATGAAAATTTGATAGATTTTCAAAGCAATCTGGATGGATAAATTTAACAAGAGAATGTAAAATGTTTACAAAAATTAAGCATTATCGGAAAAATTAACTTTTAATTGCACAGTATAATGCATATTTTGACCACTCAACATTTCTATTTTTTTAAATAGGATGTAAACCTACTGAAAATTGGTTGAATTAAATTAATGACATTTGTCAAACTAAAATAAAAGAGAAAAATGCATGTCTAAAATTGGGCAATATACAACATATTTAAGAAAAAAAACCTGTAGTTCTTTAAAAAAATAAATAAATAAATACTTTTATTTTTTAAATTTCAAAATAGTCCAACAACTTTAAAATACATGGGTGAAATATTATAAATGAATAATCAGAATAATTTTTAACCTCATAACAGGAAAATATAAAAAAAAGTTTAAGCAAAAAAATATAGACAAATTATAATTGCAGAAAAACTTATAATCATTGAAGTCGTATGAAGATCTAAATTTTTGATATACTTTATAAGAATTTAATTATGCACAGCACTCACCTGTGTATATCCATTAGCTGCAGAAACATCCTCCTCATTATATGTTTTGACTAGAAGAACACGAGGACTTTCAACACGAGCTCTCATTTGGCTTTCATTATGTGGAGAGGTTTCATTTGGCTGCCTCACTCCACCATTGTATACAGGCACTGGCTGGGTAGGCACATGTGGAGTTCTTTGCACATAATGAATTCCTCTTGATAAATCATCATTTACTTCTCGCAAAGGGCCATCTATAATTGGAGAAACATTATAACCTTGGTTCAGATTGTTATTCACTGCCAGATTGCTAAGGTTTCTTTGCCCTATTCTATAGTCATGAATGCACTGTGCAAATTCTGATTCAGAGCAATCACTTCTATCAGAACTGGCAGGAGAAGGGGGTGAACTAGGTGGAGCATAAAATGCTGGTCCAGACTTTTCTTTGCCTGAAGTGTGCTTTGTGATAACCGACACTCTGTTGTTTTCAACTTTTTTGGGGGTCTTTGCCTTCGGGGACCCTATAAAATAATTTCAAGTAAATATATAAGCACGGAGTCAATCTTTAAAAAAAAATAATAATAAAAAAAATTCTGGTAAATTATTAAATCTATTAATACAGTAATAAAAATTTGATAAGATGCATAAATTCTAAATCAAGTAACTCAAAATTAAAGATCATTAATATGCTTGCTACATTACTTAACTAACTATAAAATAAACTATTTCAATGTACACAATTTACAAGTATACAAGACCTTACTAAGATTAGTCACACACTAAGATTTCACTGATGTCATCCATTAAAGTCTACTCCCAATGTTTACATCAACATTTTTATACTTTCACGAAAATCTTTTAAAGTTATGTTAAATTTATAAAACTATAATAAACATGCCCTAAATATACATTCTAGCAAAGTATAGTGCTAACCAATATTGTAAATTTGAGAAAGTTTTGTCAATGAAGCTATAGCACATTACTATTATTGAAGTTCTACAATTTGATCAATGTTGAATTTAGAATAACAATCATTTAATAGCAGACTAAAGATTTCACACTATTGCTAATCTTAACTGAAGTTCCACTATTAAGTTTCTCTTCTATCAAAACACATAGAAGATTTAAACTGCAAATCATGGACATTTCAGGAAAAAAAAAAATTCAATTCTCTTTTAATACAATCATTGTCATTATTAATGCTGAAGGTCAAACTTTTATTCTCCTGATTTGTGAAGTGTTTCACCTTAATTTACAACAACACAAAAAAAAAAAATAATAATAATAATAATTCAAAGGATTTTTTTAGTCAAAACATCAACTATCATTACTAATGTAAAATTAGACAATTATTTAATTGGACAACATTATATTTTAAGCAAATTAAACATGAATTAAAAGACGGATAAAATTTTATCTATTATATCACGAATAATTGTCAATCAAAATTTTTTCTTTATCATATTCTAAAAACTGTCATACATCACAAACAGCTACTTAATCGACAAGACAGCTGTTTAAATTTGGAGTACTTAGTAATAGTATTGGAGGTTATTTTTTATTTGTGACAATAAATATTGAAGATGTTAATACAATCTAGTTGTAATGTACAAGATTTTTCTAAATATTCCACAATAATAATCAAAGCAAATATGTACATTCAGTTTAAAAATTAGAAGAAAATAGACTTGGCAATTGACAAAAAATAAAAATAAGTTTAAACTAAAACTAAAATTACATCAAATTAAATACTATCTTGTGATTAACCACGATTTCACCTACCAATAGATTTAGATTTCTTCTTACCAATATTTTCAGTTTTTCTTTTATCTGGGTCAAAAATAAGCTGGTATTTTTTGAAATGCTTGTCTTCAGATGGCACATTCCTCACAGTGTTTAATTTGTAGAGTGCTGCACGAAACCTTTGTTTGGCTTGCATATAATATCCTGAGTTTTCTGGGTGGTAGTGGCCTTTTAACTTATCCCAATCCTGTAAAAAAAATTAATTAATTAATTAACTTAAATTTAAATGTACATCCTATTATAAAACTTTGAATTTTTAACCTGTTTTAAAAATAAATTCATGCATCATAAAATTTTAAAGTAAGAAAGGTATGACATCACACCAACTTTTTACTTAGAAAAAATTTTGAAGAAACTTTCTGACAAGCAAAAAAATTTCTATTTCTAATTAAAAATACAATTATTATAAGAAAAAGAAATTTTCTAATTATAGGTTAAATGCAAATTCTGCTTACATTTTGCCACAAAATTGGCTGCGGTGAAGCTAATACATTTATATCTAAAATAGTATTTATCAATTATATCAAACAATTTTTGTCAAATATGTTGCTCAGTGTTGGAATTTTTAATATTTTGGAAAATGTAAGGATAATAATGCAGCACTGAACTTATATCTACACTAAAACAAAATAACTATACATTTATGTTCCAATTTTTTAATCATAAATTTAAAATTTACATGAACAAAAAATTAAAAATATAAATGCGAGTTTAATTATAATAGTAAAACTTTAGGAAGGTCAATAATACAACTTTTAGCAGGGAATATTTTTCGCTTAAATGGTTGATTGGATAACACATACATAGCAAAAAAAGAAAAATATTTACCACTTAACAGCGAGTTCTCCAAGGCAAGATATTAAAATAAAATTAAATATTGGATTAACATTCATAATTAAAGATTACTAGATAGATTAAAGATACATGCAGTTATGTAACAATACTCACTTGAAACACTTTAGTATCTTCAAGGGTCCACTTAGCAGCATTTTTATGGCTCCATCGTAATACAAAATAGCACTTATCACGATCTGTCCATTTCAATAGATCTCCATATTTTTCACTGTTTAAAGCTGGTAACAGAAAATCTTCAATGAGCCTACGGCCTATTCGAGTCATACCTTTCTTCTTACCCTGGAAAATACACATTAAGTCATTAACTTTTAGTCATTGATCGCTAACATAACTCTGTAAATTGAACATACATAATTCGTAAGGGCTAGAATTTAATGAACATCAGAAATCTCGATATCATTAGACATCTACACTTTGGATATTTGTTGAATAACAATTGCTATACATTCACAGAAAGCAGTACTCACATAAACAAAATGAATGAATGCTGAAAACATCATTACTATAAATTAAATAATTGTAAATTAAGATAAAGTGGCAACAATCATGCTAATCAATTTCTAACCTCTATGCTCTGTTGCTTATCTGGACATTTTTGGAAGAGCTGTTGTTTGCCAAGTTTAACTTTATTATTCGCTAACTTTATTTTAATGTTACTAAATATATTGTTTTCTTTTATGTCAGTATAATTTGTAGTTTAAAACAATTATTATCTGAAAAAATAGGAAAATTTGTAAGCTATGATATTTGTACTACTGATTAAAAATTTTTTAATTACTAAATATAAAATAAGTAATACACAAATGTTAAATTAAATTTTTAATTAAGAAAAAACATCTCTATAACAGGAAATAGTCAGATTTTATTGTTTTAGTAAAATTAAGGATGTACTATTACAAAATAGCACAGGTTTTTTTAATTTTTATAATGTTTCATAAGTGTTTATTAGACACCATTGAATAAAAATGTTAAAAATATTTTTAAGGAATTTATAAATATAATTAGCTTAAAATAAAATTCTGTATACAAGTTTTAATAGAAAATATTCTTATACTTAATAGTAGAGACATAACTTATAAATAAATAAAAGGTATTTCAAAAGTTTTAAATATACTGACTTTAAAAAGAAACTTTAATTTTTCTAATTGATGAAATTAAGTTTTAGTTAATATAAATGAATTTTAAAATCTAAATCAAAATTGATCTGTCTATCACATATTCTTTACATTTTGTTTGACAGATTTTTAGACAATATAAATTATTATTATGCATCTAGTTTCGAATTTTAAAATCAAGTTTTCAACGTTTCAAGCGTTTTCAGAACAGTTTTTATTTGACTTGTAATTTTATAGCTTTTATATTAACACTTTGTTAATATAAATAATTAAAAAATATATAAAAAAATAAAAAATGCTGACTGATGGCTGAGTGGTTAGCTCTAGGTCTACTTACTACTGAGCTGTGGGTCCCGGGTTTGAATCCCGGGTCGGGCATTTAACTATATATTTGTAATTTATATCAAGTTAAATTACAAAATTGATATAAATTACAAATATATAGTTTTAACTTATAAAGCAGTTTTTAACTTAAATGTTTGTTGTTTGTTTTTATGGCGCAATGTCCAAGTAAGGACAAGCTGTGCGGTTTTAACTTAAAAAAATCCTTCTAGGGAAATAATGAAATCAAGCATAATTATCATTCTACATTGTGTAAAACTAAGAATTAAGAATAGTTTTTAATGTTACAATTGTATTGAATGAAACAGCAAAATAATTCCAAATAAAAATATTAAAAAAAACTTTTAAAAATTTCGATAGTCTTATTAAATATAGTAAAAATAGAAATTTTTAATTTGTAAAATAACCACACGAGAAAACTTCTTTAATAAAATTGTGAAATATGAATGCTAAAAATTTCCTTTTTTATTAGATCTGAATAATTCCTGGTTTGGTTGGTCGCTTGTTCAATTTTGGGCTAATTAGATTGGGTTCTATAATTTAAAGTTTAATTCCTGGTAATAATTTAGATAAAATAATTTAATAATAAATATATCAGTTTTGGAAAAACTTATAAATTTACACTATTTTTGGCTGAGAAAACTTTTATCTTATTTGAAAAAGCCATGGATTAATAATTTGGTTTTAAACAAAATGAACCTTAACCTATTTATGGCAATATACATTTCAAGGATGGGGGGTCATAAAAATTTCTATATTGTTGAAAATTTTAAACAGTGTAGACATCAAGTATTAAATAAACTATACCCAATTTCATTAAAAATAGTGTAGTTCCATCTGTGGTGTGTAAAATGAGGAATAAATATTTTTTCCAAAAATAAAACATGATTAATGCATTTTTGTATTGAAAAATGTAATTAATACATATTTATTGTTCATAAATACATATATTTCAAATATATATCAGCTCCTTTTCATTGCTTAAATATTGTGTAAGTTTTTTTAAACTATATTACAATATAAAATAAATGATATTTTTTAACTAATTCCAAATTACTGAAAGTCCAATTATTCTTCTAATACTATTGCTGAATCCAATTCTAGCTCTGATTTTTTTAATTTTGTGTCTCAAGTTTAAAAATATAACCAGAACTTTAGACTTTAAAGAAGATACTTTTTTATATTGATATTTGTATAAGAATTTTATAAAGAAATTATTCTGTATACTATTATACAATTTTTTATGTGGGGGATGTCAAATATGTATCGTACTTTGATGCCAGTTATGCCTAGTTACAACACTAATTGAAGGAGTCATGAAAGCATTTTCAATTATTTTTATTATAAAATGGTGTTAATAAAGCAATTAAAAACTTTTTTAGTGTTTGATAAGTCTTGTATATTATTAATAAAATAAAAATATTAAAGACATCTATGCACATCCTATTATGCAAATTATTCAGATTTCTCTGATTTTGTATTTTACATTATGTAGATATCTAATGGATATCAGATCTTGTATTTTTTGAATATCTAGGAGATATTTTAGGGACATTTAAAATACCAGACAGATATCAATATCTAAATATCTACAGGATATATCCATTAGCAGAAACCGTTTGAATGTCTGGTGAATGTATCATAAATGTTCAGATATTATGTGCCTATCTAAGAAGACAGTGATATTGAGATAAATGTCTCAGAGGTATCTTTAGGATGTTGAGTCTTTTTGTGGCAGTTTGATTCTGTTATTTAATCATCTTTATACTTTATTTAATAACATTTTTTAAGTTAAAATTTTTTCTTTTATTTTAATAATAATTACTTTCAATTGAATGCGCTTGTTTTATTACAAAACATAGTAACTTTAATTTGTGCAACCATTATACTGAGTTAAAATATTTATAAGTTAAAAATAACATTTATTTCAGCATTTTAAACTTTTTATCGATTTATATATACATAAATTAATTCAATGAAATATCTTACAAATGTTAACATGAAAGATTTTTAATCATCAATCAAATCGCTTAATTCAGAGTACCATTAATTAAATTTATTTTTAAATCTAGAGTAAAAATTAAATGTGAATATAATAAAATATTTAAAAACAATCATAAAATTTCATACTCAAGATGGCATAATAAAAACCTTACACAAAGCGAAGTGAATAGCAGTCTAAAACATTTCAAAACTAAAATACCAGTTTTCTATACACAGTAAACTGAAACTTACATTCCGGCTCCGTTTAAATTCTACATAACTCAAATCATATATATATTAATAATGAAGCCAGGAATATATATACATTATCTATTACCCGACAACATAAAATAAATTTTTAATTTTTTTTAAACATACACTTACACCATGCAGTACTGAAGTACTACTATTACCATGTGCTTAAAAACAAAACTAATCCATCATTAACTGACAATAAGCAAAAATAATATAAATTAATTACGAAATCAAAAGGTCAACTTCATACTTTTTTTCTGCACAAATATTTAAGGATTTTTCGCTTAACAAATTAAGTTTCTTTAATTTAATAATAAAATATCGATAACCACGTGTTTTCAAATCACTAATTTATTTCACATTATTTACATACTAAAGCTTTAAATTAATTACTATTAATTCAATCAGCATTTTAGTCCACAATTTAAAATCAAAAATTTAAAATTTGAAACACCACGTGGGGAAAAAGGCTTCGGACAATGGGTATACATCACGATTTTTTTTTTTTATCTCCAGATTGCGCGCGATTACGAAAAATAAGGATGGCGGGTTTTTAAACTGCCGCAAGGGAATTCAGAAACATAAAAATACATTAAAAACTTACCTTACAATCTAATATACTGTATCTCTAATCTTTAAATTTAATATAGTTTCAATAATCACACGAAACAGACATGCAACAGTCGGTTCTGATATCAACAGGAGTATGAGCACGCACTTTAGTCTATGGCTGACCTTCGAATCTTCCAGTACCCAGTTTTCATTCTTCCCTTTTCACAAACAACGTTCTCTTGGTTGAATTTGTCACGTGACTCGAATGTGCCATTGCCGAAACGAGAAAGTAACTGGCTGAGGCCGAACCGATAACGGAACAAAAACTTCAAACTACTACGCTGCAAGAAAAGCTTGTTTCAGGGAGAATCTACTTTGTTTGGCGATTTATCGCCTTTCTCTTTGTTAGTTTCTCTTTTCGTAATAGATTACGTAATATTCGAGGTTTAATTAGTTTCTCTATTCCAAGTCAGTTGGGTTCGTATTATGTAAAAGTTACCGGAGTTCCCAATCTTATTTTGTACTATCTCCCATTTGATACTTGATTGGATATTTGAGGATTTTACTCTATACCTGGGCTATGTACTTAATTATTTCGTGATTGGTTTTAACAAATTTAAAATATATATTAATCAAGAAAATAAAAATGTTTTTTTAATTCTGTATCAAGTTTAGAATTTTTTTTTACAAATGTATTCAAATAAATCTTTTTTAAAGAGCTCCTCTTTAATCAATTTTCGAATTTGCAAATTGGAACTCCTCATCCTATTTTCGAATAAATTTTTTTCAAGATGCAGTAAATGAAATGAATTTATTATGCCAAAAAAATTACTTATTTATTTCAATTTACTTTAATTCAACTGAAAATGAAAAATTTTAAAGATATTTTCAGTTTTCTTATAAAATACAAGGTTTAAAAATAAATAAAATATATTCTCTATGTAAGCTAAAAAAAATTGAATTTCAAATGTAAGAATTCCTTTCCTTTTCCTCGATTTTTTGCAGGTTTACGGCCTCATGGGATTAGTAACAGCATAACAACACAACAATTACCAAAACAAATAAATGAAACAATTCTATTTTTATAAATGTGAACAAATTCATAAATGAAACAATAATTTTATTTATGAATTTTATTTATGACTTTATTATTTTATTATTATTTTATTTATATATTACTTCAGTTTCAAAATGCTTATATTATTATTTGTTGTTTTGTGATCCTATTTTATTATTAATGTAAAAAACATTAATAAAATAAAATCGGATATAAGAAATAGGAAAAAATAAATAGAAGTCATGGTATGTTTTCTGACACTTTCATTTATACATTTTCTTATAGTAAGTTATATTCCTGTTGAAATTAAAGAAAATTAATTAACAGAAATGTTCATGTCACTTTATTTATTAACTAGCTCGTAGATTCGATGTTGGTTGCGGTTCGGAGTGCACTAAACTGTAAGTCTCGATCTAATCCTTTGCTTAAGTGTCGTTAAAGCACACAGCATAACTTTGGGACTTACGGGGCAGTTGCTCCTGGCTCCCCCATCAGAGGCTCAAAATCGAATAGTAAGTTTATTTTACGCTGTCAGTCGAATAGAATCGTTTGTTAAATCGAATAGAAATTTCGTTGCTAGGAAGCAGAGAAGCCCCCAAAGAAGTTTTTGCCCTTTGCACTGATTAGGCTAAGTGGGACCCGGATAAAATATGAACCAAACCAAATTCCACTTCTTTTATATCATTTTACTTCTGTCTGAAAATTTGTTTCTGTTTCGCTAAATGAGCTCCAGAGGCTCAGTAGCTTCACGCCGCTTCCCGTAAGTTCAGCAAAGTGCAGCATCATTTGCCTCTTGCAGTGGTTGGGAGGGTGACCACGCTGTACTCTCCCTCACTGGGTTGCTGGAACTCCATGGGCTGGAGACGTGTCCACGTTAATATGTGACAGCCAAAGTCATTTCCGCTGGTGTGGCGTGAATGTGGAGAGGAAAATGCTAGCTCAGGTGTGACCTCGTCACCTGACCGTGGTTCAAAAGGACGAGGCACTTGGTTGATGCGTGAGTATTCCAAACCCATTAAGTTTAATGGTACAGCCCGGGGCTCGCCTTAACCACTATGTATGTATGTTTTACTAAATGAATTACGGCTTTTTTAATTTAGAATTTATCAGGGGAAAAGGTGTACTAAAATGTAGGGTTGCCATCCTGGTAAGAAATGAAAAGGCTAACCTTAGGTTAATCCCTTAAAAGTGGAATACGTGAGATATTTTTTGTATAAAGCATACCAAAATAAACAAAAACTCAAAAAATTGGTAAAAGAATTCACTTTTAAATAGTTTCAAGTTAAATGTAAAAACATAAAATCTCATAGTTAAACGCACAAAAGTGTACTCATTGCAAAAACCTGTTTTAAATCTGGATCCAGTGATAAATTGAAAATGGAAACACTAAATTAAAGCAATAGGGACAGAAGCAGAACTTATTAGCTAAATTTTTTATTTATAGTATATCGAAATAAATTATAATTCAAATAAGTAAAATTACCTCTGACAGAAATTTCAATTTAAATGTGAAAATATTAAATTATACAGTTGTATTCCTTAAAGTGAACTCATAACATAATAATTATAATTACTATGAACAGCTTTTTAAAACAATATTTTACATTGGGAAATGAAATCTCATGTACAGGTTAGCTTAAAGCAAATCGAATGAGGTATATAATACTTAAAAATCTCTCTTTAATTACGAAATTATTAAACACTGAAATCGGTACCCTTTCCAAACTTATTCCAATCCCTTTTTGATCGGTGACGCATTAGGAAAATAGAAAACGAATTCGCTGAAGAAAGTAAAAATAATAATTATTATTAAAAAAAATACACCTGGAGATATAACGAATAAGGGGAGATCATATGCCGTCAATGTTTTACTTTCAATTGCCTAGAATAAGGCGTAGATGATAATTTTAAAAAGAGGAAAAGAACCACACGCTCCTTTCTTGAAGCGAGTAGAGTTCCGCAAGAGAATAATCGCTTAAATTACTTACACACACGCATATATACTCTAAAAAATTCTAAAATAATTTAATCTCCAAGAAGTAAACATTTGAACAAACATAAATTGTACAAGTTTTGTGTGTAATTTGTTACATCATTTATTAAAGTCGATGTTGACTTTATGAAATACAATTTTGTGCTACACTTGAAGCATATTTTCTTGAAGTTGTGTACATTCTTGAAGCATAACGACAATTTTTCAATGACTTAATCTTTTTGTGTGCAAATCAGCTATCTCAAACTCGTATTTAAAAAATTACAATTCATTCATAATTTAATGAAAAATTCCTTTGTCAAGAAATGAGTTGAACATGTCAATTAAATTTTAAAATTTAACATCCTACTTCTGAATGGACAGTATTCAATGACTTTTGAACAGCAGATATAGTATTTTATTAATATAATTGTCATTGCTTGCAATTTCATCAAATGTAAAAGCTGTATAAATATCCGTAATATGGTGTCCAAGGATAGTAATCTTGGTTGGTCTCCCTTCAAAAACTTTATTTAATTCTAAAATTTTATTTATTATAATTAATTATATAAAAATTCTAACATAATTTTAGCAGTGTTATTAAAAGTAAACTCAATGGCACGACAACCGATATAGGTTTCAGTACCTACTGTACCATGCCCGTTTTCCTACCTTGGGATTCGATGCAAAGGCCCCCTTTGGGTGGTCAGTCTAACATGAAACCCCCAGTCTTTTTTAGTTCCCAAGCGTGCTTGGTTTTATTGACCTAGTGAAGGGATGAAAAACTGAAGTGAGCTTACCCCACACGCGAAGATCTAACCTCAGACCTCCGCTTTGGGAGTGGGATTCGCTTTGTATATGCCACAGGGCTTTTAGCAATGTTAAAACTTTGCACAAATTAAAGATTTCTGTTAAATAAAGTTGAATTTAATTAATTTTTGTAATATCTGTTTTTTATGTGATTAAATCTTAATTTAAACACAATTTTTTTACGTTTTACAAAAAAAAAAAAAAAAAAAAAAAAAAAAAAAAACATTATTTTAACATTTAATTATTCTTTTTTCTCTACTAAAACGCTTTTTTGTTTCATGTCACACTCAATTTTGGAATATAAATTTATATCTTGGAATAATTACTTGTCTTTTACCAATCTAGCTTATTCCTGTCCTTTCCAATTACAGTATACTTATATTTTCGTTAAGACTAATGTCACTACCAAAGCGAAATACTTTTTTAAGATTTTTTGGAAGCAATTAAATAAGTGTTAAAATTTTAATTACGAAATATATATTTTAAATATTAATACTTAAAAGGATTCAGAACAAATTTATCTCCATAAAAATACGCTTTTTAGGTATTTTTATGGAGATAAATTTGAATACGTTCGAATTAGATGGAAGCCATTTATTTTAATTTCATATTTTTCTTTTTCATATAGAATTAATTCCTTATCTTCGGTTATGAAATTATTACTACAGGTAAACAAAAATTATTTGCATTTGTTATATAAAAAAGTTGCAATGAATTCAGCAACTGATTACAGTAAGAATATATTTCATTGCTGATGAATGCGCAAACAGCGAACGGATTTTACCATATTTTTCAATGGCGAACTTATCAGGAGATAAAGCTTTTCAGATGCTGAAAGCTTTTGATTAATTTACTTTATCTTCTTTTAATTATTAAAGAACTAAAATGTCATAAAATTCATGGTAGCTATAGAAACATGAATGCTGAATTAAAACTAGAAAAAGTTTTGGCAAAGAACGAAAATAAGCACCTTCCAAGAGGAAGAGCGATTTAAAACGAAAATACTCTTAGTTTCTAATTCGTTTCCTAGGGTTGCCGAGTGCTCTCGCACGTTTGAAAAGAGGCGCCAAAAACAAAGCCAACGGAAGTTACAGCTACATTTTGTCTACTTGTGTTCATCGACTGCGAAGTGAAACGCCCTCTCATCTATCGTGCTTTCTTTGTCTTAAGTTAGCCACGAAATCGAAAGTTTTTTCCCTATTTTTGAATTATTTCCATGTTTGCCATTTTTAATTAATGATTTATAAAGAAGTGCAGTTGAATAATTTGTTATTCGCAGGTGTAGGAGATGACAGCAAATATTTTTAATTATTTTACGTAATTTTTAAAGCAAAGATCATTTTCTTTTTATACGCCTCATATAATACGTTTTTACTTATATATTGCATCTCTTTTTCTTATTTGTATTTCAGTTTTATTACATATAATCTTGTATTTCTAAATTAGTGAGCTGAAAATTTATTATTTAAATTAATTATTTACAGAGAAAATTAATTATTTATAAAGAGTATAAATTAAAACAGCATTTTTCTAATTCATCTTATAAATTTAAATTATTATATTTTATAAAATTACCATTTCCTGCCTCTTAAATAGTTTTATGTAATTAAATGTTTTAGAAGTCATTTTTTTATCAATCTAAATTCCATTATTCAAGATTCTGTATATAAATATTTTAAAACCGATTTGTGCTCTTATTTCAAATAATCGGTACATATTCAATGTTTATTTTATGAAATATATTATATGTCAGTTTTCCTTTTTCTTAATAAAAAAATAAACGTCGTTTAAACATATGTGTTAATGAAAAGTAATTGAATTTGAGATAAGATTTACAGAAATAATACGCTCAAATTCACGAGTTTCGATTTTTAGAAGAAAAATTTGGGTCATATATATGGATCATCCCAAATTCTTTTATTTGCAATCATTATTGAAAAAAGTTTCCTTTCAGTGAAAAAAAAAATCAGCAAAAGAATTTCTCATATAGTTAAATAGTTTAAAAAGAAACAGTAATTTCGACGCCGCAGGCGGACAGCATGTGTAAGGCTGTTATTGTCCGCTGCGTAGTAAACCCATCACACAGAGGCAACGAGACCCCCCTTTCGGGGCCGGAAAAGAGAGCCGTTCCAGTAGCCGGGATCTTTACAGACGGGTTATTACTCTGCCTGACCGATATTCTGGTCAATCATCATAAGTCTCTTGGCTCGATACCGAAACAAACCAGACAAGTCAGTCCGCCAACACTACGCGTATGCGCTATTACCAACGTTTATTTGACTATTTTTCACATGAATAAGCCCGAACGCGAGGTGAGGCCCACGCAGTGGACGTCACCTTTACATGCGCGAGCTGGGGGAATGAATGCCCTCATGGGGGACTTTGTGGGAAGGTGGGCCGTATTTACGCAAGTCTAAAGGGAAACCATGAAAACCTCTAGAACCCACCCCGAGCTGACTTGCAACTCTGCTGCTGGTTACAGGAAGAGCTGCAGCACGCCCTGTCGACGATGGTCTTGATACATATTTAGAATTTGTCACCGGAATAAAAGTTCAAATCGGCGACTTCTTCTTTGGTCTCTGTAACGGGTTGGCGGTCGCGATTGAACTTACCTTGCAATGTAGTAGAAAAGTTCGTACCGACATTGCCAGTTGTCGTTCTCTCAGACCCTGTGTTCCAACGAGTGATGCAGCTTTCCTCTGGAACAAGAGTTCTTGTGTCACAAATGATTGCGTACACAGACACTTGCTGGTGGATGTCTTCATCTGTTGATCATTGATCGTCTGAGAAACCACAGTTGTGGCCGGTCAATGTCAACTTATCAGTTTTATAATGAAAAATGTCTCTGGGAACTCACATTAACCTTGGTTGCACTACACTAAAGTTTGTGGAGACACATCCGCGGTCTCTGTTTGCCTCCAGGCATTATTGATATAGTCACTGTGTTGTTTTTGTCCACAATCTTGCTGTCCACAATCTTGGTTTTCGAATCTATGTGTTGTTGGACACCAGGTCGATTGGGCTCCTTAACCTAGTCACGTTCGGTGTTGGTCATATGATCCACTGCATGGTGGATTTGCTCCTCAAGAAGGTGAGGTGTGCCTGATCGTCAAGATGGTGAGGGTTGCCATATTGTAATGTTTGTGTATGTATTGTGACCCTGTGTAATCCTCAGTAAGGTGAGGTGTGCCTTGTTGTTTGTGTCTGTTCAGATGTGTGTAATGCACAGGGAACCTTAGTCGTTTATCACGTCTACCGCCACCGGTATGATTATTTCGAGTTTCTTAATAATATAAATTAGTTTATTTTTCGCGGTTTTGTTATTTAATATTAGATCGCTTCACGCTGGCAAGTTTACGTCTGTTGGTTTGTTTAGATGCAGCGCTGATGTTAGCGGGCAATCAAATGCGTAATGTTGTTGGTTTCCTTCTTCCCCCCATACACAGTATCCTGTCGTGGCCTTTCCCAGCCAGTGAACGAACGTTGGAGATTGGCCATGTGTGTGAAAAATTGGGCTAATTGTTGCTGGCCCACTAGTCGCTTTGTGTTCAGTTTCAGGAAGAAGGTATGTGTGTACCTGCCTGTGTCTGCGATATCCCACTCTTGCCACCTATTTAGGATTTCCTATAAAACTATTTTCTTTAAGTGCGACTGAGGTAGCTTGAGTATGTTATCCTGTGGTATTTGTGTTGCCCTTTTTGCTGCTTGATCGGCCTCTTCACTTCCTATGATTCCTGTATGTGATGGTACCCAGTATAGTTTAATTTCGTGTTCTTTTGTTAACTCTTGGAGCAACTTTTGTGTCTTTTGTAAAATTTGTTTCTCTATTTGTGTTTTGTTAACGCGTACAGACTTGACAGACTGTCCGTATGTATGTGTATTGCTACTGGGATTTTTTCATGAATCCATGCTAATTGCATATATTCCTGATTGAAAGACCGAGTTATTCCTATTCATGGGCAGTTGAGTGGTATTGATTAGCTGCGTGTTATTATAAACACAGATTGCCGCGCCAACACCTTCTTCTGTCTTTGATCCGTCTGTGGAGATATTGAATTGTGGCGATAGTGTGTACTGAGTTGATGGTAGATTAATGTATTTATCCATAATTTTATCAGCTGTGTGGATGGGATAGCAGCTTTGGACTGATATTCTTCTGCTTTTAGCATTTGTGTGCCTATTTGCGTATCCTCGTCGTATCTTAGCACGTTTGCCTCGGTCGCTTCCCTCAATACCTGGAGATGTAGTGGTATCACACCCGCTAGGACATTTAGCGCTACTGTGGATGTTGTTTTGTAGGCCCTCGTTATTCTGAGTAGAAATGGCCTCTGTACTGTTTGTAGTTTTTGGGTTGCCTGTTTACCTAGGTTTATTCCCTATACTAATGAGGCATATGTAAATATTCGTTCTGCTACTGTGTGATACCATGTTTTTAGGAGTTTGGATTTGATTCCCCAGGCGCGCGGTGCTACTCTGATTAAGTGTCCGTGTACTGTAATTGCCTTTTTTGTCTGAATGTATTGATGTGTGCGAGCCAAGCTTTGGTCTAACGTCACACCTAAGTATTTGATTGTTGTGACCGCCTTTAGTGATTTTCCCCCTATCCGGATAATGGGTTCTCTGTGTAGCTTATGTGGTTTGGCAAATGTGATTATGTTGCTTTTGTTGACCGATATTTCTAATTTATGTGCATTGCGTCATATGCATTGCATTGCATGCATTGCATCTGCATTGCGTCATGTTTCGAATGTGGCGACTGCTGTCTTCCCTATTGTTTCGATAACCTTTCGTGTTTTTCCTCTAAATTTCCTGAATCTTGTGCTTCAATGCGGTCCGTGGGCTCAACGGCGACTGTGATCGTTTTGCCCGTCAGTGTCTTTATAAAGACTTGCATCGTGCTTGCTTTTATCCTCGTCATCAGACATGATGAACATGGCTCCAAAGTTGGACGTGCGCAAGCACAGCAGATGCTTCAGGTCTTTCTTGTAACTTTGCTGTCTATACATTAGACAGTATGCAGTGTTGGTATCCACTAGTCTTCCACGATACACCAGTCTGTCGTCCAGCCACGAGTCAATGTGATGTCTTCTTGGTTTTTTCAGTCTCCTTGCTGTTTTTATGACAAAATAGTACTGCGTGTAGACAAAATCGTCCCTTCCCTTAAACTCGACACGGACACAAGGATAGCGCTCGACCTCATGCCTGGTGAAGGAGAACGCAAACCCAGTCTCTTCACAAAATTCATAATACGCAGTAAGAAACTGTTCGTTCACGTTGTCTTGCTTCCTTCTATGCCTACGTTTCATCTGTCCATGTGGAAAGTCATATTTATCTTCAAACAATTGTCCGTGCCACGGAAGTAGTTGGCGTACTGCTGCTGATCCACATGGGACAAGAATGGCAGATAGTCCCTTTCATGCATGTGCCTGACAGCAGAAAACTAGTAAGATGTAGCATCATCAATTCCAGTCTTTCTTGCTCTTCTGTTGAGGTGAACATAAAAGTTTTGGATGCAATAGGGGACCATTCGCTCAATAATGACGATCTGGTCGTCTCCAGTCTTCACAACCAAGCCATATGACACAGCGCACTTGTTAACCTGTTACATTTTTCAAAAGCTTAATATTCTATATATATAACTAATATTTCT
Source organism: Latrodectus elegans (assembly GCA_030067965.1). Taxonomy (NCBI): domain Eukaryota; kingdom Metazoa; phylum Arthropoda; class Arachnida; order Araneae; family Theridiidae; genus Latrodectus; species Latrodectus elegans. The sequence continues at coordinate 14,120,873 of CM057812.1, forward strand.
AATTTAACTATATTTAAACATTAATTTAGTTTCTGGATATTCACATAAAATATATGGGGTTTGTATCACGACTATAATAACATGAAAACCAGCTGTTTAGACCAGACGACTATGACTTCATATTTATCTATGAGTAAAAGTGATAACTCCCTTTAAAAGAAAAGAAGTTATCAGTGGGTTGTTATCAACATCCTGGTTAGGGGATGAATAGAAGGAAAGGGAAGGGAATGGATCGTATCTCTCTGTCCATTATTTTGATTGAAAAAGAGTTCTTGATAAACATAAGGTGGTTGAAATTAAGTGAAACCGAAAACAGATAGATTAGTGGTCAAGAATAAAATGATAACCGCAATGAGGCTTTCACTTTCATTTTTGGCATCTGTGACGTTAGCAGAACTGGGTTAACAATTTGAAACAATAACGAAATTATTGTCAGTGAAATTTTTTTAATGTCATCTAAGAATTATTTAAGAATTTAAAATTAAAAATTAGAACTTCTCTAAGAATTTAGAAAATACAATAAAAAATAGATTACTCAATACATGATATTTAAATTTGTTAAAGATGAGTATACGGCTTATTGAAAGTTATAAATTTCCAATTATATTGATTGGTTGTATTGCACTCAAGGGGACCCTATCATTTGAAAAAGATTCCACTGAAAATATCTAGATTCGAGATTGAAATCGAACCTATGAATTGAGCCGAAAACCAGAGCGATAACCATTTTGATTGCAACGAAAGAGAAACCCATAAAGAGCTCAAATTAATGTTCCCTTTAACAAAAATTTCGAATGTTTTTTTCAGTAAGTTTCTATTTCTTTAAGCAAATAAAGTATTAAAAGTATAACGCAAACTGCTTTTTAAGAAAATGTTAAAACGCAAAAAAAACGAACAAGTGAGAAGGAATGTAGAAAAGAAATCAGAATTGATTAACAGCGCAAAACTGTTATAAAGCATTTTATATCAAGCGCATACATTGTAATCAGAAGGAGTTTTCATATATAGTGAGCCGTGACTGGGATCGAACCCGAGATCCTTCACTTTTAAGGGTTTGGTCCTACATTTTTTCATGGGAACCCTACTGTGGTTAAACTTCTATACCTTTTTTATTACAGCAGAATAATTATAACAGAGTTTATACTTTTCTCAATAAATTTATTTTTATTATTTTATATTTTTAGGTGTCCAATTATGTATATATATCTATATATATATATATATATATAATTTGATTTACATGATATATATAGTTCCAGCTGTATTATTTTAGAAAGACTTGTATAAAAAAAGAAGACATAACCAATATCTCAATAAAAAAATAAAATATGAATAAATAAAAAATTTGAAAAATTCTGGGAAGTTAATTTTTATATCAGCAATATCAAAAAATAAACTACTTTGGTAAAGAAATCTTTTTTTTTTATGTAATAGATTCTTCATATTTGCTCTAAATAAGTGTTCCAATAAATATAATTTTAAAAATTCTGAAAATGTGTGTCAATTTTTAAAATTGAAAAAAAAAGGCGTTGGAAATCAAACAATGAAATTATTTTCGAAAAACTTGAGCTTATAGATTAGAATAGGACATTCTTAAAAACGTAGAATATCCTAATAATAAAACCTTTTTCACATTGACAGCTAATGAATGCATGATTTATCAGGAGGTGGAAGGGCGCAAAGCAGCTGTCTTGGTTGAGACTGTTTTTTCGTCAGAAAGGGATCAAGTTTCATTGATAATTTTAAAGTTCTTTCAAACGGTCAGTGGTTTCGAAAAATTGCCTACACTCAAGGTGATAGAGAAAAACATCCCTTATTATTTTTATTGTCACAGAACCGTTTATCTCGTTATATTGGCAGGGACTGACCCTATTGTATTCACTGTTCGCAATCCCCCCGCCCCGTAATTTGAGATCAAATCCCCACAGTGTAAAATGATGTTAAGAATGTTGTTTTAGTAGCAATAGATCAAATTATTAGGAAGAAAAGCCTTTTCGAAGGGGGAAGTTGTAGAAAAGAAAATTCGTACTTTATACAAACACTAAGAATACATAAGTTTGAAATTTTTAAAAAAACCCAACTGATATTCTTCGGTCTATGGAAATTATCGTTCAACCATTGGGGTAAAAAATAAAATATAAATAAATAAATAAAAGATTTTATAAATGCAATTTAGCATTAATTCCAATGTTTAGCTATATGGACTTTTAAAAATCTTCCATATAACCAGTAAAACCAACAGTACATTTTTCGTGTGATTTAGCTTTGTATCATTTATATAACAACAACATCATTTATACCTACAAATAAAATAAATATCAAATATTAGTAACTTTTTATGAGGTTTCGTAGATACTGTGGCATTGTAGTTTGATTTTAATAAGAAAACGAATTTCCGCGCTGTAGTATGGAATAACGTTGATTTTATTCCACTCAATAATGTTGCCATTTTATAAGCGATAAATTTAAATTATAAATGAAAAGTGGAAAAATATCTTACATCAAACTTTAATGCAAATCAATATATAGTTAATTTCTTGTTTCTATTATTATTAACGTATTTTTTTAATAAGATTTATTAAATTTGGAATTTTTCTCTAAAGAAATGAATATAGTTGAGATTGGGTTTTTGTAAACAATTAAAGAAATAAAATTGTAATCCAATTATTCTAAATTTAACGATCCTATTTACTATAAAATAACAAATTTTTTCTAAGGTAGAAAAAAAAATTTTAATCAAATTTTTTGTCAATGAATAGATTATATTATGTGAAATTTTCCTTATTATGTTTCAGAAGATAATAACGCTTAAAATAAAATCAAAGTAAATTCTTTGATTTTATTTAAGCGTTATTATCTTCGTTTTTGAAATTAAATCTTAATTTGGATCAATCCCGGATAACTAAAGATCTATTGTACATAAACTGATAAAGACAATCTTAAAGTATATGGCCTAAGATCAAAGCAACTTTTACTTAGAAGTTAATTTTAATTATTTTTACCTTGTTTTCAGATACATTATGATGTAAAACCATAAAAATAGCCAAAATGTTAATAACATATAGGATACTTTGTGTTAAAATGGTTTATTTTCTGGCAAATTTTAGTGAAATTTTAACAAAACAATTAACACTCAGCAGAAAATTGCAACGCATCAATCTTAATTTAATTTGAGCTTAAGGTTTATGTGACAATGTTTTTAAAATAAAGCAAAATCTTAAAAAATGTTCAGAGATAAAGAAAATATTATTAAAAATATACAGCATTAGGGATAATTTTACGAAATTTTCTGAACATTCCCTCTAAATGAAAACGTTCTTAAGGTATATTCATAACTTTGCTTTCCTTTATCATATTAATTGATTATTTATAAAAAAAGGCAAACAATTTTCGGAAATACATAAAAAGGGTTGCGAAGGATATTAATTTAGAAGTTCTTTCAATGAATATTCATACTTCAAATAAAGTAATTCATACTTAAAAAAATTATTTTACTAAAATTGTGTCAAAAAAAAAAAAAAAAAAAAAGAGAAAGAAAAAAAAGAAACAATTCCACTCTGGAATTTATTATTTATGATTAACTTATTTTTTTGTTAATTCTAAATATGAAATTAGTTAGAAAAGGAAAAAGAAAAGGAAAAAAGTTAGCAAGGGAAAAAGTCAAATTTTCATGACAAAAAAATTCACTTTTTTGTGATACTTTCTTTGTGTTCACTTTTTTGTGAACATAAATTTTATTATAAATATTATTAACGTATAATAAATTTCTTATTTTAAATAGACAAATAATTTTTAAATGAAGCAGATGACTTAATATAAATATGGTATGCATCAAAAATTAATTTTTATAAAAAAATTTTTTTTAATGTTTATTGTTATTGTTGAATATTATATATTAGTACTAGTAATATATATATATATATATATATATATATATATATATATATATATATATATATATATATATATATATATATATATATATATATATATATATATATATATATATATATATATATATATATATATATATATATATATATATATATATATATATATATATATATATATATATATATTAGTGCTAGTAATATATATATGTGTGTGTCTTTTTCTCACCTCTCTCTTTACAAATAAGGAACTATTATAAAATAATTCTCTTAATAAGTAATGTATAAAAAGATCATGCGTTATAAAATTCATATTTAAAAAAAATTCTTAATTTTAAATTATTTATGAAAAATCAAGCAAAATAATAATTTTTTTTTGTTTCAAATTTATATTTTAAAATTTTTTGATCAAAGATATTTCATTTTTGTAAATTGAATTTTAATTGAAAAATAAGAATTGGAGTTAAAAATTGAAAAATAGCATATTTTTGCAAATAATATTTATTTTTAAGAAATTTACTGATATTTGGAGAAATCAGCTATCTAATTTTATTATCCTTGAATACGATATTGGAAAAAAATTTAGATTTGAAATTGTAAAATACGCAACAATTTTCGTATTTTACAATAATATTTTATTTTCACATTAAACTATTTTCGAATTTTTATCATCGTATTTTATTTTTGCTATAAACTATTTTCGTATTTTACAATCATAATTTATTTTCGTAATCAACTATTGTCGTATTTACTACATGTACTGTAACACATCATGTAATACGATTATATTCACAATTATAAATTACAAAATTAATGATTTTGTAAATTGAAGAAAACATGCGTTTTTATTTAAATAAGCCTAGATGAAAAACTTTTTTAAGTATTTGCAATATTATATTTTTATATTTCATAAATTATTGTTAACCATTGCATTTCTTAAATCTAAGTATTTATAATCCATTTTTTTTTAATTTCTTAAGTATTTACAGTCAAAAATAAATAACTATACGTGTTAGTTTTGCTTAGATATAGGTTCTGCGAGCACTTTAAATTGTAAGGCAGATAAAAAAGGCTGCATTTAATATATAACGTTAAACCTTAATAGGTTTATCACTGTCCCTGCATAGTGAACACTAAATTTTATTTTTGAATGCAAAAAGTTAATGAATTTGGTTGTAGTTTTCTATGCTATTAAATTAACCTCTTGTGCAAATTCTAAGATGGATTTCTCAGTACTAAATATTGGTACTGAATTGGTAAAACTATTTGTTGATATACGTATACTGAATATTAATACGCAAAATTTAAAAAATGAAAGTTCAAATGCTTGTATGCCTTGTAACATAAGTTTAATTAGATACAAAATATAATGCATATATTTAATAAAAGAGGGGCTCAAATGTTCGCAACAATAAAAAAAATACTTCTTTCCACTTATAAACTTATATATCCGGAATATAATAAGTGTTTTTTTAATTATTTTTGTTCTTAATTTTTTGCCTTCTCCTTTCCAATATAAATTATTATTTTCAACATTATTAGAAATACAGACAGAATTTTTTTACACGTATATTTTAAACAGACGAAGTAATTCAAATAAACACAAAAAAATGTCTATAAATTCAAAATATTGATTACATTTGTTTTAAAAATAAGATATTTTAAAAGGATATACTTTCTACCAAACTTATCAGAATATTTATACAAGCTTATTAAGAAACATAATAAAATAAAGCAAATAAATAAATAAAATTATTTAATTTTATCATAAATAATTTTTTTAAATTGCAAATTCCATAAAACTAGTTTCATTTCGTAAAGCAAAATGTCTATCGGTCAAAATTTATTATCTATCTATAAATTTGCTATAAACCTGAAATTACTTTAGCAAAGCTACATTTGTATGTATATAAATCTTTATTTTCACTCCTCTCTTTACAAATAAAGAAATATTAGAAAGAATAATTCTCTTAATAAGTAATGTATAAAAAGGCATGCACCGTAAATTTCATAGTTAAAAACAATTCTTAATTTTAAATTATTTATGAAAAATAGCAATTTTTTTTTGTGTATTTTAAATCTATCATCAATCAACAATGGCACTACAACCCTGTGTGGGTCCTGGCCTTCTCAATGAGCTTATTCCATCTTGGCCTGTACTCAGCAGCACTTTTCCAATTAGATGTTCCAATGTATTAAAGTCCCTATCAAGGCAATCAATCCATCTGATTTTGCGCCTACCTCTGGAACGCTTTCCCATTGACCTTGCAAGAAAGATTTTTTTTGGGGTGCGTTCAGTTGGCATACGAATAACATGGCCAGCCCATCTCATCCTTTGTATTTTAATGCATTTGACAACATCAATGTCCTTAAAAATTTTGTATAATTCATGGTTATACCTTCTACGCCATATCCCATCAGTCTCCATTCCACCATAGATGCTTCTCAAGATTTTCCTTTCAAAAATAGCCAAATGGCATTCATGTTTCTGTGTCATAGCCCAAGTCTGAAGCATAAGTTAAAATGAGTTGTAATGAAATATTAGTTTACTTTTATTGTCAACAGGTGGCGCTATAAGCGCATGTTAGATTTTATTTTTATTTTGTGATTGTTGAAAAAAAATAATGTTTTCGTTTTTAGAATTTGTTCGTTTGTAATACGTGCGTATAAGTTTATTTTGAAGGGATTAATATCCTATGTTGTTTTATCCTATTGAATTCAGACTTTTAGAGGCTTTCAGCCTATTCTTTTTATGTAAATATTGTATAAGTATTTATTAAAATATATAGAAAATTATTCGAGCTTTTGCACCTTTAGCTATTAAAGTTGTTCTCAAATCTTAGTTTTGATTTTTAGTTGTTAGAAGAAAAGAGTAAAATCTTTCAGGGTCTAATAATACTTTTCTATAGTAAAATTTTTGTCCTGTGTTTGATTCATTTGGAGGTAAGATATTTTTTTAAACCATAAAATGCACGATTTCTGCAATTACCCTTTTGTTTATTTCGGGTCCCAAATCACCAAAGTTATTTGTTTTAAATCTATATTTTAAATATTTTCGATCAAAAATATTTCATTTTTGGTATCTTAACTTTTAATTAAAAAATAAAATATTTGCAATTATATTTATCTTTAAGTAATTTATTGATCTTTGAATATATTAGATATCTAATTTTATTAACCTTGAATGCGATATTGGGAAAAAATTTAGATTTGAAATTGTAAAATACGAAACTATTCCCGTATTTTACTATCATATTTTATTTTCGCATTAAACTATTTTCGTATTTTACAATCGTATTTTATTTTCGTATTTAATACATGTATTGTAATATATAATGTAATACGATTATATTCGCAATTATAAAATACAAAATTAATGATTTTGTAAAGTGAAGAAAATTTACGTTTTTATTTAAACAAGACTAGAGGAAATATTTTTTAAGTATTTACAATTTTATATTTTTATATTTCATGTATTATTATTAAGCATTACATTTCTTAAATCTAAGTAATACATTTTTTTATATCTTAAGTATTTACAGTCAAAAATTAATAACTATACGTGTTAGTTTTGCTTGGATACAGTTTCTGCGAGCACTTAAAATTGTAAGGCAGATAAAATAGGCTGCACATTTAATATATATATATAAATATTAACCTGGTTATCACTGTCACTACATAATGAACGCTAAATTTTATTTCTGATTGCAAAATTTAATGAATTTGGTTGTAGTTTTCTATGTTATTAAATTAACCTCTAGTGCAGATTCTAAGATGATTTATCGGCACTAAATATTGGTACTGATATGGTAAGACTATTTGTGGATATACACACACTGAATGTTAATACGCAAAATTTAAAAAAAATGAAAAGTTCAATTGCTTGCATGCGTTGTAACAGAAGTTTAATTAGATACAAAATATAATACATATATTTAATGAAAGAGGGGCTCTAAAATTTGCAACAGTAAAAAATACTTCTTAACACCTATAAATCTTATATATCCGGAATATAATAAGAGTTTTTTAATTATTTTTATTCTTAATTATTTTCCTTCTCATTTACATTAAAAATTATTATTCTTTAGAAGCACAGATGCAAAATTCAATATATATATTTAATAAAAAAGAATCTAAAATTCACAACAATAAAAAACTACTTCTGCCCACTTATAAATCTTATATATCGGGAATATAATAAGCGTTTTTTTTTTAATTATTTTGACTCTTAATTTTTTGCCTTCTCCTTTAAATAAAAAATTATTATACTTTAGAAATACGTGAATACAAAATATAATACATATATTAATCTAAAATTCCAACAATAAAAAATACTTCTTTCCATTTATAAATTTTATATATCCGGAATAAAATGAGAATTTTTTCAACTATTTTTATTCTTAATTTTTTGCCTTCTCCTTTACGTTAAAAATTATTATTTTTAACATTATTAGAAATACGAATAGAATTTTCTTACACGTATATTTTAAACAGACAAAGTAATTCAAGTAAACACACAAAATATCTATATATTCAAAATATTCATTTCATTTGTTTTAAAAATAAGATATTTTAAATGAATATAATTTCTACCAAACTTATTGAAAGACTTTTCAGAATATTTATACAAACTTATTAAGAAACATAAAATAAAGCAAATAAATAAATAAAATTATTTAATTTTATCATAAATAATTTTTTTTAAATTGCAAATTCCATAAAACTAGTTTCATTTTGTAAAGCAAAATTTCTATCGGTCAAAATTTATTATCTATGTATAAATTTGCTATCAACCTGAAAATACTTTAGCAAAGGTACATTTGTACGTATATATAAATCTTTTTTTTCACTCCTCTCTTTACAAATAAAGAAATATTAGAAAGAATAATTCTCTTAATAAGTAATGTATAAAAAAAGCATGCGCCGTAAGTTTCATATTTAAAAACAATTCTTAATTTTAAATTATTTATGAAAAATTAAGCAAAATAATCATTTTTATTTATTTATTTATTTTTTGTGTGTTTCAAATTTTTATTTTAAGTATTTTCGATCAAAATATTTCAATTTGGTTATCTTAACTTTTAATTTAAGAATATAATATAAAGTATTTTCAATTATATTTATCTTTTAAGAAATTTACAGATTGTTGAATATTAAATATCTATTTTTTTTACCCTTGCACATGCGATATTAGGAAAAAATTTAGATTTGAAATTGTAAAATACGAAACTATTTTCGTATTTTATTTTCGTATTTGATACATGTATTGTTACACACAATGTAATACGATTATATTCACAATTATAAATTACAAAATTAATGATTTTGTAAATTGAAGAAAATTAAGTTTTTATTCAAACAAGACTAGAAACACTTTTTTAAGTATTTACAATATTATATTTTTGTATTTCAAAAATTATTATTAAGCATTACATTTCTTAAATCTAAATATTTATAATCCATTTTTTTATTTCATAAGTATTTACAGTCAAAAATAAATAACTATACGTGTTAGTTTTGCTTAGATACAGTTTCTGCGAGCACTTTAAATTGTAAAGGCAGATAATAAAATAGGCTGCACATTTAATATATAACGTTATGTTTATCACTGTCACTACATAATGAACGCTAAATTTTATTTTTGAATACAAAAGTATAAATAATAAAAAAAGTTAGTGAATTTGGTTGTAGTTTTCTATGTTATTAAATTAGCCTCTTGTGCAGATTCTAAGATGGATTTCTCGGTACTAAATATTGGTACTGAATTGGTAAAACTATTTGTAGGTATACATATACTGAATATTAATACGCAAAATTAAAAAAATGTAAAGTTCAAATGCTTGCATGCATTGTCACATAAGTTTAATTAGATACAAAATATAATACATATATTTAATGAAAGATGGGCTCTAAAATTCGCAACACAATAAAAAAATAAATCTTTCCACTTATAAATCTTTTATATCCGGAATATAATAAGCGTTATTTTAATTATTTATATTCTTTATTTTTTTACCTTCTCGTTTACATTAAAAATTATTATTTTTTAGAAATACGGTAGATGCAAAATTTAATACATAAATTTAATGAAAAAGGCTTTAAAATTCGCAACAATAAAAAAATACTTCTTCCCACTTTAAATCTTATATATCTGGAATATAATAAGCGTTTTTATTTAATTATTGTGATTCTTAATTTTTTACCTTATCCTTTACATAAAAAATTTATTATACTTTAGAAATACGGTAGATGCAAAATTTGATACATAAATTTAATGAAAAAGGCTTTAAAATTCGCAACAATAAAAAAATACTTCTTCCCACTTTAAATCTTATATATCTGGAATATAATAAGCGTTTTTATTTAATTATTGTGATTCTTAATTTTTTACCTTATCCTTTACATAAAAAATTATTATACTTTAGAAATACGGTAGATGCAAAATTTGATACATAAATTTAATGAAAAAGGCTTTAAAATTCGCAACAATAAAAAAATACTTCTTCCCACTTTAAATCTTATATATCTGGAATATAATAAGCGTTTTTATTTAATTATTTTGATTCTTAATTTTTTGCCTTTTCCTTTACATGAAAAAATATTATACTTCAGAAATACGGTAAATATAAAATATATTACATATATTTAATGAAAAAAGCTCTAAAATTCGTAACAATAAAAACACTTCTGCCCGCTTTTAAATCTTATGTATCTGGAATATAATAAGCGTTTTTATTTAATTATTGTGATTCTTAATTTTTTGCCTTATCCTTACATAAAAAATTATTATACTTTAGAAATACGGTAAATACAAAATGTATTACATATATTTAATGAAAAAAGCTCTAAAATTCGCAACAATAAAAACACTTCTGCCCGCTTTTAAATCTTATAGATCTGGAATACAATAAGCGTTTTTTTTTAATTATTTTGATTCTTAATTTTTTGCTTTTTCCTTTACATGGAAAAATATACTTTAGAAATACGGTAAATACAAAATATAATACATATATTTAATGAAAAAGGCTCTAAAATTCCACACAACAATTAAAAATACTTCTTTCCACTAATAAATCTTATATATCCCCGGAATATAATAAGATTTATTTAATTATTTCCTTCTTAATTTTTTGCCTTCTCTTTTCCATTAAAAATTATTATTTTTAACATTATTATAAATACGGATAGAATTTTTCTACACGTATATTTTAAACATATGAAATAATTCAAATAAACACAAACAAAATATCTATGTATTCAAAATATTGATTTCATTTTTTTTAAAAATAAGATATTTTAAAAGGATATAATTTCTTCTAAGCACGTTGAAAGACATTTCAGAATATTTATACAATCTCATTAAGAAGCATATTAAAATAAAGCAAAAAATAAATAAATTTAATTAATTTATCATAAATAATTTTTTATATAGCAAATTCCATAAAACCAGTTTAATTTTGGAAAGAAAAACATTTTGCGGTCAAAATTTATCATATATCTATAAATTTGCTATCAACCTGCAAATACTTAATTAGAGTAGACGCTCATTTTTATTATATAACTCCAAGAATTATTTTAAAAATCTGTTTTACCTGACGCTCGTAGTAAGAGTTCTTAAAGTAAAAGGCTCGTAGAATATAAAAATAATGCGTTAGATTATTAAGATCTGAATTTTTTTGACAAACTGGTTTTTATTATTAAATGAAATATTATCAGAATTTAAAATGCACTGTAAAAAAATGATTCAAAATAAGAATCATACATGAAAACAGTACTTACCTTCTCGTCTTTGCTCGTTGAAGCTGCCGAAGTTGAAGCTGCCGAAGTTGAAGGTGCCGAAGTTGAAGCTGCCGAAGTTGAAGGTGCCGAAGTTGAAGCTGCCGAAGTTGAAGCTGCCGAAGTTGAAGGTGCCGAAGTTGAAGCTGCCGAAGTTGAAGCTGCCGAAGTTGAAGGTGCCGAAGTTAAATCATCGTCTGTTGAAACTTCGTCAGTTGGAACTTCTTCATTTGGATCGTCCATGTTAAGAGAAACAGAATACTGATACTGCTTGAACACTAGGGATAACCTGTATTGTTTGGACACTATGGTCTAACTGGTATCGATAAGCCCAGATGTCCCCCTTTTAAGGATTGTCACGACCATCGACAAATAACTCTCCACCAACCATCGACGAATGACGTCACGTGTGATCAAGTTGAGGCGGGATTTTCCTCCTGACGTATGAGGGCAATTATCTAACATAGGCGTCATCTTAAGACCTATTATAACCCAGGCTGCTCCAATTTGGGGTGGGGCAGCCATTACCAATCTTAAAATACTAGAATCCCAACAAAACAAACTGCTAAGACTGATAACAAAATCTCCTTATTACTTTAGAAATGAATTAATAAGGGCCAACTTAGTAATGTTGCCACTTTCCTGGTATTTCCAATACTTGGCATTCCGCTTCTATGATAAATTAAACTCAATCAACAATAGTGAATTAAGAGGTATTGAACACTACTGTCCATATGATTTGATAAATTATCACGGGTCTAGGGATGATGCTGAGAGTGAAATCACTCTGAAACATCCCAATTCCTAATAGGAAAAATTGGAAAACTAGGAAAAAAGAAATGTAATCAAATATAGAATTCCTTGTACGGTACATACTATTGGCTTCTGTGTTCAACCGTAATTTTTGTAAATAGGAATGTAAATATTAACATAGCCAAGATACACCAAATATATGATGCTAGATCAATCTTAGTAGAATGAGTGCAATTATCTACCATGGGCTTCTTACATCGAAACAGAGTATTTGGCTATCAAATCAAAATTATATACATTCATCGGTAATTATTCCAAATTAAAATTTAAAAAAATTATTCATATTCTATTCACCTTATATCCTCTTAAATCGATTCTGAGGCACAACTCAAAAAATTTTTAAACATATGCAAGATATAATTTCCAAACATATCAAAATATTTTGCTCAGCCTAAAAACAAAAATACCATGATCAAAGCATATGGACAGATGCCCTGGGCCCCCACTTCATGCAGTTCCCCAAATCGAATAGAAAGTTTATGTTATGTTTTCAATCAAATAGAATCGTTTGCGAAATTGAATAGTCAGTTTTTGTTACGTTTTCAATCAAATAAAATCGTTTGCGAAATCGAATAGTCAGTTTTTGTTACGTTTTCAATCAAATAGAATTGTTTGCGAAATCGAATATACAGTTTTTGTTACGTTTTCAATCGAATGAAATCGTTTGCGAAATCGAATAGAAAGTTCGTTGTTGTGAAGCAGAGGGAAGATCCCGCAGAAGTATTTGCCCTGAGCCTCAACTAGTCTTAAATCATATTCTGACCATGATATATTAGAAACAACACAATCAACGATGAAACCGGAATACACAAGACTAATCACAGACATGACAAAACAAACTGAACTAAATTCCAAGCCCTTAAATACATTCACCATAACAAAGAAATATCGAATCCTTCAACACATGACATAAATCAAAACGTTAATAAAAGAAGACCAAAAATAATAGTAAAAAATTCTCAATAAAATATTTATATAAAAAAAAAACAATATTAAAAATAAAAGCATCCAAGATAAAATCACAGAAGGGGTGACAAAAATATTCACTTCACTCTGGAACCCCCGATGACGCCGCATGCAGGTTCATCTCCCCTTAACACAACTTGGTGTTTGCAGGTGTAGGAACAATAAAAATTATAGAAAGAATAAATAATGTCGAATCGAATATATGATGCAAAAAAAGTGTAAAAAATATATATATATATATATAACAATCTCCGATAGCAAGAACTTATTGCAAAAGATTGTCGAGGGAAAATAATGCAGACAATATAAATTTTCGCTTTATAGCATACGTTCGATTAATTAATTTATTTTGAGAATTCCGAAAACATTTTTACACACAAATGAAACAATAGAAAAAAATGGGACCCTTAGAAAAACTTTTGTATAGGGTACGATTCAACGAGCAAGGAATAAAAGATGGAAGATACGAGGGGGAGGAGATAACTGTTCTCAATTATCCAAAAAATATGGCGTTTAGAGAATTGACTATTTATAGAACCATCTCTGAAGAATCAGAAAGATGGATTCTCCAAATTGTGTTTTGTGGGACTCTAATCAAGGATTTTTGAACATTTGAATAAATGCACCACACTTTCTCAGTATGAGATCATTGTCAAGAAATATTTGAGACATTAATCGACAGTAAATCAACACACAATGCATTCTTCCCAGTTTTCGGAAATTGTACTATATTTTTGGGAAAACAGAACTTATTTTGATTTTTTATTGATATTAAAAGTTAGCATATTTATTTGACTTAGATTTAAGTCTTATTTTAAGAATTTTTTAAAAATAATTTCCTTTACTGATATGTTTGTATGAGGCCTGCCCCCTTTCTTTTAGCCCCCCTTCGATTGGACCTTTTAAATTTGCCCGCCTTTCAAGCTGGAAGTCATTTCTAAGGATGAGGATTGCGAGCGTCTCCTAAAAGGACAAGGACTTGTTGCTGTTCAAACCAGGACATGTTGCTTCTCGAAGCTTCTCAGAACTTCGGTTTGAGTAGCACTGAAACCTGTCTAAAGCTGTTCCCCGTTTTTTTCCCTTTTGACAGCCATTGTAAGGTGAAATATAGTGTTTTTACCATTATGCTTAGTAAGCAACACGATCGTCATTGTAAAACGTAGATTATTGGAGCATTTTTAAAGAAATGCGATAAAACCGCCGATTTAAGCATAATGTCGATGTTTTAGTTGTTATTTTGAATATGAGGTGATTAATTCAAATCTTTTCAATTATTTCCAAATAAAAAAAATAAGTATAAATAAAACCATATTAATTTAAGTTTGAAGTATCGTCAAAATGAAAATGCAGACCTAAGAAAATTGTCACATTCAGACGCTGATATTTAAATGAAATATTAGTTTATTCCATCTATATTTAATTATTTCAAACTCTAATATTTTTTTAATTAATTTTTTTACAATTTTTTTAAAAAGTATTTGTTTAAAGAAACTAAACAAGTTAGATCATCATGATGTTGTTGTTTCTAATCTCGGATGGTGTAGCAAAGCTACACCATCTCCATACAGCCAAAAATGTTCAGAAAGTCCAAAAATAAAACCAGATCCCTTAAAATCTCAAAAAGTGTAAAGTTTAGACAAATGAGAATATGCCGGGGGGTGGGAGGCTTAAACAGTCCCACACCAGTGACATTCTGAGTAGAGCTTCTCACTCTGGTGGAAGGTAAATGATTTGATATTACGCATTTATGTTATCAAAATGCAATTAGATTTTTAGGAATATAAAATACAACTAGGTCATCTGAACTAACTTTGTTAATCTCGAAGACAGACTTTTTAATCGGTGAATTTTAAATAAAAAATTCAAGATGTCAGTAAAATTGCTTTTTTTTAAATTCAAATTTCTCCATGTGATTATTTTTTCAGTTGAACGTTTGAATACTGTTGCGAATAGTTAACTAAACTCTATAGGACGACAGCCCACGTGGGCCCAGGCCTACAGCACTCATTTCTGTTTTCCTGACCGAATTGCCCTGGGGTGCGAAGCATATGTTTCGATCAGGCAGTCAGCCTAACGCGAAACCCCGTGTTTAGTTTCTAAGCATACTTAGTTCTTAGTTTATAGACCCACTTAAGGAATGAAGGGCTGTGAAACTGTTACGAGTGCTGCTAAAAAATAATGAAAATACCGTCAGTTGAAAATATTTTTTAATTTATTATAAATTATATTATTTTAACATTATTTACTTTTAGGCTTCTTTTTTTTTTTAACAACTTTGGAATTCTTTCGAATCGATTACTTTAAGAAAATAGGGCTCTTTTTTTAGCTTAAAAAGATTCTTTAAAAATGTAGGTAATTCTTGTGAGGCCTGTTTTAATATATGCCTGGACTATGATTAGGTTGAGG
This sequence comes from Latrodectus elegans, assembly GCA_030067965.1. NCBI lineage: Eukaryota > Metazoa > Arthropoda > Arachnida > Araneae > Theridiidae > Latrodectus > Latrodectus elegans. The sequence goes on from CM057812.1 coordinate 14,136,724, forward strand.
GAAATGCTTTTTTGCGGTATTTAACAGAAAGAATTTAAGAAGTATTCTTGGTAGTGTAAAGAAGAGCAATAATTTTACAAGGAGATTTAACTCAGAATTATGTAGGATATATACATAAATGGATATTCTTAAACACTTAAAATTAAACGAAATGAACTCGATGTCTCACGTGCAACGAACGCGTATATGAGGACAAAATATGAAAAAGAGTTCTGCGCCTTAGACCTACTGGAATTAGAAAGCGGTTAAGCTGGGAAAGCTTTTGCCTTTTCCGCAGAGTTCCAGTGCCAGAGGCCCGCATCTCCAATTTAAGTATTACAATTTTATTTTTTATTATTCATTTTAGTAATAATTTATATATAATTAAATGAAGGTATAATAATTAAAAAGAAAAAAACCACAATAAAAATGTTTGTAATTAATAAATTTTGAAAAAATTTAATTTTTTATAGGTAAATAATTAAATAAATAATTCAGTAGAGTTGTGATGTTTAAATTTTTAGGGTGTTAGAGATCGGGCAAGATATGATGCTGATTGAACTATCATTGCCATGACATCTGGCCGAAAGGTGGTACTGACTTTTACAAAAAAAGGGGGGGGGGGATGGACATCCAATATTATCATTACAATACATCAAACAATAGTTATTTTCTTGATTAAAATTCATTCTTGGCTACAATATTATAAGTTATTTACAAATTCAACTTAGTATCAGTACATAAATTTCTTGGTTAAATATATATTGGTGTTTATATTTACAATTATTTATGAAGCTTTATATAGTTTTAACACAGTTGTTAGTATAGTAGGTTATATAATATTTACATTCATTTACAAATTAGATTAGTTATAGTTACATGATTTTTTAAAGCTTAGTTTCATAGCTATATGACAGTGCAAATTGCATTATTTCAATGGATAGAATAGATAATTCATTTTAATTCAAACAGGAGAAAAATAAATAAGTAAGTAAGTAAAATGAAATAAAATAATGTAGTTATTAATGAAAGTAGAAATTGAAGTATTATTATTCTCTCCAATATTATTCTGTAATAATTTTCGTATTTAAGCTGTTAAGATAGGCTGGCTCGGTGAAGTCATATTTTTTTACAATTAACAAGATTTGGAGATCTCGGAAAGATTTTTAGAGGCCGTCATGGAGGAATCTTCGGGGGAAGGCATTGACTCACACTGGGGTGTCTAACCAATTATGATGATGATAAATCTTTCTAAACTTAATTTAAAAAATCATTTGTAAAATTTGAAAACGATCTCTAAAAAAGTTGAGGAATATTAGATTTTTGAAAGATAATATTATAATGTATATAAATTTCCGTGACATAAAGAGAGACAACTTATGTTTCATTATTTTTTCTTTATTTAGTAATAAATGGCAGAGATTATTCATAAATTTAAATGCACTTTTCATTTTGTAATACGAGGGTTACTCTGAAATTTTTGAGATACGCGCAGACGAGAATTTACAAAATAAAAATAACGGTTTAATTTTAAAATACAAAGTTTTTAACACAGAAGACGATTTTTTACCGACTTATTTTAACTTGTTTAGCGCAGAATAAATTTTAAACACAAGAGAAAATGGAGTTGACGCGAGAACATTTTCGCGCTATGATTTTCTACGATTTTAAAGCAGGATTTCAAGAAGAATGCGTTCAACGGTTGCAATTGGCATTTGGTGATGAATCTCCAGCTCGTGCTACTGTATTCAGATGGCTTAGAGAATTTAGAAGAGGTCAGGATGAAGAACACTCAGGAAGGCCACCGTCGGTAGTAATCCCAGATAATGTGTCTACTATACGAAAAATGTTAATGGATGATAATCGTTGTATCTATCAAATGATACAGAAGGAACTTAACGTTTTAAAAGTAATTTTAATTTTTTTTTCATTAGTTATACGAAGTTTTGATTCATTTCTTCAATTTTAATGAAATAAATAATCATTTAATAATGATATGTCGCTGGAAGAATGGAACGGAAAATCGTTTCCATAGAAATAAATATGTTGTGCCACGAAATAAATTATGTTCGTTGGAAACAAGGAACAAACATTAATATTTAGAAGAAAAAAATTTTTTCGTTATGCTACCGTACTGATATTATTTAATTTATGACAAAAATTATTGAAAAATTAATTTTTGTGCAGAAATTTATAATGTAATAAAAATGGTGTGTAAAAACGAAACTCATTGCTTTATAGACTGTGAAAAGGGAAAAATAATAAAGCATTTACTCTTTTGTTATTTCGAAAACTGAAATTATCTTTACAGAGAAGAGAAACCAAAGTGAAAATGAAATTTATAAAAGTTGACTGGAATACGACGTCTTTTTAAGATAATTTTCACAAATTGCTTTCTACGATATGGTTTCTTCGATATCATTTTATACAATATTCTATGCAAAGAAAATTGGTTCTGACAAAAAAATCATGATTACATGATAAATTCGTAATGAAATATATTCTTATGAAGTTTCTAATTATATATATATAAGTATTAACACAGTATTCTATAAGATGATGAAGATCATAAAGTTTTGAATGTCCCTTCAATAATCAGTAATAATTGTCACTAACACGCTGAAGCATTTACATGATAGCTTTACATTTTTGTCAGAGAATAATAACACATATAGTATCTCCACTTGTCAAAAGCCAAGTGAATTTACTGTGCTTAAGTGTTCCATACTAGTCGTTTTCAATCAGTGTTCAGGTGTATCCATGGATGATTAATCAAGAGAATGGGTGTGTCCAGAGAAAATGCCCCTTAACAATACCCATCAGAAACAGACGATTCAAGATGGTGAGCATCAAAAGTTTCGTTTTCTTTACACAAAGGCTAGAAAAGAAGAGAAAGCGCCAGTGGTGCATTTCGAGGAAACTAGAAATAGCCCCGTGCCTTTAATCAAGAGAGCAGAACGGTTTCTGGAAAAATCACACAATGCATTCTGATCTATTCTGTTAGCACGTGTTCTCTTCGCCTGTGTGGAAAGGAAGACTATTCAAAAGTTTCTGAAGACCCCCGAAACTTTCTTCGCAAAAAATTTCAAAAGCCTCCTTTCCAGTAATTCCATATATACCTGATCTGGAATCCACTGGAAAGCAACATGCAATCAACTTCTAAGCAAAATAAGACACATGTAATGAACTTACACTTCAAAATGCGGATTTTAACTGTATGTTGTTTGTTTAAATACATATGTTAATTTAATGAGGTATTTAAAATGAGGATACAAGATATTCTTTTTCAGAATATCTGGGGAATATTTTCCAAAAATGTTTTAATATCCTTTTACATTACACTTTTCGTTTTTCTAGGGTAAAGCAACAAAGAAGATATTTTGAAAAAGGAAAACTTTGAGTCTACTTTCATGAACTTACATCACTGATGATATTCAGATTAACAATAATATCCAGCATTTGTAATGAACATAAATAACTGTTTTAAAATTACTATGGCCACTTTAATAAATAGTCTTGATAAGGGATCAGTAGTAGTGTTATGTTGTGCTACATTTCTAGGACGGTCAGACATTAGGTCAAGTATCAAACTCAATACATTCCAGACACGAGAGGAATGTCTTTCTTCCCCTGGCTACCTGACCAAATAATGATTGAAGCTAATTTATTTTATGATGAATTTTCTTGGTAACCTTGCTATCATTTTGATAAAAATGTTTTTATCTGAATTCGCGCAAGAGCAGTGAAGACAATAAACAAAATTATTCACAAGAATGTGAAGCTATTGTAAGATCAAAAAGAGGTATCTACTGTAACAATATTTGAGGAATCAGAGAATAATTTACCTATTTATGAAATTGCCGCAAACATTCTTTTACGCTTTTTTACGAAATATTTGTGAGAAATTTTCATCTTTAATAACCATAAACTCAAAGTGTTGATTGAATCTTATTATAGAAGTTCACTGTATAGTGATATCGATTATTTAGTCAAAATTTGAGGACATAAAAAATAAAATGACAAACCTCCTACCATTGATACTTAAACCTCGCATATGCACTGTTTGAAAGAACTGGAAGTTTTAAGTAATGACACTCAAAAGGGTCACTTGTACTCAAAGTACAAGACTATAGTTAACATTTCAATTCAACAAATTAACTGAATTAATTTTTATTATTGTATTACATTTTTAAGTTTGTAATTACATTTATATAATTTTCTCATTGTTCTATGTCTTAAAAATTAATATTTGAACTTAATGATCTAAAAGTGCATTATAGAACATTTAAATAATAAGCTACATGTAGTAATAAAACCTGACAGTTTCCAGGTTCGACAGACAGGTGTCGGATTTATGCAGTGCTGATGGTATCCCGCAAAGTTATCGCAAATATTATGAATCTCCATACAAGAACATTTAAGAAACCCTAGTACGTTAGAAAGCAACAAGAAGAAGCTGACAATTTTTCCTTTGCACAGGTGTCAGATTTACGCAATGCCACAAAATTTTCGTAAATGTTGTGGAGACACTAAAAAATTTCAGAAATCCTGTTGTAAACTAATAAGAAATCTTTTAAACTTTGTTATATTATTATTACCGAGAAAAAATCCTCCAGATTCAATGCGGTTTTGAAGTGTAAAATGTATATTAAGCTTTCGAAGAAAAATCCGAGAATTGTGAGAGAATATTGAAATTTAACTACAAAAATAAATAAATAAATAGTAAAAAAAATATCAGATTTTTTTTCTTTAAAATTTTAGCTTGTAAAGGGGAGTTAAAATTATCATTGTGTGTATAGTGTCAGGGTAAATACAATCCACTAGTTCGTAAAAACATGAGAGTTTGTAAACACGAGCGTCTACTGAATTTATGTAGCTTTGTTCAATAGGCTGTTTCACACCACGTGATCATGTACGGAACAAATCGAATGAAGTGTTGTTGCACGTGTATGCTCCCCCGCACCTTCCGTTGAATAAAATAGGATGTTTAAAATTTGACAATTACACACGACAAGCAGAAAAATATTTTTTAAGAATATCAAAAAGATATAGCTTCTACAAAAGCTATAACTCTATAATAAGATTTAGCATTATAATAACAGTTATGAATTAAATAGATAAGAAATTCCTAAAATTTTAGGTAAATTTAAATCCAATATTTTATTTTATAAAGTATATTAAATAATTCAAATTGAATTCATTTGTAATTATAAATAAATATATATGTGTGTGTGTATTAATCTAGTATGTGGAATTTAAATACTTATTTACTGTTGGATTTAAATGGTTTATTCGAAGTATAATAATAAAGAAACATCTACAGAAAAATATGGGATTAGGAAAGTGCAAGATACCCTTGTGAAAATTAAATAAACTAAACTCTGTGGCACGACACCCCATGTGGGCCAAGTACTACGGCGGCACCCATCTCTGTTTTCGTGGCCAAGAAACCCTGGGGTGAGAAGCATGTTTTCCGGCCAGCTTAACTGAAACCCTCAGTGCTTGACTTCCCAGTCTTACTTAGTACTCAGTTTTATCTACCCATTTTTAAAATTCAAAAAAGTAAAATTTAGTTCCTTAAAATCTTTTCAATCAATTTTTTGAAAAAAATATGAATTTTCATTTTTAAAGCCTTGTTTTTTCATTGAAAGAATGCTTTAAATTTTGTAAAGCCTTAAATTTTTAATACAGTAACTCAAATTCAAAGTTTATTTAAGTTATTTCCTGTTTGTATTTAGTCGTTTTTTGTAAAATATAATTAAAAGCATAAATCAATTATTTTTAAATAAATAAGATTTGCATAGCATATTTTAAAAGTAATATATTTTAAATACTTTTTAAATAGTAAAATTATTTTGCAAACTACTTGCATTTTTAGCTTTAAGTTTTAATACATTTTTTTTAATAAAATTTTTTTAACTTTAAATCTAAACTGTTCTGGAAGGATTTTTTGTGCAAAATTTGGATCGTACATGGATAAACGTAAAATGATGTAAGATTCCAAAATTTTTCTATAAAGTTAGGACTCCTATGTGAAAGTACTTTCTTATGAAATTTTCTTTAGAGAGGGCAACTCCCCTTGTAGAGGAAGTCGAATTACTTTTCACGCATCAATTGCTAATTCAAAACAGATCCAGAGAATCGAAGGGGGGGGGGTCACTTCTCTCTCTCTCTGCACCTGGAAATAACTATCCCGTCAGAAAAGCACTCAGATAATTTATCAAATGACTAATCCAAAACACAGATGGATTTCATTTCCGTTTTCCCAATTTATGAGAATATATATCATTTTGAGAAACTATATTTAACAAAGTTAAAATACAATGTATTTTATTCATTATTTTCATGATTTTGCATATATATATATATATATATATATATATATATATATTACATATATTTATCAGATATTTTTCATTTCAAAATTTTTTTATTTTGCTTCTTTATTTTTTCAAATTTAAATGCTTTTGAAATTTATAATAAAATCGACTTTAAATTATTTCAGAAGCTCCTAATTTTTAAAATCGAAAATTGCAGTAAATATTTTAATTTCGAATTAAAATATGTTAAATGAAATTATTGGTTGTGCAAGAAAAAAATGTAAATTAAAAAATGCGTCTAAAATTACTGTAAGAAAGGATTTTTAGTCTTATGTTGTAAATACAGTTTTACTCATATTTATATACACCATTTTTTTTTTAGAAAAATGTGATGCGGCAAGATTTTGCTTATGAAAAAAATATACTTAAGATGTGTATAGACTTTGATATTTAATATGAATAATCGACTCTCCCTTGAAGGTGTCAAAGCTTTAAACAACGCCTATCTATCTATATATATAATTAACAATTCATATTATCGGCTTAAAACTTTAATTAAAAACATGGTTATGACTGCAAAACTTTTTCGTACAAAGGCTTATTTTCAATGAAGGAAGCATAATTTTTAAAATATATTTATATTCTTATTTGTTATCACTTAGATAAACTAAAATGTAAGACAATAAATAATAAGCAACAGAATATAATTATGTAGATTTCATTCAATTTTTCGTCAAAAAATTAATTGGGATTAAAATTTCCAGAATTATCACCAATAATTTGACATTTAATGCTTTGATTGTTTTATAGAAAAAAATTTATAAATTACATTAAATTTCCAAATTTTTGATGCGGCATTTGTGTCTTTAATATGCTTTTCAATGGTTACTATAGAAATAAGAATTCATTTTTCGTTATTAAATAAACCTTCATTTTTTCGTTTTCAAATAGAAATTGCTTTATTTTTAACCTACTATAAGCGTTGTATCACTATTTTTTGTTTCTTTTTTTATTTGAATCAATTCTATTATCTCTGTAACAATATTCTGTACAAAAATCCCTGAACCATTTATTTCATTCAAGTGATTTTGGAGAGCCAAACGATTTCCCAGACTCATTCAATATTTTCAAGGCCAATGAATGATATTCAAGGGGAATATCTTTCAATTTTTTTATCACTGCACTTTGAAGATTTCTTTATTTGCCCTGAGCACTTCACATTGATAAAAATTTTCCAAACCTTACGATGCGTATTTTACTTCTCTTGAAACAACTGACTTAAAGCGATTTATTTCATAGACAACTTTTCCTCTTTCCTCTTTAGAAAATAAAATATTTTTATTTCATAATGGATTTTTTCAGTTAACGTATAAATTGCAGACAAAACTCAAACTGCTCCAAAATTAACTCTTTATTATCTGTAGAGGATACCACAATCAAATCAGTATTGTATGTATTTTAAAAAAAATATTTGTTGTAAATTATTATAACCAAGAATAGATTAAGAGCACAACCGGACTAAGGCAGGTGCATGAGGGGCAGTTGCCCCGGTCCTCCACATCCGAGGAGGCCTCCTAATCCAATAGAAAGTTTATTTTACATTTCCTTCCTTAATAAACTATTTTTAAGCAAACTATCAGTACAGTGTAGAATTCAAGTTATGTTAGCTTCTTCATTTTCATATAATAAAAAATATTCAAATTCATGACTTTCTAGGATAAAATTCTGATGGATAAATTTAGCCAACTCAAAAGTCTGTATTTTTATAAATATTTAAATGCGAATGTACAAAAAATGAGCTTCTGATAGGCTAATTGACCCATCGTCATTTTGAAAATTTAGCTGAAGTTCTCTCAAATGTCAACAATGATATGAATTTATCACAAAATTAAAGTCATATAGTTAAAAAAAAGTAATATTTATAATTTGTCTCTGTTATAATAAAACATAATTATGTTTTTTTTTTTTTTTTTTTTTTTTTTTTTAAAAAAAAGCAGAAGGGCTTTGATTAATTGTAACTAACTCTTCATTATTCATTAAGGCAAAATTAGTTTTTCTGAAGCTTTACTTTCTCATATGTTTATTTTTAAAACTGAAACAGTAGATTAGTTTTCATTTTTTTTAGTCTTGGTTTCGTTAGAATTGTTTCCGTATTAATAAACAACACTTTTGATTTTATCTTTAGAATTACAGAAAATGGATCCATAATTTTTTCCAAAATTTCAATCTTTCTCTCTCTCTCTCTTTTTTTCAGTACAATACCAAGAATAAAAATTCCAATTTTCAAATTGTTAAAATTTCTGCACCAAATGATTAGTTACCTACAGTCTAATGTACCAATGAACATTACAGACATCTTCATTCACGGTGATACTCGAAACCACTTTGCTGAACCGACGGTTACAGTTCTAACTATTCGCGCATTTCTGCCGATTGAGAATAAACTCCAATATTCTCCTATATTACTCGGATTCTAAAAACTTATAGAAAATTCTCAAATTTTGTTTTCAAAAATAAAATTACGATATTATTCAAGGTTTTTGATTGAAGTAGATTGTAAAAAAATAATATTGAATGGGAAAGAAATATGAAAAATATAGTTATAATACGTACTTCATAAATAGAGATAAAACTCAGAATTAAATGCAAATATATTTGTAAATTATTTATTGTATAATGATAATTTTAGCAATTGAGATAAAAAAAATTGCTAAATATATATATATATATATAACGCTGTTAAAAATTTTCATTTATTATTATCTTAATTATTACACCTACTCAGAAATAGTTTTTGAAGATTGGGTACACTTTGTTACATATTACAATTATTATTAATTCCTAATTCTTAGTTATTAATTAGTAAAAAAAAACTCTTTTAAATATCATGAAAGAAAAAATAGCACATTTTGCGCTATAAGAAAAAAAAAATCCAAATACAAGTATAGTAGTTGTATCTGTTGTATTCACTGGCTGGATAATTTTTATAAATTAATTATACTATCCATTTTTTTTTCTGGCTGGAAGTCTTTTTTTTATTTAATTCGATTCCCTTTCCCCCCATTTTGATGAAGTGGGATGCCCTAACGTAGGATTTGCAACAAACGGTTTTGCTTCAAGTTCTACGTTAAGGCATCCCACTTCGTCAAAATAAGGTGAGAGAGAATCGAATTAAATAAAGAAAAGGTGGTTTTGCTTCATCTCTTACGTCAGGGAATCCCATTTCGTCAAAATGGGGGTAGACGAAATCGAATTAAATTTTAAAAAATTACTTTCAGCCTGAAAAAATGGGTAATTTAATTAATTTATAAAAATTATCCAGCCAGTGAATACAACATATCGAAAAGTGGATATATGCACCTCATCGAATAAAAATACTAAAAAGTGTATTAGCAAATAAATAAAAAATAAAATAAACAGGGCAATGACTGCTCCAATTGGAATCAAATATCTCATCTTGATTATAATGTTTGATAATTTTTTTCAAAATAACTGTAGCACAATATTTTTCACCTGTTTAATACTAAAAAAACTCTGATATGAGATTTCACATTTGAGGGAGGGAACTGAGAAGTTAATTTTTAACCATACAGCATAGGTTCAGTTTGCTTGAATAAAACTTATTCAAGTAAATAATACTTGATTTTTGCTTTTCTATTATTAATAGTTAAGTAACATTAGTTACTGTTAATTAAAAATGAATTTTACAGAAAAATTATCAAGTATAAAAGCTGTATTACTAGTTAATTTTCTAATATTGCATAATTAATTATTTCGATAAAACGTGACTTTTGTTTTCCTATTATTAATAACTAAGTCACAATAGCTACTGTTAATTAAAAAAAAAATGTTACGTCTAAGCGTTGTATTATTTTGGTTAATTTGGGATTCATTTCATTTTACTATTTACTAAAATTGAAAGTATTAATGATATAATATACACTAATAATGAAATTATAATGATGTTCTTGGTAATATTAAAAACAAGTAAGCCTTTTATTTCTCTATACAAATATTATGATTTAAGATTTTAGGTTCTTCTGAAAAATTTATAGCAACTAAAATTACTTATTCTTTGCAACATGTTTCATCTCCTTTAGGGCAGGGATATCCAAATAAAGTGGGGAAAAGCTCAATGAAAGTGTAGAACAGTTCTATAATTTGATGATAAAAGTTTATAAATAATCGATGATAAATTTACGCAATCCTACAAAAAATCATTACGCAATAATAATCTTAAAATGCTATTGGTGCAAGTATTAATATTATAAATTATGCGATATGCTGCATATATCACATAGAAAAATCAGTCTGTATAATGAAAATTATTCCATGAAAAGACACTGTAGTAAAAAATTTAAGAATCTTGCTTGAGAATATACAGCATTTTTTACAACAAAAACAACTAAGAGTTTCACTTTAGAAATCAGCAAATAAGAGAGAACTTGTGAAACCTGTCCACAGCCCGCTACCTCAAACTTCTTGCATTCAATTTCTACCGTAATATATATTCAATCAACAATAGTGAGATTCAGGATTTTGGACTTTAGTGTCCTTATGATCTAATGCATTTCCACAGGCCCAGAGAAGCGTTGGGAGTGAAAACTCTAACCAATATCTCTATTTATTCAAAAAATTCCAAACGGAAAAGAAAAAATCATAATAATAATTAATGGAAATCATATCTCCCTTGAAATGAAATTCTGTGAGAAACCTCACTGTGAATAAATTGTCTCAATCCTGTAAATATCTCAATATTATTTAATCTTAAACAAATAGGAAAAATATATAGAATAAAGAATTTTTTCTTTGTCTTCCTTTGTAAATATTCTAACGGAACTTTATGTTTATCAAGAACTATTGTCCTTATCCTGTGCTTTTTTCTTTGTAACTCCTTTGTAAATATTTTAACGGAATTTTGTGTGCTTCAAGGAATTATTGTAACTATCCTGTGTATTCTCCTTATCTTTTCCTTTGTAAATAATTTTATAGGAATTTTGTGTGTACCAAGAATTATTTTTATCATCTAAGTATTTATTTCTAGGATTTTTCAATTACTTAGTCCAAAAACACAAGTCATGCAGAGTGCATTCAGTGGGAGCACTTACCGCAATATCTTTGTATTAGTCACTATTGTATCTTTTATTTCTGATTTGTGTTAATCACCATACTATCCAAGGACTCTAATTCATTAGAAAACGAAGTACATAGCCGGAAAGATAAAGACTTATTCTAGATCCTAGGTTACAAAAGCTTTTCCTAAGAGGAACCCAATAAAAGTATTTTAAAATAATTAAATTTAAAAGCAGGTTGAAGTAAAATGTTAATACCCAATGTAAGCTATTTTATTGTTTGGAAATAAACTACAAGAAATATTTTCTTTATTTACTCTTTGTATCTTGTAAGTAAAAGAAAGGTTATAAATAAAATAAATGAAGATTAAATTAATTTATGAGAAGAGAGTTACAGTAGGCAGTTTCTGTGAAATAAATAAATAAAAACGAAGTTGATTGAGTTGTAATAATAGTTTTAGGTACTAAATATGTAAAATCTTAAATATAACAACATGACAATTACTAAAAATAGTTGAACTATATAAGATTTGTAAGTTTCAAGTTATATTTGGAAAGAGAAACAATATTTACTATTTTACAAATATTACACTCAAGAGAAAAGTACAAGCATTTTGCGATTTATTGAAGTTGATTGTTAAAGGAATAATATAAAAAACGCGTTTTTTTTGGACACTATAATTTATTTAATTATAGCTATATAAAGATCTTAGGATTTCGAACTAGTCAGTGGCCGAGGAGGTGTCTGGTGATCAGTCGAAGCTCCTGTGCCAAAGGCACACATATCTCCTATTTAAAATCGTGCATTGATTTCCTAAATTATGTTTGTCATAATTTTTGATCATTTATTGATTTACTATGAAAATTTTATTTTATCTAAATAGTAGTTTTGTCATTTATAATTGGGAGCTACAATTTAAACCGATATTTCTCTCACGGAACCACCGCCGGCACGATACATTCTTTATCGAATTTCAAAAATTTTTTTACATTTTACTTCTTCAGTTAAAGCCTGGACCGTATTATTTTTGGTTTCAATTTAATAGATATTATAAGTGTTTCAATTCTTCAATCAAGTCCTGGATTCCGTATTATTTTTGGTTTCAATTTAATAGATATTATAAGTGTTTCAATTCTTCAATCAAGTCCTGGATTCCGTATTATTTTTGGTTTCAATTTAATAGATATTATAAGTGTTTCAATTCTTCAATCAAGTCCTGGATTCCGTATTATTTTTGGTTTCAATTTAATAGATATTATAAGTGTTTCAATTCTTTAGGCAAGTCCTGGATTCCGTATTATTTTTGGTTTCAATTTAATAGATATTATAAGTGTTTCAATTCTTCAATCAAGTCCTGGATTCCGTATTATTTTTGGTTTCAATTTAATAGATATTATAAGTGTTTCAATTCTTCAGGCAAGTCCGTATTATTTTTGGTTTCAATTTAATAGATATTATAAGTGTTTCATTTCTTCAGGCTAGGCCTGGATTCTGTATTATTGGTACAATTCTTGGTTAATATGAGTTAGAAAATTTATTTATATATTCCTCAGGGAGTGCCTGGCATAGAACACACAGTTATCTGATTATTTATAAGGAGTGTTGGTACAGTATGACCATAAGAATTCTATGTTAATATTAGCATTCTAATTATATACAAAAAGCGGTAAAAAAAATAAAGTGATATGCAATATTCCCATTGAGGTTTTGTGCAACCCGACCAATTGCATTGACAATGATGTGAGTGTTACTGATAAATCAATAATTCAATAAGTTACCAATCTAACAATTTAGTTATTATAATGAGGAATCTGAATACGATAATGATGAGTTGACTTGTCATCAATCAAAGTAGTGACCACAGCGTATCAACGGTGTTCGAGGGAAAACAGTGGGAAAGCAGGTGGCTGATAGATCATCCATCAAAAGTGTACTGACCGTAGCAATATATTCAATAGGATTAAGCGGTATACAATGGGAAGGAGAACGCCAGACTGGGGATAAATCAAGTGAATGTGCTGACCATGAGAATGCACTGGAGTCGAGCAGACGAATTGTAAGGAAGCAACAACTTATTCTTCAAGCAACAGCTTTTCTCTAAGAATAATGATAAACGTTTCCAAACATTCCGTTTCCAAGCTGATTTGAAAGCAGTAAATGCTCATTTGAAAGGTGACAAGAGTTCGGTGTGGATAATTTACTGCATTTTGCGTGTGACTGCACCCCACATGATTGAGGGTACAATCGCAGTTTGCTCACTTCTCAATTTTTCCACAGATAATGATGGTGTTGAGGATGCGTGTTGAATACAATTGAAAGTGATACATCATGTCATGATACATCACTGTATAGCAACTCCCATTATTTTCTTTCCTGGATCGAGGATTGAGAGAGGCATGTATCCTTCCGACTAGGTACCTCGTTTTCTAATGAATTAGAGTCCTTGGATAATATGGTGATTAATACAAATCATAAAAATAAAAGATACAATAATGAATAATACAAAGATATTGCGGTAAGTGCTCTCACTGGATGCACTCTGCATGACTTGTGTTTTTGGACTAAGTAATTGAATAATCCTAGTAATAAATACTTAGATGATAAAAATAATTCTTGGTACACACAAAATTCTGTTAAAATTATTTACAAAGGAAAAGATAAGGAGAATACACAGGATAATAACAATAATTCTTTGAAGCACACAAAGTTCCGTTAAAATACTTACAAAGGAGTTACAAAGATAAAGTACAGGATAAGGACAATAATTCTTGATAAACAAAAAGTTCCGTTAGAATATTTACAAAGGAAGACAAAGAAAAATTTTTTTATTCTATTTATTTTTCCTATTTGTGTAAGATTAAATAATATTGAGATATTTACAGGATGCACACAATTTATTCATAGTGAGGTTTCTCACAGAATTTCATTTAAATGGAGATATGATTTCCATTATTATTATGATTCTTTCTTTTCCGTTTGGAATTTTTTGAATGAATGGAGATATTGGTGAGAAGTTTGACTCCCAACACTGCTCTGGGCCTGTGGAAATGCATTAGGTCACAGGGACTATAACCCTGAATCGTTGATTGTGTATATATTATGTTAGAAATTAAATGCAAGAAGTTTGAGATAGCGGGCTAGGGGCAGGATTCCCAAGTTCTCTTTTATTTGCTGATTTCTAAAGTAAAACTCTGAGTTAGTAATTAGCCTAGGTATTTTGCTTTGCTGATCTTCTAAAGACTTTGACCAACTTTACAGCTGATCGCAATTATACAGTCATGCTTATATTAATTGCTTATTCTAGTTAACAAGGTTAGACAAGCTCTTTATATCAGTGGCAAAACTATGATGAAATGAGTACAATATCCAACAATCCAAAAATATTTTTCATCATTAAAGGATACAAATATTAACATATATAAGTACTATATAATACTTCGTAATATATAATGTATTAACGGTTTCTTTTTACTAACCGAAAACAAACATTTTAAAAATGTTTACTATATTTCATAGACTAAATTAAATTTTTTAAGTAAATGATTTTTATTATTTTTTTTAGATAAAACATTATAAATATTATTAAACAGAGAAATCTTGTATATTTGAATATTTAAATTATCATTTACTACATTTATTTAAATTATTTAAGAAGATTTTACACTGTTTAACTGTGAACATAGCTTTTATTGCTTGTGTACAGTTTCAATGTGGTTCTATATATTTATGTGCTTTACGCATTATACATAGTTATAAAATCACTTGTATAATAAAATGGACATTAATACTTATATCTCGCAGGAAAAGCCACTAAATCAAGGGAAAAAAATCCTCACTTCCTTCTAGTTACGCTTTTTTTAAATGAATATTTTTATGTTATTTTATAATTAACAAGGTTGATGAAAGTTCTACTGATTATAGATGAATTTACAGAAAAAATATTTTTATTTTGTTTCATTACATGACTTTTACTTGTAATGTTTTATTGGTATTATTGATCTTTACAATTAGTATTTTTTTTACTTTTAAGATGAACTGCAATATACAGATTGTCACAAATGTAAGGATATATATATAAGCTGAGCTCCATGGCGCGAGCCAACACCTACAATGACCAAAGCTGTTTTCATCACCGAGGGCCCTGGAGTGCGAAGCATATATCCCACTTAGGTAGTTAGCCTAACGTGAGATCCCTAGTGCTTAGTTCCTAAGCATGCTAGATACTCAGTTTATCGATTCACTGAAGGGATGAAAGGTAGAGTCGACCTTGCCCAACCCGAGGATCGAACTTCGAACCTGTGCCTTGTTGTTGTCTAGTGCCAGATAAGCTCTAATTATGGGGTGCACTGCACCATTTTCCCAACTGAACAATATTTTGGTGTGGAGTCCGATTTCCTCAGTACACACATGCCATAGGAACCCGTTTATAGGGTGGGCAACCATTCACAACCCACACATACAAGGAAAGGACAAAGACAGGATATAGACAGAGAAAGAAAGTGCAACCATTTCTGAATTGGGATTCGAACCCAGGACTATTAGCAGTAAGGCATTCTAACCACTAGACATGCTGTTCAAGCGTACCCGTGCCTTGGGAGCGTAAAACGTTGCGACTAAGTCACCGAGATTCATATATATATATATATATATATATATATATATATATATATATATATATATATATATATATATATATATATATATATATATATATATATATATATATATATATATATATATATAATGGAAAAATTGAAGTGACAGAAAAAAATTTAAAAATGAAAAGATTATAGTATTTATGAGTATGCACTTATATCGATATACCAATCAAAGTGAATATAAAAGCATATATTATTAATAACAAATTTAAATAGGACGCATGTTATTTGACTGCCGTGTTGTAACACATTTAAAAAGGAAAACAAACCCATTGGGTGATAAGAAGTATCAAATGTAAATTCTTAAAATCTCAAATATGTGGATTCTTTCTCTCTTAATTTCATTAAAAATTGAATTATTTATTCAATCTTCCTGGTCACGAATTTCCCGTTTTCTTTTATTTTAAAATGAGAAATTCATATTGTTTTGCGTATACCGAGTGGAACTCACTAAAAACGACAATCATATGTGTATACAATTATGATAAAAATTATGAGCGCGTATGCATAGTTCCCCATCAAAAAGTAAAAACTAATAATTAAAATAAATCCCACAGACACCATTTGTTTGGAGGTAAAAGAAGCGAAATTGTTGTTGCAGCACCAAGTTTTTGTAATTCTTTTAAGAATTGTTGTCATGTAATATAATATTCAGTAAAATATTTTATAAAAAAATATTATTAATTATAAGTAATATATTAATTGTTAATAATATAATAAAAATAATTATATTAATTTTATTATATTAATTTTATTATATTAATAAAAATAATTATATTAATTTTATTATATTATTATAACAATTTATAAAAATATAATAAAATTAATATATTAAATTAAAAAATTAATGAACAAAATTTTTTTAAGAAATAATAAAATTAATAATTTATAAAAAATAGTAAATTTATAACACATAAAATGCTCTTATGTTGTTATTGTTGTTCCAACTAGGCTGGCATTATGGGGTGCGCTGTGCTCCACTTTTCCAACTGAACCATATTTTATAGTCTGACTACCTCAGAAAACACATGCCGTAGGTACCCGTTTATAGGGTAGGCAATCAATCGCAACCCATTCATACAAGGAAAGGACACAGACATGATAGACAGAGATACAAAGTGCCGCCATTCCCGAACCGGATTCGAACCCAGGATCTCCCTATATGCAGTTAAGCACTCTGACCACTAGACAGAGTGGATGGTCAAGGCCCTTATGATTTGATATTTTACTGGGAAAAAACTATGTATGAAAACAAATGTTAATTCAAAACTTTTATAAGTCTAAAAGGAATATCTTTTTAGTTGAAAATAAATTCGAAATCAATTTTCTTTCACAATTTTTTTGGGAGGGAGTAAAATTTTCAGCACAATTTCATGACAAAAAATAAAAAAAAACCATTTTCACTAATAAAACAAAATATAAATTCTCCTTTAAATAAAGAATTGTGTAACGCTGTATAACACGATTTTGAAGATAATCCACAAAATTTCGAAAAAATAGATCAATAACAATCCATTATAAGTATTGATTTGAACAATTTAAACACACATACATATATTAAGTATGTTATTTATTGAAGAAATAAAATTATGTTCACAACTTACAAGTTTGTGGATTTTCTATTAAAAAATTCATCAAAAACTTAGTTTTATTGAAAAATTTTTTTTTCTCAATTAGAACTGAAGTTTACTTTAAATCTAGACATCGGGGAAGTTCATAACTTTACCGCATGCGATTGAATTACAAAAAAATTATAATAGAAAAAAATTATAATTAATTATTTTCGAAATAAAAATTAACGAAGTGTTTGAATAAAATATATGGTTTTAATTTCAATCGAATACCATTTTTTGAAATAGATTTTAAATAAATTAGATTGACTTCAAAATACATATTCTGAAACTGAAACATACTCATAGATTTAGTGATAAGATAAAAATATTTATTTTAAAAGAGTTGTAACTTTATTATACTATACACCAAGTTTTTAAATAAAATATTTTACTACAAATTACTTAAAATTTTTAAAAGGCATTAATAAATTGCAATTTGGGTTAAACCATTGTAATAATATTCATGTTGTTAACATCAAAGATTTCATTGTTCTAATACAATGTAAAGACAACTACGCACAAAACTCGGTAAAAGTTTATTATCGGGTGCCCCTTGGTTTTTGGCGATTTTTTTAAGCCAAGATATGATTAACAAGATCACCACCGCTACGTAAATAAAATTCAGATCAATTTAATTTTATCTCCAATTTTTCAGCGAAATCAAGGAGTACCCAATTCTACACCAAATCGCAGAATTCAATAAAATTTTTGAAGTTATAAGTATGTGGTTGTAAGAATATTTCATATTATTTATGACAAATAATTTATAGTTTTAAATCACATTGTTTCTTAAATCAAACATCAAAATTAAAAGTCTTTTAAAAATAATTTATGTTTCGTTTTTTATTGCAAAAAACATTTTTGGAGCTCTATACTAGAATGTTTTTATATCACATTGAAGAAAATAACATATATTAATAAATTTTATGTTTCTTCATCCTAAAATTTAACATTGCTTGCTTGGGTTATCGATATACGTAGCAGTTCTTCTATATTCAAATCTATTTTTTTCTTATTCGTAAATATTTATTGAAAGGAGAAATATGCAACAAAGTTTATTTTCCGGGAAAGTGTCTTCTTTAAAACATTGATATAGCAACAAGTCTCTTTTCCGATACTGACGTTGATTGGTTGAAATATCAAAGGATGATAACAAGCATCATATAAATAAACAAATATTCTCAAATCTGAGTTTTCTTCCTCAAAATAATTTAATAAAAGGTTTTTTTTAAGCATGTTTTATTTATTAAATTTTTTATTTATTTCTATTACATTAAAAACATACAATTTACGATGTCATTCAGCAGATTATGTATTTATTTTGTTTTATGGCCTTTTTATCTGCGTGCGTAACCAATATAAGAATTGGGAATTTTCTGATATGTTTGATTCAGGTAGTTTTTTTTTTTGTTCATGGCTGTAAAAACTAACCCAAGATTTAACAAAATAATTTGACACACACATGCTTATATAAACATATGTCATATTTTCTTTCATCAATATGTCACAAGTAAAAGAATACTCACTTATAAAAGGAAACGTTTAAAAATATCTATATTCAGAAGAAGTTATATTCAAGTGATTAAAAAATTCGAAAAAATAGAATTATTATGATTTTTTATAATATGTGATTATGAATTTTTTTTCATAAAAATTATATTCAGTTATTTTTTGTAAAGTCTGTCAGGTCTGAAAAACAATTTTAATTTCGAAAAACTATTTTATACACTGGTTGATTCAAAACATATGCTGTGTTTCATTTTGAAATTTGAATTGCATCTTTAATTTATTTGAATCATAATTAATACTAATTCGAACTCTCACTATGAAAATGATTACCGCTTGATGCACTTTGTTCTAGAATTCTTGCCTCAAAAACAGAAACTTGTCGCTCTTTTTTACATTTTTAAAATAATCATATATGCATAACCTCTGCTAATGGAGGAAAAAAAAAAGGTAATACATTGCATGCTCCTTCTTTTTATATCAATAGAATTTAAAAAAAAAAAACGATATTGATAGTTTCTTTTATTTTTTTTAAACGCATTATTTTGAACTACTTCATTAAACATGTTTTCGATTTTTCCAATGTGTTGCCAATCATAACTTCATTGGAATATTGATAAAAACAGTCCTGACATCAATATTCAATAACTTCATTATGATAGGGAATTTTCAAACGTTTAACATTGTATTCTGTTTATTTTAGCTGAAATGTACTTGAGATCCGATTTGGTAGTGCAATACAGCGTTTTAAATTAAGTTAAAAATAATAAATGTCGTTAAAAATAATTAATATATTTATTTCTCTCACAATGTCAATATTTTGTTAAATATCGTTATTTTTCCTCACGAACGACAGTTTATTTATCATCTATATCTATCTACAAACACACACACACACTTATATACATACATACATACATATATATATATATATATATATATATATATATATATATATATATATATATATATATATATATATATATATATATAATATACTTGCCAGAAAAAGTCTGCGCACAAAAGCATAGTAAACATTCTACTGAGAACAAATGTACATTATAGTGTCAATATTAATTCCATTTTTATATAAAGCTTTTCCTTAACAATTCCTTAAATATCAGTAACAATTTCAGAAAAATAACGCATTGTTTAAAAGTAGTAATAATAATAATTAAAAATTACACAATAAGTTATCAGAAAAAAGTTACTTACAAGTATAAATTTTATAACGGTATTTGTAAATTAATCTTAATTTTTTCATCCTCCGTGAGCTTGTTTTAAATGAAATATTGTCTGCATTTATTTTTTACTACTTGTTCATTTTAACTCTAGTGGCAACACAAAAATAGAATAAAAAACGTTGTTTTGTTGATAGGATACATTAGAACTTGTAAAGAAGTAGACTTAAAGTGGATTCTAAAGGTAAAGAGATTGTTCCGGACGAAAAGAAAATCATCTTAAGGCAAAGAAATGAAGGTAAATCTCTTCGAACAATTGGAAAGATATTTGGTAGAACTCATTATTCCATTTAAAGTGTAATCAATAATTACAAGTCATCGAAATCTGTTATCTTAAAGTCTCAGAGTAACCGACCAACTAAGCTGACACTTTACGAGAAAAGATAATATCTTAAAATCCTTACACTTAAATCCAAGGATTACTGTATCTCAAATTGCACTTGATATTAGAGAAAAGTAAAAAAAAAAAAAAGTTCAAATGAAGATACTATACAAAAAATTCTGAAAACATCTGGCTATCACGGCTGTGTAGCTTGTAGAAAGCCATGTATTTAAACTGTCAATAAGCAAAAGAGTTTAAATTTTGCCAGTAATTATGTTAATAAATTTTCTGAGTTTTTTTGAAAAAGTAATATTCTCTGATGACAGCAAATTTTGTATACATGGAATCATAAGGCATAAACTTGTGTGGAGAAAACAAGGTACTGTTTTAGAGAATCCAACTTTTGTGTCTGCAGTTAAACAAGGTGGAAGTGGCATAATGATTTTGGGGTGCATGGCAGCAAGTGGAGTTGATCTATTAACTTTTACAGACTCAATATTAAATCATATGAGATATTTAAATATATTAAAAGAAAAATTTGAAACAGAGAGCACGAGATTTGAGCCTTGACCATGATTTGGTTTTAATAAGACAATGATCCAAAACACACTGCCCACAAAGTAAAGCTGTTGTACAATAACAAATATTAGTTGCATACTACTCCGTAATCTCCGAACTTAAATCCCATCGAACATTTATGACGCTTATTGGAACACAAGATTCGGTAACATAACATAAAATCGAAAGATATGTTGGAAAGGGTAATTATGAAGGAATGGAATCATCTGCGGAAACGGCCAAATTAGTTCACTCTAAGCCTAAAGAAGAGGTTCCCAGTCACGAAGCTTTTCCAACCAGATATCAAAGTTCAAATTCATGGAAATTATTTTTAAAAGACTTTTCTCATCGGTACGCAAACTTTTTCTGACTGCTTTTTGTGTAGTTTTTAATTATTGGAACTAGTTCAGAAAGATAACAAGTAGCTAGTTACAGATACGTATTTAAGGAATTGTTGAAGAGAAGTTTTTTTTTTTCCTTCTTCCAATGGCAGATTTTAGACAGTTACAACTGCAAGAGTCTATTAATCTATTGTTTCCTGACACCCACACAAGGAACCGGCCAGAAATAGCGACCTCTTAGCCGCCGAAAGGGCAAAGACAGGATAGAGAGAGAGAGAGAGAAAGTACATCTATGACTTAACCGGGATTCAAACCCAGGACCTACCTATCCATTGTCAGGCACGCTGACCACTAGGCAAGTTGGCCGGCTGTTAAAAAGAAGTATTTCATATAAAAATTGAATTAATGTTGACACTTTAAATACTTTTATTCTCTCTAAAATGTTTACTGTGCGCTTGTAAGCAGTTTTTCTGGCAAATGTATATGTAAAATTTCTCTTTAGAATATATATACATATAATAAACACTTCAAAACAATCTTTTGTGGACAAAAGTATTCCAAAAATTGTTTATTTGTATTTCTTGCAATCATGAGCAATTTTTTAAAAATAAAATTATTATGTATGCATTTTTTGTTACGTTATTTGCAAAAATAATGCATAAAATTTCGAAGTTAGTTCGGCCAATGTAAAATCCAAAGTAAAATGGAAATATCCTAAATGATCTAGTGTTTTTTCCCCCAAATGAGATGAGACTTTTCAGTACGCAAAAGTATCTGATTTCGTTTTAAAATTGCATTTACTCATCATCTAAGGCCTCGGGGGGGCGTTCTACGTTATTTATT
Source organism: Latrodectus elegans (assembly GCA_030067965.1). Lineage (NCBI taxonomy): Eukaryota > Metazoa > Arthropoda > Arachnida > Araneae > Theridiidae > Latrodectus > Latrodectus elegans. The sequence goes on from CM057812.1 coordinate 14,159,178, forward strand.
GATTACTTAAGGATCGAAAATGTTTTATGCAATTTTACACAAAAGCATAGACTCTTTTCACAAAGTAATGTAAATCAGTTGAATGAATAATATTATTTAACACCAAAAAGTAACGTCAATTTAATTCTTAGTTTCTGGACCGTAATTTTACGAAAGTATTAGCTATTATTCTAATGCACTTTCTCTTTCATTTTATAAATTGTATCAAAGAATGCGGAATATATTCATTATATGCTGATGAATCTAAATTAGGCACGCACATTTGTGAAATACATATTCAAAAATGGTAATTTCCTTTCTCATCGGGGCAGGTGGAAAGTTAAATGATATATATTGAATTAGTAAGTATGTCACCAATAGCAACCCTTTGCCATAACATTTTTAAAACGATATCAAAATAATTTTGCTTCTAAAGTGAAATTTGTTACAATTAGTTCATTTCATAACCGTATTCCATGTGTTATTGCGAAAAATGTCAATTCGACAAAATTCGCTCCATTGAAATGGAATATTAATACTTAAAATATTTGCTGAAATGTAAATTGAAAATTATTGTTCTATCTGTAAAGAGTGTCTATTAAGAGTTGAACGCAGTTTGATGTTTGATAATTTATGAAATAGTAAAGATATAAGCAAATTTATTGTATTTATTAACAGAGTAATTCATATATTTTCTTTTACAATAAAAGTTGACATAGATTTTTTTTTTTTTGCCATTTGAATATCACTTTTTTTGTAAATATCATCTGCTCGCATTATCAATTGAATATATTTCTTATTTGTTCATGGCAAAGTTAGGAATGCAATGTTCTCTTTTGATGTGTGCTTTCGTTCTTTTATTTTATGGGATGTTTTTTCGATCGGAAATTGAAGAGAATCACAAAATTAGTTGATATACCGTTTCAATTACCATTTTCTTAAAGATGTACTGGCGGGGTGGACTAATACCTTGATCACCCAGACCACCTGATATAACTATACAGAACTTTCTCCTTTGAGGGTCTATAAAACAATTTTGCTTACAGGAGGAAAGTCTCGAATGGTGACGACTTGAAGGGCAAGATTTCAGCCGACATAGACAATGTGGATGACGACATGCTTGTCTGTATTACTAAACAGACTAATATAGCTGACCGTGACCGTGTCTGGCATGACACTGACTGCCTCCTTGCTATTCTCCATTAACCGATCAGCCAACATGAAGAAGTCTTTCACAAAAGTATAAAACTTTTCAAGTCTATTTAGTCAATCGTGTAGGCTTTCCTCAGAGCACTCCTCCATTGTGTTCTCCGAGAAGAGACAGTTTTTTAATTTGTCATTTTCAGCACTTTAAAGTCCTCTTCACAATCAATCTAAGTTCGGGCCGAAGTCTAGATCTGTTTGTATTAGGCCTATAATTAAAAATTCTTGAAGTCAAAGACGTGGGGTCCATTCGACAGATATGGGGAAAATTTTCCATGTAAAATAAAATTAATTTCTTAAATTATTATTATTATTTTATTCGAAGTATTGGTAATTTTATAAACCGGGCATAATTTATTTCTGCAAAATAAAATGGTTTGAAAAAAAAAGCTATATTTCACAAAACAAATTTTTACATGTAGATTTCTTTTAATGAATGTGTATCGGCTTTAACATGTTAGACCCGCGGTTACAGTTCACAATAGAAATGCTTATGAAATAGTGTCGCAAGATGCAGAGCAATAATTCCGCAAACACTATTTTCGGAGTAAATTAAGAGCAGGAAGAAGACATTTATTGTTGATGAGTTCAATAACTGGAGTCAATGGCCTTCTAACAAACATAGACACAGTTCATATTTTGCATGTGCTTGCTAACGTCCTTTTAAGCAAAAGATGATTCCTTTAAGTTTTTCATCTGTTTCAGGAATCCCATCGAGAAAACACATCAGTGTTCATTAGTGTTTCCCAGCATTCCATAGTTCCATCTTTAGTATCACTTTCAATACCCGTTTTGTGTATTAAGTTTTCGCTTAAAATGTTTAATTTTTTTAGGGGGGGGGTGTATCCGCTTCTCTCTTTTAAACAATTATAATTATGTTTTTGCTAAAATATTTAAGTTTTTTTTTGGAATGTAAGACTCATAATTTTTTTATAAAATACATTTTATAAATACAAAAATATTCAAGTTTTTTTTTGGAATATAACACTCGTAATTATTTTTTTTATCTTTTTGTAAAAAATATCTGTTTTTGTACATGTAGCGAGAAATCAACTAAAACTTTGCAAATAAATAATTCGCAGCATTATTACTGAATTTTAATGTTTTCTTCAAGTTGTAATCATTTCATAATTGTGAGATATATTTCATGTGAAATTAAGACTCTAAAACCATTTATACATAAGACGAAAAACATTTACATAAGAATTACTCTTGAATTTACTTGGATGCAATGCATTTTATTCAAATAATTGGTAATTATTTTTTATTCAAATTAATAATTAAGGATTATTAATTTGAATAAAAAATTATCTTACTGATTAATTATAATTAATTAATAACATACAATTAATAAATAATTACTGATTATAATAATACTATGTCTTACTGAATTATTTAAGAAATGATGTAAACAGTCACATTTCAAATCTTTTATATAATAGATAGAATTAGATAATAATATTTTAAATATGGTGAATATGTGGCCGCGATGTCCTGGTTAGTTAGGGCGTTCGTTCTCGTAATCGGAAGGGGGTGGATTCGAATTCCGAACTAATCGAAGAACCGTCGTGCTCTTTAATGACGGCTGGGGCACGTTAAATATGTTATGGTCTCATTGTCTTCCACGTGGAATGGTACTTCTAGAGGTGGCAGGAAAAGTCTGTGGTTCATGTTTATTTCTAGATTACGAAGACCTTCTTTTGGGGGCCTCACAATACAATCGTTTCCATCAACTTGTAGTACTATAAAAGATCAAAGGCCAGCTTGGTAACCTATAGGTATCTTGTGGAATACATTCTCTTAATTTTCAGAAAAAAAGTGTAATTAAAAAAAAATGAAAATTTTTATTTCTTAAATATATTTACAATTTACTTAACTTTGGTCAAAACGCTGTTTTCCGCCATAAATAAAGTCTCGTGTATTCATCCGCAGAAAATCAGTCGAATGAAATACGGAAGGCTTGAAAATTCTCTTTCACTACAAAGCTGTTAAATATCAAAATCAGACCCCTTTTATCTTTATTCTAATACATTTTGGATCTGTGGCGCATTGGAAAAAGCGAAACCACATTCGCTGCAATTAAAAAAAAATTTGTCAAAAATCGCATAAAATATTAAATGACGTCTTTTTTTTAAAAAAAAAATTCATGTGGAGAATAATACACTATGCATTTTTCATCTAACTCCAGTTTCATGCGATTTTCAAAAAGGGGAAGCATCATCACCCCTCCATCCCGGAACAAGCATAGTTCCGGAAGAATGTACATAGCAGTATAAGGAACTTTACAGTGAGTTTATAATCACAAACACTGCTATCAACATTTTAAGTTAGCCAGAGATTAACACCCTTTCACAAGTTTCATTCCTTTCTATGCAGAAACTATCTGATCAGCGTCACTAAAAAAATCGGCAAACCAATAGTAAGCATTTCATTTATGCACATTTATTTACACTGTATTTACTCTAATGAAGTGATTACATTCTCTGAACTTACTATTTAAGTTGTCATTACTTTTGATGATGGATGTAGGAAAGTTATTTTACCTCTCAAAGTTATTTCATAGACATTTTTTATTACACTACTGAACAAAACTAAATTTTATTAACAGATAGATTGACGAATAACTAAACAAAATTGAGGCCTTTCATGAATACGGAAATGTGCTGCTTTCACAATGGATTAACTCTTACAAGCAACTTCCTTTCAAAGAAAATAGAAAGTTTTTGGAACTCGAATAGGAAAACAATAAAAAAGGAGGATATAATAAATTACGTAACTTTAAAAGTACATAAAAACTAAAAGAAATCCAACTTTTTGATCAATATGGAAAATTAAAAATTTAGAATTTTTGCTTAAAGTTAAAAAGAAAGGAAAGTAAAATAATAGATAAATCAATTACCATATCATTGATTCTATAATATGTAATAATACACAAAAATACATGAAATTATTATGAATATTGTTGTCATAAAGCGACCTCAGGTTTCTTATACTTTCATACTAAATATTTCTCATATATATATATATATATATATATATATATATATAATATGATATATATAATATAAGATATATATATATATATATATAAATATATATATATATATATATATATATATATATATATATATATATATATATATATATATATATATATATATATATATATATATAAATTAAATAAAGATATCAGAATTATACTGTCGACTTCTTTTTACGTTTCTATAAAATTCATAGTGTAAAGTTATAAGCATTGAACTTTCTATGAAAATAATTATAATTATCAACCTATTTTATTAAAAAATTATCTTAGAGTATTATTATAAAATTTCTTCGAAACTTAAGATGCAGTGTCTCACTCAAAACGATCAAGTAAACGATGTTATATGATATTAATGAGAAACATGGTGCGATTAGGAAATATGACATTAGAGTATAGTGCTATATAGAAACATGATATAAACGTATGCTTTTGGGTAAGATGATTTCAGTACGCGGTATTATTAAGAAATATCTTATTAATATATAACTCTATTGTAAAAGAAACTAAATATCAGTTTTATTATTAAAATAATGAAATACAAAAAAATTTCAAAAGGGAATAGAGGGTTAAATTTCGAAGTCTTCGTAAATAGGGAAGTCAAAATGATATTAAGTAAGAATCTTAAAATGAGGAAATTCCAATTAATCCTGCATGTCATAAATACGTCTATTTCTCAAACTAATTTTATTGCGTTAATAATATAGAGTGTTAAAATGATTGTTTTAAAAATATGGCGAAAGGAAAACTTTTCGTTTCATATAAGCAGAAAAAAAAGAGAGCAAATTGAAAGAATTAATTTATGTTAATTATAAAATAGAATTTTAGAATAAAAAATAGTTTTGCCAATGAGTTTGACCATTCCTCCATTTTTGGAAAGAATTGACTTTTTTTTTTTTATACAAGAAATAAAAAGTTAAAGCATCAAAAGTTGTGAGGAAGTTGGTATTAATAATAATAGTAAACATACCAACTTTGATGTGAATGTTATACTTGTATGCAAAACTTCAGGAACATGTGTTATTTTCCCTATAAGCCAACTAAAAATCGTCTGAGAAATAGCATTTTTCAGTTAAACGATAACGCCAATTATAAAACTCACATTATCCTTACACATAATTTTCTATCCAAGAGGATGATCAACAGACAATTGTTGAAATAGATATTACCCCTCATTTCAATGATTGTTTCACACCGATTCTTCATATTCAGCTCCAGAGGGTCCAATATTTCTTGAGGTAAGAATGTCCATTCCTCAATCAGCATTTGTTTCAGCTGTTGGATGTTCCATAGAAAATGTAATCCTGACGAGAAGCGTCTCCCAAAGCATCCCATACACGCACCATACGATTTAAATCAGAAGAATATACTGGCCAATATATTCGAGTAATATTCTCCCTTTCTTGAAACTGCTGAACAGTGGAAGTCTGATGTAGTTGTGCATTGTTATTCATAAAAACGAAGTCTGCTTCAATAACCACTTGCAATAGACTCACGTGATATTACCCAGAAAAACTTCAAAGTAATCGATGTTTGAAACTAAGATGAAGGAAAATATATCCGGATAAAACAAAACATTTATGCGATGATGGAATAAAATTACATTTTTTAACATTTTCAATAAACTTCTATGGATTAAAGGTAAAAAAATGTGCAAAACATAACTTTCTGAGGAGTTTAGCAAATTTGCTATTCCGAGGATCAATAAATAGTCAATAGAGTATTAGTATCATTAGAGAGAACACATACCAACCAAGATCCAGGGGGACTGCGATAATATTTGTTTTAGCTATAAAAAAATTTGAAAAGAAACTTGAAAGTTATCTGTATGCTCTAAATGAAGTGAAAGTTATTTCATATTAATTTCATCAATAAGCTTTAATCAAATGTATTTGGAAGGTGTTAAGTAATTGGTAAAAAAATACCAATCAAGTTAGAGCACATCGGCAATCCTTAATTTAATATTATATCACTATTTTAAAACTTTAAAGAAACATAGACAATTTTTCAATTTTTGAAGTTACATTGTAAATTTTTAAGTTCATCGAATTTTTTGATAAGTGTGAAAATATTCTCTGTATATTTTCTCATATTAACTATTATCATTTTTTATTCTTTTTGCATTTATAAATTTAGATTTTATTGAATCAATTTTTGATAGAAATACCAGAGAAATCCATAAAATTCCTCTCGAGATTCAATTACTAACTTGGAAATGATAGGATAAAATGTAATAAAAAATCGACATACTATTATGTATAAAAAATCATAAGATGAATTTGTTAATTTATTCGTCATTAATTATGATAGACAAAGTTATATAATAAAAAAATAGATATGCTAAATTAGATCAAAAATCATGATGAAAAATCCGTAAACTCATCATAGAGTCTCGTTTATTAATTGGAAAAGACCACGTCTCCATATTATCAAAAATAGATTAACTAAAGTAGATTGTTGTTCTACTTATGACACTTGGACAAGCCAAGCTTTCTAGCCGACGGCTATGCGAAATTAAATCAAAAGGGTGCCTCTTTCGTTCAGTCAGAGCAACACGAAGATGAAAGCACGTCTTTGCTCTAAGACTTTTCCGATGAGTGGCACCACCAGCGGATCCACCCCCTCACTATAGGCATTGATTTGGAGGGAGAAGAAATTTTATCCTGGCAATTAAACCCATGGTAACTGCTCAATGACGGACCACAGGACTTCCGATTACACAGAATTAAACAGCACGTATATAGCATGCACTTGGTGGGTCTTTGGCAGCATTGGGAATCGAACCCAGTCCTTCCGGGCGGAAGGCCGATGACCAAATCTCTAGGTTACCAAGGTCTCTAAAGCTAAAAATCAGGAAGACTCCAATCGGCTCCTTCTATCTGACTGGTAGAGCATAACTCAAGGCTAGGCATTGGGAATCATGCTGGTGCAAGAACAACGGCCTCTAAAGCGGATTAAAAATCATTATAAGGACATGAAAATTCATCTTCGTGTCTCGTGATTAATCGGAAAAAACTAGGTTATAATATTATAGAAAAGAAGTGTTCCAATTTAGATTAAAAATCATTACATTAATCCGTATATTAGATTAAAGTATCAAAGAAAATAGATGTGTTGGTTTATATTGAAATTCATAAGAAGAATTGTAAATTTATAGTATGGTCTATATGCCATGAAAAAATAGGTTAGAATATAATATAAAATAAATATTCTCTAAATTAGGTAGAACAGCGAAAAAAATAGCTTTTAATCGAAAAAACTTTAAATATAGTATATAGGTCATAAAATAAAACAAAGTTCTATAGCCTATTGTATTTTCTTTGATTGGCTTATAAATAGAGTAATTAAAAAAGGAAGCATATTGTTCAATACTTATTTTATGTTTATTTCATAAATTAATTTAAGTCTATTTTAGTACATTTGTTTTTATATAAAAAATTTTTAAAATATATTATTTCATTCACATATTTATATAAAAAAAATAATGTTTAACACATAATATTTTCATATATTTTTTACACTGTATCCTATATTCGACGAAATGGACGAAAAATGTTTATCATTGATGAATTTATTTTTACGATAAAAATGTTCTATAGTTAAAATTTAAAATACAGATGAAGTATAATGCTATAAAAGAACTATTTTATCAAGCAGAGAGTCAACAAGAATTTACTTGTCATCGAATGGCAACAATACAAGAAAATTAATAGTCCAGCTTCCATGATGTGAGCTGATAAAATATTATTTTTCCTGATTTAATGTTAATTGTTATGCTCTGCTTTTCATAATTTTGTGTAACTTGTATTGTACTCTATTCCAGTGCAGGTTTTATTAAACAATTTCTGGAGCTAACCGGCAGTGTTTTTATTCCAAAAGCAATTACGATACATTATTGTTGAAATATCGATGATTTTAATATGACAGTGATGTATAACATGTGACAGCACTGTAAAAGTGTACAGTAAAATAGTTTTTTCAGGTTCGGTGAAGAATTGGGTATCCCTTGGTTTGGCGATAAAATTTCATTTATTTTAGTTTGGCTTATATTTAGATGCCATCATGTTAGTCACATCTTGGCGTCAAAAAATCAAACGATATCTGATTGTAAACTTCAACCATTTTTACTGATAACTAAATGTATATTATATATAAAGTACATAACATGTAATTGAGTTTACTGGATACTATACCATGCAAAATTTCCTCTTTTTTATGATCAGAATTTTTACAGTGAGCTGAATTACCGATAAAACTACTGTTTACTTTTATGTTTCAATAATGTTTAACACATAATATTTTCATATATTTTTTACACTGTATCCTATATTCGACGAAATGGACGAAAAATGTTTATCATTGATGAATTTATTTTTACGATAAAAATGTTCTATAGTTAAAATTTAAAATACAGATGAAGTATAATGCTATAAAAGAACTATTTTATCAAGCAGAGAGTCAACAAGAATTTACTTGTCATCGAATGGCAACAATACAAGAAAATTAATAGTCCAGCTTCCATGATGTGAGCTGCTAAAATATTATTTTTCCCTATTTAATGTTAATTGTTATGCTCTGCTTTTCATAATTTTGTGTAACTTGTATTGTACCCTATTCCAGTGCAGGTTTTATTAAACAATTTCTGGAGCTAACCGGCGTTGTTTTTATTCCAAAAGCAATTACGATACATTATTGTTGAAATATCGATGATTTTAATATGACAGTGATGTATAACATGTGACACCACTGTAAAAGTGTGCAGTAAAATAGTTTTTTCAGGTTCGGTGAAGAATTGGGTATCCCTTGGTTTGGCGATAAAATTTCATTTATTTTAGTTTAGCTTAGCTGCCATCATGTTAGTCACATCTTGGCGTCAAAAAATCAAACGATATCTGATTGTAAACTTCAACCATTTTTACTGATAACTAAATGTATATTATATATAAAGTACATAACATGTAATTGAGTTTACTGGATACTATACCATGCAAAATTTCCTCTTTTTTATGATCAGAATTTTTACAGTGAGCTGAATTACCGATAAAACTACTGTTTACTTTTATGTTTCAAAGTTCATTTCCAATTGATTCATTTTGAAAAGGTTTTCCTTTGATTAGACCAGGAAATAAAAATTGAAACTAGATATTTTTTTTTCACATTGTAGCATATCTAACCGGCCTTGTGCGGTTTTTGCTTTAATGAATGGGTGGGATAAAGTACCAACAGATTTAAATCAGATAATTTCGAGAATCTTATTGTCCGCCATTACTGATGGGCGGTTTTCTTACTCCGCTCTCTGTACATCGCTTTTATCATATCACCGAATACACACTCACTTACATAAGCACACAATTATAAATCTCTAAACGAATCCAAATAATCCTATCTTTAAATTTAATGCATTGGGTGTCAACAAAACACTTTAAAAACGAAAATGATAGCATTCATTTTACCAATAAAGAAACAAAAAATTTTATTTTAAGTTGTTTTCTTCAATTTAAAATTACAATCTGCTCCAATTATGAAGACAATAGCTTATGTCGTTTATTATTTTTTGGCGCGTTTCAAGATGTAATTCGATTTTAATGCAATTATTATAGATTAATGAGTTTTGAACTTACATCGTTTCTGTAATTTAAATCTGATTTATGAAGAATGTGAAATTTTTTTCATTTTTAATAATAATGAAAGTAATTTACACTTATAATTCTTATTAGTAAGGTTATAGATGGATATATTAAAAATACTTCAGTAAAAGCGAATTGAGGGTTTAATTTACTGGATTAGTATTTTCTAATGAAAAGAAAATGTTAAATTAATCTATTATGTAAAAGTACTCAGAAAAGAAATGTCCACAGGAAATATCATTTACATCATGATTATATACATTATTTCCCCTCTAGTCTTGATTATTTTGCATATGCAGCTGATTAAAATTCACTTTTCATAGCCGCATATCAGCTAATTTTAAAGTGATAAATTCACTCATTCATAAATCTCTATACTTATACACTAGTGGAAATGTAATACATCATATAACACAATATGATTATCAAACATTGAGATATCAATATTAAATTATATTATATTGAATAATTACGAATACGTCAATTTATGTGGCTATACTAATATTAAATTATAATATTTTTATGAGTATTTCTAAACCTCTTAATACATAAATATCAATATTTAAATAATAGAATCGTAATGATAATTTATGAACACATCTGTGTATGGATATCGATATCAATATTTAATTATATCATCATGAATATTTATAAGTTCTTCATTGGATATTAGTATTATATTATGATATCATTTAATGCGTAAATATGAAATCTTATTGCAAGAATCTTTTCTTTTCATTTAATGTAAGAAAACAATTATCGATACTTTTGTATTAATAAAAAGCAAATTTTTAAACAAACTGAACAGCAAATAATCAAAAATATATTGTTTACCTAATAAGTAAGATAATAAAAACAGTGTAAATAAAAATATATATATTCAAAATAAAAAAACTTCTAGAATAAATTTTTTCGCAATTTTGACAACTTTATTAACTCGCAAAAATGTTTTTAAACATCAATAGCGTTTTAGTTAATCAGCACATGCGCACAATTAAAAAATCCTATGGTCATTTGATACAAGAAAATTATTTCCAATATGACATTTGATAGTTTCTGAGAAATAATATGGCGTGTTGAATGTCAAATAATATTGCCAGTTATGTAGAACGTATCGAACCGGTAAAACGTGAAAACCATTGTTCAGTATTTGTGTTCAAAGTAGGAATTCAGGAAAGGGAAAACAGAGAGAGAAGATACACGTCTAGCTAAAGCATGTCGAACATACTTGATACGATTTTGATCTGGTGATTGTGATGGCAATCCATGCACCACCTTATCTGTTATTGATGATAATCATCCATGATGGTTAAGTCCTATTTATGTAAATCATGATTTATTGTCCTGCGACATACAATCATTAAACACGACAACAACAATTTATTACTCGTATATTAGTTGCAAATGCATTAGAGCAAGCATCGCAAAATTTTAACCATCGTCTTATTATATTTGGCACATCATTGCCTTTGAATACTGATATTATAGCAGATACATTTTCTCAGATTTCTTGGCATTTCCTACTCACTTTACAAATCCCAATAAAATGCCTTTATTTTTTAAGTGAACATGTGTGCTAAATCGATAATTATTTTAAACACGGAAAGGCGGTATTTCTTTCAAATTTTAAGATAAACTTTTTCATTCAGCTATTCTTTATTGACCTATACTGATGATGTCCTTAACTCGTTAATTAAAAAATTAGCTTAATTATTGAATAAACTTAAAACATCAAAATAAATGAGGCAATATTGGAATTGGTATGTAATAATAAAATCGAATTTAATAATATTGGTTCGAAATTTATGATGCTTTGAAATTTTTTAACTGTTATGTGTTGTTATTATGAAATTTCAGATTATAATCACCATGCAGATGGGAGATTTATGAAAATCGATGAAGATATCCTATGAAAAAAAAGAAAAGAAGCATTTTGTAAAAATATTAAAAACAATAAGTAAATTAGTGATGCTACAAACTACATGCGAACAATTGTTGACACTGCGTTTAATATTTGCTTAGTGATGATCTTAGCTTAATTTTAATAGCACGGTAGCCGTGAAAATAGAGTAATTCCGAAATAATTCTGAGTATCCTTTACAGATTTTCATTAGCATTCTTTGCTTAATTATTTTCTGTATGAAATGAAATAGATGCACGATATCATGAAAAATATTATAGTTCTAATATTTTAATCAATTTATGAATGATTTTTCAAAATATATGAACAAAATTTTGGTACTGCTAAGTTGGCGACAATTTATGCAGCAATTATTAAATTATAGATACAAAAGCATAATCAATTGTTTCCGAAAATTTGAATTCCAAGAAAGATCAAAATAAATAGAATAACATTGAACTTGGTTTTTCTTTTTGTGGAAGAGTTCAAAAATCTAACCTAACATCAATAAAAAAATATATAAAAAATTGGCGCTTCTCTTAACAGACAAGCGACATAGTCTAGTGCTTCCTAGCTAAATAATATACAATTTTCAATCTGCACACTTTTCGTTTTCTCACTTCTTGTTGTCTTAACTTGCAGGTGTTTGGGTTATCGACATATGCTTCGAGATCATTTCAAGAAATGAGAGCTATTTTTGTAAAAGACAACTTTTTAGTCTGATAACTTTATGTGTGATGACAACAACACACGTAACGTAGTCAACGAACTTTTTGATCCCATGTTGGTACTTTAACATGTGAATCCAGATTTTAGGGTTTATTTTAATAAAATTTACATTTAAATGTATTTATTATAAGCAGTAGTGGAGTCTGTTCAAAAATGAAAATGTTTTTTTCCGGTTGATAACGTAAGGAAAAGAAAGGAAATACACCATGTTTTTTAAGTGCATATTAAATAATTATTTTTATAATAATATTTTTTAGATTTTAAGTTAAATTAAGTACAATTTTGTTTTTTCAAACTTGTATGGACCGATAATGCAGTTCGTAAAATAGAAAAATAAGGAATTATATTATTAAGATCTACTCTCTCTCTCTCTTTTTTTTTTTTTTTTTTTTTTTTTTTTTTTTTTTTTTTTTACGAAACTACTTTTTTTTTATAAATAAAATGCTATATTAGAAAAAGTTATTTAAAATTCGCTTTAAGAAACACATGCAAAATGAAATTCATACTTAAAATAGTACTCATTTTCCTTTCTTTGAGGAAAATCAGGCAAAATAATTTTATTTATCTTTTTCCTGTTTCAAAAATTTCATTTATTAAAAAATAATTTTCCATTTTTTTCAATGTATAAAAGTTTTTTACTGTTTTTCCTTCAGAAAAGTATTTTAGTACTATTCAACTGCTTGTTTTGCATGCAGTTTTTGCACTAGGTCATTTTCTCGTTCGATATTTGAAAACTCTCTCTTTTTCATTTTCATTCCTTATTTTTCTCAATACTTTTATCGTCCTATATTTCTACCGTACTTATCGTGATCATATCACACGTAAGTCTATTCACGTAAATCCTCAAAAGAAATTTTAGTCCGCAAAGTAGTTATCTGTGGGAGTTTAACCTTTCTTTGTAATAGAGAACATACATATATAGCGGTATGTATGTTCTCTAGAACATTTTAGCTTTGCTCCGGACTGTACGCTTTAAGTTAACGTTTTTGGAACATTCTCCCATTAGCAAGTGTCTCGTCATTTTGAACTACAGTCAGTTGACGAGGTCAGACCTGACGAGGCACCTTCTTCTCCACATCCACGCCACCGCAGCGGAAAAACTTAGAACGTCACATACACGTCCTCAGCTCACGGAGCTCCATCAACCCAATGAGGGAGAAGTAGGCGGTCACCCTCCCAATTACTGCCTGGGACAAATGATGATTCACTTTGCTGATCTTAGCAAGAAGCCGCATGAAACTACAGAGCCACAGTGAACTATGTTCTAGAGAACAAGAGACCACAATCTTTAAAAGAGTTTTTTCCTCCTTTCTATGTTCTAATGTACGGGGAGGGCACACAAATTCTAGCCCTTTCCATATCCTTAAGTACAGGGAACACTGAAGTCGAATTCGGCATCACACAGCTTTCTTTCATCAGATATCTGTATATCCATGAGTCTTCGACTACTGTTCCCACAGTGCCTGTACGTGTCACTTCGTAGTTCCAAAATGAATCAAGTCCTTCAGAGGTTATATAAAAATTGAAAAATTATCAAATCAAAAAATAAATGAATCAATTTTTTTAAAAATTTATATTGTCTTTCCCAGTTTAAACTAACCATAAAGGGGATTTATTTTGTCTTTTTAATCTGTTCTATTGCCAACATGTGTTTTCTATCATCGGGAAAAGTTTTCTCAAATCTATCCTTTGTTCGTTATATAAGAAATCGCTTTATTAACAAAATGAACTTCGACCAATGGGACATTGGAGAGTGAATTTCGCCTTGTTTGCTGCCGCTTGAATAATGCGACTTGAAGGCAGGCAGCAAATTCCGTCGACAAATCGGAGTTACGATGCCGTCTCATCACGATGCGACGTAGATGAAACGTTATCTGACGTCATGGATATTTTAAACCAATGAGAATTATAATAAAGTGATGCAATCATAATCTCAACTGGAACGGAAGAAACAAACACTTTATGGTTAATAAATAAATAAAACGGGATAGAAAACTATGCGTCAAAAACGAAAGTTCGCAAAAAAAAGGGACATTTCAATTTGTAAATGGGAGTTAAAATTATCATTGTATCTGTGACGTCAGGGTAGGGACTAGCCAATAGTTCGCAATCATCTACTGTATATTATAAGGATAAAGAGTTATTAAGGCATATAAACTAATAATAGCACGAAATCTTGCATTTAATGAGTTACATAATTTAAGAATTTATATTAATAAATATATTAAATTTTTCTTATAAATGTACATACAAATTCATATATAAGACTATAAATTCTGATTTTGTATTGCAATGATTATTTAACGATTGTACTTCCTCTTCATCACTTGAAAAACTCTCTGGTGAATTTAAGTTGAACAATAAATTAACTCATAACTTTGAAAACTAAACAAGAAACAAGTAGCCAGAAACCTGTTAATTTAAGCTTTATTGTGTCATTCAAAATTCACAATTGATTTCATTAATGAAGCTAATTGATATCATTTGATAAAATAAATTTTCTTATATAATTTTATTCAAATATTTAGCAAACAAGTGCACTTAAGTACTTAAAGTAAGCAGATAATAATTTTTAGCATTGTGACTTAGAGACATTAATTCTTATTAAAATTCAGTGAATAAAATTTTTAATTTAAAGTTGATGATGACTAATATGTTTCAAGTAAATGTAGTTGACTTGTAATGATAAATAATGCTATTTGTAATAAATATTACAACGCAGCATAGGGATTTTTTTTAATTAATTGTTTGCATACCAATTCCTATGTGTAAGAAATATACACGAGGAAATAGCTAAAGCTAAAAATGTTGTATATTGTAAGATAACATTGTACAATTTTATAAAAGAATTCAATTTGCTTGTAAAATATTAAATACTCATTAATTTTGACAGGAGAACCACACTAGCTGGTAAATATTATTCAATTTCATATTAATATTTTTTCAAAGGATTTTAATATCAGAAAATGTAACATTTTTATGTATGGAATATCTAAAAGAAACGTCGCGCGTTGAAATATTTACGTGTTAAAATTGCTTACGTGTGTGCAGTGTGATGTGTTAAAAAGTTAAAATTTTTACATCATGACAGAAAAGTTAATATTTGCGATTAATGCGTTTATAAATAAAATGATCTTACTACGAAATTCAAAAGGAGGAGAAAGCATGTGAAAATCATAGGTATCGTTAATAATATCAGAATTCAAGTATACTAAAATTATATCCCCAGACCAATATATTGTTTGTCAAAAATAGGTATGTAAGAATTGTACAAACTGGTGACATTTAGATTTTAATACAGGTGAAAGTCTGCAAATATTTTGACTTAAAATATAAAAGAAATCAGGCTTTGCTAAATCTTCATATAATAAATAATTTGTTGTTGTTATTTTTATTAGCTAAAGTCGTCTTTTTTCCTTTAATTTGAATAATTGAAATTTAGGGCATCGATCCTTCCGTCCAAAAGGGCTGAGTTCAATTCCCAACGCCACCAAAGATCCCCACATTATATGTGATATACGTGCTCGTTACATCTGTGGAATAGACAGTGCCTGTGGTTAGTCGTTGAGTAGTTACCATGGGTGTAATGGTCTGGAGAAAATTTCCTCCCCCTCCAGATCAAAATCCAAATTATACAAGTATATCTTCTGGTGGTGCCATCTATCGGAGGAGTCTCAAAGCAAAGACGACTTTCACCTTCGTGGTACTTTGGTTAAACGAAAGACGCACCATTCTGACTTAGATTGCTGTCGGCTATCGAGCTTTGCTTGTCAAAGTGTCATAAATTACAACAAAAAACTAGCTGCTGCTTGATTCTTTACGCAAAATAAAAAGCATGCATCATTCTAATGATGATGTTCATATTTATATTTTTAATTATTAAATCTAAGTATGTTTGTTAACATTAGTATATTTTCAATATTTCTCACCAATTGACTTATTTATTTTTGAATTATGTTTCCATTTTAACCAGATATAAATAAAATAACACAAAATTTATCAAGATTTTGAGACTTTGATGCCCCACTCATAATTTAATTTAGACCATTATATATTTTTAGAAGTCTTTAATTTACTACAGCAGTGTTTACAACGATGCAAATTTACTTTGGAAATTACGATTGACTTCAACGTACAGCACTTAAAAGAACAACGAACAATGTTAATGTGAATACAGCTGCCGTCGAATAGCAACGAGAACAACAAAAATCAATTAAAGTAACTGTTGATTTCTGTAGGATTGAGCATAAGAAATATTCTCTTCATACTTTTTACTTTTGGCAATTATCTTCGTGAACGTTGAAATAAATAATTTGCATGTTGTACTGATTCCAGAATGAATACAGCTTCAGCCAAAAGTTTATTATTTAATTATTAAAGTCAGTGTTTTTGGGGTAACTTGTGGATCATCTGCACAGATCTTTAAGTATAAGATCATCTTAGATATTCTAGAAGAAATTAATAAAATCTAAGCATCTTATTTATAAAAAGATTTTAAACCAATATTGATTTATATATCTACAAATGACTTTAATAGAATAGGAAGATAAATGTTATAGTAGAGAATATAGTGGGCCAAAATATTTAATATCAGATATTAATTAACAACATTTAAAATCACAAACAAAGTAGAAACTTAACACTAGCAAAGATTCCAAAAATGCTTTCAATTTTATTTCCATTAAAAATATTGCCGACGTAGAATAGAAATAAATTTAATTCCTTCCTGATAAGCAGGCAGTTTTTGGTACAAGGAATTATTCTTAATTTTGATCAAATAAAATACAGTTGGATGATTTCTCAATGTGAAACCGGGAACCACATTCATTATCAGAGAAGCCGTTGAAAACCCTGAGTAAATGTCATGTGTGTTGACTTTTCATGCTTATTATCACCACTTTATTTCTTCATTGGTTTTCGTTTCCGCTATCAGTTTCGTATTCTGTGTGAAACTACGTGGGAAAAGAGACACATTTAAGTATTAGAACAGCGCGGCCTTACTCAGTTTCAAAGTATGCCGACGAAGAAAAATATCGGCCTTATCACAAATTTTAAAAAATAGATAACGATAAAGTAATTGCAAAATAATGAATTATTCAAAGCGAAAGAAGTTTCAAACAGGAATTAAAAAACATAATCAGCTAATTGAATTAGATTAGTTAAAAATATTTAGTTTTTGTTTTAAATTACGTTTTTAAGCTTATTTTGCATTTATTTGCCTTATTTATTCAAGAAAACACAAGCTAATAAATTGTAAAAATAAATTCAATTAATAAAAATATTTATGAAAAATTAAACACGATGGAATTTTTTTCTGACAACAATAAAAATTAAAGTAAAAATACTTTTACTACAACAAGAAAATATTTCTAAGATTTTTATAAGTCATATTTATCAAAGTTCCATACATATATATATTTATATGTGTGTGTGTGTGTGTGTGTGTGTGTGTGTGTGTGTGTGTGTGTGTGTGTGTGTGTAATTTTTAAGACTATTAAAAATAATTAATTGCCTAAAGGTACTGTATCCAGAGTAAGAGGTAAATTAAAATCTATTAGATATATAATTAAAATTTTAATATTTTCATATAATGATTTTTTTCAAAAATTATTTTCGGTTATTTATTTTTATTGAATTATAATTTTAGGTCCCCAAAAAAATTATCATCTTTACCTTCATTATTCTTACAATTAACTTTTACGAAAAAGATTATGATCCAGACCCCTAATGATTATTGTTTAAAATAATTTATTATATTTATTTGTTTCTGAAATTTATTATTTTAAAAAAGCAAACAAATTTAAAGATTTTTGAAATAAAAGAAGTCCAGGTTTATATTCTTAATAAAAGAAGCTTAGACACAGAAAATATGTGTGTGTTTATTTCTGATAAATAATCAATCTTCTCTTTAAAAAAAAAACATCTAAATTGAATTGAATACATTAAAATTAATTAACACAGTTTATTCACGATAAATTTAAATTAAAATTAGTCCATAGATTTTTTTCATAAACTAAATCACCACAAATATTAAATTCAATCACTAGGAGATAATAATAATGTGTCGACTAAAAATAATCCCACCCTAGGTAAATATTAAAATTTATTTTTTGCTTCATACACTTTTATACATTTTATAAAGATCTAAAAAATATGATACGTTAAAAAAAACGCGGTAAAAAAATAGGTTCTAAAAATCCCGTTTGCTTTAACATTACCAAAATTTTCGCTAAAAACTTCTTTAGAAATGAAAAATATTTTTTATATCTGGTAACGTCATTTATATAAATTAGTTTATATAAATATTTCCAAAAATTTTCATTAGTTACAAAAATTTGAAATTTTTTTTAGAGTTCTATTCCTGACATTACGTCACCTTAAAAAATATCAACCACCGCTGAAAAATTTCCATGATTTTGATATTTCCTGAAAAAGGATTGCAAAAAGTATGACGTAAAATGGTTTTCCCTTATCTTTGACAACCGAGACGAAATAAAATTATTTTAAGGCAATAGGATTTTATGAACATTTGTTTCCATTCAATGCACAATGAACTAGTGAAATTATAATGTCAGAATATAATATTGTCTGTATAAATAACAATTATTTTTAATAATTTTAAGAATGTTAAATAAAATTTAATGTGTGAGTTATATATCATTTCTTAGTTTCCAATTAAAGAAGAAATTCCGAAAAAATATGAACATATATATTAAGAGAATAAAAGAAATATAAGAAAATAATAGAAATTTTCTGATTCTGAAGTAATTAAACATTTTTATTAAAAAAAAAAAAACAAGATTTTTTTTAAAAAAATTATTAGATTGTTTTGCTAACCAGCATTTTCTAACTAATTAAATTGTAAAATTTCATAAAAGAATAAATTTACATTGCAGAAAATCATGAAAATAATAATTTAGAAATTAATTTAAATAAAAGCAGTTTTTTTCTTAAAAAAATAAGACAAATGCTTTGCTATACGATAATTACACTATCAAATTTTCAAACATATCTGTAAGTAAACAAAACATTGAAATAATATATTAGATAAAGAGACTGTGTTAGTGTATATGAGACCTTGCTAATATAATATTTTATCTTAATGAGTATCTTTATAAGTAGCTCACAAACACTTAAATAAGCTACACACATATGAAATTAATGTATTTTTGACCATACAAGAATTTACTAAAGTCTTTCATAATTGATACGCATTTTTGGATATCATATAATATAATTATATTCAGAGCAAATATGAAATATAGTGAATTTTGGTAACCATTCTATTTAACAAAAAATATTTTAGTTAAATATACACATAAACATTAGTTAAATATACACACAAATAAAATGTACACATAAATATTAATTATAAATATTACATTTATTGTTAATATAAAGTGATTTTTTTTGACAAAAATAGTGTCTAATATTTCTTTTTACATTTTGAATTATATGTTTGATATTTTAGGTGGTATTACAAGAAAACAAGTAAATAAAAACCATTTCAGGTATTTTTGATACAGCTGAATAAACAAAAGATATTATCTAAAAAATGGATTCCTATATCGCTTAAATTAAAATTTGTTTCAAATTTAAATTCAAGATTCAATATCAAATGTTTGTTTTTTATTTCTAAAATATAAATACAAGAATTCAGGAGTGCAACTTCTAACTATGATTAATAGGTAGGCCGAAAAATAATTTTAGATTGAATTTTTGTCAATTATTTTAAAAGTATAGAAAAAGGGTTGAATAAAAGTATCTGTATATGACAAAACTATACAATATACAAAGAATAGGAGAAAGGCATAAGAACCACATCTTCATCAGGAGGGAGATGGCCAGCTATATGCAAATTAAACACTCTTTTCTGGCCAAGCACGAAGGATATTTGTCAGAAAATCTTCGCGCATTTCTTCCTAAGAGTGTCTGTATTAAGCGAAAATAACAAAAAAAATATTTATATCAAAAATTAAAAATTAAAGTAAACATTATATCAAAGGAATGCATTCAAATTCATAATAGAAAGGGGCAAAGAAATATATTAAAAAATATCAATACCAGAAAAGGTTAGGTTAGGTTAGACACGAAAAACAGTTTTGCAGCTTTATGCTCACAGGCTTATTGCACGCATTGAGTAAGAATGAGTTTTTATTTGAAGCCTAAACCATAAAAGAAAATCAAAACGCGTATTTAATAAATTTGGATAAGATATGGTTGCCAAAAGTAATTTGAAAAATTATGAGTTAAATTCCAAAAGTTAAAATAGATATGTGTTTTTATCATCTCTTAAGGACGAAGTTTTACTACATTTATTATGAAAATAAGAAACTTAGAAATATGTAATATATATATATATATATATATATATATATATATATATATATATATATATATATATATATATATATATATATATATATATATATATTTGAAATAATTATAAATTACAAGCAGAGATCTCTTTGCTCGCTGTTCTCTTTTAATAACAACAGATCTTTTATATATATATGATAAAGTTTCAAATTCTTCGATTTGAAATGGATATTATAAGTGCGTCATCTAAAATATTTTAAGAATATTATACGAAATTTGGCAACACGCTTGAAGTATCTTCGTATTGTTCTAGGTGTATGCGGTCATTAAAAAAACAATTTAATTAAAAATAATAATTAATAATTAAAAAACAAACTAAATTTAAGCCTTTAAATAATATTAACAGCCAAATAAAGCTGATATAGAGAAATTTTCCTAGAATTGGAACAAAATTACAATATTTTTTATCTCTTTTTTAGAAAAATATAGTTTCTTCAACATATATTCGTATTAATCTTATCATACGTACCTTTTCCTCTAACATTTTAAAACATAAAATTAAAAACAATGAAAATAAATAAGTACTTACTAGGGTTATAAGTACCGGAATATTAATCGAAAACCAGATTTAAATCGAACTGATAATAAGAACAGATGGCAACCCAAGAATTTATAGGTTTGTCAAGTTGAAAAATTAGAACTAAAACTTTGCGAATGCAAACCGAAACTTTTTCACAGCAGTTAATAAAATCTCGAACCAAATTGTAATTTAAGAATTCTTCATCGAAAACCATCTGCTAGACATAAAGTATATTTAGACTTCAACATCAGTACACTGCTTGAATTATGTGTGTTGTCAATATATTCAAGTTTATAATTAATTTCTATTTTATTTTCTTATCTGTCTGTTTCTAGAAATTAAAAATTGGTATTCCAAGTTAAAGTAAGTTTATTTTTTTACCTTTTTTATTCAGATTTATGTTTAACAACATCAGTATATACTTATATACTACTTATATTTTTATTTAAATTGCATAAATTGCACAATAAAATATTTGCTATTATTTAATTTTGTCAAGAAATGAATTTTAGCAAATCTATCATCCGAAATTGGTAAATGTAATCGTAGGTTGAATTTTAAATAATTACGTAATTAGGTGTTAAGATATAACAATTAATTTTATATTTAATTACACATTTTTAATGTATATATCTTTTTTATTTTAATTATTAAATAATTCTTATCATAATTATGATGTTTATATTTTAATATTTAATTGTATGATGCCATGTCTATCACTTCAATTTCAAAAATAAATCCTTATAGTATTTATAGTTCCCTATAATGAACTCTATGCATTTATTTGATTTACTCTTTCATTTTTTTACCACAATAATTATCTTTAAAAAATAGCCTAATTTTTTATTTTCATATTTTGTTTTATCTTCAAATAGAATTCTGTAGAAAAATAAGTTTTATTTATACATATTAAACATTCTATTTATATATTATTAAACGATAAATATTTTCGTCAAAGCTTTTATTTGAATTACATAATTAAAATATTTTTACTAGTTTTGTGAACGCTATTGTTTGTGAGCGCTATTGTTTATAAGAGATTGAAATAATTAAAGTAAGTGAAACAACTTGTTAAAAGGGAATAAAAATGTTAAGATAATAACAATCAAAATAATGAATATACCAAGAAAGACTATGTAAAAACAGATAAAAGGATGTTAAATCACATTTAGCATAAAACATTAGTATGAATATAATAAAAATGTAAAAATAATATAGATTTTTATGAGCTTCTAAGGATTCTGTTGTCATCTAGATAGAGAATATAAAACACTTTACTTTAAGATATGACATTTACTATACATTACATGCAAACACTAGTTTACACGTTTCACAATAAATAAAAATACTCATTTTACATATACTGGGAATGGGACTTCCTTTACCCCTGATATTTCCACTATAAAAGTAATTCTTCTTTCTTAGAACATGATTACGAATTCTGTCTCACCCTTGGCAGAGAACTAAAACACATTCTTGGTTACACTTGTCTGAATTTTAGAATTATTTAAAGAAATGTCTTACTTTTAATGGAGAATCCTGAAAAAATTGCTTGATAACATATTTCCCATCGGAAAAATTGGGAAAAGTCCCTTATAAAATCGGGTTAATACCTGAGATAAAACGGAAAAAATCCCTGGACACAATAGTCATGTGTCGATGGAGAATTTGATTTTCTACAACCAAACTTAGAAATTCTTACTGTAAAGTATTTTGTTAAAATAATCGCGGATTTTTAGACTGGAATAATGCATTGAAATATGTGATATCATCTTGTTTTTCAAATCCTATAATCTTATTTTAAGGATTAGAGAATTATTCGGGTTTCTATCTTTGATCTGTTTATTCAAATTTAGGTTTTTGAGTTACACATTTGCTTGCTCTTTAATTTTGTGCCCTGAAAAAAATTCATGTAAATTAGGGAGCACTTTATTGTTTGAAATATTTGAAAAATAGTTTCTAATTATTTTCTCACTTGTGGTGGCAATGTTGAGTCAGCAAAATTGAGAAATCACTGCCTAGTTTGCTGTGAAACCTCTAGTAAGATTTACAATGGGTAGAAAGAACTCAAATTTATAAGTTTTCAAAGACTCTATCGATTTGTACTTTCATCTTACTAGATCAACTGATGTGAGTAATGGTTCATAGAACCATTAATTTGTTGCATTATTTGATGTAATTTTCTGATTGTAGAATTTATTTAAGTGAAATCAGTTGGCTTTAGTTGGCCTCTAAAAATAATTTTAAAATCATCATGCGCTCGAGAAATGATTAATTTCATTTTTTAAAATTATTTTTAGATATGTATATATAAAGCACCGTTTATATATAATAAATTAATTCAAATTTAATAAATTTGTATTAATTTATATGATTAATTTAATTAATAAAATAAAATACAAATTTATTATTTTTTTCAAAAAGTTAAGCAGCTGTTGTGTAAAGTAATATTTTTTTATACAATCGTGACGTTTGCATTAAAATTTTCCTGTGGGTGATTTAAAATACATTTTAATTGATGTTTCAGTCCAAGTCTACAACCATAAATTTCGGACTGAAATTAAATGAATGTAATCGCTGTTTATTTATTTGGTATCATTAGTTTTTAAATACATATAACTTAGAACGTATATATATATTTTTATATGTGTGTGTGGGCCATAGTAGCCTAGTGGTTAGGGCATCGACATTCCGTGAATTCGATTCTTAGTTCCGTTAAGGGCCAACCGAGTACATGCCATAAGGACGAGTGGTTTTGCTTTTTCGGCGTAGTTCGTGTGCCAGGAACACGCACCTCCAATTTAATTATTATATTTTTATTATTTCTTTTTATCCTTCATGTTTATCATAACTTTTATATTTGGTTAATAAGGTATAATAAGTGAAAAGAAGAACAAAAATGAATAAAAAGTTTGGAGTTCATAATTTTGAATAAATTTGTTTTATATTAAAATAGTTAAGTAATTAGTTTATTATAACTTTTAAGTTAAGGGTTTAGGTTTTATCTGGGCGGTTAGGGATCCAGTGAATTATGGTGAGGATCGAAATGGCATTTCCATCATTTCTGGCCAATGGATCGTACGCGGCAAACTACTTACGTTTTCTTTATTGAATCCCACAAGAAGGACATTTACAGAGAGGTGGGCATCCAGTATAGTTATTCCAATATAACAGGATTAGTTTTTGTCTTGGTTACACTGTTATCTCACTTTCAGCCTTGATTACAATAATATTAGTTATATACAAATTCACTTCAGAATTAACGCATAAGATTCTTGGTTAAATATTGATAAAAAGTATAAATAGATTTGACAATTGTTAGTATGGAAGTTGATATAGTATTTACAATATTTACACATTAGAATTGTTATTTAAATGTTTTTTTTTTTTCATTATAGATTAATTTCATATTTATGTGCTAGCGCAATTTTCATCATAACAATAGATATGATAGATAAATCTTTTAAACAAAATAAAATACTAATAAAATTAAATTAAATAATTAGATAAATAAAAAAAATAAATAATTGGAAGTTAATTAAAATGGAATAAGGTATAATTTATATTTCCAACACATATTTTAAATAAAAATTTGTTTTTATGATTCCTTCAGGATTGAATTCTATTAGGAGTGGAGGGGAGAAAAGTGGACAATTTGTATGATCATTCAATGTCTGATTGTGACCATAAGCAACACCATACTAATTAATTACCATTAATTACCTTATTACATTTTAATTAACTTCCAATTATAATTCGAATTCGTAGTAGACTACGACAATAATTCGTAGTCTACTAGCACATACACATAGTAAGTCTTAAGGGGGTGTTGCCATGAGGCCATACAGGGGGGGGGGAGAGCCATTCAAATTAAATTCAAGAACAGTGAGAGGGAGCGGAGCGGAGCAGATTTTTCCTTCCCATGCAGTTAGGTGAAGGATGTAAAATATTGACAGGTTTATTTTCGCAGACGATACAGCTACAATGGCACCTGGGTCTGACAAAAACTCAGCTGCGGAACACATTAGAAATTTTACCCCCTCCCTAGAGATTTGGCTAGACACCTGGAAAATTAAGATCAACACAGAAAAATGAGTCGGAATACTTTTCGGCAACAAAGGGACAAAAATAAGGGAAATTAAACTTTTTAATAAAACCATGAAGTGGGAAAATAAAATATAATATCTAGGCATTATCCTTGACAGAAGGTTTACGTGGATTCCCCATTTCGAGGATATATTTAATAAAGAAAAACAAGTTCAGGCAGTTATATACCCCCTAATAAGTAGAAGAACAGTATTAAGTATTGATAACATATTGCTTCTATGCAAAGCCCTAATGCGCCTCATCCCAACAGACGCCTCCCCCGCATAGCAAAGACACTTCATCAGAATGCAGCAGTTTGAAAATTAGATGGTGCGTATGTTAACCAATGCAACAATCCATTTTAGGAACGAAAAAATATTCGAGGAATTTAACCTAAGTACGATCACAGAATTTATTAAGGAACAAGCCAAGAAATTCTTCTCCAACTTTGCACAAATATACAATCCACTGATAAACACACATCCCATATATGATGCAAATTATCCTTCCAATAGTAGGAGGAGACCCCATGTTATTTTAAGAAGCCAACAATCGATAAATCCCTAATATAAACTAAATATTTAATACGCAACATAATTAAAAATGACTGGAATGGACTAAGAAGAATAAAATAAATTTTAACTCAATGAAGTCAAGGCTATAAACGAATTAGTATGTATGTAATTTATAAATAATGCTATTGGTACTGTGCATTCTAGGTTAAGTGTTCGCTCTTAACCTATGTAAACCATCCCTACTAGGGAGTTACACCTAGACTCCTTTAAAGGGTTATCGGACTTTATTAATGAAATGGGTGACCCGAGCTACTGGAACTAGGAAACATTGAGTTTGGAGTTAAATGCTGATAAAAGCAGAGGTGTCCAATGATATACAGACATAAGAAGAAGAAGAACCTATGTAAATATATTATGTATGAAAACGAACTAATGTAACTATATAAAATATGTGAAATTGAAATGTAAATAAAATATGTAACCCAGAAAAGTAAACGGATATTGCTACGGATTGTATATACAACCCAGAAATAATATTGAATGTAATCAACAAGTGCAATACTCTGCTCTGACTTTTGAATCATGACCACTGTAAAAATTTTTTAGATGATCAATAAGGCCACTGGTGGGTGTAGGCGGCCGAATGCCATGGTGAGATTGCCGATTTTCTCCGTTCCCCCCACTAACTTAAGATTTTAAATAGTAATTCCTAATCTTTCAAATGTTCATAAAATATATAGATTTAAAATTATTTAAAAAAATTTTTTAACAAATTAAGACAAACAAGCTCGTTTCTATGGGGACCAATATCGATATACGTGGCAATAGCCGCAAGAGCTTCGCCCAAAAAGGCAAACCCCTCGTCTTGGTGAAGAATGTAGCAATTATGGGGGGGGGGGAGCAGTGGAGATATTGTCCTTTGTTTATGTCCTTCTGCTATTGTCCTTCTTCTTCGTTTCTTAATCGCATCTTCAAAGGCCCTGCTCGCTAGACATTGCAAGAGATCTATCAGTATTACTCACATCTCACCATCATACTGAGATCATAGGGAGCAGAGCCCATGTCCTTAAATGATAAAATTCCCATATATTAGTAAATATTACAAATATAAAATTATTTTATTAAATAACTCTTCATATCAAAATCCATAGGAAACTACAATATTTGAAAATCAATGTAATCATTAAAAAATAATTTATTAACTAATTCTTACACTCTCAGAAGTACAGAACTGCGCTTTCAGTAGATGTAAATAATTCACTATTGTTATAGATTGCCTACTACCAAACAGAACCTGTTAACCAGAATTTTGTATATATTTTTAATTATTATTATTTACACACTAACTAGAAACTCTGTATATAATTCATCGTACTAACCAAAAATAACGTAACCTGTTAATTACTCTAGTAAACAATTACAAACCAGAAATTTGTTTAAAATTAGAATTGTATTGAGAGAAGAAATTTGTGTTATTCAAATATGTAATTGTGTTCTTTTCCATTTATATACAGGCTTTGGCCTGCAGAATGTTATTCCCCCTTGTGTAAAAGTCCTTTTTCTTTGTTTAAATAAAGTAAGCCAGTGACCTACCGTTGATGCGGACACCGGTTCGAATCCTTCAAGTCCATCGCCCTAGATCATATCATAAGATCTGGAAATTATTTTCCAAAAATATTAAACCCAGAACTTCAATTATGAGGACTGCAACCTAATAGGCGCATTTTAAGTCAATATTTAGATAAGAGATATTAGCCCTGGTGTGCTCCAGTCAAAAACGGACAAGACCCTCGTCCATTGGCCTTCTTCTGTTCACCGGATTATTAATGCCATATATTGATTGGAGTTGAATTAGGTGTTTGTGAACATTATTTAACTCATTATAAAATTTATCTGCAATTCTAACAATATGATCGCTGAAAATTTCGATTTCATATTATTCACAAATATTTTTCTAAAATAGAGGGTGGAGTTGGTGGCCGTTCTAAGAATTTTATTTTCTAATGACAGCAGCTTACACATTTATCTATCAACTACTTATCACCATACAGGCGCAACAAATATAGCTGTCGGTCTTATAATAAATTCGTAAATCCAGAGTTTGTTTTCTGTGCTGAGTTTTGATTTTCTACTTATGAGGGGGTAAATTAATGCCTGCGCTTTTTTAATTTTCTTTACTACTTCTTCGATATGAGTGAGCCATGTCATTTTTTTTTTATCTAAATATACTCTCAGATATTTTACCTTATTTGTCCAAGGAAGGACATTATGAAGTTTCAGTTCGTCACACAGTTTCCTTTCGTTTAATACCAATAACGCATTTGTCCGTGTTTATTTTTATTTTCCAGTTTTCCAGCCATTTTTCCAACTTAGGTATATAATTTCTTAAGGGGAGGGCAGCGACCTCATTAGTGTTCGCACGAGCCATAATAGCAGTAGAGAATTACCATATTTATCTAGCCATAATGGCAAAGATAAATATGGTAATCCTAGTATATGCGATAAGCGTGCTCGTTAAATCTGCTGAATAGAAAGTTGGTTGTTGAGCAGTTACCATGGGTGTAATGATCTGGAAAAATTTCCTCCCCCTCCGGATCAAAGTCAAAATTGAGGGAATCGATCCTCTGGTAGTTCCATCTATCGGAGAAGTCTTACAGCAAAGACGCACTTTCACCTCCATGGTAAATTAAACGAAAGCTGAACCTGTCTGACTTTATTTCACATAGTCTGTGGCAAGCGAACTTGACTTGTCCAAGTGTCATAAATAACAACAACAAGTTTTTACACACACTGTGTGTGTGTGTGTGTGTATTAACTTTAAAATTTAACTTTACTGATTAAAAAGTTTTGATGTCAATTATATTTCTTTTTAACTATCATAAAAATATATTTATTAAATAATATAATTAAAAAATATATTAATAGTTTTTATTTTATTATATTAAAAATTACTTTTGTAATATTGCAATGATTTTAAGCTTTAGTTATCAGCTTTAACAGTGTGTGGGAAATTGATGCCATTTTTCTTACTATCAAAATACTTTTAATTCTAAGGATTTCAATGATTTTAATATAATCGAGACATTTTATATGAAAAGTGATTTAACGTATCGCGCTCTGTTATAATAATTATTTAAAGTAAGAAATATTCTTTATTTGTGCTGAGGTTTAAATTAAAAAGGCATATTTCTTTTTAATTTTTATTCTCATATTCTAATTCCTACAAGTTCCTATTTGGACATGCAGTATTCCAAGATATTTAAAAGATTGAAAATAATAATGGATGAAACATCTATTATGATTTTTCATTGTCTTGAGTATTTTCCATTAGATTAATATACCACACACATTCTAATCTTTCAAATTTTTATAATAGATTTCTATTTAAAACTTTAATAAAAAAAATCTTCTATGCAATAAAAGAAATTGTAGCAATGCATATTAAAGAAAATCTTAAGTTTTTTTATTTATTTATTTATTTATTTTTGGTACATAAATTATAAGCAAACAGAAATCATTAACCACTCTATTAAGAAAAGATATTTGTTTCAAAAACATATTTTTTTGAATTTTGTGGAACTTTGCAAAACATGGTGTATATATTTCATGTACAATGTATATGTATGCACGCTCGAATTTCTTTTATTAAATCAGCACACATTTCAGGCATTTTTTAAATATTTTTTTGTCATAAAATATCTTAATATTGATAATGGGGTTCAATGTTTTTCTTTTTGTTGATGATTATTTGAATTAACTCATTCATTATTTTTAAAAATTTTACTTCGTTTTAATTATATCAGACGAATTATGAGTAGAGAAAGAAAGAAAAAAAAAAAAACACACATGATTGTCGCTTAACAGTCATTTTTACACACGAAGGCTAATTAGACTGAGATTTAGAGTGGATTCCAAATTACTGCAAAACATCCACCACTAAAGTAGGCAATGAATCCACTAGCTGTTTGACCGAAGGCTAGAGATTATTCGGCAAGCATCTGTGGAAAAAAAGTAAGAATTATGAGCGGGGAAAGCAGCAAATGTGTGGTGTAAGAGAAAAACATTTATAATTTGCAATATTTTAACAATATATATATATTTTTTATAAAAAATCAAAAATTAATTTTATTTGAAATTAAACTTATAGGAATATATTTGTTGTTTTTCAAACTTCAGCACTATATACTCATTATTAAAAAATAAACATAAAATTATTTTTAGCGGACTGATAAAAAAGGCTTCATAATATTTTTAAAGATGCCTCTTTAATAAACTTTTATGTATCACATTATTAAAGCCTGGTGGCTTAGTGGCTTCTGGCTTTCAAAGCACAAGTTTGAGGTTCAATCCTTGGATTGGGCAAACTCGGCTTAGTCTTTCATATCTTCAGTGGGTTGATAAACTGAGAACCCATCATGCTTGGGAACTAAACCCCGGGAGTTTTTCATTAGGTTGACCACCTAACCTTGACATATGCTTCATATATCCCAGGGCCCTCGGTCAGGAAATTAAACATGGTCACAATTAGCATTGGTTTAATTTTTTTTATATATTACATACACTATTGAATGTAGTGTACGAAAATATGGATTATAACTTGGAAAAAAATGATGAAATTCCGTAACAGTATCAGGTTTTTATTATAACAAACTCATTTCTTCTTAATGACCTTACTACCTATCGCTATGAAAACAAGAGCATTTGCTATTGGATTGTGGAAAAAAGGCTGATGCCATCAGCATTTCTATTAGCCTGAGCTCAATCTATATTGAGAAAGAAGGGAGGGGTTGAGAATGGGATTCATTTTTCAATGTTTACATATTGGAAAATACCACGAATGTCAACTATTTCACTGAACTAAAAATTGATTACAAAAATATAATATCGGAGTAATTTGGTTATTCCTTTCAGTAGGAACAATAAATTCCTGTTTTTATTAATTATTCTATTTTGTGATACATGCAAACTATTAATTATGAATGAATAATATACAGTAGATCCTCGTTTCTACGAACTCGTTGGGACCGATAACACAGTTCGTTTGTAATGAAAAAACCAATGTATTAGATTATTAAGATCTAATCTTCTTTTTTTACCAAATTACTTTTTGTTATTCATAAAATACTATTAGGAAGCATTATTTAGAATGCTCTGTAAGAAACACATGCAAAATAAGATTGATGAACAAAACTGCATAGCAGGTATTTTGTTCCCTTTTAAAGATTTTAAAATTGTTGAGAGGTTGTTCTTTAGAATTTCAATTTTTTGGGGGCATTGTCTTATTTATTATTTTTTGATTATTTTCAGAATTTTCTTTTTTATACCACAACTTGTAAACAAGTTTCTTCGACTGCGAAAAATCTTCAACTGAATCGGTTCAACCTCTCTCGACAAACGAAACTTCATAAATTATTTTGTTCTAATGAATGGAACACGAAACTAACTACAGAAAACAAGAGACCACAAACTCTTTAAAAAGAGTTTTTCTCCCCTAAGTTCTAACATACGGGGAAGACAGATTTCTCCCCCCCCCCTTTCTATGGGAGAAATATTCTTTGTATGATAGACACAGATTTTAAATTTTTCACCACAGTTTTTTCCCATCCAATGTCTGATATTCAAGTGTCTTCGACTATTGTTCCCACATTGGCATGCTTAAACGTGTCGCTTCGTTGTTTAAGAATAGATCGAATTTTCAAGCGTTATGTAAAAAACAATCATAAGAAATTTAACAAACATCAAATCATAAATAATAAAAAACAACGAAAAAAACTATTTATCTGAAACAAAAGTTCACAAAAAAGAGATATTTCAAAATTTTAGTTCGTAAATTGGAGTTAAAATTATCATTCTGTCTATAGCGTCAAGGAGGGACTTTTGCCACTTGTTCATAAAAGCATGTTTGTAAATTAGAGGTTCATAAAAATGAGCGTTTACTGTAACATATTTATAACTCACAATAAATAATTTTAATCTGCTTTACCAAGTCATAAAATAATTTCATTTCTTTCTATTCTTATGTATTGCACTAGAAATATAAAAATATAGTAAAAATGTTTTCATATATAAAAAAAAAGAAATTATTAATAGATCAATCCAGAAGCAGAATTCCGATATCAGCTTACAAAACGGAAATCCTTCATTATGAACTGTCAAGGATTTCCTGTACCATTTTAATAAACACTCCATAAAAAGCATTTATTTCAGCATTCTTGTTTCCTCCGTTATAGTTATGAATACCTATACTTAGCTATTGAAATAAAACTGATAAAGTATGCATATTTTATTAGTTTCCTTTACAATGAAGATTTCTATTTATTCAGACTACCATTTTCTTCTGTGGGTTGGACAGTAAAAAATGATTTGATTATTTTAAAAATATTTAAACTTTTAAAAATAAATCAGATTAAACCGCTTACAGATTTTTAATTAATTTGTACTTGTTGACTTGCCAATACGAGAGAGACACTAGCAATTTTTTATTCTTGTGAGAGGCTAAATCATGGTCATTGAACAATTAATAGATCAATGAAATTAAATTTTATATACAAGATTCAGTCCTCATTCCAAATTGTTGATCGTGGGCAAAATAGTCGATTCTAAATGTAAACATCCCAAAAACTCTTTGTGTGTCATGAGTTTTTAGAAGCGTTTATCACACGTCCTTTTTCAAAAAGAAATGTATTTTATGTGGGTCCTGCAATTTATGATATTAATAAGGAATTCTATAAAATCGCTTTTATTTATTTCATTCCATTACTTAAAAAGTATATGTGTGGGTAACTCAATTTATAAGCAAAATGACACTCTATTACAGACTGCAACATCAAAGAAATAGCTGTTGAATCTTTATTTTGTAAATAAAGTAGAACTTCAATTATACGAATTAACTGGTACCGAATTCCACTCGCATAATCAAAATTTCGGTTAGTTGGGTTTTTTCTAAAAAAGAGTCCATTTTGATTAACAATGGTATGTTGAAAAATGAGAGAAAAATACATATTTTGAAAGAAAAATAACTTTAATCAATTAAATGAAAAGGCAACACTTTTATATGTTAAGATATTTATATAAGTGCTATTCATTAAAACAGTATGTATGTACAGCCATAACTGGAAGTCATTGTTTGCTTAGTCAGAGTAAGCTTTTTAATCGTCTTCATCTATGTTTCCAGCAGCTAAAACGCGCATCTGTTTGATAGTAAGAATTTGCATGAGTCACACTTAGTTTGATACTCTATCCGCTTCAAATGCAATTTCAAAACCGGCAAATGCGTCACTAGCTAATGGTCCCGTGTCTACTTTAACTTGGACATTAAAGTCCTTTTCCTCGACACCGTCAATTGGTTAACCATTATTTGCAATTTAAAATCCAGGGAATCTGACTTATAAGTCACTCTCCTATATTTTGCTAGCACTAACTTCTGAACTTCCAGGAATTTTCACAAGAAGGTTTTGAATTCTCCAAGTGACATATCATTCTAGACTTCTACCTTCTTTTATACTTCTTTTTTGCTTGAGTTTTATCCATTTACTTATTTTCTTTCTCTTCTTCAGTCTAATTTATTTTTCTGAAATCCTGTAACCAATTCGGATAATATTAATTTTTCTGTACAGAACTACAAATCTTATATTTCCCAGCAGCTTCTCAGCAGCTATAAATCTTGTGCACAGGAGTTCGATCGTGAATTTATCTTATTTAGAACCATTTATTACTGTTATATTATGGTAAGTAATGAAAAAAAAAATGGTTTTTCTAAAAATCATAGAAGAAAATGGTTGTCGGCAAATTAATCCTTTTTCGAACAAGTCAACGAAGTTATTTGATGATGTTTTTCCTTGATAGTTTTGTCTCTGAATTTTTTGTGATCACCGAACAATTATAAGACACTTTTTTACCATCCTCTGTTGTATACTTTATTGTAGTGGATGGAGCTCGAACTAACATCAGGGCAATATGTCCGAATTTTTAATTAAAATCATATTGCGTCGTATATCTACGGATTCCTGAACATTTTCTTTCATCAGACAAATTTCTACTATAAATAAATTATTGTGAAACATTAGGATATTTTGAATGATGGTTCTTTTTTTTAAAAAAAAAACCCTCTAAAAATAAAAGTTTTATTATATTCTCCCTAAGTCACTTGGTTTAAAGTAAATGCATTAATGAAACGCCAAATTTTAGTTTTTTAAGGAATTGATTTGTAAATATTTTCTATGTTTGGAATATTGTAGAATATTAAACCTAGAAAAAAGCAAATTTTTTATTTTACTCATGGTATATTATTATCTAGTATTTGAAGCGTAAGCTTCAAATACTAATGATGAAATTATAAATCATAAAATAAAATGATGAAATTATAAATCAGAAAGCGTTTTACGCATGATTAGAAAAAATTAAAATTATAGTTTATTCTATATACCTAGAAAATAATATCCTTAATTGTTACTTAATATTTAAATTATAGTAATTATTAACACATAGATGCCACTAAAATTTATATATCTATCTTTAGAAGCCGAATGTACTGTCCACCATTTTTAAAAATGCACATAAAAATTTAAAAAGAAAATTTAAGAACTACACACACACACATTAGCATATAAAATTAATACTTCATTAACATACCTCCAAAACCCTTTTGTTCAATCACCATAATCGCACTAAAAATGAAGCATGTTCCCTAAAAATAAAAATGTAATGGTTGATCGTCGTCTCAGAGCGTCTTCTGCATAGGAGGTCGTATCATGCTGACGCGCCAGTGCGTCAATGGCATTGAATGTCTTAAATATAAAATTTAATAAATACATATAAAAAGAAACGAGTAAAAGTTTCATGATTTAAAATGTAAAAATACATTAAATTGAATAAAACGCTTTTATACATTTTTATGCAAATTAAAGTAATTTTTGACTGCAACTGAAGCTAATCAAAAAGTTATTAAAACACATAAACTAAAGAATTTTTCCTAATATTCAACATAAAACGAATAAAAATTCCGAAGAAGGATTTTAGGCATGGGAGCTTTAAAGGAACTTCAAAGTAGAGAAATAAGTAATAAATATCAATTATCTCATAAATTTATTAATAATATTTAAAATTAAACAATAATTGTTTAAGGAAGATAATCTATAATTTTTTATATTAGAAACGAGTACTTCCTTAAAAAAATGGCATCTTTTTATTACTTCTAATTATTCCTCGTATTATTATACTTAATTTTAATGCAGAATATATTTTAGACATCTTGAAATATCGCATGTCTTGCTAATTCTTCAAAAATAACAATTTTAACTATTTTTTCCAATTATGACATTTAAAATAAGTTTAATTTTTTGATGTTTAGATATGATTTATTAAAATAATTATAACAGGTTTTTGTGTTTACGCTGCTAAAAATAATCAGGAAACACATGTTTTTTTTTTTTTTTTTTTTTAACAAAATTACCCACAAAGAGCCATGACTAATATTAAATAAAGCAGTTATAGTTTAATTCTCAACAAAAACAAAAAAAGAAACTTGTAAATCTACTTTCAAGACTTGAATAAAATGATATGATTGCCATAAATTGCAGTTTTGCAGAAACTTTTTTTTTTATTTCACGGCAACTATCGATAAATCCAATTATTCGCTGTTTATTTTCAGAGAAAGTTACTTGAAATTATCGCGAAAACATATTTTACTGGAATGCATGACTTGATGTATTCTCACGAGGTTTCAATCCACAAAAGACCTCACACCAAACAATTGGAAATCAACTTTATGAGTGTGGAGTCTGCTCACATAGGCTAAGGGTACATTTTGCATTTACCACTTGACTAAAAAGTTGATGGCTTGGTGTATTCTCACAGGGGGTCAAAACACAAAAGACCTCATACCAAACAATAGAAAACCAGTTTTATGAGATGATCAACTCAACATTAAAATTATGCGTAAAATTGTTAGAATCAAGTTCTATTTCTCGGTAACTCTCTGCTCAGAATAGAATTTTGATCCCAAACTTGCTTTTGTAGGAAGAGAAAGCGATATTATACTTACCTCCATATTTGTGACGAAAAGACCACATAACGAATGAAATGGCTTGTTCATTAGGGGAAGAACCAGTTCAGGAAGGGGCTATGACGAATGTCATCAATGTCAATTATGACGCTGTGTCATCTCAACAGTTACAATCTTCTCATTGATCCAAATAAATGTATTACTTACAATATAACTTTTATCAATATTTTATTATGAATAATAAATATATTTTTTTTATTATTAAAATAAACCATTTTTTTTACGTAGGGTACTCGGCGTTATGAGAATCATAGAATGGGTACACAAAGTTAATAGTTTGGAAAAGACTATATTAGATTATTAAGATCTCAATTTTTTAATCAAGTTATTTTTTATAAGTAAAGTGCTATTTGAAAGTAAAGTGACATTTGTTTACTTACAGTTACTTACATTCTAAGAAACACGGGCAAAATAAGATTAATGAACAATACTACTTAACTGGTATTTTTTTTTTTTTTTTCAGATTTTTTCCAAGTTACTGAAATTGTAGAAAGGCTGTTTTTCAGAATTCCCTGTTTTTTGGCAATATTTTAATATTTTTATTTTTATATTTTAATATTTAATCTTATTTAATATTTTTTTCGTCCATTTTCAGAATTTTCTTCCTTACCTCAACTGGTAAAAACGCTCGTTTCTTCAGCTGCTAAAAATTCTCAGCATAATCGGCATCTACAAACGAAGCTTCACGAAATGAATTGTTCTAATGAAACGAAGCCACAACAATGGAGAACAAGAGAGCACAATAGAAGAATTTTTCTCCCCTTCTAAGTTCTAAAGTGCGGAGAAAACAGAAGGAATCGAGTTCGGCACCGCTGTTTTGTCCAATCAAATGTCTGACATACATGTGCCTTTGACAATTGTTCCCACAGCGCCTGGCATCTCTTAACGTGCCACTTCGTTGTTCAAGAATGAATTGAATTTTCAGGATTAGGGCTGTTTCACACAAGAGGAGTTATATCGGACGATAAAAAGTCATTCAATATTTCAAAGTGAGACGTTTTTGAAAAACCACACAATATAGACAGCTTTCTTTCACACTGGACGGGGAAAGGATTTCTATAGTACGATAGCGTTGCAGCTATCATTCAAATCACTGAAAAATAACGGTATTGGGTCGTTTGCACTTTGCAATGATGCAGGTTTTCTAATGAACATCTTCTATGCAGGTGTTCTAACGGGCTAAGCGGTATTTAGCATTATTCGTGTCTCAAATTGGTAAAGGGTTTTATGTGTGCTTTTTTCTTATTTAGTAAATAGATAAAACATTTGAATATTTAAAAAAATAGTGTTTAAGGACATAATGAGTGAAGAAATAGACACGGGCATATTAATTTCTCTTCTACAAGCGAGACCTGTCTTATGGGACAAATCTAAAGAAATTTATAAAAACAGGAATGTCACAGAGAATGCGTGGGAGGAAGTATTTTTCGAATTGAAAGAAGATTTTAATGAATTTGATGATAAACATTATTCATAAACTAAAACTGAAATATAAATCAGCAGAATTTTTTGCATTATAAGAGAATTATTATAAAAATTATATATTCATAGTTACTATACTTAATATTTATAAAACAATAGTAAAGTACCAATAATGTGGACGTGAAGAATAGTGTGATGTAAAATTTGTAATATATATATATATATATATATATATATATATATATATATATATATATATATATATGTATATATATATATATATATATGTATATGTATATATATATATGTATATATATGTATATGTATATATATATATATATGTATATATATATATATATATATATATATATATATGTATATATATATATATGTATATATATATATATATATATATATATATATATATATATATATATATATATATATATATATATATATATATATATATATATACATATATATATATATATATATACATATATATATATACATACATATATATACATATATATATACATATATATATATACATATATATATATATATATACATATATATATATATATGTATTAGTTTATCTTAAAATAACTTCTATTATGTTCGAGATTTATACTGTTGCGCATATACTGAATTAAGATGGAATGTACCTATTTAATAATTAACAAACTATAATATGAATTATATTTCATTACAGATATAATCCATTATAATGTAGGTTATAATAGGGGATAATGAATCTCCCATGGGTAACCTTTCTACTTGGCTAAAGAAAAAATCAAGTTAAAAATGTAAAATATTAAAATTAAATAATACACACACACACTTGTAAATAAGATCCTACAGAAGATACTTACCACCTATCGAAAGCTCGAACAAAATGTTGTAAATATTTTTTTCATTAACGACCTGCATTTTTGGATGTAATACTACTATAAATTCATAATCAAAATTAAAAAATTGTTGGACATTAAAAACAGAAATATAGGAATTAATATTTTTGATAACTGCCATGAAACTGCTCCTTCGTTGACAAAGTAGTTGTTTGAATTCAATTTCTCACGGGAAAATTGTACTGGCGGCAAATCTTCTAGTGTAAAATTACTTCGTCTTTTTCTCGCACGAAATTCTGCAGGACAACACAAGCTTTGTCAATGTCCACTGATAAATCTGGGTCAGCATTAATGAATCGGCCCACTTGAAGATTCTACACTTGTTGTTTAAAATGCCAAATGCGTATTCTGTATATCTCCTTACCTTAACTTTAGTTTTTAATAACCTTAAGCGGTAATTAAAAACTTTTTCTTCATATCAAAGTTTGTACCACTATATAGTCGTAGCAGGTGTTTGGGGAGTGCGAATGTTTCATCTCCAACAAAGAAATAGGGCACATTGGTTCCTTCTTTTCCTGGTTAACATTTTTCTTCTGGTAGCTGGTGCTTTTCAGCTATTATAGATTTCCATTATCCACTTTGCTTGAAAATAGCCGAATCACAGTCTTTCTCATATATATATATATATATATATATATATATATATATATATATATATATATATATATAACTTTTTATGCTCACATATATACACAACTTTTCATGCTATATATATAACTTTTTATGCTCACATACACAAACTTATTCTTTGAATCAGCTACTGCCATCAATACCAGTAAGTAGTAATCCTTGTAATTATGAAACATGTAATCACCTGTCACTCGGCTTAACTAGCCTAATGTGTTTTCCGTCAACTGCTCCAGTACAGTGTGGAAAATCAGCATTTTTTTAAAAACCCAATGCGATGGTTTCCCACTGTTCTTTTGAAGGAGTAGGCCGAACCTCCGATTGCATTACCAACCATACAGATATGCAAACTTCTCTGTTTAATACTCTCTGTTGGAATTCCTATTCTTGAAGGTTTGTGAAGCAGCCTCCACTTTCAGAATGCCTGAAAGTCATAAATAATAACTCAATACTATTTTGAAATACCCGAATAATCGTTATATTTTAATATGAATTAAATTTATTATGAAAGACATGATTTTGAAGTGGCCCATTATTGTTAATTTTGTAAAATGTAATTATTACTTGAAAATTATAGAAAATACTGAAGGTAACCACATAGAAAATATAGTATCCTAACTACACTTATTGAATCCCGATGTCTTAGTAGCAGCGCTTCATACTTCCAAGGCACAGATTCGATCCCCGGGATTTACAAAGTCGACTCAGTCTTTCATCTCATCAGTGGTCGATAAACTGAGTACCAAGCATGCTTGAGAATTATACTCTGGAGGTTTCACATTAGGATGACCCACTTGGGACAAATGCTTCGCACCCCAGGGTCCTCGGTCATAAAATGTTTATGGACACTGTAAGCCTTAGCGCACATGGGCTGTCGTGCCACGGAGTCTAGCTTTTAACTACACGTAGTTCCAGAAAACGGTATATCAATCAGAGCTGTAACTGCCTCACTAGCCTTCATTTAGGTTCCTTAAATTTTTTTAAATTTTAAATTTTTCGCTCTATCTCTGGAATTAAATACTAACTGCGGCCTTTTTAACAGTATTGGACTGAACTTACAAAGGAAATAAATAAAAATAAAAAAAAACCAGCTGCCCAGTTGCTTCACTTGGGTCTGCTTTGAAATCATGTCTTCAATTTATTAGAAACATGTTACAACTTTTTTGTTCTTATTGCAGAAAAAGTAGTTATGAAAAGATGGATTAATGTCAGGACGTTAGACCTTTGAAGAAGGTAAAAGAATAAAAGAAATTCATAGCAGGAACTTCTAAACTAAAGAAGTACGTTTATGCCAATCAACTAAAATTTTTAATAAGCTTATATGACGCAAGAGAAG
Source organism: Latrodectus elegans (assembly GCA_030067965.1). NCBI lineage: Eukaryota > Metazoa > Arthropoda > Arachnida > Araneae > Theridiidae > Latrodectus > Latrodectus elegans. The sequence continues at coordinate 14,199,515 of CM057812.1, forward strand.
AACATGAAAACATGGAAAAGGAGGAAGAATAAAGTGAAATTGTGCATGATGATGACAACAAAACACCACTTGGAACGAAAGAAGAGTCTCAGCAAAAAATATAGCTGACTTAGCTCAAGGTATTGCTTCCAAAAAACGAAAAAAAGTGGATCCATTGGAACTAAACTAGAAGTTTTCGTAAGAAGACTGCAAAAAGTTCTCGATGGTGAGAAACCAAATAAATACCTGTCTTTTTTCCTAGGAATACTGCCATCGTTTGAAAACTTCAATGAAAGAGAAGCTCTTCAGTTTCAGATGGGAGTGCTGCAAGTGATATATAACATTAACGAACGAAGAACACCTTTAACCATCCACTCAATTTCAATTTACTGTACCTCAGCCAAATGTCTTAATATCCGAGATTGACAAAGAAAAATTTGCATAATTCATAATTTTCATTTCATGATGTTACCTCAGTCTCATAGGTTTGTGTGTTCAAGCACTTAATCATTTAATTCTTCATAATGTTCTCTCTGAATGTGTTGTTTCCATTTCCTATTAAATGCCATCATTAATTAATAATGTAGATTCTCCAAAATTAGTTCTTGAATGTTAAATCATCTGTTTACAGCACACAAAGCAGGGCTGTAAAACGTTATAGTTCAGAGCAAATGAGATTCTAGTATTATTTGTTCAACTTCCAATCTTATTCATATAAACTTTAATTTAACAAGTAGTTGGCAGACCCGAAAAATTTACGTATTTGTGAAATTTCGAAGATTAAAAGAACAATACACCCATACGAATTCAAAGAACGCTACCGGGATATCAGTAAGGGCCAAGCAGAAATAGCAATGTTTGACAAGTTTATAAATTTGGGGTGTTCTTCAGAATCATTTATCTAAATAAATACGCAGTGATGAACATCTTAAAAGAAGCATTGGAACTTAAGAACCCCAAAGAAAAGAATTTTAAAAAAATCATTTTTCCAAAAAATTGTAAAAAAATAGATTTTTTTTTTTTTTTTTTTTTTTTTTTTTGCAAAGTGACAGAGAATTTAACCAGTATTGAATACAGTAAATTAAAGATAAACTAATTTTTCTGTCTATAATTTACCGCAACATCAATTTATTGAATTCCTAACTCTTTCACAATCTGCTGTTGGAATCCAACAGGTGTGAATTTCAGAAACATCTCCTTATTTATGGAAAACATTAGCCATATTAATTTTTGATAAATTAATTTTAAATGAACATTATTGTATATTTTGGTTTCTTTGTCAGCAGTTTATTATAAAGAACCTAAAACAAGATTATTCGAACCTATGTCAAAATAAAGTTTTAAATATTTTAGTTGATCGATATATATACTCATAAAATCTAAAATAAAAAAAAAATCTTAATTCTTTAAAAATTTTTAGGTATTATGTTCATTTGGATAATTAAATAGATTTAATCTCTGAATGCATACATTATGTAAAAATATTCATGAAGCATATTGCTATACAAATATTCGATATCAACAGCTTCGAAAACTTCTCATTTCAGCAGTTTTCAAATGTGCAATTAATGTCACTGTGACCCAAGCAATGTACTTATTTCCCTATTTAATGTGTTACTTAAACAAAAAAGATAAAGAAAAAAACCCCAAATTACATGATAAGAATTTACTCTTCATTTCCGCATTTTTAAAAGCAATGTCAACTTCGTTGGAAACACTGATTCTACAAGTCTGTTCAAATAATTATTAGAAGTCAAGACTATACCAATGTCTATACTTATTATAAGGAGTGCTATTCAAACAATATATAATGTAAGATTGCATCGTAATTTATGGACAAAAAAGAAAGAAAAACATTCAGATAGTCATAATAGGACTTAGTGTAACTCCAGATACAGCAACTGCTTCCGTTACCACCATATTTAGATTTGATACTCTCATGCTGACTAAATGACATTTATTGGCGCAGTAGCTGCACGTCGCTTCTCAATAAGATCAGCAATGTAAAGTATCATTTGCCGCCTTCAGTGATTGGGAGGGTGACCACATTCTCCCTCACTGAGTTGCAGAGACTCTAAAGGTTGAGGGCGTGTCCACGCTAATATGTGACTTCTAAAGCCTTTCCACTTGTGTGGCGTGTATATAGAGTTGAAGATGACTCTCCGCGTGTGACATCGTCACCTGAGCGTGGTTCGAAATTAAGAGGCGTTTGGTGATGGACAAATATTTCAAAACCCGTTAATTTTAAAGTACAATCTGGACTGACCGGCACTGCCATGTATGTATATAGGTACTGCCCAATTCATTTGTATTACGCCTGGATAAACCTTTAAAATAATACAATCCCCAATTTGCAATAAAAAAGAAATGCGTCGATTTTACTTACTTCAACAAAGAGAAATAGTCAATTATCAAATCCTATCTAAATGAGATTTATTAGTTCGTTTTACCCATTTTTATTGCATAACATTGTTGCCATGAAATTGCTTTAAATCGTAATTTAGCTCTCGTAGCGATAAGAATCGCTTGGTAATTTTTTCAGAAAATAATTGCGGCAATAGGAAATATTATTTTGTATTTCATCATCGATTTTTATAACAACATCCTTTACAGACTTATTACCAGATGTTTTTTCCCTTCTGGTATAGAAATCCCAATTTCAAGTTCCTTTTTCGTCGAAATCTTTGGCTTATCAATTTTCTTTTATCAAAAACTATCTCTTGCTGTAAAATTGCACATATTTTTTTTCACTCCAATTACAATTTTCAAATAACTCGTTAAATTTTTTATTTCTTCGTTCCTATCACAGACAGTTAATTTTTAGATGTTTCTGTTTTTTAAAATCAGCGCGAAATTAACTTAAATTTTTTATCCGTAAACTTTAACCCTTTGAGTTTGCATTTACTTCAAAAATGTTTTCATTTGGAGTGTATTTAAATTTTCGGTCACATGTAAAAACTTTATGCAAGCATTTTTTTCATGGTATTCATAATTGATGATTTGTTTCATATTATTCATAAGATAAGGATATAACTTAAGCCACTTAATAATATAAAATTGTTGAAGTAAATAAATTCCAAAAATAATAACTTTCTAGAACGTTAAATAATAAATCTAAAGGGTGAAATAGGAAATAGGATTTCGAAATATATATATATATATATATTTCGAAATCCTATCGAAAATGTTTATATATATATATATATATATATATAAATATATATATATATATATATAAATATATAAACATTTTTCTCTAATTTTTGATAAAAAAAATTTAAAACAATATTTTATATTTTTAAATAATTTTAAATATTTTAATTAAATGAAATATTTGTATATTTTATCATGAATTTAAAGTTACTATAATACATCAATAATAAAACTATACTGTTATTAGACCAGTTTTTTTCTTTGTTTTGTTTCAATTTTTCGATCTGTGCTAACCTAGTAAGCTAGTATCGCATGCATTCAGGCTCGCGCTCTCCGTGAGTAACGACGTGTTTTCTCCCCTAGGAGCAACTACAGATGAAGAAATAAAGGCCTGCTACGCGCAGGGCGAAACTTCGTAAAATATATTAGATCCAAGATTAAATTCTAGTGAGCTGAAGTGCAAATCACTTATTTAGAACACCCATGGGATCGAAACTTCGGAAAACAAGAAAAAGCTGTTATTAAATGATAATTAATAGTGTTTAGAACATATAAAACAAGTCGCGTGATCTCAATGCCTTCCAAACGAAATTATATATTTTGAGGTGGCTAACCAAGATAACGCGTTTTTTGCTTGGCTAGTTTCTAAATTACAAGGATTCTTTTTCGGGATAACAGCTTTATACCGAGTAACTTCGCCATACAAGTAATATTACAAAATAGTTGAAACAAATTAATTCTAAAATTAATATCGATTCCGCTGCTATCGAAATATAAATGTGTTTTTTAATGTATTAATCGAAATGTTCAAATATTCTTTTCATTCGTTCGCTAATTCCTATTTCTGTTTGCTTGGGGCTAGTAAGTCCCTATTTTTGAAGTTCGTGATACTGGTTATCAATCATAATCACGAGGTAAGATAGATGATTTATAGTTTTAAATTAAAAATTATTGCACACTTTTTAGAAACATATTTCAAAATTCTAAACATTTCATTCTTGTGTTATTTCAGTAAAAAAAAAACTATTAAAACAATTATTTTCTATTTGGAGCTTTCATACAATGATAATATATATCAATTTTTAAAACTCGAGGGGGAATATCGCGCAATAATTTAGGGCTGCTTCAGATTCTGATAAATGCAAATCCAAGAATTTGTTTGACATAGTAAAAAAGTGTGTAGGAAAACTTATTTTCAGGTTTGAAAATTTACGATAGATGTCATTGGACAAATAGAAGCTTGGATTAAAGTATATCTTATGGAGTCAGACGCTCAAATTAGAGATTTTTTAATAATTCACCATTAATGGATTCCATTTTTCAAGACCGATTTAGGTTTTTAAAAGTACTATCAAAGAGCCTGAAAATTCAAAGTTTTGCAAAGACTAATATTTGTTGTTGGTTGATAGAAAAAGTAGACACTTGGAACGTTAATAAACTTAAGAGCTGGTAAACAATCATTAGAAGTCTAAATTGCTCATGAGTTTAGCATCAGAAATTCACTGCGAAGAGTTATAAAAATGTCTGTGTTTGTGCGTAGATATGTATAGTATATTACCAAAGTTATTTTCATTTTATAATGATATAGTGTGAATTAGTAACTCATTTCATTAACAATACTTACTCTTTAGTGGTATTTATTGATAGTCAATGAAGTTTTTTGTATTATTTACTGGTATTGATAAATGTGATTCTGTAAATAGTTTGTCTGTTTTCAAACCATTGCACCATATTCCAATGATTTCAATAAAAAATGTTTAGATTTTCTTCAAGTTTAAAATTTTTAATTGCTTAAAAAATATCAAGTTGTTTTCGATTTGTACCTATGAAAAAAATAATATAATAAGATAACTTATTTTAATATATACACCAAAGTTATTGGCAATGACAGACAAAAAAAGAAATTTTTTAAAGTCATTCATATTGCTTTGCAATCTATAATTTAATTTGAATATTGATATTTGCATATTATTTTTATTTACAAATATAAATGCTGTCCTTTTAATTATGCAAATTTTACTATGCACAATAATCAGTGTTGTTCCTTTCGTGAGGTAAGCATTAACTTTAAGGTATGAAGAACTATCTATGGGCCTGTACAGGAAGGAACAGGGTTGCTGGCGAATCAGATATAATTTTTTATTGTATAGGCTGCATACCAAGCCCCAGATCACCCAGGTTATCAGAAGCAACAGGCTAAGTTGGCTTTGTCATGTCTGGAAAAGTCGGGAAAACAATCCCATTAGTATAGCAACGTTTAAAAACCCCGAAGGATCCCGTGCTCGAGGAAGACCACCAACAAAATGGATCGTTGACACAGAAAATGACTTCAAAATACTGAAAGTTAGGAACTAGCAAAGTGTCGCTCTAGACAGAGTGGGCTGGAAAAAGCGTGTTCTAGAGGCAGCTAAGAACCAGCATAGGTTGTTTCGCTATTAAGAAGAAGCATTAACTTTATTGACATCGTTAAAAACATATAACAAAATTAATTAATGTTTTGCACGAAAAGATTCTGGCCATTCAATCTTGAAGCTACCATCCTACGCGTGTCGATTTCTATTGATTGCTACCTTCATATCAATTCCATCTACATCTAATACCGTTTTCATTTAACGTAGTTAGTAAGTCTGTTGTTTCTTTTTCATTTCACAGTAGTTTACTCCAGATCCTTAAATAGGAAATTATATGAATTTTCCCTTTTTAAAGAAAGAAATAATAGAGATAATTACAGCAGCCCAAAATTTTTTTTTCAATTTATATATTTATCACTATATACATATAATCAATGTATTTTAGTGTAGCTCTTGGAACAGAATTTAAATAATTCTTTGTATTTATTAAATCTCTTAATGAGTACAAGAAATTTCTATTTTCTAAATCAATTATTCTATAAGTGTTAATTTTTAACGCTGTTAAATAAGCAACTATTCAGTTAGCATAATGTAACAATTTGATATGGTAAAATTAAAACTTTTCAATCACGCTCTGCTTAAATTATTATTTTGTTGATATATAGTTGGTATAATCATTTTTTTAAAAGTAAAAGTAGAATTGTACAACTACATGGGCAATTGCTTCACATTTTCTTGTTTATGATATTACGATCTTAGAAAGCGAATTCGTGGAAATTGGAAAAAAATAAATAAATAATAATTTTTACGACATGAAAGATATCGAAAATGAAACCCAACATTTTGAAGCTAGACGAAAATGAAAATAAAAGTAAGCTAAAAATAAAAAGAATAAAAAAAAAGTTCTACTCTCAGTACTAAGAATCGAATCAGAATTCAGCAATTATGGCGCGATGTTTACACAGTAAGGATTCCTTTTCGTTCTCTATCAGTTTCATATCCTTTTTCCGTCAGAATACACGTGTTCAAAATTAAGCAGGCATTAATAAAGCAGTATTAATTTTCTTTTTTTTCCCTTACTGCCAATTGCAATTGAATTGCTGCGGAGACCCGGAAGCATGTGAAGAATTTATGCGCATAATCAAGTTAGATTGTAATGGCATCTGCAGCTACGTATCAATTGTCTCTTTAATGCAAAGTTTTTTTTCCTTTTTTTATGATTTTTTTTTGTTTGATGATTCATAAATTCCAAGAAATGTGTATCGGAACTTAAAACTTTGAAATTGTTACTAGAATTTTAATAGGTTACAACAAACGAAAATTAAAAATTTTAAAGATTAAAAATATTAGTAAAATTAAATGCACCAAAATTTGCAGATGTTAAAAATGTTCATTATATAATTATAAAAGTAACTAATAGGTTAAAATTTAATCAAAATTTAAAAAGTTAATTAATTTGTAAGAATTAACTGTCTCTTTAATGCAAAGTCTTTTTTATTTCTTTTATTGTGATTTTTTTTATTTGATGATTAAAAAATTCCAAGAAATACATGTCGGAACTCAGAAACTGCTATCAGAATTTCAGTAGGTCAAACCGAAGCAAGACATAAAATTTTAAAAATTAAAAATATTAGTGCAAATTTGAACATTGCTTAAAATTAAATGCATCAAAATCTGGTGATGTTAAAAAGCTTATTATTTATAAAAGTAACTAATTTGTGAAAAGTTAATTAAAATTCAAAAAGCTAATTAATTTGCAAGAATTTAATATAAATTTAATAAGATACAGCAATTAAAATATTAATGTATAGCTCCCAAATATGTTAATTAAGTTTAATTAAATCTATATTATGTAATTTCGAATCAACTTTCAATACATTTTACAAATTTGTTAAATTCATTCAATATAATTTTAAATTTTTAATGAAAAACATATTATTAGATTTATTAAAAATTTATGTTGCTTATTTAAATTTAATTTTAAAATATTTAACGATAATTCTTTGTTAAGAAAATACACATTGAATTCTGAATAGATACAATTCATGCATCCAAATATTTCATCATGAATCCGTTCAAGATTTAATGTATTGCGTTACATAGATTAAACAATCAATTGTATTAATTCGTTAGCATTATGCATTTCGAGCTTTGATTATTTCTAGCTTGAAATGAAATTTGTGCAGTATCGAGGCCACTGCATAAGTGGAAATAAAATCAAGTCTATATGCATATATTACTTTTTTCCGACATTTCGAATTTTTAACAGAACTTATTAATTATAAATTTGTGAAATGTTTAAAAAATTCGCGCATGTTTAAAAAATATTTTTCTTCTAACAGATAGCAGTAGAATAATGATATATCAGCTACAATATAAAAATAACATTAAGCACACATGGTATTATTAGAAATATTTCCCCTCAAAATCAAAATGAAAATTGAGGGATTGGATTCTGTGGTGATGCCATCTGTCGGAGGGGCTTAGAGCGAACTCGTACTTTCATCCTTCATGCTGCTCTGGTTAAAAGAAAGACGCAGCCTACTGACTCAAATTCGCATAGCTAACGGCATAACGAACTTAGCTTTGTCCCTGTGTCATAAGTAATAAACGCAACTAACAGAAATGTGTATTGAATCTCATACACAGTGTTATTAATTAATTTATATGAAAAACTATCACACTAAATTTTATATCCCAATAATTCCATTAAGTCCTCAATATTTAAGTTACTAAAATCATTTATCTAACACAGAAAATTCCCGATTATCCGCGCTTAAGAATTATCAGCTTTCTGTATTCTTTTCGTTGTCTCGATTCCTAAAAAGAAAATAAATTAAATCTCTGACAGAAATCTCTGAAGAAATGCTTTTGTGCAAAAGAATTGAAACTTTTGACTGATTTTATATTTAAAAATAAATATACAATTTTTTATAAGAAGTGAATACTTCTATTATTCATAAAGCTATAATTATCTTTATCTATTTAAATTATTCAAATGCCAATGTGTGCAATATCCTGGTTATCGGAACTTCGTTGTTACAGAAATAGATCAAGACTTCTCAAAAATGAAAGATCATTGGATTGTAAGGAAAGTTTGTCAACAATGAGACTAAATAGCATATCAGAAAGTATTGAAGACTACTTTGGTAGAAACTGTTGATACATATGTAAAATTCCGCCAACCTTTAAAGTTTCCGCCAAATTGATACGAAATCATTTCATATTGTTCCACCACTCATTTCACAATATAACATGAATGCACTTAAAATTATTTTAACCACAACGAAAAAAAGTTATTTAAATGAAAAACATAAATTCAGTAGACACTCCCTTTTACGAACACTCGTGTTTTTACGAACTTGTGGCTAGTCCCTACCCTGATAACCTAATTAATGCTAATTTTAATTTGCATTAACGAACTAAAATTTTGAAGTTTCCCGTAAGTAAGGGTACATAAAGAAGGGAAAATCTTATCTTCTCCCCAAATGTTAGAGCAACGAAAGTGAAAACATTCTTTATAAAACTTTGTGTTCTCTTGTTTTGTAATTTAAATTTAATAAGTAATACAAGGGTTACTATTAAATTTTTGAGATACGCGCAGACGAGAATTTACAAAATAAAAATAATGGTTTAATTTTAAAATACAAAGTATTTTAACACTGAAGACGATTTTTTACTAACTTACTTCAACTTGTTTAGCGTAGAATAATTTTTAAACAGAAGAGAAAATGGAATTGACGCTAGAACATTTTCGCGCTATGATTTTCTACGATTTTAAGCAGGATTCAATCAAGAAGAATACGTTCAATGGTTGCCATTAGCATTTGTTGATGAATCTCCAGCTTGTGCTATTGTGTTCAGATGGTTTAGAGAATTTAGAAGAGTTCGCAATTTTCTTCAGGATGAAGAACACACAGGAAGGCCGCCGTCGGCAGTAATCCCGGATAATGTGTCTGCCATACGAAAAATGATAATGGATGATAATCGCTGTACCTATCAAATGATACAGAAGGAACTTATAACATTGGATGCCATACACAAAATCATTCATGAAGAATTACATATGAAAAAAGTAATTTGCCGTTGGGTTCCCCATAATCTAACTGAGCACCAAAAAGAGGAGCGTGTCAGAATCAGTAAATAAACTCTTAAATTGCTAAATGATGGTGTCCACTGCATCATTTCTAAAATTATAACAGGTGATGAAACGTGCATTCCGTTTTTTGACGTTCCAACACGTCAAGAAAGCAAAGTATGGGTATTTGAAGATGATCCCACGCCGACAATGGTGAAAAAACAACGCGCACTGAGAAAAGTGATGTATGCCGTTTTCTTCATAAGTACGGGATTGGTCAAAGCCATCAAATTGGAAGGACAGAAGACAGTAACAGCAAACTGGTATACCACTGAATGTCTTCCAGAAACTCTACAAAAACTGAATGTTAGAAGACTAATGCTTCACAATGAAAATGCATCTTCACGTACAGCTGGATTAACAGTTGAGTTTCTTAAACAAAAACAAATTAAAGTGATCGAACATCCGCCGTATTCACCTAATATAGCTATGTGCGACTTTTAGTTATTCTTTAATCTAAAAATGAACTTACGTGGATGTCGTTTTCATTCAGAAGAAGAGATTGATGTGGCTATAAATGTATTTGTTCATCTATTCCAAGAAATAAGTGGCTTGAGGTATTTAATCTGTGGAAAATTCGTCTACAAAAGTGCATTGATGCTGGAGGAGACTAATTTGAACACACCTAAAATTTTGTAAGTATAACTTTAAAAACCTAGTTGTATCTCAAAAATTTCAGAGTGACCCTCGTATTTGTTCATTCAATTTATGAAGTCTTTCGTCAAGAGAAATTGAGCCGATTCTGTGATCTTGATTGAGCTGAGGATTTACTGCAGTTGAAGAAAAGCACGCGTTTATCCGTTGCAATAAAAAATGAAATTCCGAAAGAAAAAGAAAAAATATTAAATAAGACAAAAATTGTCCAAAAATATATGGAATTCTAAAGAACAGCCTCTCGATGATTTTAAAAATTCGGAAAAAAAGGAAACAACACCGGCGAAGCCGTGTGGCCTTTAAATATGAATCTTATTTTCTATGTTTTTCTTACAGGACATTCAAAATATTTCTTTCTGATAGTATTTTATTTATAAGTAAAAAATATTTGTGCAAAAAATCAGGTCTTAATAATCTAATACATTATTTTTCTATTTAGTTTTCTTTATTTTACGAACCAATTTACCGGTCCCTATGAATTTACAAAAACGAGCTGCAGCATAGTATCATATGGATGATTCCCCTTCTTCTTTTTATTCTGTAATAAGAAGGTCTCAAATGCTTATCATTTTGAACTGTAAAAGTAGAGAAATATTTATCAGAATTGAATTCTTATTTAAAGAAACAAAAAACGCTTATCGCTGTAATAACTATGTTTTTTTTATTTTAAGTTTTATCATTACCGAAAGAGCCTTGTTGATGAGATTTAACACCATTTATATAGTATGAGATCAAACTATTTAAAAATGTTGTACACATCAGTTAATTCGACCATTTATATAGTATTCCAAAATATAGTTAAAATTTATACTAAGTCAATTGCAAACATATTTATATAATAATAATAATTACACATGATATAAAGTAACAATGTCATTTTATATAATTAATCAGAAATTAAGTTACTATGGCAATAAAATGATTAATAAATAACTGTTGATTATAAAACTTATTATATCAATTTTTTAACTACCTTTAGTTAACTTTAAAGTTGGAGTTATCTGTAAATATATGTGGTATTATTCTGTCTCGAAGGATGGCAAAAAAAAACTAACATTACTTAGTATTATTGACGATAGCAGTGCTCGGTTAATTATGGTAATTGTAATCATCGAACCACTTTGTATCAAAAAATGACTAAAGTTCGCACATTTTGGGCTTGTGCGGAGCAAAAAGTAATTACATTCTTTGAGGGAACATAACACATTCAAATTTCTTCTTTGCTTATGAAACAATACTAATTACTTTTACATGAATTTACGATACATTAACTTCCCTTGGATGAAGAGTCTAAGAGAGATTTGTTTCAGAGAAAATAAATCCTTAAAAATAATCAATTTTGGACAAAAAGTCAAAGCCCTATGAAATTTTGCAAGCGACCCTGGAAATATATATATACATAAGTTCAAGCCCTTTTGCATAATCAAACTATGTCTCAAAGAATTTTAGAATGTACTAGCGTAAGGTACTAGCGCACAGAATTTCATTCCAATGGATTCCTGACCATTGTGGAATTATGGGCAGTGATGCACTGGCTAAGAAAGGATCTTTGATAGAACAACGATTGTCCTCCCTTTCTTTTCCCATGACTATATATATATATATATAAATTATTTAATAACCTAACTCTTATAAAAACTCTTAAACTGATATGATTCAACGCGCAAAGAATAAGAGATGGAAGATTCTGGGGGAGGAGAAAACTGTTTTCCAAGAAAGACTGCGGTGGCTCTATTTAGAGGATTGACTAGATATGACTACTTGCATGCAGGACCATCTGTAAAAAAAAAATCGAGTGATTGTGGTCTAGTTTCTATTTGAAAAATAAAATAAAACTCGAATGAGATACACAACAACTATAGATAAACACTAATAATTAATATAATTCGAATCATATTAACATTAGGAATGTGTTAGTGTTTGAATATTTTCTCTGAGAGAGCTCCTCCAGCTGATCTCTCGATCTGCTTTCTTTCCTGCTACACCAGCAACCCTTTTTCACCTCCATGTTTATATGCATCTCAAGATTCACGGTTTAACTGAGGACTTGAAACAGTCACTCAGATCCTTTATGGAGTTGAAATTTTAATCAAAATGAGACAAATTTTCTGGAAAGATTTTGGCGATCCCCTTCGAGGGGCATGAAAGAGTTCTCTTTCTATTTCTATGCCACTTAGGTGTATCAAATCATGACTTTCAGAAGATACAGAGAATGAAAGTATGTGATCATTATTTGTTTAATATTCATACCAGTGCTGTGTTTTTACAGAAAATGTATCAGCACTATATAACTATGTAAAGATAATAAACTTATATTACGTCAGTACAACAGTAAAAAGAGCAAATAATTTCATTATAAACATATCGGATGAAATAAGTTTTCTTTATAAATTGATGATTTAAATTGATGATTTAAATTGCTTCTAAACTTTGCTTAAATTTGCGAAAATAAATATGGACATCAAATATGATATAAAAATAGGCTATAGAATTGAATAGGTATTTTTAATTATTACATATATGTAAGTAAATGAGGCGTGCATTCGCTTCAAAGATTAATGCAAATATGTTACATAGCAATATGTTATGTTTTCGTTGAGCAGTTATTTAAGATACCACCATTGTCCGAAATTACAATATTTGGGCGGGTGAAAAGTGCTTGAAACTTTGATAGGAATTGTTTTTGAAACATGAGTTTCCTAGATTTTGGGTGATGAATGAAAGATTCTAAGTATTGGTGTGCTTTTCGAAATATTACAATAAAACAGTCATTGTCAATTGTTGTTTAATTCTTCAGCGTTCACCATTATGCTGCTTCACAATGTTGGATTTCAATTCAACCACCATGTCACAGTTATGGAAATAATCCTAAGCCATTTGAATAGCAGTCTAATGATCCATGTTCATCAGCCAGAAAACTACAATAATTGATATATTTTGACACCATGGATATTAATTGACACCACGGATGATTGGTATATTGTTGTGTTGGCCAAGCAGAATTGAAGATTATCAGATATGGGACATCAACAGATAAAGCGGACATTATGCCATTACTGCATAATGGTTATATACAGTAATGGTATAATGTAATATATATGATGTCCGCTTATATCATTACTGTGACCAGTAGATACATGGTAATTTATTGTATGCATGGGAAGTAAGAGTTTTGTTCTTCTATCCATCCAGTCTACAGGGAAACATTTAATAAAGTATCTCTAAGGCAGGCCGCAAATTTGGTAGACAATCCGATTAAGACGCCGTCTTATAGTAGACAAATGTGGTCTCGTCGATGTCTTAGTGTGACATAGCTTAAACGTTGTAATTGACTTCATGGAATTCTTGAGCCAATGAGAGCGCTATCTCGCGGAATGTTGCCAGATATTTCAAACCTTCTTGAAATCTAGAATCGTCTCGCGCTTGACCCTTTTTCTGACGTAACTAAGACATCATTGACTTCATTTGGTCTTATGCGATTCTCGCGAGATTCTCAGCTTGTCTCACGAGACAAGTCTCGCGCGATCATCTATAAATTTGCAGACTGCCTAACATGTCGGTTGATCTGCATCTGAGTACAACAGACTTGTTTCTGGGCTAGTTCGAAATTTTTCCTGAGTCCCGATGGTGTAAAAGTCTAGAATGATCAACGAAAAGGCAGACGGCTCCAGAACATCACCGGACATTTCACATTCTAAAGTGGAAGCATCTGTGTATAAATTTTGTTGGAATATCTCACCAATTTGTGACTCATCTATGGCAGACTTCTGGAGCGGCGGTGTGGAGTTCTTAGAAGGAATTTCTAACCCCCATCATAAAATTTGCACTGGAGCAATTAGTTTGGTTTACTTTTTAAGGAAGTTAAAATCCACATCTTCTTAGAACTAACAATGTCGACGACAACTAAGTAATAGAGGAAGTTGCCCGAGTGGAATAGTTGTATGTCTACTTCATTTGAATTTTGTTGACAGTCTTTGAGAATATTTTTACCCATGTTGTACATATGTAAGTTTCTCATCCCTAACCATTATCACAGATTTGAAAACTGATTCAATAGAGGAATTACTAGAATTTACACGAGGAATAACAATGATTGCACCTGCAATGACTGACTTTCTCATGTTTTTTTTTTTACTGCTCATCGGCTTTATAAGGTCAAAACTTTAGGAAGATGAAAAATAGTCATATGCTTTATTTATATTGTTTTTTTGTTGGCTGTAAACTCGTTTTCTTTTTCAATAGGGATTTCAATATTGGATCATTTTATAACACATCAATATATTGTTTTTAACTTTATCTAATTATTTGTTTTGTTTCATGAAAATAATTGCTATTCTATTCGTATTTTCTATCAACCTAAGAAGTACTCATCGCATTTCTCTTGATTTACTGCTCTGTACTTAACTTTTAGTACAATGCAGATTTAAAAAATTCTGATTTTATCTGGCACTTTAAAAAATGAATATATTTAAAGGTTATCATAGAGCATATGTTTGTCTTACATGCACGTCAATTCATGATGGCTAATACAATTTATTTACTCAAATATAGATTTTGCCAAAGATCTGAATATTAGGAAATAAACTTTAATTTGGCAATCGGTAAATAACCAAGTTTTGATAACTTTTAGTTAAATTAACTAAATTTGTTAATAAAATCCCCTTTTTTTAGTAGTTTGAAGTCTTTATTTTTTACAACATTTATCCAAAAATACTGACATGTCTAGAAAATCGAAAAGGTAATGTACAGTGTGGAGAGTTTCCAATAGGTATGTATGATACGATAGTAGAATATTTTTTGTCAAAATCGAGCAGTAAATGCGAAAATTACTTTCCAAAAATAAAGGAATAAACAAGGTAGTAAAATACTTCACGAATGTCAACTGAAAATATTCCTGCTGGAGTGAAGTACAGAGGATATTGACACATTTTTAGAACGATTTCGATAATGAATTAAAAAAGTAAATATTTTAGAATAAAACATTTTGGCAACAGCTTATTATTTGAAATGAGAAATATCGTCTGCTACTTTTAAATTTATTCTTCTTTCAAAATGTCACATATAAACATGCTGTGAACTGAAGGGTAAGTTTTTGCGCTTTTCGAAGATAAATATTCTTATTCCAGAATTCAAAATCATTGTGAAATGCATGGTATTAAAATTTCTAAGTGCAAAATAAGCAATATTATTAATCGGACAGATAAAAACCGTCAATCACTATTTCTACATAGACAGAAGATTCCAAATGAATATCTGTAAAAGGTACGCACTGCTTCAAATGTTCATAAAATGAAATCGCTTGGAACAAGAGAAATTCCGCCAATACAGAGATCAATTATAAAGTCTTTAGATATACACCTGTAGCAACAATAAGTAAACTAATAAACCAGCATTTACAAATAGAAAAGCTAAAAAACATTATGTTCACCAGCTTTTGCCGAGACATGTGGCTCAACACAAAACATTTTGTAGAATCCTGTATGAAAACCATTTAGCAGGAGATAAATGGAAATATATTGTGACCCTTGATGAAGCACGAGTTTATTTAAATGACTGTAACTAAAAAAGGTCTTTTACTATAGAAAATGAGGAGAAAAACTGTACAAACCCGTTTCCGTCAATGTAAAGAAAGTTTCAGTAAGGGGTTTATGATTGCGCAGGTTTCTCCTACAATGGGAATTTAAAAATAAAAAGAGTGGAAAGAAATGTTAAAATCAACTCATCGTACTATCAGGAGAAGGTTTTATTTCCAATATTTACAAAAATTCCACTTTTTTATCCCAATGACTTTCAAAGAGAGAAACTTCATCAAGACAAAGCTATAAGTCATACTTCGAAAACTACCACTGAATTCCTTGAAAAAATGATGACTAATACAGGTATTGCATGTATACATTTTCAACATATCCGTGCGAAGTCTCCTGACGTTTCACCTATGGACTATTGTGCCTTTGGTCTGTTAAAAAAGGCTCTTTCTAAACGCAAATCCATCACGATAGATGAACCGTGGAAAGCAGTGGAAGAGGAATGGAAAGCAATACCCCTGGAAATATTGCGAAAAGCTCTTCTATCATGGAAATCACGATGCAGACTTATATTCCAGAAAAAAGGTTATCAGATCGAACATTAAAAAAAAATAATCTTTACATTTTAAACATTAATTAAACGGCCGCGAAATCGTTTTAAAAATGTGTTAATACACTCTATATTTTTTATAACATTTATCCAAAAATATTATAACACACCTTCAAAAAATATAACGATCAAGTTACTGGTGGTATTCTTCAATTACGATTCCATTCCGTAAGCATTGTTACCAGGGTTATAAACTAATGGCTTATAAGTTTCCTTGAAATAAAAAAATTGTACAAATTGCTCACTTTTTTATCTTTACCTAATTCTAAAATTTCATGTCGAGAAATAATCTACAGTGTTTACTAAGAAGTTTTATAGATTTTAGCATTTCCAAAGTATCGATGTATTATAATCTAAGGCTATCGAACTGTTAAAAATTCTCATTTCTTTAGTAGTTGTTATTACTTAAGACACTTGGAGAAGCCAAGATCGCGATGCGAATTTAAGTCAATAGGGGCGTTTTTCGTTTAATCAGAGCACCACGAAGGTGAAAGTACGATTTTGCTCTTCAAATCCTCCGACAGATGGCACTACAAGAAGAACTACCTCAATTTTGACATTGATCTGAAGGTGGAGAAAATTTCTCTAGACTATTGCGCCCATGGTAACTGATCAATGACCGACCACAGAACTTCCGATTTTATAGATTTAAGGAGCATGTAAATCGCATGTACTCGGTGGGTCTTTGGTGGCATTGGGACTCGAATCCCGCCCTTCCGGATGGAAGGCCGATGTCCTAGTCACTAGGCTACCATGGCCCTTACTTATTTAGAGTGGTCTTTGGTAATCTTCTATTTCAGGAGGTCGGAAAATCATTGCAAACATAATCGCCACAATTGGGATGCATATACTTGTCCCTATAATATAACAAAATGATACTTGTCGATAACCATATATAGAAGACTTCATGCATATATTTAAAATCTTCTTTTTTATTGAGGCTGATTTTTGCTGCTAATCATTTATTTATTTATATATTTTACTTTCTATGGATTTCACTACAATAAAAGTACTTATTCGTAAGAAGTATGAGATAAAATTATTCCATTCAAAGTCATAAATTATAAAATCAGTTTTGCTCATAAAATCAAAAAATGAATTTAAGTTTCGAACAAAATAACTTAACTCAAAAGATCCTGTGATGTGAGAAAATGACTACAAAATCAAAATTAGTTAAAGATATTCATAATTTTCCTTTTTTTCATTATTGTGATATGTATATATTTCCAATGTTTGCTTATAAGCTCATGTAATTTTGTCAGATGAATAAAAAAACTGAACATTTTTTAATAAAAAATATTTCGTCACCAAGTTTTCATTTCATAATTTAGCGGGGAAAAAAAAAACAAAAAAACAATGGTACACTAAAACGAAAAATTAGTTAATTTAATATTTACAATTTTTTTCAATTAATACTTAATTTGCTTAGAAATTACCATGTGAATATTGGAAGTTAATTTGTGAAAGAACGTAGCGACTTAGTATCATTTTCTGTCATGAGGAGTGCAAATGATTTTATTGCTGCGAACATCATGGAACACATATGGGAGATATCTCTATTACAAATTAGTCATTTCTAACGATTTCCAGTATTTCCCATTGTGAATTACTTTATCATCATCGTTCTCAAATTAATAAAAAAAGGTAAAAAAAAAAAAAAAAATCGCAAAGACAGAGTTATAATCTCTATTCCAGTTTGTTTTTGAAGTGGATCGAAGATTAGCTAATAATTCAAAGCTTTCCATATCTTATCGGTACTGGTTTGCTTTCAGTATCAAAAGCAAACCGGAATATCAGCATGCCCTTTTCTTCATTTGATTATTGTTTTTCAGTTACACATTATCTATAGAGTATAAAGGAAAGGGCGTTAAAAGTGAAAAAAGAAAAATAGCATATTAAAAAACGTAACTCTATCTCGAGTGGTTACGCTTTTGAAGAGGAAGATAAAAAGACTCGAATCTGTTTCCGTATACGCGAAAACACGATAAAAAACACCCAAAAGAGAAACGATACTAGGATAACGATTCTTGTTTAGTATCTTCGAAGGTTATGATATAAGAAACAAACATTCTAGAACATTCCATAAAACTTATTTTCACATCGTTTATTTTATACCGCATTTTCAGATAAAAAAAAGAAATTCGAAAATTGTTCCATTAAATAAATATGTATTTGCTTACTTTCCTAAGCCAATTGGAATTTAAATATTAAACAATTAGAAATATATGTTGCCAGAGTACACTATCAAAAATTTATTTGTTTTTCCTCCTCTGTGACAAGTGAATTATTGCGTGAAGCTCATCATATGAAGATAATTTATTGCGTATAAAAACGAACATAAAAATCTATTATTAAAAGGAGAAAATATGTTTATGTTTATAAAATCTATTATGCAATGCAAAACATATACTTAATTATTATTATCACAGATATTTCTCATAAATATTTATAACATGTGCTTCAACTCTTTTATAAATTTGAAATTATTAAATTACTTGGTTATTTAAATAAAGCAGAACAAACATATTTACAATTAAACGAATGGAAAAGATTACACATCTGGATAATTTAAGTTTTTTTTTATTTTTTTATTTCTAATGTCTGATTACCAGCATTGTAAAGGACGGAAGTGATGGCAACTTATACTGTGGACACCCAACAGGTGGATAATTTAAGTGAATAATTTGATTGTGAGCCATAATTTTCATACTATGAAAATATGAATTGTTGAAAAAATACTTCTCAAATTTATTGCTTATATTTTATTAATACACACACAAAGTATACTGTCCAACATTGAAAATGCAACACCAAGAAGGAGTTGTCAGAAAGTGACGAAATTCATCAAACAGAGAGGGAGAGAGACAGCAAAGAACTATAAGTGTTTTGTACTTCGATATAATATGCATAATGCAGAGAGAGAAGGGTCAGGTCAGTAGGTTGTAGGACCACCCTGGACGGTGGTACACAAAGCAACACGTCTTGGCACAGATTCAACGAGAGTACGGATGTCTTCCTGACAAATGGCTCTCCACTCCCTGTCAACAATTTGCCAAAGAGCGCCTGCTAAAGGAGGCAGTGGCAAGGTCTGCGAATGGCGTCCAATCATAACTCAAACATGTTCGATTGGTGGGAGATCTGGTGGGCATGGTGGTCTGGGCATTATCCTACTAAAGAAAGGCACCCCCTGAAGGTTGGGGAGTGTCATCGGCCGCAGAACATTATCCACGTAATGTTGGGTTGTCATAGTGGCGTGAATATGAAAAAGAGATGACCTGAAATTGTATGCAATGGCCCCCCAAATGGCCTCCTTGCTAAAGCTGACTACTATTTGATGGTTAGGGATTTGATGACAATATGATTTTTTTTTTTTGCTTATAATTGTAAAAGATAGATATTCATAGGCAAAGATGTGCTTTTTGGTAGAAAGAGTAGATAAATTCGCATGAATTACTTTGAATTCCATTACATGAATTCCAAAGTTTATTAAATCTTGAATTTCTCAATGAATTTTGATGCAAATATGGTACTTTTTTTAAAATAAAAAGTAAAAAATGCTTAATTCATAACAAATATTATTTGAATTATAATACTTTTGCTGAGTCTAGTTTATACGGCTTATTTAAAAGTTTATTTTCTATGATTACGGATAAATCATAAAATTATTTCACAGTCTAAGAACTCCTTGGAAAAATATATTTTAAGGAAAAAATTCAAATAATTTAAAAGAAATATTTTTTTAAGTTATAAATTTTATCCATTAAACAAATTTTAATAATAAGCATTTAAATCTGCTATCTTTTGCATCTTTTTAAAAGTATAATATAAAAATATTCAAATAATGTCTCCATATCTATTTAATACAGACTTTCTTATATTTTTTTCGATTTCCAAAACTTTTCATTAATAATTTTTTTCATTTGAAATATTTCTGATCCATAAAACCAGGAATATGAAAAATATATATATATATATATCTTTATGTTAATATTTAAAAAATTTTTCGCGCATTTTCTCTTCAATACAAATTGGAAAATTTTAAATCACACTTTAAGCCAACACAATCATTTTTCTTAATATTTAATTATTTTAGAAACTTATATAATTGATTTTTTCTTATAAAAATCTGCTTTTACCCTTTTCCCTCAGTATTGTTTTAAATAAAAAAAAATAAGTGTACTATTTATGTTTCTATAAAAATATTTTTAATGTCTGTCAGTTATTACACACAAAATCACCGATAACATTCAAGAAAAACAGTAATTTCACCTAAAGTAAGATTATCTTCTTCACCTCGTTTTTAGCTATTATAAGAAGAAGATTAAAAAAAAACATTTTTTGTAATTATTCCGAATTTTTCAGTATTTTAATTGTCTTTTCTTAATATCTTTCTTGCATTATTCACCACAAACATTAATTAAAATGAAAATGGTGGTCAGAGATTCTTAATTCTGGGAAACTATGGAATAGCTATTTTTATCGTTGAAATTTTCCTGATTCATTTATGTTAATTTTGGCTATCATTCTGGCCAAAACATCTTCAACTCTGATGTACATTTTGATTTATATGGAAACAGTGAAAGAATTGCAAGCGCAATTTTAAAATGTGCATTACAGAAAATTATATGATTCATAAAGAATACAATGGAACTTTATAGCCAAAAGGAGTCTTAATTTGCGATTAATAAATCTAAATAAATGAAATTTTAATAACTATGTAATTGAATAGTATTAACGATAAAACAATATCCAAGCTATACATAGGATTTTTAACAATTTCCAGAAAATTGATTTGTTTCCATTTTCATAAATTGGTTATTTGTCATTAGATTGCATGTTTTTAAGTAAATATCAGGCATTTATTGAAGTTTGTGAATGTGTAAAAGAAATTTGTCTCAGGCTACTTTTTTTACTTAAGATTTCATTTTGAATGCATGCAGCACCGGTGACACATTCCTTCATGTATTCAAAATTTATAAAATCTTCTCTTGAAGTGACCAAACAGCATATAGAACAAAGAGCATATAAATATTTACAGGAAAAATGCTTCTTAAAATCTTCGATCAAACCCCATTTGCAAACATTTAAAAAATTAGGTCTAATTTCCATTTTCTTGTCGTTGAATATTTAAAAGCTGTAGAATCTCTAATTGACATTACATATCATTTGGAATTGAAGAATATGAATAATATAAATGGATTAAATAATTATATAAATGGATAAAAACTTATGTGGATTGATAAAAAGACAAGCAATCAAACTTCTGATGTATTTTCACAAATTACTGAAAGAACAGAAGTTCTTAAACTCATGTTTGTGAAAATTGTTGTCAAGGTGACATTTCACACTAAAAAAATTCTTTTGCTGTTTTTGCTTGGTCCATTCAGTTGTGAGTTACAAGGTGTTAAAAATAGAAGTTAACAAAGAGAAAATTCGGTATATTTTACAGTTTTTCTTTGATAAATACGGAAATGCACACCAGGTGGCTGAAATTGAGAATGGTGTTTATGGTGACAATACTGTAACAGTTAATTACGTGCAATTTAGGTTTCATCCATTCCGTTCAGGCTTTTATGATGTTAAAGATGCACCTCGCACTGGCAGGCCTGTCATCGAAAATGTCGATAAAATCACAGAAATAATCGAAGTTGACCGGCATGTTAATGGTCGTAGCATCGCTCAGGATCTAAAGAGCGATCATAAAACAGCTTTGAATTATTTACGCTAAGTTACATTCAAAAAGAAGCTCGATGTTTGGGTGCCTCGCCAATCAACACCAAAAACATGATGGATCGAGTTTCCATCTGCGAAGACTTGGCCAAACTGAATGAAATCGACCTATTTCTAAACTGATGTTGACTGGGTTTGATAAATGGATCACATACAACACTATATATTGTGCGAAAACGATCGTGGTTGAAGCATGGTGAGGCAGCTCAAACGGCGGCCAACCCAAGACTAACGGCCAAGAATGTTCTACTATGTATTTGGTGAGAGTGGAAAGGAATAATTTATAATGAGTATGGCCAAATACTAAATTGGGATCACTACTATCAACAACTGGGCTGTTGAGAGCTAGAGATTGACCAGAATTGGCCAATAGAAGAAGTTTGTTTTCCATTAGGACAACGCCAGGTCACACACGTCTGTAATGACTCGCCAGAAACTCTAGGAGCTTAGTTGGGAAACTTTAATCCCGCCACCATATAGGCCAGACCTAGCACCAAGCAATTATTACCTTTTTCTCACATTGCAAAATTTCCTGGGTGCTTAGAAACTGAAATCAAGAGAAGATTGTGAAAATCAGTTACTAGAATTTTTATCGAATAAGAACTATGAGAAAGATGTTATGAAGCTACCTTTAGAATTGCAACAAATTATACAACAAAACGATACATATTTGACTAAAATTGGAGTATCTGAAACATGTTAAATAAAGTCTTAAATTTTACGCAAAAATAATGGATTTCTTTTTTTCCCAACCTATTATCTTGAGGGATTTTTTTTTTTAATTTAAAGTCAATATAATAAGAATATGTGAAACAAAGTAAAATAAATTCTGAAAAAATACTAAAGTATAATTTAATAAAAGGAAAAAAGAAAGAAAGCATATTGTTTATAATGTTAAAATTTATTTATATTGATTTGCAACATGAACATGCATTTTTTTCCGTTACATAATCCTTTAGAATGCATATTGTTCATTAGCTATGTATTATTTAACCACTATTTTCGTAAGCACTATAACATTTTAATTAGTGTAATTGCAATCTTTTTTCATGTAATTCTAAAGTTTAAGTTAATAATATTAAGTTCATATTTATAATTGTCCAAAACGAATTTATATTGAATTCTTTTTTTCCCAACTTATTAAATGAAAGTTTTAAATATTAGATTGTTAATAGCAGTTTAATTTAGAATAGTAATAGATTTTAATTTTAACTGATTTGCATATTAGATATGCTAAGTGAAATCAAATTACTTAATATTTTAACTAAATTATAAAAAATTTTTAAAATAGTTAACCTTATTGTTAAAATTATAGATATGTTTATTTATTGTTAAAGATATTAATTCACATTCAGAGAAATATTAAGAACTAAAATAATTTTTAATTTATTTTCTAAAATCAAAACCGTACTGAATTTTTTTAAATAAAATAAAAGACCCTACAGCTATTAAAATGTATAAATGAATATTTGGATTTTTTTGTGTCACTATGAGAGATAATATTTTTAATTAAACTATTCTTACACAATTTTGAAACATGTGATCTGTGTTATAAACTCAAAGCCTATAACATTTTATAAGTATAATTATGAATAATCGTATATATATTTGAATAAATATTCTGTTTCAGTAATAAAGCGTAAAAGGTCTAGTTCTTGTTCTCGATCCAGGAATGCTCCTTGTTCTCTTATAAGGTAAACTGGCATAAAATAAAATATGATCCATGCTTCTACAGTTGTGAAGACTCTAGAAGTTAGAAAAAAGATTTAATTACTTCTCTATTTCGGACGATAATTATCCAAATATTAATGGAATTTATTATGACGTGAAATGTATTTCTATGACAGAAACAGGATCCTCTATTATTTTTTGACTTTTTGTATATTTTTAGATTTATGGAAATAGTCTATCTTTGCTAGACAATCTGAGATTAGTGACAGCAACAGACTATCGATACATAATAATATTGTTCTGATCATAAATATAATGTAAATAATGACGTTAGTTTTATGAATACGTCTGTAAGACTCAATAATTAAAGACCATGGGTTCTTGAATGTTAATGAGCAATTCAATTCGTACTCTCCAAAGAGAGATTATATATATATTTTAGTGAAAAAAAAATGAAAATTTACAGTTAGTGAGTATTATAGTTAAAAAATAATCATAAACTATTTATTAGATGAATCAACGACTAATAATTATCTCTTTTGAAATTTACTAAATAATCGAATTCTGGAAATCCTATCTTACGACTTCCCTTTTTGAAACATTTTTTTCGTTTACTTCACTTAATAATAAAAAGCTCCAAAAACTGGTGACACATTTTTTTGAGGTTGCATTACAGTATCATTAAAACTAAATGCAAAATATTATTCTTAAATAAATTTTACTTTAAAAATTAAACTGATATTTAAATTTAAAATGATTCAACAAAACCATTATTATATTTACTTTTAATTTAATTGGAACTTATTTATCAGTAAAGAAATTCAAAAATAGGCAGAATTCTGAAACTATATCATCAATTCAACAAAAAGTTCTTTTTGTGTGTGTCTTATGTATGAGAATAAAGACAAAAATCTGTTTTATAATCTTTATATGACGTTTTTTGCTTGAGTCGAGTAAAAATTATTAATTTTTTTCTTTATTCTTATGAGCTAGTTCCTTGATTTGTATAGAATAAAACCATAGCACTGTAATTTTAAAAGACTTGGCAGAATTTTCCCTACAAAACATTGTGTATATAATGTCATTAAAGTTGACTATAAGCACTATTTTGTGTAGTATTTAATTCTTATATTAGCAGTTAGTTAAAATCAAAACAATTTAAAAGATAGGCATTACAAAATATAAAGATAAACATTAAAAATATAGAATTATTTATCAGTGAAATAAATTATTTTATTTAGAGTACTGTTATCAAAGTTCCTTAAATTACTTAGCACTAATATTTCACTTTTTAATCTAATTACACTTCTTTGATTTATTTATTTATTAGTTCACTTACTTTTATAATTGAAAATCATTTATAATAATTTTAATTTATATTATAACTTTACTTGTAATAATAAAACCACATAGTGCTTATTATTAAGGAAAATTAAAGATTATAAAATTATTTTTAACTTATAATTTCATTATTTTCAAGATCATTCACTAACTCTTGCAATTAAGTGTTTGTAGCTCACAATTCATAATTTCGTTTTTATATTTTGATCAATGTAATCTATTGTAATTTATGCTTTCAGTAAAATAGGTAATTTAAGAATTTTTAAATTCTTACCTCAACGGGTTTTAATTGTTGATTATTTGCTTCTTCAATCTGGAAAAACAATCAATGTGGAATTTGACATAAAATATGGATATGAAAAGTAAAATCACAGTAAAAACAAGAATAATTTCTTCAGGAAAAATTTACTTAAGCAGATTTTTAAAAAACTTGTAAGCAAAGAAATAGTTAACTGCAGCAATATATGTGCACCTGCCCTGTTTTATTTATCATATGTATTTTAAGTGCGTGGCTATTTTTTTAATATAAAGAATGAATGAATGTTATGGTTTAAAAACTTATTCAAGATGATCATATAGGTGCATATAAAATACTTTATTAAAGTTCTAAAAAATATTTTTATAAAAATTTATAAAAACGGTTAAAAAAAAAAAAAAATATTAATATGTTTATAGGTAAATAATTTTTTTTTAAATATTTTCTTTAATATAGCCTATTTTTATAGCTAATGTATTTTGAAGAATGATATAGTTAATTTTTTAAACTTCTGCTGAATAAAAATAACAAAGGACGCTGAATTAACAATTCATACTGCCGTGTGAAAGCATTGCGCTCTCCGCGTGGACAAATAAGAATGTTTCATTTGACAAATCGATTCACTCCATTAAACAAGAAGTTGAGAAAAAATACTGAAAAGTGTATAATGTTTTTTTAAGATTAATATTTTTTTTAAATATTATTTATATATGTCTTTTGCAGTGTTATTTCTTATTATAAGCGAATTTTGTTCTGAGCATATGGCGGTAATATATTATATATAGCTTTTACAATTAAAATTTTAACAAATTCATCAGTGGAGTTGAAGCTAGGCCAGAGGCTCATATGTTTAATGGAATTACCAAAGCTATTGTTTGCAAGTGAACTCTTTTTCAAGCTCACTTTACACAATTGACATTTTTGTAATAAACGTGTGATGCATGTAAGTTTATTTAGAAAAGCACTTGAAAAACAAAAAACCAGATTAGATTCATACGTTCAGTTCTCTTAGAGGTATTTCTCCAGTGAGTTGAAATTTTTTTAGGCAATCAGGTAGTTTCACACACAGTGGGGCGTATCTGAGGTTGAGAAGATACTGCTTCGTGTAGCGCATTTTCCGGCTTCTCCAGGGCAGTGATGCTGCTTTGAAAGTCGGTGAAATCTAAAATTTTGAGTGGAACAAATCATAGCATTTGAAATTAATGAAGTTTCAACTATAATCTTATGAGTTGCTAATTGATTGCTTATACAATGAATTCAGTTTATGCAATTGGTTGGAAAAACACAAAGTGTATTTTAGCGGATTTTGTGTTGTCACACTGATATCATAGGATGAAATGAGCCGCGGTGGCCACGTTATTTAAAGGGCGTTCGTTCTTGTTATCGGAAATAGAGAATTCGAATTCCCTACCAATTGAAGATCCGTCGTGTTCGCTAATGACGGATGGGGCTCGTTAGATATGCCTTCGTCGCAATGTCCTCCATGTGAAATGATACCCCTGGGAGTGGCAAGCCAAGTCTGAATCTGTTAACCAGATTCAGACTTGGCCTACCACTCCCAGGGGTATCATTCATCATCCGATCAGTATCTGTTCTTGTATAACAAAACATGATTATTTATAAGAGGTCCAACTAAAGAATTAAATAAATTTAATAGCCCAAAAATTGTTTATCTTTATTTGTGTTCGCATGTTCATCACTTTACTTGATTTTTTGGTAAATATGTAAAAATGATAAGTTAGTTTGTTTTGGTTTATTTGTCCCTCATTGGACACTTTTTACACGCGAGGGCTAATTAAATAGACTGTCGACCCCTAAGGCCCGACTTAGCCTGATTTGGGTAAGATGGTTTCACATATTGTTAGGTGGCTTCCATTCGCTTCACAACAATAAAAAGACAAGATAATAAATAAGGAAAAGCATAATTACCAATTTAGTATAACCGAGAGAGATTATTTAGCAATATAACTTTAATTTTGCGACATATTCATACCCTTGCTAACTTTAGGGTTGAATTTTCACGATTTCGATGGCTCAATAAAACCAATCAGATGTTCGTATTTTTGTAAACACATCACATGTTGTTATGTGTAAAAATACAGGCTTTTGATTGGCAAAATTTGCCATTAGGCAAACTTTTGCTGAATTCCGCTCCAGAAAGACATGCATTTACGAAATACAGATTTTTTTGTTCGTACGATAGATTAATGAAGAAACTAACACAAAAATGGCAGATTTTACACTGTACTGATGTTTATTTAGGAAAAAAAAAGGAACAGCTTTATTAAAGAATGAAATGCAAAATAAACTTTTTATTCGACTTGTGGAGGTCCCATATATTTATTTTGAAAAAAAAAAAAAAATAAAAAAAAAGGAACAGCTTTATTAAAGAATGAAATGTAAAATAAACTTTTTATTCGATTTGTGGAGGTCCCATATATTTATTTTGAAAAAAAAAAGGAACAGCTTTATTAAAGAATGAAATGTAAAATAAACTTTTTATTCGATTTGTGGAGGTCCCATATATTTATTTTGAAAAAAAAAAAAAAAGGGAACAGATTTATTAAAGAATGAAATGTAAAATAAACTTTTTATTCGATTTGTGGAGGTCCCATATATTTATTTTGAAAAAAAAAGGAACAGCTTTATTAAAGAATGAAATGTAAAATAAACTTTTTATTCGATTTGTGGAGCTCCCATATATTTATTTTGAAAAAAAAAAAAAAAAAAAGGAACAGATTTATTAAAGAATGAAATGTAAAATAAACTTTTTATTCGATTTGTGGAGGTCCCATATATTTATTTTTAAAAAAAAAAAAAAAAAGGAACAGCTTTATTAAAGAATGAAATGTAAAATAAACTTTTTATTCGATTTGTGGAGGTCACATATATTTATTTTGAAAAAAAAAAAAAAAGAACAGCTTTATTAAAGAATGAAATGTAAAATAAACTTTTTATTCGATTTGTGGAGGTCCCATATATTTATTTTTAAAAAAAAAAAAAAAAAAAAAAAGGAATAGATTTATTAAAGAATGAAATGTAAAATAAACTTTTTATTCGATTTGTGGAGGTCCCATATATTTATTTTGAAAAAAAAAGGAACAGCTTTATTAAAGAATGAAATGTAAAATAAACTTTTTATTCGATTTGTGGGGGTCCTACGATGTGGGACACCAAGGCATCTGCCCCGTATACTCTTGCTATACCTAAGTTCTATCAACCACTAAAAATATCAAAGCTCAAGGGACACTAACAGTTGAACTGAAAGGCAAAGTGCGAACCACTCGGGAAAGTTACAGAAATTTTTAAACCGTTTCTGAATTACTATTTTCCAGTCGGTTAAAAATTTTCAGAAGAAAATGTTTTCTTTAATTTTTCAGCATTTTTTAAAGATTTGCTTCTTTTTCTTCTTCTTCTTTTTTTTTTTTTTTTTGCCATCTTCAACTCTCAGTGTTTGATAATGCATCAGTGGTCATTATATTTCCACTGTAAGTTCATGGGAGAGAGATCCACTGTTGAATAAATGCTTTATACAAAAATTACCGCAAGTTGAAACGTGCTACTGATTTACAGGTTATAAAGTTCAACAAAAATCTTTCATTAATGAATAAGAAAATTAAAATTGACAAAAATGTAATTAGGTTAATTTATTTTACATTACAAAAGAATTTAGTTAAAATTTAAAATAACTTTTCTGATTCAACATAGAAAAAGAATTTAAAGGAAGGTTTATTAGCACGATTTCTACATAAAAGACTTTAAATTTTTTTACGCAAAGATTTAAGTATGTTCAGTTAAAATTCTCGAAATTAAAAGTGCGTAGATCTGGTTGTCGCCAATCATGTAAATATATAATTAATTGCTAGACTCTATCTACACGACATTCAAAAAAGTTCTTATATATTTAGGGAAAAAAACGTATTAATAATAATTTTTTCAGTTGCTCGCAAAATGAGTTACTATGCACAAAAGCAAACTATCAAACTACTTATTTTCGAAATTAGAAATTATATGTTAGAAAAGGAGATAATTTCTCGTATTGGGGCACTTGAAATAACAATCAAAATATTACACAAGAAAAAAAATACAATTAGTGAATTTCTTAATGGAATTCAAAAGTATTTAAAGTTATATTTTGTTTAGATAATGACCAGGTTATATATATTACTATTATTAACTATGTATTATATATTTTATTAAAAAAATCTGTAAATATAAATAAAATACCTATATACTGTGTCCTTATTGCGAAAGAAATTAAAGAATTAAGATTTTACGTGTAAACTCCATGAAACAATTATAATTTAAAAAAAAACATATTTGAATTGTAATTTAATAAATAAAAACTCTGCATTTTTATATAGTAAACTTTTTTTTTAAGAAATTAATTAAAAAATTCAGTAAGTTGTAAAACATTCAGTAATACGCAATTACTGTTTTGCACGTACAGAAATTTATTTTAACCATGGATTCTGAATTATAATGTATGACGTTGAAAATTATGCGTGTTCCGCATAAATGCTTGACATTTTCGACTTATAAATTTTTTAATGCTTTTATAAAGCAAATATCCATGTCTGAGCTATGCTTTCGTAGCATGTTTTAATCTCCATCGTTTAGTAAGCTTATATGAATGTAAATTACATATGCAGTATAATGTCTAAATGAATCAATTCTAAAATTAAGATAAGAGATAATTCAGGCGTCTATTAATCACAATGCTGAAGCAAAAACTATAGATTCATGGTTTGTCGACAAAAAAGACTCGTGCATCTATAGCATTCCCCCACTGTACTTTGGGAATCTTTTTGCATCTTATTGTGTCTAGCTTAGACGTTGTCTTGACTTCAACTTTCTGACCTTGCAGATATTTTTTATTAACATCAAGAATTTCCATTGTTATCTAACAAAATGGCTAGTCAGCAAGACGGAAAGATTATTCACATACTTTAGGTATATCTTTTATAACATATATGAACATTATCCAAAGTTTAATTGGTCCGTATTAATTTTTGAGACACTTGAGGCAGGAAGAAACACACCGGTTGGGACTTTTAAAAGATTCATTAAACTTTGGATAACTGTTTCCAAAATTAAAATTCTAAAATACTATATTTAACTTAAATTTTTTTCAGTTTAGAAGTTGATTTTAAAGCTAATTTACTTCGTACTTTATTTGTGCTTGAATCAATTCTGTTTAAAGGCGAACTGTTAAGACTCTCGGTTACTAAATCCATTTGACAATTCCCATAAAGCTCATCAGTTGTTTCTCCGTATTCTTTATTATTACCGTTCATTAAGTTGTGTACATTCTAAAATGAGTAAAAGACTTATCAATATAACACAAAAAAATAAATATTCATATGTAAAATTTGAATTTTTAAACGTGAAGTTTGACTGTTAAATTTTCTAATGAATCAAAAATGTTTAATTGATTTATTATATATGCATGCATATATCTATGTTCACTTTTTTATAATAAAAAATGCTATTTTCAAAAGAAATCTACGGTTGGTTAAGTTTATGTGAAATAAATTTCTGCAAATCAAACACTCAACTGTAAATATGGATTCACATATATTCTCTTCATTCACAGAAGCCAATATTCTATGGTTACCAAATCAAGCACTTCTTTGCCAATTGTGAAGTAACCTTTGTTGTATCGCTATTTTTTAAAGCAAGACGTTACTTTCAAGTTAAAAACAATAGTGGAACGATGATTTCAATACAATGCAATACAATAAATAGTTATAAAGTAGTACTCTCACGTAAAGTGAATGAAATTGTGTTATATAACTAAAGTATGTAAAGTGCTAAAAATAATTATCAAAATTTTAAAAGACTCGATGAGTTTATGAATTAAGTACTGAATTCCCTTATATGTGTAAAATTTTACCTGTAGCTCGAGGTATCAGAAAGAGAAAAAGTTGAGGAGAAGGGATCAATGGCATGAGACATAAATATTGGTTCAAAAGTTCGATCATCTGTAGCATAGGTTCCCAAAGTGGTCCAAGTGGACCCCTAGGGGTTCATAGGTGACCACACGGGTGTCTACGTAGACGTGAAAAGAAAACGGTGTTTCACAAGTTGTAAGAGGTGGTCCACGAAAAATATTCTGGTTTTCATAAAAAG
This sequence comes from Latrodectus elegans, assembly GCA_030067965.1. Taxonomy (NCBI): domain Eukaryota; kingdom Metazoa; phylum Arthropoda; class Arachnida; order Araneae; family Theridiidae; genus Latrodectus; species Latrodectus elegans. The sequence goes on from CM057812.1 coordinate 14,231,055, forward strand.
AACAAAAATTTTGGCTTGGATGTACCTATCAACGTAGGCAGGTAGCATCGTTCACTAGCTAGGTACTCAAAAATATTCGAGACTCAGTTCAAACACAGAACTGAATAATAGATAATAGTACAAATGTACAACACATGTCTAGATTTGCAAAGTGCCAGCCGTTGCCCCGCTCGTTTGTGATGCTTGTTTAGATCTGCAAAGGGATGAAATGCGATTTGAGCTGTGATTGTAATCTACATTAGTATAAATACGAATGCCAAGAACAAAACATTACTCATTTGTTTCGGGGATTTTGAACATAAAAGTGTGATAGTGAGTGAATCCATGTCAGTGTTTGCAGTGTCGAAAAAAGTAAGCATCTGCCTATTTGTTATGCATATTTTTATTGTATACTATGATTTATCAAACGTTTTATATGTGTTTTATTATTTGAGTGTAGTAGGTAGTTATGTAATGAAAATTAAATACTGAAGATTATTCAAAACTTCTAAAAAAGAACGAAAAACTAGGGAATATTAAAGTTTAGGTACCTAGGTATTTTTTTGCTTAAAAATATTTATTACGACGACGGCGATGAGCGGTGTTTCCATGGGCAATTCTTTTGTTTTTTATTGCAATAATTCTATTCTATTATGTTATAATAGCCATATTCTGATAAATCACATCAAAACAAACAGGGGCTGTCCCCTTGCAGTTTTAAGGGGACAGCCTTAATTTAATAAAAACAAAGGGTGTAATTTCGGCTTTCCTTGGTAAATTGAAATTAATGAAGCAAAATATTAGTCGGCGCGAATTCTCCCAATTTCTACACTTGTCACAGATAGAATGTCTTGATGAGGATATTCAGACTTACGCTCAACATTTAAATATCCTGCATGATGACTTCAAAAATAGATTTGAGGACATTCTGAAGATGGAAATACCGCCATGGATCATAACCCCATTTGATGAAATGGAAGAGGCGAATGTGGTATTACAAGAGGAGATACTAGAGCTCAGCACCAACGAAGAACTGAAGGTGAAATTGAAAAAGGAATTATCAAACACTTTGGCTAGAGGCAGAAATTCCTGACAAATATCCTGAACTGTGGGAAATTGCGAGAAAACTTTTTATTGCATTTCCCTCGTCATATCTTGTCGGAAGAAGTTTTAGTGCCGTTACCAACCTGTTAACAAAAAAAAAAAAAAAAAAAAAGCAGATTGAACATTACAGAACGGGGAGATTTAAAATTAGTTCTTACAAAATTGAAGCCAAATATTGATAATTTGCTCTCTGTCAATTCATCGAGTGCATCCGTCTCATTAAAAGTATGACTATTTTTTCTTGTGGATTTACATTGTAGAGTTCATTGTGGATTGTTTGTAATAATAAATATTTAAAATTTTGCATAAACACAAGTATTATTTTAATAAATAGGACACAAGAAAATGTGCTACTTTTTCTTCTTCTTAACGCCCCCAATTTAGGGTGATATTTTTTAGGAGTTTGGGGAATACAGTAGAAATGTAGCAGTAGGGGTCTACCGAAAATAGTAAAACTTTGAAATCGGTCCACGAGATAAAACAAAAAAAAAAGGTTTGGGAACCCGTGATCTCTAGCAACCACCAAGTGCAAGTCATTCTGCATAGAAAGACATATTAAGCACCAGATCTCAATATCACGGAGAACATGGCACAGTCGAGTTATCAATAGGCAAAAGCACTGTCCGTTTATTTTTTAAATAGTATTTTAAAATATTTTTAACAATACTTTTTCATGTTTGGGATTTAGGCTTATATTCTAATTTTACTAAGCTTATTTGTTTAATAGTACAAATTATTTCAAATTTTATTATTATTATTTTGATTTATTGTATTTAATTTATTGAAAAACTGTTACATTTAAAATTGCGACATAGGTAATTTTAAATTTATCATAAGCATATAAATTGTGTGCTTAGTGTAATGATTAGTTAAATAAAATGAAATAAAATTTTAAGCATTTTACTTTTAGAGAAATTTTAAAATAGTTTTTAAATTATAATATGGCATATTTTCTTGGTATATACAAAAAAACATGTAGTCAATAATTATTTGGCAATAGTGAAAATATTCTAGTGATAATTGTTATAAGTGAAAACAGAAATGAATTGTTAAGGCTAAATTATTTTCCTTCTACTATAATACAGTTTAATAACTTAAATGCTTGCTGGGGGGAGGGGTTAGATTTATCTATCTTCCAAAGATTATAATTTGGTTCAATTTAAGAAGAACATGTGCCTCATTTGCAAATTTTCTGTATTAAAAAAAGTGCTTAAAGCTTTTGATAACTTAAGAATTATTTAACTCTCAAGTTCAACTTTCAGTTTCAACACATTATCTAAGAAAGAATAAAAATATTAATATTATATATTTTCTCCCATATGCTCTTTCAAATATTGAAACAAGCAAATAATTCATTGAGAATTAACATCTGGTAATTGAGAAGTGCGATATACACATACTTTTATTAGAGTTGATAAAAAATCGGAAAAACAGAGTGATTATAGGTTATCAAGCTGATTTTGGAAAAATATTTTTTCTTTTGGATAAAAAAGATAAGCAATTTCTAAGTGTAAAAAAGTATTGGTGGCATCGTGTTAATCTCACTTCTATTATACAGTTTAGGAACGCTTGGAAAAAAAATTTTTTTTAATATCAAACCGGAAATATATCTAATCACTTTTTTTTACATGTTCTTATAGGTGCCTACGCGCGTTGTTTACATGCCTTGGTGCATGTGTTCGAGACTCACGCTCAACTACCCGTTTATTCATTCAAAACGATACTTTTGTTGATCAAATCATCATTTCACTTATATAACAATGTCTCCTTTTTGCTGTCACGTAATTAGGTTAACTAATTGTTCCTTTTGATACAATTTTCGGCTTTCTTTCTTGGTAACCTTTTTACAAATAGAAAAGAAAACGTGAATAATTGAAAGCAGAACATCTTTTCTTAACTTCTAAAAATCAAGTTAATTAATATGCTCTTTATTTCGTAACAGGTTTCGATATATATATATACTTCAGACAGTTCTATGCAAATGAGTGTGCACTAATAAAAGTGTGCAATGAAGCAAAAACGTATCAGATTTCAATCTGTAACTTGTTGTTGGTGCACATGACACTTGGACAAGCCAAGCTCGCAATGCCTTGGCTATGCGAATTTAAGTCAATGGGGAGCGTCTTTCGTTTTAATCAGAGCACCATGAAGGTGAAAGTACGTCTTTGCTCTTTTTTTTAAATTCTCCGATAGATGGTCCCACCAGAGAAACTACTCCCACAATTTTGACTTTGATCTGAAGGGGGAGGAAATATCTATAACTTACTCTATGTAAGCAGCTTCTGTATTTGCTATATGTATTATGATAATCAAAATATGTTATTGAAAGCAAAGACTAAAATTTTTCCGTTTAGACTTGATTTTTGTAATGTGATATATATCTCAAAAGTCGAAGATTTTAAGGCAAATAAAATATTTGATCTCTTTAAACTCGTTAATTTTTTTTATCAGATATTGAAATCTGATAAAATTGACTAGATTAAATGTGTATTTAGTTTCTTTTCTGTTTTTTAAAACAGCAATTTTTTAATATTAGTGGCAACAAAAATTATATTATGTAAATAAACTTTGAGCGGTATTTGTTGAGGATGATAAAATCACTTCGTGTAGAATCGCATGTATGTATATAAATATATAAAAATTAATTATATAGATAAGCAGAAATACTTCGAAATTTGATTCTTTGATTTCTGGGATGTTCGATTCTTCAAGATGATCAGAGACGCTCAAATAAGTCATTTCTAAGTCGATATCTGTATTTTCAATTTGATCTGTAAAAATAAATAAATAAAGTTAGAATTTTACAATTTTTTAAATTCTATAATGTGTATAGAAATTAGAAAAACAATGTTTATTTGCAATTTTTTAATAAAAAAATGACATTATTTTGTAAATTAATGATATATGGTTTTTATGTATTGTAAAATTAGAATAAATCCCAACTTTGCATTGAATTATTCTTCAATTATTCAGATAGTTATTTAAAAGATATCACTAGTAAGAATCCAAAATATTAAACTGTTATAATCTAAAATTATTCTTGCTATTTTCCCATTAAACTTCCAAAAAAAAAAAATAATAATAATAATAAGAATGATATATGAAGTGTGTCCGGTGGTTGTGGGTTTAATCAAAACAGACTTTAGTGTAACAATAACTTAATTCAAAGCTAAGTTACACACAATAGCAAACAGAAACGCTACATTAAAAGGATGATACAAACACATATGAAGAGTTCGAAATCAAAAGCCTAACACACTGTCTTCACTTCTCCCCGCTAGGAGCGCTCTCGGAAAGAAAGAGAGAGAGAGAGTGAAGTGTCACAGAAGCACAAAAAAAATTCATTTCATCTATTATTCATTAAAATAAATGACAGCGCATAATAAATCAGCCCAAACCTGTAATAAATTAGGATTTTTTATTACAGTGGTCTGTATTTCTCTTGTCGCTGGAAAGGAAAGTAAGAAAACTCCCAAGCATCCACCACAACTCATATATGTGTAGAAGCTTTGGTGAAATCGAACCCAGAACTTTTACTTTGAAGAGCCCTGTCACACTACTAGGCCACGATGAGGCTTACAGTGTAATACTTGACGAAACGAAGATAATGATTTAAAGCACATCGAGTTTATAATAAATACTAAGAGATCAGAATTCTCCTCAAAACTAAAGCTTATTGCTCTTTATCAAGACTTTTCGAAGATAGCAAACAAACTGGATCTACTTATAGCGATCCAAGATAACAGGTGTTATCTTAATGAAATTACTCAGATCAGAAGCCAACGAGTACCTGGTTGGTCAATAGTGATCAGTTCCAGTTAGATCTGAATTAAACCCAACACTCTTGAATGATGCGCATAATAAATTTATATCTTCATTCGGTTACACTTCTTCATATTTCTTGATTATTATGAATACAGGCCTTCGTTTTTTGTTGAATTTCTCTAAGATGCAACGATTGGTAAAAAGTTTCATGGAGTGATGATAGTTAGCTTAATACAATATTATTAGATTATATACCCAAACAAAACGAAGAGATTATTTTTTCAAAAGTTTTGATAGATTAATGTTAATCTTTATAATTTGATAGCCCTTAAAATCAATATTTCAAATTTTTGTTTGGAAAATAATCAATAACATTTTTCTTCGATAATAATTATTAACGTGAATATTGTCTCTCAACATTATACAAATAATGAGAATAATCTACACGACTTTCTGATGAGAAAACATTCACAAACCGCTGTAATCAAAATAAATGGAATAGTAATAGCAGTAGAAAAAAATGGACAGAAATATGATATCAGAGAAAATCATTTATCGTAAGTACGCATCCCATCTCAAAAAGTACCTAATCAACTGAAATACACAGGTCAATACAGAAATTCTTGTATGAAAAAATATTTTTATGAGTTTATAAGATAGCGCTCAATCTTAGACTTTTTGGTGCTAAAATAATGAACCATTTCGTAAAAGCTTGCATCTCGTGCACCCAAAATATTTAGAAAATGATTTCTCAATTTGTATTGTTAATTTATACATTATTCTCAGACGAGTTTTGTAGAATTATTTTCAAGAAACATAAAATGACACTATCAAAAGTGTTATGGTGCATGACGTAAAAAAGAAAATATGATGCCATATAGTTTTGTTAAGTATAGAATTATTTGTTATATCGATATCGAATAATTTTACATTAAAAGGGAGTAAAAATAAATTCATTAAAAAATAAGTTTAAATCAATTAATGGATTTAGAGTATATTTTAAGTCATAGATTATAGATATAAACTCAAAAATATTTGCATGAATTACAATTTAAAATTAATTTTAGTTAAGAATTTTAAAATTTAAATTAATTTTTCAATAATTTACAAATTATTGTTTTAATTTTATGTACAACATTTACAAAGAAGAAACACTGAAATGTTGGAAGACAAAACTTAAAATTCCATTTTTCGTAGTCAACAGAAAATGTAAGATAGTACCAAATCATATTGCATTACTAATTAATTCGAATTCACAATTAAGAAAACCGTTAATTTTTCCAACTCAAAAAAATTTTGATGCGAAATACTTTTCTGAAACTTAATAAACTTTAAGAAATATATAAAATTCATAAATTAATGGTAATCATCATTTTCTCAGAAAAAAATTTCTGTTCATTTCACGATCAATTTCACTTTATGCGTATCTTTGATCTTTTAGTATTTCCATATAAATTTGCTAAAATGTGTCTGAAAGAATTTATTTATGTATTCTAAAAAATGTATGAAAACTCTCTTGAACCATTTTGATTATTCGGGATTTAATAACAATTTTTTAACATGAGTTTAGTGTTTTTTTTTTTTTATTTTAAATAAAAATAAATTAAATTTCACCAAATGTATAAATAACTTATAAATATTTCTTCTTTAGTTAGGTGATTTACTTATATATTTTTTTGTTTTAAATTTGCGTATCATTTTTATAAGCTTAATTCTTATATGTATTTATCATTTGATATTAAATTGTACATCAATAAAAAAAAGCCATTAAGATTAGAGTAGTTTTTTTTTTCTATTAAAGTTAGAGTTCAAGAGATTTTTAGAAACTGAAAGAACATTTTAGTATTAATATTACGATTTATGATCAGTCATATTTTAAATTCCTTCTCGTTCCTTCCCAAACGCGTTTGTCTCACAGCCAGTAATATACATTACTTCAAATACGATAAATTAAAAAACTGAACTTTTTGTACCAGTTTCGTCCCTAAATTCTTTGAATACTTATGCATTCAAAGCTTCAGTTGTCGAAGTGATTTAGACAATTATCTCCAAAGTGTTTAGTTCGGTAATCTGTCGGATTATTATTTTGAAATATTATTCAGAATTCAGGTATTATGAATGAATGGTACAATGTAATATATATTAATTTGGAGAAATTTAAATGTAATTTCAGCTTTTTGTATTGCTGTTACTGTTTTTTTTTCGCTTGTTACGGTAATATCAATATTCTATCTGCATGAAATCTGTTCACTATCAAATAAGATGGCCAACTCATTTTCCATGGTAGTATAGAAAACTTGCAACATTTACAATACTAATGATATATGATAACTTCAGGACATGCGTAATAAGTAACTATTTCGCCAAACATCTTCTTTAAAATAGCATAAAAAATTCAAAACAGTAAGGATGGAACAGACTTCTTTATGTGTCCCAGAAAATTCGTAAACTTTGAAAGTATAGGTCTATTTCATGAATGTCAAAGGGACTTTTGCAAGGAACTTTCATGTGCTTCTCGAATCAAAATGCTTACTACTTTTTGAATCAATGGGAAGCCACTGTAAAATTATTTTTTAAACTTAAAGAATAAATTGATAGAAAATTGATTTATCCGAAATTTGTTCAAAAAATAATTTTCCAACAATAATTGTCTTTAGTTCTACAAATATTTGAAAAATTCCTATTAAAAATCTATCAAAGTGCATGCTCAAAAAGCACTCTATCCAGTAAGTCCGATCTCTATCTAATAAGTTCTCATTAAAAGATCTATCAAAGTACGTGCTCAGGAAGAACTCTATCCCGTAAGTCCTGGAAGAATGATATCCCGAATTTGTGGTAATAGCCCAAGGCGTACAACAGTTCCTGACTTGCAAGTTGGCGACTGCCTTCGGAATCATCTCTATGGATTCCAAAATTGTTCCTTCTCTAACATGCAGTCTGCGCAGCTGTGAATGTGTATAGATGGACACCGCGCATCTTCCACCACTGTCATGCTTTGCGCAGGACTTTTCGCGCAGAGCGTTACTGGGAGGCAAGGTACATGTTTGACTCCGTTGCAGCTGTTTTCGTTTGTTGTATTCTGTGTTCTTTGATCTTAATTCTTATTTTTGCTAAAAACTGTTCAATATCTCTGCCATTAGAAATAATAAGGGCCGTGTTAGTCTTGTGGTTAGGGTATCGGACTTCCATCTGGAAGATCGGGGTTCGAATCCCAATGCCGCCAGAGACTCATCGAGTACATGCGATATACGTGCTCGTTAAATCTGTGGAATCGAAAGTCCTGTGGTCGGTCATTGAGCAGTTACCATGGCTGCAATGGTTTGGAGGAAATTTCCTCCCCCTTCAGATCAATGTCAAAATTGAGGGAGTGGATCCTCTGGTGGTGCCGTTTATCGGAGAATTTAGAAAAAGAGCAAGGATACGTACTTTCATCTTCGTTGTGCTCTGATTAAAACGAAAGACTCTCCTTATTGAGTTAAATTTGCATAGCCAAGTCATCGCGAGCTTGCCTTGTCCATGTGTCATAAGTAACAACAAATAATAATATTTGAATATTTTACCGAAGATTTCAGGTTATTTGATTTCGGTTCCAGTTGCTTTGATTATTATACTTTTTAAATGTTAACGAGGAAGAAATTTGCAAAAATTTTAATGCATTAATAAAACTACGTAATATTTATTGATTCAATTTTTTCACCTCATAGTTAAATGTAATCCTAATAAGTCTCGTTTAGAAAGATTTCTAGGTTATTATTTAAATCTCCGTGTTTTTATTGCGAATTTCGATTACAGAGACATAATTTAGATAGCGTTGTTATTCGAAAATATATTTTGGCTCCTCAGACACCATATATCCCACGCGAATCATCTAATGGTCGAAGGATGCACAAAAATTAATCTGCTAGTTCAGTGCTTCCCCCAATTTTAATAGATTTAATTGTGTTTTTGCAAGACCGCGTCATTCCATTCGTAGTATTCTACCTTTACTCAATATAATAAAAAAATCGAAAATATTGTATAATATATAAAACTTCGAATTGTTTTAAATTTCTAAATTGGTATATTTTTATAGGTTCAGAATATGTCCTTCCAAAAAGCAGAGTTTTAGTATGTATTTTAAAATGAAATTTTTTAATATAAATGTGTATTACCATCGTATCAAAATGCATCTTACCATTTCTAACGCCAAAATTTTCTGAATCCAGTGCTTCAGTAAGCTGCAATAAAAACAGGATTGTGCTTATTTTTTTATATTGGTGACATTAAAAGATTATTGTTTATATTTATTTTAATTTTTCTTTTTATATATTGCATTTAAAATTTCATAACAATATATAGGTTCTTGTTAACATATAAAAGCTACAGAATTAGTTATCAAAAACTGTAAATAGATTTAAATATACATTGTTTAAGTTTTAAAAATAATTTTAATGCGACTATTGACTACTATATACTTTTAATTGTAATTTTTATTTATCTTTCATTAATTAACGCCAGAAACTTGATTTCAGAAAACAGCGTGCATTAATGCATTTCATATATTGTCCTATTCAGCAATTCCTGATTTGTGATTTATTAATATTCGTCTGATTTATTTTAAATATTTTATCTTACTGTAAAATAAAATTTAAAATGGCAATTTCGTGTTGAATAATATGAAATCGTAAACTCATATTTTTGTTATGGACGAAATTTGTAATTATAATTACAGTTTTGAAATATTTGTGAAATTTCTTTATGATATTTATAGGCTTCATTATAAAATAAATTAGTTTCGAGCATAGTATTTATCTTTAAGCCTATAATTTAACTTATTTATATATAGATAAATTAAATATAATACAAAATCCAAAGCAAACATAAAAGATATAAAATTTATAAGGTAAAAAAAACACAAAGTTTATATTATATATCTTCGAGGTATCATAATATTTGTAATGTCAGAAACACATATAAATAGCATACATTAAAAATCTCTGATCTTGCTATACTGACAATTATATATTAATAAAAGATTTTTAATCGTAACAACAGCATTGCTTATTATCAGCTTAGTTGCTGATAAGAAACTAAATGAAATCAAGAAATTGAAGACCATCTATATACTGCTGGACCCCCAAATTGCAACACCAAGAAAGACAAGAGACATCACAACCAAATTTATTTTGTAGATAACATGTTGACCAAGAATCAAATGATTAAATTTATGGATTTCTGTGAAGTGTGGTATCTGCCAAAATCAGTAGCCAGTGTAGTCGACATTGTTAGAGATCATCGCTGCCACATGCCTCGGACTTGATTCAAAAAGACTTTGGAAGTGTACTTGGGGTACAGAAGACCCAGAAGCTTCCATACGTTACCAAGGTGAGGCAACTGAGAATGTAATCTGGGTGAATCATTTAGCAACCATGGACCACATGTTTTCTATCGGCGAAAGATTCGGAAAGCGAGCAGGCCAGGGAAGCAATTCAATCTACCGATTGACGAAAAACCCTTGGACAATGCCACGTGCGGTCGCACATTATCTTGTTGACAAATGGCTGTGGACAAGCGCTGAAAGTAAGGAAGGACAATTGGATCCAACACCTCGGAGATGTAGTCATCAAGTGAAGTGATGAAACTGAGGTGGATGCAATCGAACACGTCGGTCCGTCATATCCTCCTGCATCCAAGGATAATATATCCGCATTACAGTTGTTTAGTTTCGTTTAACAAGATTACCGATTTCCCTGAAAGATAATCCACAATCTCGGTACACCGCTATCCTTCCTTTGTCGAACTAGGATACTTGATCCAAAAAAGGATCACTCTTTTCTACGATGCTTAATTAATCATTTAAAAAAAATTACAAGAAAAACACAAATGCCGAACTTGAAATTGTCAAAATCTCCTAACCTTAAATAGCGCCTTGAAGTGGCGCCACAGGCGCACGTGATGTGCTTCTACGCTGAAATTCTATCATTTGCATATCTCACCTCCGCCAATGAATGTTGTAAAGTTCATGTTATTAGCTTGCTTCCTTCAGGGTGCTAAATTTACGGTGGCCAGCAGTGTAAATCAAAAATTACAATTTTAACTCAACTTAATTTACACGGCAGTCCATTTGGGGTCCAAGGCCTACAGTGCCCGACATACCTGTTTTCATGGCCGAGGGCTATGGGGAGCGAAGCATATGTCCCGATTAACTGGTCAGCCTAACGCGAAACACTCAAATGTTTAATTCCCAAGAACTCAATTTCATCGACCTACTGAAGGGTTGAAAAGCTTAGTCAACCTTACCCAGACGAAGATCGAACCTCGGATTTTGCCGTGAAGTACTACCATTAGGTCGCCGGGCTTTTATTTTATAGTTTTAGCGGAATATAAATACTTAATTTAATAGATACTAAATCTTATCATAAAAATAAGAAGTAGCAGTAAATCTTATCAATATGTATACATTCAAAAGGGCAGAATATAACTCTCACAGTGCTATAGACTCCACTATTCCCCATTTATACCCTTCTATTTAGAAAGCAGCTTAAGTGAATTAATTGAAGATTTCTGTTATGAAAAATGATGACAAATATAAGGAAATTCTAACTCGGGATAAGAACAAAAATATAATCACGTAATGTACTTTTTCTGAAACAGTAGCTTTAAATTTCATACGATTTATTATCCTATTACACTGATATCCTTATTACACTGGTGATAGTTTACAACAATGATTTACAAAAGCAAAAGTAATGCCAGTATTTAGAATCCTTAAATTTTGGACTCTCAAAAAATGTTTTATATTTAATTAAATTGTCAAGAAAGCGTGTAATTGCAAATGCTTTTGAAACTTCAAACTTCTAGATTTTGTTCCTTATGAATTAAATTCGGGGAGTCTTATGTTAATGGATAGATTTTAATTACCAAATTGAACACACAAATATCCGCTTATTAAAACATGCTACTGAAATCTGCCTTCCCGTATCATTCATTCTACATGTATTGGATCTTTATTCCGACTGTACGCGTAGCTGAATATGGAATCTGAATATGGAACAGTTTTTAAGAAAAGATGGACATAAACAATGAATAATTCAAAAAGCAGGCTGATTGTTTCATTCTTTGGGACTCTGGGTAATTCTAAATATATAAGAAGATTGACTGCACATTTTTATAATTTAGTTTCTGTCAACAGCTTAAGCTTTTATTAAAAAAAGTTTCCAATTTTTTGTAAATGGTATCCTTTAGAATCATAACTCACAGCTGAATTTGAAAAATTTTCTAAAACATTTTCTAGAAATGATTCGATTATTCAGATTAACAGGCATAAAAGTTTGGAGTGTATTTTAAAAATTCTAGTAAATGATGCTACCTCCTAAATTATTAAGAAGAAATTTGGAAAAGCTTAAATTAGGACTCTTGTGTATATTAATTAGGAAACCGTGATTATACAGGTGTACTAGAATAAACTCTAAAGCTTTTAATTAGATTTCTTGTTTTTCTACTGAAGCTAAAGATCTCACATAATATTAAATATAAATTCCATATTAAATATTGACAAAATGGACTCTGTTTCAGAAATTTTAGATTGTTTGAGTTATTTTTATGCAATTATTTAAAAATACTTAGTAATTAATTTACTAGCACGAAATATATGAATTATGAATAAAACAACTTATCATTATTTCATATTGAATACAGGGCTATTATTTTAAACAACCATAGAAATGTATATCACTAATTTCACAGTTTATTTCTAACTTGAAAGCTTTTAAAGCTGGATCTAACTTTATTTTCCCGATATTGTTTGTGAGTTGACGTCACAAAAAAAGATTCCTGTAATAAATTGTAAAACCCTTTCAAAAGAGCTGACAACTTCTTAAAATGATTAGGATTCCTTTCACGCTCTTTTCTAAGGATCATATCAATGTGATAAATCGAGTACAGTAATTGTTTTTGATTATTATGAGAGCAAAGGGATATGAGTAAAAATTTACATCAGTTTTGGACAGTATTAATATAACAAGATTTTCAGAGTAATTTTATATTTAATTATTATTTCTCAAGCGTAAGCAATTATGGATATCGATCTTTAATGCTTGATGTGATTATCATGTTATTTAATAATACTAATATTCAATAAAGTTACAGCGTAATCTACGGGTAACACGCAGTAATATTTTCAAAGTGTTCGTTTCAATGTATTACGTTTGTAATTTTTGTTTATAATTGTTTCAATGTATTTTATTATTATGTATTACGGAGAGTGTGTGTTCATAATGATCTAGTGATGGGACATAGCACTTAGGTGCATGGAGTCCAGAATTCGATCTCCAATCACAGTGAAACAATGAGAGATGGATGTTCTGCCAAAGCATGTCTGTCTGTCGGGATATGGTCCATTATCTATGAAAATTCCTCCTGGACTCGGAGGATGTTCAAATGCCTTACAGCCGTTAGCTACGAACTGTCGAAGGAGTGATGATCCTCGTAGTAAGCAGTTTAGTAGCTAAAAGTTTTATATATCTAGGTTCAAATGCTGATTCTCATAGTGACATGAGTTCTGAAGTAAAGAGAACAATTCTTGCTGCTAATCGCTGCTTATACAGACAAGGAACTTTCTTGAAATCGAAACTGATCAAAAGATTTACAAGAATCACGCTATACAAAACCATCATAAGACTTGTTTTCACTTATGGATGCGAAACCTGGACTCTAACAAAGACTCAGTCAAATCAAATTGTAATATTTGAACGAAAAGTCCTAAAAAAGATTTTTGGTGCTGTAAATAAGAATGGAGTTTGGAGGCACAGATACAATTTAAGGAAGCTGACATCGTCAATTATATTAAAATATGTCGCTTGAGATTTACGGGTCAAATCTGTCGAATGGACCCCTCGTCTTTGACTTCAAAATTTTCAATTATACACCCATTGCAAACAGATCTAGGCGTTGGCCCAAACTTAGATGGACTGATTGTGTAGAGGAGGACTTTAAAGTGCTGAAAGTGACAAATTGGTGAAATGTCGCCTCCCGGAAAACACAATGGAGGAGTGTTCTGAGGAAAGTCTTGGCCCACCCCGGGCTGTCGTGCTGAAGAATAAGAAGCTAAAAGTTATTTTAAGGCATTTAAACGTGTGTTGTATCCTTTTTGAAGAACTTGTCCTGGATAATGGTTCGTATTAATGTGTCGTAAAAGAGGAATAACTCCGTTTCATTTCCTCCGACACATGTACCTGCCGAAATAAAAAATGCAACACCTCCCCTTTGAGGTCGAAAGTCTTAGAAGAAAAATAAACACATCAAAATTAAATAATTCTAAAGTTTTCACTTTGCTTAAGAAGTTTCAAATTGCAACGATTAGTTATAAATATTACCATTGCATTGCCATTCTCAAGTTTTGCGTGTGGTAGCAATTCTGAAGTCCCTTGCCTTCCAAATTCAAGTTTCATTTCATTAAATGTGCTTGACGTGGAATCTGTTAAGTTTTCGCCATTCTTGAGTTGATACGATTTTTCTTGTTCCATTATTTCGATATTTATTCCCATTCAATTCAATTGTTTAATTTCAGATTGGAATTTGACTGGTGCTAAAAAAATTAATAAAAAAATTATACATTGCATATAAATTTTTTTATAAAAAGTGCAAATTATTCAAATATATTTCTTTTACATTATTTCTTCAATTAAACACGTCACAACAAATGTAATAAATGTAGAAGAATAAAAGCAGAGGTGTGCTGTAAGATCGCTTAGCATACGTCCTACGTGCACAATGACCTGCTTAATAGATGCGGACGTATCATTCAACTCATGTTACGACTCGGCAGAGATTTGCAGCTCATTTCATTGTCTTCATGTCAGCGTTTGTAGTTTCAGGCTCACATATTTCATGCAGTTTCTCCTTCAAACTATCAGAACAGACATATGTTTGGGAGAGGAAAGTGCTGACATGCGAAAAGAATAAATTAAATGCTTTCGTTTCTTCGAACTATATCTGCTTTCATCTCTCGTTTATAAAGGACTTTTCTTAATTCACGTAAACTGTTCGTCTACACTTAATAAAAAGGAGGAAATTTCTATGTTAGACGTATCTTAATGTGTACAACACGTCGGATAAATGAGAAAAATCTCTCTATTATGTTTCGGAAACTATTTCACTTTTACAAATCGGTGAAATACGCATGATTTTATTTTTACGAATAAGTTTGGTAACAAGCCGTATGTAAAACTATTCCGCAGTTTGTGAATAGGACTTGAAAAAATGAATTTTTAAATATATCTTTAATGTCATTTTCCTCTTTTTTTTTTTTTTTTCAAACGACTGACTGTTTTTATTATGACAAATCAACTGTTAATAAATTTATTTTTGATTATAGCTTACTATTAGAACGATTTTTCTTACAAATGCAATTTTAAATTAAAATATAATAATTATATACATAAATCAAATATTTGTAATGTATAAAATTGTTATAATTTCAGAAAATAGTTTTGCACTTTTACAGATTACACTTTTCCTGTTATTCATTTGTTAAAAAGTTTCACTTTTTCCTATTGCTGTATTTTCTGCAAACCGAATATCATACTGCTAGCTTTTAGTACCTATTTCATTAATTTCCCAGAAACAAAATTCTTGAAATGGCCCATACACTTTAATGACACACATTGCCTTTAAACATTAAAACTATGAAATTCAAAGTAGAAAAAAATGAAATGTGCCCACAGTGACAAAGTAAGAATTCAGACGCCCATTTTCATTTTTTTTTAATCAATAGAGGGTGCATCATAAGCAAATCATGATAAATTGAATCATGGTTAATTACGTTATGTGTACCGTCAAAGTTTTTATAACTTAGAATAAATCCTTAAAAATTATGCTAAAAGGAGCGAGTTCGCAGTTTTGTACAAAAGTCAAGTATTAAAGTCAAAGTGGATAATTTTTATACAAAACAAATAATTTTGATGTTGAAATTGACTGAATTATATTCTTCGATGAATATTAATCTATAGTCATTCTTCAATAAAAGTTTCAAAATGTTAAATATGTAATCATAAAATACGTGAAAAGAAATTGTACATATTTTCAGATACCACCATTTCGAAATACATTAAAAGCCGTCTTATTATGATTCGAACCAATATCAAGTTTATCGTAATTTAGAAAAAAAAATATGATCCAACATGCAGAAGACTTATAGCTCCAAATGAAATTTAGGCCACTCTTAAAATACTCTCCTTTGATCATATTGGAAGGTTGATTATATGTCCCTTTTCTCTCTAGATGTATCAAGAATTGCATATCAGACTTAGTAAGCTTTCATTCTCAAAATACAATGGAAACATCTTCTATCATATGCTCACTAAATTTATTCTTGATAACATGAAAACCATTGTTACCATGTACAAGTGTTAATGGAACACACCTTTTTGATCGTCGCGTATTTACATCCCATTCGTTCATTTCCATCAAGGAAAAAATGACATTGAATGATAAATCTGTCTCTCCATGCGCGTTGCAATTCTTCATTCTGCTTGTTCTTTTTTTCTCCTCGTATATAGGACCTATATTTGTAACGATTTAATAAAAATTCGGGTCAGATATTTCCCAATTTTAAACCACAGTCAAGTGGGGTGGTCCTCTAATCCAATATCCACATCATACCAACTGCAGCAAGTATTCGTTGCATGTACCTAATGTGCACGGGTCTGTTCATATACATAGTGGTACACACGAACCCAATGCCGTACTTTAAAGTTAACGGGGTTGGAATAATCGCCTATCACCAAACGCCTCGTGATTCTAAACCACGATCAGGTGATGAGGTCACTCCTGATTTTGTACCCTCCTCTTCATATTCACGTCACACTAGCGGAAGGACTTTGGACGTCACAGAGTAATGTGAACACATCCCCAAAACGCGGAGCTCCAGAAACCCAGTGAGGGCAACCTTCCCACTCACTGCCTGCGGCAAGGGGTGATTCAGTTTAAATATATCTACTCAGCAAGACACTCTCTGATTGAATTATAAAATGAGAGAGAGAATCAAATCACTTACTATAAACTCATTTCCATTTCTCTAAACCACGAATAATATCTCAAATAGGTCCAGTATGTACACCAGTCGAATTTTATTCTTTGAAGTAGTTACAGACTTGTGATATAAGCATGTGAATGATTCCTAGTAGTGTGTCGTCAGTTGCAGTCTCGCATTCACCTCCCCGACCACACTCATTAAACTTTGAGCTACATTCATATTTCCAGTAACATGATCTGGAATAAAATCATTCAGGCGAATTATTCTGGATTGTCTATTGGTTGCTTCACACTGTAGTAGCAGCTTGACGTTGTTGAAGTAACTTTCACATAGCTTTCCAGCATACAATTGCCATGGTATTTAATATTTTTAACATCTCATACCATATAATCCCATGACCTACCAACCAAATTTTAATCTATAATCTGACAGTTTATTTAATTCAACTTGCAGCTGCTTCTCCTTTCAACCTTACTTAATTTCCACCATAAATTTTTACTATAGAAGTTTAAATAATCACATGAGGAGTTTGTATTATAATGTATTTTAGTTTAAGCAGTGTCACTTGCTTCCAATTAGTATTATCAAGACTTGGAAGAAGCAAATCAATCTGAGAGCAAACAATGAATTTTGGCAGTAAAGTTTAAATTTTTTGCGACATTATATTTCTTAACATATTCATTATCCTAGTTACACCTAGAAATGATAAATAACAATTCTATGACAAATTCATACACTTTTTACCGAGCAATCATTTTCTGGAAATTTTTATCACTACTTTACTGTAGAGTATTTTCTATATATTCGCTTCTGATGACAGCGTAAAGACCTTGATAACACATTTAAAAAATTATCCAATAATTATCAACACTTCTACGTATTGTTTCAAGTTGTTGTTACTTGTGACACTTGAATAACCCAAGCTAATTAGGTCTTGGCTTTCCGAATTTAAGTCAACAGAGAGCGTCTTTCGTTTTAATCAGAGCACCACGAAGGTGAAAATAAGTTTTTGCTCTTTTTTTTAACTCCCCCGCTAGATGGCAGCTCCAGTGCTTCCACTCCCTCAATTTTGACATTGATCTGAAAGGGATGGATGTTTTCTCCAGACCATTGCACCTATAGTAACTGCTCAGTTACGGACCTCAGGACTTTCGATTTCACAGATTGAACGAGCACGTATATCACATGTACACGGTGGGTCTTTGGCGGCATTGGGAATCGATCCCCGCCCTTCCGGATGGAAAGGCGGGGTTCCTAACCACCACCCTTACCACTAGGCTACCACGGCTCTTTGTTTAATAATTCCTTCATTTTATCTGGAGAAGGTGATTAAAATATCACATAATATTGTGTAGATCTATTAAAGACAGACAAAATATACTCTTTGGTCTTGAATTAGAAAATTTTCCTTCAATGTTAATATTTCCTGGCATTCTGCTAATTATTAATATTTAATTCAACAGGTAAAACATGGCATTTGCATAACTATTTTGATTATCTAACATTATGCTCAGATATCAACAAATTCACCACTTACATTCCTGTTAGTTAATTTTACTAAGGAAATGTCAGATACAGTTTCTCTTTCAAGCAAATTTATCGAGCAAAAATGTTATAGTTTGAAATAATATTATAGGAATTTGATGACTTGAATTCAAATACACCATTAGCTTTGGCTTGGAGACTTAAATTTCTTCGACATAACATTTTCAGTGAAATATGCATCATGATATTTTAGTCCGTTTAAATGTATCAAATAAAAAATAAGCTCATTTAATAAAAAATAAAGTCATGCGTAATACATATATCATGTTATAAAGTTATGTGGGAGTGACATTAACATTGTAATAAATCTCTCAAATTGCTTAGACCCGTAATACGGGGCTTTCTCCGTCAAAAATGCACAAAACGAAGATCAAATACTTATAAAACGACTGGTATTATTAAAAAAAAATCATGCTGGAAATGAAATTGGGAAATCGAATTAGCTAAAGAAAACATTAATTTAAATACATTTCCAGCAGGAGAAATTTCACACTTATAAGTTGTTTCTCGTTTCACGGATCCCCTCAAATTGTTAGTAAAATTATTAGAGAGACTTTTTCCTTTATAAGTGCGCACAAAATATTATTCGAACTCCTAAATTCAACATTTAAAAAAGTATAACTGATAAAGAAAAACTTAAAATAATTTTCCTAAGACTTATTCTAAAAACTTTTCATCTATAGATTCAGTGCTCCAAACATATGTTAACATCAGATCTAAAATCCAAAGCATCAAAATAATTATTTCTTCTTTTGGATCAATGATAGATAATTTTATTCATAGTTGAATTTTAGCGCCATCTATTGTTTTAGATCGAAAATTCAATATATTTGTTTATATGAATAATACCATAATTTTAGATGGGAATTTCTGCATTATCAATACGTAATATTCGTTTACAATATACTATTCATTATCAACTGGCATGACATTAAAGCAAAAAAGAATCATAAATCAAAAAGAATAAAAATATATGTAAAACAATTTGCGGAATTTAATTATTACTCTCCGATAAAACGACATAAAAATATGGAACAGAGAGTCTTGACAAATTAGATAATAATATTAATAAATCTAAGAATGATACATAAATTCACAAAGTTGAATTCTAAGACAATCAATAATGCATTTATTAATTGATAATCATTGCAGATTTTTATATTGTTTTACATAGCAACAAAGATATAAAAAAACGATGTTTGCAGTACAAAGATATCTAAATTTTACAGTGAATATAATCTTGTTATTCCAATGACTCATTGTATTTCAGCATTAAATACGTTTGTTTTAAATAAAATGTTTTTATTCAGTTATTTTTTTATTTTCTTAGTTTTTAGCTGATGCATCATAGATCTCATGTAATAGACCAAATGAAAGCATTTAACAAAATAGTACTATGTTTACACCACGGCTTAAGGAAAACTATCTACTCAGAAACAATGAAACAGAATTAATTTATACGATTAGGAAATATTTTATGAAAGCTATTTTTTTTTTTCTCATTTCGTGTGAAAAACTGACTAAGAATAATAGCATTTGAAATCAGGAACTGAGAAACATATTCCATGCGAACAAGTTGTGATGTATAGTATAAATGCACTGTGAATAATTAAGTAAAATTCTAATAAATAATGCATGAACATGTCGAGAATTGTAGTGTAATCAAAAAATAATTGCTATTGCTTGAAAATATATAAATTTTCTTTATAATTTAATTGCAAAAAGAATTTTATGCGTCAAAAGATTTAGAGAATTAAGATGGACATATTAACCCCTTGACTGACGAATTAAATGGAATTTGATGCGACAAAAAAAAAACTATTTAATTTCGCTTAATTGAACTACACCATCAATTTACACCATCATCCCCACTTTCATATAATGCATCCGGCTTATACATGTTACGGGGATTATTTATAATCTTTACTAAACTCAAATATTGGCTAGTATAACATTCACCGTGCGAGACTTCTGCTAAACTGAACTCTTACTTTCAGTGTGCTTTTTTAAATGAGAATCGTCGAACGAGTGAAGCAACTATGTAATCTAATTGTAACTTACACGGCGTCCGCCGAAAGAAGCGCTTGACGAGTCTGACTCGTCAAAGTCAGTCAAGGGGTTAATATTATTTGTGTAGTGATATTATTTTACATTAACTCTTCGATATTTTCAAGAAAAGAAGATATTTTATTTTTAATGATTCGATACTTAAAGTAATGAGATCTTAAAAAATTTCGAAATTTCGGAACTTTCAAATTAGTTCCAGTTATACTGTAGACTCTTGTTTTTACAAACTTCTAATTTACGAAAACTCACGTTTTTACAAACTAGTTGCTTGTCCCTAACCTGACACCAAAGACAAAATGATAATTTTAACTCCCATTTATGAAATAAAATTTTGAAAAATGCCTTTTTGCAAACTTTCGTTTCTGACTTATTGTTTTTTTTTTTTTTTTTTCCTCCCTACTTTTTTATTTTTTATCATTTGGTAATTTATATATATTTTTTACATGATTTCCTTTTTATATAACGCATGAGAACTTGGTTCATTTTTAAACAACGAAGCAATATAGATAAGCATTTTATTTGTTTATTTATTTTTTATGATCTGATAATTTTTTAATTTCTTATTTAATTTTTTATAAAACGCCTGAAAACTTGATTCATTTTTGAACAACGAAGCGACACGAATAGGCATTTCAGACATTGTTGGAACAGTAGTCGAAGACACCAGACATTTGATGAAAAAGAATTGCATTCAACTTCTGTGTTCCCCGTACGTAAGGTAGGGGGAAAGGATTCTTCTCTCCTCCGTACGTTAAAACATAGAAAGGGAGAAAAAACTCTCTTAATTCAAATTTACGAACTAAAATTTCAAAGAATCTCTTTTTTGCGAATATTCGTTACTAACAAAATTTTCCTTTAATTTTTAATTTTTTTTATTTGATTTCCTTTTAAATAACACCAGCGGACTGGATTCATCCTGGAACCTCAAAGTGACACATTCGCATAACGTAGTCAGGCATGTTAGACATTATGAAGCAATAGTTGAAAATACATATCAGACAGATGGGAAAGAATTGTGGTGCATAATTCGACTCTTGCCCTCCCTTACGTTAGAACATAGTAAAACTTTAAAATTTTGTAGTCCATTGCTGTGCAGTTGGTATCATTTCATTAGAACAACTCATGAAATTTCGTTCGTCGAGAAAGAGATTGAGCAGATTCCATTGAGGATTGTTCGCAGTAGAAGAAACAAACATATTTATCACTTGAACTAAAACAGAACATTTTGAAAGTTGACAAAAAATGTTCAAGACAATAATTGCCAAAAAAAATATGGAATCCTAAAGAATAGCCCCTCAAGAATTTTAAAAGCTCGTAAAAGAATCCTTGTACAAGGTAACAAAAGAATAGAAAAACAATGCTTGCTTGACTGAGAAAAATGAGAGGAATGATCACTCTCCTATATTCATGGCAATTATATTAAAGAGAAATCCAAATGCTTTGCTATGAAGCTGAACGTAAAAAATTTGACAATTGGCTCCAAAAATTCAAAACAAATTTGGTTTGAGTTTTAGAAAATTGTCTGGTGAAATTGGAATAAGTAAAATGAAATTGTGTTACTTTTAAGTATGAACCTTATTTTGTTCATGTTTCTTATAGTGCATTCTAAATCATCCTTAATAGTATTTTATTTATAAAGGAAAAGTAGTTTGGTAGAAAAAAATTATAACAAAGATTTCCATAATTTAATGTATAATTTTTCTATATTACGAACTTTCTATTTTATAAGAATTGTTTTACTGGTATCAACAAGTTCATAAAAACGAGCGTCTACTGCATTAGGGAACACTCGCAGAAATATTTGCATTAATAAATGTTATAAATAACCAATTTTTATGTTAACATTTTCTGACCAATTTTTTGCGACCATTTTAATACAAAAATACCTTTATGTTTATGTCATTGAAAAATAAAATTTTTCACAATATTAAAAACATGTACTGTAAGGAACTTTCAATTTCATAGCTTTGGACAATTTCATAGTCAGTACGATTATTCAATAACAAGTATGATGCATGTTGTTATGGCTTGTTCACGCTAGCTGGTCATGATCTAGATCAGCTACACGAGACCTAAATCTTTATTGCTTAAAAGGAGAGTGGTATAGTTCCTGCTTTTCAAAAGATCTGAAGTACACTAAAATATGAAACTGACATTGATCGGAAAAAAATTTTCATTATTTGGAAGCTGGATCCAAACAGAATATTCTTTTATTTAACCTGACCGAGGTTAAGGAAATGATGACTGTGAATCTTCAACTGCATCAAGTATGGAACCCTAATTCGAAAGATAGTTTTCCGAATTTAAGTCTAAACAAATTGAATATAATTGAACTGAATATAATTTCAAAAGAATTTGCTTATATCTGCATTATTATAGGACTCAATATATCATTCAATTCCTCTTGAGTAAATTCGTTAGCGACGACAGAACATTCACTGAATTTGCATAATCGGAAAAAAGGAATTAAAATTGTGTAAATGACTAAAGTTTAATAAAATATAAATGTAAATAAAATATCAATAATAAAATATAAATTATTATGTTAATGATAAAGAAAAGAAAACAATCAAATTCGAGAGTTAGTGTGGAAACAAACATATGTAATCATTTATTTTAAACAAAAAATTACTAATTCTGCTATTTATAGCATCTGGGTCGAATTCGTAATGATGTAAAAACTTGTAACCAGAAAAAGCACTAAAGTAGTCGAAACGTAGAATAACTAAAAAATATATACGAAGAAACAAGAGGATGAAATAAAATAAATAAATAAACTTTAAATCGTCCTTTAACTAATTGGAATGTAACCATTAAGTTATTTATTTATTTATTTATTTATTATTATTATTATCACTTTTTTTTTGCCTTCTTTTCTCCCAATTTTAGTGGCGCATTGCGAATGGCTTGAACCAACATGAAATGGCTTGTTGAACGATGGTTTTGACGTTCAAAAATAGATTTGAACAAAATATACATAAGCAAATTTTTAGTTACGAATGAAACTAGTTCTTTACGAATAAAATGAGTGGAGAAATAAAAGAAACCTATGTCGGCGCGTTATCATTAGAAATGAATGTTATTTGTTCGATTCTATTTGATGATGGTTAAGCGGCTATTGTCAATGTGGATCGAATCAA
The DNA here is from genome assembly GCA_030067965.1 of Latrodectus elegans. Taxonomy (NCBI): domain Eukaryota; kingdom Metazoa; phylum Arthropoda; class Arachnida; order Araneae; family Theridiidae; genus Latrodectus; species Latrodectus elegans. The sequence continues at coordinate 14,254,668 of CM057812.1, forward strand.
TTTGAACTGGTTTGTGGAACCATGGTTTTGGTCTCGTGGAACTAATCAATGTTTTACAAACAAAATATGTCACAATAACTTTTGGAATTTAAATCGAACGATTCGGTTCTCCGATTCATCACCCGAAATAGATATGATGTTATCGAAGACATTCGACAATGGTTAAACGACTTCTATCAACGGGTGGAAAGCTCAAATCCATTCTAAATTGCTTGGGAGTTTTGTTATGGCGTTTGCATATCAATCGATATTTTCCAGTTACATTCACCTGAACAATTTCGAATCGTTCAAAATTAGTCCTTAATGAACCAAACATAAAGAATAAGAAATCATGAAATTAGAAGTTTTCTTAGATATATTATGGCACTTAAAAGTTCAAGCTACCAAGAGAGAAAGAAAGGGGAAAAAATGCATCAAAAAAGATAAGACATCAAATTTACTTATATCCCTCTCTGTAACTATAAAAAATAAAATTCGTTATTCTGTGATTTGTTTTTGAGTCTAAAATGATCCTTATAATGCATACCATCTGGCGATTGATTGTAATTTTGTATTTAAAAAAGTGCATCATCTCTGCTTACATGTTTTGGCGCAGTTTTGAAGTCTTATCGATTGTATTAAACACCATCTGAATAATTTTTATACAATATGATTAAATAAATGCATTTTTTAATAATTTATCTTTGAATGCTTTCAATATATTATTCAATTAATCAATAAATAAATGTTTTAAATATGAAATATTTTATTTCTAGGTATATTCCTGACATAAACGAGCTAATAACCTAATTTTAAAAAATCTCTAGAGTAAATGCGCAAATATTCTTAAATCTGCACCAAAAATCTTTCATTACTAAGAAATTTTGTTTTATCCTTCAAAATTCTTAGAAAAAACTAAAAAAAATTCACTTTTTTTTTAAATTTCATATCAATTTGTTTTTAATGAAAGATACTCATTTTTAAATGACAAATTTAAATGGTAACAATATAAAATGTTATTATTCTAAATATTGAAATGCTTTTAAAACTATGGAGAATAATATATGAAGTAAAATAAATTTCCATATTATATATAGTAAAAGCACTTTAAAAGAAACATTACCTTAGTCTGGTATTTTCTTTTCTCATATTTAAACGAACGTGTAAAATTTAAAAATAAACTTAATAATTTTACTTGGTTATGATTGACTTAAGTCACATTTACAGCAGACATGATTCATCTTAATATTTAATTTTCCCTGTCCTGGCGATATGGATTAAAATCTAATGAAAAGTAAATCCACATTAAAAATTCTGCAGGTGTATTTACTATACTAAAGGCTACCAGGTTACAAATTGATGGCAGCAAATAACATAGAACAGCTATTTTTAAATATAAACTGTTAATTTACTGCAAATTAAATAAAATATGAATAATCTTTGACCATTAAAATTTTAAACCTCTTTTTAGGAATTTTTAAATTGACTATTATTTTATTTTAAACCGATTTTGCCATTTCATGCTGATTCATTTTATTTTGCATTTATTCATTTACATGAAATTCGTTTATAGGAATCAATTATAAAATTGCAATAACTTCACTATAAAACTAATTACTTCCAGATGTGATAGTATTGCACTAAATTAAGTATGTAACTACCAGATATTTTGTACAATATTGTTACTTATATCCTTTAGAATATCAATGAATTCTCTTAGTTTGCTGAATTTTGTTTCTGTTGAAGCTAATGTGAGAGCTGTCAGAGTTCCAAAGAAGTCAAATAGATGGAGTTCGTCTGGTCGGTGCAACGATAATTACGGTGGTACTAGAGAGTGTGCCATTAAAAACCATATTGAAGATTATTAGTGCATGCAACACAATAATAAAAATACATCTGTGAGACATAACAGTGAGAAAAAAATGCAAACTTACTGTTTTTTTTTTTTTTTTTTGCCTCATCTTGTGGTTTGGTGTAAGTCTCCTTATCTTAGAAAGGCAGATCACTAGCCTTGACTATGTCCTTTTCTAGTCAACTAAGTGCATTCTACGACGCAGACATTGCTTACGTCTGGAGTGGGTCAAGATGATAAGTTCGAATTCACAGTAGTCGAACTGTTCAACATTGGCTTCGAGAACTTAATAAAATCTATTACACACATTCCCCATCACCAAACATCAACTTGCACTTATGATGTGTTATTGAAGAAAAAGTGACATTTTCTCATCCTTCTCCTGCCTCTCTCGGAGAATTCGAGCAATTTCTACATGGTACAGTCTAGCTTATCACCATACAGAACTACTATAGGTCCATTTCAAAAAGAATTTGAGTGATTTTAACTGCCAAAGACGTCCCTCCCCAACACTGAGAGCGAAACACTTCATTTTGTATGCTTTTTCTATTCTTTTGGATAACCTCTATATTTCAAAATCAAAATTTTACAGCCCGTTATCTAGTATATGATATTTACAAGTAAATTTACTCATTTCACCAATCTCATTATTCTTTGATGATAATAATTTACTTTTATCACCGTTATGTACATTTTATGCTTCAATATTCATTATAATATTATTTTAATGTATTAAATAATATGAAATATGAATTACATGACATTCTCTATTATATCAAAGTTTTAAGGAATGAAAAGAATGTTATAAATTACATTGCATTTAAAAACCCATTTTAAACTTTAATAATCTAAAATTTGTTTCTGCTTCTGAATAACCTGATATTCAATGATTGCCAAAAATATATATTTGACGATATAACTTTTTTATTACCTCGTTCATAAAGATTGTAAAGTATCCACAAATGAACCAATTTTTATTTCTTTACTTTTCCTTTTCGGGCACCCAGTTTTGTGTTCTGAACACATATTTTCTGGACAAATACTGCAATAAGATTTTAAAAAATTATTGCAAATTTCATCAACGTATGATTCAAATCAGGGATTGAATACTGTCACGTAAATTTAATATACACTAGACGTTCCTTTTTATGAACCTCTAATTTACCAACACTTATGTTCTTACGAAGATAATAGCCAGTCCTTACCCTGATAGAAGGATAATTTTAATTGCCATTTGCGAACTAAAATTTTGAATTTTTATTTATTTAATTATTTTTTGCGAATTTTTGTTTCTGACAAATAGTTTTCTATGTTTTTCTCTTTTCTTTAACATTTACGATTTGATATTTTTTCAAATTTTTATTTAATTGTTTTATATATATGAGAACCGACCGCCCTGTCTAGTGGTCAGAGTGCCTGACTGCGTGGCACTGGGGGCATAGGGAGGTCCTGGGTTCCAATCCCGGTTCAGGCATGGATGCATTTTCTCTATCTATCCTGTCTTTGTCCTTTCTGTGTATGAATGAGATGTGAATGATTGCCTACCCTATAAACGGGTTCCTATGGCATGTGTTTACTGAAGCAGTCGGACTCCACAACAAATATGGTTCAGTATGAAGAAGTGGAGCAGCGCACCCCACTAGCCTAGCTGACACACGACAATATATATATATATATATATATATATATATATATATATATATATGAGAGAGAGAGAGAATTTGATTAATCCTTGAACAACGAAGTGATATGTGAACGCATTCCAGACATTATGGGAATAATAATTGAAGATACATGGATATCAGACCTTTGATAGGAGAAAACTGTGATTCCGAATTCGACTTCTATCGTCCTCGAACATTAGATCATAGAAAGGGGAAAAAAAACATTTTTTTGTATTTCTATATATTAGAACAAAGAACCTCTTTGCTACCTAAAATTTCTTTTGGAGATTTTTTTGATTATAAGCTTACGTGTGATAAGAACGTAAAAATGTAGGGTAGTTTTCCTAACCCCGTTGATTATATATCGCCGTAATGGGAAAGTATCGTAACTTACACTGACGTATTATTTGAATCGTGTATTGTTTAGAAAGGTTTATGTTTTCAGAAACTACTAAAAAATAATACAAATTTACATTTAATAAATTAAATAATTATCACCTACTTAATTAACAATGTTTATTTCTGGCTTATAATATTTATTGGTATCAGTTAAATTATTGTTATAAGTTAAATATCAATGTTCATTTCTGGCGAAAACTGCTTAGCAGTCGAATTGATGATCGATTGTTAGGTATAATGTAATAGTACGTTTTTTTTTTTTCAACGAAACAAAATTAAATTTTGCTGTTTTTTTGCTTTTAGGGACTGTAATGTTCCGTTTAACCAACAAAATTATTACTAAGCCATTTTTTGCACTAACTAGCTTTAACTTTGTTTATCAGTCTTCAGTCACATTTTGTACAAAAAAAAAAAAAAAAAAAAAAAAACGCCATTGGAATATATTTAAAGTAAAATTTGAGCAATTCAAATCATCTTATCCACGTTATACTATTTGTTTAGGATCATAAGATAATATAATGGAAAAGCACCAGATGCAAAATATTGAAAGTATTCAGAAAATAAGGTATGAGAACAAAAGAGCTTTCAGAGATGGAACAAGATAATCAATGTATTGCATAGCATATAGTGAATATAGTTATATCTATATATATTGGAAAATTGAAATATGCAATTTTTTTTTCTAGAAGAGATTTTTGATATGAATTTTTTATTCTGAGAACTTATAAGCTATCAAAGAGAGAAAAACCGATTTCAGATGTCATCACAATTTTTTTTTTAGAAATAAACTTCAATAGAATGACCGTTAATTTCGATTTATTGTATAATATAAAAAAAATAAAACGTATAAAACTTAAGAAAATATAAAACACTGAGAAAAAATCAATATCACTATCAATTAAAATAACTCAAAATTAGATAAATTAGAAATGTACGAATAAGCTGAATATTTTCTTGCAGACATTCCTGATTAGAGAAAGGAGGCAAATATTTCAAATACGCAATTTATTGGGAAGCTAACGGCATCTGTTGGTCATAACGTAAATTAAATGCCTAATCCTGTATCTAGTTTACCTTGCTGGAGGTGCACTTCTCATTGAAGGAAGAAGTGTCAACGAATATAGAAGGATAAGCAAATTTTGCTACACTTAAGTAGCAAGATTTATTGTAAGTGGGATGAGCAGATAGGGGTTAAGCTTAATTCCAATGTAAAATTTATTTATAAGTGTCTTAAGAATTTAAGATATTAGCACACAGAATTTCATTTTCAAAAATGGATTCCTCCCATTGTGAAATTATGGACAATGAAAAACAGATGCACTGACTAAGGGAGTTTTGATAAAACAATCGTTCCCGCTTTTTTTTCCCACGACTAAATTGTTGATTAATTTCTCTATTAGAAAAAAATTCTTAAATATTTAAATTTAAAATTTCATTTAAAAAATGAAGAAACTTAACTGTTTAATTAAAAGATTTAATAATATATAAAAATCGGGAATTGATTAGAAAAATGAAATTTCCGTTTTTGAAAATAAATCTGTACAAAGTTTTCATACACATACTACAAAATAAAATGAGTGAAATTGTATTGATGAATGAGGTATATTTTAAAATAAATAACAACAGCTTACTACACTCTAAAAAAGTATTTCTTTGAGAAAACCCTTAATTCAAAGTTTAAATTATTCGATTTTTATTTTCACTGAATACATATGTTAGCTCGAATATGACCTTGTGTTGAAAATTGTGACATTAACAATAAAAAAAAATGAGACTTTGAATCAAACAAAGTATATACATATTTTTTCATGCAAGCATTTAAATGTTAGTTGGGAAAAAATTGCAATCATAATTTAAAATATTTATTTTCTTTAAAAAAGATAAATATATAAAATAAAAATAAAATAAATATTTTCATAATTCTTTTATTTGAAATGCATTAAAACTTTTATGAGCATTATGTATATAAGTACAATTGAATATTTATCTTTGTATAAAACAGTCAGCCTCATTAATTGGTAATCAATATTAAAGACAGATTGAATGTAATTAAGGCAAGAACTTTATTCTATCTTTTTCATGTTCAGCAGTATTCATTACGTCAAATGTATTTGAATAAAATATTGAATTTTCCAGCTAAGCAGTTTTTGCTTTCTTATTGCATAATTTAAATTCTTCAGTAAAATTATTTCATAAATTATCAAATAAGATAATATTTATAAAAACCCATATTTAACTTTAGGAGAATATTATGAATTTTTAAAAATTTTGTTTCTCGAGGCTTCCAAAATTTTCTTTAAAATCAGTTAATTATCAGAATCTGCTTAAGTTGCAAGTCAAATTTGCTTAATAAAAGGTTAAAAAAAAATGTAGGAAACAAAATAAAAATTGCAAAAAAAAAAAAAAAAAAAAAAAGTGTTCTATACAACCAATTTTACTAAAATACATATGCTAGGAAAGTAATTTTATTTATGTCAGAGGCGTTTGATGATAACAAACATTTGTGAATGTATTCAGTATTTACATTTTCTATTTACTTATTTGTAATGTTTGCTATTAGCCTCGAAAAAATATACTGATATACCTTTTATTTCTAAAAAAAGTTATAAAACATAAAGTGAAAAAATAAAGAATGGAATAAATTACAAAGAACAAATTATTAATGGCATTTGGAAATGGTAAATATATCTGAAATTAGTCAACTGGCACAAAATGATATTTATACTTCTTAATCAGTTATAATATTTTTTTCCAGCGATTTCATACGTTTTCGAAAATGAAACCTAACTGAAAATTAGCTATAACTAACAAATGTTTTTCATTGATGAAATATTTTACCAAATGGATTGTGAAAAGGAGGTTAAGTCCTTTTATCCCATTTCTTGGCATAGATTTGGTTTGATTTGCTTGTCACTTAATGGTTATTTTTGCACAAAGAGGCAAAATAAACACTACAATTTAAAATTTCATGGCATAGGAGTATGGATTTTGATTTAAAATGCAAAACATATAGAAAATTAAATATTGTATATACCATAAAAGTATTATTCTTTATTATGTACCTTTTCAGAAATAGCTGCTTATCCGAAAATCTGAGAATTTGAATGTACCTTATAATTATTGTAAATCTAAAAAATTATGTCTTTACTCAAAATATAATTTGTTTTTGACTAAGTATTCTTGCACAAAAACAGAACACAAAATTGTCTTTCTATTTTTATTGGTTTTGCAGAAAACTGCAACTAAGGTATCACATACAACAGATTTTTAAAAATTACATCATATTCCAACATTAATATATTATAATTTTGTAGGTACGAATTGGACATTTTACCAAATTAATAATAATTTGATTTTTCAATTTTAAATCAGTTACAGCAGACTAACAAAATAATTGACAAAAATATTACAACAGACAAATAAAAATTTTTTACATATATCAAATAAGATATTCAACAATATCATTAAACTCTTAATTTTTTACACAACAAATAACTAGTATAATTTTTATAACTAAATAATATATGATATTTTAATATTTGATAAAAATGTTGATGTTTGATCAACAATTTTAATCAAATAACAATTTTGACTTTGCTTTAAAATGCAAAATAGATTACATAATAAAAAATTCTGAATTCAGAAAATCAGGGATAATTTTTTCACAAACTACATGATTTAAATCTTTATAAGTAAAATAAGAATAACTTTAAAACTGAGAGAATAATTTTAATAAGACTGATAAAGTTTAATTTTTCATGAATAATTTAGGAGTCATTTTAAAATACTATTAAACAGGATTTTTCTGGTATCATTTAACAGAAATTAATACTTTTCCAATAACTTAAATTATAAATTTAGCAAATATCTGCATGTCTAATTTGATAAAAAATATATTAACATACAATAAATTTGAAATTTTTTATGCATACAATTAAGAAATTATTTTATAACTTTTCAATTTCAATCATAATTATTTTCAATTTAAAATATTTTAAATTTAACATTTAAAACATTGTTGGTACAATACTAAAATGGCATACTATAAATGAATAATATTTTCTATTAAAAAATTATCATGAGACATTTGAATATTTGACAAATATTGCCTTCTGGGAAGACATTTTATAGATAATGAGCAGTAAGCAAATGTTGCAGGAGAGAAAAGCAGCATAGCTTCAAGCACTCAAACCAATAAATGGGCATGCAAAGTAATATCTATTTTCTGTTTTTCATCAGTTGCTGGGATTAAACACAGAATCTTTCACAGAACCTGAATTTATCAATAGGTTACACTAAGCTTTTAATATATTTCTTACTGAAAAACTTACATAAATAAAACTTTTATTATTAAAAAATATACACTTCATATTGTAATGATCATAAAAATGCAAATAAACCATTTTGGCATTGTATTAACAATATATATTACACAGAAATGAACTATTTTTTAAATAAAAATTTAACTTTAGTGCAAAATTTAAATGTACCAGAAAAAATATATTTTTGAATTTTCTAAATTTAGCAGCTATTTTTTAAGTGGTATATGCATTATTTAATAATACACTAAACATTATAAGAATAGTTCAATTGATAAAAAAATATAGAAAACTTAATTTTAATTTATCAATTAGACAAAAAAATTATTAATCATGAAATTATTTAAGAATTGATTTATTGCAATGCAATTACTTTAAAATTAAATGTATTTCAAAACATAATTATGATTTAAAATGCATACTAATAAATGAATTCTTTGAAATGTTAAACTGGACTTTAGGTTCAATATAAAATATTTTTAATATTAAAAATTATGTTTTTGAGTTATTAAAATTTAAATGTATATTTCTTATTAAGAAGCATAAATTTACATAATATTAATTACTTAATATATATTTATTATTAAGTAATTAATATTAATAATTTACTTAATGCATTTGAAGGTATATTAAAAGAAATTGATTATTAATTTTCAAGAATAATTTTAAATATTAATTGTGTTATTATAAATTACTAGAAATAAATATAATGAAGTTTTCTACCCATAAATGAAATATACCACTTTTAAAAAATGCTAAATTATTAATACCTTATATTACAGAAATCCACATAGTTAAGATGCGTCAGTGTTTAGACCTGATTTGAATTTTTTTTAAAAAAAAATTTCATCAGGTAAGAGAAGTTTCCAGAACAAATGACAATTTAATGCAAATCACTAACACATATTTATTGCTTTGATTTGCAATTATATAAATATTTTTTCTTCCATTTGTCAATTTCATTTTTTATGAAGTCTGAAGGTTTAATATCACTTTGATATTTTCAAAGACAATAATAAAAAAAAAGGCAGTATTTATATACATCAAAGGCCTGTACTGGAACCTTAAACCCAGACTATCTCTATAAACAAGCAACATTTATAAAAATTATATGAAAATACTTTATTTCTTAATTCATGCACAGTGAACACAACATTTGTTGATACATATACTAATAAAAAAATAAATACAGGTTGTCAACTCAGTTCTGGAAAAAATAATTCTATGGAAAATTAAAAATACTTCAAATGAAATATTTTCTTAGGAAATTTTTACATATTTCTTAAATTGTATTTCTATTTCCCTTTAAGATTCAATATTCATGTGGGAACATTAAAATATGCAGAAACAATTGTTTTTTCTTTTTATAATAACTTTTTCTTTCCACTCAATTGAGAAATTTTATTTTTTTAACTTATTAATAATGAAAATCAAACACTAAGACAATGAAATTGCTAGTCATTTGATGAATCCATGACATTCATATCATATATTTTGCGATCAGTACAAGACAAAACACCACAATATTGTCAATTCAGAATACATAATATTATCTTATAATCTTTCGGACTCTCAGACTAATATTTATAACGTCAACATAATTTCAATTAGATAACATAAGGCCTGTGTTATCTTGACTTCAACTTTTCCTGTCAAAGTATCTTATTTGACATTTAGTTTTTTAAACTTTTATTCAAGCTTCTATTCAAAATTGTATCATGGTAAGTATGATAAACACTACAATTAGATAATGTACAAATGAAATCAACATTAAAACATTTTCTCATGAGATTTAGTGACTTGATTTACTGAACTCTCGTACCATTATACATCAAATTCAAACTCCTTCCTTCATAAAAGTAAACAACCTTTCATGATTTGCATCAAGGCGCTTCCAGGACTTGCACTTCAATGCAGATTCTAACTTAGAAGCTAAACTCCATGAAAATGAAATATAAATCAATGTAAGTACACTTAATGAGTGGAGCAACCTGTTGCCGTACACTGTGATCCCTCTAGCTGAGTAAATGAAAACAGTTTTTCTAAGAAACTAGTACAGAATAATCTTGCTTCTCCAATAAATGGACAATCTTTCATTAACATTTAATTAATGAAACATTGTCCATTTGTTGGAGATAATAATTGACTATTTGCTGCAATTATTATGCTCAGCATCTGATGAGATAGCTTCTCTAAGTCAATATAACTAAATACGTTTTTTGATACCTTTTCTTTTCCTCTTTTAAATACATAAAGAATATAATGAAACATTGTGAACATAGTGATGTTTTCATTACCAGACGTTGGATTATTATCATTTTTTAAAGCATTTATTATCACTTTTTAAAGTCTATAACTAGCAAGGGATCTGAGGATAAATCCTCCCAGGAAAGTCCAATGCAATCCAGGTATGTAAGTGATGAACCAGTGGGCATATCTTTCTCACTTACACATGGGCCCCCTCAAGTCCTGCACGTTGCATCAAAGTTTGCGAAGGGGTGTACCTGGGTGGAACAGGCAAAATAAGTCAGGAGAGAATTCTCCTGGCAGGGTCACCTAAAATGTGAAGGCAATTCCATTATGCTCAGCTTAGACCTGTGAACAATGAAGCATAGACAGACTTCTATCTTTGGACTTGTCCATGGGTGCTTCAGACCTTGGTCCAACAGAAGCTGCACAATAACCTCCTCCATATGACTTTGTTGACAAAATAAAAAATACCTTATCAAGCAAGTAAGACATAAGCCCTTGGTTGCAATGCTCAATTCTTGATGATAAATCTTCCCTTGAGTAAGTAACTCCTAAATATCGAAATTTATAATTAATTATAGGAAAACTTGTTCCTGACATTTTACTTACAGGAAAAAGTTGGGCAACTATATGCAATAGTGAAAGCAATTAATTCTATACCATTAAGACAACATATTAAAATGTTTCAATAGTTTTGTTTTTTAAACTCATTTCTAAAAAAACTGAGTGATACAGATTTGCTTTGCAACAAAAGATGCGATGTTTCATCAACATGACATAGAAATGTGCCTTATCTGTATCGATGTCTACCCAACCTATATAGCTTCACAAACAAGTGAATCCCTCACTGGAAGCTAGTTTAAGGGAAGAATAATTAGTGCTCAGTTGAATGGTACAAATGTTTAACCACATTATTTATAATAATCACATTTTTAAAAGTGTACCAGACATAACATTAATCAAACTGAGCAAATATTATCAGACAAGTACCAAATATAATTCATTCAGTGCAACCTTGTAAAAATTCACCCCATTGGTACTTAAAAACTAAACTTTTTACTAGTTTTGTGAAAAAAATTCACTTAGTAAATTAATATATATTACTAGACAAGTATGGGGCTACAATCCAAAGTGCTTTTTCTGCACTTGATCACTACTGAATACCTTAGTAATTTTTTCTTCCCTTTAAAGTTAAATAGAAGATTTATCTTACCCTGTAACAAAAGATACATTTCATCAAATACCTTTAATATAAAAATCTATTGATCAATGTCCCAGCCAATATATGGGGATTATAAACAGACCTAATCAAATGGTACCATTTAATTAATCCAAAGCACTCAAAATATACAATTGCTAGTTCATCACATGTACTATTACTTATAGCTCTACCAGGACTAAAATTATCAAATCATATTAGCTTATAAGAACTATACCAATAAATTCATTTAGCCTACTCTTCATATTTATTTCATATATGCACAGTGCAAGCAATCCCCAGACTGCAACTTCAGGTTAATGGGTTTGGAGTACTCACCCATTACCAAATGCCTTGTAATTTTGAACTTCAGGTGATGAGTTCATGTCTGAGCTGGCACTCTTTTCCCCATATTCATATTACATCAGCAGAAGGACTTTGGATGTCAATATTAATGTGGACATATTCCCAACCCAGCAGCCCAATGAGGGACATTATATACGGTCACCTCCCAATCACTGCCTGCGGCAAATGATGCTTCGATTTGCTGATCTTAATGGGAAGTGGAGAGAGGCTCTGGAGTTCTTATATGTATGCACAAAGAAACTTTTCATAGTGTGTCCAAGTATTCATTACAAATAAACATTTACATAAGATCTTGAATCACCAAATTAAACCATCTACATCAGAGGAAGTGTTCATTCTCTAAACTACAGACCAGGCAGCATGTGAACTATCTAGGCATGATAAACTTCAAAACTGTTTAATGTATATGCATAACATGAATTTATATTACTTGCAATAAATTGTGCTTAAACCAATTGTAATTTGACTTGCATAATTTGATTAACAACATTTCAGATTAAAATCAGCTTCATACAATTAGAATTTATTGAACATCAAAATTATTTTTTATTCAATGCAGAAATGGATTTAAAAGTTTTTGTGCATATGGTATATACATACAAAAACTTTTATATAATAGGCCAAAAAATAGGAAATAATATTTAAAAAAATTTATAATTTTATTAAGTACCATAATTTTCAGAAAAAATGCATCATTATAAGCACTACATTTAAGAAAAATAACTTTAAAAATTTAAAACTGCAAACATGAAAATTCAACCAAAATTAGCATTGTGAGCATGACTGTTGAAAAATATATTATAGGTGACAAATGCTAATATATATATATATATATATATAAATCAAACTATGCATGCAAAATATTCATACAAAATATAAAATATATTGCAACAAGGTATTGAAAATAGAAAATTTGAAATTTCATTTTGGTTGATAGAAATAGTTACAAATTGTACATTAAGTGAAGTCTTCAAAATTTCATTCTTTTTAATAATTTGAACACCCCCTTCTTCCCATCAAATTATAATTTAAGTCAAAATCTAAATTGTTCACAGATTATCAGGTCATATGCATTTTGTAGTAGTACAATCTTTTACAAGTCAGTATCATTTTAACATCTTTGAATCCTGATATTAAGGACAATATTGTCACCTGTGTTACAAAGTAAAGCAGAATACTTTAATTTATTAATATATACAAATGCCACACTGCTGAAAATTTAATTTTTAAACAAATATCAAGGAACATTAATAAATTATAATAATCAAAGAAATTAAATAAGAAGATAAAAAGAGGGGGGAAAGATTTTACATTACATTTAATAAGTCTTGGAAGTATACAAATAAACTTCATATAAGCAGTAATGATAAATATCAAGTACATAAATCCATCATAACAATTTCACCTCTGATAAATATACTATAATTTAATCAAGTGTAGATGATGTTTTCTTACGCCATATATAATATCTGGTTGAGACACAAATAAGTTCTTTCTTCCTTCTTGTTTTCCAAAACATTTTCTGCAAGATATATTTTATAATTACACTTGATAATAACAGTGATGAAATACTATTTAACATTCATACCTGCCAACCTTGGAGGGAAAAAAATCAGATTTACTAGCAACATTTTTGCTTGAATGTTTAAAATGGTAGTACCACAAAAAGATAATTTTACTCTTTAAATTAACATTATGAGATTGATTTATGCTAAGCATATTTTGTGTTAATGTTAATATTTAAATAAAATAATCACCACCTCATAAAGGAACTATGAAAAATAAAATATATTAGATGTAAAAAAATAAACATCAATGTTTATGTCCCAACATTTATTTTATAGACAAACTTTTACTACTCTAGGGCAATTTACAAATATTAAACTAATAAAATTACATAAAAAAAATAAAATACATTACTAAATAAATTTAATTCAGAGACAAATATTTTCCTAATTAAATTATAAAAAACTAGTGATATTTATCCTAATTGAGCTGGTTATGTAAACAGACATGATAATGATGACAATTAATGAATTAGCAAATATTTAATTAAAAAAGTTTTTAATCATTTATAAATGAACATTGTATTAAAGTTCATATTATATAACAATTTATACAATATCACATGATTTTCATACTTAACAATTGTATAGTAATATTCTGGTTACTAAAGACTTAAATAAAAATTCAATATTTAAAATGTAAAAAATTGAGAAGCAAATAAACAAAAGTAAAAATCAGTTAAAAATATGAATCTTTCAACTAATTCAAAGAAAGGTAAGATACTATTTTACAATTAAGATATAACAAACATTTATGCAATAAAACTGAAGCATGGTTAATATTAATTTAAAAGCACTCATTGAGCCTACCATTTTCCTAGTCTTTAAGTAAACATTCAACATTTATTGAAAATTACAGAAATTAATAAATGTAGACTTTTATTCCTTAAAAGCCGACATGTATTAATTTCTGTTATTTTCAATAGTATGCTATCAAAATATTTTTAATTATTTGTAAACTAAAATTGTTTAAGTCAAAAACAATTATACATTTCATAATATTAGGGTTATCTTCAGATAACAACCTCTTTATAAATGGGGATTAATAATAACTAATTAAAAATGATGAATCCATAATTCCAATTCACCAATATAACATTTAAAAATAAACTAATTCACTGAAAGACTGTAATTGGAATAGAAGTTTTTCTATTAGAAAACATTTTTTTAATAATGTACATTTAAGCACAAAAAGAATTGTTTTTAATCTATTATTATAATTTAATGAACACATGCCAATTAATATTTACTAAGCAAAAATTATGGATCATCCCATTGAATAACACTTAATATTGAATTTAACTTAATTTTTTGTATTTAAATGAAAGTAAAATGCAAAAGACAGAAATTTTTAAATCCTGAATCATGGTATGAATAGTAAAATTACATATGTAAAAGTCAATAAACGTAGAAAATTTTGAAATTTAATAAAAAAATAAATAAAAGCCTGGGCATTTTGTTAAATGTAAAATATACAGTGAATTTTTTCTGGCTTCTGCAAATGCATATTATTTTAATTTCCAACTTGAAAATTCTAATTTATATGTCAAATCAGAATGTTAAAATCCAAATTTTTTAACCCTGAATATATTTTATTGTTTTATTCTTTGTATATAACAAAGACCTTCACCTTCAGTTTTTCTATTTACAGACCAAAATAGAAAAATGAATTTATATCATGATTCAGAAAACATGGAGTAATACTTAAATTATGTAAGTTTTTAAGCATTTGAATTTCTTGAGTTGCATTGAAATGCAATAATACTTGAGAGCTAATTAATAACTACAGAATATGTAATTAACATGAATTTAAACCATTAAAGAAAAATAGCATTTGCATGATGTGTGAAAAATTTGACTTTTCTTCAAACATAAATGTTATAATACTTTAAAAATATAAGTGTATTTTCATGTTTAAAATATAAATGTAATATGAAATTTTTCAGGTTTAATTCTATTAGTGCTTCATTTATAAAAATAGCTACTTGAAAATTTAAAAGTTCTAAAATAGCAGCAGTTTGAAATAAATTATCAAGACTAAGGTATATCTCTGCTGCAAAATATAGAAAATATTCTACAAAAATTTAATAATAAAAAATAATTCTTGGTGTCAAAGGTCAGGAGAAAATATGGGGAAGGAGAAAGGAAAAAAAAAAAACCTATTTTTTTTAAAAGTATGTTAACATTTTTTCCAGATAACTCAAGTATCTCACTAATGTGGATTGATCATATCAACTTCTGAGATTTTCAGACCACATTGAATTTTGTTTGGTTTGCAAATACATAAGGCATAGAATTTGAGTCATAATAAAAACAATCAAAAAGAGAATTTAGTTTGTCATTCAACAGTTACTTTTAACACACAAGAACTAATTAGATAGGAACCAATGGTTTAAAGAAGATTCCGAAACCACTGCAAACATTCAAGCGGATTTCAAACCACAAACTGTTGAATCACAGACAAGAGAACTAACCATTTGGCTGCCAGCTTGACAATATACATGTGAAGAATTTTGAGTGTGATAAAAAGAGATATGAAAGAATAAATGAATTTAAATATCTGAGTAATCTAATTAATAATAACATTATTGAAATCGCAGTATGAATTGCCGCAAGAAAACTCTCCTATTATACATTACATATGTAGTTAGGATCATCAAATTTAAATGTAAATATAAATGTGCATAGAATCATCATCAGGCCAATTATTTTGTGTGGCTTTAAGGCAGATAATGAAAATGCATGATGAAGAGTTACTGACAGAAATGTTTTTGAAGATGTATGCAAAAATTATTAACAGAAAATTAGTAGGGCTAGGTCATGTTAACAGATTGAAGATAAAGAAAACCATATAAGACAACTTAAAAAAAAAAAAAAAAAAAAAAAAAAAAGAAAGAAAAAAAAGAAAAACCTAGAAGACTCAGATAAGGCCAAGCATTAGAAAATTAAATATGATTATATTTTTTGTACTTTTTTTGGATAGTCATTTCATTATTAAAGTGTAAGTTTATAAGATTTGATCTTTAATGAAGATTTTCAAAACTCCCAATAATAGATCTTAATAAAGGATAAATTAAAATTATTTTATAGAATCTGAGATTAGATTCTTAATTTTAATTACAGTATTAATTAAATTTTTAAAATGTATCACAAGAAGTAGATAAAAAGATCAAGATTGAGGACAAATTAATCTTACTAGAAAACTATTGGTTGTAAGAAATATTGAAAAGTTTTAAAGATCAGTATCAAAGATGATGGTAAAACAGGTCACAGATTAATTAAAATATCTTTTCAAAAATGCAACAAAATAAAGGAAATAAATTAAACAAATAAAATCAATATAAACTATTAAAAAATTAGTAATTATTTATATCAAGTAATAATAATCCAAAGCAAAATATCTTCCATGCTTCTCAGTAAAACATTAGTTTGACATTTTTAAGGATGATAATACTTGAATAAAAATTAAAACAGCTATATTTTTTATGAATTTACAATATTTTTTTTAACAATTTACAATAACATAAAACTTTTAAATGACTAAAAATATGATTAGGCAGAAATGTTGATGTACAATAATTTCTATACCATATGATATTAAATACACAACAAATACATGCAAAAAAATCTGCCATTAATTAAAAACTTTTGCATTTAAAAAATATAAAAATTTGCTTACAATTTTCAACATGCTTCAACAAAATTATAAGTCTGATATTATATTTAGTGCATACATCACAGTTCATGTGCTTTTCTGAAAAAGAAAATTAACATAAAAAAATTCAGAGAAAATATTTAAATAATTTTTTACTTACAAACTTATTAAATAAGATTTGATCATTAATTTTTAATTAATGTATAACAATTGAAACTTCAAAGAAATTATTAACATATGGAATGCAAAAATCAAGGATCTTTTATACAGCATCATAAAATGAATACATGACTAAAATAGTTTAATATTAAAGCAACAAAAGTGCAAATAAAAAATTGAAAGGAATATAATAATTCTATGCTTTTCAATTTAAAATAAAAATAATTCATTATCAACACAATCTGAAAGCACAAATTTTAAGCACAACTTTTACATTAAATATATTACTAGATTTAAATGTGCACATCACACAGATGTATGAATATAAAAGTAACAATCCTTGGTTAACCAAAGGTAAAATTATCTTATTAAGAAACATCACACATTATTTTCTTACTTTTTAAGAATGACAATGATTAAAAAATTTGCAAAAGTATTATTTTTAACTTTTATATAAATTTTAAAATGACTATGACTTTTGAGCATATTTATAAATGGACAGATTTAAGAATATTCAATAAAATACGATATAAATATTAATTGCAATTATTTCCTAAAATTGTATGATAAATTTCTCAATATTCTTGCAAGTTCTTGATTTAAATAATAATTAATAAATTTATAGCAAATACTTTCCAAATACATAATTTTAAAATATAATTGAAATAAATATTCATTTTACATTTCATTAAACATTAATATTATCTAATGACTTTTGCAATTGTTTCAGATTTTGTTAAACATAAATTTAAAAAAGTAAATTTTTTATATCATTTTTTTTTACATAAATATTTATGAATTAATTCACGTTTTCCCCAAGAAACTGGGCAATAAGAGCAAATTTGTCATAATGTATCAAAATAATAAGGCGCAATTGCTGTTTTTTAATTGGTTCTTCATGATAACACTAGTTTATATATTCAATTTTTATCTACATTATCTTTTAAAATTGATTCCGAAAAACGTGATGAAAATTTAAATGCACTCAATAACTTTGATAGCTGTTCATTATTGTGAGGAAGAGGAAATAAGTTCCACAAAATGTTTTCTTCCTTTTAACAAAAATCAAAAAATAAATAAATAATTATATTTACTTATTTGACATCTGCCATAATTTATCCAAATAGATTATATAATCTTAAAAACATCATTTGCGCTGCAACTACGTTTATGAAAGAATAAAACTTTATCAAATACAACATTAATACAAAGTCATTAATCAATTTTGCTATTTCAAAAAATAAATGAAATGATGGAAACAAAAAATTTCTTATCAAAGAAAACAAGCAGCTAATCATAAAGTAAAATTAATTTGTTATAAATACAGTCTATAATAACATTTTAGTCTTGTTTTTCTGTTTACATATGTATCAGTTGCTCAATAAATCATATATATTCTTGTAAAAGAATCTAAGCTTTGAGAAATAAAATTCATTAACTCCTAAATTTAATATAAACATAAATTAGATAATGATAGAAAATAATGATCACATACTCCAGGCTCATCAACTTCATTATAACTTAAATTCCATAATTTTTCGCAGTACTTAACTGCAATGCTGCACAGTGGCAAACATCAAGCACTCATTCACAAATTCATGGAAGTACAGCTCATGTTAACAAAAAAGTTTCGGTTTGAGAAAAAGAGGGAAAATTCCCGGAGTAAATTAATGTTGCCAACTTAACAGACAATACAGACTCATAAAAAAATTAATTGAAGAAATAAGAGGAAAGTCAAAAAGTAGATAAATTAGAAAGTAAAAAATAAAAAATATCAATAATAATTTTAAATTCCTCAATTGTTTTCAAAAAATTAGAAATTTCTGTAAATTTATTTGAAAAAATCTACAACTTATCTATCAACTGGATGTAGAATTAATAGGCAAAACTGAAACGGGAAATCCCAAGGAGCAAAATAGCTTGGCCCAATACTGGTATCTTTTCAGCCAGATTTTCAGAGATCTTGTTTCATCTTTCTTCTGATAAATTATCAAAAAATACTTTTAAATAAAATGTCCAATCGAAAGTTATTTGTTTAACACGTTTCAAATCGGAAACTTCTTTCTCGTTCTTTCAACATGAATTAAGTCTTAATTACGTCATAAATTGAAAATTCTTTACCCTTTTCTTCTTAAAATTAAGTTTTAAATTTTTAATAAAAATTTTATGCTTGATTCATAAATATGATATATCTATAAAGAAGATAGTTTTTAACAAATTGGAAAAAAATTCTGGTAAAATAAGTCTTTTTTACAAATAGGTAAAAATTAAAAAATTAAGTAATACTCAATATTATTTATAGCTACTTTCTTATTCATAATCAAGAGCCAGAAAAACTAGTACTTCTGTATAATATCGAGAGTTAAGGTAGATGTTTAACTTCATCCTTGTGCTTACTATGTTAACTATGTTTGGCCAAATTTGGCTGCATAGATAGGTGGATTATCCCCCTTGAAAATTCTATCTCCTACAGGAAATAATTATGTAATTCAATATAATTTCGGTAGACATATTATTCATGTTTATAGTTAAGATTAAATATAAAGTTCAAGGAACAAGTTTTGAATAGTCTAAAAGCCTAAAGATAAAGAAGGAAGATGTTTTGGCACAATGTAGTAGATAACTTTATGATCTTTAAGCTGTTTTAAAGTATTTCTAAATATCACGACGTAATTTGGTTTCAAAAACAACTTTCTATAATAAATGAGCCATATTCACATGTCACAAGATAGGGAACTCGAAAAACTTCCCAGCAAGCACTTCGAGGAACGTTCATGAAAAAAAAACTAAAATGCAGCTTCTATCTCTCATTGTTCAACAGTGTTTGGAGTCGAATCCAAGACCTTTTACTTAAGAAAACCATGTTCTACTTATTTATTAGTTATGATAGGATAGTTCTTATGATTTGTAGCAGCAACTGGTTCTATTTCCGATTCATAATAAAAGATTTATGCTTGTAAAATACTCCTTAAAATTTGTTTGTGGTCTGAATAGGGTATGGAAAATAGGAAGCCAACTCAATTGTCAACCACGTCATATAAAAATGTTTCAAAATCAATTATGATTTGGTTGGCTGTGTTTAGCTGCTTTTCAGTCAGAAAAAAAAGCAGACGACGGAATGCAAATAAACAAACAACAGTTGTTGCGCTGACCAAAATTTATCGAAGAAGCAAATAAAAATATTATATTGTAATTAAATTTAACAAATTATAATTATTTAAGTGAAATAAGAATATACGATAAAGTAAATTATTAATAAACTTTTATCTAGCTATAATAAAATGTTGAAATTCCTAAATGTTTATTAAAATTTACTTATACTTTATTATGTAACCAATGACTTATAATGCTTTTGCTTGCAAAATTCAGTACCTTTGAAAATCAAAAAGTTCAGTTTTTAACTTGTTGATTATAAGATTAACGACATCTATTTATTATATTATTTAACATCAATATACTTATACTTTTAGTATGCATGTGCGTATTATTTTAAACAATCTCAGGAATTTTAAATTATCAGAAAACTTTTACCTGTCAATAAAATAAATCAGTGTGTTTTAAAAATTTTCATTTTTGTTAAAAAGTTGTTGGAGAATTTCTGTTACTTATGTTCTATTTACTTAAAAATCAATTTTTAGTAAACACTTCTGTTATTGAATTAAAATTAATGTAAATCTATAAAGATATAGTTAACTACTGAGTTAATTCAACCACTCACTTTAATGTAATAATGATACATTCATTCACATACAAACAAAATTGCTTCCATTTATGTGTAAAATTTTCATTTTTTTCCCCTTGAAATTGATTAATATTTATAATCCCAGTATTCTTTTTTGTCTGAGATTTAAAATTGTTAGAGAGTGTTATTCATTTAAAAAAAGATTAGTTTATGTTACTTATGTTGTGTTTTTCTAAAAAGCTGTATTTGCACGGATGAATTCATAGTAACTAATTTGATGATTGTATCATATCTTGTATTTTTTAAAAATTTAATTGAATTCAAATGCAGTAATATTAATCTTAGTTTTTCTAAAAAGCTGTATTTGCACGGATGAATTCGTAGTAACTAATTTGATAATATTATCATATCTTGTTATTTTTAAAAATTTAACTGAATTCAAATGCAGTAATATTAATCTTATGGAATGTATGAAATTTTGAGCAACTTCTTTGGATCATCTTTTAAATAATCTGATATCCACAGTACAATATTTGTTCATTATCCTCAACAAATATCTATGATGAACTACCAGGATTCAATTGGCAATATTGTGATTCTTTGAAGGTTATTAAACATGTTACTACTTCTAAATTAGAAATTCTAAAAATTCTGTTCACATTGTTGTGATTGAAAATATATATGTTCTTTTATTTTTTCATTGCTATATAAATTTTGAATTAAGAGTCAGATTATAAAGGAAACAATGTCAGCTGTCAGAATGAATTCAAAGTAGTAATTTATTTGTTTGGTATTTAAGACAATTTACAATGTTGTGAATTACGAATAAAAAAAATATGTGGAAGGGCTTAAGATTTCCATTACTTATATGCTATATAGTGGGTGGTATTAAAAATTCAAAGTCTGCATTTTTCTCCTTAAAATAGTCATGTTAGCAACATAAAAGTAATTTCAGTGGAGTTTTGTGGCATCATTTACATTTTAAAAATATTGTTTTGTATGTTTGTTGAGAAAAAGTTTTCTTATTCAAATGAGTGATGACTATGCCTCAGTTTTTGTGTTCAAGTTCCTTTGTTGTTGCTGCTGCATCAGCTTAATACTAAATCCAGAATTGGGCTCTTCCAATATGTGGGGATTGCTAGGTAGGAATCTTTATATTTTACAAGCAGGGGCTAAGCAGAACACCCTCAATATTTGGCCTGGTCTTTCAGCAAAGAAGTTTTTTATTTTTCAGTGTTGTGAAGATTGAAAAAATTCCACAGTATAAAGTACCTCTTTAAATTCCATAGAAAACATAGTCAAAGTATATGGACTCTATTTTTGTTATCATTAATGTGTATCAAGAATAATGATGCATGAAACAGATTTGATTCTTTCTGTCTTAAACTTTAGGATAATTAAGTCATTTTCTGTCCATCAAATGATCATTGTGGTGATGAATTATATTAAGAATCTTTATGAAAGAGTTATTCTTAGTGCGTTTTCAGTCTTCAGATGTGAACTGATAACAGCTAATGAAAGTCTTGAGGTTATACTAAATGAAAAGGTTTTTGGGTATCAATGGCTCTTATATGAAAGCCCAAACTCCCTTTAACATCTTGACAGTTGGTTCTTCATTGGCAAAAGCAGTATTTCAGTTTTGCTCAAGCTAAAATTAATTTCATTGAATGATGAAATTTATACTTAATACATTCAAACCTCTGTGAACTTCATAGCAAAAAGTTGGCTGATTAATTTTCAAAGGAAGGTTATGATCACTTAACAATCTCTTCTTCCATCCTTGTCACAAAGAAGTATACTCACTGAAAATATCACAAATTAGGATGGACTTGATGGATTATTTTAAAATTAGAATTTGTATTATGAGTGCCTCAAAAAGTCATGCTAGATATTATTATTAAAAGTCATATTCTAGAGAGATTTAAAAAACATATCAAGTTAAAATAAACAATGTTGTTGTTACTAATCTTAGGACTATCTAGCAGAGCTAAACAATCCCATGAATCTGAAGTATCTAAAAAATCTAAAAAAAAAAGATGAGGGTCTTGCAGAGCAACCTCATTCTTGCTAAAATTTTGACACACCAAACTATGGTCATGGGGGACATGTCGGATATGTGCAGTAAATAGTAAAAGTGGTCTTACATGTGTTTATAAATTTATAATTCAATTAAGATTTGTATATTGCATTTAATTCAAATGTAATTTCTAAAATTACCCTGCTTTTAATTGTCTCTTGTTTATTTATACAGCAATTGATCCATTGAAGAATGTTTAAATCAACTGTTGTTAGTGGAGTGAAGTTGTATTCCCGAAAGCTTAATATTGTGTCTTGTAGACAAATATCTTTGAAACAGACGAAAAATATTGGTTTTGGTGGATATGCTCTTTTGGTATGTTTTTATTCAAGAATTTACTATATTCAAATTGATAAATTAAAAAAAAATTACTGTAAACTTCTATGCAGAAAATTAAAAATATATACAATCTTTATTTATATTTTTAATTTTCTTTTACAAAGTATACACTTTTATTTTAATTTGTGGAAAGTAATGTCAAACAAAACATGATTTCTTTTATATTATGTATGTGTTTTTTTTAAATTAATAAGGTAATATTTATTAAGATTATGTTGTTTTTATGTTATTAATGAGTTAAGTGGTTGTGTCAATGGTGATACAGTAGATGTTAGTTTTTACATACCACTAATTTACAAGCATTATTGATTTTTTGAATTTGTGGCTGGCCCCTGACATGGTCCCATAGACAGACTGATATTTTTAATTCCCATATTATAAACTAAAATTTAAAAAAATCTCTTTTTTCCAAATTTATTTTCATGGCTATTTTGCTTGTTTTAATTTTTATAATGTGTTTCATTTCTAATTTCTTTCTTTTTATTTTATGTTTGAAAAATTTGAATCAATATTTTCATTGGAAAACCATAAAATATTCAAATTGTGGATTCATGTGTTGCTGATGTTAAAATCCTGGATTTTTTAAAAATAATTTCTGTATAGTTTATCCCATGTAATCTAATTCATATCTTACAGTCATTGTAACAGAGTATAATCAATAGCTTCATGTGGAAATATTGTAAAATATTTTTGCATGGAGTAAGATAATTAAAGGCTTTTAATTGAAGTAATTGTCAGAAATTAAAAAAATAATATATTAAAAATGAGGTGCAAAAATACTAAACTATATTTTCCTTGACTTGAATGTATTTTACCTCAAGCTATTTTTATTGAATATATGCCTAATTATTGATATTTGTACATATTGACACTATTAAATAAAGCAATTATAAATTGAAAATGAGATTTAATTATATATGTTACTGTGAAAGACCAAAATCAGAGAATGTCGACACTCCTGGTTAATGTCAACAAACACCAAATACGTCAGTAAAAGATTGAATATTTCATTACATTCTTGCATGTTTGGACCCTCACTGGTGTATGTCGACAATCACAGATATGCTCTAGTGGAGGTCGAAAAGAGAGGAGCTGAAAAAAAGTGACTTGCTGTATTCCGCCAAATCCTTTTTTTCTGGTGGAATCCTGTGCCAAATCATGGTGACTGGCTGTTTCCAGCTAAATCCTTTGTGCTGGTGGAGTCAGTCAGCTTTGTCAGTCTTATGCATATCCAAAGTTCAATGGTAAGAGCAAAGTTTTCTTAATTTTTTTCTTCTGATTTCCTGATTTATTTAGAATGGATACTGCAGTGAATTGTGATTTTTTTCTTAAAAAAGTTAAATGTATTGATTGTGGGTAAACAAGACGACAATTGCATTTATTTTTCTAGGGAAAAATACTCTAAAATACTTTCTGAAGTGGTTTCAGCTTAAACTAAGTGCAACACACCTTTGGATTACAGACGATTAAAATGTTTCAACGTTTTAAAAATTAATGATGAAGAGAAGTTAATTGCACCATGAAAACCAGGAGAAACAAATATACAGTATTATGTTACCAATAAGGAATTGTTCAATATACTATATGAAACTCACACCTGGATAGGCCATGGAGGAAGAACACATATGCTTAAAGAGTTGCAAAATAAATTCTAAAACATTACACATGAAGCTGTGTTGTATTTAAATCTATGCAAACAGTGTCAAATGAAAAAAAGTGCATATAAGAAAGGTATTGTTGTGAAACCAATGATCAGTTCTGAGTTAAACTCAAGATGTCAAGTTGATCTGAAAGAACTGTAGTCAAACTCAGATGGTGAATATCAAGTTCTGAATGAAAAACACGAGTTAATTTCTATAAAAAGAGCGGCAGCAAAAGAGAACATTCTACTGCAAGCAACAAAAATGTTGCAAACCTCTCAAAATCAATTTCTTCCTGCTCAAATTGGTAATACTGTATGAATACAAGTCCCTGATGTCAACTGTGGTCTTACAGATAACTAAAATTTGTTAGTGGTTGTTGTTGGAACAGAAGACTCTGACTTCTATAAACTTGCAAATGAAAATCGTACTCTCAAACAGCTTTACACATGTAATCAGTTTGAAATTTGTAAAGAAAAGCTCCTTTCCATAGATAAGATTTATTTTCAAGAAATTTCACTGAGGGAAGCAGCTGAAGTTAATTTGAGAAGCCGTTGGCAAAGCTATACACGCTGTCATTGCAAAAGGAAATGTTCCATAAATGCAGTTGTAAAAGCAAGGGCCTCTTGTGCAATTCAAAGTGTCATAATTGTTTAAGTTGTTGCAATAAATAAGATTTGATTTACATAATTTAGTAAGTTTTTTATTACTACTATTTCATTTTCTCATTTAGAATATACTTTATAATTAAGTAAGTTTTTTTACTTCTATTATTTTCCTTTATCATTTTGAATCTCACAGTACTGGAGTTGAACCACAGTTCACACACGAAGGTCTCTATGAAGATTTTCCCCCACCTGTAGCCTCTTAAAATAAATAAATAAAAAAGTTCATTTTTAATGTACTATATAATTAAGTAAGTTTTTAACTTCTATAATTTTCCTTTCTCATTTTGAAAGTACTATGTGTTTTAAGTTCTCAGTTATTACTCTCAGAAAGAGAGATAAAAAATTTTCGTGATTGAATTACGGAGAAAAAAATATAAATCTCAGACATGTTCAACATTCACCATTAGTGCAAGGTGAATGTCGACATTCACTGGTGAAAGTCAGAAATAAGGGTATTTAGCAAATATTTTGGGCATACACCAAGCAACTATGTGAATGTTGACTGTATATATATATATGTACACACACACATACAGTTGTATACCTATGAAACCTACCTAGGGTTACATGGATTGATTCACATCTAAGCAAGTTTTAATTAAAATTACATCCCATTAAGAAATTCAATTGCAATGGGATAAAATTAGGTCTATATTTTAATTATGCTGTTATAAATAAAAGTTTTTGAATATATCAATAATTTAATCAGTGATAATAAGATAAATATTAAAAATATATGTCTTTAGAGTTAGAATAGTGTCAGAAAAAGAACTCTTGCAAATTGTAAATAAAATTATTAAACTACTATTTAAAGCAAATAAAATCATTTGCTTTTAATTTACTTTCATTTTAAAGTAATTGGATATCATAATATCATGCTTGTCAACTTTATGCATATCCATAGCAGTTGTATAATATGCCTTTGTTGATAATAGGCATAATCCTTATTTTGTTCAAAAAAAGTTCTTAAAAATTAAAAAAAAAGTATTTAAAAAAATTATTTTTACTACAAAAATTGTTTTTACATTGCATAGAGAATAAAATAAATAAAATCCAGAAAAAAATATATGTGATTTTTCAGTATTGTATTAGTTGAGTATAAAGTAGTTTGTATTTTGTCTTTCAATTCAGCAATTTATGTGTTCAAATTTCATTTTAAAATTATATTTATAGTATTCAAAATCTTCTTAAAATTATAATTTCCAATACAAATTAATTTTTGTTTGCAAAAATTTTCCATAGGACATTAGTCAAATCAGTATTGATAAGAAAAGAACATTCTATCCAAGTGGCCAATATTTTTTATAAATGAAGAAATTGGACTCTTTCCTTTCTGGTATTTTTCTACCTAGAACAATGTTAACTTGCAGTAGTTAATTCATATAATAACACAATCAGCAAATTAAAAATATTTGAAAAAAAATTATGTAAATATTGAATAGTCTATGATTTAAAGTAGAGAAGCTTTGTTCGTTAAATATTTGTAAAATAAATAAATTATTTAAGTACATTTTCTAATTAAAATAAATTGTATAATGAAATCTGTCAATTTCAGTTTATAAAATTCCCATATAATGGAAAATATATCATGTCTTAATGTCCATATATCCAAAAAGGGAAGAATTCAAAACCATAAAAGATGTTGGATAACTTGTTGCTTATTTTTTCATATCTCAAGCTTAATTATTTAAAGTTTTGATTACTTTTGTGTTTGGGAGAAAAACAGGAATATGTTATATTGTTTAATATAACTATAAACATGCTATTGAAATTTAGGTTTGTGATGTTTTTGTTTTCAAATTTTCGTTCATGATATAAATTACTAATTGATTGTCCTCATTGATTTATTGTTATGATAAAACATTGAATACCTGAAAATAAATTTGTAAAGATTTTTATTTTTAATTGATTTACTATTTCAATTATAATAATTAATTAAAAACTATTTATATTTTTATTTACCTGAGTATATTGTGTATATTACCTTATTATTTTGTTTCGTATTAGTTAATTTGATATTTTATCTAGATTTTAATTTTTTTTTAAAAAAAAACCAATAATTTTAAGCTTCTTGTTTCAAGATTAGGAAACTTTTGAAAATTCGAATTTATTAATTTAAGTGGTAAAGGGGCTTATATATTATTAAACTTTTGAAACATAAATAACTTATAATTTCTGTAAAGGCTCTTCTTTTAAGTATTGAATGTTTTTTGATGGACTAGTTTTTTAATCTAAAAAATGATGTAATTAAAGTTTGCAAAAACTAAATTTTACCAATTAATAAAGTAATTATTACTATTCTTACTCTACACAAATCAATTCCCATTTCATAGAATAATATATTTAATATTATGCATTTTCATAAGAATTTTATTGATTTCACTGAATAAATCAGTGAAACAGGGAAGCATGATCTGTGAAGGCATAATATATAACTTATAGTTATAATATTCTTATATTTTTCATTAATATATGTTGAATTTTTTGGAAGAAACAGTACTTGTATATAATTTTTTATAATGTACATATTTTTAGGCTGTTCCCATTACTACATTTTGCCTTGGTACCTGGCAGGTTAAAAGGCGTGAATGGAAATTAAATTTAATTGAAGGAGTAAAGAAAAAGACTACTGCTGATCCTGTGGAATTACCTGATCAGTAAGTAAAAAAGAATTCTATTACTGCATTAAATTTCTATTAAATAGTTAATTTTATAAACTGTTCATATGTTGCTAAGTTTAAAAAATGTTTGATAAGTTTTACAGTAAAGTTACAGTAAAGAAATATTGATTTTGATGTTGAAAATGTTGAGAAACCAACAATTTATTTGTATAACGTTTTATAATTTTTTCCTCCAAAAATTGTCATTCTTAACTTTAATTATGCATTTGGAATTTTGAGAAAAAAACTTAAATTTACAAATAAAAATATAAGAAAAAGTTTGTACTTAATTCCTCAAACAAACAAATTGTATTCTATGATATTTAAAGATATTTTGCAAAATTGACAATTATATTATTAAATTTTATACTTTTTAAAATTTTTTAGATTTTTTTACAAATTTTTTTGTTGTTAAACCATATTCTATTCTAAATTTATGTGGCCATTTCAAAATTTATTGGAAACTTACTTAATTATATTGAAAAAATGGAATAATTATGAGAAGAAATAAGAGAATGCAAACTATGAAATTAAACAAAATATAGTGTAGAAAGGAATGCAATATCTAAATTTAACCTTGTGAAATTTAAAGCTGAGCTAGCAACCAAATGGTTTGAGCCCTTGCCTGCAGTTCAACAGTTTATGGGTTTGAATCTCCAAATCGGACATGGATGTTTGTTGTGGTCCATAATCCATTTTAAACTATAGGCCTTGGTCTAATTAGCCCTCATGCAAAAGATGACTGCTGAGTGACAAACAAACATACATTGTGAAATTTGAAAAAAATCAAGTGAATTCCTTAAAATGGAAGGGGCATGGCCTTCAATATTATCATTCTAAATCCATTGATTCCACATTTTGTTGACAATCATGAAATCTTAAATAATATGAATAGAAACATTAAATTATGATAAGCTTACTGGTATTCTGCACTATGATCTCAATCAAAATTATAAACATGTTGATATGCATATCTTACACAAGGTGTCAACAACTTTTGTACCATCAAAGAATGATTATATACTATTTGTTTATGAAAAACTGTACAAGTTTTCTTATTTAAACACACTTATCACTATTGCCCCTATTTTACTAGAAAGCACTGGCAATCTAATCATTTGCACATCATTATATCTTTCTGTTGTGTAAATTTCTGATGTATGGGATATTACCTTCTTAGTGCAGTAATTTTAATTACCAGCTGAGTAATTCATCATAAATAATCATTTGTATCTATATTTTTAGCTAATTTTATCTGCTTGCAATCTATATTATCTTAAAAATTACATTGAGTTTCAGTATTCATTAATATACTAGATGATTTTCTTGTTTAAAAATTAATCTTCTTTTTAGCATTTATTACAGACTATTTATTTTAGCATTTATTATAGACAGAAATAATTGAAGAAAGAGATGCAAATAATTGCATTTTTTATTTTAAGTACTTTAAGTCAAGTTTAAATATATTCTGAGTATTTGAAAACAATTTATTAATCAGTCTGTAAGTATTTTATTCATTATTTTAAGATGAGTATTTGCATAAATTTCAGACTTGAAGAATTGTCCAAAATGGAGTATCAGCGAATTCATGTTCGTGGAACATTTGATCACTCAAAAGAAATGTATCTAGGACCTCGACAACTAGTAACTGAATCTGCAGAAGGAGGGAGCCTCATGTCAGCTCATTCACAAAGTGGAAATCTGGTTATCACACCTTTTCATGTTACTAATAAAGGGTAAAAAGAATTTTTCTTTAGCATTTCGCTTAATTCTTATTAAAAAACTTAATATATTAGCTTCATATAAATCAAATAAGAAACTTTAATATAACATAACTGTCAATTACTTCCTTGAAATTTTTTTCTGATTTTTCATTGTTCTTTGAATGGAATTCTGTATTAAAAAACTTGAATTAAAACATCTATTAAAGTTAGAGATGATTTTCTATATTTATATCAAATTTGTTATTTTACTAAAAATATATTTTTTTGCATGTTAGCACAATTTTTTAAAAGAAAATACAATATTTTTTTCTTATTATATTTCACTATGCGCATGTACATTAAATCGTATTACTTATTTACCACATTTATTATTTTATAGTTGACTTTTAATGAAAGTAAAAGTTAAAAAAATTATGTTTATGAAAAATGCAGTTTGCCTTGATATCTTGTCTACTTTCATCTAACTTCATTCTGTTTTTTTTTTTTTTTTTTTTTGTGAATATTAGTATTTACTTTTTCATAAATAGAAGACAGAGACAGCTTTTTATAGATGTGTACATGGATCCCATAAAAATGTACTGAGAATTGTTCTGTAAATTGGAAGTTAAATAAAAAAATGCCAAAACAAACCATTGATTCTAGAAATTTTATCAAGAGTTCCAAGTCTATGTTAAAATAAAGGAATTGTATTGTAATTTATCCTCATACTGTGTTATAAAATAACTGTCTCTGACATGGTTTTTAGCCCTTTCATGTGTTTTATAATCCCATCATAATGTTTACAAAAGAAATTGGTAAAAAACACTCAATATTAGGAAATAAGATTTGGCTATTTAGTTTAATTTTCTTTGCAAATGTACTGGAACATTTGTATGTACTTAAATTGGCATCACAAAGAAAATAAAAGTGTTTTGTCACTAACTTATTCAGGCTAACGTGATCTGGTTTATTAAAGCATCCTTTTCATTATTGAACGATAGTGAGTCTTAATCCCCTGTCTTAACCAAAGATTCATCATGCTCTCTTATAGCTTCTGAGACAAAATTGGCTGTCTGCTTCTAAGTGAAATCCTCTGAGAGTAACAGGCCAAGTATTGGGGGTTTTCTGTTTTGTCCCTGCTTCAAAATCACTGAGGCTCCATATAAGAAACTGATAGAGCCCAATTTAGGGTTTAGTACAAGGAAACATGCTGGTTCAACAACAACTAGCTTATTCAGTTTTAAAACAAAAGTTTTTTTTTTTTTTTGTTTATGACCATGATAGCAATTTATATAATTATCTTTCATAAGTAAAAATAAATGCAAATAATATCTATAAAGAAAACTTAGATGAATTTAAAAAATTGAAATAATGGCAATCAAATTTCAAGCATATATTTCAAATTTACATTGGCATATTTTCTATTTATTTAAGGATTGCTACATTTGAATTTATTGCAGATGGCTTTCCAATTTGTATAATATCTGAAAAAGCTGTACAAGTATTGTTGTTTTCATAAATAAAAGATAATTAATCATTGAAAATAATGCAGAAAGCTCATTCTGTGTGGCTACTTTGAAAACTCACACTAAAATCAAAATATCTTAACTTGCCTTCTATATTTGATGATTGGTTTTGTTTGCTACAAAAAAGATAGCGACGTTTTTTAGTATTATATGTAATTTCAAAAAATCTATTAATAAAATTTCACTGTTTGTTGTGATGCTTTGAAAATTCTAAAATCTGAAAAATTAATATTTAAAATTTCTATCTTTTAATTAATTAAACTCAAAACCAAAAAAGAATTCACAAAAATCAAAACTTTGTTCATGATTGATCAATCAGCATCCTATTTTGCATTTAGTCAAAAATTCTGTTTGCAATTTTGACTAATTTATGGCAAATTTAATAAAATTTTATTAAAAATTGTCTTTTGGATAATTATGCTTTTTTTCCAATGAATTGTTTAGACATTTTGTTTTTATATTTAAGCAATTTGAAATAATTTTATTTTTTATCTATATTCTTATATGTGTAATCTGTGAAAGCATGTAATTGCATGAACAAAAAGCTTTTTGAATTTTTCTATATTCATGTGAATACTTTCACATACATTAATAAAAAGCGAATAAATTTTATTAAAAAACTTTGAAAATGTTTTTCTTTTTGTTAATTTTTCACCTTTAAAAATCAATATTTATGATTTTAGTCACAAAAATTTCATAATGGACTATTGGTGAGAACATGTCAAAAATACTGCAGTTACTTGTAATAATTATTAATGCACCAACAAAAATGTTGGTTTACTCAGTGTAAATCATAGCAATGATAATTTGTTTATCCAGTTGTTATAATTATTGCTTAGATATTGTTTTGTATTTTATTTATTATACTTTTTTGCAGAAACATATTGGATGATATTATATATGTAAATATTATTCATTGAGATTTAAACTGTAAATTTTATATTTTTCCTCATTTTAAGTTAATTTTTTTATCTTTATTTTATTATCTTATTTTTTATATTAAGATAATTTCATTTTGTACAGTAAGTTTGATTCAGTTTATTATGGGTAAAAATATACTAGTACTTGTGCCTTATTTTCTCATTTAATCACTTTGGAATTAAATATATGCGAATATATTTTTCATTTAAATAAAATTTAATAATCTTAACTTAAATTTTTACAACTGTTATATTTAAGTAGTTGTATAAATTATATGGTTAATATTAAGTAAAAAGTGTGAGTTTTTATAAATGTATCTATGCAATTTTCTTCCATTAATGCAAATTGTTTGTTATATTTGACTTTACTAAAGGAATATATTATTTATTAAAATTTAATTAGAAAATTAAAATGTGTAGTAAAATACTATCTATACATTAAAAATTTAATGAAATTTTAAAAAAATCAATTATTGTCCAGAAAATCTCAATGAAACTATTACATGTATTTTTAAAAATGAATATTTTTCCATATTAACTATAACTACTGAATAGTTTCTCTTAGGAGTTTGGAAATAAGCTTCTTATTAAAAAAAATTATGTTAAAAATGCTTTTTTTTTTAAAATTTTTCGTAGAAAGTAATTTTTTTTAAAACAAATAAGTATTTTTTCTAATTTAATGGTGCTGTCTATATTATATGATAAAGCTAATATTTTTTCTTTTTAGATGTAATACGGAATATACTGATGAGAAATTTTTGTAAAATCTGTTAAAATGCAAAAGTGTATTAGATTTAATTTTAATTATACAAAATAGTTCATTTTTGATTCTCACAAAAGTTTTCTTGTCAATGAATTTATTAACAATTTTAATCATATTGAATAAAATATCAAAATTTAATCTCAGTTTCATTAAAACATAGTGAAAAAAAAAATAGATTTGAGTTTATCCACACAAATATTTCTATTAACTACATTCATATTTTAAGAATAATTGAAGCTCGGTTTTTATGTAAAATAACTGGTATATTTATATTATTTTTATATATTACAATTTTTTATGTTTTAATTGAATTTATTGAAGCTTAAATTTAATTTCAATTTTATTTATTATTATTTTTTTAGCATTACGATTTTAGTGAATAGAGGCTGGGTACCAAGAGAAAAAACAGATCCATCTACTCGAAGTGAAGGCCAGGTGATATATTAATATTTTTAAAAAGTCAGTGACTATATGAAGTTTTGTTGAGATAAACTGGAAATATTTATTTATATGAAAACTAAAATTGTGAGTTTAATGCAGTTAGATATTTCAATTATGTGTTACACTTGTTTCGTCTAATAATGGATTGATTGGATGTAGCATTTGTTAATTTTCATTTAAAATGCTTCAAAAGTAAAATATTGTTTTAAATTTTACATGAAAAATGTTTCTTTTTTCATTATTTACAGAGTAATTTTCATAATTTTAAGTTTTTTTTTGGGTGGGTGGGTTATTGTATATTTTACTTGCTAATGTTATTTAAAAAAGTTGTTTTGAGAAGATAAATTGGGAAAGATAGGGAGTAGTAATACACAAGTTTTTATTTAATAAATTTTTTCATACATCAAAAATTATATAAAATTTAGTGTTGCTTTCTGCTCATTCTTAAGTGCTGTGTTCATGTAACTTAATAAATTGTTGTGTGAATTTTTTATGTATAACATTTCCTCAAAATGTTCAAAACTGAAGATAATAAATATCTTAAAAGGATTAAGTTTTTTAAGTGGTGATAAATATCTCTGATAAATTAGTCTAATTATAATAACCAAATCAATGCAATCTTATTTGTTCCATTATTTATTAAAATTTTTATTATTAACAATACAGTTTGTTCCAGTTAAAAATATCACATATAAAAATGGTAATTTGTAAAGTATCTCTGTAATAATCTTTTATGAAAATCTTACTTCAGAATCCACTGATTCTAATTTCATGTGATTATTCATCATTTAATAACCATCTTAATCGATTATATATTGTATATTAATGTTGATGCACTATTTTTCATTTTGCCATATAAAATGTATATTACCAAAAAGGAAAATATATTTTATTTATTAAAAATTGTATATTAAATCTGCCATTTCCTCTCTGTTATATTTTTGTTAATGTAATAAATAACAAAAATAAAATTTATGTTTTTCTTGCTCAAGAAAACTACATAAAAATAACATGAATAAATTTTTAACATGCTTCAAATAATTTAAATTTATTGGATAACTTATGGAAATAAAAAATATTTCAAATAAAAAGACTTTATTAGAAATATTTTTAATTATGAAGTAAATTATTTATTAATTTTTAATTTGAATAATTACTATAAAAGTTAAAATAATTTCTTAATTCCATTTGCATTCATTAAATTACTTTGACTTCCTTTTACATGACTCTTGAAGTCATTACAATAAATTTTTATTTCTATATATTTATCTAAGTTCAGTATTATACCAAGTACAGAAAGGAATAACCTAATTAATTTATAATATTCTTTTACAATAAATTATTAGTATATATATAATTTAATACTACAATTTTATATAAAAAGACATTTTTTTATAATATATTTTCTCCATTTTTTTGGAAAAGCAAATTGTGTCTTTTTGTCCATTAATTTTATTAAAATTTAATATAAGGAGATATTTATTATCAAATTTTAAAATACCATCATTTCAAATAATGTAATTAAAATTATTTACTATTTGTTGATAAATACATCACACACACACACACACAACACACTCACACACAACACACACAACACACACACACAACACACACACACACAACACACTCACACACAACACACACACAACACACACACACACAACACACACACACACAACACACACACAACACACACACACAACACACACACACACAACACACACAACACACACACAACACACACACACACAACACACACACACACAACACACACACACACACACACAACACACACACAACACACACACACATATATATATATATATCATTATTTTTGAAAATCTTGAATATGTAATAATTTCATATAAAGATCTATTTGACACACTCAAAAAACTGTTTTGTAAAAATAATTTTTTAAGATATTTTTATTGTGTATTATAAACTGTAATTAAATACTAATTTAAACAATTCATTATTTACTGAATGCATCCAGTTATATTTTCATGAATGCTTTATTTTTTATACATAAAAATACCCATTTTTTGACTTAATTAATTACTGAAAAACATTAATCATTCCTTAAAATGTAATACTTTAAATTTTTATTTCATCATTGATCAGATTTAATAATATCAAATGCAAAATTTTTAATGCATAATTTTATATCAAGAAGACACTTTACATTTCATTTATATTTACATTACAGTTGTCAGAAAGGAAGTAATCATGATCATGTATCTTAAAATTGAAAATATTTTGTTTTATTTGTTGTTTTATATTGTGATATTTTTTTAACTGTTTTAGTGAACTAATTTTTTACAGATTTACTTTTATCTCTTATTTAAAAAATTATAGTGAAAGGATTGTTAAATTTTACAAATGTTAGTGAAAAAAAGTTTATTTAAATGAGTTGAATAATTTTATAATTCTCATCTTCAATATTAGAAATTTTTAAATCAAATTGTTTTATTTTATATTTTAACTGTTATTTTTTTAAATTTCAAGATAGTACATATAGTGAGCATCATTTTGTTTTGCTTTAATGTACTATTTATTTTATTATATATTATTTTATTACTTTGGCTATTATTTTATTGCTTTACTTTTCAATTCAAAAATATAATATAAAAATCAAGTGCATTATGAAAAAATGTAGCATTTTGAACTTAAAAATCATTTTCAATATGAATGTAATCTGAAGACAATTTTTTTAGCTAGGATAAGGTAAAAAATTTATTATATAGAACAGATTTAATGACATACCTATATCAATGTATTTGCATTTATAACAAAATATATATTGAATCTTCTGGAATTTTTTTTTTTCTTTCATAAACTTAGCAATGATTTCATGGGGGGAAATATATAAATTGCAAAATCTGGGAAATTTTTCACTGTATTTACATTTAAGAATTTCCAATATCAGAATTCTAATCTGTAAAATTAAATATTCACATGCTTATTGTTTGTTTTAAATTAGATTAAATTATTTGCTTTCAAAATTTTTTGTTAGTCTTTTTAACACTGAAATTTTTTTTTTCTGTTTTAGAGATATGCTAGATTTTGTCTTATATTGAATTTGTAAATGTTTATATTTAAGTTTTGCTTTTGTATTATTTTATTCCATTACTAACATATGGAAATATGGAAATGTTCTTACTATTCAACTCTTAAAATATTATTTACAATTCATTAAACAAAAAATAATATTGAATAAATAAATTTTAACTGAAATTTTTTTTATAAAATAACTTCAATTATAAATTTTAATATTAAAAGAGCTGAATATCATTTGTGAATCTTTTTAAAACTTAATAAATATGATTAGTAATATTTATGTCTAAAAGTAATTAATATTAAATATATTATTTAAAAATAAAGTACTTACTAATTTCAATTAAGTTATTGAAATGAGAACCTTTTAGTTTATTCTTTAAATTTTTTTGTTGTTAAAGTCTTTAAAAATAAACCATTCAGTTGGCACCTATAATGACCCATAGTTAATTTGGATTTTTTTTTGTATTATAGTTTTTTTAATTTAATGCCCAATGTTTCCTATATATTTTGTATCCAAGGAGAACAATGAAAACAGAAACAGAAAATTGAATTTAAAAAAAAAATGTTTCTTTTATATCAATAATTAATATTCTTTATTTTACTGAATCTGATCAAAAGTATTAAAACAAGTAAATCAAGGATTAAAAACGAAGAAAGAAATATATAAGTTCTTGATTATATTTTTCATACTATATATTTTTTATTAATTTTTCATAAATTTTCTCTTAATTGTAATATTGAAAATAAATGTAATGAATGTAAATAATAAATATAATTAATTATAACAATATAATGTTTCTCTTGCTGTTTTATTTAGATACTATATTTATGCAATAAATTGAAACTATTTAAATGGTTACTAGTTGTTTGATAATTTTAAAATTGTATAATTTTTAGGTGTCTGATGAAGTAGATTTAATTGGTGTGGTTCGTCTTCATGAAAATGTAAGAAATATTAAAAATGATTTTCTTTAAAGCTATTTTATGGTAGTTTTTTTAGTTTATTGAAATTTTATTATGACATACTTTGGTATGTATATCTCTTGATTTACTTTGATTATCTATGCATGGTAATTTCTATGATTGAAATAAAAAGATTTAATTATTTATTTTTTGTATCTTGATTATATATCTCTTGGTTTGCTCCACATGGTTCTTACCCTTGTTTTCAAAATTATTAATGCTTATTCTGATAAATAATTTTAAATTTAAAATGCACTACTTTATATTTGCAGCTTTAAAATTATTTTTAGTAGTGATTTTTATAAATAATAACATTGATATTAATTATTGGTGAAGACAATGTAAAATTATTTTTTTGCCAATTTTATTAGTTATGTTTTTTTTTTCCAGCCATATCATAATTGAAATTATAATAATTGTGACTAGTTTATGTAAAATCATCATATTTTCCTCTTATTTATGAAGGCAGAATTATTTTGTATTTGGACAGTTTAGAATTAAAATGAAAAAGATTGAAAAGGAAAAAATTGAAATCATGATTCTACTTCAATTTCCATCGTTATCTGTGCTTTTTAAATGTTTATCCTAATGTGAACATTTTAAAGAAATGAACATTAAGAGAATATGATATAGTTAACAACAGTAATTTAGATATTATGTCAGTGTTTGCAATAAAAAAATATTATTTTTGTAAAAAAAGTCATTTTCTGAATATGTAAATATAGTTTTTATTTTGAATTTTGAGCTTCAAATTTATTTCTAAAATATTTTTTCAATTTTAATCTAATTTAATCAAGGAATTTTAATAAAGTTTTCCTCATTTATTTATTTGAAATCAAATATTTAACACCAAGTTTTAAAGGAATAATTTTGATTTGTCAGTTTTAATTACAAAATTGTATTTATTTATTAAGCTTGTAGTAAAAATATATATTTATGTTATGTTTTCAGCGGCCACAGTTTTCTCCAAAAACGAAGCTGAACTCGAATCATTTTCATTTTCGTGATGTTCATACAATGGCATCAATGACTGGGGCTTTACCTATATTTATTGATGCAGACACTACAATACCTGGTGGGCCAATTGGTGGGCAGACAAGAGTTACTTTTAGAAATGATCATCTCAGCTACATTATTACTTGGTAAGTTTATAAATTATGTTTAAAAAATTATTTAAAATTTAATTTTTAAATTGTTTTAATAAGTTTATAATGTAATTTCAATCATTAAATTATTATGAACTTTATGATGTGACTATCATTTTTGCTGTAAATATGAAAAGATTTAACATAAATTCTTTATAATTTTTATGTTATATTTTAGGTATTCTTTATCAGCTGCTACTCTCTATATGTGGTGTAAAATATATGTACGCATGCCTAAGTTAGCATTGTAAATAGATATGTAAATACATTAATGATCTACAGATTATAAAAATATTTATTTCTTAAAGTTTTGTTTATTAAACAATTTGATTTCATAAATATTTAAATTTTGTATATACATATTTTTAAATGATGGAAATAAAATCATTTTAGATTGTTGTGCATTTCATCTTTATCCTTTAATAAGGTTTACTATCTAACTTATTGACAATGTTTGAAGATACCTTTCTTTATCTGATACTTAAATCCAAAGTTCAATTATGAACTCCACCTTATTAGATAACAACGATCTATTTCCTTTATTATGACTCGATTGCCCTCTTTACTGATAAGATATGATTTTTGCTGTACATTTCCAGTAAGGATTTAGGAAATAACCTCTGAATTTTGTAGGCTTCCCGAATTTGATTCCTATTACTAATTACGATTATATAAGTTTTATTGTTTGTGATGGTTATTTTCAGTTCAATGAATTAATCCTCTATAGGAGAAAATTTTCACTTATGTTCTCCTTGAACTCTTATTAAGAATTGTTTGAAAGTCAAATCAACTGTGAAATTGCTAAGGGAAAATCATGGAGAAACTTGTGTTTGCTGACACTTTTACTAAAACTTTGAAAAAAGTTATTGTAAAAGTACCTTCTGTAACATTAGATGATCCAATATTTCGCTTACACTACAAAGTTACTGGAATAGCCTTATTATTTGCCAGTATTTTAGTGTCTGGATATCAGTTTTTTGGAAACCCTATTATGTGCATTCAAAAAGATGATATACCTGAGCAATTATTGAATACTTATTGCTGGATTGAATCTACATTTACTCTGCCAAAAGCTTTCTTCAAAGATGTTGGTACTGAAGTTGTATATCCTGGTGTTGACAAGTACACTGCTGGTGATGAAGTTGTTACTCACTCCTATTATCAATGGGTATGTTTTGTTCTTTTTCTGCAGTGTTTGATGTTCTCTCTTCCATACTATATATGGAGAACTCTTGAAGGTGGGAAAATGAAAGCTTTAGTTGAAAAATTAAAAAATCCTATATTGTCAGAAACAGAAAGATTACCCTGCTTCACTGGATTGGCTCATTACTTTTATGCTGGAAGAAATGAACATCAACAATATGCGCTAAAGTTTCTACTGTGTGAGATCCTAAATTTTGTTAACGTCATTTGCCAAATTTTAGTAATTGATGAATTCCTTGGAGGCGAATTCAGAAGATATGGAATAGATGTAGTAAAATATGCAAACACTGAACAAGAAGATCGTATTGATCCGATGATTAAAGTTTTCCCACGAATAACAAAGTGCACATTCCATCGTTATGGTTCTTCAGGAGATGTCCAGCGCCACGATGCTCTGTGTCTGCTTCCTCTAAATATTATCAATGAAAAAATTTTTATTGTCATGTGGTTTTGGTTCATCATCTTAGCTATTTTAGGAGGTGGCTTGATAATTTATAGATTGATTGTTATGGTGTCTGGTCGGGCCAGGTTCCTGTTGCTCACATGTGTTGCAAGTTTGACATCCAAAGAAGATATTAGCTCCCTGATTTCTGCATTCACTTATGGGGACTGGTTTTTCCTGTACCTGTTAGCTGACAATATTGATAACTTATATTTTCGAGAGCTTATTTTGCAGTTAAAAGTAAATCAACAACAAAGAGGAAAGTTCCATCCAAACATTATGAGACTTGATGATGTTGATAAGGGTTTACCTGTCAAAGAACCAACTTCTGGTGAAGAAAAATCCACCATGTTTGAGAAAGATGAAAGTTCTGTTTGAAAATGAAGCATAACGCATATATATTTTATCATATAATGTATATTTAGGTTTTGCATTTCTTTGTTTTTAGATAGGAAATTGATTTGTTTTCATTTTATACATAAATTTATTATTTAGACCAATTAAATTGCAATTAATTTTTATATTTCTATTCTTATTTTTATAAATACTATGACATTATATTGTGCTGTGTAATTTGATGTCCTTTAGTTATATAAACTAATTGAAGTATCTAAATGTAGTATAATCAGAAAAAGTTATCTTTAGATGGCTTGAAAATAATAATATTTATTTAAAGTATATTATTAATATGTATGTAATTAAATTAAAAACAGATATCTTTTAGATTTTATTGTTCTACAGTAAAAATTGCAAATATTCAAAAGTATCTACTGGAATACCTTTCAGTATTTATCAAATGAAGTTTTTTATAAAAAAGCAAATGTAAAATGTGGAGTATAAATTAATTGTCTCTTTTCATAGAATTAAATTTTTTAACTTAATTTGAATAATAATTGACTTTTTTATCGAAATTTAAATCTTCTATTTCCATTTGAAATTTTGCATGATTTTATTTAATTTCATGAAAACAAGCAAATATTTAAAATATCTTTTCCTGTTATATTTAAAAGAAAAATTACAAATTGAAAACTTAATTTCTGCTTTCTATGTTTATAATAAGTACTTATTTAAAGATGTAATGTTTTTGAAAGACTACAGAGTACAAAAATAATAAACATTTCAATATGAACTTGAATTTGATACGTTTTATAAGTGAATTCTGAAACACTAAGGTACTTTAAAAATAAATATATGTTTATTTTTTAAGAAAGCATTGAAATATTGTATATTTACAATTTTTAGTCAATGTTGAGCTAATATATTGTATTAATATATATTAGTTTTTGAATATTTTGTAAATAACGCATCCACTTTACTATTACTGAATAATTTTCTTAAAATTTTTTGAAAAGAAAATTTAATCTCTCTGAAGTATAAATATAATTGGGATTTTAATATTTATAATGGATCTTTTTTCATTATTAGAGATTTTTTGGAAACTATTCTTTTATTTTTGTATTTGTAAAATATGCATAAGATTATAAAAACATACCTACATACTTTATAGAAATAATAATTGAATCACTTTCTAGAATTATAAAAAACTATTGCATTAATTGAAAAATTTCTGCAAAAACACTGAAATTACATGAAAGGAGTAAACAAAGAAATAATGGAATTAGTTAAACATATTTTTTTAAGTACTGAATTGAAAAATTCATAATTTCTCTAAAATTTGCTGCAAAAAATTACAATTTTATATGAATAAAATGAAAATATTTTAATATCTTATATTTTTTAATGTGTCTTTGGCAGTAAATTAAATTAAGGAAGTAACCTTTTGACCTAAGATTTGTCAATATTTTCACAAATAATTAAGAGTCAAATTGAGATATATTTGGTATAATTACACATGGAATTATTGAGATATATTTGATATACATATATATGGAATAATTAAGATATATTTAATTAGTTAAATTTTTTCATTAAAAAATTTAAATTGATATTTTTTACAGTTTTAATATGAATTTTTATAGAATTTCATTTAAATGTTTTTATATATTACACATTTGCTTTAATTTTATGAAAATTTGACAAAATCTAAAATTTTTGAAGCTCTAAATTAATTGGCTTAGTTTCCATAATGTGATCATAAAAAATGCTCGTAATACATATTTGACTTCTATGTTATTTGCAGACTTATAAAATTTGGAAACTGAACATTAGAGA
The DNA here is from genome assembly GCA_030067965.1 of Latrodectus elegans. Classification (NCBI taxonomy): domain Eukaryota; kingdom Metazoa; phylum Arthropoda; class Arachnida; order Araneae; family Theridiidae; genus Latrodectus; species Latrodectus elegans. Next base: position 14,297,478 of record CM057812.1, read on the forward strand.
GAAAGAATGTGTGATTGTATTATGATATTTTAACTTTTTTTAGTCGTTTTCGAAAAAAAAATTAAGAAAATGGAACGATTGTTTTTGAAAAAGCTTTTGTTTTTTTAAATTAATTGGTACATGACAACAATCTATATTATTAATACTTGTGCTTGTTAGAAATTGTTATTGTATATACTCTCGCTTATATAACAAAGTAAATATAATAGAAGGAATGTTCCTTGTATCTCTAAGAATACATTAAATATTTTTTTCCATTTGAATGATATATTTTTTATATATTTATTAGATGTTAAAAATCTTCTGAGTGAAAATCTAAATATTTATTAAGTTTTTAATTCAATATTTTTTATTATTTAATTTTTAAAATATAACAAATCTCTGCATTATGACAAATCTATCATTCTCAAAGCTAATAATTTAAAGAATCATGCATTTTAAATGAAGTTTAGCATTTTGAAATGTTATACATACACTGTGTGTATGTGTGTGTGACTAAGAAATATATATAAACAAAGTTTCACACAACAATTTTGCTCATTAGAACACTAATACATTATTAATATATATTAGAACAAAATTAAATTATGTGCATAATTATTACATTTTTATTTAATTTATTTTGATTCATTCCTAACAATGGATAAGAATAAACTATTTGAATATACTTAAATTTATTTTCACACAAAAAATTATTTCAGCTTTAGAAGGAACAAAATATATTAGGTGCAATTTCTGATACAAATTAAAATATAATTTTTTTCAGAACTAGGAAAAGTTTGCATTTTTCTTTTTTTAGAGTGAGCATTAATCATTATAGAGTCATTTTTTTTTGTAATAATTTTTGGGAAATATATATGATTTGACTATGAAGAATTTTACTTCAGCAGCATGTCCATTTTCACATTTTCAAAAGGTAAATTTCACGTTCATTCAGAATCCTAATTACTGAAAATGCATGTGCTCTATGATTAGAACAAACGATAAATAATATAACCATTTAAAAAAAATCTGTTCCTTTACAAAACACAATGCATCTCTGCATTTTATTTACAGTTAAGATACTTTTTATTGATTTGGTATTCGACAGAAAAGTATAATTATTTATTAATTAATATAAATTAATAGAATTTTTAAATTTTGATTCATTAGTTAACAGTTTTTGGCAAAATTAATTTTTCAAAAGGTAAATATAAGGAAGAGTATAATCATTAAAATAATTATACTCTTCAATCTGTAGCTATATAATGAGCTTTGTTCTTTGCAGTGCACATTTTAAGTATAATTTAAATCACTATTATTTCTGATTTTATGTATGCCATATAAATTCAGTCTCTTTCTGTATCAATCTTAAATAATTCTCTCCTGTTAGAGCTGAAGAAAACAATTTTTAGTTGAAACATTTGTACTCTGTGTACATAAAAACATCCAAAATTTGTTCTTGTGTTTACCTGAATTGATGAAATCTGTTTTTAAGATACACATTTCTATGAATATATTATCTTTTTCCTTAATTTCTGGGAATTTTGCATTCCATAATGAACATATAAATTGGTCTTTCTATTTAAATAATTAGTTAAATCTTTATCTTTCTTTTAGAAATAAAATTTCCTTTATACCTCATCTGAGAATTTTTTTTTTTTTTTTTTTTTTTTTTTTTTTTTTGCACAATTTTTTATGTATAATATGTTATTTTCTGATGAAAATAGTCAACTAATAAAAGAACAGTATAATATAAATTAAGAAAATTTTATGTATTCACGAACCACACAATGTATTTAAAAATTATACATACATAACTTATTTACACTCAAGGAAAAAAAAAGCAAAGCTCCTAAAAGACGAATATAAATAATGCAATACTTTATTTTTTACAATTAAAGTGACCTTCGTGGTTTGTACTATTTCTAAAACAATAGGATATTATTATTCTCTTAAAATTAATCCATATTTTAATCTTTAGATTTATCAGGATTTTACTTTAATATAAGAAAATTCATTAACATAATCAGTTAAATGGACACTTTTTAAAATGAAATATATGAATAATTTGCCTATAAACATTTGTTTTTTTAAAACAATAGAAATATTTATAATTGTTTCTTCTATTTGAAATTTAACTTGCTAAGTATTAGTTCATTGTCGGAGCAAAAATCAAACTTATGCAACGTCAGTTATTTGATCTTTCAATATTTAAAGAATTGAGTTTTTCTCAAATTGTTTTCTACTGGTGCCATTAACATGTAAAATATTTATGCTTGCTATTATGTAAAGACTTCCATGAAAATTTAACTTAATAAAGAAACTATGTTAAAATATAGACAGAAAATGTATAAATATTGAATATCAAAAATTACATACTAGAATTAATTGCTAAGATATACTATAGTTTTAAAGTTGATTAGATTTAAAAATAAAATCTTGACAAAAACAGTTGACAAAGGTATAGAAAAAAACCACTTGGAAATACTCTTATAAAATGTGATATATTAATGTATCAAAATTATAAAAGTATAATGTAAGTGAAAAATTACAAACATTGAATAAAAAACGAAATTTTAAAAGTCATGTTATATGATTTTATATTTAGTCAATTGATAGCAGTTTTTTATGTCAGTAATCTATTTTTTCCTTATCTTTGATATAACTTACTGATTGAAATTCTTGAAAGAATGATATATATATATATATATATAATTCTTAAGTGCTTTTTTAATGTAAATAACTTTAAAAATATTTTGTACCACACACTTTATATTTTTATGCTTATCCAAAACGATATTCTTTATTTAAAATTTTAGTCGTAATTTTTTGTTTGTATACTTAAAGCAAAATATTATATTATAATAAAACATTATTATATTATTTTATTAAAGTTTCTTTTTGGACAAAAGTTCTTTATAAATGAAAATAAATAAAAATATTACCAAGAAACATTTTATATAATAATCAAATATATGAAGAAATTTAGAATATTTCCATAGTTTATCGTTTGAAATGAAACATGAATAACTGGCTTTTAAATTAAAAAGAAATTCATATTAATATGATAATTAAACTGGCAGGAAATTAATACTCAAGAAAATGATTAAAACATACTTGCTATAAAAAAATTATGTATATATATACACATTTAAAAGTTACATTGTAGTGAAACCTATAGTTCTAAATCTGTGTGTGTTGTATTTAATCGTGAATGCTTTAAAATATGAAATCATATTTGCTTAAGTGGTTAAAATATAAAATCAACCTTATTTTTATATTTTATAGAAATAATTTTCCAATTCCCACTTTGTGTTTTATTTAATTTGCTGGAAAAGAACTAATAATTCCTTGCTATTATCAGAACATAAAATGAAATTCTTTCCATTGATTATCAGTTTGATACTGTATATAATCTTGACTAAAATGGGCTTATCTCTGAGAGAAGTACCTATAAATGAGTAAGATGTAACACAAGATCTAGATCAATGAAAACAATACTTTTTAGGTGTTAAGTGAGAAATTTAACAAAAACTTGCTGTAACAATTCATTCTAAATATTTAACAATTAAAATTAGACCTGATTTTTCTGCATTCTCAACGCATTTACATTCTTTTTAGAGAATTTTGCATTCAATGAAAATCATGTAATATTCCAAAGCAGGTAATAATCCACAAAGGATTATATATTAATTTAATGTGGTTAAATTTGTAGCCTTCCTTTTATGTGTTTCTAGTTTACATTTCCCTTGCTTTAAGCTAAATTTTCCTGATCGTGGCCCCCTTGGGTGTGAAGCATGTCCTGGTTAGATGACCAGCCTAATGCAGATTCCTTTCCTTGCTTTACAATAAATAATTCAATAGAAAGTGTAAAAATTTAAGATCAAAATCAGGAAATTATTTAATTCAAAACAGTGAAATAAAATTACTGTATCAAGATAAAGCAATCAAAAATGTAGTTTTATGTTAATTCTATAAAATACTCAAAAAAAATTCTTTTTATAAAAAAAGAACACTTATTTTTCCACTTTTTTCTCTTCTAAGAGATTTTATATGTAATTTAATTAGGAATAATCATTGTAAGGAACAAATTTACTAGAAAAGCTTTTACTCGTGATTGGTTGAAATGTGTCGATTACCAAAATAAGGAATTACAATTATATGCCACTATGTGTTTCGAATTTTATTTCATTTCATTTGAGTATGTTCAGATTTTCACCTATGAGTTTATAAATTTTTCATTCAATATTTGGGTGTGTTTATTACTTCAGAAAAAAGTTATTTCGGAATTCTTTTTTTATATATAGAACGACTTTATTACATTTGAAATAACGAAATTTAAACAATACTTTTATTACTTTTCCTATAAAGCAAAACTTTATATGTTTGATTAAACTTAGGCGGGCTTAAGCTTGATGAGCTATTGAAAGTAATCGGGTATTTATGCACTTTGTTTACTTCTGGAAATAGAAGTTGTGTGTATATTATATGTGCTGTAGGATAATTTATTATTCTAGTAATTCATTATTTATATAGAAAAGAACTTTAGCTGTATTTTTTTTTACTTGTATTTGAATCTGACGTATTATGATGCTTAATATTTAATTTTTCTCGTTTTTAAAACCAAATTCTCGTGCTTATGACAAATCACAATAAGTTTAAATAAAAATATTTGTTATTGATTGTTGGCACATTTTCATAGTATATAAAAAAACATATAGTTTTTAATGTCAAAAATAATTTATTGCAATCTCAAATTACAAATTCAAATATTGATTATTTTCGTAAACAAGGAAATATTTTGTATACCCTTTACATCTCATTAATTATACCTGTTTTTCTTCTTAAAGTTGGGTTTGTATGTCATTGGGCTCCTCTGCTTTTATCAGCATTTTGTACTGTTAACTCCAAACTCAATGTTTCCTAGTTCCAGTTCCTCGGGTCACCCAATTTATTAATAAAGTCCGATAATCCTTTAATGGAATCTAGGTGTAACTCCCTAGTATGGATGATGCCTAAAGAAGTTAATCGCTAGCGAGGGCAAGGGCCTCGCATTCGTAAATGATATGCTTGGCCGTTTCCTTTTGCATATGACATTTCCTGCAGATAGGGTCTTGCTGAAACAGTCCCATTTTACGGAGGCGTTTTCTGAAATAGTAGTGCCCAGTTATGAAGTCTACGATTAAACGTATCTTCTGCCTAGAGCATCTTAGAATTTCAGAGGTAATCCTCGCTGATGATCCACAGATCAAACTTTTAGCGTGGGTTTGACCAGGAGTGTTGAGCCATGCTTCATACATTTGTTTTTCCCTTCTAAGAAGATTGGTTTTTGCGGCCTTCAAATTGATCCCACAAAAAGGTTCTGCACCGATAGGAACAAAAGACGATCCTTGTTTAGCAAATTCATCAGCCCTTTCATTACCTTTGTGCCCTGGCACCCATACAAGGATCACCTTGTTTTTAGTTGTCAGTTCTGTAAGAAGGTTTCTGCATTCCAAAATCATTTTAGATTTGATTTCGAAAGAATTGAGCGTTTTTAAAGCGACTTGACTGTCACTAAAAATGAGAATCCGCATACCGTGGTAGCCCTTCCTCTTATTTAGACGCAGACAGTGGATAATGGCCAAAACTCATGCCTGAAAGACCGTAGTATATTACAGATAGGCTGGTTCATGGTGACACGCCACATACTCCCAGTCCTGAGAGGCTATTTTTCAGTGATCCATCTATGTACTAGATTAGATCTGTTTTAGTTTCGAACATGTTGTCCCATTCGTCTATAGTTGGAAAAACTATTTAAAATGTCCTTTCAAACATGTATGACTTTTCCATGATGTCCAAGGGCTCCAGGAAAGTAGGATCTTAAATTTTCCCGGTAATACTCCTGTGCCCTTTGGCAACAGGCTGGTCGTACCATTGGTTTTGTAACTTCATTTTGTATGCAGTCATTCTGGCAGTGCTGCAGATGAAGATGTCTAAGGTAGTCAGATCCAACATAACTTCCAATGCTCTGGTCGGTGCTGTGGATATTGCTCCTGTGATGCAGAGACAGGCTAGTCTTTGTAGGCCTCCTAGTCAACCACAGTCTTCTGTTGCACCTTACGCAACCAGATCACAGGCGTAGGTGAAAATGGGCCTGACAATAGCTGTGTACATCCAAAACATCAGTTTTGGATGTAAACACCAGTTTTTACCAAGTATTCGCATATAAATCATAATGCTTTTCTTTGCATGGTTGATTTTATCATCAATGTGCTTATCCCAGTTGAGTTTTTGGTCTAAATAAATGCCTAGATACTGCACCTCTGAAACCACATTGATTTTAACATCAAAAAGCCTTGGTATGAAAAAACCCTCCCGTTTCTTTTTGCGAGTAAAAGGTACAAGGTAGGTTTTCTGAGGATTAATCATCAGGTCCTATCCATGCACCATTGACCTACATAATTTAGAGCATCTTTCATGAGATGACAAGTTATGTCGAAATCTTTACCAAGGATAGGGATGACAATGTCATCATCATAGCCTTGCGTATAGTAGCTCCTATCATCATTTAGATATTTTATAAGACTATTTACAACTAAGTTCCAAAGTAATAGTGAGCGAACACCTCCTTGAGGATAACCTCCAGTAGTCTTTTTTTCGAATGGTTCACCGAAGATGCTCATTTGTATACATCTATCCGAAATCAAGGCCTCAATCCAAGTACACAAGATCTGATTAATCCCTGCCCCTCTAAGTGCATTGAGGATGGATAGATGGGAAGTGTTAACAAAGGTACCTTGGATGTCGAGGAAAGTTGCCAAGGCAATTTCTTTTTGATCCAGAGTGATTTCAATCTTAGAAACTAGCTGATGTAAAGCAGTTTCAGTAGATTTGCCCGATTTAAAAGCAAATTGAAGAGCATGCAAGGGACTGTTACTACCCAAGTAATTTCTAATATGCCGATCAATGATTTTCTCCATAATTTTAAGAAAGAATGAAGAAAGACTGATAGGTCTGTAACACACACACATTGGCCTGGTCATAGATGTCCTTGCCAGGTTTAGAAATGAAAACAATCCTGGTCTTCTGTCATATCTTTGGTATGTAACTCAGTGCTAAGCTAGCTCTGTAAATTCTGGTTAGCACTGGTATGATAACTTCCTCAGCCTTCTGGATCATTTGACACTTTGCAAAGAGCCAATGCAGTGCTCCCCTTCGTTGCTATAACTATCTCTAGCACCTGGAAAGTGGGTTTTGGTCAAAATTTCCATAACCTCTTTCCCGCAAGCAGCAAAATTAACCCTTTTTGTCCTTTAAGGTGCCAACCAAAATAGGTTCATCCCTTTTGATGAGTTTTTGGAGTCTAGCTCCTTCAGCGATAGAATCTATCTCTTCACAGAACTTCCTCCAGGAGTTAATTTTGCTTTTCCTAACAAGTTTGTCATAATTAGTGAGGACCGTTTTATAGTTCTCCCATTCACCATTTTTCTTAGCTTTATCAAAAAGTTTCCTAACATTTGCCCTTTTGGCTGCTAGAGAGTCATTCCACCAAGGACATTGGAGTTTAGCTTTCCTAGTGCGAATAGGGCAATTGTTATGATAAGAATTTAGAATACTACTGTGCAGAAGATCTGCTGTAACTTCTAGATCGTAGTTATCTCTAATAGGTCTGTTCCCGAACTCAACCAACTCAGTCAAATCCTCCTGGAATTTCTTCCACTCCGTCCTAACTGGGTCTCCTAACATGTGATCCAGACACACGTTAGAGTGAATTTCAAAATGGATATTTTGATGGTCTGAACCAGAAGTTCTGCCATCTGCTGTCCAATCTTTGATATTTTTGCTAACTAGCGTTGTCGCCATAGTAATGTCAATTACTTCAGATCGATATGAAGTAATGAAAGTTGGTTCGTTGCCCTCATTTAGAATACCTAACCCGTAGTTTAGAATGAATTCTAAAAGACACTCACCTCTTTTATTTGTGTCCGTGCTTCCCCAGGCAATATGGTGAGCATTACAGTCTAGTCCTAGGACTACTTGTAAATTGTTGTCTCTCCAAAACTTCATGAGCTTGTGCAGAGAATGATCACATGAAGCCTTCTCTTCGTAGGACAGGTACACAGAGCCAAAAAAATTTTTTCTGTCTCCTCCCTCTATGTTGAGTCTGACTTTCACAGCTGTCAGGTCCCTAAGGATAAATTCAGAGAGGAGTAAAACCTCAATGTTTTTATGTAAAAGTATGCAAGTTCTAGCGTTACTATTGATACAATAGATAAGCTTACGTTTAGTTCCTTTGAGACCACTAATTCTCTTCCTAAGCAGTTAGGGTTCTTGAATTAGGGCCAGGTGTATATCCTCAGCATGAAACTTCTTATTGAGGTTAGTGATACCACTTCTACTGTGGTGGAGGTTGGCTTGAACTACCTTCATCCTCATCAGCATGAGCGGGTTTGTTAAGCACATTTGCCTGCACTTGGTGAAGTCCGATATGAAATTTATATCCCCTTGCATCAAGTGTCGCAGCATCTAGTTCGGGTACAGTAAGAAAGATGGTGTGCGAAATTTCTCTAAATATCTCACAAATTAAGCTTTTAAAAGTAAATTATTTATCATTTGTGATATGCTAGATTATGTGCAATTGGTGGCAAAATTTATTTTAGGAATAAAATAGTTGAAGAAATGTCAGATAAGCAAACTCCAGTTTTCACCTAAGGGATTTGATTTTTTGTAACTCAACGATCAATTTTTACTCATGAAGATTAAATAGACAGAGAACTACAGTTTAAAATGTATTCCGAAGCTCAATTAAAATCCATGAAGAGACTGGAATTCGGAACATTGAACTCAACAGCGGAACGCTAGTCACTCGGTATGGTTGCCAGCTTGGCTTCACATACGGAGGTTTCTCTTATTTGTAAATTCTTGTGCTTATATTAATATGGCGCTTGAAAATTTTTTTTCATTTTGTATGGAATGAACATGTTCCATACAAAATAAAAAAGTTGTTGCAGTGTGCTTACAAAATATTAGGGTCCTAAGTAATCAATGATTTACTTAATTTATAAACATATGACTGTTCAAAGTACTAATTATACTTTATTATTATTATTATTTTACATTTCCAAGTCATATCAAATGTTTAATAAAAATAAACATTTAAAGACACAATCCAGGATGCCAAATTCGGAGTTTGGCGACTTTTTGGCAGATTTTCTTATGTATCTGGCAACCTTATTCGTTTTTATTACATCATACATATTGAGACCTATATGAATAATGTAGAAAATTCTATTTTGGCAACCCTAGTATTTACGTCATCGCCTATGTTACGACACGTCATCTTAGCAACATTTCTTCATCGTCAAAAAAATTCAGAATTTGGAATTCTGGATTATACGGCACCTGGGCCCATTTAAATCGTAACTAAGGAAAATTATTTCGTTTATTAAATAAACTATCAATATAACTAACACAAAAAATTAATTTTATCTTTGTTGGCCAAACTTAAATTTGATACTCTCTTGAAAAAGGATAATTTGAGTGAAAAAACTTTTCGCAGGAACATTACCTATCATATTGACTTCCCAGAAAGAGACAGATATTATAATATTATCCAAGATACTTTTTTTTATCTCATTTATATTTCTTTATTATTTCAAATCTAAATATTTTAATAGCTTGATAAAATATATTTTCAAAAGAGTTTCAAAAAAATGAATTATGGATAAGAGTTTATCAAAATACAGAGTATCTTTAAAATGCCGGATATATTTTGATGTTGAATAAATTTTAGCCTCAACATTCGATGATAACAAATTGTCAACATTTGACACGTTTCTCTAGTATAAATGTTTGTTATTAATTCATGAAAAGTCTATTAGCTAAATAAAAAATACGCTTTTTACTCGGCTAAGGCAAACATCGGACAATTAGAAGGCAAATCGAGTATAGTGTCGCAATTAATATTTAACTGGGTTCATTTCTGTAAGGCCACACACACATATCGAAGGAAACCTTATGTTTTTTAAAAAACATGGTTTTACGTTTTCGATTGCCAACAATATTTATTTTTAACTCTTAACAATATTATTTATGAAATTTTACGCAAGAATTTGATGAAAAATTTGAAAATTACTTTTAAATTGAAAAATTTATTATAATTGGATTAAATGATAAAGCTACAAATCGATATTTCTACTAATCTGACCATTCCAATCCGTTTAAATGCTCAGAGCATTTTAACATATGAACTCTGTGTTTCAATTATTATTAACAATAAAGATACATTTTGTGTATACTGAATTATTTGAAAAAAATTTTTTGATGTTGTCATAAGTAGTATTTTAGGTTTACTATACATATTTTAGATTAAATAAATATCTCCAATAATCAAATGTATATTTCTTGTACTTATAAATCAGAAAAAAAAAAAAAAACTAAGAAAATGTGAACACCAATATACTTTTAAGTCATCTTTCTAAAATAAAAAAAGTCGCTCTTATAAATTATGGACAGACTTTGTGGTCCTACTTTGCAAACGATTCTATTAATAGCTTGTAATATTTCTTTGCTTATTCTTGGTCATTTATTTTGGCTTTATGAAAAAATTGACAGTGAATTTTTAATTTTTTTAATTGACATTTTACTCATAATTGTTATATTGTACTTCATATTGAAAACTAATGGAAGTCGGAGCATTGGATCTAAAACTGAAAGAGTTCCACCAGAAAGACAAGCGAAGAGATTTACTGACGATAAATTTATATCCCACTGGAAAAATCATTTCTTAGATTATAATATCAAATTACCTTTGGACCGTGTAGCTTACCTTAAAGCTAAGTACAGCATAGGTCCTTTCTCTTTACACCCATTTGCTTCAGAAACATCACTTTCTTTTCTCAAAAGACTTGCTTCAACACGACAGAGAAATCAATTTGAAGAAAACGAATGCCATCCAATATGCATCATTACACAATTCAGTGAAGCTTATGTTCAGCACAAAGCCCTTATATACTACGTACAAGGAATAAAAAGCGTGGACTTTAAGTGTCAAATTACTAGATTGAATGATTACGTGTTGCATCCGTCATTAGCAGCAATCCAACCGTCCAGAAGTTCCTCACTGAAGGAGGAGGAAGAAGAACTACATTCGGATTCAATGGTATTTGAGTTCGAAAACTGGGAGAGTTCGGAAAAGAGAAAGGAAGAATTTTTGAAGCAGATCGAGAAATCTAAGAAAATACTGGAGAATGTGCAAAACGTATTTAATGTTTTAAATCAGCAGAAAAAAGACCAGAGGATCAGAAGGCAAGAAAGTGATTCCACAGAACTGCAAGAATATGATACTTTTTTCTAATACTTTTTATTTATGTGTATATTAAAATAATTATATTTACATACATTTTTAAAACTTCTTCTTGCGAAACTAATAAGTTAATTAGTTTAAAAGTAGTATGATAGCTTATTGAAAATTCCTGTCGGAATATCAAACATTTCGCTGGAGATGGCCAACACTTGGAATCGTCGCCATTTTGACTCTGAAAAGCTAAAAGGTAAATACGTCTATGTTATTCGATTTACATCGACTTCATCATAGATATTCCAGACAGAAAACATGGACTTTACATATTCGTAAAGCGTAATGACCATCCACTGTGGGGAGGCAGATAAGGATGTATAATCTCTGGAGTTAACATCGCATTTTGACCCATAATTCAAAATTATGAGAAGATTCATTATGGTATGACTTTGCATTTAACCAATACAATCTGGGGTCTCCTCATATTTTGCATAAGGCTTTATTAAGAGCTCTTTGTTCCTATTAATAATCTTAAAAGTCAAATTAGGAAAAAAATTAATTAAAAATATATAGTTCTGTTGGTTAAATATTATATATAAGTATGGATGCTGAAGTATATTTGGAATGCAACTAAAAGAATTAAGAAAGAATAATAAAAAAAAAACTTTTGCATTAAATTGAAAATATCATTAGCATTTTATGAAGAAACATGGAAATTAAGTCAGAAGCATGTGTCTTTCATTTAACCGGAGCACAACGAAGGTAAAAGTACACTTTGCTCTATGACTGCTTTGACAGATGGCAGCACCAGAGGATCCATTCCCATTTTGACTTTGATCTAGAGAAGGAGGAAATTTTCACCAGACCATTACAATCATGGTAACTGCTCAACAATCTATCACAAGTCTTTCTATTCCACAGATTTAATGAGCTCGTATATCGCACGAGTTTGGTGGGTCTTTAGTAGCATTGAATATCGAACCCTGTCTTAAGGATGGAAGGCTAAAGCTCTAACCAATGGGCTACCATGGCCCCTATACTTTATTTATATTATTAAAACTGAAAAACAGTAAAAATATAGTATTTAAAGATTTTTTTTTTTAAATTTCACACCATATTACCAACAATATTAACATATTGTTGTTGCTTTTGTATTCCAACAATATATATTCACATAAAGAAAGTACATTTTATGATAACGTGTTGTATACACATATCAGAAAAGAAATCTGGAAAATATAAAACATCCACCAAGATGAATGACCAAACATTAAGCAGAAAAGCTAAATCTATTTTTCTATTGTTTAACAATATTGACAGAGATCTAGACTGCAGTCTCAACATTGAGACATAGTACATAGCTTAATAGCCAAATTTTGTTGCTCAAATTGTTAATATCTAATGAATATCAGTTTTTCAACAAGATTTTCTCATAGATATAGTCGGACATGTTCAAGTTTTGAAAGAAGTTGAAGGATAAACTCCCAAATATCCACCTAATGTGAGTCATATAAAAATGCAACATCCATCTCTTGTTCAGCCAAAACCTTCATCGAAATTCTGGGATTTCAATGAGCATGTTGCTATCATTACACTACCAACTTTTATAATTCAAATATATATACATACATACATATATGTAATATTTAAAGAATATACATAATGGATTTATAACTCAAATTAACTAAAAATTCTAGTTTCATTATATCATTTGCACTAAAGAACGTATTTACAACATAGAACAAAACAAAATGCATAAAACTGTTTAGATACATCAAACACAATACATAAATAAAAATTTTCACAGACATTTTTAAAAGATATATTTAAAGCTCGTATTTTTAACTCACTTTCATAGTTAAGTAAAATAAAAAAAAATGTGATTTCATTGAAGCATTTATAAAGATTTTTTTAAAAAAGAAAAAAACTCTTATTTATGATTTCAAACTAATTATATTAAATTAATCAATTAAATTAAAATTAAGCAAATGCTTTTTAAATTTCTAACAAATTTAAATAGTTTTCTACTATATTTTTATTGTTATCATTTACTTTTCAAAAGTACTGAATGCAATTTCTTAAAAGATATACTTTTGTACTGTCTTAACAATAATTAATTTTTATATCACAATAACTAATAAATATCTTTAAAAAAAAGAGGCTGATACAAACAAAATTGAGGCAGCAGCATTAGAAATTTAGAGCATTTAGTTAATAACGTTTTATGACTCGATTATTTTCTTCAAGAATTGTTAAATGTTACAACAGACAAATAATGAGATTTTAAGTACATTCAAATGAATTACCAAAAACAATATTCATTGTTAAATAAGTAAGAGATGTGTATTTTTTAACTCCTTTTTCCAATAAGAAATTATTTATAACAACATGAGGAGTTCTTTCATGCTCATTATATCTATATAAATTTTCATTATATATATATATATATAATTCTTTCATAGAATAAAAACATAATAGTATCAAATGGCAAAAATCAGATAATCAACAAAATATAAAAAATAAATAAATAAAACCCATAGAAATTAGAATAGACAGCTGTGTTTACTATTTTTCTCTTAATAGATGCACTGAATATGAGAAAAATGGTGAAATATATATGATTTTTATTATCTAAATTATGTGAAAGTGAATAGAAATAAGAGGTAGAAAATGCAAGGAATAAAATATATTTAAAAAGATGCATCACAGAACCTTATAGTGTTAGCATGATTAAATATTTTCAATTATACTAACCAAAAGATTAATGTAATAATGATTCTAAATGAAAAAATTAATGATATGGCGTAAAATACTAAATATCTTCTGCTTAAAAATTTGGATTACAATGAAAGTCTACATTGTAACAAACATTACTTAAAAATAGACATTATAAAGGTTATAAAGCTAAAAATAATTCCATATCTAAGCAGAATATGTATATATTCTAGAAAATGTGATTATATTTCTCGACCTATATATGTTGATTACTATTGTTGTATGAAACCATTTTTTAATATGATACATGAAATATATAAACTTTATACTGAATATTCATATTTTTGTCATAGAATAAATTTATTAAAAATCCTTTAAATTCTTATGAAAATTAACTTTACGATAATTTTTATGTAACTTTTTTTTTCTAAATTTAAAAGCAATAATTTTAAATAATTTTTTGAGTATTTTTATACAGTAATATTAGTATTTAAACTCAAGTTATTTTAAATGTCAAGTATATATGAACAATCATAAAAAGAATTGGTACCCACTGTTGAAAATTTTAAGCGAGTAATACAGTATGGTTATTATTGAATCCAACTTTTTAGTTTTTAATCAAGAAAACTTATGTAATTTTTCTTTAGTTAAAAAGTAAAAAATGTTACTTTTCTACAGCTAAAGAATAAATACATACATGATACAGTGTCTAATTTATCTTTAAAGAGAGCCTAAGTATAAGCATTATAACAAAGTATTTAAGATAATTTTAGAATAAATTTATTTACTGTAACTTTTAGGTATAATATAAATATATATATTATACTACAAGTTACAGTAAATAAGTTTAATTTAAAATTATCTTAAATACTATATATATATATATAGCACAGAAAATGTACATAGATATATTATCAGTAATTTAATATTTAAGAATGTGTTTTTACAAACTTTTAAACTAGAATTAGATTTATTACACAAAAATAAGATGCCTTAATATAAAATAACACACTAAAGTTCATTTAAATTTCATGTGCAATGTTATTAAAATATAAGAATAAATGTACAGAAGTACAATTACTATTTTATAAATATAATTTATTAATATTAAGCAACCAGAAAATAATGTGTGTAAGCAATAACATGATGCATTATTACAGTGATAGGAACTTACTAAGCTCTAAAAATATAGCATGTCAAAAATATTGCACAAAAATATACTTTTTCAAGCAATTAAAAAATATGAAACATCTCAAAGTATAATGCATAAAGCATTTCAAGCACGCATTCTTGGTGGGGAAAAATAGCTGCTTCTAATACAATTTCTACATAAAACACCAACTGTACATTAAGTGATAAATAATTTTTATTTTTTTAATGGTAAGTGCAATTAAAATTATACTTTTAGATCAACACTAATTTGCAGAAATAAAAATACATACATAATATACAATTGATGTAATCAAAAAATACTATACAAATGCTTTTACATTTCTTATCTTTGGACTATACAATATTAATATTAATATAATATTTAACAAATAAGGCATTTTACAAGGTAAGAAAGTGAGGATATTACATTGTATATAATACTGATACAATATTTAATCCACATCTATTACAAGATCTCAACAATAATTACTTCATATAAGAGTATTCATATATTACTTGATAAATCATTTTTATAAAAATAAATCATTACAAATAAATAGTACAAATTTTAATATGAATGATACAATATGGATTCTACATTTACATTTGTAAAAAAAGCTATTTTTTAGTTTCATTAAAAGCAAATATTAGTCTTTATAGAAAAGAAAAATTGGAAATACCAAAATCAGAATTTCACTGCAATAAAGTATCATATTTTTTCATTGAAGACTTATAAATCCTACCAAAAGAGTTATGGAAAATTTTCAGTTCTTCCAAAAGGTGGAGATAAGGACAAATATCCTTATTTGCAGCTAAATGCAGTATTTTATTTCCAAGCAATGTTTGTAATATTTAAGACTCAAATAAGATTTATATTTTCATTATTTTGAGAGCCCATAACTCACAAAAGTCTTTTTCTTAACACATTTTTTTAAAATAACTTGACAATTTAGATGAGATTGCAATACATTATAACTAGTAAAATAATTTTGATTAAAAAAAATAAGTTATAAAAAATTTTGATTAAAAATAGAAATATTTCTATTTAAAGTATATCATTTTGCCAGATTTAAAGTATATTATTTTGCCAGATTTAAAGTATATTATTTTGCCAGAAAACAACAGGAAAAGCAATCTAAAATTTGGAAGGTTACTTAAATTATATAGACTTCATATATCTAATTTAAAATGTGTGTATAAAAATCATTTATAATTAAAAAAAAATCATAGTACTACAAAATTAATAAAAATATGCTTATGTTAAGATGACTCCCATAGTTTAAATAACACTGATAAAATTAGAATTTAATAATTATAACAATAATAAAAGCAGAATTAAAAAACTAATTAAGTTGATATGATTAGAAGGTTTGGTAATATATAGTAACACTTTATTGTATCTCAAAATAAAGAACTTTCTCTCATTAGTTATGTCAAATATTAAAAAATAGCTACTTTATTTACAACAAATGTATTAAAAAATAATATTCTAACAAAGTATGATTAGAAGGTTTTGTAATATATAGTAATACTTTATTGCATCTCATAATAAAGAACTTTCCCTCATAGGTTTTGTCAAATATTAAAAAATAGCTATTTTATTTACAGCAAATGTAGTAAAAAATAATCTTCTAACAAAGTATGATTTCTAATGCACAAACACTTTTCATATGTTCTTTATTAAAAGAGCATTATATTTTACTAATCTGATAGAAAACATTTTTTTATAAAAATTTATAAAACATAAATAAAAAATAAATAAACAGTTAAAAGTGTATATGAGACAGAAAAGTTTTGAGTCTAGAATCTAGAATACAAAATCATTTATTTTTTAACTGGTTACATAATTTTAGCTTTAAGAGATTTTAAGTATAAATTTTAATTGCTTATTTAATAAAAAAAGTTTTTAATAATATAATGAATATGACAAAATTTTTTTAAATGAAATACATGCAATAATATTTTCAATCTATATAAATTTCATTTATAAATCTTACTTCTGTAGAAATCTGATATCAAACAATAAAACCTACATTCTGTTACTTTTCTAGCTGAAGAACTTAAAATAAATATCAAAATACATACTTGATAACTATGCATATATCCAGCTTTAATAATTCTGAGTTTTCTCTGCACATATTAAATAAATTTGATATAAGTTAATATTTATCTTTGGAAAATTTTGAGTGTATTCACCAGTGAAATACTAACTTTTAAATAAAAAATATTGTTAGATTTATTTTAAAATAACACATAATTAGAATTACACAAATAAATAGGTTCAGGACAGATAATCATTTAGTACAATTTCTGTAAATTAATTTGGTTTAAAAATGTTAACAATATAAAATAATTTCAAACATCAATCAAAAATTAAAAACTCAGAAGCTGAGTATTTTTTATTTATTTATTTTTTTTTTTTATTTTTTATAAAAAGTAGGTAACAGTTGTAAATGCAGAAAATTGTGTTTTATTAATATTTGATTTAAAGATGGGTAAAAATGTTGGAATATAGCTAAATAAATTTCCAACAAATTTTGTCAATTTTTACTACTATAAAATAATACAGTTAAATATTAAACATGAAATCTTAATGTGGATCTAAAAAATCATTATAATTTATAACCAATATACTAATTTTTATTTTTCTTTCTTTTTTGTCATTAAAATGTTAAACATTGGCTTGCATTACTTCTTTTCATTAAATTAAAATTCAACAAAAGAAAAAGTTGCCTTAAACGGGAAAAATTACAAGCAAATAGCAATGTATAAGATGATTTTTCATTGCACTATAAGATTACACATTAAATAAAACAAACTGTATATTAATTTACATTATTTATTAATAAAAAATAGAAAAAATTGTTGACAAGACATGGTTTTTGATTAAGAAAAAAAAAAAAAAAACCTAGCATTATTTTTTTATCAGGAAAAAAGTTTACTTTTATTGAAAAAATAAACTTTCTCACAATTTTTTGGAAAAGAGAAATATTTCACACTGAAAAAGAAAAACACATAATAAGGAAATTAAACTAGTAGAAATAAATTTAAAATTGTATTAACTAACTTTTGCATCAAAAAAGAAATTCTAAATGTGAAATATTGCATTTTGATGCTTAGTTGAAAACTTAGGGAGGGAAAAAAATTCACTTTAATAGTGATGATGTTAGTTGGATCAGTGTTATTAAAATGTATCCAAAATATTAACATGCATGAATAATAACAAATTAAAAGAACACTCTTATGAGTTATTAATGTTATCTAAAATTTTAATTCAGATATTAATTCAAAATATTTTGTAAAAAATATAAAAAATTAAAATTGCATAAATATAAAAAAATTGGTATAAATATTTAATAAAAATAAAAACACAAGCAGGAAAAATAGTGAATATTGCAGAAACGTTTCCTACAAATTATATCCACCGAGTTTCTTTTATTGAATCAAATAATGAAATTATATATAAGTGTTTTTATGACTAGGAAAAACTAATAATGTCATATTACTTAAAGATTATTGTAAGTAATACAATATTTACTTTTAGAAGAAAGCACAGTAGTAAAACCATTTAGAATAATTCTGCAAATCGCTTTCTTACATACCTTTCAACATATATTTAAAATATTCAATATTTGTTTCTCAAAATAAAAAAAATCCAAAAAATAGTATAGGACTAGAGCTGCAAAGATGCAAATAAAATTACTTTATTAATTTTAAGAAATGTAAAGAGCTATTTTGTTCATTACATCTCTTATTGCTAATAAATAAATTGATTAACTAAAATAAGTTGGATTGCATACTATTTATCCAAGTGAGATCATTATTAATTTATACATATCAGCAAAAATTACAATACTATAAGGATTATAATAAAAAGTCTTTTTACAGTTATTTGGTATTCTTAAAATGACTTTTTAAAAATCCCTGTTTATTTAAATTAATCCAAACCTTCAATTATTCAAGAAGCAAATTAATTAAATTGAAAACACTTTCATATTTTTACATTTAATTAATTTTTGCATTGCTGCATTTTTTGCAAGGCACATACAATCTTAAAATGTTCATTAGCATAATTTTATGAAAATAAAGCAGGTATTTCAATTGTTGACATATTTGGTCCCTTACACAAGGCACATACATAACTTTCAAATCCACATAATTTTAGGAAAAAGTAGGAGTTGCAGATGCTGACATGTGCTTATGCATATTTAAAGCAACATTGTGTACATAAGTAATATCAGGCCTTTTATCAGGATCAGGATTGATACAATCAGCTACAAGATTTCGCATCTGTAAAAGAAAATTTCCTTCCAGATTTTTCTTTCATACTTGTTATTAAAATAAAAAAAATGAGGTAGTAATTGTTAAAAATGTATTTAAATTACGATAAAATAGTTTAGGCAATTATAAATTGATATAAATATCAAATTACAACAATAGGTGTTAAAGTACAATAAAAATTTTTTAATGCTAGCACTTTTAATACTTATATTTTTTATATCTAAGAAAAATAAAATTCAATGTTGGTATACTGTTTAATGAGCATCATCAATAAAATAATATGCACGATCCTCATTACTGCTCAAACTTATTAATACTAATATAATTAATATAACAATAAAAGTTGTGAGAGTTAACAAAAGTTTTTTTTATAGAATAAAGAAAGAATGAAAATAAAAAAAGGAATTATAAACACAATTTCGTCTTTAATAATTGATGATAAAATTATTCACAAATAATTTTACTGCTAAGCTTCTTTAAAAAGACATTCTCAAAATACAGAAATTAAACTTTTACAATACAGGGATTTAAAAAAAAAGGATAAAAATAAATTTAGTAAATGTTATGTTATTTACTTTTTCTAACCCCCCACTTTCATTCTCTTTACAGTAATTAACATCATTGGAGTTTTAAAAACATCTATCATGAAAAATAAAACTTTTGGATTAAAATTTTAATATAATTTATAATAATATTTTTTAAATTTTATATTACTTATTCATATCATAAATTCAAAACATTATATTTTTGAAAAATAATACCTGATGCATTGAATGCCTATAATTTTGGAGCAAACTTTTTTTCTTCCTTTAACATTTTTTGTAAAATGCAATATTTATCTTCAGAATAATTCTATAGTAAAGTCAATTATTTTATATCCTTATTAACAAGTTTTAATGGAAAGCTTTTCCATATGATTTAAAATGACAAATATTAATAAAGTACTTTAGGAATTTCAATCTGATATAAATGCATAATTACATACCTTATCTGAATAAATGTCGGAAGGAATGGGAGGATAATCACATTCTTCAATCTTTTTACAAAGAGCATACAGATTCATTTTTTCACCATAAAATGGTGATTGAAGGGCAGCCATCTATAACAATATATATTAAAAGAATTACATCCCACATAACATAATTGTAAAAAGTCATAAGTTAAAATTTTAAAATCAAAGTTTCATAACATCTTTATTTTTTAAATAAAATATAAAATTTGGGAATAATTACAGAGCAAAATATAAAATAAATCAATAGAAATTAAAAGTTTCTAATTAGCTTTCAGTAAAGCATTTGAAATTTTTCTAGCAATTTTAAAACCAAAATTTATTTAATTTTGTTTTCATAAATGGTGTAAGTTTACAAATGCATTATTCTTTTATCTTATTTATAATATTCAAAAAAATTCCAAAATGTTTTTAACATTTTCAATGCTATGATATTTTTAAAAAGTAGATTGGCTGTTTACAAAAATATATATAATATAGTAAGTAAATAAGTATTCATATTAGAGAGTGAAATATTAAGAAGTTAATTTGGAAATAAACAAAAGAAATTAGTAATTAAGCATTGTAATTTATATTATGCAAATGATTAATTTAAACATTTAGTTACAATAAGCCATTAAGTAAAGAAGGAAAATGTGACATAACTAACCTCATAAAGAAGGCAACCAAGTGACCAAATATCAGATTTAAAATTATACCCATGTTCATGAATTCTTTCAGGAGACATATAATAAGGTGTTCCAACTGAATAAAATAAATTTATAATATTATAATATTGATTTAAATAATTCGATATACCTGAAAGATTACATTATATTCGTTAAAAACTATTTTATGAAACCCTAGTTAATAAGGTGTTTATTACAAATATTATTAATAATTAACTTATTTTAATCACAAAAAGAGCCCTCAATTAAAATTTTGTTTGCTGTAAAAAAAATCTATAAAATATTTCATTTTATAAGTCATTATTTAACTTCCATTATTTTAATAATGATCTACAAATAATACTTCTGCACTGAAGTACAAAACATTTTCTTATATATTTTGGAAATAAAAATAACTTTGAACATGCTTGATATTAGCTTTTTAAACAACAGCATGCATTATTCTATAGCTCAAGATAATTTATAAACATTTAATAAAACTTCTCTTTATAACTCTAAAAAACTAAAAAATGTGTCCCTGATTAATAAACATATTTTACAAAAACCAAGACCCAATAATATAACTCTAAATTTTTTTCAAAAATGACATCAATTTTAAGACTATAAAATTTAAAATTAGGATAGTTTTATTTTTTTATTAAAGCATATTTTTCAGTTGAAATGAAACTTTAAATTAATGTTTTATTTAAAAGAAAAACATAATATGAATTTCTAAAGTTTTTTTTCTTCTTGATCTAGAGCAAGTTCATTCGAATATGTTCTGTCAACAAATACGCAAAATAGAAAATCATCAGCTTAAATTAATCCTATAAATTAAGTTTGGATTTTTAAAATTCCATAATAATAATAACACACACTTTCTAAATTCATAACCTATTAAAATTAAATCATCAATTTACTTGTTTACTACATAAAAAATTCAGAGGTATTAAACAAAGGATCCTATTGTAAGGCAAAATAAAAATATGCAAATCTGAATTGATATAATGAAACACACTAAATATATAATATTTAAAAGATAACCATTTTAATTAGAAAATATATTTTCTGGAGCTATTCAAGCTTATAATTCAGAAGTAATCAATCCATACCAAGAGAATGAGCAGCTGTTGTTTTAGAGCTGAAAAATCTCCCAAGACCAAGATCGCCCAGTTTAACTACTCCTTCGGCTGTGATGAATACATTAGCAGGTTTAATGTCTACAAAAATAGATAAATGAAATATGTACGAAAACGTAATATTATAATAAACAATTATATCTGTTTAAAAAATTTAATGAATATATAATAATTAATGAAAAATAATACATTCAAAATGGAAAATATTATTTCTTATACTTTTTAAACATAATAAATCTTTTGAAATGTGCTAGTAATATTTTAATTATTTATTAAACTTTCATCACTCTCATACAGTCTTAATTAAAAAAATTCTTTTATATTATTACACATGAAAGAATTGATTAAAGAATAGTAATTGAAAAATATTAGTACAATTTAAATGTCAAATTTAGTTACCTCTATGCATTACTCTTTTTGAATGCATATGTTCTAAAGCACCACACACTTGTACAAAATATTTCCATATGGTTTTTTCAGGTATCAAGCGCTGTTGTTTTTTAAAATACTGCAATGAGAAAATAAGTATAAATTTTCAATAAAATGAACAAGGAATAAAATGATAAATTATTAAAAATAGAAAAGTAATTTGAAGTGCAAAAAAATTGCGAACAATTTGGCAAACCAAATGATGGCTGTTAGTACAATAATTAAGATTGAAAAGTACTACAAATTATCAATAAATAAAATGCCATTTTAAAAAATTAGTATTCTTTAATTTTAAAAAAGTAATTGTTTAATTCAGAAAAAAAAAAAACATAGGTACAATTAATAACATATTGTCTAGCTAAACTTTTCTATAAAATACTCTGAAAATTAAATGTTCATTGACCACAATGATGAAATTTTACCTGTATTTCTAGACTACAGATGATGAAGATAACTGAAGAATGATTCACATAAAAAGAGAGTTACAATAATTCTAAAATAGATGTTTTATATACATTTTTTCAATAATTAGTAATATTTTGCCTTGAAATAATATTTTTCAAAATTATTTCATTTTTTTAATACAAGAATTAGATTTTTCCAACTAAGCAGACAAATATAAAAATTGTTAATCAATATGATTTAACTTCCACATTTATAATATCCCAGAAAAATTTATAAGTTTTCAATAAAAACCGTTTTGGAAAACTATGTCACATGTTAAACATTTACGAAAAGCAGAAAACAATAGAAATATTTACCTTTATCATACGTGAAAGATCACCAGCATCAGCCAGATCAAGGACTATGTACAGTTCATTTTCATCAATGAATGATGCTAAATATTTTATGACATTTGGATGATTTAATTGCTATTTAAAATCAAAACAAAAATATCAATTAATTTACATGCAGTATTTTTAACATTATATCAATGATGCATCGCATTCATACTAAAAGTATGAATTTTCATTTGTAAAAAAAGTGGAAACTAAATCTTCATAAAAAAACTATCCCTTTTTTTTTTAACTTTTGGAACATTTTATACTTACTCTATTTCATTGCTATTTTGAAAACAAATAATTTATTATTCTTATGCATTTTCAAACTCAAATCAAATTTTGAGTTTGAAATGATGAAAATGTACATAGTTTGAGATACCAAATTTTGCATTATGTGAGATATATTCTGCAAAGCCAATTTCTAAACTTCACTTCAACCAGATATAAGAGGGGCAAATTGCATTATTTTTCTTATTGTTCACAATATGTTTCAAGCAGAAAATCAGGCAAATACACGCAAAAACATTTACTGTAGACAAATAAAATAATTAATATAGTTTTTCTTTGAAAAAATAAAATTTATAAAAAATTTTAATCAAAAAATTTAGGAATTTCAGGACTAATTATGAATCATAATTATAATTTAGGAATATAAGAACAACTAAATATGTTTAGTAAAAAATTAAGAATAGATGATGCTTATTTAACAAAAACAAAATATGATCTATGAGGAAAGTAATTAAATACAATAATATAGTATTCTAAAATTTCCATACATTCATACCAAAAACATCAAATTCAAAAGTTGATATTGATTAAAAAAAAAAAAAAAAGTGAAATAATGAATGTAAATAAATGAAATTTTAGAAGAAAATTTAAGATTAAATAAATAAAATAATGCTTCAATCATAGAAATAAAAAACATAAATTCTATTTTTAAATACAATTATGTATTAATTATGTATTATTAATTATTAATCAATTCCATTATGTATTAATTAAAAAAAATTACCTGCAACAGATTAATTTCTTTCATACAATCTAATCGAGCTTTAAAATCCATCATTTCAGAAATCTAAAAAAAAGCAAGAAAAATCAGTAATATATTATTAAATAAAATAGATAAAAAAATTTTTATTTAGATAAAAGTTTAAGTGTTATTTGATAAACAGTTGAAGTAAACCTACCTGTACTTTTTTCAAAGCAACTAACTTCCCATCTAATTTACATTTAGCTTTATAAACAACACTGAACTGACCTTTACCAATCTTTTTATCTATTTCAAAATTTGACAGCATACCATAAATTGAATCTTTAGTAGTCAATCTTGACATTTCTTCATCCAGCTCACACATTGTAAAGCTTTTAAAATAACTAAAAAACAAGAAACATATAACAGTAAATGTTTATAAGCACATCCATTGCACATATATATATTTTTAAAACTTGCATACATTTTTGAACTTGCACACATTGTAATGCAATTAAAAACAATTAAAGAACTAAATATGTACTACATTAAATATTTATAAGCAAGCACTTGTATCACATATAATTTATTTTTGTATACAGAAGCATGAAAGTGCAATAACAACTTGATTTGTAATATTTAAATAATTTTAAGCATAATTAAAGTACAAAGTTCTAAAATATAAATATGTGCGAACTTTTAAAAATCCATTTCATGTTTTATAGAAATGTAGTACAGAAAATATACTTATTTTATTATTTCCTTGCTTTAATTTAGTTATTTCATAAAATAAACTTTTATAATAGCTGCAATTTTTCTTTCATTTAATATACATATACTAGAAAACTAAAATATATCAAATGAGCAAATAATGATTTTGATAACTGATTTTATTAAAAGAAACATATAGTAAATCTATTTTTTATATTAGAATGATTTTCAGATTCAATATGATTTTATTGTTGTATCTATTCTCATATTTTTAATAACAGTTGGTTTGTTTATTACTCAATGGTCAATTTTTGCACATGAGGGCTAATTAGATCGCAATCTGATGGCTGAGTGGTTAGCGTTCCTGGCTCCTAAACTGTGGGTCCTTATTTTGAATCCCAGTTTGGGCATGGATGTTACTTTCTCTCTGTTTCTCTGTCCTTTTTTCTGAGAAGATGAATGAATGTGGCTCACACTATAAACAGGTTTCTGGTAGTATAGCATGGGTAAAGCTGCTCGCTTCTGTGACTTGGTTGACAGGTGCCTACTAGGTAATGAAAAATGAATAACAGTTTCTGGTCTTGCTGTGGCGAAAGGTTAGTTACCCAGTGCCCCTAACATTATTTAAAAAAAAGATTGCAACTTAATGTTTAAAGTGGATTCCTATCCATTACAAACATCCAATTCCACGAACTGTTGAACCGAAGACAAAAGCACTAACTATTTGGCTGGCAGCTCGGCCAAAATAGCAGTAATATGATGTACTACATGGGCTAATTTTCAGATTCTGGAATTATAAGATTTTAGAGATTAGTGGGATATTTCTTGATATCTAAATAAGTAATTTACTTAAATCTTTTTATATGTAACCTAAAAAAATACAGAGCAGTTTTTTAATTTTTCTAAAAAATATAATGGTTTAGAATGTGTATCTGCATTTGAAACTCATTTAAATAATATTTTCAGATAAATAACACTAAATAACACTTAATTATCAAATACCAGGATTTCAGAGTTTGAGAAAGAAAATTCAGCTTAAATATACAGAATTCACAGTTTAGGTTACAGGGAAGTAATTGAACATTTCACAATTTTCACACCTAACAAATAGGACATTGCTAAAAAGGAGTCATAAAATTATCTATAATCTCTTTCAAATCATCATAATTGGATGGCACAATTTATAGGGCGTGTATTGTTTTCAGATACATTCTTATAGCTTGGAGGAACTTAAAAAGTTTCATTCTGATATTGATATAGAAAATCACTGAATGGGTGAATGTTTAGATAAATCTTTTAGAACCTTTAAATGGAAAAAAATTAAAGTGGAAATTTCTATTAAAGTTAGTAAAAAACTTAAGATAGGTACATTAGAGAACCCAGCCTAATGAATTATTAATTCTTAAAGTGGCATGACAGTTCATAGTAGGCTAAGGGCAACAGTGCAAAGCATGTTTCAGTTATGCAGTCAGTAAACCATGGAAACCCTAGTGTTTAGTTCCCAAGCATGCTTGGTACTCAGCAGGGCCTCTGACCTGATTGGAGTCTTGAAACCTGAACCTCAGATTTGATTAGTGGCTTGGGAACATGAAATGCTAACCAATGCCACTAGGCAAATACATAGTAGAATTTATAATCTAATCTTAAAAAATGAATTATACAACCAAAAAGAAATGGCAATTATTTTTCTTAAAATTAAGAGTACTTTTGATAAGGAATTAAATGAAATAATTTTACTGTATGCTCTTAGTAAAAAAACATTAATGATATCACCCCCTGTATTTAAATGAAAAATATTTTAATTAAAAAATTATTGCTGCTTTCATTTTATAGTCAGAAATAACAATTCAGTTTAAATTAATATATTCATAGGTGTTCTGCCATCCTTTTTATGATGTGTTATAGTTTCTCTTTTAGAAACTTTAATATTTGATATTACCCACATTGGCTATACAGGTGGTTTGGTTATGTGATCATCAGAAGTAAATTTCATGAAGTCCTGTCTACTTTTATATTCAGATTTTTAAACACAGGTTGAGATTTGTAATAATGAAGGTTTTCAGCAAATTCAACGAAAACTGACATGGTTGCTTATACAAAAATATTGAACTTTTAATTTTAAGAACCTATTTAGTTTTCGAACTACTACACTTTAGCATGCCCCAAGAATATGGCTATTTCAGTCATTTAGTAATAAAGCTTTTTATAAAATTTACATATAATATTGCATCTACTGTATTTTATACTCACAGATTATATTTTTCCAATTCATCATTTATCTGCATATTTATTGCCATTGAAAAAACTAAATTCAGTTTTTATTTAAATGAAACAAAATGAACTTGCAAAAATGATATTGGAAGGATCATAACGACAGTTATTTATTGGATCTATATTAAGATGATTTTTATCACTTAGTTTTGTCTCACTCACAGTTTAGTGGTTTTGTTTCATAACTGAAACTGCTAACATAAATTTAATCACAATCCAAATACTGCTTTAATTAATTACAATAGGCTGTAATAAAGCATTTATTGTAATGTAAAGCATATTAGAATACTTAGGCTTCAGCTTGATATGCATCTAATACATATTAATAAACGTCATTAATTAATTTATGATTCACAGAGTCACTAGCACTACATTCGACATTTTCTCATCACTAGCATTTGCAGATACAGGTCAAGATTTTATGACAAAATATAGTGGATTTCTATTTTAAACATTTTTTTTATTTATATTTGTTAATTTCTACTTTAATTAAGTTTACACTCAACTGCTAATATTTTGTTATTTAGAGTTTATCTTTAAATTACTGATACATAATTTAATGATATACTATAAGGAAAATGAAACTTAGAAAACATTTTTATAATTTACTCAGATTTGATAAACAGGTGGGAAAAGCAAAAAATATATGTACTGAAACGATTAAGTTTAAAAAAAAATATTAAGTCGTATTTGGAAGATGGTCTGAGTTTCATAAGAAACATAGATTTCAGATTAATGTTTAGTGATATATTGTTTTTCTCTTTTTACAGAAATACATTATGTTTATAATAACAATTAACTTAAAATTATAATGTAACTTCCCAAATTGAATTTCATCTTTACAAAACAGCGAAAAACAAAGGATTAACAGAAACAAAAAGCTAATTAGACATAAATTTGACAGAATTACCTTACTATTAGATATAATAAGGAGTATTAGTAACCGATCATTTTATTTGTTTATTTACATTTCAATCCCTTTTTTACCACATAACTGATATATATCAATATGATGATAGCTCGATTTTTTGATATAAGTAATATCAGAAATGCGAGCAAATATCAGCTCGATTCAAATTGATATAAGTAATATCAGAGAAACTCTAAATTCTGAATATATGGCAACATAATATAAATATAATTTTCACTATAAAATTTTACCTGTAAACCGTAAAGATTGATTCATTGATTATTGATAATTTTGATGCAGGATGACGCAAATCTGCCTTAGCCGAATTCAGTTGTCAACATCACACGTTGATTTTGTGTAACCCAGAAAAATTTCAATTTTATCTGAAGTTTAGAATCTTGAGTTAAAAATATTACAATGCCTGATATTAATATCACTTCTGATGCTTCTGAAGTACCAAAAAGTGCTGCACAATTGAAAAAAGAGGCTAAAAAGAAAGAAAAACTTGAAAAGTTTAAACAAAAACAAGAAAAAATTCAATCGAAATCAGTGGATAAAACCCCAGTAATATAATTTAATTTCTTTTATAACAATTCAATCCAATTAATTACTGTAAGCTGTTTTTTTTCTTGGTTTATTGTGAAATTTTATCCACTTTTGCAGAAATGAAGAAGAAATAGTACACAGTGACAAAAGTTTGTTAATCTATTTGTATTGTATAAGAATTTATTTATTTTGTGTTGCATATAGGAATCACATTATTATTATACAAAGCAAGTTTAGCTTGTTTAAATTATAGGCTTTCATTAATAACAGGATGAAATTATTTTTTTATGCAAGTATCAACTCCTTTTTGTTAAAAGCTATGCAGTTAAGAAAGATCTGCTTTGATTTTGATAAAGTTAATGTACTTTTCAGCAAGCATTATAGTATTATTTTAAAATTCATTAATAAACAATAATTGTGATATTAAAACCTAAATAAACTGCTGAGATATTACATGTTTTGTGCAAAATATTTAATATATTTACATAAGTATTCAATTCATTTACTTATATTTATAAGTAAATTACTTATTATAACATATATGAAAAGTATAATTTCTAGTAATTTGTTGTGTAAAAAAGTGAGAATTATTTAATTTATGTATCTCTAAATTATGTTATGTAATTTTACTAGTGAAGATTTAGCTATGGAGCCATAGCACAAAATTTGTAACGTAAGTAACACTGACCTTTACTAAATAAAGCATATGCTTTAAAAAAAGAAAAAAAAAACATTCTATGTTGTGATACTGAGTAGGGATGAATTTAAAAAAATAGCATGAAGCATCTATTTTCATATTTTCTTCATAATTAAATGAGTAGAAAATGTATGCTTCAAAATAAGTTACCTGATTATATCTTATCTAAATCTTGAAATAATTTATTACATTAAAAGCTTGTGACTCATTTGTAATTTAATGTATAAAAAATGATAAATGTATAAAATTATTGTATTTATAACAGTAATATACAAAGAGAAAAAAAATTGTTTATGTGAACACAACAAAACTTCATTTGTATTTTTATTTTAAATTGATGTTTTCAAAAGTGAAAACATCAAACTTCTAAGTTATTTTCCTAAAATTTCAAATTTAGATTCACCTTTTTTTTTTTTTAAATAAAAAAATAAAAATAAATTAATAAAAAAAAACTATGATGTATAGCATTGCACATTTAAAATTTTGATGTTAATTAAACTCTAATTGGATGCATTAGTTCAACTAATTAAACTCTAAACTGCTATCAAATTCCATACAAATTAAAAATTATATAAGACAAACTCTTGCAGATTGAAAATTGTCATATGGAACAATCCTTTCTTATAGTGATTTGTTTTATTTAGTCATTGCATTTGTTTGTAAAATATCTGAATGGAGTTACAATTTAATATTTTTTTTATGACAAATAACTCCAAGCATGATCTTTTTTTTTTTTTTTTTTTGAATGTAAATGGAAATTAAAAATCATAATAAAATTAAATTTAAGAAGTAATGAGTTGTATTGATTAAATATTTTAATATTATATATATTATATAAATATAGTCTTTTATATAAATAATTAATTACATTTATTATTATTAATATTGTATTGGTAAATAAACTTTGTTAATTGAATATTATAATCCACTATAATTCTGTATATGATGTAAGTAACCAGTAACACCAATTAAAATATTTTTTAGTATTGATTATATTCAAATTTTTGCTGAAATATTGCATTTTTTAATGGACAATCAAGTAATTTTGATATATATTTTTCTTTTAATTTTGGACTAAATATTTTATAAGTAATTTTTTTTTTTTTTTTTTTTTTTTTTTTTTAGCAAATAGCTTATGTTTATATTTTACTTTATTTTTTTTTTAGCCTACCTTACTTAATTTTCAATATTATAATTTCAACTCAACTATAAATATTAAATAATAAAAGAATAATAATAGAATTTTGGTAACACAAACTGTTTAAAAATGTAGGAATTTTTTCATATCTTTTTGTGACTAAAATAGCAATTTAAAATATAATTTTCTTTAATTATTAACAGTATGAATAGAAATGTGTTTATTGGGATTATATAATTAAATCATTTATTTACTTTTTAGAAAAAACCGAAAGAAAAAAAAGATAAGGAAGTATTGATATACGATAAGAATATTATTCCTGGAGAGAAAAAAGGTTGGTAATTTTGTATTTAAAAGTAAAATAGAGCATAATTTTTAATACATTATATTTTTTTAATTTATTGTTGAAAATTACATATAATGAAATATTATTTATTAAGAAAATGAATATTTTTCATTTTTCCTTTTTAAATTAAAAATTTTGATTGCTTAAGATAAAAAGAAATTACACTGTGTTCATGTATTTTTAACCATTTATAACTTAATATTTCATAACTGTCTGAGATTAAACAGATTTTCCTCTGTAAAAATTATACCCATTAATAATACACATTTTGAATTTAAAGAAAAGAAAACATTTTTTTATCTTTTTTGATTTCATAGGCAATATATATTACAATAAGTCTATTTCATTTTTTAGCTGTTAATATTTTATATAGACTATTTGAATTTTATTATTTTTCTTTTTAAAATATTTTTTAACTCTTGTTTTACAAAATGTTTTATAAAAAAATATGCTTTATAAAAAATGAAAATACTAGTGATAAAAGAAATTTTCCTGCAAGGGAATGTCTTCCATCACTTTTTTAAATAAAGGATGATTAATTGTTATAAGAAAAATTTACTACCATTTATAAAATTTCATCAATGATGTTTATTGTTGAATATTTATTGTATCAGTTCTGTTATTAAGGATTAATATTCTCATAAAAATATTCAATTTATGAAAAATATTTTCTTTACATCAATTCACTTTATCTGGCAGACATGAATTCATTATTAAAGTTCTTATTGCCTCATAAAATATTTCATTTGAAGAATGATAAGAATGAAAAAATGTTTTTTGTGAAATAAAAAAAATTTATTTGGCTGTGATGTTAAAACACTCTCAAAAATAGATGTCTCAAAAATTCATTACTTTTTTAATTTTATTGTGCTCTAATTTTTTAAATCGTGTAATTAAAATTATATTTATGTATTTTTTAGTTTTTGTGAAATCATTTTTTGTTTTATGAATTATTAAAAACAAATATTTATAATTTTCAGATATATCTGGTCCTATGCCTGATGCATACAGTCCAAAATATGTTGAAGCTGCTTGGTATGCATGGTGGGAAAAGTCAGGCTTCTTCAAGCCGGAATATGGAGTATATTATATATTTTTTATTTTTAAAATAGTTTCATCAAATGAAAACTGAATAAGAATGCTTTTTTCAAAAATATTTTCTAAGTTAATTAAAAATATAATCATATATTTCTTTCATTAACAGTTTCATTGGAAGTTTATGCTAAAAGTATTTTTTAAGTAAAAAAAACTAGGTGAGAACAGGTTTATCTCAATTTCCAATTTTTGCACCAAGTGCAGTGCAGGTGTCTTACCAACCTAAATTAGGTCATAGCTGCATACAATGTCCAGTTACCAAATACCTATCATGCTCAAACTTCAATTGCAACTGGATGCTATTTTAAACTTCAAATATCAAAATTTTTTAATCTTTCATTATAATTATCGCTATAAAAATATTAAAATGCTGATAACTGAAAACTAATTTCACAAAGATTACATAATAAAAAACAAATGGAAACTAACTATCACACAGTCTACAACCAGGCAGTGAAACTAAATCTGTAACATAAATAAAATCCATTTTTAAAATAGCTCAAATTTTAATTAACTGGGCAGTGGTTCCCACCTTAAAAAACACTTTAGCACCAATTTAAATCAAGCAATAAAAATAACTCTTAACTGTAAATGAACATTCTTATAAAAACTAGGCTTTCAAATTAATCAACATTACCAGATTAAATAAATCTAAATAAAAATATAGGAAATGTTTATAAACAATACTTAATGTATAATTAATTAATTATAAACAATACATTATTTTTAATTAATTAATTATATATTATATTAAACAATACATAAAATAAAATAATTAACCTATTTATTATTTGCTGAATTATCAGCTCCAGTATGCCCTATGTTCTCGGAATCATTACATGGCCATATATATTCTACAAGAAAATAATGATGAAAACATCATGAAAATAATTTTTTTTATAAACTTTTAAACTAAATTTTACTTAAAAAATTTAAATAAAAAATTCATTGTAAAGTAATATTAAAAAAATTTCAAAATATAAGCATTAAATCAAATCTTGAAATGTAATCAAATATAAACAAATTACTAATCAAATGCTTCAAGAATTACTGGCAAATGAAACAAATTTCTCGTATGTAAACTATGACGTTACATTATACAATGAAAATTACATCTTACAAACATAATTTGTCACAGTAAGTCCCTTTGGTGCATTTTATCAGCTGCACTGGTACCTTTTCTTTAATCATTTTTCATTATGGCTGTTGGAGTAACACTATAATTGGTTTTGAAATATTTTGAAGAATTTCTAATTATCAGATTCTTATACAAACATATTTAGTCTCTAATAAAATGTTATATCTAGAAATATTCCTTTTACTTTGTATGTACAATATATTTTTAAGTATTGTAAGAGAAAATCATGGGTGCATACATGTATACTCATGTTATAATGCCCCCAAAATAATTACTCATGTGAATAATGGTTTTGGGGGCTTTATTGTAGTTAATTCAATTTTTCCCAAACTTAAACAAAGAAATGTGATTAGTTACATTTTTTAAATAAATACCATGCTTTTTAGTTTAGAATAAGTTGCATTTTAAATATGCATTTGATTTGAAGTATTTATTTAATGTTATATTTTTTATGTCACCATTTGTAGCAAATATTTTTATAACATGCTTTGAAAATATTATTTTAAGCTTAATAAATTCTTGTTAAGAACAATAAAATGAAGTTGAGAAAATTATGAAGATATTTATTCAGACTGAGAAATATACATAAAAGTATATGCAAATTCAATGTTTAAAATGATTATAAAAAATCATAGTTGAGAATTTTGATTTTAATTACAAGTTTTTAACTAAATAGTTAATAACTCTAGTTATTTTTGAGGAATAATATTGTCATTGTAAATTACATATTTGTATTTATTCTTAAAAGATGTTAAGCAACAGAAAAGAAAAAAGTGAAAATTTTTTTCTACAAATTATTCTCAATAGAATTACAATGCAAAGTTTGTGTTTAACAGGTCATTTGTATGAGAATATGATTTATTTGATTTTATTGTCATTGAATATTGCAGTTTAGTTTCATATTTTACCTGTCAAATTACTTTCGTTCTTTAATGCCGTCTTTCTTAAAATGATTTTGTTATACATATTTAAAAAGTGATCTATGTAATTTTCTTTGTTTTTTGTATGAAGTTATTATATTAAAATCAGAATTTTTTTAAACTTATAACTACATTTTTTCTATTCTCAGGGTAGAGACTTAACAAATGTTGATGAAAGTAATAAATTTGTCATTGTCATTCCACCTCCAAATGTTACTGGAAGCTTACATGTAGGTCATGCTTTAACAAGTGCAATTGAAGATTCAATTACTAGATGGTAATATCTTATTTTGAATTTATTCTTATCATCTGTGATTAGAATTGAAATTCTTTTGCTTTCTATTACATATGTATTTTATTCAGTTTTTATATAAAAATTCTTTATTTGTACTTTGATATTTGTTTAAAATTTCAATTTAATATTCATTTAAAATGCACTATTTTAAGTATATATTAAAGATTTTTCTTATCTGTATTAAATCATCTAATTAACTTTGGATTCTAATTATTATTAAATTTTCTCATTTTTGTCATTAGATCATTTTTAATATGAGTTAAAATATTGTTCAAATTAAACAATTATTTATTTGCTTTTGTTTATTGGAAAAATGATTTTACTTTATCTTTTATTTTTTGCCAAAGGAACAGAATGAAAGGAAAATTAACACTATGGAATCCTGGTTGTGACCATGCTGGAATTGCTACCCAAGTAGTAGTTGAAAAGAAAATTTGGAAAGAGCAACAGAAGAGAAGACATGATTTAGGAAGAGAAAAATTTATTGAAGAAGTCTGGAAATGGAAATCTCAGTAAGAATTAAAGAATTCAATTATCAAGCTTGAAATTTTCCAGCAGAAAAGCTTTATTTTGCTAGATTAGATGATATATTTCTCACACACAGAGATCGAAATTATTGTTATTAATTACTGTATATTTTGTTTGATGACGAAATTTTTGTTGTGCTCAGGATTATTACTTAAAATGAAAATACTAATTATTTTAAAACTTAATTTTCTTAGTAATAGTATTCAGATCTCCTGTTGTATATGTAAGCAAAATTTTAATATGTTTGTATTATTATTATTTTTGACAATTCATCAATCATTTTTACTAAATTCTTATAAAATATACATTTTATTCTCGATAAACAAACATGTATAATTTTATAAACAAACATGTATATTTAATTCTTGATAAATAAAACTGTATAAATATTATTTAAATATTTTTGTTATTAGCTTTATGTATTTATCTACACCAATTTTGCTTGTTTATTTAGAAAGGGGGATAGAATTTATGAGCAACTAAGACTTTTAGGATGTTCTGTTGATTGGGATAGAGCGACATTTACAATGGACCCTGTAAGTTAAATTTTCTTTAGTAAATATTAAAATAAGTAAATTAACTACTATTATTAAAGTAACGTATTTCACTCAAGGTCATTATTTATTAAGTTTTAATAACTAACAAACATAGTACTTTTTATTTAAATTTTTCATATTATAATTATTTAGGGATTTTTTAAACATTTTTTGTGTAGAAAGTTATTGAAATTTATTTTTTATTATATTATTTAGTCTTAAATTTTATTACGTTTAGATTGAATAATAATTTATTACTGTTCATTTATTATTGTTTGCAAAATGTTTCTAAGTGGGCAAGGAAAATATTAAATAATCAATTAAATATTTACTGTATGCAATTTTATAAAAATGTCAATTTGTAAAAAAGGTTAATTTGAATAATTTGTGATATACAAATACATATTAATATAATGTATTCAAAGAATTTGTAACAAACACAGACAGAGGTAAGTCTATATTTTCATACATATCCAAATAAATTTTAATGTATAAGATTTAATGAATGTAAAAAAAGTTATTTGCTGCGTATATAATGAATCAAAATGATAAAAATGGTACATATTGTACAAATTTTATGACAACAAACACAAATGTGCAGAGAAAGAATGAAATTCCAACTATCATAACAAAGTAAAATAGAATGCTTTCTTTACTTTTAATAAATAAAAACAACTTTAGACATCACCAGTAGATTTAATACAAAGTAGAGTGATTATGTATTGATACATGAAATTTGTAATTGTGAGGCATACTCATAATTTAAACGATTAAAAATATTTTTCTTCAGATTATCTTATTGTTCGAAAAAGCCTCTAGTGTTGTAGGTTGTAGTTATTAAAGGATTTATGTTAGGATGCAAGTTTAGTAATTTCTTATAATGAAAACCCTCACTTTGAAGATGTTTTACAATGTCATTCCACTTGGCATAGCATCATCATTCATTAACAAAAAATTAAAATTCACTGAGGATATTTTTTATCTTTTTTTTTGCACGAAAGCATAATTTCTAAATATTAAAATAAAGTCTATACATTGATTCAGAAAGAATCATTAATAAAGAAATACCTCTCCCTGAAACACCTTCATAATTAATTTTAAATTTCTATATTATATTGTATGCTTTAAAAACTAATGTTTGTGTACTTTTTTTCTTTTTTTTTTAAGTTTTAATTGAAAAGTTGTCCAGATTTTTTTAAAGAGAAAGAAAATATTGACTTAAGCCAATTATAAGAAAGTTGTATTTTGTGTGAATGCTTTATTATTTATTTGTTTAAAGAAATTATGAAAATTAAAAAAATAGAGGCTTCTAAACTTTTCATTTTTAAATTAATAATGAATGCCTGTGATCATTTTTGCCTCATCGTGAGCATTTCTGCTATTTTTCCTTTATTTTGTTCTTAAACATGGATTTAAACATTTATAAACTGCTAAAAGTGATAAAGCCATGTAAACATATATTATTTTTTAAGCAATATGACCAAAAAAGTTTTTCTAAGCAATATGACTAAAAAGGTTTTTCTTATCAACCTTCAATTGTAAGTTAATCATACTAACATGATGAGTTTGGTATTTTTTTGCATTTGTACATTATATATTTTTATTTTTTTTCAAAGAAAATGTGTGTAGCTGTTACTGAAGCTTTTGTCAGGTTGCATGAAGATGGTTTGATATACAGAGCTAACAGACTTGTCAACTGGTCATGCACTTTAAAATCTGCCATTTCTGATATTGAGGTATTTATTTGCTTAATGTAAATAATATTGTTGTTGTAAAATGTGGAATCAGTAACTAAAAACAAAATAACCTTCATAAAAATAAATAATTTATTTAATCCATCCTTTATAGGTTGATAAGTTAGAATTGAGTGGAAGAACTTTACTTTCTGTTCCTGGCCATCCAAATAAAGTTGACTTTGGTGTTTTAGTATCATTTGCATATCCTGTTGAAGATTCTGGTGAGAAATATTCTGTTTTTTCTTTTTTTTTTTTTTTTTTTTCAAGACATTTTGAAAGTTTCTTTGTTTTTTTTTCTAAGCTCTTTTAATTATACAAATTTGATATAAATTTGTTAGGTATTTTGTAAATTTAAAATGAATTTTTTACTATATAAACTAGTACAATTAGCACTAATGTATGTTTTGAAATGTATAATAATTTTATTATTTGTAATTTTACTTTTCTTGCATGATAGCCATTAAAAGTTTTATTTAATATTTCTTTTAAAATTTTTTTTAATGATTTTGT
The DNA here is from genome assembly GCA_030067965.1 of Latrodectus elegans. Taxonomy (NCBI): domain Eukaryota; kingdom Metazoa; phylum Arthropoda; class Arachnida; order Araneae; family Theridiidae; genus Latrodectus; species Latrodectus elegans. Next base: position 14,335,242 of record CM057812.1, read on the forward strand.
GATTTAAAGTTCTTTGTGATAACTCTGATTCTTGATGATTTTTATTTTGTTTTGTTAAATTTGTGCCTTTAAATTATCTTATTAATATACTAAAGAATATTTTTTCAATAATTGTCCATTCTACATTGTATGTAATTTTATTTCATAAACTTTTCACTAATTAAAGTGTAATTTATCCTAAGTTGTGTTCTTTTAAGTAATCAGAAGCTGAGGAAATTGAAACTTGAAAGCATTTTATTTTATATCATATTTGCTTCTTAATTATTGCTTTTTAATATTTGTTTGATAATAAATGTCATGGTGTTATTTCTTGCACATAATAAAAATGTAGATGAAGAAATTATTGTGGCAACTACTAGAATTGAAACCATGCTTGGTGATACTGCTGTTGCTGTCCATCCTAATGATGCTAGATATAAACATTTACATAATAAATTTGTGAAGCATCCATTTTGTTCCAGACGAATGCCTATTATTTGTGATGATTTTGTTGAAATGGAATTTGGAACTGGTAATATTAATTCTTTAATTTTTTTATCTTAAATATTTAAGTTTTCTTATCAACTTCTAACATATTTCAATTAAAACATTACTTAGGTGCTGTAAAAATAACACCTGCACATGATCCAGCAGATTATGAAGTAGGGTTGCGTCATAAACTGCCCTTTATTAATATTCTGAATGATGATGGCACATTAAATAGCAATTGTGCAGACTTTGCCGTAAGTTATAGATTTTCCTTTATTTGTTATATATTATAAAATAATTTTATGATTTAATGCACTGCTTTAAAAATGTAGTTTACTTAATAAATTAATTTTCATTATATAAAGTTCCATGACGGAATTAATAAATTCTTACATGCCTTTAACATATTCTGTTTCATTTTTATATTTCTATATTTCTCATTAGTAAAATTCTTCTAATATTAGAACCACATTAAAGTACCTTTAAGCTTAATGCAAAATTCTTAAGTCTGTATAACATTTCTTATGATATTAAACATGCTATTTTCTGTAGCAATGAATTTTCAATACGTTATTAAAGTAATAAACAGTTTCTCATAAGTTGTATATTTTGCAAAAGGGATTACACTTCTGTGAAATTTGAAACTTATAGATTTTTAATACATACTGTATATAATTTAAGGTAATATATTTAATTTTTATTAAGAAATATTTTTTTGTATACTGTTCTTTGGAATGTGTGTGTAACTGTATAATTAAAATTTTAAATTGATTTCCAATCTTAAGAGTTTTACACATTAATAATGTTCTTAGTGATACTCGTAAGGCTTTGAACAATTTACAATAAATTGCTCTTTGTTCTCCTTTATACCAATATATTTATATTTATCTAATAATAGTATATTTATATTAATAATAATTTAATTAGTCAATATATTTATATATTAATCTAATATTTAGAGATATTAATTGTACTCTGATTTTTCAATGTGATATTTTTTAAAATTAGATTTTGTATGCATAGGATATTTTGCGAATCAATTTATTGCAGTCAAAATTTTATTGAATATTATCACAAATTTTATGAAAAAATCATTGTAAAGTAACATGAGACAACTAAATTAAAATAATAAAAATTAAAGCAGCTTATCAATCTATCAAAATTATAACATGTGTTATTGTGTGACATTCACAAATCATAAAAAACATTCTTTTATTTTGACCCCTGACTGGATGTGATTATTTGCAGGATCATCTCTGTAGAATTGGAGTGAAGGATTCCTTAAACAGTAATTTCTATGATAATCATCATGATTTTTGAACATATAAAAATCTATTGCACTATCTCATTATGAGGACGTTGCTAAAAAGCATTGAAGAGTCTGTGAACTAATGACTTAAGTGCTAAATATTTGGCATTTCTAAAGCAAATAAAAATTATATTTTAAGAATACCTGTTAATTGCATCTGATTTTTGTAAATATGCACTTGGGTTCTTTGAAGTTTATTTTCAATTCTGTTATATGAATCTTAGAATTCAATATTCAAGAATAAGTTCATCTTAATTAAATTAATTTCCAAATCTAATTATTCTATTTCTCTTGTTTTGGTGGGAGTCTTAATTTTATTGCAGTGTGTTTCGCTACACTTTAATTTATCTAATAATTTAGTCTTTAGCATCTTAAAATTTATCTTTAAAAATTCTAAATCATTTTGAATTTTTAGAAAGTTTTAATGTAATTTTTAATTTGTAAAATATCAGCAATTTATGTGTTTTTCTTGGTATGTGTTTCATTAAATTAACTGCATAAAAAATAATGAAAACCTTAGAATTTTCCATTTTAAAAACATTAAATGTAAATTTATTTTCTTTTAAAATACCATAAAGTTACAAAGAATATTTTCTTAATTGCATGGTTCATAAACTATTGTATGAATTTTTGAAATTAAATTCTGTAGGTATAAATTCCTTGCAAATAACCAGGGATTTTTTTTATAAAACTATAGTTACATTTTTTTAAATAATTATAATTTTAAAAATCCATGCAAATATATACTTCCTTTACTAAATTAAAACCTTATGTTTCTTTATGAATTCATAATGAATTCATTTATGAATTGATTTACATTCAAGCTAAAATATTTAATTTTAGGGAATGAAGCGTTTTGAAGCCAGAACTAAAGTCTTAGCTGCTTTGAAAGAAAAAAATCTATATAGAGAAACAAAAGATAATCCAATGATTGTTCCAATTTGCAGGTACACACATTCAATCATAATTAAATTGCTTACACATATTTTATAAATTACTTAAAATTTAAGTTACTTTTATCAATCAATATACTTAGTTTATATTAGCTCTTGATTATATTTTTAATTTTGCCTGTATATAATTTGGATCTCGAAATAATTTTGAATATTATATAAAATTTTTAAAACAAATCATAATCCTTGCATTTATAGTGTCTCTAATATTATACTTTAAAAATAATGATTGCTTTGATTTATAATGATATGAATGTTTGTAGTTACTTGCATGCTTTTTGCCTTTTAGGGTATATTTTATAATTAAATTTATAATATGTGTATTTTTAAAAAACATTGTATAATTTTTATGAAACATAAAAACTTTTTTAGTAAGTACTCATTAAAAGTACTTTTTCCTTATTGTAATTTGATTTAGAATTTAATTTGTTATTTTCATTTTACATATTGAATTATTTCTACTATTATTTTATCAGCAAGCTTATCTATAATTTAAAAATTCAAAATAATGCAAAATTTGAATGTCTCTAATAACATGTTGTAGAATTACATTTTTAAAAATAAATGTTTTTTGAAAGTAAAATATAGACAACAATTTTTCATAATAATAAGATATTGGTTTCATTATTTTTGCTAAAATGACAAAATACCCACTTTCGAATTAAATCATTACTTTATATAATCAAACAGTAAATTATTTGAATAGTAATATTAGTTGAGCAATAAAATAATTATAATTAATAATTATTTTATTGCTCATTATAATTAATAATGACTATAGTTATAATTTTTTAAATTAGCGCTCCATTAAAGTAAAAAAAAATATCCTTTTTAAGGTAAGATCTTGATGTTATATTTGTAGACAAAAGAGAAAATAATAAAGGGAAATTTTCATCAATTTTTTTCAAAACATTTGATGAAAATTAATGGAAAAAAATAAGAGGTTATTAATGACTTAATCTATGTGTTTGTTTTCAAAATGTGTAATATTGCATTCTTAACCATCATTCCATACTATTCATTTCTACTGATTTCTTTTATTTCTCAAATATATTCTCATAAATTTTAAAAAGTGTGTGTACCCTTTTATAATAAAAATAGCTTGGAATCATAAATATTAGTTAAAAGCTTATCAATTAAAAATTATATCATAAATATTAGCTTTTATATTAATTAAAAGATATGCATTGTGTGTAGATTTATAAGCAAAATTAATAATATATGTTATTTTGTTAATATATGTTATTATATTAGGTACATTGATTGCAATTTTCTTTCATTTTTCACATTTTTTCTATTCTAATAAATAATTTCATAAGACTATTTTGTCTTCTAATACATGCTTATGAATGAGTGATTTTTTTTTTGCAGTCGTTCAAAAGATATTGTTGAGCCAATGTTAAAAGTACAATGGTATGTTAAGTGTGATGGAATGGCTGAAAAAGCTGTTGAGGTAAGTTAACAGTTTGCTTCAATAATTCTTAATAAGCATTTGTAATTTTCGAATTTTTATAACATGTTTGAAAAATAATATTAGTTATTAAAATTATTTATTTTTAAAATAATTTTCCTTTAAGGCTGTTAGAAATGGTGATTTGAAAATATATCCTGAACTTCATATTAAAACATGGAATCATTGGCTTGAAAAAATAAGGTAAAATATTTGCACCAAGTACATTGCAATGTATGTAAAAAAAAAAAAAAAAAAAACATATTTTAAGAAAGATTAGTTTTCCTTGCTGATGAATATCCAATCATTAACTTTATTATAAATTCAAAATTTTGTTGAGTTATTTTATATTAATAGACCTTTTTTTACTCTAGGGATTGGTGCATTTCAAGGCAGCTGTGGTGGGGTCATAGAATACCAGCTTACTATGTAACTATTGAAGGCATGCAGGAGTGTGGTGATTCAGTAATTGAAAATTTATATTTTTTATATTTTTAGTTTTTAATTACTATTATATAATACATGTTTTGAAGTTATGCACTGATACATATGCACACACACACCATCACTCACACACATATATATGAATTGTGTACAACTTGACCTCTTTACCTTTTAGTGAAATTTTCAGAAAATAAACATGTATGAGTGATTGTTCAGTTGCCGATAAATCAGCTTCTTGATGTTTTTGGTAAAAAGTTTACTTATAATTTAGTGAGTTTCTGTTTAATCTTGACAATCTCTATTCAATCTAATTCCATTTAATTTTAAAATATATAAATATTTTTCAAAGAATTTTATTCAAATCTTTCAGTTTATTGATTTTTTAATTCAGAGAGCCTGAATCGGCAAACAAAACTTAAAATTCCTTTTGTCATTTGCAAGTTATAAATTTCATGATTTGCTTCATCATAGTTAATGTCATTAGTATTAGAATGTATTATTTTCTATGTCATCCAGCTTATTGTAAAAGCAATACTTTTTGAATAACATCCCACTACCTGCTCTGCAATTAAAATTATTCCACATTTTGTTTTAATCAACAAATTGAGTTGTATACATGGTGCATAATACTAGCATATTTGATTTTGATACAATTATATCAGCCAAACAGTTTCTCATAGATATTGTAAAAATTGAGTTGGTTTGTTTGTAGAAGATGATGAATTGAAATGATAGAAAAGTAAAAATAATAAATAAATAAAACTTTTTTTTTTAAGTTAAAAATATATTTCATAATCACAGGTCTCTAAGCAGTCATAAATTGGCCAGCAGTATCTGTTTGCATTTTTTCCCCTTCTATGTATAACTCAAAGCTTTCCTTTAAAGTTTTATTTTTTAAAAAAATTGACTTATATTCAAGTATATGTGATATAAATATATCAGAATAATCTTGGTTCTTAGTAAAAATATTAATTTTAATTCAAATTTTATTACAAAGAATTTTTTATTTTAAAATCCTAAAATTGATAGAGGTTTTCTGCTAAGAATTTGAAATTATAGTAGACATTTTCATGAGTTGAAACATTTCACTCTTTAAGAAATATTCACTTTTTCAAAGAAAAAAAAAACTGTTCTTAAACTGTCTACTTACTTGTTCTTGATTTCACCTGCTTGTTTTTTATGCTATATATTAAAAATAATTATGCTATAAATGAAGCTTTATTATAAAAACGCAATAAAAAGTGAAAATATAAGTTTATATTGATCTCTTAATGAAATGTATTATTTGCTAAATGTTCTTTAATAAGAAAAGGCATAATTAAAACATTTAGTATGTTTTGATTTTATTACTTTGACATATATTATCTATATACGTTAAATTTGAATAATACACTAACAATTTTGAACTTGTATGAGAAAGAATATAGAAATAAGTAACAATATATTTTTAATAAAATTTAACTGTAGTTTTTTTTCTGCATTTAAGATAAATGTATTTCACATTGTAAATTTACACCTTAAAGCTACTATAAATGCAATATGTTAATCTTATTAATTTTGTTATTTTTTATGTACAACATATAAAATAAAAAATTAATATTTCAAATTATTAAAGTATTTATATATTAAATTAACATTGTTTATTTTACTGAATTTAGTCTTATATTTATATCTAGGAATCAGATAATGAACGCTGGATAAGTGCTAGAACTGAAGAAGAAGCACTTGCAAAAGCTTCTAAAAAATTCAATGTGCCTCCAGAGAAAATAAGTTTGAAACAAGGTAATAAAACTATATTGATTTATATGTGAAAAAAAATTACATTTATCAAAAATTTTATTACCTTTTCTTTTAAACATTTAATAAAAATCATATTTTTTATGCAAACTTCATTCACATACATTATAAAGCAAACTTTTGCTAAATATATTTAATAGATCTGATCATATTGTTATTAATCATTTAAATTATTTTGAAAATTGATTTATTATCTAATTAATAAAAATATTGCTTAAAAATAATATATATATATTTCACATACAAATAATATATGCCTTTGGTTATATAGCATTTTGGAAGTTTCTGAGCTGCCTTCTTTAATGAATAATTATGTATTTGAAAAAAATGACCTACAATATTTACAGATTTTTGTAAATATTTTGCAAATTTTATAATATTTTTATAAGTTTAATAATATTTTTCCTTGAATTGAGATTTATATTTAGTTTAGGAAATGTAAAAATTATTGTTGAAAGTAACCCCAAAATATCTTGGGAGTCCACCATTTGACCACAATTTTCTTAATGTCCAGCTCTACTCTATATGTTAATAGAAAATTCATAACAATTATTTATTGAAAAAAAATAATTATAATTAATATTTCATCTTAATTTTCTTCATAAATGTGTTTTGCAAAAAAGAAAAAAAATCATTATAGTATGATTTTTTAGTGCATGCTCTTTGAAATTGATATTTAATTTATCAAAAAATTATTTTCTATGTTTATTGTGCCCACACATGTATTAAAAGAATTTTTAAAGAGTAAACTTTTCTTTAAAGTATATATTTAAAAAACTTTAACAAGGTATTTATAATGTAAGTTGTGCAAATCTTAAATTCCTTAAACCTTTTGGAATTTTTATGTTTGTTATATAGAATCTTTATTTTTTGAAAATCATTGTAGACGAAGATGTTCTTGATACCTGGTTTTCATCTGGGCTTTTTCCATTTTCCATATTTGGATGGCCTAACGAGGTATGCCATTTTTCAAATAATTGCTATGATTTCTAAGTTTTTTTCATCTTTTGTTTGGATTATTTTTAAAAATAATATAGTGTTTCTTCCCATTTTTTCTTTATTTTATATTTTAGAAACATATTTCATCCTTCATTTTTATACCACAAATATCATTAAGGAAATGCAAGTATATGTAACTATTTCATTTTATGCAATCAGTGTTGCTTTTTCTTCTAACTCACACATTTGTTAAATTTGTTTACATATTTATATACTTTACGTAAATTATTTAAATAAAAGTATATACAAATTATTTTACACACTCACATTTAAATGCTAATTTAAAAACTTTTAGACGCAATTATTTTAAGTTGAAATGTTTCATTTTCCTACATCTTTAGACTGTGGACTTGAAAGCTTTTTATCCAGGGACTCTCTTAGAAACTGGTCATGATATTTTATTTTTCTGGGTAGCTAGAATGGTTATGTTAGGAACTCAATTGATGGGGCAGCTACCATTCAAAGAAGTACTGAATTATTTATTTATTCTAGTATTAAGATATTATAATTTTCATTTGATGCTTTCATTCAACAATGTATATTTTTAGGTGTTTTTGCATTCCATTGTAAGAGATGCCCATGGAAGAAAAATGAGCAAATCTCTAGGAAATGTGATTGATCCTATCGATATGATTAATGGAATCTCATTAGAGGTATGATTTATTTATATCTTTACATAAATTAACTTTTTTTTCATAAATCAATGTGTAAATTGTTAAATGTATTAAAATGGAAAAAATCTGAAAATGGTTTTGACATTATTTTTGCTATAAATTGTGATCCATTAATATAACTAGATGCTTTAAACTTTAAATCTATCTTATTATTATAGTCCAATATTATGTTTTGAAACTTAAAATATACATAGTACATACAAAAAATTATCTTCTCAGAATAAGAAAATATATAAATGTGTACTTATATATATATGTGTGTGTGTGTGAGTGAGAGAGAGAGAGAGAGAGAGAATATTTCAAGATTTAATACTTTTTGTTAAGTGCTTAATAATATTATTTTAAATGTTTAAAAAATATTAATGTGTATTTAAAACAAAAACAAATATTAAATATTTAGTTATTATCAAATGTGTTATTATTTTCTTGAATTATAAATTATACCATTCACAAAACTATCTTTGATATTAAATTTTTATTCCTTCTCTCTGTTTATTTTGATGTCAATGTATTAAAACAATGGTTATTAAAATGTTTTAATTTTCTTATTTAGTTTCATATTTCAATTTACTTTTACTATGAAGTTTTGTAAATAAAAATATTTGAATATCGTATTTAGCTTATTTTAAAAATGTGTTTAATGAAGTTTGGTAAACTTAAGCAATTGATACTTGATTAATAAAAAAAATATAATTCATTGGAAAAGTTGAATTTCACAATTTTTTTTTTAACATGCATTGTTTTAAAAAAAAATTAACTTAATTTCACAGGCTCTCCATGAAACTTTACTAAATTCAAATCTAGATCCAAAAGAAGTAGAAAAAGCAAAAGCTGGACAGAAGGCAGACTTCCCAAATGGAATACCTGAATGTGGAACAGATGCTCTTAGATTTGCATTATGTGCTTATACTGCGCAAGGTAAAATTATTTGTTCATTAAATTTATTTGATTGTTCATGAAAGTAAGGAAGTTAAAAAAATATATGATTCTAGCTTTATATTTTTATATAAATAATAGAAAAGTTTGTTGTTTTTGCATGTCCTGTTCAAAAGTATATCATAGATATTTTATATAATTAAATGAATTCATTCAGAATTTTAATGTATTGTTATATAAATGATTTATGAATGCTAACATTTTTTACTTATTCCCGCTTCTTTTTTGACCTTATATTGTTATTTGATTTTTGAAATTATTTATTTTGAAATATTTATCTGTTTCTATAGGAAGAGATATAAATTTAGATATTAATAGAGTTGAAGGATATCGTCATTTCTGCAACAAATTATGGAATGCTACAAAGTTTGCCTTGATGACTTTAGGAAGTGATTTTGTTCCTAAACCAACATTTTCAGTAATATTTTGTTTACTTATATGCATTGGGCTCATATTTCATGTTTTCTAATATTTTAATATTAACTAAAATACTTAGAACATTTAGCCTAATTATTATTATTATGTTGTCTTTATGAATACACATTATAGTAAGTCTTTGTTTATTTTATTTCCTCCTAATTAATATTCATCTTTCATTCAATATTAGCTACACAATGAGAAATTTATTATTATAATATCTTATGTGTACAATTAATCTATTTTTAAGCATTATTTTATGTACATTTATTAATTATAATTTCTTAGTTAGTTTAGGTAAATTGAGTAAGTATGATTAGAATCAATAAATATTGCATCATCAAAGAGAATGGTTGCTAGAAATATTAAGAAAAATTTTAACTATTAATTAAAGCAAATAAAATACAACTTTTTTAATCAGCAAGCTAAACAAACTATATACTTGAACAAGAGATCAAAGAAACAATCTATAACAAAATTAACTGAAAGAAAAATATAAACTTTTAACAACAAAATAAATTTTTGAGTTAGAGAAACTGAAAGGTAATTTAATTACTGATTTGATATTTTCCATCATGCTTATCACTGAACTAAAGAAGTACATTCAATTTTAATGTTTAAAAAAATGTTTTATATATATATATACAAAACATTAAAATGAAATGTACTTCTTTAGTTCAGTGATATATATATATATATATATATATATATATATATATATATATATATATATATATATATATATGTCCCTCCCTTTAAATGAAAATATTTATGAATACAAGATAATGTTCCTTGAAAATATTGTGAAACATTATGTCAAAGCAATATTTCTAGGTATTTAAAATATACCTTACATATTGTGAAAATTAGAAATATGAGCAAATTTATGTAAATGATTTTTTTTCAATTATTTCTTAATATTTCTCCAAATAAAATAAGTCCAGCATAAAATAGTGAATAATATTCTCAGAAGCATTTTTTTAATTCAGTGATTACTTATTTTATATCTATTTATATTTTTAATGTGATAAAAATATTTCTTATAATTTATTAAATTTGATGTTCTTTAAAAATTAAAAAAATTATATGTATATTATATCATTAAATTTTTTTTATAATTTACTATCAAGATTTTGTTTTAATGTATGCATGTTAAAATTCGATATGATTCTCGCCTTTTAATTTTTTATCTGTAGCTATTTGATCTAGTTAAATATTATTTTTTTTATTTAAAAATGATATTTAACTTAAAACTTTCATGGCTTGTTTAATTATTTTCTTTGGTGAAAGAGTTGGTATTTATTTTAAGTATAAATTTTTATTATTAGCTGTAATTTTTCATTTTATTCCCACAGCATGTTCTCTGTTTGCTGAAAAAAACTATTTGTAATCATGAATTTAAAAAAAAAAATAAAATTTTATGTAATAATTTATAGAAAATTGAATTTTTAAAAGACCTGAGGAAAATCACATCTAATTTTTTTTTGATTACACCTAATTGTATGGTAATTGAATAAAGTCACATATTTGTTTATTTCTCATTTCGTTTTATAATATCTGATCTCAAAAAGAAATATTTTTTTATATATATTTATTTGTTTTCATTTTTGTATTTATGTATATGATAAATTATATTAACATCACGTTATTTGTGCTTTCTAAGTTGTACAATATCACAAATTAGGAATGTTATTTTTTAAAATCGGCATTTATGTATAGAAAACTTTTTGGTGTATTCCATTCTTTATTTTTGTAATCAAGGTTAAAAAATCTCATCAATGATGAATATAAACATGAAAAATTTTTTAAATATTCATTTCTAGAGGTAATTTACAAACAAAATTTTAACAAACAAACAAAATTAACAAACAAGTATTTTTACACATATTATAATTTTCCTAGATTTGAAAATTTACGCAATGCTATTACTTTGCTATTTGTTACTTAAATTAGAGTTTATTAATTCCTTTTAGATTATTACAGTTTTAATTATTTTTAAATGCATTGAATTTAATTATTATTTTTTTTTGTAGCTGAGTGGCAATGAAAGTAAGATGGATCTTTGGATACTCAGTCGTTTGTGTTCTGCTGTAGAAGCATGCAATGTTGGATTTGAAACATATGATTTTCCTGCTGCAACAACTGCCTGCTATGCATTTTGGCTTTATGATTTGTGTGATGTTTATCTGGTATTAATTTCTTTTTTAATAAAATGTTATAAATTATGAAATTTTTAACCAAACAGCTTAAAAATAATACATTGGTTTAAGTATTTACTATAATAGTATATATTTGAAAATAATATAAAAATTGTAAATATATTCAAAAATATGTATTACTACATATTTCGATATTTTAAGTCTAATATTTGGAAATTGTATAACAAAATTTAATTATCTTTTTCAGGAAATCTGTGTTTTAACCATTTTATTATGATTAAATAAAATTAACTACCTATAATCATTTGATCTATGACAATCATTAGTTATTATATTTTTTTCAAATATATTTTAGACCTCTTAAATTATTTTAGAGTGCTACTATTAATAGGAATAAATATATCTTTCCTTTATGAGTGAATCTCAAGGAACTTTTATTTCTCACTATATTGTTAGAAATAACTGTATCTTCATTTCTAAAATGAGTAATAATTATATTGTTGCTATTTGTTTTAGTAATAAAGCTTTTGTGAAGCTTAATATTCAGTTGCTTGAATGTTTTAATTTTAATATTTCTTTTTGTAAAAAAAAAAAGTATTTTATTGTATCTTATACCTTTAAATTATGTAATAATAAATTTCCATTAGAAAATAAAGAATTCACAAAATTTTTATAAACCAGCTTTGTAATAATGATTTTACAGACAAAACAATGGTATTTATTTCATGCATACTATTGTACTGCCAACTTTTAAACATTATATTAAATTTCGTTTGTATTGTTATTTGGTTCAGTCTTATCAAAAAAGCATCTAAATATTTATGTAAATGTAATATCAATTTCTTGTTTTATTTATTTCTTAGTTAAGTAAATATAAAATTTCACAATGTCAGTTCTGGCTTCTTATTTAGTTTTGGATATTGTATTAGTGTTTGTGATGCAATTTTTAGATATTCATTACAGATTTCTATAAATTATTTATAAATATTTTCTGATATGATTAAGTGAATCATGAAAAAAATGCAGATTTTCTTCTCTCTTAGTTACAAATTCTTTGTAATATATTATGTGCTACAAAATAAAAAGTATTCATATTATTTCATTATGAGAAATATATGTTGCTTTTAATATTTTTTCCTTAAATTATTAATGCAAATTATGCTATTTGACTAGCAATAAAAAATTATTTGATTTATCATCCAGAAAAATATGTCAAATGCATTTGATTGTTGTGAATGTAAGGAAATTTGTAATAAATATTTAATAAATTTCTTATACATTAATTTTCTTTTCTATGGATGTTTTAGGAATCTTTGAAACCTGTATTCCAACTTGATAAATTAAAAGATAAAGAAAATATAGATAAAAGTAATACAGCAAAGGAAATTCTGTATACTTGTTTAGAAACTGGCCTTAAACTTCTTTGTCCATTCATGCCTTTTGTCACTGAAGAGCTGTATCAGAGATTTCCGAGGCGCAAAGAGGATGATGCAGTCAGTATAACTGTTGCACGTTATCCATTACCTAGTGAGGTGTGTGATTATTATAGATTATCCAATATGTATCAATGTGTATTATTAGCAGTGTTACAAAGCTCTTTTATTTTTTTACTATAGTTTCCATTGAAAAATAGTGATTTGGAAAAAGCTGTATCATTTGCTCAAGATCTTATTCACAAAGTGAGATCCTTAAGGGCTGACTACAATTTAGCTAAAAATGAAAAATTAGACTGTGAGTAAATATTGGAAATTTATTATATACTCAAAATATATTTGGAAGGCTTTGAAAATTGTTAATTTTTTCCTGCAAAATTTAATATCTAAACAAATTTTGCTAATTTTTTACTACATATTTTAATGCATTTATATACTTTGAAAGCTGTATAAGTTAAATGCATTAAATTCTGCTGTAATATATTGTAATTTTGTATTCCTTATTTTTTCTATTATGTATATGAATTTATAATTTTAGAAATATTTTTCAATTAAGTATCTTGTGTATTACTTACTGAAGAATTCGAAATATTTGGATAATTGGACTAGTATTTTAATCCATATAATTGATCCTTATATTACTCTATCTCTATTCTGATTTTCATAATTATTTTTATCTTTGTCCTCTTAGGATTTCAATTTTTTTGTGGAATTTTTCTTTAATTAGAATGATTTTTGTAGACTGGAAACTATTTTTTAAAATTAACTAATTTTTCCACATCCATGCTTGTGACACTATAAACTTTACTGTAGACACGGAAAATATATATTTTTTTATATAATCCACACAGTGCATGTATTTTTTTATTTCTGTCTGCTATCAGAAATCTCTTGTAATGCCAGTGAATATACTCAATAACTTAATTATTTAATATGAAAAGATCATTACTCTTAAAATAACAAGAAATATATAGTTTTAAAAGCTTTTTTCAAAAAAATATTTTTAAAAGGATTTAATACATTATATTATCACTGTTTATTAAACTTTTTAATTTAATTTTCTTTTTACTTTCTTCCTCTTTGTACATTTATTTTTTTTATAAAAACTTTAAAAAGGAATAACAGTGACACAACTTTGTTAGCTTTTAGTTAAATATTTAGTTTTGTAGCAAGACACTTGGAATCAAATGGTTTGAAATATAATCAACTTTAAATAATAACTTAAGATTATATTAGTTTTCTTTTGCTGAAAGTGGTTACAGATTGATAATCAAATAACCACACAAATTTGATTTCTCTGTTAAAAGTATGTCTTAATTCATATTTTTTCACATCACTCTGGAAATATTTAATTAACCTATTATGGAAACTTCATATTGTGATTTCACAGAAAATTTGTGTAAATTAATACATCAACATGATATTCGTTAACAGTGTAATCAGCAATCTTCAGTCTCATTTCAAAAATTAAATTATTGTCAACGAAACCTTTGAATACTGTTTCTTTCATCTGAATTTTTTAATAATGTAAAACATTTTTAAAATTTAGAATTTTCTATTGCTGAAAAATATTTGTTGTTTAAATTTAACTTCAGGTGTCAGCTTTTGACTTATTCTTTTTAAAGAAGGAAAACTTTTTTTTTTTTTTTGCTTGCAAAGATTTTGACTAAATAGTTCTGAAATAAATTTTATTTTAATTGTTTCAAAAGAAAAAAGAAAGGCACACACTAAAAATTTCCTATTTCATTCTTTATTTATAATATTTAAGGCTTTTAAATTTTGTGATATATTACTGTATGAAATTTTAATTTGTATATATAAACTTTCATGTTATAATTTGCTGCTTAACTGCTTGCTAGTTCTACTTTTTATAAATGTTGAAAAATTTTTATTTAGCCAATTAATTATAAAATATCTGCATTATCATTGACAATATATACAAATACATATTGACAATGAGATTGGCTGCTATTGATCTGTGCAGTTGTTCAATATGTACATTGAAAATAGTATGCTTCTAATTATTTATTGTTCATGATAGTTTTAATTTCCCAATTTACTTTCTGTTCTACATAAATTGCTAATAATATGGATAAATTGATTTAAACTCTATTAAAAAAATATGCATGTTTTGGAAAATGAAATTAATAAAAATTATACAAGTCTTTAATTTAATTTCTATGAATACTTTACAATACATCATTTAAAAATTAATCTTTTAAAAGAAAATTCTTGTTTACAATTATGTTAATTATTTTAAGTAATAACTAAACTATTATTTATGTGTACAATACTTTTTAATATAAAATAAAATGTTCTATAAATATGATGAGCTTTAGAAAAAGTAAAAATAATTAACTTTGGTTTCTTTAGAGGAAAAACAGTAAAATTGTATTAAGAAATTACTTCAGAAGAAAAGGAGAATATATGTAAAAAATAGAAGAAACATTGTATATTGTTAAACAATAAAAGAACTTATTTCATATTGCAATAATGAAATAAATTGAGTGTAAATCCTAGTTTTTAAGGAATACGACTCTTAAATTAAACTTTGTTTTTCATAACTACCTATTTTTCCTAATTGTGTCATTCATATAATAAATCAAATCTAATAATCACAAAAATTAAGTAATTGCACTACTTATACCATATTTGTTCAATTTTTCATATATAAATAATAAGAAATTATTATTGTTGAATGATTAATATATTTTATTATAATTGCTTTCTGGAAGTTTATTTTATGTGTATAATTTTCTTATCTCTCAGATGGAACAGTTTTTCTTATTGTAAAAATTTTTAATCATGTTTTTTATTTGTGTAGTTATTTATGCATTGCTTATATAACTGTGCTCAAATTTTAAATGTGATTAAATATTTTTATGAAATTCATAATATATTAAAAAAAGCTATAAATTTTTGCTTAATTAATGGAAAGTTTATATCATAAACATGAATGGCTAATTTCTTTTCTTATTTAAAAATTTTTTCTAAAAAAAAAAAATCATATTAAAATGTGTAAATAAAAGTTATTATTATTAATAAAAACTTTTTTACAGTATTTATAAAATGTGATGATGAGAGCACAAAAATCTCCCTATCAAATCTTGAAGACACCATTATTTTCCTTACTTCATCAGCTTCTCTTAAAATTGTAAATTCAGAAGAAATTCCTCCTGGCTGTGCAATAACAACAATATCTGAAAACTGTGAAGCATATTTGTTATTGAAGGTTAGCCTTAAAAAATTTTATCTATAATTTTATTTTAATGCTATTTTTTTAATATTACTTTCATGATACTTGAATAAAAAGTGTTCATTTTTAATTATTATAATGTATTATATTTTTTATTAATGTATGGTAATAGAAGTTTTTCTTATACATTTTTATTGATTAATATTTTTATTAATAATTGTTGAACAACTATTTTAAAAATGATGTTTATGTTAGACCTTGATTAAATCTTGGAAAATAAATTTTAAGTGTAGTTTTTACAAAAATGGTTTCTGTATTCTTATTAATTTATAATTTTTCTCATCACTTATATTTTACTGCTATCACTTATATAATATATATATATATATATATATATATATATATATATATATATATATATATATATCAAATGAGATTGTAAAATTAGAAATTCCAAATTGGGCTATACATTAGAATATTAAAAAAAAAATGTCCATCTGTAATGATAGAAGTTTTATAATTTATTTGTTCTTATTTGATTATTAATTTTCTAGTAGATTGCTATAGTTATTTAAAAAAATATTTTCTTTAACATTATTTAAAAGAGTTAACTTCAAGCTTTTTTAAAAGAGAAATCAATTCTAAATTTTGGCAAGTCTTTCATCTAGAATACTATGTTTTGATTTTTTTTTTCAAGTTATTAAAGTTATACTCTACAGGGTCACATTGATATTAATAAAGAAATCACAAGGCTAGAACAAAAGCAAGAAAAACTTAATTCTCAGATTTCTAAGTTGAAACAAGCCACACAAGTGCCAGACTATGAAGCAAAAGTCCCAGCAAATGTAAGGGAAGCGCATGCAGAGAAGGTAATATATATATGCTTTAAATCTTTTATATTGATTTTGTATATTACTTTTGTACTTATGCTAAAGTATCTGCTGGTATGCTTTGTATTACTTTTTCTTAAAAATATGAAAGTAAGACAAGCATAATATAAATCATATTTTTTATTTTAAAACTTCAGATTTGTAAAAAATATATATATATATATTTGTTATAAATAGAGTAAATTTTTATATTCATTATAAATATAAAAAGTATAAGTAATTAATAACATCATCGATAAAGTCATATTAGACTGACGAATACTTTCATTTGCTTTTTTCAGCATTTGAAAATTAAAATGTAGTTAATCTTGTTTAAAATATTTATATTGGCCAAATTTGTAATTCTGAGATATATCACTTCATTTATGAAAGTATTGTTAATTGAAATACATTTTTTAATTATGCACAAATTAGGAATTTTATCTCTTCATATCCTGATTCTTTCTTTAATTTTGGTTACTATATTGATTTCTATAATATAGTTTAATATCATATTGTTGAATTTTGTATGTTTGGCTTTGGTCGACATATGAATCTGTATGAAGCACATTAGAAATTATCTTTGAAATATGTAGAGTCAGCAGTCAACACATTTTTATCTAGCTTTCATACAATATTTTCTTCCAATTAAAAAGAAAAGTTATGTTTTTCATATACTATCAAAATAGAAATATAGCAAAAATATAATAATAATAAATAAATAAATAAAATCATTTTCCATGCAGTAAAAAGTTTGCCAGTAACATTCTAATTTAAATAATCTTCACTTTGTGAAGTTGCAAGTATTTATATATTATTTGTTTTGTAAAAGAATGATATTTTTAATTATTCAGTTGATTTTAATCATATTTACTTTATACTTTTCTTATATTAATCATTTTTTAAACCAGTGTCTAACAATGATTTTTAGACATAATCTTAAGATCTTACTTACTAAAAAAAATTTTTTTTATCAGTTTCGTTTGTTATAATCTGGTTTTATCGTGGTTTGATATCAAGGGTTAAAAAGTCATTGTTGGTCTATAATATTTTTATGAAAATATACAGCTAGATTTATTCCTATTAAATTAAATTTGTCTCATATTTTAAAAATGAATGAATGCAAAGATAAATAAAACACTTTAAATTGAGTCTTTTAATTTATACAGTAAAAACTTTATTATTTAGTATTTGCCTATGTTATTAAAAATAATTTAAACTGCACATTCTTCATATAATCCCATTAAACTAATATTTTTGATTTACCTGTTTCAACAGTTTCCAATCTATGTTCAATGTAATAATGGGAATAAATGAAATTAATGTTGATAATATCAAAAAATACTAAATCTCTTGGTTTAAAAACCTGAAGTTCTTATTTCCAAAATACTTTAGCGATAAGTATGAAATACTTTTAGTGGGAAAGAAGGGATATGATTGTTGTCTAATTTATTCATAAAATTTATGTAGCTTTTTTACTACTTAACAAAAATATGAATATTTTTCAGCAGAAATAGCTGGAAATCAATATAACGTCAAATGAAAAAATTATTTTATAAAGAAAAAAATTTTAACTACTGATATATTTGCTTTATTATTTTTGTTTTTAGAATTTTTTTTTTTTAAGCTTTCTCATAAGCAAGGGATACTCCATGAATTTGTTTTTAATTATATATGCTTCTTTGGAACTTGTAAAAATGTTTTAAGATAATCATTTAGCAGTTTATTATAATGCTGAACATATAGGCATGTAAGGAAATTGACATACATAAAATTAGATCACATATATGAAATATTTTGTTTCCATTATTTGCCTACTGACCTTAATATTTTATTGTAGTGAATTGTTTCGAATTAAACTATTGGATGCTCAAAACTTTATTACAAGTTTCATCAAAACAGATAATGAATTTTGGCTATATTAATGAAACTTTTTTGTTATTAAATAAATAAAGTAACATTTTATGTGAAAAGAAATACCTGCATAATGTTAATTTCTTTCATAACTGATTCTATTTTACTTATAACTATAACTTAATGTATTTTTGATGCATATTTTAAAAACATTTGGTTTCTTATGGAGTATTGACATTTTAATGAATTTATAACATGTATAGCAAGTTTTATGAATTTAATATCAAAATGAGAAGCTTCATTTTCAGAAATATGTGTTTGCATATTATTAAATAATTCAAGTGTTTTTATTCATTTCAGATAACATTGACAGAAGGCGAATTAAATAAAGTGCTGCAAGCAATTAAGACATTACAAATTATGGACTCTATATAAAAGTAATTTTATGAACTTATACACCATAATAAATTAAATAAAATCCCTCATTGTTTTCTTCATTTCTTTTCCAGTATTTATTGTTCAAAAGCTATATTTGGTAGACTAAAAATTTATAAATTCTAGGCATTATTATATATTTTTAAATTAAATTAGCAAAGAAAGTCTTATTCTTACTCATTATTTATTTTAAAACAAAAAAAAAAAAGTTTTTTAATTGAGAACCATGAAAGACTATCTCATGTATTCCATATTTAAAATTAAAATATTGGCTAAAATTTGAAGATATTTCTCCTTAAATAAAACAAAGTAGTGTCTCAGTTATTTAAAAGATGCTGTATAAAAAAATTTTAAAACAGTGAAAAAAAATTGTAAAATAACTTTTTGGCATAATCAATGAAATTTAAAAAAATCGATTTTAATGAATTTTTTTATTTTATAAAATTATCAAAGTTTACACAATTAATCTTGTGTAAAAGTTTTTATTGCATATTTTTTTATTTTCGACATTGTTATCAAGATTAAGTTTTGTTTATAATTTTGCCAATACAAATATAAAGATATAAATCAAAATGTCAAAGAATTGACATAAACAATCTGTTTAAGAAACATTGAATATTAAATTTTCATCTATATATATATATATATATTTTTTTTTAGGATTTATTTAGGAAGGGTATTCTTTGTACTGTTGTAAATAACTTCCCTTTTCTTTTGAATAATTTACACTCAGATTTTATGACTATTTTAAGCAGACAAAATAATACTTAGATATTAATACTATAAAACCAAAATATCTGAGACTGAATTTAGTTGGTTCAAATTGGAGTAACTTTTAATTGTTTCAATAAGAGAGAATAAACATGTATCTCTTTCATTGTTATAAAAAGTTTTTTGGTACTTTGAAAATTGTTATATCAGAGGCACTATTAAGTAAAATGAAAAAGTAAATAACAAAATATTTTGTTTATGTATAAACATTTTAATATTAAAATTCTGTTTTATCAATTAGCTTCTATCCCATATTGATCCACATTATATGTATATACATATTCATTGATTTCTCGAAGAAAATGACTTAAATTGGTTTTAAAGAATTAATAGAATTAATAAAGGATTAATAGTAACTTTAATTAATATAAATATATATTTAAGAAAACTAATTATTGAAGAATATATTTTGCTTAAATATCTTGGAACAATTTATTTTTAAAAATCTGTCTTAACTTTCACTTTGAATCATCTTGAGAATTGATTTTATTAATTTCTAACAAAAAGAACTTCTTCATAAATTAAAATGATGGACTTAAAGTAAAACTTGCATGATTTTTTATTATTACAGTTTTCTTAATCTACATTTATTGTGTCAGAATATGATATTTTGACTTGTTAACTTTTAATCTGGACTGAACTTAATTACAATCCTAAATATTGTACTATAATATTTATATTAATTGTAATTACTTAGTATATTATTTGTACATTGTTTTTGCATTTTCAGAATGTTTCATTTCATTATAAGACAGAGTTTTAAATTAAGAAAAAATGAAAGGTCTGAAAAAAATGAATGAAAAAGAGGAAGAAAAATGTAAAGTTTTAAAACATGCAAATTAAGATAATTATATTTTTAATATGTGGGGGTAAAGTAAGTAATAGGGATGTTGAGAGATATTAAATTTTCTTTACAATTTAATGCACATAATGCAATCAAGAAAATTATTCATTGGTGTAGGAAAAAATTGAAATGATTATTATTAAATATCAACTTGGGGAAGTTTATAGGTGGGATATAAGCGAGTGCCTAAAAATAAATTAGTCACTCTTAACTGCATTAGCAACAAGCTTGTTTTTAAGCACAAACATGCCACTTAGAAAAATTTCCATAAGAAAAATTTCAAAGTAAACTATTGATCATTTTTGCAAAATAATTTATGCTATCAATTAACGTCTTTTTTTTTTAAATATTATAATTTTTTGCCGAGATGAACTCGTTTTTATCAATAGCAGTTGACGCGTCTTGTGATTTAAATGACAGCGCAAGTTTCTCTTATTTGTGCGTTTTATCTCTATTACAGACTATGAATAGGAACTTTTGAGATTATTAGACGAAGAGTTCATATAGCAAATGTTGTCACTGAGTGCTTCGAAAAATATCAGATTTCATGAGAAAAAATTGTCTCTATTTCATCAGATGGAGTGAAGAGAATAACAGGTGCAAGAAATGGATTTGTTGCTATTTTGAAAGAAAAAATTAATCACGACATACTTACTTGTATCAGGAAATATTAGGTGCGCGGATATTTCCAGAAGAAATTTGCAAAGTAATGGAATTGGTGAATATAAGATTATTAACTCTATTGTAGCTAAAGCTCTTTGCCATCGCCAATATTAAGAATTTCTAAGCAAGGTATAAAGTGAATAGGCAGACTTACTGCTGCATAATAAGTTTCATTGGTTATCGAGAGTAAACATTTCGCTTCTCTGCTTACTGAAATAAGAGCATTTCACCTTGACAAGAATGTTCACTATGCAGAGCTAACGTAGGATCTGTGGATCCAGAAATTTCATTTTGCGGGATGTTACTTCTAATCTAAATCAGTGGTAAGTTACAAGGAAAAGGAAACATAATTTTTTCGATGTTAGAAGAAGTGATTTCATTCGAAAACAAACTGTTGCTTTTTACTGAAAGTTTTGAGAGAAACCTCAATTCACTTTCCATACCTATTAAAATATAGTAGAGAAGGTGAATTTAATATTGACATTTGCTATTTCAAAACAGCACTAATAAATGTGAAGAAAGCTTTTTTTCAACAGGCTTTAAGACTTCAGAAACAGCACAAAGCTACTCTAGTTTTTATAATTATACCTCTAAATGTGATGATAGCAGAATTTAATTTTTAGCCCTTTAATATTCATATTGGCAACTTTGAAATGCAATTGCTTGATTTAAAAAGTAAAGAACTACGGAGCTCAAAATTCAAACATCTTAGTGCCGATTGAAAGCTGTTGTAAAGAAATAAATGTAAACAAAGTTTACAACACAAGTGGTCTGCTTTAAAAATATCTGGAGATGGAAGATGTGTTAATTTTTAACACTTGAAAGATAGCATTCCTGATTCAAATAATCAACTGAAAAAAATAGTTTTTGCTATTCATTATTTGGGTCTACATATTCACGTGAACAATATCATGAGTAATTTAAGAAATCGGCTTATTGATGAGAACTTGAAATCATGTTTCAAATTAAAAACTACCTCATATCAAACCAAGGAATAGCAAGGTCAATGCTCACATTAGGGAAGTATTTGTAGTTATTTTTAAAAATACACTTTTTATATTATTTTACTAGTGATATTTTTTAATATTACCTCTATATAATTATGATACCGAATATTATTTAATTTACTGTTTGTAAAACTAAGACTTATTTAGCAAAGGCAAGCTTGAGAGTGTACTCTTAATCCTAATTAATTAATTTCGTAATAATGTCTCCAATTAAAGCAAAGCTTATGGCTCTTTAAATAAATTTAAATTGTAAATTATCTAGATTTGGCTCTTTTGAATGACAAGATTGCTGACCACTGAGGTTAGAATAACAAGAAAATATTACCAGTGGTCTTAAACCCCAAGAAAATCTTGGGGTTAACGACCACTGGTAGTCAGGTTAACATATTGTGCTGTAATAGGAAAAATTATACTATATGTGCATGCCTGATTTTGTATAGTAGATAAATTGAAAACTATTGCAAATTCAAAGGACATTTGTTTAAAAGGTAACAAAAACATACAGAATTGTGTCTTAACAGACGCTGAACATATCTTAGATGACTGTCGGTCTTCAGGCTCAAATAATTAAAATGAGATATATGTTATGGAACCAAAAAATTAAGAAGTGAAAATGCATGGACAAAGAATTGGAACCACCATGGGAAAAACACTCAGTAGACTTTAACACAGAAATGAACAAGAATGAATATTATTCATTTTTTGATAGATCAAAGATAAATGACAAAGTAGATGCGGCTAAAATTATAGGTCGCAAACAAAAAAATACTGAAAGTTAAAAGAATTAGATTTAATAATGAGTCCCCAGTATTTGAAGCGGAAGCAATGAGGTACACATTAGAAAACAATATTAATATTCTCCACATACATACTGATTCAAGATCAGTCTCAGAGGCTATAAAAAACCATAAAATTACCCCAATAGGACTATTCGCAGATATCATAGACACATATAAAGGCAATCAAAAATTCATCTTCCACTGGATCAAAGCGCACAGTGGAGTATAAGTGAACGAATTTGCAGATATCGAGGGAAAGAAAGCAACAGAGGAGGATTTAATAATGCATAGAGTATCATACACTAGGATACAAACCAAGATACTAACCGAAGCTTATTTTAAAAAAAACAATGGGAAGAAAGATGGTTAACATTAACTAAGGCGAGGAGACTCTTCGATCTATGTCCACAAGTATTAGAGAAAAGGATTTTATCTGATTACTCTACATAAATCAAATCGGGACAAGTCACGGAGTATTGTTTGTACCAAAATCGATTTCATGGCAGATCAGATACATGTCAATTTGATGGTGAAACAGAATATTGAACATTTGGTAAATTATCGTAAACATTCAGAAAACTCATTAAAGAAAAATATTACCCTCAAAACTTTAAAAATATGGAAATAAGTAAGTTGCTTAATTATTTCGGATTTCGCAAGAGTAGCAGAGATTTTGTCCCAGATTTTTTGACTGTCTCTACCAAAGGAATAATTGCATACTTATTGTTAGCACTATATTTATAAGCCTGTGTCTGGTTGGATCGTGGGCTGGTGGCGGCCGGACTGCAGCCAATACCATGATGGTATCTAGGAAGTCATGGAGGTTGAGCACCTGGCATCACCCTTCGTTGCCGGTGATTAGTTGTTTGGTGGCTGTGCGTGCCGGCTGTTCGGCAGCACATGTCGCTCTCCTGGTGGGCTTACTGTCCGTAAAACAAATACCAAAGCACAAATTTAAGAGTGAATTTTCCCCTTTTAATGAAATAAAAAAAAAATGGTATTTTAATAATGTGGTTATTTAAAATGAGTTTCACTATCCTGATTAAATATTCCCTTTTCCGTACGGACCTTGAAATTTTCCAACAAATATTATCTAAGAATATTTTTTTTTTAAACACATGCTTTAAATTACTATATATAAATTTATGAAATTTTTCGCATAAAATATCTTAAAGATTTATGTTTTTAATATTTCTAGCAAATTAAGTTTGCTTGAAAGTACAGAAGTGTGTGATTGAACGACCTGCAATTTATTTCTGCACAGTTCACAACAAATACCGAATCAATTCTTTCATTAATAACCAAAAATAAAGTTTGGAAGAACTATGCAAAAATTTGAGAACCATATTCCTATATGCTACCAAAAGATTTTCTTCACAGAAAAGCATTTTTACACCATTTTCTATGTATGCATGGTTGAGTTAAAGTCAAATGACGTATTACTTTACAAATATTAAGTACATTTTCATTTTTTAAATTTTGGTATACATTTTTGTCGTTTATACGTTTTTATAACCTAAAAAAAAAAATTGCAGTAATCAATTCATTTTCATCAAAATCTTAGAGAAAATTTATTTTATACATCCATCGTATTTTCAATTTCATCAATATTTAGTAAAAAAATAATTTTATTAAATATTGATTCAATTTGCTCGAGAACGAATCGTTATCATGGAGTCCGAGATCCAATATGGCTCAGTAACTTCATACCGTTAAGATCAAACTGAAGCATCATTTGCCACGTGGAGTTAAGAGGGTTGCCGCCTTCTCCCTCATTGAGTTGCTTAAGCTCAATGAATTGTGAAGTGTCCACGTTAATATGTAACATCCAAAATGCTATGACGTGCATATGGAGGAGAGGTTGCCACCTCAGATGTGACCTTGTTACCTGACCGCGGTTCAAAGAACCGCGGTCAGGTAACAATAACGAGACTCTTGGTGATGGACGAGAATTCTAAACCCATTAACCTTGAGATATAGCGGGACTCGCCAGCATTACTATGTATATGTGTCATTAATATCTGATAGAACTGCACTTTTATTAAAAACGTATATATATTCGATTGTTAAAAAAGGTTTCCGAAGCTTGTCTCAAATACCATCCGCAAGGAAGCCTACTTGCTCAGTCACTATGCCCGTGTTTCTGTGATTTTAGGATTTTGAACATTAGATTAAATCACTTGATTAACGTGGTAGAAAAACCGATATCAGAGGAAACTATTGTTATGGAGGCAATATATATGTAATAGTTAAATATTTTAATAAGGTAGCAAAAGTTTCTTTTATGAAAAATTATTGAAACTCACAGAATAACTTTTCTTTGCTATTGTGTATTAGTTCATTCAAATTGCATAAATTTAATGGATGAAAGTTAATTTTTATCAATGCATATAAATGTGACTAGCTTATAAAAATTTAAGCTTTGAATGACGAATTTTGTAGTGATCATTTAAATATAGAAAGAAAACAAAACACATGTTGAAAAATTAACATTTAATGTATAGCTGTGAGAAATACATTTTATATAAACATTTGATACACTTAAATCTAACCTAAGGCACTTCAAATAAATGCAAATTTTCAAAGTACCAATATTTTATAAATTTCTATAAACTAAATTTTGATTTGAACATATAAAATTTCTTTTATATATAATCTTTATATAAATAATTATGTTAAAAATATTTAAATTTATTTTATAAAATGTTAATTATTTTTAAAATATTTTAATAAGGAAACACAATTACTTTAAGCAATAAATCACCATAAAAAGTATTTCCATCTCCATGCACTAGTAGAATTAACAAATTTAATGAACAATTCAGGTACTTTAGTAGATAAATATTTTTAAAATATAAAAAGAAAAATATATTACATTTCAGTACACGATTTACAAAATATACTGTTTTTCAAATATTAATTCAAATATGAATATTTAACATCATATATATAATAGTTCATTTCTAATACACAGCCAACACTTAATTTTCATGTATACAACTGAGCTTAAAGCTCTAAAGAACAATCACTTTCTAAACTTGTTAAATTGGTAATACATTTACAAGAGTTAAAAAAAAATTACGGTATTATAAATATTTACTCATTTAAACAAATTGTGCGGATTATGGCATCTGCTACAGCATAAGGATCACAATTAGACGATGGTCTTCGGTCCTCAAGATAACCCATCTTCTTCTCGGCTACTTGACGTGGGATACGAATACTTGCTCCTCTGTTGGCAACTCCAGCCGAAAAGTCGTTGATGTTAGACGTTTCATGCAGTCCTGTTAGTCTTCTTTCGTTGTCCTTGCCCTCATTTGGATCGTAAGCTTTGATGTGGCGTTGATGATGGCGAGATAATTTCTCAATAGCTTCTTCAATGTACCTTGAAGTATAAAAATATTACAATAATGTAAATCGTGTAGATATTTCTATTTAATTCATTCTATTGTGTTATCGTTTAATTTGTAGAATTACTGGCGAAACAACCTTTATTCTGTGATCAGACCTTCAGAGCTTAAAAATGAGAGATCCTATCTTTTTGGTGAAATTTGGCGACAAAGAGTTAACATCCTCGAAGCTTCGAATCAATGAGACCAACAGAATTACCATAAAATATTCTGGAAACTTCCATGGCCAACTTCAAAGTACAAATAAGGGCTTCTGTCAAGTAGTGAGGTAATTGAACGTGAAGCAGAGACGCCTAAGTGATAATCTCTGAAAGCTGCTGTGTTTCTATCCTCTATTATAGAAACTAATATTTTCAGATTTATGAAAGCTTCAATTTGAAGCAATTTCGGTTATTGTGATTGAAAGAATTGAATAAAGTCTTAGTTTAAAAGAAAACAATCATTTTCCGGATTGTTACACCCTCGTTTTCATGAAGAAAATCTCAATATTCGATGAAAGTATACGATATGTAATACTGTGCTAAAAGAGAGCATTTCATTCAAAGCTTTTACCTTGTATAAACTATTAATGAACGGGAAAACATACTAAATTTTTTTTTTTTTTTTTTTTTTTTTGCTAATTCTAAACTTTTTCCAGTTTGTTTAAATCTCAAATTAAAACTAAACTTACGATTTCATACTCATAGTTGAAGATTAAGATTAAATTCCACAACAACCGTGTTGAACCGAGCTTCGGGGTTCGTGGGGATTGAGAGTTGAATAAAGCAACCACTCAATGAACACAACACTTTTGTTCGTAAAAATTCCACAAGAAATACCAGCTGTAACAATCACAATTATACAGCTACAATTCGTCAGATACAATAAATAACAGCTTCCAATCACAGGTCTCAAATACCTCAGACAGAACAGCTTCTCTAGTAGTCACGACTAATCGTCTTCCCTCACTGACTGTCTTTGCAAAACTCCTATACCGGGTTGCGGTATTTATACCTGACTTGACGAGGAAATCTACCGATTTCTCGCCAAGGTTCTGGAAGCTTCTAAGCTATCTCGCTAAATATTGATCCTAGAGCTTAAGTGGATGTTTCCAAAAGTATCTATTTCTCGCCAAAACATCGCCAAGTCACAAAATCAATAGAAAACCCGCTTTTAACGTATAACAATTCTAATACCGCAATTTTTGCATAAAATGTGAGTATTTCCGATCTGTCTGAGATATTTTAAGACATACACAATAATTATTTATAAATTTGTAACAGTATATTCAGTACTTCAGCCCGAAAATTGGTTTTAAATGCATTCAACATTTACAATTTGAAAAAAATCCATTCAATGATAATAACTGTAGTTAGTATCATTCATATTAGTAAATGATACTAATTGGTAGTTAGTATCATTCATATTAGTGAATAAAATATGTCAAGAGAACAATTATAGCTGAAATAATCATAATGAAGTATTTATTTTTTTACATCACTTCTAAAATTGCAATATTTAATATTTTACAATTGCAAGATATATTGCATTTTTTGAATTTTCGATACATGCCTAAATTTAAAACAAATTAGCTTTATATCAGCAATATATGACGGATACATTGCTCAGTGTTCTATAGTCTTAATTTCGCCATTAAAGTTTAAGGAACATGGTTATGGAAAGTTCAATATGAACACAAAGCATTCAAGCTTGGTTTGTTTGAAGGTCTATAATCACTTTTTGAAAGTGAGAGCTAATTAGACTGATACTTACTTTAGAGCATCCACACCCCAGCTGAGAATCAAACCCACGAATTGCTGAACTGGACAAGCTGATATAAATTTAACAAGTTTGGTAATCTAAAGGGCTATTGACACCAGAGATTTGCTCCACGATTTCTGTAAAAATGTCACGATTGCAACACTTCTAAAATCACGCATTTTCGTGACAGAGACTATTAGTTTTTATGGAGCTTCAAAACAAAAAGTCAATTTCCAGGGAGATGGTGTACTTAAAAAACTAGTTCTTTTCATGACAAGATACTAAAAGGGGCTCCGTGATTTGGTTGGCTGGTTAAGGCGTTCATTCTCGTTATAGGAAAGTAGTGAGTTCGAAACCTGACCCAACTAAAGGTCCGTCGTCATCGCTAAAGGCGAGTGGAGTACGTTTAATATGTTGTCGTCGCAATATCCTCCAAATGAAACGATACCTCTAGGAGTGACCGCTCAATAATTGTGGTCTTCTGATTGGTCCTTGCTTCTAAGTTATAAAAACTCCCACCATGCTGCTTCCATATAATTGGTAGAGCCCATTTCAGGCCTAGATATAGGGAAGCATACTGGTGCAACAACAACTGGTGTAAACAAAGTATTAGTATTTGTAAACTTTAGTATTTGTAAACTTAGTATAAGAATTTGTAAACTTTCCATTTTTTTATACCGCTAACATGAATTTTCTCTCCACCCTAAACATTTACTTTTGTATTTTCAATTGAGCATTTTATGTATAAACTTATAATTTTGTTATTAACTTTAAGTCTTGATAAGTTAGAAACTATGTTATTAGACATAGAAAGAACAATGAGCTTAATAAAGAGAATAAATTTAGAATGACTTACTTCAGTCCGTTAGGTTCTCGCATTGCTTTTGTGCTGAAGTTGGTGTGCGCTCCAGCTCCATTCCAGTTGCCTGGCATGGGTTTAGGATCAAAGGTAACTACCACACCGAATTCTTCGGCGATTTGTTGCAAAATAAATCGTGCCATCCAGACTTCATCACCAATGGATACGCCTTCGCAGGGTCCAACTTGGAATTCCCACTATTCAAAAAGATAATTTGCATAAGACCCGATTCACAAAGTCTTATTTAAAATATTCAAATGCAAATTTAAAACTATAAGCTAAAAGTTTTGCAAAATTAAGTTTGCATAACTTGTTATTCTAGATTTCTGGTCATTTTGCAGTACTAGTTCTCTTTATAAAGAGCACTATTAATTTAAATAAGAATTATTTGCGATTATTACAATATTACTTTAAGTATAAAACTAAGAAAAAAAAGATCAAAGAACTGCAATTTTGTACCTGTGCGGGCATAACTTCTGCATTTGTTCCACCAATATTAATTCCAGCATACATGCAAGCTCTGTAATGAGCTTCAACAATGTCTCTTCCATAGGCCTTTGTAGCACCAATGCCACAATAATAGGGTCCTGCGGATATTTAAAAAGTTTTTATCAATTATGATACTTTGATATTAGTAAAGTAAAAAAAATCACTTTATTTTTAAGTGTTTATTTTGATTAAACTAAGTCGTCTGAGAAAATCGGAAAGATAAGTTTTACTGAAACAAACTGCATTTGTCTTGAATGCTTCTTAAAAATCTTAAGAGACTTTACTTTTTTTTCATAGGCCAGATGATTTGCTTTAACCATAAGAATGTAACATATTTAATATCATAAAACTTAATTATTCCAATAAAATGCTCAACTATAAGTGATTCTGCATTTTAAGTTAAAAATTTGCTCCAATTTAAATTAGCAAGGCACAACTTTAGAATGATATCTTATAATTGAATATTTTTTTCCAGTGTGTTCTTGAAGCTACTATTTAGACATTTTGAGACGAAAATTTCTTAAACAATTTGGTTAAGACAGTTTCTAAAATTAGCTTCAGTGCATACTTGATTGAACTTATTTTATTGAATCTCATTTGTTTAGGTAAATTAGCTTTATAACTAAACACTTTTTTTAAAAAACAATTTGCTGCTGAATAATATTTTATTATCATACAACACTTGTATAATAAAAGAATATTCGGATATAAATTGTTTATATATACTTTAATAGTTGTACCTCAATACTTCAATAGTTTATTTCAAAATATCTCACCTTGTGGTCCTGGAAACCCTTGCTTTGGCCAGCCAAATGGGTGCCCATCGATATCTAGAAGAGTGTATTCTTGTTCTAAGCCAAACCAGGGATGCATGTCTTTCACATTTTCCATTGCTTTAACCAAAGAATGTCGTTTATTGGAAGCTGTAAAAAGAATTTATTTTTGAATTGTTATATACTAAAGACTTTCTTAAAAAATACCTAGTAATAGATATTCCAAATTTTATTCCTATTGCGATTTGAAACGATTTTAATTGATGTGAACAAGCTAGGATAAGAATCATACAAAATTCAATAACATAGTTCAAGTTGCTTGGCATAGAAAATTAAAAAATTGAGTTTATCCTGACAATACAAATTTATATTAAAGTCTAACTCCATTTCTTTCAAATCCTGCGGAAAATGGCGGGAGAAATTCATGTGCATTAATTATAAAAACAAAGCATAAGTTACACTTTAAGTAGATCTTGCCTTAATACTATTGTGGCACTTTTCAAAGACCTGTGGTTCCATCCTATCTACTATTGAATAACTAAAGATGAATGTTATGTTTATCCATATGACGTGATAATTTTTAGGAAGAAATCAAAATTCTGTAGAGAAATTTCCCAGGAATCATTAATCTCCGAACGAACTTTCACCTTGTCTTTGTTGTGATCGATTTACAAGAGAAAATTACCCGAACACATGATATAAAGTTTTCGACAATGTTATTTCGTAATTCGAGAATACTTTATCAAACTAAATGTTA
Source organism: Latrodectus elegans (assembly GCA_030067965.1). Classification (NCBI taxonomy): domain Eukaryota; kingdom Metazoa; phylum Arthropoda; class Arachnida; order Araneae; family Theridiidae; genus Latrodectus; species Latrodectus elegans. Next base: position 14,366,727 of record CM057812.1, read on the forward strand.
AATTTATTAAAAACTAGTTTTACAAACTTTAAAAATTCCATTGTTAAGCTTTAAAGTTTTGAATTTAAAAAAATAAATTTCAGAGAAATTTTAAGTTTTCTTTCAGCAAATATTTCCCTACCAGCTCTCCTGTGTTTAAAAGGGAGATATTAGAAAAAATATTTAATAACTACATACTAATTTGTTATATATAAATTATTGAAATATAAAAGTTGCTTGTATAAACGACACTTTCTTAAATTTCAAATGTTTGTGTTTAACAAATGACAGTACATTTAATTACAACGATTTGATATGGAAGAAACGTGCAAGAAACTAAAAACAAATATGACTTATATTCAAAAACTTTTAAGATCCATGTTAAAGTTTCTTTTTTCTGCTTTACGATGATATGGAATAAATTTTGTAATTGTTGTAACATGTCAATGTGTTAAATATTTTCCAAAACGATATTTAAAAACATTTTAATTTTCTGGCAGCTTTAGGGCGTAAGTTCTTTATAGAACAATCAATTTGGTTTACCATACTACATTTTTTGTAATCTAGTCATCAGGCAAATTCGATGGACTTGAAACTTAGTGATTTCGAATATCGACGTGCTTGTGAGAATCTTTTAGAATACGATCTTTTTACTCAAAGTAATTCATAAAATTCAATTAACTTCAATTGTATAAGATTTCAAAAAGTTAAAAGCTATTACTTCATCTGTTTATAAAGCTAACCACAGATTGTATAGATTAAAGATGCTGTCTTCTTATTCAATAGTTCAAGGTTTGTATTCAAGATGAATATAAAACAATCTCTTATATTTTTAGCTAATCATGTCAGTACTTTCTTAAAAGTTGATCTTCAGATTATCATCAACAGCAAATCATTTATGACGAAAGGATACGATTATTTAGAAGTTGTTCTTTTTGTACATTTCATAAAAATGAATACTTCATAGCAAAAGAGAATTTAAAGCATCAAATTACTCCCTCCCCATTCGCAGTATTATGATGTAACAAATTTTGAGGTTTGGTTTGTCAACTATCCTTCGGTCTTTTCGTCAGAAAGGATCGGAATGTACACTTTAAGTTGTCAATTCCAATATTTCTTCTAAAAATTCAACAATAAATCTCAATAGATGAACTTCAGGATTCGTACATTGTATTTATTTAGTATAGCCTAATTACTTGCGCTGTAAATTTTATTAATATGGGAATGATTTAAGCAAGAGTAAGATTAATTTGTTTTAGAAAATCAACAACGGCTTGCTTCGCTATAACAAGAAAGGTATTTATGAGGTACTGACCATAACTATACTTCTCGTTATATATTATGCTCAGAATGTTTTTAATGTGATATGTATAAACGAAATTTTTATTCTTGACTAACCGTAGCGAAATATGAATACGGTTTATTTGTCGCTCAATGGTCATTTCTTGCACACGAGAGATTATTAGATCGGGACCTAGGGTTTAAAGTGGATTCCAAGCTACTAGAAACATCCATGCCCAAGTGGGATTCGAACCTACAAACTGTTAAATCGAAGGAAAAAGTAAAAAAAAAAAAAAAGGAAATTTGTCACTTTTTTCGCTAATCTCTTGCGAAGTATTGAAGCAATTGCCATTTTACAGAAATTTTTCATTTAAACTTCAAATTCTTTTGTTCTTATACTGTTTTAAAAGTTTTAATGTTTAAAGTACTTTTGAAAACATCGTGACAGAGATTTTGTTTGGCTTTCTTTAATAAAAAATTAAAACGCTTAAAACTAAAGAATCTTTTAACTTCGCGTTTCTCTAATCATATACAAGAAATTTAGTGTAGATAAAGGGAAAAAAATGATATGTTGAGAGGTTTTTTTTTTTTTTTCTTCTTCTTCCAGATGTATATCACTGTACTTCCTTGGGAGAAAATTGTAAAAACCTAGACTAGTGTAATATTGTAAAGAGAGAATAATTTTTGTAATTTTTATTTCTTTACGCTTAGATTTTGCACACGAGGGCTAATCAGATAAGAATTACAGTTTAAAGTGGATTCCAAACCACTACTCATGCTGAAGTGGGATTTGAATCCGCGAACAGCTGAGTCGGAGGCCAGTGTGGTAACCACTGTGCTACCAGCTACTTTTGGTCACTAGAACTTATTAGAATCCAAAGTTAAAAGTCTATAAAAGACCACAACAAACATTCATTTCCTAAGTGAGAATCAAATAGATAAACTGTTGAACCAAAGGGCAGGGCGCTAACTATTCGGCAGCCTGACTCTGGGTTATTTTTGTAAAGATTAGCAAAAATCCATTAGAGTTGGTAAAGATGAAATTGATTACGAACCACTACAAATTTTCATGACTGAAAAGGGAATCGAACTCACAATTACATGAATTGAAAGTCATCTGAAGTTGTAACAATGGTCATATTTATGACTCTTTGTTCAAATTTACAAATAGAGGAAATTTACATCAGAAAAAATCTTAAGACTCAATAAATCTCAGGCAAGGTGAAATTTGTAATGTATAAAAAAATAGTCACTAAAAATAACAGCATATCATTAAAAGGTAACATTAACAGCATTAATATTAAAAGGTAATCATTATTAAAAGGTAATCATATTTAATTTATTAAAAGGTAATCATTAACAGCATAAATACAATGTAAATTGCATTGGAAACATTCTAAACCAAATTCGCAATTTCGAAAAAACTTGAGATTGATAGCTAGGTACCCATTTTTTTTAAGAATTCATTTCGTTTCAGAGTACCGCCCGATTTCAAATTGTCATTCTGAAAACACAAGATAGATGTTTTTATTTGTACATTTTTGCATTATGATTTGGTTTTGTTCGTCGCTCAAAGGTCAGTTTTGGCAAAAGAAGGCTAATTAGACCGAGACCTAGCGTTTAAAGTGGATTCCGAACCACTACAAACATCCATGCCTAAGGTGGGACTCGAACCCACGAACTGTTGAAGCGAAGGCAAGAGCGCTAACCATTCGGCTGCCAGCTCGGCTTTGCCTTGTGAGAAAAGACTATGAAGTCTTTCAGGAACGATACACGTAATTTAGTTTGTCAGTACAATTTTTTTTAGAGAGCCACAGGTGGTCTCTAATTCTTTTGCCGCTTAATGGTCAATTTCTGTACACGAGGACTAATTAGCGCCTACGGGATGTGACCAAGAATTCGGCTATTTAAAGTGGGATTTGAGTTCAGAACAGATTCCGAACCCCAAGTGAAGTCATACTTCTGAGGGTGCAGGTCAAGTACTGGGGGGGAAGGGTCTCTTGCTTGATCATTACTTCTAGATTACGGAGAATCCTAGCTGCTTCCTCTGATTGGTAAAGCCCAACTCAGGGCTAGGTGCAGGGAAGCAAACTCGTGCAAAAACCACAATAAACCTCAACTGCCCATGTAGGAATTGAACCCATAGAGGTGTGTTGCGCACATTCAAATACTACGGCAAAACCTGATAAACTATTTTCATAGCAAACGTCTACACTGATGGAGTAATTTCATAGGCATTAGTTAATATGCACAGATTCTATCGACATGAAATTCTGGGCACAACTCTAATGCGAATTCACAATTCCCAGTTGCAACATTTATATTTTTAAAGCTAAAATTAGCTAATCGTCTATGTGCTCAATTCAGATTATAACTGGATACACTGTCTTGCATTTTTTTTTTTTTTTTAAATCACGAAACCATTATATGCAAATTTTGTTCCAGCCAAAACAGGATTTTAATTTATTTCGGCCTATACAATGACAAATATATATTGGATATATTTAATTTTAAATAAAAATTATTAAATTATAATATACATTTTAAATAATCCATATGCTAACGTGACAGAATAAAATTTCTTAAACTGGAGACCAAATAATGAGACATTTTTTTTTTTTTATTTTTAGTTTTTATTTGTTAAAATTAAAACCATATTGTTAACTGCTGAACAAATTACTTTTTGCAATACTTGTTTCAGGGACGTTAGAACATTTCAACCAGTATGTTCACCGATTTTTTACAGTCATTCTGCAGTTAGGAGAAAATTGGTAAAAAATATTTCATATTTTCCTCCAAGATTTCGCTACTAAAGTGTGGGAAGTGCTCTGCATAAAAATGTATCAACAAAGAAATATTGAATTTATTAATTATACGGCATGTTCACAAATTAGCAAGAGTGGAGCTAGGTGTCGAGCGTAGAATACTGGGAGAAAAGGAAACGTTCCCTATCAGCTCCGCGGAGGTCTGGATCTCCGGGAACAGTTTCCATGGCAACAAGTGCCTGGAGTAAACATAAGGTGACACATTTGGGTCAAAGGCAATCTTTCTGGAGCTCTGACAATGCTCCCATTGGAATAGACACAACTTCTCATTATTTGGATCTTTACCCATTTTTTTTTAAACACCAATGAGCTAACGAGAAAAGATGTTTACTTTGAAGTCAGAATGATTAATATATTGTTAAGCTATTATAATAAGGAAACACACAATAATTGTAGACTATTCATTTGATTCAAGAGTAAAAAATGTAAGCGTTAAGTAAACTTAACACATAACTCTTACTCATGCTGTGTAAATATGCAAATTTTAAAGTATCGTCCTAAAATCTAATAAAATGCAATAATAAGTTTATTAAATCTTTGTTAACATTAAAGTAGTATTGTATGCTTGCAGATGGATTTATATCAATAATACTTGCTTTGTTTGATTTTTTTCATTTTACACATTTAATACAAAAGTTACCTATTGAAAAGGTACATGGTTATATCAAAGCCACTGGTGTACAAGAAAGATGCCCCTGCACTATGCAACTCTCGGATTGGGTGCTTGGGAGTTTCTCGGGTTTTCTTCCTTGAAACACACGAATGCGACCCATTATCCGAATTCTTCCAGAAAGCAAATTTACCTGGTTGTTACTAGAAATGATTCCCAGCAACCATAGATCGCTAGATTATCCCCTTTTACGCAGAAAAATGTTCCTTATACACATTTTTAAATTATTACATAGCAGAATTTCAAGTTAAAAAATATCTTAACAAATAAAATTAATCTGTTTACAATGTATAATATTTGTAAAATTCAAAAAAGTCAATTTCTCAAAATGAGTTCAGCCTCTCAGAAAAGACGTCTTTATATACTTGAAAACTTACATTCGCATGCATTAGCAAATTTATCCTAATATTCCTCTTTGAAGACTTCTAGATAAGCACATTCTATTTTCCAACAAAACACACACAAATACTTTGATTTTAGAAGGTACGCAATATAAAAATTTTAATATTATAACATATGAAGGGTAACGGTTCTTAATCCTTTTAATTTATATATTTACACTTTATTAGAACAATACGATACGTTTTCCATAATCTACAAATCACAAGACAGGCTCAACGTAACTTTGAGCCCCAATTAAAGTCTGAGTGAGCTTAGACAAGAGGAAATTAAAAAAATCAGCATATAGTAATTTTTGAATGTGCTAGTTTTTAGGGCAAAGAGAAAATTTAAGTCTTATAACCACAAATCACACAAAGCGATTTGGTTTGTTTTATGGTAGATCAACCTATTGGTGGTTATTTTCTGAAGACTGACAATTTATTTCTGATGGCCGTCAAAGTCCACAATGTGCAATCTCAAAGCAAGATCTACTTTTGATTAGCCCTTCTTTTAACTTTTATTTTTGGATATTGAATACGTCAAAATACTCTTTATATTTAACACTACTTTTATAGATTTCTACTAAAAAACTTAAAATCTTTCTTGATGAAAATTTAGTATTTGGAAAGATCTCACTTCCACTTACCTGTGGGTTGTTTGTTAAACCTATAAGTCTCACAAAGGACGAGCTTGTTGTTGCCCCCACGGAAGGGATCGTTGTAGATTGCGGCAGGATACAGATACACGTCAGAGTTCGAACCCTCTGCCTGGTATGTACTAGAGCCATCATAGTCCCAAATTGGCAATTCTGCAAGTAAAGGACAGCAAATAAAATTTGTGTTTAACTGTTTATGTTATTTGTTACTAAGGATAACATACCCAAGGTTATAAATATTTTTCAATAAGCGAACATGAACTATTAATGTAGGAATTAGACATGATAATAAATGCATTTCCATTCTAAGGATTATTACAGCTATTTTTTCTTCAATAAATATTAAAAAAAGCTGAAGATGTTTTACGCACACACATTTTAAAACTGACCTAATTTGAATTCTCTTTTAAATCTGAGACTTATTGTAATTTAATTTATAAGATTTTGCACAGGTCATATTTATATATTTGAAAGTTTAGTTATTAGTTAAAAATAAAGCTAGAATTTTTTTTCTTACAATAAGTTTTAGTGGAATATATGCGGTGAGAATTGACTATTATTCCAGTTACATGCCAAAGTTCCATCAACTTCACTCCCCCAGTATCTAGTCCTGAGTTGGGCTCTACCAGTTAGATAGAACCAATAAAATGGGATCCTTAGAAGCAAGAACGAATCAGAACATCATTCAGAGGTGCCGCATTCGCGACTCTTATCCTCTTCTTCAAAAGAATATAAAAAGGAGAAGAAACTATTCTCTGCCTACGTTAAAACAAAGGGCTAAGCTCCGGCAAAAAAAATTCTTTGGAAGATTTTTCGAATATAAACACGTGTGATATATACGATAGAAATAGAGGATGATGAAAGCGTTGAGAAAAGAACGAAAAAGAGCTTTAAAATTATAGAACAAGAAAAATTAGAACAAAGACAGTCAGCAAAACAAACAGCTGAATGGGTAATAAGATAATTTTTTTTTTTTTTTTTTTTAGAAAAGGGAAAAAAAAAAGTGAAATACTTTTATATATTGAAAAAATATTTAAAGAATGTAGTTTGTAAAAAGAGAAGGATAAACGATTGCCTGATTTTCACAGAAAGTAAAGAGTACTATTTTGAATATGAATCTTGTGTTACTTTAAAAGTGCATGCTAAATGTATTTTTCTAATACAGTTTTTATTTAAAAAGAATCGTTTGGTAAAAAAAATGAGATCTTAATGATCTAATACATTATTTTTCTATTTTATACGAACTGTTTTACCAGTCCATATGAGCTCGTAAAAATGAACGTCTATAATATATATATATATATATATATACGGCTAATGAAATGGATACTTACCAGAAGGGCTCTTAGGAACAAAATCTAAGGTTTTCGTCTTGGACCTGACGTTCTCGCCAGTGCCATCAATCCAGACGTAGGTGCACTGTACCTTATCCTCAGGCTGAGGTAAGCTCATGTATTTGAGAAGGGTTTGCTTGGAGAGATTGAAAGGGTTGGTGCCAGCCATGTCTTCTGCCTTTCGTGTCTGAAAAGATGAGAGCAATTTTAACTTTATTTCAATCAATATGTTTACAAATAGGTCAATCGGATTGTTTTCTTTTTCAATACAGAATCATTTTTCCTTTCAAGTTTTTTTTATAAGATTTATATAATAATAAATTAACGATTTAAGTATAGATTACGGTTGGATTAAAACTTACTTTTTGCAGTTTTCCTCCGCGATTTTTTTCACAATATATATATATATATAGATGTAATAAAAGCTTAAAAATCCCTAGCTCTAGTTTTTGCTTAGATTTTCTTTTTAGAGAGCTTTTCCTTAAGATCCGATTAATATAAGAGAAAACAGAAACGAATGGCATTGAGCCTTTTTCTTGCTATGTAGAACCGTCTAATCCAGATATAATAAAGAAAAATTCACAAATAAAAATCAGATGAAACTTAAACATAGTACATAAAAATGAATTTACTATTTGAAATTGTGAAAATTGGCTGTAGGATATATTATACTAACAGATCCAACTTGTTATCAAAAATATGCGAGATTAGTTTTTCAATAAATTTTCGAAACTTCTATTTTCAAGAATAGAACAATTATATTTTCCTAATTTATGTTGTTCTTTAAATAATCGATATAAATTGTATTTTTATCTAATTTGATTTGTTCCTACGATTACTTTATATACGAAAGATAATTACATAATTGAATTTACATTTTGAAGTGGAGAGAAAGAGAATCCGAACTACAATAATCCTTCATATAAAATTGATACACTAATCGAAGCTACGAATGAAATATTCGATGAGCTGTAATTTTTACAGGCATGGACTGTTCCGTCTCTCGAGATTAAATACAGGGAGAACATTTGCCTTGAATGTTACCATAAATCAAGAAAAGAAATAGTTTGATGGCAAATCTGTTTATCTCGTCTAATTTTATTACCATAAATGATGCCAACTAGAAATTTTCTCCCAGAAAACGACTTTCAAGAAAACAGCGATCCAGACATCTTCCTTAAATATTTTTATCGTCATTTCCAGTGACTGATAGCAAGGTGAAAAGAAGCAAAAATACAGAATAGGTCTACACTGCAATTGTTCAGTGTTCAGACTCTTCGTAGTGCACTCTGAACAACGATTCTAAAGCAGCAAAAAGGTTAACACCTTTGGCAAGTTCTATGCGAAATCCATATTGTCGTTGAAAACATAGTGAAGCAAGACAAAAAAATTAATCTCTCAAATACTACCCTATTATATTTTGAGAAAGATATTAAATCTTTCTCAAAATATAATAGGGTAGTATTTGAGAGATTAATTTTTACATTTTAAAGAATGTTATTTCAAAACTGAAATCTAAGGAAATTGACGAAAGCCTAAGACAGAAATGAAGACAATTGCTTAGTTTGACTATTCAATGTGAGATAGCCAACCTGAATTGTTTCCAGCCAAGGTTGGCCATTTCGCATAGACAGATTAAGAGCTATTTCTTGGATTCCGTGTTCAAATGAAGTCGTTTTTAGTTGATGAAACAATTCGTCCAGTGAATTCCATACAAAAACCGAGTATCACGACGTATTCAAATTAAACATATTTTTATACTTGTGTAAGAGAACAGTTCTCCGACATCAATACCCTCTAGCGGACAAAAAGTGACACAGATAAGCTCCAATCCTGGAGTTTGCTGGAGCTAGGAAATAAGAAGTTATTTTATGCTGATGTTTCGTTGTGTAATTATTTTTATGTGCGTGATTTTCTTTATAAGCTAGATGTTTTGTAAAATATTCTTAAAAAGTTAACCGTGGATTACTTCAAACATTTATGTCAAAGAGAAAATTAAAATGGTCTCCAACAGCTGTACTTGAAGGTTTTGGTTTTATTACTTGAATGGAAATCTTTTGCTCGCAATGATTTATTTGACAGTTACTAACAAAGATTTCTTAAAGTATTTGTTCGATTCCAAGGAATCCAAAGAGATGGGATTAAGCCCACAATTGGCTGGGTTTTATGGCGGAAGGTAATAGGATAAGCTGAGCCAGAGTTCACATCTCACGGAAAACCGAAACATTTAAAATATATTGCTATATTTTTAATAGATAAAATTTTTAATAACTAGTATGTAATTATGAGTATATTAAAACTATTAAAAATTTAAAATACACTTTGGGCCAAATGTCTGAGCAGTGTAGCTAAAGAACAAAAAACTAACCACTCAACTGATAGCTTTTCAGTTGAAGGAAAGATTGTCTCAACTAGTAAATGACATAGTACTTAGTCTCCAAAATGAAACTTAATCCCATAAGAGTTTGGGGTGAATGATTTTAAAAGATTTGCGCATGAAAAGTATTTTCGTGCCAAAATAAGTTTCCTCTAATTGGCTTAACTGCTTCAAAGTAGCTGCCTCAAAGTGTAAATAGAAGTAATGCTTTTTACTCGCCTCTTCAACCTTAAGTAGCTTCTTATAATGGAAACAATTACACCATTTTCCCAAACATTTGGTACCGGTACATTAATCTGCAACAAGATCATTATTTTGAATTTAATGCGATTACGATTCTGATATCATTACGAGAAATAATATACGAAAATTTAATTAAACTACGGAAAGGTCTTAGAAATGGACCAGTGTAAAAACTGAAAATCTTAGACGCATATAAAGGAAAAAATGAAACTTCCAAAAATGATTAGAAAACTTTTAATGTTGGCGTAAGCAAAGCATTAGTCTTAAGATTTAAAATGGATTGTTTACAAATATTACAATTATTAATTTAGAATTCTATTAAAGAAATTTTAAAAAATTTAAATCGTCTTTGCCTATTTAAACTAACTATGAAGTGGATGTTTTGTCTTTTTTTTCATTTTGCTTTTTCTTCTGTTCTAGCGTCAACGTGTTAATGGCTTGAATGAATGAAAAATAGGTTCTCAAACTGATGCTTTGATTTTCATATAAGAAATCGTGGTAAAAATATATTTGAGGGTGCCTCTTGGCGAAATTGGCGATTTTGTGTAAGCGTTCAAAAATAACGGTTAAATCTAAACCAATCAGAAACGTGAATGGATTTCAGAATAACGTTTAGGGTTACAATAAATGGAACAACATTGCCCAGTTTGGCGATAAACTTGGCAAGAAGTCAAGGGGCACACTCAAGTATAGTCTAACCGAAATAGTTTTATTAACAAAATGAACTTCGTGACAATATTCTGAAACATTCGATCATGAACTTCACTTTGTTTGCAGCCGCTCGAAGAATGAGATTTGAAGATAGTCGGCGAATTTGCCACCAAGTCTGATTTACGATGGCTTCGCAATACAATGTGACGTAGATAAACATTATCTGATGTCATGGATATTTTAAACCAATGAGAATTGAAATAAAATAACGAAGTATTGATCTCAATTAGAACGGAAGAAGCAACCACTTTATGGTTGATAAAATTTCTTTGAAAGTTTATTTATTTACAATTCTAAATATTCGTTTATTTAAAATGTAATTGTTTTCTTAAATAAAAAATTATGTAGGTTTTTTAGAACCACTTCATTCCGTTTAATTTAACCGTTTTCATAAATATAATCAATTTAGCTTAAAAAATTATAGTTTTTAAATAAAAAATATAATTGAACTATCGAATGCCATTTAAATAGGTTTTTTGTAGTTCTGTAATATGCGATTTGGAGGAAAATATTTGCCGTTCTTTGTACATAGAATTCGGTATCTAACTACCACATGGAACAGTAAAAAATTGTGAGAGTCCTGCAAATTTAATTCTAATTACATTTATATATATGTTAGGTATTTATATATAAGAATAATACAAAAACTAATCAGTTGTAAGTCAAACAAATGCTCATTTTCTACATTTTCGTATTTTGTTTCTCTTACTTATTTTCCAATTGCTTTCTTTAAATAGCCTTGCACGAATGAAGAAAAATCTATAAAAGCCATTTGTTTAGTCATTATAATTTTTTATTGGTCATTTTAATATTAGATGAGTATCGCTGATTTTTTTTTAAAATTTTTCACATTTTCTCAAAACATGTATATTAAATAGTATAAAAATAAATAACTCCCGCCTAATAAATAGAAACTAAAGATGAGAATCGAGGTAACGATCTAAAGGTGTGAAGACAAGATATCTTTAAGCGTTCAAAATTATTTATTTCGCCTCAGAATCTTTAGAATTTTTATGACAATAAATTTTAGTACAATAAGTTACAATATTCAGAAATTTTCCCAAGTATTTTTAAATGCTTAAGAGAATCCGTGCCTTCGCATAATACAGATAATTTTAAAAATAAAAAGTCATTCTGATAATATATTTGATGAACCCATCATCAAAATGACAATTTTTTGGAATTTTGAAGCATGCTTTTAGTATAACGATATTAAATTTTAATATTTTTTTTAAATACAAGTCTCATAATTATAAATTTAATAAAAGACATTTTTACGCAGATTGTCATTAGAAATCAATAATATACAACTTATGAAGCATTTATTTACATTTGTATTCAGACGTTTTGCACAATGTCATTGCTATTTTCATGCATATTCAAAGAAAATATGAAATTTAAAAGAAAAATATTTTGCAAAACTCATAAATTTCTATTAAATTCTATTTTAAAAAGAAAATAAAATTTTATTGAATATTTGTGCAAAATTCTTGATAAAAATAACCATGCTGATATCTTAAATATAATTATGAAATTTTTTATAAAGAAAAATATGGGAGGACCAGTGGTAACCTTAAATGTTCATGCGAAAATAGTTATATTCTGCAAAACTTATCTTAATCTTATTTCAGACTGAAAGATAAAAGAAATTCGATTTTTTTTATTCGAAGATTTCTATAATATGTAAATAAATTTAGGTCTTTCAATTTATAATGAATAATTCTTGTTACACTTTTTTGCATTTTAATTTTTAGAAAATTAAAATAGTGCATTATTGTTAAGAATGTTTCTAATAATCGAAAATAATTGTGTTAATTGCATGAATCGACAAATTCAAACATCTTTCGATTCCTAATAGGGAAAAAAATCCAGAAATCTTAATTCCATCATTGTTCAACATGCAAGAAAAAAAAAACGGCGCGATAAGTCAACGACTCATTCAACTTGTACACTTACCCAGTTATGATCAAATGAATCATTAAATTATTTTATTCTCCGATACAATGTGCAAATGCATTAGACTCATTTAATATTGATGAGGAAGGTTTTATGTTCTAAGAAACTAATAATATTGTTTTTCTGATACTAAAATTCTGTTTTATCTACGTGAAAATGGAGCAATGCCAAGTTCCTTTGTTTTCTGGGAGCTAAATTTTATTTTTGACGCTGTGTTTTTAAGCCTGTAGTTCCTTTCACTTTTGTCAACATTAACAATCACTTTCAATTACATTGGTTTAATTCAGTACACATTAATATAAAATTATAACGTGAAACATATTTTTGACTATTTACACACTGAAATGTTTGTAGATTGTAAATAAGCAGATATGATGGCGAAAATAATTTCAACTTCACTTCAAAATTACTTCAAAATAAAATGGCATACGTTTCATGAGCATTATCATTCGTATATATTTTCAATTAAACTTTATATTTTTTAGATTTTTCAGTGGAATTTTATCTTAAACTAGTACATAATCCAAATAAACACTACATAAGGAAATGTATGATAAGAAATGATGTATTTTGAAAAATTAATAGTTCACAGAAATTTTAAAATGGAGATAGCATGATTGAATACATAGATCAACTTAAGGAGAAACTAGAAAGAAATAGAATCGATTACATTTAGCTCAGCATGTATTTGCGTCCAACTTAAGAATTTTTACATATGCATTATAGAAATACTAAATATACATAAAAGCCAAGAGTTTTATTGCTTGGTTCTTAAATGCAAAAGTGTGTGTGTGGCTCAAATTAAAATGAAGTATATGAATGGGAATCAATGTAAGTGTAAACTAAACGAAATATTTTTAGAAACGCGTTAAACATAATGGCAACAGTCAAACTTCGGAATTTCTTAACACTTTGGAACACATGTTCTAATTTCGAACAGATTAAGATCAATATGTCATTTGCCGAACAATTTCAAGCTATAACTTGTTTCTAGAAAACATTTTGTAAATGTTCGAGAAAATTGAACGGTTAAGTTTGTGAGCTGAAAAGTTTCCAATTCCACTTCTCACTCATAAAATGTAAGCATCCCATAAAAATAGATTTTTTAATAATAGTTTTATTGAATACACATAAAAAATGATATTTCACATAACTTCACGAAGTACTTTGTTTTTTCACGAAAATATTTACTAATAAATCGCCATTCTAAATCAATTCAAACGCGCGCATATCGACTACTTTCATAATCTTTTTAAATTAGATATGCAAATCTCTTACTCGGATGCCTAATATCTAAAATTTGGTGAAGACTAAAGACAGAAAATTAAATTCATTTATCAACATTTTCTTTATGTTCTTTGAGTAGAACAACCATTACTTCCTCTAACAGCAAAAGTTAAAATGACAGACTAAGGAAATATTCGCGATAGGTTTGAGGTGACAAATCCGAGACAGTTTGATTGAATTGGGTTTATGAAAGTTTTAAGAAAAGGAAAACTTCATCTTTTAAAGAATGTCTTCTTGAAGTTCTAAATATATCTTGAGGGTTAAACATGAAAAGTATTCTTCCTACAGCTTTCAATTTTATAGTAGCCATATCTTTGCGTTTTTTCGTAAATAAATTTTTTTTAATGTAGAACAACCACTTCAAGCTTTCCACCTTTCCAAAATTTTCAGGAAACCTTATTTTTGAACTTTATTACCAGTTTAAAAAATGTTTGACACAGTTGTGTATTTATATTTATAATGGATATTTATAACAGCCAAATAATCTATTAAAATTATCAATCAAATTAGATGTAAGTTGAATATTTCAGGAAAAATATGAAATAAATTTTACTTTTACCAATAGATTTGAAACAAGATTTAACACTGAAGCTAAATAGAATTACTTAGCTAATTTAAAGAAAATATTTGTGTTAGTGAATGTGCACCTAATTCTTGGCAAACGTAGTCTATTTCTTGGTTGCTCGGCGATCATTTTTAAAATTGCATCTATTTTAAACCTGTATCAACATCCTTAATTGGATTCTTATCTATTTTATGTACAAATCGAACCCACTAACTTACTGAACCAAAAGCCAGAACGGAACCTTTTAGCTCCAAGATCAATGTTGAATCGAGAAGAGAAAGTTTTAGAAACAGTCTAATTTTACTTGATCTGAAAAGTAGTTTTGCATTAGTGTAAAAGAACTGGATCGAAGGAAATTGTGTTAGTGAATGCTAGATCGGTACAAACTGTTAAATTATTTAAATGGCTACACAATTAAGTCCACAAATATGAAGTCAAAATCACATTATGGCACTGGATGAAATAAACCAAATGCTTTAAGAAGTGTCTTTATTTGACTACTAAGTGATAAACATACCAACATACCTAAAATTCATATTTACTCTTTCAAAAATCTAAAGTATGGCTTATTTTAATAATGAGCGATTAAATAAATATTTTAAGTATTTAATGACTGTCGATTACCTTTAGAACATTTCGCCCCATTGTTAACTACAATAAACATACCGAAAAAAAATATTTCAATACTGTTATATTCACCATAAAGAAAAAAATTTTTTAGACTTTTCGAATAGCCCTTTCTATTTTAGAAACGTCAAAACCCATAAATATCTAATCATTGACCGTAATATTACAACAGGAAATTTCAACTCCGGTTCAGCAACGCTTGAAAGGAAGTACAATATTTATTAATAATCATACCTTTAAGATTCGAATTCAGATTACTTGGCTAGGAAATTTATGTGTAACAAATCTATCAATGGAACGACTGATAAAAGCGAAACAGCACGTATAATAAATTAAGAAACTTCTTTGAATGATTTATTTTGATTATGGGATTAAAAACCTAAATCGACGAATTTATCAAAATCTATTAGTCATAATCTCAGCATAAAAGTTGATTTGAAAGGAAATGATATAATCTCAAATTTGGGTAACGCGAGAAATTTATACCAGTGCCATATTATATTGACTTGTCAAAATGAAAATATTGATTTGATATTGATCTTTCTATGTTTCGACCATTAGAAAAGTAGTTTCAAAGATTCTGCTTTTTTATTTTCTATATTTTATATCTAATGATTCTATATTTTATATCTAATGATTCGATACTTTATATCTAATGAAATTGCCTTTTTCAAATAAATATTTATGATTTTGAAACAAATTTGATTTTTATAAACATGTAATATTCGAAAACAAATAATGAAATTACATTCGTTTGAGCAGTTATTTAAAGACAAGAGTCAGTAAATAGGATAATATGAAATTTAAAAAATATTTGATATGTAAATTTATAACCTATTAAGTAGTTATAACTGCTCTGTATTCACGATGTTTGAAAACATTTATACATGAAACTTTTTTTGTATATTTTGAAATGATATTGTTTAAGCATCGATTTAGAATTTAAATAATTAACAGTATTTACTCAAAACTGCATAGTTATTATAAATTTCAATCATAAAAGAAATAATTTTTCGAAGGTTTTTTAAATGATTTAAATTTGTATATTTAAATATAAAATATTTCAAATTTGCTTTTCTTACGAGGAATATTTAATAATTCTCTTGATATCTAACTACATTTTTTTGCATTACAATTTATGAATAGAAAATTCTGCATTTATCATTCAACAGTTCATGATTAAAAGCATTTTGTATTGCTATTTTACATATAAACATGTTAATTAGGAGAGAATATCCAAGTTATATACAAGTTCACATTGTATTATCGGAAATATACTTTTGCTGTAGTAAAATTATCCATGGTATTCATTCATTTTGTTGTTGCCCCCTTCCCGGGTGGAGTCTAATTTTGAAGAAGGACCAAGCAAATAATTCCCAATACTTGGTCTGCCACCCAGAGGTATCATTTCACTTGGAAGACATTGCGATCTTTTTCCAGTTTTGACTTGCTCCAGCCGCCTTTAGCGAACACAACAGATCGTCGGTCGGCCGGGATAAAAACTCACTACTTTGCGATAATGAGAACGACGCCCTAACCAATCAGGCCACCGCAGTCCTCTTCACTCATTTTGAAGGGGCAACTCTCCCTGAATCGAATTTTTAGCTTTAAAACAAGGGAAAATAAAAATTAAAAACTTAACAGTAGCAAACATTTTGTGATGTTTTTCAAAGGCGAAAGGTTTCAAATTTTATATCGAAGGTTACCTCTTAGCATCTACGTATTCAATCGATAGTATTTTGTTTAGTGTCAAATATCATTTGGGGAATAAACCACTAGCGCCAGCACAATGGAATAGTATTTTTGATAGTTTTAATATAGCCACTTTATGAGTGTAAATTAAATTTCAAAATTTACATTAGTCAGTAAAAACGCTAGAACTGCAAAGTAGCAAGAACTTAGAAACTATTTTTGACACTATTTGCTCAAAATAGCCAACAGAAAATATAAATTGATATATTAAATAATTTAGTGAAACTGAATAAGGGTTAACAGACCCGAGGGAATAAGGGTTAACAGATCAGAGTACAGTTTCGAACTTGGAAGGGTTTCAACTCTAAATATCTAACAGATGTTCATTAAGTATGACCGATTATAAACATAAAATAAAATCATAACTAAATTTTCAAAAATCTTAAATTTTTAAGCGCTTAAAATTAAAAAAATTATTCCAATTCTAGTACAAAAAACTTATATCATCTGATACAATACGAAAACAGCTTAATAAAATGAGTCAAAGTAATTTGAAATTCAGTTTAAATATTGAAATTTTCAGGAAAATATGCATACACAAGATTCAAATATAAAGGGTAATTCAAAATATATATTAAAATATATTTCAAATTTAGAGCAAAGAAAGTCAAGAAAAGTTTAGAAAAAAATTAGTTCTATTGAATTATCTTCACTAGAAAAGGCAATGTGAGGATGACCCCTTAACTTGCTCTATATGAAAGAAAAGAACCTAAAGTATGTCAGTGTCTTTCTGGTGCGCAAACAGATGACACCTTTGGAAGAATATCATGGCTGAGCAAACCCATTTCTGCAAGGATCAAGATCACCTGCAACAAATATTTGTTCATTATTCTCCACCCCCCCCCCCTTTTATAAGTTACGATATATGATATGTCGATACTGGCTTCTGCATGAAAGTACGTATTCAACGTAAAAGATGCTGAAAACAGATGCACACAATACGTGTTTCATTTTAAATAAAATACGTTTAACAAAAAGTAAAGGAAAGTTTCATTGAAAAGAAAGCTTAAATTTGAAATTAATTGTTCTACATTTTTAACAAACAAAATGATCAAACTAATAGACTTCAGTAATAATTTACGAGAAATTTTAAGTTAATCCCCCAGTAAAAATTAAATTCAAACTCGAAGATTTTGTTCAATAACCTATAGATTTTTGCATTTTTAAAAATATGATTTTAAGAAGAAAAAAAAATCAGTTTTTGATGTTTGAAGAACAATAAAATTTTTGCGCCATATTTTAACGATTCTGAGAACCTAGACAAAGCGGAAATAAACCGATACTATTTTTATCGCCTACATTAAATGGAAGGCGCTCAACCGATTTCTGTAAACTGCAAAGCAGCTTCTCTTCTAATTCCGCCAGACGTTATCTAAAAAACAAGACTCTTGTATCGCTAAAACCCACTCACTTACTTTCTCTACACAGGGTGATTAATTATTTGACCCGAGTATTGTCACCTCTCAAGGTTAACTTATGCTAATGAAGGCGTCTACACTGTTTTTTAGCCATTTCATCCAATCACATTTGCCAAGAAAAAAAAAGCAGCTGCTATAACTCTTATTTCATCTACAAGAAGCTACTTTTGAAATTGACGGAAAGAAACTTCCAAAAATTCTTCGGGTTTTCTATTTCGCGGATGATTTTATCATCATACTCAATTTTGCTAATACGAAATTAACATTTTCCATGTATTTTTTTTTTAACATTTTGTAGTTTTTATATCTTATGTGATCATATCTGCAGGTTTTGTTAACATTGTCCTCATTAGTTTTTAATATTCTTAAGTTTAATATTTAGTATTTTAAAAAAAACTTTATGAATTTCTTACTCATTTATAATATTGAACTATCAATCGAGTTAGTTCTTTTATAAACGTCCCTTTGTTTTAAATTTAATATAAAGAAATTCATATTTGCATAATTTAATAAACTGTATTCTGAAAGTAAGATTATGTGTTAAAAAAATTAGTACAAAACTAAAAAAAAACTATTAAAATAAAATAGAAACTTCATTCTACTTTCAATAACCTGTTCAAATATTAAATAGTAAATGTTTAACTATTCAAATTTCTCATTATGAAGATATTTTGAGCTTCGATTTAATGCGAAAAAAATTTTTTGTTACAAAAACAATTATATATCATCTTTGTCAACTGAAGAAATGCTCGAGAATGGAGCATAAGCATAAAATTAAATTACAAAAGCATGAAACAAAATTCATAACATTAAATACATCAAAACTTCATGTGAACAGAGTAGAATTTATTTTATTCTGTAAACAACTTTAGACTGTAACAGTTTAGTAATTCCTTAAAATTCGGCCCCACCTGGCCTAGTGCCCACTTAGCTTGAGAAATCTGGCCTTGGCTGACGAGGAAGAACAAAATTTGGCAAGGGAATGGCATAGATTGCGTCACACTTGTTGCTTATTTATATGTAAAACAATTTTTTTAATTAAATTATTAAAATAATTTGATTTAATTCTATCTCGAACACTAATGGAATTCTAATTATGTTTTAAAGTCCTCTTTAAAAGGCATTTCTTCGCTTTACGCTTTACATCTTTATCGTAAAGTGAATTTTAATTCAATGATGTAAATATATATATTCTCAATTTCCAGATAATCTTAAGATAATTTTAATAATTTCAGAATTGAAAGCTAACATATTGCTATTAACATTAATTTTATAGATAGATTTGTTGATTAGTATCATTCAAAATGGCGACTGAACCCAGGGAAGTGATTTTAATTGTAGTGGAAAATTTTCAACTAATAAACACAAGTCTTAACAGTTTATATGTCTATCGAAAGAAAATACTTTAAATTTATTAAAAAATTAAAACAATGTGCATCTGTTACTAAGAACATTTAAATCTTTACCTCTTTTATACAAAATATTTTTGTTATATAGGAATTACTTTAAATTTGGAACAATTTTGAAGTACGGAATTGTTATGTTAGAGAAGGAAAAATTTTATGTTGGCCTGAATACGCATAAAAACACTTTACAGGAAATATTTTCTGATCAGTAGCAGTGTCCCGTTATAGTAAGATTTCTCTTTGAGAAAAACGGAAGAATTATCCCCGTGTTAAGAGTTTAACCACCTGTAAATCACTCTTCCAATTAATGAAAACGCCAAGCAGGAAGTTAAAGGATGAATAATGCAGAATATGGAATCATTCGAACATTCTCAAGCTCAACATTTTTATCCTAATTTCTGAGTTTTTATTGGACATGAACAGATATTGTTATGTAAATGCTATTATGTTAATAATACTGATTGATATCATTTATCATAAAATATATGCACATATAGTACAAAAATTTATTTCAGAGTTAAAAAACTCAGTATTAATGTATCTATAACAAGTAAACATTTTTAATATTCTTTATAACTATTCATCTAAACTATTTTTAAATATTTAATAATGTTTTGTTATTCTGTCATTGGCGTATAAACAAATTATAATACGACTTAATATTAGTTCATTTATAGGTTTGTAATTAGATATTTACAGTCAAACTATTTTCTTTTATCTTAAATTTCGCTTAATTTTCTCATACAAATCTGTAGCTCTGGTAAAAATAAATATAACTGTCAGCTTCTTTTAAAGCATCAATGATTGATACATTTAAGTTTATCGCAAAATGGTAATTTTTTTTGTTCACGAGAGCTACTTAGATTATGACCCAGTAAAGCCCGAACCATAGAACCATCTATCCCAGAAGCGGGAATCGAACCCATAAACTGTTGAACTCTAAGCACTCGGCTGAGAGCTCAACAAAGCAAATTAGTAATTTTGCTTACGGATTTAAATTATTCTTACGAAAAAATACCCGTTTCCAACATAATTGCTATTTGGATATGCAATTTTAATGCATAAAATCATAAAAACAAACAAGGTTTGTAACTTTGTCTCTTTGTATACGAGAACTAATTTGACCGGAACATAGTCTAAAAGAACTTGTACAAACATCCCCACCCCGAAATGGGAATCGAACTCATGATCTGGTGAACTGAAAATCAATACGCTAAACATCCATATACCAACTTTGATTCAGAAATGTTCGAAATAAAGAATACTTCTATGAATACAGAAATCAAATATCAAAACCGAAAAAGACACGGAGTTAATTTTCCATTTGTAGAGAATTTTCAAACTTCGTACATAATTAACGTTTAAGAATTTATTGGAAAATTTATTAAAAATTAAAATTTTAACATTTGTAACTAATGGAAAATGTTTAAAGTTTGCTATTATAAAAATACACATTATATACACGTTCTTTGAAATTATATTAATATTTTAACAGTCATTTGCTTTGATTTGGCGTTTTTGGGAAAAAGAAATGATTCATCTTAATTATTTGATAAATGGTTAACTTTTATCATATCACGAATTTGATAAAAGATGCAACGTCTAGCGATACATTTTAAACAACCTTGTTTACAAGAAAAAAATATAAATACTATTTAACATACAAGATATAAAATTGGAAATTTAAAGATTTAATTAATTTATTTCGCAGCATTAAAAAAAATTATACTTATCACATTAAAATTTATATATAGTCAACAAGGAAATGAGTAAAACAAAATTTAAAATGTGATTAATAATCAAGAACAAATAGAAGTAATTGAATTAAAAATTATTTAAATTCTGAATCGAAAATAAAATATAAAACCCTCAATAATACAGTACACAATCTATAAAATTATTTAAAATCATAAATTTGAATAAATTTAATACCAAATAAATTTAGTGTTAGAAGTTATTTTATAAAACCAATAAATTAGTCTAATGTTATATTTTATCTAAAACAATTGCTATGAAATGAATATATATAATTATGATCCCAATTATAAAGTTTATTCAAGTTTTTGTAATGCATTTTTATGTAAGTTTTTTAGTTAAAATTTAAGAATTTGATGATGTGGCATAACTTATTAATAATCATTTGGAAAATAGAACAAAGTATTTATTTTTTACAGAAGCTTCAATTTGACATTCAGATATCTAAATTATAAACAGTGTCATTCATTCAAGGGGAAGAAAAAAAGTTATATTTACCCAAAAATTACAATGCCTGTCATTTTCGGCGTGGGATGCAGCAGCCGAACTCGCGCGAACTTGGACTGAGATCCGTGTGGCTTTAGACAAACGTAAACATTGCTGCACGAAAGTTTTCATTAACATGGCTGTTTTTCTTTGGAAGAGCAAAAATATTTTTAAACGAGGGGGAAAATAAACCTTCTCCGGAGAGCCGCAAAGTTATATATGTGACCAGTAAAACGTGAATGCCCCTGGCTTTTACAAAGAGCTCTCGTAAAAACGCGGATCGCAGATTTCAGTTAAAATGAAGCTGGATGTCAATTGCCCAGAAGGTGAGAGTAAAAGGAAAAATACTTTCCACTCACTTCGCTAGAGGGCGTGACAGCCATGAGCGATATTTTTATTTTTATTTTTTCGAATAGAGGGGAAATATCCTTGTTGTGAGATGAAGGGTGGTGTAAATTATGTTATACCTGGAATTTTGGGATGGTGTAAAAAAAATCCGGTTTGTGTTTCTAGGGGGGAACAAAAATTTCCCGCTGTTGCAAGAGCCTTTTTCTTTAATATTTCTTTTCTCAAAATATTCTATTGTCCTGTATTTATGTTGATGCTGAAAGCATTAAAGATTCGCTTTTAAATAATTGTTGTATTTCATTTACGAAGGATATATTCTTAATTTCTAATTTTAAAACAAATATCTAACCAATCAATGATTTATATTCATTGAAAAGAAATGGAATACAGTTCATGATGGCATATAAAAATAATTTTATTTTAAAAAAACTTGAAATAAAATTATATATATTGTATTAAAAAAAATTAAGGGAATTTTATCACGTATATTCAGATTCGTTTTCTTATTACTCTTGTTTAAAATGGCAAAATAGTTAACCTACTGTAAACATTAAATATATCTATCGTATTTAGAATTTTAAGCATGTGTAACCTAAATTTCAAAAATATTTCTAAGATATTTTATAATTAACACTAATGAAGGTATCAAATATAAAGTATTTAATGTATTTTTATTAAAAAAGAAAATAGATTCACTTTTAATCTCATAAAATAAGCATTGAACATATTTTATATATATTACGTTGCATCATTTAAATTAACAATCTGTCACGTGATATTTTTTCAAATTGAATCTAATTATTATGTACTGATAACAATAATAATAAATTTAAACTAATTTCTTATAATTTTTTTTTTAGAATTTTTCTTTTTATATTTAGCCTAAAGTAAATATTCCTCAAAAGAAAAATTTCTTAATCATTTTTTTCCAAAATTAAAAATAAAGTTGCGTAAGAATTTCTCGATTAATGCTTCACTAAAAGAATAAATATTTATAAACTAATAAAAAAAAATTTTTATTTTGCTTTGCTTAAAAATACAAAACCGTTTTAATTTATGTTTGCTCTTCAAACTTTAATTTTTAACTGTACAAATCTTAGAATTCATTCTTCATATTAAATGGAAATATAATATGAAACATTTCTTTTTTTGCTTACTTTAAGCATAAAGTCTTCAAATATAAATTTAAAGATTTCTCTGGAAAAAAAAATTATTTATAAAATTCATAATTGAAGTCCGAAGTTCTTAAGAATTCATCAAATTATTATGCGTCAATTATAAAAAGATAATTTAATTATTCGTAAAAACAAATAAAACTGACTTTTAAAAATATAAGGAAGTAAAAACAAATTACTGTAGTCACCAAATTATTAACAATTGATTAGTTCCGCAGACAATGTGAGTGATAACATTTTAATTAACGCGATGATGGATTTTTAGACAAAGGAAATTAAGTTAATAAAGCTAAAATAATAGGGGGAATAGTGAGCAAACTTTGTGAATTAATTTATTTTGAAACATATATATTAATGTATCGAATTAATAATGGCTGATTAACTTTTTCTGCAAATAAATAAGATAGCTATTTTTTACATCTTTATGGATTAAAATATTTCATTTAAGAGAGAGGAATTTCATTTTTATTTTGATAATCTATAAGATACGTGAAAAGTTTTCTAAAAATAATTTTTATAAGGCAATATCATTTCAAGGTTAGTTTGACATCGATGAAGAAGCATGGATTCAAAAATTTCCACCTAAAAAGAAACAATAAAAAATTACCTTGGTAGGCTCAACCAAACCTAGTGGTAGGACAACGTTCTTCATAGAGAAAGTCCCCGGGTTCGATTCAAGACTTTATTGAACGTTCTAATCAAAATTCCAAAATGAAAAATAGGGGGATGAATGTTTTTCATACACGTGGTTCAAGTTAGATATTTGTGGGAGATTTCCAGCTTTCCTCCTTAGCGATACGGGAATTTTACTTATAAAGTCTTTCACGAAAGAATTTATATGGGGGAGGGACATTAAAATGCGTTACAACAGCCTTAGGCCATTAAGCAGTCTACTTCTGGGTATTAAAGATTCAACCTTGTCGTTGGATTCTTGGACTAACGGTAAGTTACTGGGTTCGATCTCAGATACTATTAAACAATGTATATTGTGCTTCTACATGGACATCAATCGAGTGGAGCTGGGGACTTTCTGGATTCCCTCTTTTGTGACACGTAAATATTGCCACTATCTGTGAAAGAAGTCAATTTATATATGAAATGGACATAAAAATACTATGAAACAGTCTTTGGCTGACCACTACGCGTTGTCAAAAGCATTTACCATACTGATGAAGCAATAAACAGCAAAATGTTCATAATGGATCAATTTGTGTCTCAAATTCTGATCTTCCCATTGTATCCATACAATATTTTCAGCTACTATTAATTGGAATATTTAATGAAGGTTGGTGGAAGAAGCTATAAATGAGAACAATTGATCGGAATAATCATCCAGATTAACCAAATAAATTTAAGCACCATTCAAAAAATTACAAAGGATCTTTGCAAAATACTATTAAAATCCGAATATATGAATATTATAGGAATAATTTATTTATTAATAATTTTGAAATTAGAGATGAAGAATTGATTAAGTTTCGTAAATAGAAGCAAGAATTTCGGTACCACAAAATAAATTTACTTTACGAAAAATTTCTTCATTTACTTATTAAATAATGCTTTTTTGTATATTTCTGAATGTCATCTAAAATTATATCTTGGAATTTGTTAATTAGCATTCGTTTATTTTCAGTAGTACACAGCGAATTCAAAATACAATCATATGTTTGATTGATTGATTTTTTTTTCTTTTTGAAAGTTTGAGTTTAAAATGATTCGATTCTAAAATATTGCATCATACTATTTCATTAAATTTGTTTCTGTGATTGAAGTCGTTGAATACAATTAGTCCCCTTATAATTATGAACGACGATCGAGTCGAGAACTGATGTAACACTTTATTTTACAAACTTCCACAACACACCAATGGAGAACACAACAACCAAGTAAAGATCTTATAAAATAATGAGTATTTAAATTGGCCTCAAAATATTTTGTAAACTAAACTCTTATGAAAGAAGGGAGAAGTTCAAAACTCAGCAAATAGTTTCATTTGCAGATAAACAAATTCCTAAATTCAGACAATTATTGGCAGTAAAAATAGAGCCAAAATCAACTTGATGCTCTATAAAATATCCTTTAATTGCAATTAAAAATTGTATTAGTGGGATTGTAAAGACGTTTACACCCATTCTTTTCGTCCATGTGAATATCTAAGACTTCTTACCTTCATTTCTTAGTGGCACGACATCCCTGGATTGGGCATAGTCTCCTCAAGAATTTTCCTCCAGGTTTTTGGCCATTTCGATTGAAAGTCTTTGAATGGAGGCTGATTGGTGGTCTTCCAATTGATCACACTTAAAATAGCAAAATTCCATTCTAGTTAATCAGCCCATCTAAGGTTTTTCCGGTCCCTAGTTCTTGTTCATGCCCGAGCCAGGAGCCGGGTCCCAAGAATAAATATCAAAAAACTTTTGAAGAAATGCTGTTTACAGATAGATTTTCCAATCAGAATCATAAGTTTATTATAGGATTTACAATCTTCAAACATAATAGAAATCAATACGAATAATAGTTGCAAACCGGTTTTATGTTAATGACACACACACATCAGCATATCATAATGTATGCATTTATATAGAACTGTCTGTGGAATTATCCTTGGGTTTAGTAAGCTCGATTCAGCCTTTTATCCCTTCAGTGGGTTGATAAAATTGAGTGCCAAGCATACTTGTGAACAAAATAAAATACTTTTGGTTTCGCATTAGGCTGACCAACTATCTGGTGCTTATGCTTGGACCCTAGGACCTTCGGTCAGGAAATCAGATAGGCCTTGCCCCTCATATGGTCTGTCGTGCCATTGAGTTTAGTAGTTTTTATGTAAGCTTGGGAAATGAAGTTTGTTTTCGTAACACATGAAATATTAAATTTCACAAACGTTTGGAAGTAGAACATCATCTATCTGCTATAAAGTTGTAACCATTATAGTTTATTTATAGTACGTTCGGTCAGATATTACAAAAATTCTATAAAAAGATCAAATGTTTATATTAGATGAAATTGCAATCTTTACCGTTCTGGATGTTTTTTGATGTAAGGTATTGAAAATCTTGACCAAATAAGGGAAAACAATTTCTGCTAACACAGCAGGAAACAAAATAATATTATAGCAAAGGTTTGTTGCTTGTTTTAACTTTCCTCCAGCTTCAAATCAAAGTCAAAATTGAGGGAGTTGATCCTTCGGGGGTGCCATCTATCGGAGGATTCTTAGAGCAAAATTGTATTTTCAAATTATTGATGCTTAAACGAAATTAAATGAAGGACGCGCCATTCTTACTTAATTTCGTAACCTTTGGAAAACGAACTTGGCTTGTCCAAGTGTCACTAGTAACAACAACCTTTTGTAACTAATTGTTGCATCTAAAAGAAAACGATTTCAGAGGGAAAACAAACTATATTCAGCTATCTCAGATTTTCATTTCAAAGATCAGTTGGAAGGATATTTGAACAAACTGTAAATCTATATTAATAATTCGAGTGTCAGTTTCAACCGATTAACAATTCAAAAACTTATGGTAAATAGTGCAACGGCTAAACTTGCCAAATGAGTTTTATATAGCATCTCGAAAATGCATTTGGAGAGTGCTTTACAAATAAATGTATTCCGTAAGTTAAATTATACCAATGTGAACTATGAATATACTTGGCAGACGTCCAGGTTTTCAAACAAAAATCCTATGTCCTGGCCGGACGTAGGATCTTCCTTCTTTGTTTCACGTACCGGTAAAAATTTGATTTGCTTATGCGCATAACATGCTGTGCGCAAGCGCGTTGGGACAAGTTTAAGCTTCGGAGACTTTCTGGTTTAGCATTTTTCCAAAACAGTGTAATTGACTATGAGGAATAATTTATACTAAATTTGGCATGTATTTAAAATTTTAATTATAAATCTTGACATCAAAAGGATTTATAATCATCAGATGTACATAAAAAAACGATTATTGGCACAAATTAATGAAAATTAAATAAACAAACTCAAAATCGCTGAGGTATATAAAAACTCAATTCTGATTTAAATTTAGGCTTCTAAGATTCTATGCTAGAATAACAATATTTTTTTTAATAAATATTAAATTCCTGTATTATAGATTAAAAGTCAAATAGCTTTGATAAAGATTTATTTTTAATAAATCTCGTGACAATATTTTATTTTCAGAATCTTGCATTAATTTCATTAGAATCAAATTTTCAGTATTCCCATCAGATAAAGTTATTTTCACGAGAAATCGTTAATTAAATAGAAAGAAAAACACGTTCAATCAATTGTTTCGATAATTCGCTTTGATAGCGATATTCATGTATTTATCAAAAGGTGACGCATACTATTTCAGCAGAACGATTAATTCTCCTTCTAAATAAAATAATTTAACTGCTTTACTCCCTTCTAGAAATCAGGCAGGATTTTCACAGCTATTAATCACACTCAAATTAAATTAGGTGTTTATATCCCGAAAATAAAAATCGAACTGTGCTCTGTTGTTAACTTATCCTTGTTTCCAGTCGTCTTCGTTGCTATAGTTCTTGTGACGTCATTATTCTCTTTCCACCATTTTCTTCCTTATTGGAATTATTCCTGATTTAACCACTTTGTATTTAATGATTTTAAGCTTATGATACAAAACTAAGCTTAATTTTAACAAGTTGCTGCTTTTATATCAACAACTGGGAACTGGTATAAAAATAAATATATTTTACTGTCAACTTAAAAAACTTTAGAAATAGAAATTGATGTAATTTCAAAAATAATTCTTGGTTATGAAAGTATTTCAAAAGGTTACTCAGATTACAATTCCATCTTACGAATCTTGAACATGTATTTATCAAAACTGTGGTTTCATCATGTTCTTTACTGATTCTCAGAAGTCACATATACAAAGCCAACTGGGCAAATCTTTTCATAGGGGTTCTAAATCATATATCCAAAGAAAAGTAAACAGTCTATTTTAGTGAAAATCGAATTGCTTAGAAAGGAATTCTGACAAGAGCGATATACTACTACATATCTTTACAATTCTTATTACGGTTTAAATTATACACCGATATGGTGCTTGGATATGAAGCTGTTATAAGAAGCCTCTGACGAGGAATTAATTATTATACTTTATGTTTATAAATTATAATTTGAAAATAGAATCTTTTTGTTTGAAAGAAATGATGATGCGAAAACCGTACGCTTCCATTTATCGTTGATGCAATTCTTATTGCGGTTAAATTCTACACAGATATGGTGCTTGTGTGGATGTGAACCTGTTCTAAGAAGCTTCTGACGAGAAATTAATTATTATATGCTTAGAAATTATAATTTGAAAATGGAATCTTTTTGTTAGAAAGAAATGCTGATACAAAAACCTTACACTTCCACATATCTTTCATGCAGCTCTTATGGCTGTTAAATTCTACACAGATATGGTGCTTTTATATGAGCCTGTTCTAAGAAGCCTTTGACGAGAAGTTCATCTTTGTGAACAAAAATTCAATTCGAATTTCAGCTATTTAATGATTTACTGTTTAATAGGAATAGATGGAAGAGAGCTCTTATCTGTTAATACAGTCTCCGTATAATCTTTGTGCCTAATTCCCATAAATCCTAATTGAGATTCTGTAGCAACAGGTCGTAAACTTCCTTTCAACATATCATGTTTTAAAAATATGTCAGAACAATAGTTTTTTCCGAAAAGTGATTTTTAATCGAAAAATCATGAGCCATCTTTGTGAGGCGAATTGATCTATAAAATATCCGGTTTCACCTTCTGTTCCTTATTCGTCTTACTTGCATTGTTTAGAAAATGTTGTTTCCGCTTGTTTTAAAATAGATACTATTAACAATCATGCTATCATTATTAATTTAATAAATCGGGCTTAAAATTACGTTCGAAAACAAAATCGTGAAAACTGAAGTGACTATCTGAAACTTAAGTTAAAATGATAATATTTTAAACACACATTTTACGTTTTTACGGTAAAACGTAAACAGCCCTAAAAACAAAAAGAAGCATTAATTATATAAGGATTTTCTTCATTTTTTGCACGCATCATTTTTAATACTTACAAAAAAATTATCAAACAAGATTCCAGAATAAGAAAAATTCAATTAGATGGAGGCATGATTTATAATATTTACTACCCAAGTACAGAAAAGTTTAATAAATTTATAAATACCAAATAATAATTAATTGGTCTGTTCCAAATCTCAAGAATTATGCACTGAGGGTGGACAGGATTATGACTATTTTTTTATTGTGTTTAAAAATTATTTCAGTATATGACTTAGTTTAAAAATTATCTTCAGAATTTCATTCTTAATAACCATTTATGGAGCAACTCAAATACAACATTAATACAAAAATTATACATATATGTATGTATATATATATATATATATATATATATAATGTACGTAATTAATTTAAACACAACAAGTTATAAAAGCATCAAATAAAAGGTGTTCATATAAGCGAAAAAACTGTTGAAATTAATTAGTCATCTGATTGCTATACAAAAATGAAATATTGAATTATTAACAATAATTTAAACTGTATCTTAATGTTTTGTAAGTAGTAGCTTGGTATTTTTATTTATACATTTTTCATAAAGGGGTTGCAATACCTTCGTTGGTTAAGGAGTCGTTTTTGTTATCAGCAGGTAGAGAGTTCGAATCCCGACTTAACCAAAGATTCGTCATGCTCATTAAATGCTATTGGAGCGCATTAAATAGGTTGTAGTCTCAATGTCCTCCAAGTGGAATGATACCTATGGGGGTGTGGCTGGTCGAGTCTACTGATTGGTCCTTGCTTCTAATCTTATGAAGAATCCCACTGACTCTTTCCACCTAACAAATAGAGCCCAACTGTAAGCTAAGTACAGGGGCATTTACTGGTGCACACATATTTTTCCTAAGCAAATTAAAATTTAAGTAAAAACTAAAAACATTGGTTGCTAACTATCAATAAATCCTATGATTGTCATAATGGTGGGCTTATTACCAAAAATGACGTCACAGGCCTATGAAATCTTAAGAAACAATATGATTATTTTCCCCAAATAACGTAATTTAATTTATTTATTTCTACAGTCAAAAACATGACGTAGTATTTTATTTATTTTTCATATAAAACCATGCAATATAATTCTTAAAGGTTGACTTCAGTAAGTTTCCCTGGTATTCAGCTATAAACTTATGTGTTAACTCGTCATATCATGGGATTTAAGTTCGTTGTTTTGGTTTTTTGCGTCTGAAAAATGTAATTTTCAATATTGGGAAAAAAAGGAGATGGGAAAGAATTTAATAAGTGAGAAACTTATTGAATTCTATTAGAACACTAGTATAAGAATAAATTTCGAAAAATGAATAAAATCGGCGTAAGGAGGAATTTATTTATATATTTAATTTATAGACACATTATAAAGAAAAATAAACAAATATTGAGAGTTTATTTATTGATTTAAATAAGAAATAATACATTAATCTAAATGAAAATATATACTACTTTAATCCACTATAAACATAAAATTTTATAACTCTGTAAAATTAAATACAGTTAGCTTGAAATATTTGATCATACAGAATTTAAATGAAAAAAGTATTAAAAGATTAGAAGATAAATCTAATAAAATGAGTTTTTGAGATCTGTGTATTTTTATTTATTTATTTTTATTTATTTATTTTTTTGCATTGCAATATGTTTTGTTATTTGTCTTACTTCATTTATTTTGCTCACTCGAATTAATGAATAGAGCAAATGGTATATACTATAATGTAAATGTTTGTAAATTCAAATTGCTTTTATAATACGTAAATTAATATATGTATGTAATAATAAAAAATTTTTATAATATATCCGGTTAAAAAGTGCAAATAAAAATTTGTACACGTTATAAAAGAGAAAAACTATGTAGAAAGACTGTCATTTGAACAATGCACATTTTTCTAAGAAAAAATAAAATAATCGAGGAAGCCATTTTGTAAAAGTGACTATTTTTCTCTAAATATGATGCGCTTATTGTACAGTAGGGGAACTCATTAAAATTACATGGCTATAGAATTCTTCAACGGAGAATAACGAGGAATTAACTGTTCAAGTTAGTAGTCGGTGAAACCACTCCTGACAGTGATGCACGCTTCTATATGTCTAGATAAGAACTGACAAAGATTCCTAATGTAACCCTGCGATACATTCTGTCTGGAATTCATCAACTAGTTATAAAAAATTGCAACATTTTGAGGCGTCTAAATCTGTCCCCAGATACTTTCGATTGGCAAAAGGTTTGGTGACATTTCTACTCAAGGGAGAGTATGCACCCCATGGAGACAATCCAGAAACATGCCAACCATATAAAGCCTAGCATAATCTGGTGGAAAACCAGTACCAGGAGAGAAAGGATTCACCACTGAACACTAGTCACTGTTAATCTTCTAGCAGCCATGATGATCGGCTACGACACTGAACAAGACTTCATCAATTTTGCAGTATGAGCAAACCCGCTTATGCCAATCACCTTATGATGACAGAAGTATCTACGTGTGATATGGAAGCACGTTGGATATCTGATTCATGATGACCTAGAGAGAAGTCCGGCTTGGAGCACAATCACTTAATCTTGCCCAGCATTAGTGCTCTTTGATTTTCCAGAGCCTTAAGCTGGCTGATAAATTGCTTGTAAGCAATCATTTATTGTAGTACGTAGACATGATGTGGTAAAGACAACATTCTGATGCTCGGTTTGTCTCTCCAGTTACATGCATTCTAACTATTCAATCTATTTCGAAGTCCATTGCCTCATGCAAGAAGTCATGGACCATGTCTTAATAATCGCATTATTGGTGGTGTCCATAGCACAATGAGAAAAAGAGAGATAAACCTTCAATATTGTCACTAATTTTATAACAAGAGAGTTGCACGTTAGAAATGCTCAAAATTAATGTTCTCTGGTCTTAAAAATTTAATTTTATTTTACTTTGTCTATAAAAATTTGCAAGCGAATTTCAATAACTATGAATTATATTTAAAACTGGATCATTTTTTAAACCGACTTAATATATATATATATATATATATATATATATATATATATATATATAATTTTATTTATGAAAAATAATTCTGATGTGTGTGAATTCTTTTAATATTATTAAAAAGGTTACGGTTATGTAACTAATTTAGAGTAAAATTATAAATACAGAAAATTATTTAAATATTAATGTTAAAAATATAAGCAAAAGCTCTTTATTTCCATTTATGAATACATTATAATGTATTATGTATACATTGAAAATATCAAAGTATACATCGAAAATATTTTTTCTATCTCTTGTGATTACTGATATTGAAGTGCGAAAGAATTAGGTGATAAAAATAACCCTTAAATAAATTAAGTTACGATGTACTGATGGCAGTATAGCTTCACTTCACTTCTTTGATTTATGTTTCTTCTAAAGAATTCAAAAGCATCATATATAAGCATTATCCTTACATTAAATGTCTGCTGGAAATGTTTGACTTTAAAGCTATCAGTGATTCTTACGACAGTAATTATTCATATTTATCGTTATAAACCTCTATTTATCAGAATTCGCATTTATGTCTTATTAATATTTTTTTCATTTGATGAATAAAATTGTAATGACTAATAGTTTAATCACATAAAAAAGCAAAACTTATTATATAATATTATGGTAATTTTTTTCAAATCCCTAATTTAGAAATATGAAAATTAATGAATTGAAGAATACTATTGAAGAAGCTCTAAAAACAGTATAGAAGTTTTAAGCAAGGATGGAATTTAACAATTTGCAATACGAACCAGAAACTATTTGCAAAATTTTTTTTCCGAAATATTTTCATGGTTGTCACATGCGACTGGCAATAAGAATTGTATTTTAAAGAATAAACTATTACATATATTTTTAGTAAGAATTAAAAAAAAATATGCAGTTTTATGAAAAATATTTGGGCAGAGAAACGTTGAGATAGTCTTTTACATCGAAGCTTAGTCAGGATTTGTCATTTATTTAAAGGGTGTCTGAAATGTATGCCAATTGTTTTCTTTTAATGATAAATTTTTGAGCATTTTAAATTTTTGCTGGTTAGCCAGACCGTTTTTGAAAAACATTATTTGAATACCAAATAACATTTAAGTAAAGTAGTACATGTAGAAAAATTTTACACTGTAATAATTCACTAAATAAAATTTTTAATTATTTCTATCTAAATTCCAATTTTGAATATAAATTATGATTTTTTACCATTGGAATAAATCGACTTAAAATGTGTATTAGTCGTGAATCTTAATCAAAACAAAATTCAATTAGTAACGTATTCTCATGATATCTTTGTATAACCTTTTCTGACGAAATTGAAATCCTTTTTTTGTATTTACTTTCGTCTAATAATACCGAGAAAGAAATTTTGTCGTCGCGAATACAAGATGACTCGTAGAAACGTTGACAAAAGTATATGGTTGTCCATTACCATTTCGAATGAAATGCAATAAATATTGGATAATAAATTGAAATCTTTTGATTTATCGAACTATTCTCGATGTTTTTTGATCACATCAGTACGAAAGATAATATAAATTTAATGGATTTTACTTATTCAACAATTTATTCCCTATATTTATTTAATGTGATTCATTTATATTTCATATTTATGGAATCTCTATTTTTATGAAGACATGGAACACTTGACAAAGCATGACAGCTTTCGTATATAAAAGTTTCTATTGGAATACATATAACTAGTTTTATGGAAAAAAATTTTAATTTATTAAAGTAATTATATTTATTAATTTTAGGGATAATTAATATTTATTCCACTTATTCAAAACACTGTTTTCAACCACGAAATGAAGTTTCGCCTATAGATTAACTGAAAACAAATCTAATGAGTTATAAAATGATCACGAAATTATCAAACATTGAATAGAAAATTCTTTCATCCGCGTTCCAGTGCATTTCATACCGGTGGCGTATTGGGAAAAGCGTAAACACGTTCATTGCTTTGGATAAAATCAATACTTTATCAAAAATAAAAAGAAAACAATAATGTCATTTTTTAAAGAAAATTATGTGGAAATGTAGAAAGCGGGGGATACGATGCCTATTTTTCGCAACAATTTTTAAGAGGGAAGAAAAAATTACATACTTCTGTTCTTGAAATGAGCAATGTTCCAGAATGGTATGCATTGCGAGATAAGTGACTTAACAGTTCATTCAAATCAATATTAATGATGATTTACATTAACTATCAGCGTAATCAAAATTTTGAAATGAAAGATAATATACGTTTTGATTATCCAGAAACCATTACCTTTATGTAAGTTTTATTCCATTCCATGTTACAGTTAACATAGAATCGAATAGAAATACAGCAGACAAACAGAATAAGGAAGCTTTGCATAGATATTAAATTCATATATCAGTTAGAAGTAATCAAAACAGATTAACACACAGATTCTCAGTTATGAATTAAAAAATATATATCAGAATATTATTTTTCATTTATTATCGGTGATAAAATTCTCTAAAATCTCTGTAGCACGACAGCCCATATGGACCAATGCCTACAGTGCCCATCTCTCTTTTCGTGACCGAGAAGCCCTGGGGTGCGAAGCATAGGTGGTCAGCCTAATGCGAAACCCATAGTGCTTAGTTCCCAAGCATGTTTGGTATACAATTTATCGACCCACTGAAGGGATGAAAGGCTGAGTCGACTTTGCCTAGCCTAGTGAGGGTCGAACCTCGGACCTGTGCTTTGAGAGCGTAAAACGCTATTATTGGTGATATTTAAATCAGAAACAATTAAATCAAAAATAATTGAATTTGATTAAGTAAATTTTTTAATTTTGTTATCGATTAACGAGCTGGGATATTTTTATTTTTTTAAATTTCTTTCTGAAATTTTGCACTATTTAATTATATTTTATTTCCTTTTCTGATTCTTCTTTCTTTTTAACAAAATTTGTTAAAAAATACTTCTAAAAAGAAATATTTGTCTATTTTTGACATAATTTCGTCTTTTTTGCACATAGTAAATTTTATTTTCTGGGTAACTTTTAATTTTACTTAGCATTCAGAAGCCTTAAAATATTATATTTATTTCTCTTTTTCTTTTTATTTATATTTCGTCTAAGTTCGTTTTGAATCATTCATTTGCCAAATGTGAAGTTAATGTCATATTTCTGCAAACATAACAATTGTGGAATTCTTTTTTAAATAAATTATTTAATATTGAATTCTATGTATCATTTTTAATACTGAAATTTGGTTTTTCGAAACAAAATTAGCTTTTATTCATAAATGTTTCAAATTCCGGAAATACAAACTTTTTCTAAGAATTTCAACTGGTAGAATAGAGCATTTTTTTCCCGATACGGCGGAATTTACTCTTAGCGTTATCAAGCAATTCAATCAAACAGATTGAATCTTATATAGGTTATTTCTCCATGTTCGCCATTATTCTATCTGAGATAGTAATAGCTTTCACATTCTTTCGAAGTAAAGATTCGATAAGGATAAGAAACACGTTTGGACATTACGATTATGTCTGTCCCTTTCACGTGATCTGAAATCCGAACATTCCAGAAGTTTTACCATGATTTCTTTCAGCTCCATTTTTTTTCGTGCTGGAAACAACAGCGTGATATTAACACAACAGCAAAATATTATTTTCTCTTTTACTGAAAATAACCTTTGGAATACATAAATTTGATAACAGTAATTGGAAATAAAAAATAGAATAAATAAGGAAATTTCATTACAAGGAATAAAATTTCGTTACAATGAAAATTTCCTTGTAATGAAATTCCTTACATTTAAAATTGAAATGAATGATAAATATTTCTATCATTGTAAAATTTTGTTGAAAACAGATAGTATACTTTTGCTAATATATGCACTAACTTATATTATATAAGCAAGCTATAAACTTTCATGGAATAATGATTTTATTGGAATATGGAAAGCATTTATAGAGACAAAAATCATTTGAAAAATATAATTGGTAAACATCTCTATTTACTTTTATTGAAAAAAAATTTTGTTTTTAATTTGGTGTTAGGCTATTTAGGGAATATGTAACAAGTTGTATAGCTTATATATAATGATATTTTCTAATATTTAACTTAAAGGAAATACTTTCTAGCAATTTATTTTAAATTTAGAATAAAAAAATTAAAAGAGAAATTTTAGATTTTTTTTAAATATAATTTTTGATATTGTAAGAACTAAATAATACGATTGAGAAAAAAGTGACTCAAATTAAGGAAATTATTTACGCATGAAATTCCAATTAGTGTTCATCATAGCTTAAATTAATTACAAATACAGCAACCAAATTTCGATTTGAAACGTAAACCATGTTTTAAACTTCTTGCCACAGGCCAACATCCTTATATGCATTTCATTCCATATGTCAATCATGTCTCGTGAAACGGTGGACACACGGAGTAGATTTAATTTACATAAATAAAACTTCAATTCTTATAGATTGTTAAAATATGTCCTTATTTTGAATAATTTGTTTTGATTTTGGACAATAAAATATTGATAGTGAGCTGAGAATGAAAAAATAAATAAAATAGATACATACAATAAGTATACATCTATTTTATTTTTTTTTTTTTACGCTTTATGAATTATTTATTATTATGAATTAATAGAATATACAAATTACAAATTAGAAGCAATTAACTTTACATTGTTTAACAGGTCAGATATTTTATTTATTTATTTTGGACATCAATTAAATACTCAAATAATGCGATACATTTTAGTGGATTGATTTACTGTTAACGTCCCTATTTGTCTTCTCCTCTCCAAATTTTTCCTAAGCAAATTGTGACTGGATTTTTCTTCATCAGCAGTTTACAAGGGCTCCCGGAGATTATAAAGATATCGAAATATTGATTTATAAAGTATCATGAATATTATTAAAAAATTCAAACTTTTATAATAGCTAATTTTTATTTATTTATTTATTTATTTTAAGTTTTGAAGTGCAAATTATAACTGTGAAATAGAAAAAATAAAATTAAAAAACAGCAACAATTTTACAGTTAACTCTACTTGTAGTTTCTTTCTATAAACATAATTATATTTGACACTTTTTTTGATAAAATCATAATTTTTGTGGTTGCATTATTTTCCATTGAGCTTGAATGAGCATATACAAATTTTGTGACAGCATAGTTTTTAATACTGACTTAAAATTATTTATATTAATGTAATTACATTTTAAAGTATTGCATATATAATGAAGAATTTATATTTATTTAGGATAAATTAGTTTCATTTGCGTGTGTGTGGCTTTAAAAGTCTTAAATAACTATTTTGAAAGTAAATTAAGAATATAATTTGGTAAGAAGCATTTATTTTTATCAAATAACATACAGCTACGAAAGCCTAACGATGAAAAATAATGCTTTCATGAATAATTTTGGAATAAATAATTGTAAAATTAGGCAGTCAGAGTTTGTTACTGAGGCTACCTAATAAACAGCCTGTTTTTTTCTTTTTTTGTTATTCCTGAATTGCAAATAATGAAAGTACTCGATACTATTTTAAAGTCCATTTTCCCAGAGTATTGCTTAGAAAATCCTCTCACAGCTCAAATGAGACAAAGAGTTAAACCTGATTAAGAAAAACTGATTAGTTGCAGCCTTTATTTGTTTAAACTTTTATTTACGTAAGAGGGGGAATGTCTTGCTCAACAAATTTTATAGAATCCTGAGTTTCTAGCCTCGATCTGTTGGAGTTGCTTGCTTTCGTTTGCTAACTGGACATGACAATTTGCAGAAGCAGTTACACCTCATTGGAGTCAAGGATTCAGCTTGTTGCCCTCTGTGCGAACAGGGTGGTGACCACCTCAGGCACTGATCAATTGTTATAAACTTTCTTGAGGACAACTCTACGAACGCTAATTTTAACTCTGTTTTTATTTCATGATCACTTCATTGGGCTGCTCATCAGCTAATAGCAGAAATGCCAAAGACGAAGTAGGAAAAAAAATTTTTATTTTTCGTTTTCTGCGATAAAAAATTTGAATATTAAAATGTAATTTACAATTTTTAAAAATACAAAACTTAATGAAAAATTTGAACAATAAAATGTAAGTAACTTCCATTATAAACGTATAAATTACCATAAAATGACAAAAACACATAACTAATTTTTCCATCGAAACATAATTTTGCAAATTTGTGTAAGTAACCTAAATTATTATTCCTTCAGAACTCAATGATTGAGCGGGTTTTCTCTTAAACAATTGCATAACTAACATGTTTATTTCTACATTGATTTCTTCAAATTATTTGTGGTATTTTTTGATCTTTGGTATCATGTCCCTCGATTCTGGAAATAGGCAAAATAGTTGATATAGAGAATAATAATGCAGAGGATGAGTGTATGCTATATCATACTGTTACAAAGTCTGTAAATATTTTTTTCGTATTCATTTTCAGATATCGCAGACAAATCCGAGCTCAAATTCTGGTACAAAAATCGAGATATTCTTAGCGATTACTTGGTGACTTAGCGAAATTCTTGGCAATTATTTGGTAGCTTGGCAACATCTTTGGAGACCATTTAGCGAGATTATTGGCGACATGGCGATATTTGGTGCAAAATGGATAGTTCTGGAAACTTACACCACATAAGATCTAGGGCCATTTTTTAGAGAGATGGCCCTGAAACTTTCAAAACTTTGGAGAAAAACCTAGGCTTTTACGCCAAGTAAGCTATAAATACCATCGTTTTATGGACCGAGACAGTTTCTGAGTTTCCAGCATCAGTGATAAGCTAGTGTATACGAAATGTACGTCTGGGGTTTTTGAAGATCTCTTGTTTTTGGGAGCTGTCTACAGTTGAATTTACTTTTGTATAGTTGTGATTCGTAACTGCTGGGTTTTCCCAGCATTTTACAGAAAGTTCTACAAATAAAATTCCTGTTCATCGAACACAAACCCCGAAGCTCGGTACAATACTACATACATCAGTGGGAGTTATTTCTTAAATTCACTTTTCCTTCATATAATTATATATCATGACACTCATTTCATTTTTAAGGGATTTGTGAATAAAAATCCTTTAAATTAATATTTTCCACAATTTACAATAAATATGAAAATATCTTTTATACACTACAATACACTTTGCGTCATATTGTAAATAGCTGATCAAAATATCGTATGGGAATGCATGTCTTAAACATATGAATTATTTCCAATTGTAGATTTAAACACTACTGCAAGTAAAATAGCTTGTGGTTATGATTACATTCCAAGAATTCATTGTAAAACATTTTCGACACACTGATCTACTCAGTTAAAATCTTATCAGGAAAATATAAGAGCAACTCGAAGCCAGTCAGAATTACCTTTCACAAGAGCAAGGCATGTGAAATTCTTCAGCGAAGTACTGTTTGTGGTCGAAAATATTATCAATTCGTAAAAGTATTTTCATGATACTGCAGTTTTGTCACCAAATTGTTGTCGCTATTTCCACATTCAGAAATTTCTTTGAGATAAAGTAATCTGTTGACTGCCGACCGCCCTGTCTTGTGGTCAGAATGCCTGACTGCGGACAGGTAGGTCCTAGTTTAGAATCACGGTTAGGGCATGGATGTACTTTCTCTCTCTATCTATCCTGTCTTTGTCCTTTCTGTGTATGAATGAGGTGTGAATAGTTGCCTACCTTATAAACGGGTCCCTAAAGCATGTGTGTACTGAAGCAATCGGACTCCACAACAAATATGGTTCAGTATGAAACAGTGGAGAAGCGCACCCCATATAGTCAGCCTAACTGGCACAAGACAAAAAAAAAATCTGTTGACTAGTATGTAAGATTCTAAGAAGACTTTAGAAACGCAAAATTAAATTTACCTTTATCCAAGTTACTTAGATTGCTCTTGCCATGCAAAATTAATAATTGACATCGAGTAAATTTTCATCTTTGACTATGAAAAATAGTTTAGTATTTCGATGCATTGTCGGAGATATGAATGTGCGGGTCGAAATCAAAAATACTTAACCAGATATATTCTCTCAATAAGAGAATGCATAAAATAAATGCGCTGGCGGAGAGGAGTTTTCGGAGAGTTAAGTTTTTTGTCTGATGCTGAAGCATCATTTATGCAGAAATGAAGAACTATAGTATTTAAATTTATAGAAAACATAGTAGTTAATTTTAATTGCATAGTTAATTTAAAATTGCATTATTAGAATTAATCGTGGTCTAAAAATTTGATTATCAACTGAAACACGAGAAAGGTTGTAAGAAAATTTAAGAAACATTTAATTTTTGCACATCGTTCTTTATTACTTTCTTGAATCAGTACGAAGAAAAGTGTGACAATTCCAGTGTCATCGTCGTTATTCAATAGTATTATCAAATTGTGTGGCAAAAATTATCAATTTAATTCCTTTAATAATTAGTTTAATCTCGAATAAAGTACAACATTATTAAAAATTTGACTCAAAACACTTATTAACCTATATAATACATAGTAGTTAATTAATTTACAAAACACTCAAATTATAATGAAAGTGTAATAAATGATGTATTCAGTACATTGTATATAAAAAAATTTTTTTTTACGAAAATATGTATGTATTTGGTAATAAAGAATAAATTTATGTATACATAATTTCTGAAAATACACAAATATTCATTAATGAGTATGTATGTGTATTTAAAAATCTTGAAAATTTATTTGCGTTCACACTTATAACGTGTTGATAACCAGAAAAATTTTTAATCGATTGCTCAATAACGGAAAAAAATATTTCTGACTTAATTTATTAGACCTTTCTTTAATTTATTAGAATTTAATTTCTGACTGAAAGAAAACCTAAATGATCCATCGTATAAGTTTCGCATATTTATAAATTTTATTTATGCGAAATATTGATAAAAAAATTACTTTATCTTCATGTCAGAACTCCTAAAAAGAAATATTAAATTAAATTCAATAAATTAATTTAACAATAATATATACATATATATATATATATATATATATATAATGAATGTTCAGAATTCATATCTTCCATTTATTGTTTTTCGCATTTGTTATTCTTAATTAATAACTTTATTTTCCTAAGGAATATTAGAACCTTTGACTGTCTTCGTGTTTTTCTTCTAATAAACAATTATGTACTTCTTTAAGCAGCTACTTCTAAGATAAAATTAGAGTAAGGTACATACATTATGCAAATATTTAATTTTAAGAGTTCGTTACTATTTCTTCGTTTACAGAGCAAAAACACAAATAAAAATCTTCATAAAACATTCAATCAATAATTTTACGGTTTTATTTTCAGAATTAATTATTCCAATTTTATATAATTTATAAACATTAATTTTTTTAAATTTAGCATTCAGAACTTGTTTAATTTTCATCATATTATTCACGTGTGTCAAAATTTTTATTTGTATTTATCTTGTTTCTAATTATCTATAATGGCAAAAATATATACATTTGAATTTTTTTATAGAATTATAAAAAATTATGAGAGCGAAATTAATAATATATAAAATAAAACGTAAAGCCTTAAGCCATTTTCTTTCTATTTTTAGAGGAAGGAAATATGCTCTGCCATCATGAGATGCAATTTAAAATGATGAGTCATAGATATATTTTAACATGCATTTCTTCAACGAAATAATTAAAAAAGAAAATGATCCAATATTGATTTCATATTCTGAATTGGCATATTAGCGGAAATATAAATCAATAGTGCTGCCATCTATGATTTAAAATTGCAACAAAGTGAAAATCATTGATTAACAATGGAACGGAATGTAGTTTTCTAAATAAGGAAAATTGTTAACTGCATTAAAATAAAATTTGTATCAATTATTATTTTATTTCAATGCAGTTAACAACAATAATTATATTATTTATTATAA
The DNA here is from genome assembly GCA_030067965.1 of Latrodectus elegans. Taxonomy (NCBI): domain Eukaryota; kingdom Metazoa; phylum Arthropoda; class Arachnida; order Araneae; family Theridiidae; genus Latrodectus; species Latrodectus elegans. The sequence goes on from CM057812.1 coordinate 14,408,865, forward strand.
ATTTATATTAAGTATTATTTAAAATAAATAACAGAATTATTTTTTTAAATATGAAATGCTATTAATGTCATTAATTAAATTTATAAAGTTTATTTTCAACTAAAAGAGCTATTCTTAAATATCTATAGTAAAAACTTTTTTTTTACAATTTTGATGATAAAATAAGATGAAATATAATAAAAACAAGAAATAATAAGTTAAAAATACGAAATTTTTAAATCTAATTCCATAATCAACTAATATGTAATTTTAGTAGATTTTTAATAAGTTATACTTTATTTTCATAATATTTACATAGTGAATTTTAATACTTAAATGAATTATTGTTTTAGAATATATATCTTTATGTTCTAAAAAAAAATAAAACAAATGACAATAATTTATTCATTTGTTTTGATATGATTTGCCAATATTATAAGCTCATAATATATATATGTCCTTATAATATTCGCAATTCATATCAGAACAATTGATTGACACACATACAAAAGTATAAGTATACATGGTTATGGTATTACAAATTTATTTTTAATGATTTAAAAAATGTGTGAAATTTTCATGAATAACATTTCCAGCAGAGTTATATTTATAATAACGATTTAATTTATAAATTATATAATAGCTTTAAATTTCTAGTATTTAGCATTTTAAAATATGTCATTTAACGACCATAGAACTATAAACTATATATATATAGAACTATAGACGACTTAGAAATATTTTAGCTTTTATTTAAAACAGTTTTTTGTACCTTCGAATGTATTTATTTTCATTACCTTTGACTCCTTCTTGGGATTTTCAAGTGCATTTCTTATTTCAATTTAAGAATTATATTCCTTTATTGCATTAAACATACTCTTCATATAACAAAAAAAACTACGCTATTCTCTTTAGCATAGGTAGATTAAAAATTGAGCAAGTCTTTCCGAAGTTTTTCATATTATTCTTTGGCATGTATGGAGACTGTTTTTCTTTTTGAGTATATAACGTCAAAGACGAACGCAGCTATGATTTATTGCCACAATTCTGCCAACAACAACAAAAAGCAAAGAAAATCTTATCCCTATATCTATATAAACATTAGTCATGGTGATATATGAATAAAATGAATATTCATGAGTTACGTCTATTTCATGTTGTTTTGTTTACAAAAGGCATTTGTTTATCAAAAGACGAGTGGTATGTATCAATGATTGTGATTATTCTGCAATATATAAAAATTAACTAATTATTCTTAAGCATATGATTGGCAGTCTCTGTTTTACAGCTGAACTGACGAGTTGAGTGGTTACATGTCCTCCAATTCAAAAGTTCGTGAATTCTATAGCCTTTATTTATAATCGTTTGGAATTCATTTTGAACTGAAATTTTCGATCAAATATACCCTCATGTCCAAATATAAAGATCATTTAAAAACTAGCCAATCAAGAATATTGATCATCAAAATTCAACCAATATAATAATTATTTCAATCATTATTAATAATTTCCTTAACATTAATAATTAATTTATAATGATAAGTTAACGTATATCAATAATTTGCTTGGATAATATTAATTTCGATCCTGTTGCTTATTACATTACTGACACGCAGACATATATATGTAATTTAATTTAACTATTTCCTACACTTAATTCATTTGAATTTGTGAAATATTTTAAAACAACTATAATAATATGTTTCTGTTGCTCAGGAGCCAACGGGAATTTCAACTGATTCCTTCTTTACATAAAGGAACGCAAACAAGATGTCTTTTTTCATACTAACTTGACATTGCTTAAAGGTAAAAGATTTTAATGCTGGACATACATTTTTGCAGGTGAGATCAAGTAAAATTTCTATTAACTGTTTAGGTTAAAGTAAAACAAATGTATTTTTAAATAATAATAATAAATAAACAGATTTACAGCAAGATTTATTACGAAGACTTGACCTATATGATATGATTGAATAATTTTATAAAGGAAAGTTTCATTGTATAAGGAAGCGCGGGCAATACTTTTAGTCGAAAGTCCTGTGGTTGGTCGTTGAGCAGTTACCATGGGTGTAATGGTCTGGAGAAAATTTCCTCCACTCCAGGTCAATGTCAAAATTATGAGAATGGATTTTCTTGTTATGCCATGTATCGGAGGAGTTTAGAGCAAAGTCGTACTTTCATCTTCGTGGGGATCAGGTTAAAACGAAAGGCGCGCCTTACTGACTTAAATTCACATAGCCGTCGGCAGAGCGAGCTTGGCTTGTCTCATAAATGAAAACAACATATCTTTGGTAAACTGTCTGCCTTCATGTATGTATATATATATAGAGAGAAGGTGGGGTAAATAGATTAAATGCCCCAAATTCAGCATTTAGCATACTGCCGTAGGAAATGAGAAGGTTTTTCGATGGGACGCGAAGTCGGTTTCAATCGAAGCTCAAGGTACTGTGATGGCTCATATGTGCATTAACAACATTTTACAGCTCTTTTTAACTATAAAACTGCACTTAGGTGAAATTTTAATCAACAATGACCTACAAATTTCAACTCTCTCACAATGCTATGAGAGATGTGAACTTTTAAAGTTGATCATTTGATATTGTGTGGGAGAATCTATAGCAGAAGTTTATTGCTGACTCCAAATAGTCAGCTTTTACAACTACTAAAAGTGCATTTATAACCTGTTTAATATAATTCTTTCTCTGCCACATTCATTTTATATTTTTTATTACCTAAATCTGCATTATTTTCCATTTACATAAATATTACACACTAGCCCAATTTTTCAATGCTGACAGTATTTTTCAAGGTAAATATATTTTTCCATATAATTTGTATTTAAATATACATATATTTATTGGCACTTGAAAATATATGGTTTCGATGATGAAAATAGATGGGTTTTTTTAATAAATTAAAAATTAAATACTATCTAAAAAAGTATATTTTAATATCACAATAAATTGCACCATTAGTGGTCAACATTATTTTCATACTGTTTATCCAAACAAGATATTAGGTGAACATATATAGCACTTTTTTCCTAACTATACTACACTACTGGCCATTAAAATTGCTACACCAAGAAGGCGACAAGCTACAGACGTGAAATTTATACGAAAGAAAGAAGGTGCTGTGATATGCAAATGATTAGCTTTTCAACGCATTCAGACAAAGCAGGCGCCAGTAGCGACACCTACATTGTGTTTAAATGAGGAAATTGTTCAGCCGGTTCCTCATACACAAATTGCATTTGAACGTTGTTGCCTGGTGAAAAGTTGTTGTGATGCCTCGTGTAAGAAGGAGAAATGCGTACCAGCACGTTTCTGACTTTGATAAAGGTCGAATTGTAGCGCACCGGGATTGCGGTTTATCTTATAGCAGTATTGCTGCTCGCGTCGGTCGAGATCCAATCACTGTTAGTTGAATATGGAATCGATGGGTTCAGGACGGTAATACTACCGTTGAGATACCGTTGAGATCCCGCATGGCGCTCCGCCATGCGGGATCTCAACGGCCACCTATCACTAGCAGTAAAGAAGACAGGCATACTATCCGCATGGCCGTAATGGATCGTGCAACCACGTCACGAGCCGTGAGTCAAGAAACGGGGTCGTTTGGAAGACAACAAGTGTCTGCACGAACAGTTCGACGACGTTTGCAGCAGCATGGACTCTCAGCTCGGAGACCATGGCTGCGGCTTCCCTTGACGCTGCGTCATAAACATAAGCGCCTTCAATGGTGTGATCAACGACGAACCTGGGCGCACGAATGGCGAGACGTCATCTTTTCAGATGAATCCAGATTCTGTGTACAGCATCATGATGGTCGCAACCGTGTTTGGCGGCATCGTGGTGAACGCACACTGGCAGCGTGCATTCATCATCGTCATACTGGCCCATCACCTGGCGTGATGGTATGGGGTGCCACTGGATACACGTCTCGGTCACCTCTTGTTCGCATTGACGGTGCTTTGAAGAGTGCACGTTACATTTCTGGTGTGTTACGACCCTTGGCTCTACCCTTTATTCGAGCCCTGCAAAACCCTACGTTTAAGCAGGATAATGCCCGACCGGATGTTGCCGGTATTGTACGGACCTTCCTTGATACGGAACATGTTCGGCTGTTGCCCTGGCTAGCACGTTCTCCAGATCTTTCACCAATAGAAAACGTCCGGTCAATGGTTGCCGAGCGACTGACTCGTCACCAAACGCCAGTCACTACGGTTGATGAACTGTGGCATCGTGTTGAAGCTGCATGGGCATCTGTACCTGTACATGCAATCCAATCTCTGTTAGACTCAATGCCCAGGCGTATATTTGCTGTTATTACTGCCAGAGGTGATTGTTCTGGGTACTGATTTCTCAGGATCTATATCCAGCCAATTTTTTTGAAAATTTAATCACTTGTTATTTCTAGTATAATATATTTGTCCAATAAATATCATTTTGTTATTTGCATTTCTTCCTGGTGTAGCAATTTTAATGGCCAGTAGTGTATATTCATATTAATATATTGTATGTGATTATAATCCTAAATACTTCAGTATTTTCAAGCCTTTCGATAGTAGGGATCTTTATGGTACAACGAGGTGAAAACCCACTGCTGTAGTGACGTTTTGTTAAATCAAGTTAGATTGTTGATCTTTTCCTTTTCATTACATAAATGTGCTGTGATTGTTATCTCACTTGTTTCAGGAGGTGTTGACGCATTTGAAAAGCTGTCAAAGATAAAAAATGAAATTGTGTGATAAAACTTAAATTCATTTTTTTAATCTACATAATGACGTTAAAAATTCTGCATTGGATTATATCACATTTAGATCAAATTAAATTTTTGGCAGTTTTTATTAGGATAGATTTTTTGAGAACATAAGAATAAAGCTGAATTCCAACTAAGCCAATACTATTGATACTTAAACAACATTTTATATATAATTAGCTTTCCAATTTATGAAAAATGTAGTAAATTATCAGTAACTTTTAGTATTAGTTATAATAATTTTTCCTGAACTGAACTGATAATTTATTAATTATCAGTCCAATTCATATATATATACATATATTATTTATGACAGTATTCTTAGACTATCTACTTTTGAGTTTAAAGTTTAGAGGACTTAATATTATCTCTACTTCCAGTGACTGTCTGTACTAGAATACGTGGACCAGATTTAGCTGCTGCTAGATCATGAAAGATTAGTAACAACTGTATACCTTAATAAATTTATACAGGCAATTTCTCTTTATATATATATATATATATGAGCTGTACTATATATGTACTGAAGTTATGCAAATGTCTTAAAATAGTCTGAGTCTTAAAGTCATCTTAAAAGGCATCAAGATTTTCGTAACATTAGGCCGAAATTTGGTAAGGAGATTGATGCTCGAATTGCTATTTCCTTTTCCAAAATTCAATATTAGAAGAGAGACCTCAGGTCAAGATGAAATAGCATGTATAAACAGTATAGATATGAATTTCTTTAGGTTCAATGAAAATAAAAGCATGTCATTGGCAACAGATTAGAAGGTTCATGTTCAGATCACATCCGGGTCACCAATGTTGTTGTTCTGTAGTTTTTAATATGTAATCCATTATAAGAAACATATTTATTAAGAATAAAATCAAACACAATAGAAGTAGGTGATGATATAGTAAGTTTAGTTGTTACAATTTTCTGTTGAATTTTCTCATCCCATTTCCAAGTTCCAAATTTTTGCCATCTCATTTTTTTAAAAAAAAATAAATTTCATAATCAATCAAAAATAAGTTTTTGATTACGATTTTGTGTCATCATAGTTTGTTTTGTGATCTTGACAGCTGTTCAGAAGTTTTTACAATCAATTGAGAGATCCAGAGAACTCTTTAGTGGAAACAAATTTCATATAGGACTTAAATTTTGTGAATTTTTCGGTCACTTTCATTCCTTAATTATACAACGCTTCCTCTAAAATATTTTTTTTAAGTTTTTGTGAAATGGAATAATGTTTTACAACGAATTCGAGAATACAAAAACCATACACAAACTTTGCTACCATACTTACCTCTTTGCATACAAGACCATCCCTAAAATGACAAGAAATAGAACATTAAAGAAATAGAAATACAAATTTTAAGACAGTTATGCGATTTATAATTCTTGAACAATTTCATTAACACCATATTTTCAGTCCCATTTTTAATGCATGGTAGAATATGTTTGAAGCCACTTTGAAAAGTTGAAGTGAATCATAGTCTTATAGTTTAAAATTCTATTCAGTAATCTGTGCAACTAGAATTTTTATTTTCTTTAAAATCATATTGCTCAAAAAGTTAAAACAAAAAAAGGTCTTACAGCAGTATTTAGCCGTTAAGTGATCCGATATGTGCGGTATCAAAGTCAGTTGACGTTAAATTAAGTTAACTAGCAAGATAAAACTTGCTACTTTGTGCTTCAACTAAAAACGCAAAAAGACTTTCTTATTCTTCAAATAATTCAATGTTTTTATCATGTGTTGATAAGATACTACAAAAATTACACAATTACAACTAACTGATACTAATCCTTGTTAGCACTTAGGAAGAGTAGATAAAATAACAGTTTATCATTGCAATATTTTAAACATTTTGGTTGGAAAATACGAAGTCAATAGATTTATATGAATAATACACATACTATATTTAATTTACACTGCTCTACAACTATTACTATTGTACATAGATTAAATCTTGAAATAGTTATGGTAAAAAATTCTAACACATCCTAAATAAAATAATTTAAATAAATTGAAAGTTAGATTATAAAAATGATTTTCATTTGGTAAAATCCAATTTCGTTCCACCGCTTGAAAGCAGAAAAAAAAATGACCGTAAACGTGCTTAAGTAAGATAAACATAAAACATACACAGTAAAAATAATATCCAATGTGCAATTCAAAAACAGTCTTTCTTTTAAACATTAAAGCAAGAATTATATTTTGTTTTCAAAATGTGTATTGCTTCGTTTTCCGAAATTATTAAAACCTAAAACTTTACACTTTTTCCTTCAGAATATCTCTCTTGGTTACAGACCGAGTGCCTTCATCTCTGGTTTATCGCTCTTGGCGATGAGGTTATTTCAAGAGTTTCATTTTACAAGAACTGTTTAAATTAATTTGATATATTGAGTAAAGCTGTTATACGGAAATTCGTACTTGGTTTAAATACAGCTTAGTTGTCTATTCAGGAAATATTTTGGAAAGCTTACTTATTGAACATGCCAAATTGTCTAAATTAAAATCCGCTTTTCATAAAGGTATATAAAATGCACATAAAAATGGATAAAAAAAACTTTTCTTTAGCTTCTTTCGTACACTTGCACAGACTTTCTAAGTTGAATTTTTCTTTAAATAATATTTAAATCAATTATAATATATATTAGCTGCATTTCTAAAATATCTGAGAAAGCATTGATCAGATTATTAGTAAGATTCAAACATAAATGAAAAAATATTGAAGATTGTTCTTGCAAAAAATTTTCTTCAAAAAACTTTACAGGAATAAGAGAGTGTTTTTTTTAAATAATTTAAAAAATATATCTAATTAATTTTGGAAAGATGAAAGTGTAAAATTCCCCAAAAAATGTTGATTTAGGATTTAGGAACACTAAAGGCAAAAAATTAAATTATGTTAAATGATATATATATATATATATATATATTGTAATGGATATTTTTGGCTAAATAAAACGTAGTTTTATTTACTCTTAAAAATTTAATGTAGTTTAGTTCAAGAACTTACGTTATATATATAATTATTATTATTTATAGAATGGAAATAAGAGTAAGAATAAATAGGAGTTAATAATGAAAATTAATAAAAATTTTAAACAGTAAAGAATAATGGTAGTAAAATTTATAAACTGGAGAAAGTAAAAAAGTGCTTAAAGTAAATATAAAATAAATAGTTTTATGTATGTAAATTATTTGTTTTTGATCATCTGTTATTATATAAATATAAAATTAATTATTTTCTATTTATATAATATTTTTTGAATAATCTGGCAATAAGAGTTTATAATTGCGGTAGCTTTATTATTTTCATGTTGTAATGGTCTTTAAATAAACAGTAAGTATGAGTTTATCTTCAGAAAAATTAAAATAATTGAAATACAAAATCTTATGATATAAAAGAAATATTCCATCACTACTAGTTCTCTCTTTCGATTTCAGTCGATAAAATTGAATCTTTATAATGATAATTTTAAAAAATGTTCAAGAATGCATACGTAATTTTGTTTCTTACTTTTTTTACACAAATGCTACTAATAACAAACCATACAATTTTAATTTGTACGAAGAAGGTATTTCAGTTTCCTGTTTGATTACATAAAATTTATAATCCTATTAAAATTTTGCATGTCCTTTCAACCACAGTTTATCTGTAAAATAAATTAAAGTTTTTCCTCTTCTTTGTTCAGCAAACAAAAATAAAATATCTCTCATTTATTTCCCAAAATAAATCCTATATTTCATGAATTTTGTTTACATTATTTACCAAAATATGATAGGATTTTTGATTATTTATTTTACTCTGTAATGGATCTTGTGCAATTACTTATTGAAGTATGGTAGAGTTTAGATGTTTTAGAGTTTTGGAAGATATCCAAGAAAAATTTATGGTTAATTTTGGTAACCTTCGTTAGCTTCCAATAATTTTGCAGGCAAACAAAAATTGGAGAATTTTTTTATCTAGCAAAATATTTGAAGATTTAAATAGTTAAAATAAATTGATAAAGTGTTCAATACACAATCCAACAGTTAATTGAAAATAAAAATAAAATGTGTTTTTCCTTTAAAGTTAGTTATTGATTATCATTACATCAGAGCAGCAAAAATTAATTTATACAATTTATCATTATTCAAACCCAAGAGGAATTATCTTAAGCAATTAGTATTATTCTTACATAATTATTTCAAATAATTTATTAATTATGTAAGCTTTTTAAATATAATGCTTACATATACCTATAAGTTATATTTTGCTGCTGTTGACAAAATTATTAAACTTTAACCGGTAATGTAGTTTTTGACGTTATTTATAACATTTGGACAAGTCCAGCTATGCAAATTTAAGTCAATAAGATGCGTCTTTCGTTTAACCAGAGCACCACAAAGTATGACTTTGTTCCAAACTCCACCGACAGATGGCACCACCAAAGAATGCAGTGATAATGGAAGGTTAAGAACTGGAATGGAACCATTAAAAATAATATATAAATAAAAATTAAGGTTGTTAATCAAGGAGTAGTGGTTTGCGTGATAGTATTGGTAAATAATAACATCTATGGTGATGTAATGTATTTGAGAAAATTCATTGTATTAATTAAAAATCAATCTGGGTGTCTTAATGCAGTTAGACTGAGAAGTTAGACTTAGAAAGAATATACTGGGGACGCTGAAAAAAGGTTGTTATCTCAAATACAATCTTATCAGTTTATCAATTATGAAATACATCTGTAATCAGACGCAGTGATTTATAGACAGAATAAAAAAATTTAAATACATCTCCCATGTTTATATCTTTCATTTAGATTAACTAAAAGTCGCTCAAATATGAATATTCCAGTTGGGTTTTCCCTGGTGTAACCATAAGAGGGCTGATTGAAATGAATGAAATTCAAACTAAATTTGCCTAGTTGAGTATTTACAAAATTCGGTACTGAGGGTATGAAATTAAATGGCTTGCCGGTACATATAATAATGCTACAATGGAAAGTGTCAAATAAAGAAAAGCATTATTATAAAAGCACAGAATAATGTAGAAGAATCCGTATTTTTAAAGTATTGTAGTCTTTTAAAACTCCATTTCTTTGTTTCTGACATGAGAAAATGGAAAAATGTAAGTTTATAAATTAACCAACAATGGATTCTTTCAATGCAGGCGTATTATTAATATTATATTTACATTTACTTGCTTATGATTACGGTTACGGTAAATGATGTGAGTTGCGTTGCTTGTAACTCTTGATTGTTAAGGATAAACTTTTTCGGTTGTTTTGGCTCTACACCATTAAATTAATATCTTATGAATAGTAAAATAAATAGTGATTTTTAAACCAATAAAAAATTTGTAAAACATGAATTAAAAATTTAAATATCATTAAATTTTATTATTATGTTTTTTAAAAGTATTATGATTCAAAAACAACTCAATTTTTTGGGGAATTTAGTAATGGGATAGAGGGAATTTCTCATAAATAAGTAATTTAGTTTATGGGAAAATGAGAAACGGAGATAAAAATTTAATTAATCGCTGATGTAACTAACGACATTTTTCGGGTACATTCTATTTAGTTTTCTACAAAAATTTGCGCCATAAAAGTTTATAGTTACATTAAACTTTATGGATCCCCATATTTTAGACGAAAAAGAGAAAAATCACGTAAAAAATGTATATTTTTTAGAAATACTTTTTTTTTAATAATAATGTTCCATGAAAAATTATATCTTTATTTACATTCTCTTCAAAATTTCAGTTGTTATCAAAATAGTGATCTTCCAAAGTTTTTCTTTTATCATTTATATAGTTTTCAAATGTTGAGAGTAGATGCTGAGAGTTCCATTTTATAAACAAGTAACAAAGCTGGATTTGTGTGCGAGTAATTCGCTTTATCTTCTCTTAAGTGATTTGCTGTAGAGGAGGCCATAAAGAGCGACCTCGTCTTTGCATTAAGCTTGTTTACCACGCTGCAGAACTCTCTTAATTAGAGGATCATCTTAATTTCCCAATTTGCATATAAATTTCACTTAACTGTCACTTTTTCATCATGCTTTTATTTTTCCACAAACGAGTCTGATGGAGGTAATATTTGAATTTACAAAACTAGTTTTTTTATACATTCAAACTTTGACCAGAGTCGTAAAATGTTCTCGAAAAGCAGTTGTAGCATTTTGTAATAAACCGAGAGCGGATAATTTGGTTTTGGGTTCAAGGTTAAATGTTGAGTAATTTGAAACTGAAATGTAAACATTTCACATGAGAATCGAAAGATACTTTATTCTAGAAATAAATAAGAATTAGAGAATTATGAGGGATAGAAACACACACACACACATCCCATATTCCACGTGATTCAAATCTGTGCAGAAACTATTTGATCCAATAGGCAAACTCTCATTTATTTTTAAATTAATGGGAATTAACATCATTATAATTTAAATTTTTTAATGAAAAGTTTAGAGGAATATTAAATTTAACGAATTAGTATTTTATTCATCCTTAAGCACATTCAAGGATAGTAGAAGGCAAATTATTAATTTAAAATCCTTGATTAAATGTAATATTTAAATCTAAATATTCACATAGAGATTAGAATTAATGAAGCTAAGGTTTTTTTTTATTTGCAATTTTCAAAGATTTTCAGTAAAAAATTTAATTAATCTACATTTTTTTTAATTTAAATAATTTTTACTATTTTGAAAGATTTAATAAATTTTGTAACTAATGAGAAAAATACCAGAATTCATGTTACAAGTTTAAAAATGAAATAAAATTAAAGAAAAATTAATTACAATCATATTTTAAGAATATTTTTTACTTTTTTTTCACGATTTGCTTGAAGAAACGATGTATATAATTTTGAAAAAAATCATTGAGAAATAAATGCATGAAAAGAAAACTAATTTATTCATTTATTTCTTAACTTTTAATGTATTAAATACCGTTTTTAATGAGGAATCAGCTGTAACACACTGTTAAATGATGATGAATAATATAACACTCGAGATAATGTTGCTTTTCCTACTGAGACTCTATGCCAAGCCGATGAAGAAGCAAACAGATGAAACTGTTTTCACTTCCTCATAATTTCTACGGATCAATTCCGATAATTCTTGGCGAATATATTGTTAAAGCTATTTCTGAATTAAATGAAAGAGAGGGAATCATTTTTTAACTGTTGACGACTCTAAATTATCTGAAGAAAGACAATTTCTATTCTTCTCTAGTGATATTGGCGCTTCTTTGTAAGAAAATAACTATTATGACGATATTAATTTATTCATCTGCAGTTATAACTTGATTTTAATAGATAGTCTTTAGAACTTTATCTTGATTTTAATAGATAGTTCAAACAATTGAAAGCAGTTATTTCGAACTTATTTAGTGCACATTGATGGTCTTTAATTATATTTTAATTGCTCTCTTTCATTTAATGACAGTTATTTAAAAACGCATTTATCTCTTAAGTAACTAAAACATTCCTATAAGTATCTATGCATCTTCTACATTGAAATGTATTCAGTACATAAAATGATATTTCTAATTACTTTAACAGGAAAAAAAATTCATGTAAAAAAATTAGTCAAGAAATCATAATATGTGAAAAGAATTTTTATAAATGTTGTATTGATATTTATAATTTCTTAAATACCAATTGCAAATGAATATAACTGTTTTAAATGATGTTTTAAGAAATATTTTTTCTTCTTCTTTGTATTATAAAACCAGGGCACTTTATCATGTAGTCAATTTTTACTTCGGTAATTAATCGTTTTAATCGGTATTTTTCTTCAAGTATATGTAATAAGAAATCCAAAAAAAAAAAAAAAAAAAAAAAGAAAGAAAGAAAAAAGAAAAAAAAGAAAGAAAAAACTATTTGGTTGAAAAAATATTTTACAATGAGTTCTTATTTATTTTATATATATTTTTTAAGAAAGTTAATCATTTCTCAAAAACGATACTTGCATGTAATTATACATTATGCTAATCTATAAAAAAACTGTATTGATTTAAAGAGATTTATCTTTTTGGTTTAATCTGCTTTCTGATAAAATATTTTACTTTTATTCAAGTTCCAATTTATTTATCTATTAGTTAGTTAAGAAGAACATTGTCCTATTTCTTTGGGCATTCTAAATTTAAAAACTCTACACAATGAGAAATCAAAGTCAAGTTTTGATGTCATCAAAAAAGTCAATTCTTTTAGATAATACATTCAGTTACCCTGTGTATAGTTTATCTTTAAAAGAATTATAATTAAAATGCTTTGATTATGAAAGATTTTCTTTTTATTTTTCTATGGAAGACTTGCATTTAAAACTACCTAATAAAACAAGCAAGTATTTTTTTAATATCTAATATTTAAGTTTGTCTTGCAGGTTTTAAGTTGTTACACAGTTTTAAGCTGTACAGCAGCTCACTATAATTTGAGGTTATGCAGACATTTCTTTTCTCCTGGTTTTAGAAAATATTTCTTCATGCATTTCAGAGATAGTATCAATTTTTTCAGGAAATAATATAAATAAGACATTCAAAAACTAATTTTCAAATGACTAGTGACGTTAATACTTTGAATTTTTCAACCATATTTTAAGAATATGTTTTGACTTTGTTTTACGATTTGCTTGAAGATAGGATGTTTATAATTCATAAAAATATTCTTCAGAAATTTTATAGGTGATTTCCAAGTTTTCTTTAAAAATTGCTTGCAAATGTTTCAAAAATCTGTGAATATGTAAGTCTCCAAAAATATTTTTCTTCATTTTAGAATTAAAAAAATGTCAAGTGTGAACTTGCAACACTAACTATTTGGTCTAAAACCTTCGAAAAAAATCCTTTTAATAAAAATTATCATTAACATTAAACAGGAACTGATTATATTAGAACTATTTAATTTAAGATTAAGAAACTAACTGATAAAAACTGATACAGACTATTTCAATCTTTTCTTTAAAAAACTCTTTAAAATATTTCTTTAATAAATATTAAAAAAATATTTAAGCATTATTAGCTATATTTTTCTATTACACACAAATCACTCAATAATAACAGAATAAAATAACTCTAAAAATGATTGCTTAAATAAATTACTTAATCTATATCTAACCATTTAAAATCAAAAATATAATTTGAATTAATTTTTAAAAGATAACATAAATGGCAAATTTCATGTGATATATGTATCCAAATCGTGCTTCGCTAATCTGGCTTTCAATTACTGTTCTTTCAAGATTTTTCCTTCCATATTTGATAAATGAGAAATTAAAGCAGTAAAATTAACATTTTCACGATCGGTCCTTTTCAGGCTAATCAAAAATGCTGCAAATAAAATGAAACTTTTGTCTCATCAACATTCACGACTTCTTGAAACAATCATAAATCTTTAATACGAGAGCAATTATGGTCTAATTTTGAATAGAATTTCAAGGTAAAATCAATTTTTCCTTGGAGAATTTCTCTCCAAACTAGAACCCAAGGAAAGATATTAATCGGAAAAATAGCTTAAAGCGATATATATTTACAGTAAATTTTAATCTGGAGTGTAATTTTTAATTATTGAATTATCAATGTAGAAAAACTTTGTACACAGACCAATAAAAAAGTTAGCAATTAGTAATTTTAATAACAATTGATTCGAAGCTAAAAATAAATCATTTTGTTATTGATTAATGCTTTAATTTAGTTAAGAGTTTTATGTGTGTGTAGTTGATTTATTATGCATCAAAAATATTTTTATATAAGAAGAGTAAATAGTTTTATGATTTTTTTGATATTATTCCAACTGTAATTGGATAACAAGAAGAGAACAAAATTAATTTTAATACAGTTGAAGTAAATAAATTTTAGATAAAAAATCAATAAATAATTTAACAAAAAAATGCTGAAAGTTAAATTGAATTTATTTAAAAGGTCTATGAAATAATTTGCTTTTTATAACTGGTTATGGAAGCTTTAATATAAAAAATTTTTGTAACGTTTTTATAAAAATATTTCTTAGTTTTAATTTACATTCACTTTATTTATTTATTATTTTGTACTTTTAAAGATTATTTATTTTGAAATATTTTAAGGAACATTTATAACTTTTATTTTATTTTATTCAGAAAAATTTTACATATTATTCCAAAAATTAAAACCTAATTTTTTTGTTTTCTTTTAAAAGTCATATTTAACATATGGTATTTATATCTTCAATAAAATTTATTGTTTCATTACGTGATTTAGGATGATAAATGCAAATAATTGTGAAATGTACAAAATAAGACAATAGTTTTTCTATTTGTCGAAAGTAAAAAATACTTTCATTAATTTCATATCAAGAAATATTTTAGTATTTTTATAAAACTTAAACTTTTATAGAATAATTTAACTTTTTAATTTATACATATAAAATATTATATAAGATAATTGCATTTTGATAAAAGCAAAATATAAATCAAAACTAATATGATATCAATTTAGAATTTTATGAAAAAAAGTTCACAGTGAAATTACTTATTTTCTTAATATATCTAATAATCTTATTATATTAATAAATCAAAATATGTTTTTAATTGAATTTATAAATTACTTCAAATTTTTGAATAATGAATATCGAAATTTTTATTTAAAGGCATTGAAATTAGATATTTCAAGTTCTGTGATGGCAATATTTGAAGAAGCAGACGATTTCTGAATGGAAACTTTTGCTTTTACCTTTGATTATAGTTCGATTTTTTTCATTCTCGGATCAATTCGATTTAATTCTTTAATTCAAGTTTATCATAATTAATCTAATATACAAAGCTTTAGCAACTATTAAATGAAGCAAATATTTTGCAATTGAATAAATTATATTTTAAAGTATTTAAATAGCTTATTTAAAAAAATTTTAATTTTCTATAATGAACTAAGGAATTAGAAGAGAAGAGACAGCTCACCTTGAGAAGAAGAGGGGATGGATGCTGTGAGTTAAGTGATGGAGAGGAAATTGTAGTCTGTGAAATCGACTGCTCTAATCGCTGTAATCACCAATACGCTTCCTCCACCCCATTCAAATGACCTTCGCGCTTATAATTCTTGGGAAACATTTCTATTTGGCTCAATATCGCGCTTTGGCGATCGGAAAAACATAAATAACATTAGTGACTTCTCACAGGTATGCAAAGTTTGTTAATTATGCTTACACTTCATTAAAAACTCTTTTCACCGTTGTAGATCACATAGTTTTAGGAAATGTCTCTCTCAACGGAAACTTTAGTCAGATAAGAAAAATAGTTGTTCTGAAACGAATCAAAGCAAAAATAGTTCCTGAAATTTCATTAAAAATTCTTTTCACCGATGAAGATCACATAGTTATCGGAAATATCTCTCTCAACGGAAACTTTAGTCAAATAAGAAAAATAGTTGTTCTGAAACGAATCAAAGCAAAAATAGTTCCTGAAATTTCATTAAAAATTACAGGAGTTATTTTTTCTTTGATCGTTTCAGTATTCTTATTTGACATATTAAATATAGATGTGGCACAGAAAAATAAATATTGTAAAAATATTCATTGTTTTAATTCATCTAAAAAACCTAAGCCTTTTATCACTTTTGAAGTTTCTTAAGTATGAATATTGATGACAAATTGTTTTAAAACTTTAATTAATTTAAAAAATTAAGCCTTCCAGCATTTCTGAAGTTTTTTTAAGTATGAATTTTGATTACAAATTTTCTTAGAACTCTTTTTTTGGTCAGAGGTTAAAACTGTTCTGACAGACATGTTTTAAAAAGTTTAAATCATTTTTTTATAAATAGTGGAAATATTGCACAATATTTCTAAAATGGCACAAATAACAAAAGAACTTTATAGTTTATCACTGTAACATGAGTCATCTAAAAGCTCTCAATCAACCAACTTAAGTGCACAAAGTTAAAGCACGCTTTTGTAATCTTCACAGTATTGCAAAGCAATGCCTTTCAGATTATTTGTTTTTTAATATTTTCAAAATGAAAATTTTTGATTAGTATCATTTTAGAAATCCATGTAAGTAGATATATTCATCAACTACAGTAGATCTTATGCGCAAAGGAAATTTATAGTTACGCATAAATCCTATTTGTGTTCAAAAATTAAATCCATAGTAATAATTTAACATTAAAAATTTTTGAAAATTCCATCATCATGTTTATCATTAAGTTTAAGTTAAAAATCTTAAAATTATTACAAATCCGAAGCAATAATTTCCACTGATATTAATCCCACTTATTTTTAAAAAATTTAATATTATTTCAATTATTAAATAAAATGATAAGGATGAAAGTAAAAGAAAATAATTATCCGTCTGTATACGTAATGGCTCATTTAAATGAAATAGATTGATAACTTTACAGTTATGTTATACACAAGTTTTTTAAATTCATAATATACTATATGAATTTTATAAATCAAAAATTATTGAATTCAAATGAATTTCAAATGTAATTTTTACAGCTTAGCATTATAAATTCACAGTTAATAATTTTTTCCATGTTTGAATTCATTCAAACTGTCTTAAGTTTTCATAGATCATTTAGAAAATATTCTTACATCTATAGCGAAATGAAAGTTAAGTGATTGGGCCATTTTCTTCATGAGAGAATATTATCGCCAAATGTAATGTGACATAATAAAAACCAGGTTACTAGATGCATAAGAAAATCTACCAAAAAAAAAAAATCATCAGACTCAGAATTTGGCATTCTGGATTATACGACACCTGTGCCAACTCTCTGAACACAGAAGAAAACTATATCTATAGTAATATGTAAATAATTAAGAAATCTAACTGTTTACAATTACAGATTGAATTTACTTTCAATTTCAAAAATGAAGCTTTCTAATATTTGCCAACAATAGAGAATTAAGACACCCAATCAAGTAAGCAATCGCTTAACAGAATCACATTTTTTATTTTAATAAAATATTCACCATAATTCAATTGGATTTATTAATTATTGGATTAGATTCAATTTTAAAATTCAATTGAAATTCATTAAAAAACTGCTAACTGTTAACATGTCATCTGCAATTACTAATTTTCAAGCTATTTCTGTTATTAAACAAACCAGAATCACTGTTGGGTGAAGAGAAATCTCAATAATCTATGGCATTTATCTCAAGCGGCAAGAAATTAAGTTATAAGTATTGATTAAGTTCTTATCATTCATTTGACAAACAAAATCATTTTCATTAATATTTTTCTATTATGATTGGCAATGACGATGAAAAATACCCTTCATAAGTGCAGTAAAATAGAATAGAACATAACTTGTTAATAGAACATTAACTAGTAAAATAGAACATTAACTAGTTCTCTTGTTTCTAGATATTTAAAGAGTGCGATGTTGTTGAAGAAAAAAAATTTCAGATATTATTTTTTTACGGTTATTATTACCATAATTAATGTAGTCATTTGAAAAACTATTCATTGCGGATATGATATTGTTCTAGAGATTTGAAATAACCAACATATGGCTGTATGCAAGGTATTTGTTGATTTTTTAAAGAACCGATACCATCATTGATGCAAGGCTTCCTCTATACATAAAATATGTATCCCTGAAATCAGAACTAATACATGTATTGATTGCTTGTACTCTGTAACTCAGCTTTTCATAAAATAATTTCCGATTGATGAAATATTCCCTTAATTTAACGAGATTGACAATTCGAATTGCTTTTGAAATTTCATTGTTGACAGAACGGCGGTTGCATCAGTAAGGCTTATTTACAAAAATTTTTCGTGCAATATTCAGTTGACTTAATTCGTCAACTGATATACTATCATCAAATATCTTCAATTGATTTGGATTATATAAGCAATATGGTCCAATATATTAATGCATAACTCTTCTTCATAAATGAATAGAAATTATTGAAATGTAAAAAACTTATATTTCGTTGATAATGAGTAAAATGAATATTAATTATAATATACCCTCGTAGTTACTGAATATCTTAAAAAAGAGGCAATTTAATTAGAGTTATTAATAAAATAGCAACTGTCCTGTGTAAGTGTTATATAACACATAAAGTTAATTGGTTCTAATTCTTAGCAGCTTAGGGGCTTTTGAAACAATATTTTTGGTGCCAAAAGATAATTGCATGTTTTGTACTCTTTTATTTTCGCTGACAAAAAACTAAGCTTTAAATTAAACAATAATACAAAAATATTTTCTAATAAAGCACTACACGTTTAGTGCTTTCTTAAAAATTTTTTTTTTTTTTTTTTTTTTGCGAAACGATATGAATTTTTTGTCGGTTTTATTATTTATGAATGACGTTAATTATTCTCATTATTGATGTTTCTGTTTGAAACCCTGTTTAAAAAAGCTCATGATTTTTGATGTGACAGATTGCTTGGAATATTGCTTATCAATGATTCTAAATTTATAAACGAAACGAAAATGAAAAGATACAAGAATAGATATAAAATTGAAAAGTACAAAAATATATATAACACTTATGTTTAGCAATACATCAGCGAAAAAGCAGCTAAAATAGAATTACTAAAATATGATTAATAGTACATTTTTATAAAATTAATAATAAAATATTAGATGGAGAATAATAATCAAATACTAGATGCAGAATAATACATTGAAAATACGAAGTATAATAAACAGATGGAAAAGTGTTCAATACATATTTTAAAATTTTAAAGAAAATAGAATAAAGGAAAATGGAATATGAAAATGGAGCAAAGTACCACCATTCATCAGGGGGTGTTGACCACATTGGTATAAAGTATGGCTTTTCTGCACTGAACCAAGACGCAGTCTTAAAGAAGCCAATACACTCCAAAGCCACACCAAAAAGTTCAAACTAAAATATCAAACCAAAATAAAAGAAGTAAAAGTCAAGCTAAAATATATAAGCCAAAATACATTTAATTTATAGTAATCAAAATTATATAAGCCAAAATACAATGTTACCAAAATACATTTAATTTATAGTAGCCAAAATTAAAATTAAATCCAGATCCATATCCATATCCAAGTCCAAATGCCAATAGTGTTTACACTTAGTCGTTAAATTTATTCATTTATTTGGCTTACATGTAGTATTTGGTGCCATTTTTGCAGGTTATAAATATGTTATTATTCTCCATTATATATATATATATATATATATATATATACATAATCTCTAATAAATACAAAATTTCTTCTTCAATAAATGGCATGTAATTTTAATGATGAATTTTCCATTGTGTATATAAGCTTCCACTATAACTATTAATCATATTTCTCATGCGGTAAAAATTTAATTTGAATTAATTTAATCCATTAATTCTTTCTATAAAGTTTTCTACTTTTATATTCATTCTATTCACAGATCCTTTATTCAAATGGAAATTATTGTTTCCATATGATATAAAACTGTGCAAGTATAAAAATGTCTAATATTTTGTGATCAATGAATGTCTTTCAAAATATTTGGCATTGTAAGTAAATTCTCGATTGTCATTATTAAATGTCAAATAACTTCGAAATATAATTCCATAAAAAATAAAGAGGTTCATAAATATGTTTTCCAGGCGACTGTCTGTAATCATTGATATCAATCCAACATAATCACCTGATTTATTTTCTGTTGTTTAGAATCATTCCAATCAATGTGCATAGTGTTGTTTTTACTGGAGTGCTGAAAGGATATTTACATTTTACATCGCATCTTTCCCAAACAAAATTCTGGAACTTAGGACTAATTATGTCATACTCATTAAATTCTGTGCAATATTATATACCTCACTCTCAAGCATGAATTTAGTTCATTGCCCAGCAAGTTTTCAGCCTGGACCTTGAGGATGGTACCTAAGAACAAAAATGAATTATTTCAGTATATTGCTAAGCATTTTTAGATATCACTCTTATCTGAATGCACTTTGATCTGAAATGCATTCTATCTTGAAATCTGAAATCTGTAATATTTTTCAGTTATTAATTTCCTTTCTCTACCTAAATTTTTAGTGTCTAAATTTAGAAAACTTTTAAAAAAGGATTTATTTTTCTATTTTATTTTTCATTACAATTGATTATTACTCATGAAAACAAATTCGTATTAAAGAAACTAAAGTTATGAACTATTGTAATTCATCTTATGGAATTTAATAAATGCAAATTTAGTTGATGAATGCTTCCGCTTAACATCAATTAAAATATGCTCTCGAAAATAAAAGTACAATAGAATATTTTAAATCTGTCAAATGATTTATACAATATACATATTTAATCTGTTCATAGTGTATAAAATTTTTTTAATAAAATTACTGACCCTTGGCGAGCATTTGGCAATAAATAAATACAAAAAAAAAATTCAAATATTATAACCCATATATTTTGTCTCTGTTGCTCTTTCGGTGCTCTCATAATCATCAACATATATTTTTTATTTTTACTTTCACCTCCTAATCAAAGTCTCTCTTTTTTATTTCGTAGCTTTTTTAACCTTCCCAACAGTTTTTATCTGATAAAAGGAAAAAAATCGAGTATATTTTTTTAAGATAAAAAAGTGTTACCTGTTTATACTACACACACAAGGGTTACTAAAGAACTATCAGCATTACAGTAGCTAAAGGAGAAAACTATTGCAAGATCACACTTAATGATAACATAAAAAATACATAATTTTGATTAATTTTTCACTTTTTTGCGCGTGATTTACACCATTTCAGAAGTTAAAAACAGATATTGTTTTACTTATGTCTTACAAAACTGCACTGATACTTTGTTATTTAATTTTGGACATAATGTTTTTTAATTCCCAATTATTTTGCCATAAATAAAAATATATATTTTACGATTAATACTGGAGAAGATTGTTCCAAAGAATCAAAAACAAAGAAATTTTAATTTTAAAGATCGTTAATCTAAAAATTGTCTTAATATCTAAAACAATTGGAAAACTTAAAAAAATTCTATGGAGGAAACATTCTTAGAATACCATCTTGCCGAAAGTAGCATGTTTCAAATTAGACTAATTCTTTTGTTACACAATTTAAAATTTCTCATAAATGTGCATGATATAAAAAAAAAATTATTATTTTGTTATTTTTGAAGCCACAGTTATAAATTATTACAGTAGCATTTAAAAAATAATAAATTTTCAATCCTGAAATAATGGCATTTAATGATTTATCGTAACTTCCGACAAGGTGAACATAGGCGTAGCCAGCCTAACTGGAAATGTCAACTCGGACTTAATAAACCCTAATTAATAAATACTTTCTTAATTCATTTTTGTTTATATTTACAGCAATGAATTTGAATCTAAGCAAACTAAAAAATATTCTTTGTAAATAGATATTAGATTTCAATAAACTAATTTATAATAAAAATTTATAAAAACCTCCCCCTATATCAGAGTTTCCTGACCAATACACCTAGAATGAGTTTAATAAAAATCGTCTTTTTCAGTTGCATTTCACTTTCTTAAGCTCTCTTCTGAGAAACATTTGAACAGCATACACCATAATCTACGGCTTAAGAAGAATCCAGTACGTGCCTCTGATATGCAATTACATAACACATTGAATCCAGTTCTCACATTTTCTTTTGAGAAATACGCGATTGCTGTTAGTAATTAAACTGTTGAAAAGTGTTCAATGAAATTCGCACATTTGAACAAATTCATTTGAATACACATTTATAGAAAACTTGATCACACGCAAAATATAAAGTAAATCCCTTTCAAAAAAAGTAGTTGACCACTCTAATGATATGGGACGGTTATGGTTAAAATTAAATTGATGGTTCTCATAGGTTCATAACTCTGGTTCTCTGAGTAGATTTCAAAGAGACATAAGATATATATTATGCAAATCATGCAATTGTCCTTTTTGTTGGAAAAAATGGTTAGATATTTTGCCATTAGGTGACGCTTCATCTAAGTAACACTTGTTGACCAACAGCATGCTGAAAACACGCGGCACATTATTAAGAACCGCGTACAATATATCGATAAGAATAAGACAATGAGCAATGTTGGCTTTCACATATGCTTTAACAACATTGATTCTTTCTTATTAAATTCAGTCCTTGAGAAAGATCCACCAATCACAAAGGTTCAGAAATCAAAAATCACCAAGGTTTAGGTCAGGTAATTTCGCTGACCAGTCAAGAGATAACATCTCCATTCTGAAATTTTGCTTTATTCGCCTTGCTGCAAGAAAACTGTTGCACCTACTTGTCTTAATAATGTGATGGCCAAAAGACCTATTTTCCTTACTTCTGGATTAATATTATACTCCAGATATCTGCTGTGTCACTCACTTGTGACTGTACTCTGAGCAGTTGATATTCGAGGTAAATCTACACCAAACTGTGATATATCGGAAATGCAGACTGACATACAATGCTACCCCATATTGTAAGAAATTTTATTTTCACCGTGTGAATTACACAAAATTTCTTGATATTGTTTGTTTTCAGAACCAAAACTCTTTTTAGAATATTCTTAATGACGGCAAGGAACAATGCTAAATATGTCACCTGGACTTTCAAGTAACACCGTTAGGGTGCTGAAGACTGAAAATCCATTTTTTACACTTATGAGTCACGTTTCGAATTGAGTACAAGTGATAACTATGTTGAAAGAAATGAAAGAAAAGAATCTCAAGGCCATGCCTCCTCATTTTATTGTGTAACTAGAATTATAAATTTATACACTATATTATCTTCGTTCTGCTGCCCTTTAAATAATGTAAGTAAATTCTTTTGCTTTTATATGCACTAATAAGATTTAAAACGTGACAATTTCATGGCACTAATTCATATTTATTTTTTCTACATACCATATCAATTCTTCATAACAATACAATATTCTTTAGAATAGTCATTTAGAACATTTCAATATAAATTTTTTTAGATTCAGAAGAACATTTTTTGAATAGACATATGAGATCACTCAGAATGTTCTGTTTGTATGGTCCTAATAAATAGAAGCTTTTATATGAACATAATGTTGCATTATAGTAATATAATATAAGCTAAGTAAGAATGTATGTCTGAATCCATATAGTATTATACTAATATCTAAAAGTTATTTTTAAATAAAAAGATGTAATAGAAATAACATAAAGACGATGTCTGCTCAATGTTAATACCGGATCGCGGTGGCCTGATTGGTTAAGGCGTCGTTCTCAATATTGAATCCCGTCTTAGCCAAAGATCCGTCATGTTTGCTAATGGTGGCTAGGGCATGCTAAAACTGAGAATGGTCGCAATGTCCTCCAAGTGAAATGATATCTCTTAGAATGGCAAGCCAAGTATTGGGGATCTTCTGCTTGATCCCTGCTTCAAAATCACGAAGATTCTACCAGGCTGCTTTTATCTAACTGGTAGAGCCCAACTGAGGTCTAGGTACAGGGAAATATGCTGCTTCAACAAAAATGTTAATACTAACCAGTAATACCTGATACTGCATTAGCAACACCGTAAAAGAGTCAGAATTTTGTGTCCTCACGATGCTAATGCATCTTAACATTACATTTGCAACATTATAAGATGAATCTGAAATGCTTGCAGATAAACGTATCTATATCTTAATGATATTTCAACATAAATCTTTATACGGACTAATTAATATATATTCCAGAATGAATAAAAACAAAACATTATTTAAAATTAATATTAAATGTAAGCAAAACTATGCATAATGAACCAAAGTAGTTAGACATGGAAATCTTTATTTTATTTTCTGAGGATCAAAACAGTTTATTCGCAAAATTATGAAATAACAGGAAAAATAAACAGATAGAGAACCAGATAAATTAATAAAAAGTATAAGACAAAAATTTAAATTGATTTACATCAGTGTGGGATAATAACAAAAAACAGAAATAAAAAAAAAGATCAACTCTATAACTATTTATCTCAGTCACAGATTTCAACTTCAAATTATCAAATAAATTTTCCATTTAATAACATAAACAACGACTTAATTGGTCACGACGATTCCATGAAATTATCTAAGCGGTATCAAGCGCATTTCTTTCAATTTCCAGTGGTTTCAATGATGCGCGGCAAAAAATAGATCTCGATATCACCGTGACCTCCTTGGCCTGGTGAAGGGGAAATCACTGTCCTCTCGCTTTTCCTGTCCGATTTCGCGATGCATTTTTGTGTCTCTGCAAAATGATTAGGAAGTGTGACATCACGAGAGCGCTTTGGAAGATATTAAGGAAAGTTCTCGGTGTCCTCGAGGCACTCCGCACGCAGTCGTTTATTATATTCTCGAAATTAAAAAGAAAGACACATTAAAACAGGTTATAGTAATTTCCAAATTAAAATCTGCGAGTTCTCGCTTCAAAAATATTTTTTTTAAAAAAAAGACTCCTTTGACAGAGCGTGCAGTATTCAAATTTACCATAAAGTGATGTTTAAAAGTAGAAAAATTTTAAGATGTTGATTACCTCCACAACTTCTGAATATATTGATAGGAATTCAATTTGAAGATTAGTTGATATCATAATTTAAAAAAAATAGTCCTTCAAATCTGTAATAATAGGTGTGCATTATTTTGCGTAACTTAATTGTAGTTGAAATTATTAAACAGTGGTTATAGAGTCGAATAAAGACATGGTTAATAGACAGTATTGTATTTTTGAAACTGGTTCATCTTTCCGATGGTGATCACAAAGAATTTAATCGTTCACTTATAAATGCTTCATGTTGTAATTTCATACTCTAAATAAAAAAGTTAACGACTGTCAGTGTCAATTTGTCTCACTCGCCTAATAATGCTGTTTTTATTCCCTGTATGATTCTTTTATTAAAGTTGCCTTTTATAGTAGTATTTTTATTACTTCTCAGGTATGTTCTATTCTGTTGAAGTCTATTGATCTAGTTGACCAGCTACTAGGAGAATATTTCTACTTTTTAAAATGTTATCAGTCAGATTAATTTTATACTGTCAAGCCTTGTCGTCCAATAACCATAACCAACTCTGTCCTTAGTAAGACAAACTTAGATTTAAAGATTTCACATTCCTATGCCTTACAGACAGCAAAAGATCCCTTTCAAAGAATTGAAGCAGTTTTGACTATACAAAATGATGTCTGCCTAGGCCATCAAGCCACTACTGCCTTACGTTACGGTTATAGACAAACAGCGATCTTCATTGGCTATCGTGAATCTTATACAGAATTTTTGTCGATAGATTCAGTATGCCGAAAAAGCTTTCATAGGCTGGATATATTAAAAATTCATTGAACTGCTTAGAGAAATTTAACCTTCCAACTAATCAGCCTCTCCACGATTCGCCACTCTATTGCAACATATAAATATTAGTGATATTACTGTTGAATTAACTCGATTGGCAAAAAGAATTATTGAGAAATTTCGCGAGGTATGGGAAAAAACAAAATGCGGATTTTGCCACACTTGCTTACAAAGTCTGTCCCTCTATTAAATTAACTTATACACACATACGCTTACAAATTTTACATACAAGAATTTCATCTTTTTTTCAAAGTATAGTTTTACAATTCGTATAATTTTTTTCGTGAAATTCAATGAAATGTGCCAATTCTCATAATTTTAAGTATTAGTGGAAATCGGAAATAGGATTTTCCCCTCACCTCAATGATAATGGTTCAGAATTTTCTCATAATTTCTGGCTAAATTCCTTATGAAAATCATCAAAATTAAAAATAATTAATCGGATGCTATTTAAGAAAATTTATTTTAAAATAAAAAGAAAATTTTAAAATATTTGTTCTTTCTCGGTATCAAAATATGTTATGGACTTACAAAAACTTAATATAAAAAAAATTAACAGACTTTTTGAAAATTGGTATTTAAGATGTCACTGGGAATGATTTCTTAGACCCGCTGAGTAATAATTGTCTGATTGTCTATAAAATTTTATTTTCATAAATTACTATCATTAACATATCTACACTTAAGATTCGGAGTTTACACACCAAAGGGACGAAATGTGTGTTGAAGATATTTTCAAGCGTGAATAAGGTAAATTGTTTAAGCATCTTTAGAGTCTTATTATATTACATCGTTAAATCATACGAAGCATTGTTAAGGTTAAGGAGCATTGTTAAATCATACGAAGCATTTTAAGGTTAAGGAGCATTCTTAAATCATACGAAGCATTGTTAAGGTTAAGAAGCATTGTTAAGGTTAAGAAGCATTGTTAAGGTTAAGGAGCATATTGTTAAACCATACGAAGCATTGTTAGGGTTAAGGAGCATTGTTAAATCATACGAATCATACAAATGAAAACACAATAAAATAAAATGGTGTGAATATTCAACAGTTTAATTTGGAATTTCCTACTTGTGGATTTTAAGACAGGATTTTGATATTACTGAATCTTTACCTCAATCACAAATCCCCAACAGAAACTTTGAGGAGGTATAGTGCGTTGTGTGCCTAAATTGAAGAGTATAATTAATATATTCTAACAGAACGCGAAATCAGTATTTTATTACTATTAAAAATTTCAATGATTCATAACTTTCATTTGAATTCATAAAAATTTCTATGCAAGGAAGCTAATTTAACAATCTATTTGGGACAACCATTTTATGTAACCCCATTCATACCTTGAAACTTCTAATTTTTCTTGGAACATGAAAGCTCATTTGCAGCTTTTTAAATATTTTAAAAAATGAATGCAAACATTATTTTTTGGATACTATTTAAATATGATATGCGAAAATTTTTGCTTTAAGGTAAATTTGCGGTCAAATCGTATTACAAAGCATTTGCATTGCTAAATAAAACAACTCGCCTAGACCTGCTATATTAGTAGAATGACTTCCATGTATGTATATATACATATATACGTTTGAATTAGCCTATGTTATTAACCAAAATCTGTCACATTTTCAGCAACAGTTAACGGTGAAGATTTCTTTTGGATGATTATCGTTGCCCATTAATACACATGAAGAAAGATCAATTTATTGTCAAATACTATTATGAAAAAATATACTATCTTTTCCAGCAAATCAGTTCTCAAATGAAAATGATAAAAAAAAACATTGTTTCAGTTTTAAAACTACTTGAAGGTAGAAGTCTTTAAAAAACCGAACGCCTCCAAAAAGCTTTCATCATCTCCTATTTTAAATAATGAATTAAAGTCGAAATACTTTTTGATTTCGTTTTATAGTGTTTTCTACAGTAAAAGTTTTCTGTGCAATTTTCAAATATATGAAAAATTTTTAAAAACAAATAAAAATTTACATTTTTATTTATTGATGTATTATTAAATAATAAAAATTTACATTTATATTTATTTATATTTTTAATATAAAATAAAAATTTACATTTTTATTTCTTTTTTAAAATTTTAATTTATATTTACTTTATAAATTAAAATTTTTAAAAAGATTTTTATATTATTTTATTTTTAAAAATCTCAATTTTTACGTTTATTATAAGCAAAACAATTTATACTTGACTTTTTTTGTTTATAATAAACTTATATTTCAAAATAATCATTTCCTGATAATGAAAAAAATTTTAGTGTTATTTTGAATATGTAGCATTCTAAATTTGTTTCGCTTTAAATAAAAATGGAATGTTATTTCATTAAAAAACATTGATTTTCTATATTTAAGGAATAAATTTATGATTTTCTAATTTCTACTTCAAACTACTGTTTTTTGAGGATAAATCAAACGAAAGACCTTCTTTTTGTTTTAACTTCAAGATTAGTACCATTACTTGCAGCCAACAACAAAAATTAATTTTGTTATAATTATCATGAATATTCCTGTTAAGAAGAAAGATACCTTTTTATTTCTTTATCTAGAGTGTCCTATTAGAAATTTTTTCTTCATAAAGTGTTGATAATTTCACTTCGTGTCACTTTCTTCTTCGATAAAAGGTTTGAAGCATCAAGGGTAACGCAATCAGTTGACTCTTTGTATCTTGATGTCATCAATAGTTGTTAAGCAATGTTGTTTGTTTAGATATCGGAAGATGAGTCTTCATTGTGACGTAATCTGCTACAGAGATTCGACTGTATTGGTTTATTTACTTGAAGTCGATTTTTTTGCTACAATTATCTCAACAAGTGTTGTAAGGTCAGTTCTCTTGACCAGAGCTTAATTGCAGCCCTTGACTCTCTGTCAAGAAAACTGCGTTCCATGAGAAAAAGCAAAACAGAAAAAAAAATTGAGTTATATAACTGAATCTTGTTTTACCAGCATGGTCGAAAATTCGGCATAAGAAATGTTAAATTTTGTTTGAAAACATATTTTTATATTAATGATTGACTAAAGTTCAACGTTTGTTTTGGAAAAAGGTTCGAAAACATGTCCGATAAAATGTGTGTGAGTTTTGAAACTAATTAGAAAATATTTGGATAACATAACTTTAAAAAAGATTTTATCTGAAAAAAATTCAATTTTTCTGAAAAATACATTAAAGAAAGCGTAGCAGTATTTTCTTAAGGAAAAGGGAAAATAAATAAAAAAGCAATAAACTATCACATTCTTTTGTTGCAATCAGATTAAAGAACAAATGAATTGAGTTATAGAATGTAATGATCCAAAATTAAGCTTCCTAATGTTTTTTCCTTGATACCCTAAATTTGCGAAGAAATGCCCTGTCTTTATTTATTTAGAGTGCCATTTCCTCCATGAATTACAAACAAAATCTAAATTTCTATCTTAACATTTTAAAATTAAAATTTAAAGTTTCAAACACATTATACAATACAAATTCTTGAAATAGAATTATAACATACTCACACATACGAAAGATTTTTCTATTATTATGTGAATTAAATAGCATCTTTCTTTTCTGATATTCTTAAAAAATTAAGTTTTCCTGTTAAGCACATTTCTATCAATCATTAAAGTGGATATTTAATTAATATCATGATAACTTAAATATAGCAATTCTTCCTTTTAAAATACGAGTTGAACGCTGTTGTATGATAAAAGTGTATGTACATAGATATAGATGAATGATTGCTGATGATGAAGATGTATATTATTATACACCATTGCAAATGGCCTCTTAAATAATACAGAAATTCCCTAAGAAGTAATGTGCATGCAGGCCAACACCATTCACATAACAAACGTCGTTCAATACATTACGACACCAAAACAATGATGTTTGGGTAAATAGATTTGAGTACCACTTCATCTTGCCGGCACCTGTTGATAGAATAGCAAAATGACAAAACGGACCATTAATAAAATGTCATTAACTGCAACCACCACTTACCATAATGTTTTAAAACCTTTTTTCTTTTAGTTATTTGATACCAAAATGTAGGTTTGGAAAAATCGAATAATATCTATATTTATCAAATATTTGCATAATAATCCCCCAGTAAACACCGGCTTATTATTCACTTTCAATTTTCAAAAGAGAGACTCAGTTGATAATTTTATGTATTGCAATATTCGCTAAACTGCTAATTGTTCCAAATTTCATTTAAAAAAAATGATTTTATAAATATGAGAGAAAATCGGAGTGTGATTAAGAAAGTATACCATACATTCTTCAAGTCTATCAGTTTAGTATTTGGTTATTGGGATATTCATAAAAATATTTCAGTTTAAAAAATCACCAACAAAATTATGTAAAACATTAACTGTGTTATCTGCTAAGCAATGATTGGTTGGTAAAAGTGACTTCCTTTAATGCGAAGTAATAATTTCTCTATCAGAAGGATATTATTTTATAGATAATTCATTTTCAAAAACCCATAAATATATCATTTTGGATCACATAACTGCTGTTCAAAAAGAAATATTTTACTTGAAGGAAATCCATTAAAGATATTTAAAGTCCCCATAAACACGAGTTTTCTTGCATCCACAGGTTGCTCGAATAATTAGGAAACCCTCCCTGGATTTTTGATTTCTCTCTCTCTCTCAATTCTTATGCACCACATGTTATATTTCCTATCTAATTCAAACCTTCATCAACATTTTACTGAAATGAAATAAATTTTTCATAAGAATCTATAATTTTGCAACTAATTATGCAAATTTGTTTGTCTTTAGGCCCACAAATATATGCTGTAATGAAAAACTGAATTCCATAGCTATAAATATGCCACACTGTTTTTATAAATACTCAGTCATATACACACAGGGCTTTAATTTTTTCAAATGGCGAGCTCTGGGTGACTAACCCTTCGTCACAACATTGTTAGAAACTGCTACTTATTTATGGTTACCCGATAAAGCACCTGTGAATCGGATCAGGATAGTTCATGGCATTACCTATGTCGCTCAACCATAAACCTGTTTATAAAATGCGTCACATTTATTCAACGGAAAGGACAAGAAAACAAACAGAAAGAATGGAACATCCATGCCCGAACCTAAGCTGCTGGTCCAGGATGCGAACCCAGGACCAGCAACTTAGGAGTCAGGAACGTCTACCACTGTGCCATCGGTCGGCGGAACTTTAATTTTTATTTATTCTACGTTCCCAAACATAAGCATTTTCTTCTTTATTTTTTTCCAGGGTTACTTTTATTTTTTGTGTATCCTTTTAAATATCTCCTATTATTAGAAAATTTAAATTTTTAATTTAACAGTTTCGAAAATTAACTTTATCAAATATTTATCTTTATAAAAATAGTAACATTGTGAAATCTTTACAGTTTAAATTAATTTAATTTTGCTAATTGATTTTTTTTTTTTAGTCATTTTCTGATATTATTTTAAATTTAAATTTTGATGATATTATTTATAATTTGAATTCTTTAGTATATTCTAATTTTAGCTTCAGTATAATTCCCTGAGTACACAAATTATATTCAAGAATGTTGTTCTTTCATTCATTTTCTTTTTCTCGGAAAATTTTTGCGCCATGATATTTTTTTTAACATGTTTCAGACCACTCATCGGTTTTCCAATCAGGGGAACGCCTGATAAATAAATAGATAAGCGTGGAAAGTAAACGAAATGAAGCAGCTGCATATTCTTCTAATGCTAGCATCAATTTGATACTAAGTGTTTTTTACGTAAATATTTTTTAATACTGCAGCAGCATTATGTATATATTACACTGCATTACCAAATTTACATATCATTACAGATAATGCAGAAGAAATGTATTCCTTGGGTTTCTCTTAGCCGTTTAGGATACTTGAAAAAAAAATAATAATTATAGTTCTTATTATAACAGTTGTCAGTGTATCCTTCATGAGAATCATGAATTTAATAATCTCAAACATTTGGGGTACATTATTTTTAAACTTTTTTTAATCCTATCCCATGCATTCTTAATTCAGACTTGAGTGCCATCAACTGTAGCTTTATTTATCTCAGAGCCTCAAAATATTATAACTTTAATATAAATATCTTCGTACATCAAATTTCGTTATTTTTTTCCTGATCTCCCATTTTTACATTAGGGAATTTATGCAGACAAATATCTTTCTGCAAGTAGAGAGGTTGCCAGCAATCTACAATTCTATTTAATACCACCTCTTTTCAGTCCTCATTAAAGAGAAAAAAAGAAAAAAAACATTTATTATTTAAACTCAAGATCACTCTTAAGAACTTTGACGTTTCAAAAT
This sequence comes from Latrodectus elegans, assembly GCA_030067965.1. Taxonomy (NCBI): domain Eukaryota; kingdom Metazoa; phylum Arthropoda; class Arachnida; order Araneae; family Theridiidae; genus Latrodectus; species Latrodectus elegans. The sequence continues at coordinate 14,441,109 of CM057812.1, forward strand.
TCAAGTTTTTCTGCAGATATGTTTTTTTCTGATACCTATTAGAAGTTACAGGTTGAACAATGAAAGTCATTACTACTAGGCTTAAACGAAGAATTCTATCAAATACAATTTCAAACTCGAACGTTTTTCTCATTGCATAGCCTGCTTCAATTTTTACTCCCATTTTAGTCTTTAGAGGTCTATACTAAAATTCTACAAGAATTATTAAAACATCGAAGTAGCAAAGGAATGTCAGTGTTGAATTTCATTTGAATTAGAAAGTTTGATAATATTTCGCAACACATGTTCCCATTTCTAAACCTTTTTTAAAGGATTAAAATATATTATTTTAAACCTTATTAATTTAATGAGGAAAATATATGTTAAATTTCTCTTTTGGGTTCACCAAGTCCTATTTCAAAGCATTCCCTTTTTAATCCTTTGAAGTAATAGGGAACACATGCAACTCATATCTCAAATTTCGTAAGAACCTCTGCATCTTATTTCCCTTTTTTTCTTTCCCAAGCCAAACCAAAATATCACTTTCCACATTGCCCCACGTTCACTGTTAGAATAAAATAACCATCATGAAATACCCCTGATAATGTTCACCTGTTAAACAAAAGTTGGGTGGAAGAAATAATTAATTATGATTCGTGAGACTAAATTAGACGTCCCATTGCTGAATTGATTACTCTTGGTAGTATTGCCAATTATCGATATTTAATATCAATATTAATAGCTTTAAGGCTGCTACTCAGTACTGAATGGTCCCAACATGTAAATCCCATTTAAATAGTTTTGATTGGTACTGGGTTCTGAATGTTTATCTCAGAAATTAATTTTTACAGTTCAGACTTAGGTCTTTTAGCAATAATCTTTTTCAATGCTTGTCTACCCAGGTTGGTCAACATTGACTTTTGTCCTCTGCTCTACTTCGATGAAGATACCTTTTTTGTGTGTGGGCATTAATAACTTTGAAACAGCCATAAAGTCTGTGATTCTAGAAACATATGCTGCAGTGAGACAAACTCAAACAACCGTGACATTTTGCAAATCGGGCAGGTTGGACATTATATCTCTTTACTGGGAACAAAATTTTGCACGCAACTCTAATTCTGACGAAGCTCGACTAATAACTAGAGTTGGAGAAATGGATGGCTGCTTCACCATCATTAGATGTCAAACTGTTGGTACCCGTGACGAATCTGCATTTTACAATCGAAATATGTCACATTTCAAGCTGACGTTTCTGTTATCTTGTCCAATACCGGTAACAAATCATTTGATTTATCAATAATCCCCAAGACCAAGACAAGTATTGAGTTACTATTTTTAAATGGTTCTTTTATTTAATTAACTTTTTTTAAAATTAAAATGGTTCAAACTGATTTCGCAGTATACCTCAGATTTTAAAAATATTTAATGAACTAAAAAATGAGGAAATTACATTTTATCATTCAAAAAGAGGTTTCTACTTTATAATTTCTCTCTAATTCTATAATCTTTGAAAAGATATAACATTTCATCTTTTTTGTCAACTTCAGTTTATACACACTTTCACATATTTCTGTTCAAGTTGTGTAAATTAATATTTTGACCATGCAATTGGTCAATTTGGGTAAAAAGAGATGTTCCTTAATTTTATGGTACTACCTATTACTCCTATCTAGATTATCATACTCCTATCTAGATTATCATACTCTTATCTAGATTATCATACTCCTATCTAGATTATCATACTCCTATCTAGATTATCATACTCTTATCTAGATTATCATACTCTTATCTAGATTATCATACTCTTATCTAGATTATCATACTCTTATCTAGATTATCATACTCTTATCTAGATTATCATACTCCTATCTAGATTATCATACTCCTATCTAGATTATCATACTCTTATCTAGATTATCATACTCCTATCTAGATTATCATACTCTTATCTAGATTATCATACTCCTATCTAGATTATCATACTCTTATCTAGATTATCATACTCCTATCTAGATTATCATACTCCTATCTAGATTATCATACTCCTATCTAGATTATCATACTCCTATCTAGATTATCATACTCCTATCTAGATTATCATACTCTTATCTAGATTATCATACTCCTATCTAGATTATCATACTCCTATCTAGATTATCATACTCTTATCTAGATTATCATACTCCTATCTAGATTATCATACTCCTATCTAGATTATCATACTCCTATCTAGATTATCATACTCCTATCTAGATTATCATACTCTTATCTAGATTATCATACTCCTATCTAGATTATCATACTCCTATCTAGATTATCATACTCTTATCTAGATTATCATACTCCTATCTAGATTATCATACTCCTATCTAGATTATATCTAGAAAACATCGTACAAAATTTAATTCTGAGAGAAAAACTAAATTAAATTGAATACTTTTTTCTTCTTTTATTTAAATTTGTATATTCTGTCCATTCCCCGCATGCATAGAGTCAAGAATGTATAGCTTACTCCCAAGGCCTCAAAATCTTGTGACTTAAAAAGATAATGTTATCCAATATATTAATAGTACATATATTTCAGTTTCGAATATTTAAAGTTTTATAATGTTATTGATAAGTGGGCAAATAATTAGATTTTAAAGAAGCGGATTGTAGGAAAATGCTCTTCAAAAAAGATATCTGATAAAAGGTATCAAAATTAATTTCAGACACTGATAAACAGCCCGTGAGGTATTTTATGTCATTGCTTAGTGCGTGTACTCATCTGGTGAGGTGAGTACGTTTTCTGTGTTTTCTCCCATTCAAATTGCAAATACCCACTATTTATGAAAAAGTTCATCTGGAATGCAATAATACTCTCGATATCTTTTAAAAAATATTCCTCTCTAAGGTTTTTTACTATACAAGTGTCAAAGTTTGCACACAACTGATTCAAGTCAAAATTATATTTCCATTTTTTTTTTTTTTTTACTTTGAATCTTTTAAATTATAGTGAGCATTTAAACATTCGTAAAATTTGGCCTCAATGTTTCTTTGAAAATATTTCTCGTCTCTGATTAGACGAATAATGAGCACTAAATCTTTAAAAACTGAAAAGCAAATAAAAAAAAAAAGTCTCGCCTTATAAATGATCTTGGTGATATTTTCCCATGATGTTAACAAATATAGCCAATTATCATATTGCTATCAAATCCAAAAAAGAAAGTTCTGAGTTAAAGGCCATTTTAAGTGCTGCTTTGAGTATAACAGACATATTATAAACAATAGCACTTTCTGTGCTGACTTTATTTCAGCCTCGTGTAAGTATAGAAAAATTTGTTAGTCTGCGTTTATGAGAACATTAAATATATTTTGATAAAAATAGATATTAGATCTTAAGTAGTAAATAATTAACTTAGCTTTAAATATGCGAATACATATGTATTTATGCGTAATTCAAACACAGTATTTAGAAATCACTGAAAAACCGATATAAGCTCTCATTATAATTCTGAAAAATACGCATGGTAAACACATATGATGCTGAAAAATCGCTCTGTAATAAAAACAAATTCACTTTATATAAAAAAATAGACCACCATGTTTCGCAAACTTATTATACGAAGTCTTAATCAAGAACTAAGAGATATGAGCACATTAAATTATTAATATATGTATATTGAAGCCCGACGGCTTAGTAATAGCGTTTCTCGCTTCCAAGACACAGATTCGAGGTTTGATTATAGGGCTGGGCAAGATCGATTTCATCTATTCAGTGGGTTGATAAACTGAGCATTAAGTATGCTTGAGAACTAAACTCTAGGGGTTTCACGTTAAGGTGACCAACTAATCGGGTGCCACGCACCATAGGGCCTCTCGGTCAGGAAAGCAAAGATGGGCACATAGCTTAGCTTTAATTTATATGTGGGGGTGTATTAGTAATGAATCAAGATTAATTGATTTTATTCTTATGTATCTAGAGTTGAAAGGGGCCCTCATTAGTTTTAACAACTTAATAACCTCTCCACACAAATGTCGGCCCACAGTAGTATTTCTTCCATGAAAGGAAAATCCAAATCAGCATCAAATCTCTTAACACTGGATCTAGAGGGATTCAACTTGTCCACCAACCTGAATGATAGCTCCAGCTTAGAGGAATCCAGACTGATCCAACCATCAGCAAGGCAATGCAAGGATGCAATTTGCAACGAGACTAAAATCCCTAACCTTCTTAACAATCTTGAAAAGATCTTTACCTCAAAATCACGGAATAAATTCTGTCTTCCTGATACCAAAAGAAACAAAGCACAGGAGTTGATAAACCAGCTAAGACTGCAACTGCTAACTCCAGCAACAAATGATAACCAGCCAACACCCTTAGAGGAGATAGTGGAACTTAAGCAAACATTAATCCCAAACTTGACATTGCAAATTGAAAAATTAACCGGTAGAATAGCTGATCTGCAAGCCGTCAAACTAAAACAACCGCAGATGCAGCACCCTAAAACCTACAGCGAGGCACTGACATCCACATCTTCGTTAATAATTAAACAACCGGTCAGTGAAACAGATGACATTCTTAAAAACATCAAAACGACAATAAGACCAGCTGGCATCTACAAACGAAACTCTTATCTGGAAATTAAATGTAAAACGACGAATGAATCTCAGATCCTGAAAGATACCCTCAAAGCAAACAACATATCCGTGGAAGATAAGAGACCATCGTCTCTTAAAATTATAATATTCAACCTTCCCAATGAGTGCATGGACAATCAGGTCGTAACTGCCATCAAAGAAGACATATCTCTTCCTAAAGACTTCAAAATCCCAGTCTTATACAAAAGACAAACTCTAGGCCCCAATCCAAAATGGAATTACATTATTGAATGTCCAAGGCTATTGGCCAGACAATTGATAAAGCAAAAGTTTCTTTTCCTGGGTTTCTCTCGGCACAAGTTAGACAAATTCGCTCCAGTGCGCAGGTGTCAACATTGCCAAGACTACAGACACTGCACAGCTAACTGTAAGTGCAAAAGCTTCTATTGTGGCCGCTGTGGAGGGTCACATCAGACTAGGGATTGTGAATCTTCGTGCGTGTGTTACATCAACTGCTATGAAAACAACAAGAATGGAGCAAACTTTTCCACTAAACACACTGCATATAGCTCTAATTGCCCCTCCTACCATTACTACCTAAATGAACGCCTCTCTTATTGACGCATCTCACCAAAACATCTAAATCCGACAGCAAATACTAACTCACCAAATTTATTATGTATCCAAGGAATCAGCAACCGGCCAGTTCTCAAACAAATCTCACCAGTAGCAGAAATCCCAATTCAAAAAATGCCCCTCCCATTAAGCAACATCCCACAGACAGAAATTTAACTATGCTCACGTGTAGCAACATCAAGTGCATGCAAGCCAATCTGCAGCAAAGCCGTTCGGCGATAACTCAATTCACTTATTTCATGGCAACCAACAACATCAACATTGGATTGATTCAAGAACCCTACCTGCTGAAAGGTGACATAAGAGGATTACCCCTAAAATGGAAAGTCCTATACGCCAATGGTCCCAAGAACCCACGTGCAGCCATCGTCATAAATGCACCATTCAACCCAACAATTATCCTCTCCGAACGGGACCTAATCGCCATCCAAATAGATTTACAACCCAATCCCATAATTGTGATCAGCCTCTATGCGTCACCCTGTGAACTTCTTGATACCAGCCTTCAACTGCTGCAGAACCTTCTTATTAACTATGCAAGCTTTCCAGTGATAATAGGGGGAGACTTCAATGCCCATAATATTCTGTGGGGTTACCCCTCAAATGACCATAGAGGCCTTCTTCTTGAAGGCTTCCTGCCACAACACCAACTCAACATCGTAAACGATCAAGACAGCCCACCAACTTTTCAGGGCCCAATGGGAGTTGGATGGCCTGATTTAACGATCACTAATGACTACGCTACACAACTTATACAACAGTGGTCAGTATCGGATGATGTCTCCTGCTCAGATCATAAATATATCATCTTTAACATCTCTTCAACGGTGGCCATCACTTTCAACAGACGGTATAAGACACTCAAGAGGCAGCGCAAATTCGTCCAAACAATCAAGCCAAGGCTGCAACATCTGAGAATAGAACTTCAAAGCACTAACACCACCCAAAAGCTAGAGCAGACAACTCTCCGATTCATAGATGTTGTCAAATCTACTGCTGAAGAAGTTTTTGACATCAGAAACCCACATAAAAAATTCAATCTTGCATGGTGGTCTCCAGGTTTGCGAACCCAAAAACAAAAAACTAGGGCATTGCGAAGACTTATGAAAAATGCTCCCACCTCGGCTATAAGGGTCCGAATGCACCAGATGTACAAGCAGCACCTGGCCAGTTATAAAAAGTCAATTCTAGAGGCAAAGCTTAAGAGCTGGTGTCGTTTCTGCACCTTGAGCAACAGTGAGCATGGAATTATACAGCGGATTGCAACTGGTAAGGTTTACCAACCAATGCAATTTCAGGCTTTATCAACTTCCACCAACACCAAGCAAACCACAGCAAGTATACTTAAAGATCTGATGACATTTCCCGCTGATGATATCACCACCGATAATCCATATCATAACAACATACGAAATCAATCTTCAACACCCACGGCCACCTCGGACCCATCGTTTGCTTATAATGAGCTAAAGCACATAGTAAAGCACCTGGTGAATTCGAAAGCACCAGGTATGGATGGGATAGATAACGTAATTGTAAAGCTGATTTTTCGAGCTCACTCGGCTTTCCTTCTACAATATTATAACCGCTGTCTCTACCTTAACACATTTCCTCAGCCATTTAAACAGGGCCAAGTTATTTATTTTCTTAAAAAGAACAAGAACCCTAGTCTCCCAACGTCTTATCGGCCAATCTGCTTACTGTCAGCCCTGGGGAAGGTTTTAGAAATGTTGGTCATAGGAAGGCTTAAGCATCATCTATATAAAACGGACTTCCTCAGCCGGAATCAGTTTGGTTTTAAAAGTAACAGCTCAACTGAACACGCTTTTCAAAGCCTCCACAACAACATTGAAGAAGCACATCAGAGAGATCAATATGTCGCATTGATCGCGCTTGACATCCAGCAAGCTTTCGATTCACCCTGGTGGCCAGGGCTACGCAAGGCACTTCAACAAACAGGGTGCCCAAAAACATCACTTCTATCATCTTTAGCTTTCTCGAAAATCGTACGCTAACCACTATCTATGACGGAGGACGAGTCACCATTCCCCACACTAGAGGATGCCCACAGGGTTCTGTAGGCGGACCAATTCTTTGGAATGTTTATTTCAATGGGATTCTGACGTCAGCATGGCCGGACCATACCAAAGTTATAGCTTTTGCTGATGACACGCTCCTCATTGTTGAGGGCAAAACAAGGGCAGCACTCCAGGCAAACAATAACGCATCTCTCCAGCTATTTTCCATGAATTGCACAAATCTGAAACTCAAAATTTCACATCCGAAGTCGCAAATTCTAATCCTTCATAGGAAAACAAAGTTTCTGAAATCCAACCCAAGAATAACTCTGGATGGCACTAGTCTAAGACACACCAAGGCGCTAACGTACCTTGGTGTCATAATTGATAAGAAAATGTCCTTTCTACAGCACATCAGAACACTGAAGAAGAAAATGGTCCCGATCGTTCAACGGTTCCGATCCATGATAACAAGAGACTGGGGCGTTAAAGGCAAAATTACCAAGGCCATTTATCTCTCTGTCATCGAGAAAATGGCAACATATGGCTCCTCCCTGTGGACTCTTCCCATGACAGTCAGAAAACAGCGACAATTGAACAGCTTGCAACGTTATTTCACCCTGCTTATTACCAGAAGCTATAAGACCACGTCCACCACTGCGCTCAACATCTTGGCAGGATTACCACCTCTCCATCTTACCTGCACTCAGATAGCCCTCAAAACGAAAGTTCTGCAGCTAGGAGAAACAATCACAACTGAAGGGCACGCTTTCGTTGCGTCTGACTTTGAACGACCTGTGCACAAAGACTGTGAACATCCATCGAAAAGACTGAAGGGTATTCTCATCTACAACTTACCTTCTCAGCAGTCCTCCAAAATCGGAGGCGAATTAGTGGCAAAACCTACACCTTATAACATCTATACAGATGGCTCACGAATTGAAAGGAAAACGGGATCAGCATTTGTAGTCTACCATGACAATCACATGATCTACGAGGCGAAATTCAAATTAAGGGACTGGAACTCTGTTTTCCAAGCCGAAGCTATTGCCATTGCCCAAGCCATCACCACCATAGACCATCAGAATTTCACCCCGGCAACCATCTGGTCAGACAGCGCATCAGTCTTGTATGCACTTCTTGATCCACTACATAAGTCCCCGATCATCCACTCAATTCAAAACAAATTAGCAAGTTCACCATCACAAATTAAATTGAGCTGTATAAAAGCCCGTCAAGGTGACATTGGTAATGAAAGTGCGGACAAGGCAGCTAAGGAAGCCACGATAATTGATGATACCGAGGCGCTGATTATCCCTTTCCCGAGATCGTCACTCACTGGGCAACTGAAGCAATTCACCATCAGCAACTGGCAGCAACTGTGGGATGATGCTACAACTGGTCGAGTTACCAAAATCTTTCTCCTAAGAGTCACCAATCAACATACACATTGTAATCCTTACCTGAATCAACTCCTCACATTTCACGGCCCATACCCGCAGTACTTCTACAAAATCCAGAGAGCAACCTCCTCCTATTGCATTTGTGGAGCCCAAGGTGACCCACTTCACTATATTTTAGAGTGCTCGGAAACAGCCCCTATCACCTAAAGAAGCATCCACAACAAAACAACACCGATTTTCTCAAGTTTTGCCTCGGGGATCGCCATCGCAGACAACTACTCACCAAGCTTATGCTCTATATGACTGGAAGAGGACTGAAGCTCTGCTGTGACCTGAGACTAACTCCCTCTACTGATGTTAATGATGAGGGTAACCAAACCGAGGACTCGGACAATGAATAGCAGGCAGCAACATCTGTCCTATACATGAAACATCAAAAATAACAACTTACTGGGACAGCCCAAAAGAACTCGCCTCTGTTCCTCAGCTTCTAACCAGCAGCTCACTTGGGCGTATTCTGCATACATGGACTTTCTTTTTCTCCTCACCTTGTAATTTTGTTTTGTTTCCCCTCATGCTCTTCCAATGTTTTGGCATATAACCAATTATGACTTGAAGTCCCTTTTTTTTTAACTACCCAGTCTGCCTTCAATGTGTTTCCCTCTTTTTTTTTTCTTTTATTATTTATATATATATATATATATATTATTTTTATATTTATTTTTATTTATTTTATTTTATTTTTTTATTTTATTATTTTTTATTAAATATTGCAGAGACGCAGGTGCTCCCAAACACCTCTTAGAGGTCTAGGGGGCTCTAGATGTGAAGAAGACTTTACCCGTTCATCACATGGTACATTCCGGGGTCTCCCCACACAGTCAATCAATCAATCTTATGTATCTACAGCAACAGTAGAGTTGACTACAAATAAATGCCATCTTTATATTTTCGATTTTAACATCAAGCCCAAACTTTAAATTCGAGACTATACAATAAAAGTAAACAACATATAATGAAATTGTCACAAGCTTTTGAAATTTGTGTGTGTGTGTGTGTGTTTGTGTGTGTGTGTATTTGTGTGTGTGTGTTTGTGTGTGTGTGTGTTTGTGTGTGTGTGTGTTTGTGTGTGTGTGTGTTTGTGTGTGTGTGTGTTTGTGTGTGTGTGTGTTTGTGTGTGTGTTTGTGTGTGTGTGTGTTTGTGTGTGTGTGTTTGTGTGTGTGTGTTTGTGTGTGTGTGTGTGTGTTTGTGTGTTTGTGTGTGTGTGTGTGTGTGTTTGTGTGTTTGTGTGTTTGTGTGTGTGTGTGTATCCCCCGTTGCCTACTCTAGATCTGTTGGAGCTGCTTACTTTCGTTTGCTGGACGCGACTATTGACAGAAGCAGGTTACATCTTATTTTAGTCAAGGGTTCGGCTTGTTGCTCTCTGTGCCACCAGGAGGATATTGATGGTGACCACTTTAGGCACTCCCCTATTGTTCTAAAATTTCTTGAACACAACTCTACGAACGCTGATTTTAATTCTTTTTAAATTTCATCATCACTTTATTGAGCGGCTCGTCAACTAATAGCAAAGATGCCGAAGACAAACGCTGGATAAATATAAAAATATTAGTATTGAACCAAAATTAATTGTAATTTTTTTCTAGTGTATCTACAGCAGCGGAAGAATTGACTTCAAAAGCCATTCTTATATTTTTGATTTTAACAACACGCTCAAACATCGAATTTGAGATCATACTGTTGACAATAAAAGAAGACTTTGTATAATAATAAAATAGAATTGGCCCAAGCTTCAAAATTATATGCAATTCTTTAATTAATTAGGAGGAGTATATACAAAAATATTTCAGATGTAAAAATATATTATTTTGCAAAAATGCTAAAATTGTTGGATACAATTGTGTGGATTTGTGAGCTATATAAATGATTATTTCAATATCTCAAAAATGAATGGTAACTTGTGAAATGTTGATATAAATTGCACATCAGTTAACATTAACTGCAAAATGTTGTGCTTTAATTCATGGGTAATTAAAATTACAGTTTTATTTCCTACAATTTTTTATAAATAAATTCTTTAAAGATTGATTCCGATGGCTATTAGAAAAAGGAGATATTATATTAAGTTACCAATAATTTTGTTATACGATTTTTGACGTATCAGACAATAGATAAATAGAAGTGATGTAGCAATTTAGGAGTCAATGGATCACACAAGGCACCATAAATCACAGCAGTGATTCAGAGCTCTAGGGAAAATGCTCAAAATAATTCATTATTGGGGGTTTGGATCTTATACAGTATACTATTTAACAGCACTACACTAATACTCATCTTGATAATTTAGCCCCATGAAGTGCATTATTAATTTAATAAAATAGGGACTGTAATCAGATATATTTTGTATTTTGTTTCCAAATGTTTTGAAATTTTTTTTAAAAAAGTATTAAGCTTTTCTAACGAATGTTTCTCCCGTTGTATCATAAACCTTTTGACATTTGATTTATCAAAACACATTTCCATACTAATATCGTATTTTCTCTTTTGCTGACTGTGATTAGGATTTCTGAGGAGTTTGTTTACAGTTGAAGCGTTTGTCTTAAAAATTATGAATATACAATTATAGCATTTTTTTAAACTTAAGAAGCATTTACACTGCTGGAGAATTGCTAAGGACGGATCACAAATTGCAATGTAGCATAACATTAAGCGAGACATGAGGCCTAGTAGGATAAAATATAGTTGCCACACTGTTCAGACATTAGAATAAAGAATATTTATTGTTCTAGAAAGTACAAAAGCTGTGTAACATCTGAAAGAAAAAGAAATGCTCATTTAATTTTGCTTACGAGAAATGCATCTAAAAGTCAGCAGGCACCTTCAAGATAGGTATCAGTACGGGATATGTCCACCGTGTAGTGTGATGCAACATTCTACACGTCGTATTATACTTTGCACAACATTATCCAGCAGCTGTTGAGGCAATTTATCCCATTCCTCTGTGAGTGCATGGATGAGGGTGTTCTTGTTTGTCGGAGGACAGTTTCGATCAGAAACTTGCCTCCCCAAAGCATCCCACACATTTTTAATGGGGTTTAGATCTGGAGAACGAGATGACCATATGAAGCGTTGAATACCCTAGCTGTCTAGACAATCTTGAACAGCGAGTGTTCGATGACATGTTGCGTTGTCGTCCATAAAAACAAATTTATCACTGACAGCACCACGGAAAAGACCAAGATGTGGAAGTAGAACTTAATTAATGTATCGTTGGCCCGTCATAGTCCCATTCGCAACCACATGTAGGGTCTTGCGGCCATTGATCACGATGCCGGCCCACACCATGACACTGCATGTCGGATATCGGTCCCTTTCCTGGATATTTTCTGGACGATAAGCAGTATCACTCTCGCGCCAGATCAGTTGGCATCTACAATCTGATGACAGACTAAACCTACTCTCATCTGAGAATAATACGCATGCCCAGTCCTGTTCAGTCCAATTGCGATGCTCATGACACCATTGCAAACGGGCAGTACGATGCTGTCTGGTCAATGGAGCACACACAACAGGTCTGTGGGCATATAGTCCTCCTCCCCTGAAACGTCTGGTAACAGTTTTCCGGGAGATCTGCTTTCCTGAGGCAGCAAGAAACTGATTTTCCACCTACTGAGCTGTGGTGCGCCTGCTCCTTTTTGATGATAAGACGATATATCTGTCTTCTGCAGGCGTCGTACGTTTAACACGACCTCCCCCGTGCCACCTACTACACATTCCAACAGTCTTAAATGACTTCCATAGTCCTGAAACAACGCTGTGAACGATGCTGAACTTCCTGGCAACATCTGTTATTTTTCGCCCTTCTTCGATCTTTCCAATAATTCGGCCACGCATAAAATCATCAAAGTGATGTCGCGAAGACATGCCAAAAATTTCAAGTTCGTGTATTAAATATTTCCGGTAAAACTTTGACTTGAAACAAGAACTGTCCACACGCGTCAAAACCTTTAAAGCTCTTATGAACACTATCATGTGATGAACAGGTGTGGAAAAAAATTTGCATACGCATACTTCTTCTTACTATATCCCGCACTTATTCTAATTTTCCACATTTTGCTTCCTTTCATTTTGTGGTTGCTATGAATGATAATGTTATCCGTCCTTAGCAATTGTCCAGCAGTGTGATTGCTAGGTTTTGAGAAAACCACGTAGTCAGATTTATTGAATTACAATTGTGATGAAACTAGAAACTGGGCAATAAAATTAGCAAACTAAAAAACTACATCTGTATGTTTTTCTTGATGATTGAGTAAAATCCTTGATAAACTAGGTTCTTTTACAAGTCGGAAAATGTCGAGACCCAATTAGCGGAAATGGAATTCCGCTCTATATTTTCCCTAATCATATTCCTATAAATTCATAATGAATCGTATATTTTTTTTATCATTAGAAAAACTTTATAACTAAATCCTCATTTCATGATTCCTTGTAAATATTTACTGCATTAATGCAATAGTAAAATATTATGGAATATTATTCTGACAACTGATGTCTATAATACGCATTGAATCTACTTCATGCTAAATGATAAAACTTTTAATTGGTTATTACTGTGATATGTAATGATCTGGGAATAGCATTAGATTAAATCAAACAACGGTATGAAATCAGTACTATTAATTTTTTAAATCACAATTGTTAGCAGTTCATATAGGATATATGCATCTTCAATTTCAAAAGTAGTCAAAAATCAAAAGTTGATGTCCAATTTAACTTTTTGTTGTTTGTTGGATCTAAAACACTGATTAACAAAGGAATTGAGTTTGATTAAACCAAGTTAATTCTGATTAAACCAAGTTAATGGTGTTTCGAATCACTATTAACGTGGTTTAATCAGAATAAAAATAAGAAACTTCTTTGAATTCTTAAATTACCTTGATCATAAATTGCTATTGGAAAAAGCGTATTTATTTCTTTTAATAAAGTCTGCAATTATACCGCTAAAGCTACCATTCCTCAATGCACATTTTGCAAGACAGAAGCTCACAAAAGTTTGATTACTGGTGTCAATTCAAATTCCTTCTCTTACAAAATCTTCATTTCTTGTATATTTCTAAATTCTTCATCAACAACAGAGTTAATAAACCCCTTTTCAGAATGACCAACGATCTTTCCTTGATCATAAATATTTCATTTATGAATACTAATTTCATATTGATATTTTCGTTTGTATTTTTTTCGAATTAGAAACAAACTTTATTAGCTTTAGATACCTGAGTAGTGTAAAAGAACACTTAAAGTAATATAGCAAAATTTCTAAATCATACAGGATTAATACATGCTTGAATAAATAACATTTAATACATATCAGTTTTTAAGAAATATATATATAAATAGACCACTTAAATTATAATTGTTGGAGAATTAAAACTAATAATTAATTGGAAACTCTTATCAATCCTAAAATTATAAGAAGATTCTACAAAGCACAAAAAGTTTTATGCTTGGCTACATTGAGAATCACCTGATAACCGAGTGGGTAAGATTTTGCACCGGAAGCCCATGTGTAATATGCCAAGGGGTAGACCAAGGAAACGATGACTTGATGATATCTTAAGCAATCTTAAAACTTTAAAGGTCCCCAAATGGAATATTGAAGTCAGAGACGAGTCGTCTGGATGGATAGTGTAAGGCAGGGTAAGCCCGTCTTGTGTTATTATACAGGATTTTTATTTTCTTTTTATATTTATATTTATTTTAAAAATAATTTATGATAATTATATTTCTTAATAATTAGAAGTAAAATTATATGCATAAAATTTTAAGCATTAGAAATATAAAATAATATGAAAATAATGCAACTGAATTATTTTCAGTAAATTGCCAAGTGATTTCAATTTTAAACTGGTATTTATAAAATCAACCTCCATTCTATAACTTTGTAAATTGCTAATAAGGAAACAATTTTACAGCATTTTTAAACACTAAGCAAAATATTTATACACACATATTTAACTGTTCAAACGCTTTTACTTTTATAACATTCTATGATAAACTCTTTCAGTTGTATATCAAACTTGTAAGATGGCGTTATAAATAGAGTATAAAATCAGTATATTGCTTGATGTTTACTAAGAATCAGAAATATTATATTTTTTAATTCGTCAAATATGGTTAGCCTTTGTAGCTTATCTGACCTCGACAACCAAATTCAAACGAGAAAATTATAAATAACTCATATTATACATTTTTACACAAAAATAAAATGTAATTTATATTATAATCAGATACAAATTAGTAGAATTCTTGATGTCTTTTCAAAATAAAGATTATATTATTAATATCATGATAATATGATTATTTTTCAATTGATGGAAATTGCTAATAATAATGAACAACATTGGGACATTTTGAGGACAAAGGGTTGAAGCAAATGTCCCAATGTGCTTCAACCCTTTGTCCTCAAAATGTCCCAATGTTGTTTCTCCATACATTTTATCCTTTTACTGTACAATCGTGATTTAATTATTTCCTAAAATTTCGTCATTAATGCTTCATTTCAGGGTTAATAAAAATGTTCAAAAAATACCGAATATAGTAAAAGAACCATTTATTACATATCTAATTACTGAATGACTATTGGTTCATTAAACACTGTAGCAGCTTAATTGATATCTATCGATATTGGTATCTGTATAATCTATAAAAAATTTTATGATAAAAACTGATATTACTGAGATTTTTTTAATTAAAATAATTCAAAATTCAAGTTTATAAATATGTTTCCCTCTATTTCTTATTAAGATTCTCGTAAATGATTTTTATGATTATTCTATATTTTGCTTCTATATTTAAGATTCTCATGCCCCTTACCACCTCACATATAGATCTCAAAATATTTCTTGCTTTGATCTTTTGAGTCCAAGTATTGGTAAATTCTTGATATTAAAAATGTTTGCAATAATTTATCTTAAATTAAAATTAAATTTTCTCTTTTTTCTGACTTGCCAAAGAACATTCAGAATATTATTTCCTATGCGAAATTTAAGTACAAATGCAAGTCCACATGCGATCACTGCAGTAGTATTAAAGTCGTCTCTAGATATAAAAATAAATAAATATTTATTTTTGATTTTATTGGATATAGGAAGAATTATAAGCAATGCAATTTTATATTAAAATATTAATCATCACAACAGAGGAAATAACAAAGATGTTCTTTTTTCAATATAGCCATTGAATTAGATTAAATTAATTTATTTCATTGAATTAAAATTGAATACAAAATTATTTTCAGGAATGTGGATAATACTCATACTAGTAAATATACAGTGTCTCACAAAAGTGATGGGACACTTATGCTTTACAAAAGGAAACTGTAATAAAATTAATTAAAAATACGTGTACAAATTTTTTGTGAGTGTGTTTCATATTGAAATTTAGTAACAATTATTACAAAACATACATTTTGCCAAAATATTATGATATTAATTTAACAAAAATATAATTGCTTAGAACGGAGCAAAGAATATCTCACATAAGTGATGGGACGCCATTAGATATGGAACAAAAATCGACTGAAATAAGCAATAAAAATATTTTTAGGTGTTTTATTTTTACTCAAAATTGGCAATAATATATAAAAACATCTGGAGTATTTCCCTCCGGATTGTTTTGGAATTTTGGAGTTTTTTAGCTGTGTTCTGTCATAAATGCTGAACGAAAAGAAATTTCTCCTGAAATTCGAAAATTAGTTATTAATTGGCATATTAAAAGTGGAAAATCTATAAGCCAAACTTCTGAAACAGTTAACTTGAGTTAGTCAAAGAGTTTTCAATATCATTAAACGATATAAAAAGAATCATATGATTCAGAATAAAAGAAGACATGGCCGACTATCAAAGATATCCAATGGAATAAAGAGAATTATCGTTCGAATTATTTAAAAAAAAAAAAAAATCCAAGAATGAGTGCTCTTAAAGTTGCTGCTGATTTACCAGCATTATATGGAGTAATTGTTAATCCTGAGACTTTTAGAAGAGTAAATCGATCTGCTGGATATCACGGTAGAGTAGCCAGGAAAAAATTCGTCATAAGTGAAAAGAATAGAAAACTCTGACTGGCTTTCGCAAAATCCAACATAAATAAAATTCTGATTACTGGAATAAAGTTATATTTGCTGATACGAGTAAATTTAATATATTTTGTTTTTACCATAGAATCTTGGTGTGGAGAAAACCGAGGGAAGAATTCCCTAAACAGAACTTGGTGCCAACAGTAAAACATGGTGGAGGAGGAGTTATGATATCGGGATGTATGTTTCCTCTGGAGCTGTAATCTTGTTTTTATTGACAGTAATATGGATCAGTACAAGTATATTGACATTCTAAAACGAAATTTGAAATCTTCAGCACGAAAAGTGAACTTTCATAACGATTTTAAATTCTACCAGGACAACTCAAAGCGTTCAAAGCAGTGTTCCAAGCACACTGCTTTGAACGTTAGACTCTGGCTGCTGTATAACTGCTCTGAAATAATAAAAACACCACCACAATCTCTAGACTTAAATCTCATTGAGAATATTTGGTAAGAATTGGAATCAAGAATTCGCAAACACACCATTTCTTTAAAACAACAATTATAATCTGTGCTTCAAGAAGAATGGGATAAAATCAGTCCAGAAATCACACAAAATAAATAGTCAAATCATCCCAAGAAGATTAAATCATGTTTAAAAAGTAAAAGGAAATCAAACAAAACATTAAAACTTTTTAAAAAGTAAAATTTTTGTATAAATATATGATGGAAAAGTAAGTGTCCCATCACTTATGTGAGCTTTTTTTTTTTTTTGCTCTGTTCTAAACAAATGCATTTTTATTTAATTAATATTTTAATATTTTGACAAAATGTATGCTATGTAATAATTGCTACTAACTTTAAATATGAAACACGCGCACAAAAAATTTGTCTATGTATTTTTTATTAATTTTATTGCAGTTTCCTTTTGTAAAGCACAAGTATCCCATTACTTTTGTGAGACACTGTAGTTGCCATTATTTTAATATCTCCTTCTATTAATATGACGATAATATTATTTTCTTTTTGTTATTATCTCAGAACGTTAAAGAAGCAGTTTGTACGATTTTTAATTGTTACTTATATAATTTAGAATGGTATCAGGTAATATTCGCATCATGGTTCCACTCTTCCTTTGAAAATCAGTTCCAATAACGCCAGTGACATCTGTAATTCCTTTTTTCCTCAGAAAAAGAAATGATTATTTTATGAGATTTTTAGTTGCTATGTTACCAAGGAAGTTATTTCCAATAACGTTTCACTTACTTACAGTGAAGATATATTTCGACATAATGCATTTCAGTTTAAATAAATGTCATTCTCTATTATCCCGATTGTTATAACTCAGAAAACGGTTTTAATTGAAAAAAAATTCTTTTTTAATCGGAAATTTACTTTTTATAAAGGAAAACATCGTAATTATTTAAAATAGTATATAAATTCAATTAAAAATGTGAAATGAAATCCTTCAGATAGCCCATTGGAATCCTCCATATAGCTGTGTCCATAGATTAACAAGAATAAAAAAAATAAAAATGAACGAATTTACTAAGAAACAGTATACATATTTCGAATAGAACTAAAAAAAAAGTATTACCATTCGAGATATATGAGAAAGAAAGAAAAAATCAACGCATTATGAAATTCATTTACTATTTAAAAATGAAAACGTAAGATTTCTAAAGGACAAACGTTATCAGTGTACCAACAGATTCGAATATGCTAACAACCTTTCCATTAACGTAATTGGAAATTTTCACTAATATTTTCGATTTTCCCGAATATAATATTCTATAAACTAATTTAATTATGATTCAATAAAAAAATTATTTACTATATTATATTAAAATATAGTTATATATATAAATTATAATTTTATTATTTAATGGAAATATAAATTTACACTTTTACAATTTTGTGGTGCACTTAATATCTCTCAGTTTCAATTTTACTTTTATCTGGAAGGTAGAGTAATAAATTGTGTGTGACATATTAAAGTGTCTTATTGAAGAAATTGTTTTTAGAGAGTAATATATTTATCTATATTAGTAAAGTAAATAGTTTAGTTTAATTTTTTAAAATATTCTGAAATATGTTATTCACAATAATTTTTTATTTACTCAGTCGAATGCAAATAATACATTTTAATGAACTGTGAACGAAAATTAAAGGCAAAGAGAAGAAATTAGTATAAAAAGAAATGAAGAGGATAAACAAATGAAATGAATTATCCAGAAGTAGCTTGAGTTTCAGAGCAAATGTATCATGGTATGGTGATATTAAAGGAATGCTTGGTAATAATAATAATATATGAAACAAAGGCTTCATAAGTTACATATAATAATTTATATAATCTTATTTTCCTATTATTAATACTATTCGGTACAACTGCTGTATTATTCATCACACCAGTTTCTGAATTTCTTGATGACATAGAAATGTTGCCAAGATTGATGACATAGAATTGTGACGTAATAAATTCTTTTCTGTAAAAAGGTTATTCATCTAAATAATAAATCTTAACTTGATAAATAAAAAGCGTAAATACATTTTTGAAATGTCGGGATTTTAAGAAAGAAAGCATAAGAACATTAATTTCGTAATTGTAAATGCAAATAAGGAAAACATATGAATAATAATTTTGAAAATGTAAATACAAATTCTAAGGAAAATAGCAACATGAATTCTGATGTAAATTATGTAAATATGGAAACATTAGCAATATATATATATATATATATTTATATATATATATAAATAATAATAATATATATATATATATATATATATATATATATATATATATATAAATTATTACTTTAAAAATATTACCTAATAACCTTAATAAAAAAAATTTAGGAACAGCATTTTTTCAAGTGTAATCGCAAATTATGAAATTCTCTCTAAATTAACGATTGATTAAAAAAATATTAATAAATAATAAAAACGTCATACACAAACTAAACAAAGATATGTCGACACAATTTTAAACACAACACTGTAACTTTAAATAATTAATAAATAAAAAAAAGAGTTCTGATTAAAATAATGAAAAAGAGTAAATTCTAGAATTTAAATACTCAAAATGTCAAGAAACTGTAGTACACACTTAAAAAAGTATTAAAATGAGCTATCTTCTCAAAACTTCTCAATAAAATCCGAAAATGGAATAAAATGTTTTAAATTTCCTAGCTATGACGCAAATACTAGAGTTCCCAAAATAAAATTTTTCTCATAATTTTGATTACTCTCCATCTTCGTGACTAATAAGAATCCAGGTTGTCTCGATATCCGCCAAAAAAATCTCCAAATTCAGAAAAATTACATGATGCTTATACAGCAGCTGTGCCAGAAATTATTTAACAGAATATCAGCAATTGTTAACACTGACTCCACAGTTGTAAGCTGCATCATGATATGAATATATTATCATATTTTCAGAGCTCCTTTAGAAACGTAACATTGTATAGTGGCATTTCAGAAATGTTTAATAGTCATAATAAGGTATGAAACGAAGGCTTCATAAGTTACATATAATAATAACTTATAAAATATATTATTATTAATAATGCTATTCAAATAACGAAAGCCTTGATGAATCAAATGCCTTAAATATATAATAAGACCTAAGCACCTAAATTTGAGCTCACCTATTATGACATTTGAACATACCCGCTGGTGTTAAAACTGAATTCAAAATTCTTTATGGCTAAATAGAATCAAACTTTACCAGTGAACTAATTTCTATTAAAGAACCTATTTTTGTTTCTGTTTTATTTATGTATTAGTAGAAACATTGAAATCTTAGCAACTTTACTGCTTCTAAGGAGAGATCGGTGGTTTTATTTAATTTAAAATCAGCATTCGAAACCCTCTACTATGGAAAGAAACAAATTTAACTCAAGAAATAAGCGCCTTTCTTAATCATATAAAGAAAAATTTCCACTTTTTATTGGTTCTCTACCCACGTGGGCATTAAAGAAAATGAATAAGCCTATAATTGTGCAAAAGATACTCGAAATCTGGACCAATGCTCTACTGTTATATATGAAAATGCAAAAGCGGATGCATAGCGGAAACTCTGTTAAATAATTTAGAAAATCACTTATACCGGAGCTCAACTGTTCCTGGCACCTTTCCTCTGCAACAGTGAGATTTCGTATTGGCCATTCTAAAAGAATGAACATTCTCTGAAAATAACTCCAAATCATATATTTTATGTCAAAATTGTCCGCAAACCTAACTAATTCCAGAGCATGGTCTGTATAAAGGCTGTTATTACCACTTTGTACGAACTCAGATCCCCACCACTGTCCTCAAGAACATTAACATGGAGATGATAAGTACAATAACATTTCAACATCCATCGCATATTTATCTTCAGAAGTGATTTTTCATAGTTAGTGTGTTGTGTTCACGTTTCGCCAGGATGGTGGTCCATAAAACTCCTTAACACCAGTTCCACAGATACGCATGTGAAAAACAGAAAAACATTATCTGTTGTTTCTTATTCTATCTGGCTATCCAATAGACTAAACCAAATATATAAGACAGTTAACTAACAAAAAGACAAAACAAGAAGAGGACTTTGAAGCAAGTCCTCTTTTCCAAGTCCTGAGCAGGAATGAGATGACCAGTGGTAAAATACGTGATGTTGCATTTCCTGCACACAGGGTAGTTCTTGTTTCCTTGGTCATCTTAAGACATTTTAAATATTCACTTATCAATCTTAACAATGCTGGCTACTGCATATGACTACCCCTTAAAGTGACTAAACATTTTGGTTTCCTGCCACCATACCTGTCATGAGATGGAGAACAAGCATGCCACATCTATTTCTCCTTATTTAACAGTGACTGGGATCAAACTTGGAATTAACTATATAGTCTTTCATCAATTCTGACACTTTCTTCCAAAATCATTCATTTTCCCCAGTCAAAGAATATCAGAAACTCTCTTAAAATTGTGAACCTTCGATAACAAATAAAATTAAAAGAGAGGAGCATATGTTCCTCTCTTTAAATGTCTCCATTTCAATGTTTGAAGTTAAAAAAAAATTTAATATGTATAAACAGTAATTTTCACAATTAATAAAATATTTGTTGAAATTTCATTAATTAATTTAAAATAAGGTAAATTAAAATAAAAGAAAGAAAAAATGAGTATAGTAAATTGACACTGGTTTACTGTTTCAGATGCTGCTCATAAATTATAATGTTGTGCTAATATTTTAGTTGGCATAGTTTTGGTAGGCATGCAATAAATGTTTCCTCTCTGCTAGTTTCAGAAAATAAACAAATTGTTTATGAGGTTTGTTTTATAAATTTAAAATTGAATATTTGCAAATTTGTGGATTTTTAAAAGTTAAATCAATAATGAAATAAAAAATTTACATGTTTTTCGGTAAATAATTTCATCTTTTTACGAAATAATTTTGAAACGTTTTTATGTTAGGAATAAAAATTATGCAAAATGGAACGTAAAAAATATTTAGTACATTAGAATAAATTCTGCACTCTATATAGATGGTGTTTTACTTATTTAGATAAATGAAGTATTAATGCAACTAAGAAAGCATTAAGATAATTTTGTTAAACTACTAGATAATGGAAACATAGGAAGATAAATTTAAAAAAATATTACTTTAATTTTAAATCATTAGTTATAATTCAATATTAAAAGAAATCCATTCTTGTCTTTTATGTAAATAAATAATCTAATTTTATCTCTTGATATTTATATTTTAACGTTCTTAAAATTAAATGTATAGTTTCAAATTAATTAGAAATTTTCTAATGCCTACTTATGTTCCTATAAAATAAATCATTTTATTTGTAAAGTCCAGTTTTTACAATTAAAACAGCTGTAATTTTGATATTTATAGTTACTATACTCATCTCTTTTGCTTTACTTTTAATGGTTTCTCATTTTGAAATATCATTTTGTTTGCCTAATAAAACTCATTGATTAAGGTATTCAGTTTTGTATACTTCTGATTACATAATTTGGATAATTAGATTTATTTTAGAGTGTTAAAAACCCTTGAAAGATAATGATTACTTAAACTCTATAGTTTTTCTTCTACACATGAGATTAATATGATATTATAAACAAGAATCTAACTTTTGAACTCAGATAAAAAAGGAAGAAAGGAAATGTTACTTAAGTTGCATATGACTTCAATAGTTATAAGAAATATATTTCAGATGTTAAGAGAATCATAGAAAATGTAATAGGGTATTAATATTTATACATAAATAACATAAAAGTATTTCTACATGTAGGATTAAATAAAATTTGTGTTTTGTTTTACTTTACAAGTGTAATCACATGCACAAAGATGACTTGTTCTTAAGTACCAGAGATTCCAGGCTTTGCCAAAATATTAGAAAGCTTATAAAGAATATTCATATTATTTAACAAATGATAAGATTTGTTTAGTAAAAGGGCTTGATTTGTGTCAATCACACACTCAGTCTGCCTTTCTCATCAAATCTCAATGAAAGGAAATTTTCATTTGTAAATGTGGTATTGTCGCTATAATTTGTTCATTCGTGTGTATTTGGACAGAAGACTGTTGTAAAATATAAATTGTTTCAAAAAATTATTATTTGTAAATAATATAGTTTACTTCATTAATAGATATTAGAATAAAATTCCAAATTTATAAAATGAGTTTTTCAATAAAATATTTTTTCATTTAAATATAGATATAAACTTGAGAATAAGTAGATGTTTAATCATTAAACAGCTCAAGAAATGAAGTAAATTAAAATGAGCAACCTCAGAAAAATGTGCCTATAAAAATATCAAAATATATATGTGTGTTTCTAATATTCTTCCATTAATTTTTTGATTATATTATACCTCATTCACATTCAGGAAAAATTTGTTATATAGAAATAGTGTTCTTATTTAAATATATTTCACTCAATTCAATACATTTAAATTTCGTCCTATTTTGCTTGAGGCATACAAGAACATATCTATGAATAGTGTATTATTAACCTTTAACTACTTATATACCAATTCCATTGCATTCATCAAACTTTTTCTTCCATTCATCATTCCTTTTCTCTCATTTATTACATTCATAAATCTATTCAACAATTATTAAAAAATAAAAAATATTCTATAAAATTTCATTTAGAGTACTCGTTTTTCTTTTCACATATAAAATTAAAGCAATTATAATATCTTTTTCAATGTGTACAAATAAATTGCATTTTGTTTATTTTAATATCAGTCCAACAATATCATATGGCAATAAATAATCACAATATTTAAATTTTCTAAAAGTTTAACTTTCATTTTCTGATAATGAATTTACAATGGCAATATATTATTTGTTGGAAATCCACTTAGAATCTTTTTTGAGTTAGTAAATTTTCAGTAGAAAATGAGGGTAATAATATTAATGATATCTAAACTTCTTATGATTAAAACACTTTGGAATTATACTAATTTAATTGTAAAATTTAAGGAGTTTCATAACTGAAAATTCCATATATGGGTGTTATAATGAGATTTGAATGTATTTAGTTTGTGTGGTCAATTGTTGTCAAAGAAATATTAAAATAGAAAAATCTGAAATTATACATTTTTTTCAATTTATAAATCACTTGGAATTACTCTAAAAAATGTTTTCTAAAAATATGATTTTAATGTTTTAATATAAAAATTTTTTTATAGAACTAGTAAAAATGGAAAAGACACATTACTTTAAATTCAAAGATGGATATGGGTAAATTTGAAAAATATGTGATATTTGTGATATAAAACAATAGTTATTAGTCAAAACTAGTCTGATAATCTAATTTTTACACCTTATTTAGTTTTTATATTGTGTAAATCACCTTTTCAAATCAAATTTTGAAAAATCATGTAATTCTCATTTAAATTTCATCTTCATAATGCATTAAAAAGAATTATTAACTGTAATAGTAAACATTGTTTTACTAAAGGACTTATAAAAAAGTATTTGAACAATATAGTAAGAACTAGGTTTTTTAGTTGTTAATTTATTAAATTTGTATTACAACATATAAGTATATTTCATATTCAATAAACTAGTAATTGTTTAAATTGATTTTATTTTACAGCACTACATTATAATATCTATATCGTTATTGCAACTATTTTTTCTTTTCTTCTAGGTTTTCAAAATACTGATTTCAGAAATAGAAAAATTCTATTGGCATTTATATAAATTACCCAGTTTAGTTGAGTTTCTAAGATTTTGTGAATTTTAATTTATGATATTATTTACTGTTGGCTTTTGTTCTTTACTCAGTTTGTTCTTCATACTATTTTTGTATTAATATTCCCCAACATGCATAAGAGTTTTAGAACTCTCCAGACTTTTATCAATATTGCAAAACGGCAGCCTTTTCATTCTAATTTATCTAAGAGATTTCAAATTTGCAGTACAACTCTAAGAAGTCCTTACAAATTACAGTTTCGTCTTTTAACCAGTTCACATACAAATCTGTGCTCCAATACAACATATGACTACTCCCCAGAAAATTCAAATAATAACACACTTGGAAAAATTAATCCAAAATTGTTTTTAGCTTTTACTTGTAAAATTTGCAATACACGAATGGAGAAATACATTTCAAAAATTGCTTATACAAAAGGAGTTGTAATTGTCAGATGTGATAAATGTGAAGAAAATCACTTAATTGCTGATAATTTAGGCTGGTTTCCAGACTTGAAATCTGCAAGGTAAGTAAGTTGATTGAATAAGTATTGTTATGCAAATAATTCTTACAATTTTCTGAGTGTAAACTGCAAAAATTTTATATTGATTTCAATATTGAATTCTATTTTTAGTTCAGATTAATTCACATTTAAACTACAATAAAAATACAAAAATTCTTATTAATTACTCAGTTATTGTATTGTTCTGAATTAGATTCATGTATTGCCATTGAATTAAATAAATTTTATATGACATTTATTTTTAATTCTTGATTACTTTTATTTCATAACAATATTAATTTCTGATAATTATTATTTTTTAGAAATATTGAAGATATTATGGCTTCCAAAGGAGAAACAGTTAAAAAAATTGCTGATTTTCAAATCAAAGAAGTAAAATCTACAGATTCATAATTTGTACTTAATTTATCAAATATTAACTATTGTAGATAATAAATTTTATACAAACCATGTCAACATTGTCACTTTTTATGCTAAAGATATGTTTATAGATATATTGCTTTCTTTTATGTTATACTTAAATACAAGCTTAATTATTTTATATTTTAATATATATATATATATATGAAGTTTATATCTGTTCCATCTGAAAAAAAATTAATATTAAACTATTTAAAGAAAACTAAATGTAATTATTAATGTTTTTATTGTCATGTGAATGAGAGCTCCATATTTTAAGAAAACAAAATATTTATGACTTTTTTGTTTAACAAAGATGTTAATTGTAAAAAAAATATTAATTAAATGCAGCATGATCAATATTAGATTGTTTTATTTCTTAACTGTTTAAAGATTTAGCTCAGCCACAATAATTTCAGAATAAGTCAATTCAGTATTTAGATTTATGTGTATGAAGTAAAGTAATCACCAAACAAGATCGTTTTGTTGTGAAATCAGGCAGGTGATTTTAATTGATTTTTTCTGTTTTCTTTATGTTGTATAAAATTTATTGAATATTAATATTTAAATGTAAAATTTTTGAGTTTAAATATACTTTTCTGTTTTCCTTAGTGAAAATAGAATAAAATTTCAGTAAATAGGGATGAATTTGTTTATCAGTGAAATAAATTATCTAATATGCCAGGTGGAGAATATCTTTTCAATGAGTGGATTCTGTAAAAGCCATTCTAAGATTGGCTTTTGCATGGTTCAGAAAAAACACATTCCTATTGCCTGTAAAAAAGATTTCTGTATTTCAAATGAGCAAATTTGCAATCAAATTCCATGTGAAATGAAAAACGTGTGTTTATTAGAGCAGACTGTGTTTGTAAAAGATACTGCTCATGTAAAAGATTTTTTTCACTACTGCTGCTCCTGTTAAAGAATGTGAACCTAAAGCATGTTCTAAAATTTTAGACTTATTTGTTTCTCCAAAATGAATTTAAAAGGCTGAAATTATATGGGCCCTTAAGGTTTTAAACAGTAAATTCAGTCATAGCTCTTGTAGCAATATATATTGTTTCTTTTAAGCAATGTTACTTCACAGTTCTATTGCCAAGCAATTCAGTTTTGGTGAAAAAAGCGTGCTTATTGAACAGTTTTTTTTAATTCCACCTTATTTTTTTTTTAACTTATTAAAAGAAAAAACTAAGAATACTAGTGATTATGTACTTCTCTCTGATGAAAGCTTAAATAATTACCTGCAGACAAAACAATAGGACTGCCAGGTAAGATTTTTGGATAATGATACTGTTAAAACACTGTATTGTTTGTCAGAGTTTTCAGGTCACTCAACTAAAGATATTTTGCTTGAAAAAGTTACTGAGAAGTGCTTAGAATTAGGAACAAGTGAATTACTCCAGTTGTCAATAGATGACCGGATGTGAACTGATATATTTTCAATAACTTGGCTAATTTCTTAAAAAATAAACAGCATACAAATATTGTAAAGTCTACACTTTCTGCACCACACTTACAGCCATGAATGTTCTTTCTTTCCAGAAGTTGAGGTAGCAACAAGTATAGTACCAATACCTTTGATATTGTGCTGAAATATACAAAAGTGATTTTTCTTTATCTTTTTTCTGCTAAAAACAATCTTTTCATATTTACTGCTTGAAAAATGGAACCTTTACTAACACTTTATCAAGCTGATAAAACCAGTGTTGCCATTTATTGCAAGAGATTGTCATGCATTGTTAAAAAGCTTAATGCAAGTTTTTAAAAGAATCTTTGCTGTTTTTTCATTTAAATTTATTAGTATTGATGTAATACAATTAAAGACAATCAAAAAGATTATAATCAATTAGATCTTGGATTTGTTACCAAAAAAATCAGAGAATTTTATGTTAGCAAAACTTTGACAGAACAGAAGGTGAAATTTCTTTTTAAATTGCAGATCATTTTTAGTTTATCAATGGCAGAAATGTTATCAAAAAATGTCCTTTGCAATATTCTGTTATACGGAACATATCATGTTTAGATCTTCAAACTCTAATGTGTAATGAATATATATAATCTGATGTGTAATAATTTAAATAAATGCAAAAACTTCTTTTGTACTTGACTTATGTATTTAAAATAAGTCAAAATATCATTTTGTTTTATTAGAATTTACAACTGACTGTTAGATTTCTAGGTTATATTGATGAGAAATTTGATCCAATTAAAGAATAGATATTGTCACTCATGAAAGTAGTTAATTTGCTTTTACTACTGTCTCATGGTTAAAGATCTGTTGAATGTGAGTTTTCTGTGAACAAAAATTTGATGATAGAAAACTTAAATAATCAATCAATTGTGGTAGCTTAGAGCATCATTGATGATCATGTCCAAGACATAGGAGCTGTCAACAATATAATTACCGAAGACCTGCTTAGTTTTGCTGCTGGTGCCAGATGCAAGTATAATTTATATTTAGCTGAAATTAAAAACAAAAAAAGCAGCTGATAACAAAGGTAAATTGAAAAGCACTTCTTGAAGAAATTGTTGAATCAAAAAAAAAAAAAAAAGCGTTTGGAAGATGACAAAAATGAACTTGAAAAATCTACATTAGAGCATGCTGAGGAAGCTGGAAGAACTGGTAATTAACATTAATTGCAAAATTAAACAAATAATGCCATGGTGTTTTTACTCAGTATTAATAAAGAATTGAAAGCGAAAGATTTAGAGATAGAAAATTACCATTTTCTAACAGCAAAATTTTTTATGCATAAATAAACCAAGAAATAAGCAAATCTATTGAATGATTAAAGAAATAGAAAAGCTTAGAATATGGATATAGAATTGTAGTTTTAAAAGAGTTTGAAAATAAACTGAAGAAAAATATAGAATTGCTTTTATTAAATAACAATTTGGAAAAAACTGATCCTGGAAACTTTATCTAATAGTTATCTTTGTTTTGAGTAAGTATGTATTTGAAAAGAGGTTGTTTTACACATCTTGAAGTACTCAAAAAATTAATTAGAAATCTATTGAAGATGTTTAAGACTCTAAATTTGCCCTTTATTTTATACAATGAATAATCCAGTTATATAAAAAGTATTGATTATTTAAATACATTTTTTTCTGCTACGGGTGTTATTTCATTGAAGACATTTGAGGGAATCATTAAATATAATTTTAACTTTAATAAAAAACATTCTCATAAATTTTTTTAATTATTTCTATTATTTACAAATATGATTGAAAAATGTTGCATATACATAATAAATGCATATTTGGTTAACAATTTTTAAAATAAAATATTTAACATGAATGTCGATATGTCCTACAAATTTTTGATTTAACTCTTGGAAAACTCATGGAAGTCTGTACGAACACTACTTTCAGCAAATTAAAATGAAATTAATTTTTAATACAATTTCTTAAATAAATAGATCCCAACACAAGCTCTGTCACATTAGATCTTTTTACTTATCAAGAGAAAAATCTATTTTCATCAAAAATACTGAAGTTTTTCTTTAAATGATCTCAATACCAAATATATATTTAAATACATGTGCTGTTCACAATTTTCTGTTAAAATAAGATATCATTATAACAAGAATTTTTATGTTGTGCTCTAAGTCATTCAAACCTTAAGTACTTCTTGAATGAAAGCAACATTTTAATCTTTGTGGGATATCTTTAGTACATACTGAATATGACAGTATTTTGTAGTTGAATAGTCTACAGATCAATACCCACATAAAAGTTCTGTTTGCATTATAATTGTCAAAAATGTTAATTACATTGATGTATAATATACTTTTAGAATTACCACTTATTAAATGTTTTAATGAATATCCCTTGTAAGGAAAAAAAAAACTGTAATTACACAAAGAGTTTAACCATGTAAATATTTTAAGAATTTCAGGAATAATTATTAAAGAAACATTTAAAAAGAAATTTTACAGAACATTAAACCATATTTCTTTGTAAGTTTAAAAGATATTGTTTATATTGAAATCTCAAACTCTTTGATGCTTGAATATATAAATTTGCTTTAACCATTTATTCTTAATTTTAAAAATAAAAATAATTTCTTTAAAATATGTAATTTTCGATATTTAACAGAACATATAATTACTATTCATTATTATTATGTTTTTTCTACTTGAACAGACTAAAGAGTCACATCAGATTTATTTTAATATTCCCTATATTTAAAACTGATATTTTTTGTATGAACAGGAACATCCTAAAAATTGACAGAAAATACATAAAAATCAGGAACTTTTAATCCAGTTAATACATCCTATTGGCTATTAGAAAGAATAAAATATTTTGACAAGTTATTCAAAATCAATTCAATTTTTTGTTATTTTTTCTAAAAAGAAAGGGTGGGCAAGGCAACCATGCTAATAAAACAAATCAGTGAAACTAATTTTCCAGTAAATCAAAAAAAGAAAGTTTTTTTTTTGGACTGAATATGCTATTTAAAAAAGAAAGATTTTTTATTAGTATGTTTGTCAATTTTCAGAATAAATGAGTAAAATATTTTAATGGAATGTTAAACAAATGAAACTTCTTTAAATACTAAATTAATTTAAAAGAATATTCATTACTTTAAAAAATGCAAATGTATTAATATAGATAATTATAAATCAAACATTTTTTAAGTTTAGTTCATTATAAAATATGAGAGTGAGAGAGAGAATCCAGAGAGAGAGTATATATATATATAAATTTATATATAATCTCAAATGAAGAAAAATATTTCACTTATATTTGTCCCAATTTTACAGAAAATAATTTACATTAATTTTCAAGCTTCAGTGAGCTTGACTGCATCCACAGAGTACATTTATATACTTGAAATTACAAGATACAAACGATACCAAGGAAAAATGTTCTTGAAATTGCTTCATAATTTATTTTAAATGGAATTATAGCACACAATATTTAGCCAACTTTTATTATATAAAGTATTTTAAAATTTTTCTCATTTGAAAACGAAATTAATAATTTTCTGCTGAAAAGTGTAGTTATGAAAAGTTACTTTATAATTTATGTCTAAAATTTCATATATAATATTTCTAATCTAGCATGCTGTGCAACTCAAACTTTCCTCAATGTTACACTAAGACATTTTTCCGTTGTTAAACTGTGCTTTTATCTTCCAGATATAGGTGAACTTTAAATAATTGTAATCTTTCAATAGTTCATAAGAGACATTTTTAAATAATTTTAATGTACCAAACTTCACACAATTTTTTCATTATAAGCATTTTTTATTTAGAAAATTATTTTAAAATGTGTAAAATAATGGCACTACATCCATTTGAAAATCATTTATCTTAATATTTTCATGATAAGAGTTAATAAAAGATCCAAACGATTGGGAAATATATTAACCACCTTTATTTTATTAACTATTTGAATTATTTTTCTTCAAAATCATACTATTGCATATCAAAAATCATTTTAAAAGATAGAATAATTAAAGTAGCACCATTTCAAAGTTAAGATTTGATTAAGAAACTCTTTTGAATCAATATTTTGAAAAGAAAATTTTGTTTACAGTATTTTAATATCTTTAAAATTATTTCTTAAATTTTTAGTTTTTGATTTTATTTTCTTCTATTCAGAAAGTTAACTTTCATAGATAAGCAAATTGGAATATTTTTTAAGAAATGAATGTATCAAGAAACTATTTTTATGTTAATATATATAGTTGTAAAGATTATGGAGTGCAATGATTGCCCAAGTTAAAAACAAATTTTATTTATAAAAATCACAATAATTCTCCTTATGAGAGTACAACATTGATACATAATTCTCAATGTTGCAATTTAAATACAAGAGTGACATTTTTTATAAATAAAAAGTCTTTACATTTTTTCAGTAAATAAATTTTTATTAGCAAGAAAAACATCTGTATGCAATAGACAAATAATTAATTTTTTTGAGTGGCATGCATCACTTAAACAACTATTAAAAAATGTGTAACTTTTAAAACATAAACTTTGAAATATATGCACAACACTGTATTTAACTAATGACTTCTCTTTCAAAAATTAGGAAAACAAATAATGTATTAATCAAAATCTGATTAGCAAATTAGTTGTTCTGAGTTATTGTAAATAACTATTAAACAAATTATAATGTACTTTAAATATAAAAGCAACTTCACACATAACTTAAGAAATTTAAATAAAATTACTGATAATGAAAGAATGGATAATTTAGAATATACTTATATTCATTTCAATATTATTAATTTAAAATATATTTAAGTGCTGTATACTAGCCTTTTAAAAATGTCTATAATGAATATGAAATTCATAATATCTATGTTAAACATTTTCCCATGTTCAACAAAGCAAAATTGATGTAAATCATTGAATAAACAAAAATGCTTATCTTATAACTAGCTCACCTTAATTTCAAAATGAGCAACATTATTATGAACAAGCAACATATTTTATGGAATAAAAAAATGTATAAATACACATTTATAAAAATTGCTCACTCAAGATGTCATTAGAAAAGAAATTTAAATTATTTTTAAAAATAGAGTACAAATGAGATATTATAATCTGGTTTACTGAATGTTATTAATAAAATATACAAATTGAAAATAAGATATATCCTTTAGTTTAATAAATCCTTTCAGTATGAATAGTCTAATTTTTTCCCTTCCATTTATTGTTAATTACTATTTAAATTAAGCTTTTTTTTCATGCTACAATTCTTAAATATTGTGCAGAAATCTAACAGATTTATTCTACTTTCAATATTTAATGTCAAATATGCAACAAGTTTTAAAAAGTTAATACACATCACAATTATTGACAAACATAAAAACACGCAGTTTGAAATGTACAAATATCAAAACTTTATTAAGTGAGATGTACCACTGCTGTCATTTTTTCTTCGAACCAGAAGTAGAAGGAGGTTTTCCATCAAATGGTTGGCCTTTTTCCTTTCCTCTTAACTTCAAACCTGAGAAAAATTTAAGGAAAATGGCAAATGAAATTCAGTTATAAAAAATACTAAACCTATAATATTTTAGTTATAATCAATTTCATAGCAAATATTTTATTTTTCATACAATTTTAAATAAATTTTGCTTGTGAAGTCTCTCAAGCCTATACATATCATTACATCTTAGATTGCACCCAAGCCTATTTTTCCCTCACTCTAGGGAAGCTTACTTTTAATTTTAATCTTTTAAGTAAAATTTTTTTTACTGGCACCATTTTTCTTTATTTCTCAACTTCAAAACAAATTTAAATCAATTCCAAAATACATTTCCTATATATATGTGTGTGTGATTAAGATATCATGTATAACACCTTACTTTTTGCAAATATATAAATTATTTTCTTTAAATTTAATAATTTCAGATCAAGCCACTTCAAATTTTAAATTCCTATTAACCTACTTGTGGTTTTAACGATGACATTCATAATATCTTTCAAAACTTATATGTCTATAATGATTGTGCTAATTGTAAGAGTCGTTCATAAAAGTATTCGCCAATAAGATTATATAATACATTAATGCCTATGATCAGAAATTATCATAAAAGGTGTAATATTGCCTCTGAATATATTTACTAATTTAAAGTTAATTATTATCATTAAAATGCTTTACATTCATATCAGTAACTTCACTTATTATTTTCCACTTCATTCAAACAAACTTTTCAATAATGACATGTTAATAATTAAGCATCAAGTAACAATTAGGTAAATTAACATGTTTAGCAATGTTTATAATATAATTTTTAAAGTTATGCTTTAGTAGAAAACAATTATGAAGGATAAAACAAATTCAACATTCTTAATTTTAAGAATGATTCAAACATTATCATGTTTAAATTTACAGTAGTTTAAAATAATATCAAATATTTTCATCTTCACATTTATTCCCCGAATTGTTATAAAAATATTTGCTAAAGTCAATGCAAATTATAAGAATAATATGAATATTTAATAAACTATATATGAAACAAAAACAAATATACCTCATAAAAAATATGATACTGTAATTTTACTTTAATAATTCTTATAAAATATAGTACTTTATGTAGTTAAAGAAATAAATTTTATTTATAAGCTCTCTTACTCAATAAAAACTAAACAAAACAACGCTTATTATCCTCTTAAATCTTATTATCTCTTAACAACACTTATTATTGTTTAAATCTGAAGCAAATTAAAACAGACAAAAACAATCCAAGATTAAATTTTATGGAATAAAAAATGTTTAGTGACTTATAATTTATGCTATTAAATATTTAAGTTTTTTTACTCATATAACAAAGGAGACACTTTTAAGAATTTATTAAGACAATATATTCCCTGGATTATATTATCTTAATAAATTCTGCTATAAATTAAAGACAGCATTATAAAATTAAAGAGAACCTTATAATTATCAATCCACACAATAACCTTTTTTGCCAACAAACATACTAATTTGATCAAAATGTTTGCATCCAAGATAAGTTTCATTTATTCACAAATATTAATTGGATTGTAAAAGAAATTAACATTCAATAACTATTAAATGCGATTTTTGAAATAAATTACATTAAAGTCAAAGTTAAATGTATGATCATGAAAGCAATCTACATATTTGGTTCACTTGTCGCTCAACAATCATTTTTTTGAACACGAGGGCTAATTGGACTGAGACCTATGGTTTAAAGTGGATTTCAAACCACTACAAACATCCATGCCCAAAGTGGATTGCCATACCAACGCACGAACTGTTGAACCGAAGGCAAGAGCGCTAACCATTCGGCTGCCAGCTCAGCGTAATCTACGTAATATAAATTATCATGTACATTATTTCAAAACTAAAAGATTATTACAATCCTTCAGATTTTACAAATAACATAAAAGGATGCAATATATATTGCAAGATTAATTTTAATTAAACACAATTCAGCAAATTTTCACAAATTTAAAATGGTAAGAGTTAATAAAAATGTAACAATTTTGTTAATAAAAAACAATTAACTAACCAATGATTCTTTCAATTTTCGACAAAATCTGCTGATTAGGTACAGCACGACCCGCTTCATAATCATTTATGACTTGAGGCTTTTCATTAATTTTCTGAAAAATGAAACTTTTTAAACAATGACTTTTTAGAACTTGCAAAATTTCAAATAAGTTCAATGATTAATTTTCCAGAGAATATTACTTATTTATTATTATTACCAATAAAATTTAGCAGAAAACATTTGCTTTAGCATATAACATTTAAAGAAAAATTTGATATTTATTAAAATAAGAAAATAAAGAAGTATTCTTAAATAGCTTATTAACATATTGAAACTCAGTAAAAAATGAATTATGCTAAATCCTAACAAAAATGTTAACAACAAGAATAAAATTTAAGTTCAATATATTCGTAATTGGAGACAAGAAATTATATCCCTTATATATATGTATATATATATTACATAAATTTAATTTTATTTACAAATTTTAACTATTAATAATCAAAATTTTTCCTTTTTCACTCTAATAAATTCTTATAAACAATATTATCTCTTCAATATATTTCAAATAGAAATTAATAATGCATATTCATAAAAGAAATTATTTACATTGAAGTGTGCATGTGTAATTATATATATATAATTTTATATAGATAATATATATATATATACATATTTGTGTGTGTGTAATAATTTATAAATATATAATTTTATATATTTTTTTAACTAGACTATTGTTTAAGGAATTATAATTCAGTTGTTTCTTTTCTTCAAAGATTTGTTTCACTGTTGTTAGAGTACTTTAGTACAAAAGACTTTTTAAATTCTAATTAGCTAAAAATTCATATAAAATTGTTAGAAGAATTTAATTAAACCTTTAAAATATTTGGTATCAATGGAATTACAATACTGATTTCTATTTTTTTTAAAATATTAAAAACTGCAAAATACATAAACTAATAGCTAAGCTAAATCTATTTTTGATTTGATTAAATATTTCTACTTAAAATATTTTGAACATATATAAATTTTTATGAAAATATCTAACGTTTGACATAAAACATATTAATGTGAATTTGAACTGAAACCCAGAGCATTAACCATTTATTTACTAAATCCACATCCAAAAATAGGAAATTCAATTTTGATTAGAAATTGATTGCTTGGGTACTGTTTTATACAATCAAAACTTACTTAAAAAAAATAAATCTGATACTAGCTAAATGTTTCTTCATTAAATCTCATTTAAAAGAATATATATAATAATCCTCTTCTAAATTCATTTGAAGTTTTGTACCATATATTATCTCTTTAATAAATACAAAAGCTTAAAAGCAATAAAAATGCTCAGAATTAATTTAAAGTTCAAAGAAAAATGATGCATGCTAAATATCAAACCACCCTTAAAAACAAATCAATCATGAGTGAAAATAAAATTTTATGACAGGTTATAATTACTCTAATTATTTTAACACATTTGTATTTTCAGTACACTTAGCCTAATCCAATTAATACATTAGGGTACAGTTAAAATAAATTTTATTTAATAAAAGTTTGCAAGTATTTTATGATGTTATCTTAATTTATTTAAAAACATTTTCTTATAAATAAAATTGCATATCTTTCTTTATAAATACTGTTAAATTATATAACTGAGAATATTATCAGGAAAGACTTAACTTAAATCAAACTTATTATTTCTTAATTTTTATAAGGCAAGATAAGAAGTTCTGTTAAAAATATTTATATAATTCTATATTAAGAAAATTATATTTAAATGCTTTTAATTTAATATTACACTTATACTTTTCTAACAATGAAATTTTAAAATATTGTATTTTCCTAGATACACATATTGTGTTTCCTAAATATTGTATTTTCCTAAATACACATCTAGCATACACATGAAAATATATAAACATAAAAATTTAAAATAATTTATAAAAAATTATTTTTACAGTGGCAAGATCCTTCTGAGTAAGTCCTTTATTTTGTCTCCCTTGCTGAATTAGACGGCCAACATCTAATCCAACAGTTTCGTGATGTAATTGCTCAGTTTCTTTGTCAAGTTTTGATGTATTCAATGTAGTTAGGTGTTGTTTATTAGTAGCAGCATTAACTGAAAATATAATTAAAACATTGCATGAGTTTAGAATCAAGTAAAGTTCAGTTATGCCTTAATTTTAACAATCATTTACACCTAAATAAAAATAAAAATGATCTTGTATTTTATGTACATTAAAATGCCCAAAAAATCTATATTTTTAGTAAAAGAAGTAACATTCAAACATTTTTAGTAAAGGAAAATCAGCTTTGTAGAGAGCACATAATATGTATATTTAATATTAAAATAATGATTAGTTTTTTAAAAAATTTTACTACATTAAAATATTATGGTACTTTTATTTGCATAATATTGCAAAATTCTCTGAGTACTCCAGTACTTGGTCTTCTTTAAATTATCATTCACTAAAAAATATTTCAAAAATTTCAGTAATTTCTATGCCTTAGCCTTTTAACAATTTAATTCATCTAATTGTATTATTAACTGTTATTAAATCATATTAGTACTTACTGATAAACTAATATTTTTTGTTATTTACTTAGGTATAAGATTATCAGCACATAAAAGAAAAGTACAAAAATTATTATGAAAATTCATTTCTATTTGTATCAGTTTTACAGAATATCACAAATATTAGATCATAACTTAAATCATGATTAAAAAAGTACTGCATTGAATAAAAAATTATATTCCTTCAATTCAGTTCTTTTGAATTTATTCATTTTAATTTCAATTTAAATATACTTCATTTAATTCAGTGAAAAAATAAAGAATGTTAGTTTTAAGACTAATGAAAGCTTAATCTTGAATCATAAATTAATCTTCAGATAACCTTTAAAGCAAATATGTATTCCATATATTTTAAAGAATCAAATTTCAGAGGAAAAAATATTACTTCAAAATAATATATTTTAATTATTCAATATTAAGCTCTTAATTAATTCAAAAAGTCTAACCTTTTTCAGTTGATGATTATATTTACATAATTGATGACATTTAGAATCAAACAGATTTGATTAGGAAATTCAAGTATAACTATTGTGTATTAATGTTTTTTTATAATCAAATTCAGTTCTGCTTATAATCTCAATTTAGACTAACTGGTTTCAACCCATTAATGACACATTGAATTGCTTTTATTATTCTTTACATCTTTAATATATATTAAAAACACTAAGTAGTCTTTCTATTTCAAATACACAGTAAGAATACATGTATACATATAAATACATCTTATACATAATAATGTTTGCAATCTACTGAAAGCTCAAAAATTAAATTGATTTAATTAATGGAAATAAAAGTAAAAAAATCATTTTACAAGGAAATAAATTAATAAGAATCACTTTGAATTTTTATAAATTTATTTACACACAAAATGATCACTTTACTTTGAACAACTACAGTGAAAAGCAAAATGTCACTTTTTAAATTTAAATTATTTTAACACACACTAAAATATATTAAAAAATGAAATAGCAAGCAGAATTTTTCCAAACAGATTAAAATGTTAATAGTTACAGCAATGTGTTAAACAACTTTAAACATGAAAATACCAAAGGTGACCTCTAAATAACTTTTTAATACTTACATTTCTTTGTTGTTTCAATAGCTAAACCTTGTCTCTGAGCAGCATTAATTGCCTAAAATAAAGAAAATTTTATCAACTGTAAAAATCAACCAAACAAAATCCATACAATTGTTTTTCTATAGATTGGTAAGCTAATTTCCTAACTAAATAATACATTACATAAATTATTATGTTAATAAATTATTACATAAAATAAAGGCACACATAAATTCCAACAATAAAATATAGCCAGAGTTGCACTGTTTAACGTTTCATCATTACACATGTCTAACTACAAAATCTTTATTATTGGGAAAATATCATTCATCAAAAATTTCTTGTTACAGTAAAATACTGGTGGGACTTCACATAAATATACTGATAAACAATACATTCTATATTATTGGATATAAGTTTAGGCAATATTAAATAAAATAATATACTCAAGCACTATCTTCATATATTAAGTTTCTAACAAATGCTTAAAGAGATTTGATGTTAAATGAAATAAAAATTTGTTAACTTGTTATAAGCGCTTAAGAAATAACATGATACAATAGAAGAGGACATTTGAATATAAGAGGAAGTTTACTTTATAATTAAATGAATAATACTGCTTAATTTAACTTTACTGATGTCTTGTTCATGTTATAACTGTAATAGTATACCTTTCAATCACAACCACGAAAGTCAAATTATATAAAAGAACTTCAAATTATAACAAGTCTGTTTTTACAAGTAATTCCTTGAAGAAAGAATTTTCGTTCCTGATTTATAAACTTGCAAAACATATTGGTCATTGAAATGTGCTGGCAATTATTGCAGGGTTATTGAAGCATGAATGAAGACTCGCTTTAAGTGATATGGAAAGATTAAATTATACATTTTTGAATACTTATTTAAAAATGAAATCATCTATTTTTAAAATGTATATGAATTGAATTAAAAACCTGTTGAGAACGAAGTTGGCTAGCTTTAGGAGGTTTTTTACGTAAATATGTTACGGTATCCCAATCAGTTTCTTCGGACATTTTGATTAGCAAGAATCACAGATTTGCAAATGAATAGCAATCCTTTTCTTTACGAAATTCAAAACAATAGATTATGCAATATTTTGATTTTATGAATCAGAATACAAAATAACACAAAATCAATACACAGCAAGATCTAGAAACTTTTTACAGTTACAATCACAGTTAAAAAAAATACCCATCTGAGTAAAATTTTTTGTACCTAAAATATAGTTTATAAGTAAAAAAATAATTAGAAAATAATATAAAAACAAAACAAAAGTTTCATTTTAATCGCGATGCAGTGATCTGCATAATCTACAACATTTAATGTATTAGAATAAAGTTTCATAAAACTCTAAGCCTTTTACCTAGCTGCTTTTTGTACAAGAAAAAAATATTTATTGTTTTTTTTGTAACAAATGCATATTAAATCCCCATTTTCAGGGCTTTCGAATGAATAAAATTATTAATAATGGCGTACTTAGTTTATGCATGAATCCCGCCCAAACTAAAGAATATAAATAATAACTTTTTTCATTATGTTAACAAAGATTGAACCTTCTATTTATAATTCTAAACTAATTTGCATATTGCAGCGTTATTAAGTTATATATTAGCTTCCGTGAGAGCACTGAAAAATTTTAAGATTCTTTATTATAAATACATTACATTTTTCTGTAAAATTACTTACTAAGACTAAAAAAAAGTTTTTCAAAATTTTCAGCCCCTGTTATATACATGCTGCGTAAAAAAAAAACAAGTTCTACTCTAAAGACAAAAAAGGATTATGAATCCACATATTCAGTTTGTTTCAATTATCTAAATTGTACATTGTACAAATTTGGTGTCATGGGAGAAAAATTCCTACCATGTCACTTAATCACGTGAAGGATTATTGAAAGAGGTGACATATTAAGAATAATCCTTTAATTTGTTAATTTTTTAAAACATTTTTTTCTGTTTTTAAATCAGTGTTGTAAAATGTTAAGGATATATGTGAGGAAAAATTTATAATATGATAATAAAACGTCAATATGTGATAAATTTTAAATAATATATCACATATTGATATTTTACTTTTTATGGGTTAATATCTTGTGTTCATTTAAAGTACTCGAATTCAATTCAAATTCATAATTAAAGAATTTTTAAATGATTTTTGTAGCTTATGTTTATAATTTCTAATGTCTAATTGCTAATTTAGTTTTATATTCACGAAAACAACAGGAAAGGAGAAACATGGAACAGAGCTTGTTAGACTTACTCATTCTTCTTTTCTGGATAGAAGGAACAGAAACAAGCTATTTTCCAATATTAGTCGAATCCCGTTTCATGAAAATCAAAACACAAACAAATCTTGTCGTTAAGTTTCACATTCCTTTTGAATAAACAAAGTAAATCTATCGTCTCCACTAAATAACGTAGATGTAATTTATCAAATATTTTTTTTTGGAATAAATGGAAAGAAAATTTAGCTATTTTAAACGGATTGCTGTCAATCCTATATTGAAAATGATGTTTAAATTAGTGAATCATTAAATAAAATGCTTCAAAAAAGTGTTTATTATATTATTTAAAAAATCTGAGTTGAAATTAATGTGAAATATTATTTTTTAAAGATTCCAATTTAATCTTTTAAAGTTGTAATAAGAAAAAATACACAAGGGAAATTGAAATTTTATTTATTTTCTTAATTCGCTTTTCTGTAAAACCGCATTTAAATAAGTAATTGCTTACCTTTTAAGCTTAAAATTTTAATACAATTCTAATAATTATATACATATATATATATATATGTAACGCAAATAATAATTTAGTAATTTAGATCAATCTCACTCGGTTTCACTACATGAAAGTCATACGTTTGTATGTATATGATGATGTACACACTTAACTACATAAATAAAATTCTTATATTGTTTACCTCCAAATTTTTTCGCACTATTAAATTGAAAACTGCTTTATGAAATCGAACGAAACTTATTTCAGAGTGTCCTGGTCTGACTAACCTAATATATAATTTGAAATTTTGACTATATCATTTACAGTTAATTTAAACTGTACACAACGATGATGTGAATATGAATTAATTGTAATGCTGTGTTGCAAAATGTTTCGGATCTGTGTTCATTTCAACAATGGAAGCATGTGCATCTTTGTTTCTTTTAAAAGTATTATTTATGCATAATTATTTGGGAAGAGAAAAATATGTACAGCATTGGATTCTCTCTTTTTCTATGTCAAGAGTAAATTTTTAAAAAAAAATGTTTTATACTTTTGAGAAAGTATTGTTTTTTTTCCCACATTACAAACATGTTTTCGTTTTTCTTAATAAGCCGCAGATCTGAAATGTATTAGAACGCAGATTATAAAATTTCTGAATTCAAATTGTAATAATTTCATAAATATATAAAATTTTTAAGCATTTTACACACTATTAGATTTGTTTTGAGCTGATTTATACGTGATAGCGTTTTGGTCAAAGGTGAGTAAATATCGATATTTTTTCTAAATCGCAAATTTTTTATTGAATTTAAGTTAAATATACATTTAAAATATACTTGTGTATCAGTCAGTTTCACATAGTTATAATTATCATACATCAAAATATGATTTCGTTTTTCAATATTTTCATTGCATATTAAAATATAGTTTTCAAACTATTTGTCTTTACATTTTCTGTTTTGAAAAATAAAATAAATTATATTCTAACTTACTTATTTTAAAAAGCAATTTAATTAAATATGAAAATATTCACCTATTAATAGAAATTTTAAAATATTAAAAAATTGATAAGTGTAATAAATATGTTTAAATATCAATTAATTAAATGGAAGTTTCACACACTTTCTCATACACTATATTAGCAGAAAGAATTTTTTATGTATGTATGCATGTGCGTACATATATATATTGCTGAGGAAAACTTAATCAAAAAGTGTTTTTCTGTCATAGCTCCAACGAAAAATCATTTGAAAGACATGAAATTCAGAAATGAGAGTTCACATTTGTACTTAAGCGATGGTGCAAAAGTAGATACAAATCGTATAGTATGGAATGATACAAAAAAGGCTGTATTGATAAAATAGTATCGTTACACATGATTATCCGTCGAAGAGGAAGAATAATTAGCAGATGTTCCTTGATATGGGATACACCCTTCCCTAACTATAATGTTCTCCACATCGTCTGTCCATTATCAGCAGCGCATTGACCAACAGTTATTGAGATAAGAGTGCCCCTTCCTCTATCATTATCTGTTTTAATTGTTAGGGGCAACCCAGATGATGTAATTGTGCTGCAAGTGGTCACCCCAAAGCATCACTCATGTGATTTGTATCAGGGCAGTACTATGGCCAACAACGGTTCGAGTGATGTTTACCATTCCCAGTTGCTGCCAAACAGCATGAG
Organism: Latrodectus elegans; assembly: GCA_030067965.1. Lineage (NCBI taxonomy): Eukaryota > Metazoa > Arthropoda > Arachnida > Araneae > Theridiidae > Latrodectus > Latrodectus elegans. The sequence goes on from CM057812.1 coordinate 14,483,968, forward strand.
TCATGTCTAGCCGAGCGTAGTCATCCATAGAAACGAAGTCGGCTCCGCACATGAGGAAAGATCACCTCCTTAGAGTAGGGACTTTCGTTGCAGGACTTTTTGAAAAACGTGGAGCTTAGTCCACTCATTCATCATAAAGGTTCTCCATGAAGACAACAAATCCATGACCACCGGAACCATCTCTCCGTGATGAGTTATTTCACTACCCACCTTTCTAACGTCTGCAGCTTTTCAGATAAGATATCTGTTCTTTTCAGCGGAAAGCCTCCATGCATGAATGGTATGCGGAAAATCTCCCTGCTACTATTCTAATTGGGCTTGGCAACATGAGCGATCAGACAACTATCGCGAGATTTTGAAGTGGACCACATCATGTGACGACCCACAAAGTTTATCCCGTGTATTCAAGATGCAATTTGACTCAAGTTGCTCCTGCCTCCATTTCGGTCCTGCATCGGTTTAAATAAAGGTCAGCTATTCTCAAACCCAGAGACAGTACTCCATTGTTTGTAAGTGTTCGGGATCATGGACCTGGATTGATGTGGCTGTCAACCAGGAGGTATAAGCCCGCCCAACACACTGTACCCATGGTTTGAAAGATTTTCCATGCTATAGATACTTTTGTTTAACTGATTTAAAAATTTTTGAAGTTATTTGGTCATACGATATTTCTTAAAATAAATAAAAGTCCCCTTATTTTATTATTTCTACTACTAATTGGGGTAAAAGGAAGTTTTTCAGGAAAAAAATTATGTTGCGTTAATGATCAATTTATAATAATATCAAAAATTAATGTTGAGAATATATATATATATATATATATATATATATATATATATATATATATATATATATATATATATATATATATATATATATATATATATATTATCTTTTTCTTTGTATGAATTTAAGAATTTTTAGAACAGAAGCATGATAATGTCAATATTTATTTTGAGAGTCCTGAAAAATATTTCTTGATATTTTTTACTTTAAATATTAATTCATTATTTTTATTATTTTAATAAGTATTTTTGTTTTTTTTCAGTACGAAACTAATAAACAAACATTTCTTTTTTTACATATTTCCGTAGTTCATTTTACTTTTCTTCATTTATGTAAGACAAAACAATACATTAAACGAAAGATAATTGGTTTCTTTTATTCCCTCAAAATTCTTAATATTTCCAAAAGTTCCCGATTTATTCTCAAATTTCCCGAATAAATTCCTGTGTTTCAAAACTCCCGAGGATTTAAAATCTATATTTGTGGACCATGAATTTCAGAGGAAAATATGTACCAAGCTTTCTGGAAAAATAATGACACATATTAATTTCTTAACGATATCTACTATTTCCTTAACACTTTGTTCAAAAAACATTTTACACCAAGAAACGAGGTCTTTCGTAAAAATCAGCTAGAAACAAATTGAATAAAATATGGAGCATTTCACAATTTCCTCTAGTTATGAAATTATTAATTACTGAAAACAGGACTGTATTCAACTGTGTTACAATGCATTTCCTTTTGGTGGTGTGTTAAGAAATCCGAACCACATTCGCAACAGTAAGTAAAAACAATATGGCTTCAAAAATTATAAATATCATTATTTAAAAAAATATGGGAAAGTAGAAAGAAGGGTTGATCCGATGTCATTCCATTTTTCGTCATCCTCAGAGGTTATGCATAAGGTACAGTTTTAAATGAGGGAAACAATGCATTTGTTTCTATTCTTGAAGAGAATAGGATTCCTAAGCGATGTGCATTGTAGTATAAGTAACTTTACTGTAATTTTTCAGACGAGCTTTACATAACAATTTAAATTAATTATACAAAAATGCAATAGTCGAAATTTCTGAATGAAACTAACTTAATGTCTTAAGTTAACTAGAAAACACTATTCTAATTTAAGCTTTATTCCATTATTTACAATAATCAATCGCCATTCAGTCCCGAAAAAATTTCGGCGAATATACAAAATAGAAATTTTATTTACATAAGTATTGATTTTTTATTGTTTTAAATGCCATTCAGCCGAAATTTTATATTTTTCTTATAAACATATAGGCATTTATATTTCTATATATTTCTGCTTACCAATTTTTTACAAATATATAGGCATTTCATACAAATGCTTAGCGCCTTTTCGACAGTTTTATATAAGAATTTCAGAGATTAATTCCTTTGCAGCCAACTACAATAACTACTCCAGAGCCCCCAAAACAAACAGAAATACTTTTACAAGCAACAAAGTTAGAGAAAATACAAGATGGACAAACATAACTTCAGAATAAAAACCCCATAAATAATAGTTCAGACTTCCCACCATCCCCAGCAGCAAATTCGAATCCAAACATATGAAACTTCAACACAAGCATGAATTTCACAGCTTTCTTTAACCTAAGTGAAATCTTAAAATTCTGCCAAACAGTAAATCAAATATTCGCAATCTATACTACATTATACATTTATTTTATATAATATAATATAGGTTGCAAAAATTCAATAAAAAAAATGGAAAGTATAAGTAGCCCAAATGAAAAAAATTCATGAGCTAATTGATTTCAAAAACATGGAAAACAGCAGTAATCTGACCCATCCCAAAACCAGGAAAACATCTTCATAAACCTGAAAATTACCGCCCAATCAGTCTTCTTTCAACGCTTAGCAAAATAACAGAAGAGCAAATTTTAAATCAAATCAAAAACTTCCTTGACGCACACAAAATCATTTTAAATGAAGACTTGGGCTTCAGGATAAAACACTCTACAATACATCAAATACTAAGAATAACAGAATGAAAATTTCATTCATGGCTAAGCCACAGCAGCAGTAATGCTGGATGTGGCAAAAGTCTTTGATAGAGCATGGTTAGAAGGGCTGGTATATAAACTTGTCAGTATCAAGCTTCCAATTTACTTAATCAAACTAATTACTTACCTGAAAGAAATTTTATAGTTAAAATTGAAAAGGAAATCTCTACCACCAAAAATATCTTAAGTGTCGTACCACAAGGTAGCAAACTTGGCTCAGTTCTGTTCCTACTCTATATGAATGACATACCAAAAACAAATCAAAACCAAATAGCACTTTTTGCAGATAATACAGCCATACTTAGAAGAGGTAAATTAAATAACTCTCTTATATTGAAAATATCTAAATTTATATATAAATCAAATTATAAAATGGTTCACCCGATGGAAACTCTCACTACACGTAGACAAAACGCAAGCAGTTATTTTTTCTAACTCAAGCAGACTTTTAAAAGAAATCAAAATTCAAGACCAAAAAATTAACTGGCAACCCAAAAGTGGAATATTTAGGAGTTACCATGGATAGGAGACTAATATGAATTCCTGATATTGAAAAAAATTAGACAAAAATTCATTGTCATAAAAACAAAATTATATCCTCTCCTAAGAAGATACTCTAAATTAAACTTCAAAAATAAAAAAAACTTATCTATACCACTATCTTGAGAACGATTCTAATGTATGGCTCAGAGATATTCGGATCAACAGCAAAAACTAATTTCCATAAAATAGAAATACTACAAAACATTATACGCAGACTTATCACAAAAACACCATGGTTCATTAGGAATAACAAAATTAGTGACGAAAAAAAGAAATAAACACACTAATTCAACACATGTCAAAACAAGTAAATAAATTCTGAGAAAATATCAAAACCCATCCAAATGAAGAAATTTCCAATCTCTCACAATACGACATTCATGACTATATTAATAGGAAAAGATCAAAAACAATGTTAAAAATACATATAAACAATCAAAATGTAAATAAAAACACTCAGGATGAAAACAAAAATGGGGACGAACAGAGGAGAAGCGAGAGCAGAGACTAGCCTCTGATTGCAAGCTGCAGGAATAGCGATTTTTGTACAAGACAGTGATTGAAATCGGGGATCGGTCCTGGAAACGAAACTAAAAACAAAACCAAAAACAAAACTGATTAACAGGAAAATCTTAGCATCAACTCTTAAACTATTAAGATTTTTACTCTCTTTTCATTTCTTTTACAAAAAAAAAAAAAAAAAAAAAAAAAAATAAAGAGAGAAAGAAAATGTAAAGAAAAAATTAACATAAAAATTTTTTTTTTATAAATATTCTCTCTCTTTTGCTTATATATAGTTCTTAGATATTTAGATTCATATTAATCATTTAATCAATAAAAAACATTTGATTTAACTATATATATATATATTATATATGTAAGTATATATATATATATATCAGTGGCGTGAGAAACAATAATTTTCTGCACCTATGTCTATCTATCTTGATATGGTATATAATAAATATATATTTATAATGTGTGTATTTTCAAATATTATCTTGATTTGCTTGCTTGTATTCCCGCAGTGCGTGTGGTACTAGGAGCTGCACCACGTAGCGCGTTCAAAAGCAAACGAACATAGGAAGTTTTAATGTGTACGCACTACGCACTAATAGAAAATCACGCTTTATATGTATGGGTTACTGAAGAAGCACAGCATAGTATAGCACTGTGGTAAGTGCACTAATTTTCCTGCACTTAGCATTCAGAATCATCCAAAGGTACGTCTTCTAAAGCGTTGTATTAAAGCGGGGACTTGCGTGTTAAAGCGCTTTTGGCTTAACTGATTAACTGGCCATTCGATTTTGCAGACGGTTAATGTTTAAATTTATGTATTGTAAGATTTTGTTTTTATGGAAATATAAAAGAAGTATTTCATCAATGTAACGAAATGTTTTAGTGTGGTAAAGTAATTTCGGTGGTGTATTGTAAAAACAATTTTGTTTTGTTATTTTAGACAAAAGAGACAATTATTTTAGACAAAAAAGACAATTTTTTAGACAAAAAAGAAACGAATTTTAACAGAACAGTCCAATTTTTACCGTTCATTGCGTCTTACAGGCAGTATGTAAGTTATATCTGTAACACCAAATACTGGTTTTAATTTTTAAAAATTGTCAAGATGTTTTTCGCAGAATATATGATTTCCAAATGTTTAAAACAATTAATATTATTAATTGTGGATGTGGATTAATGAGTGGGTTAAATTATATTTATTGATTTCATTAATAAAATTTAATCCACTGACCGAACAAGAAGCAGTTAGTTCTATTGTGTTAGCATGCAGTGAAATCTTTTGCACGTGGAATAGACGTTCGGTTTGTCGTCACCTATCAGCAACTTGATAACCATCGAAACGGCGGGCGCCGTGTAATGCTACGTTTGCTAAAAATATATTTTTTTGTGAAAGCTTTTTGCTTCGTTGCTTTTTGGCCGCTGATATGACACCATACAGCACAAGACATGATATTTTTGCTTCAGTGCTAGTAGAATTCTCATATAAGTTTAGCTTTTTTATAGTTATACCTCGAATACTCGTAGGTAAATATTTTATTTTTTTATTGTATTCTTTAAATTTATATTCACAACAAATAACCCATTTCAGAATGGAGAACTCAGATGTCTCAATAATTAAAGATTTATTGGAAAATCTATTTTAGAGACGAGATGTTACGACAAAAATCGAAATAGTTAAATTAAGTAGACGTATGACCGAATATTATTCTATTGCAAAACTTTAAGATTAAAAGACAACAGTGTGTAAGACATTTCCAAAAATCTTTGTATGGAAAATTTAAATGATTAACCGGTTGAAGTGAATTGAATAATCTGTACTGTTGGCCATATTTACTTTTTGTTGTAATTAAAAAGGATAAGAATATTTGGACAAAACAAGGCTACGGTGATTTAAATCATCTCCACGAAGCTGCAAAGAAACCTGAAAAAACACAATCTTACATAAATGCCTTAATATAATTAAAAACACTTGATACTGTCAGGATAGATTTAATGTTAGATCAACAAAATGCCTCGGCAATTGTTCAACACAATGAAAAAGTAACAAAAAATATAAATATTCTCAAGAGAGTGATAGAGTAGTTTGTCACACTTAGCAAAACAAGAAGATGCATTTCGTGGACACAATGAGAATATAAATTCCCTTAATCGAGGACGTTATATAGAATTAATAACTTTCAATTAGTAAATATGACGACCTTTTAGCAACCCATCTAAGAACTGCATTTGTATTTTCTGGAACCTCTAATAGAATATAAAATGATATTATTGCATCGATAAAAAATATTTTATTTATTTCAGAAATTAGAAATGAGGTAAAAGAAACACCATTCGTTGCTGTTATGCTGGATGAAACATCTGACACATCTCACAAATTGCAATTACTGTTTGTGCTACGATATGTTAATAATTGTAGTGCACCAGTGGAAAGATTTTTGTTTTTTAAAGATGTTAGTGGTGATCATTCAGCGGAAGTTTTGCGTAATGATTTGCAAGAACCGATTTTGAGTTGGGAGTGTGAGAACTAACTGATTGCTCAAATGTACGATGGGGCGGCAATCATGGCAGGAGCATTGAATGGGATGCTGGGATGCAGAAAAAAGTAAAGGACATTTTTCCAGAAGCTATAATTGTGCATTGTTGCGCACGTGTATTTAATTTATTTCTGAAGCAATCTAGTATTTAAAAAAGATTATAAATTATTTTTTGCAATAATTTCTGGAATAACATAATTTTTTTTCGCTGTCTACGAAAAGAAATCATGTTTTAAATGAAATTATCTAAGGAAAATTTCCAAAGTTAGCTGCCACACGTTGGAATTATTCATATCTTTTGATAAATACCTTAAAAAGCGAAAGACAAGGTGTATGTGATTTATTGGAAAATATTATTGAAATTCCAGAAGGCTGGGATAACGATACAATTAATATTGCAAAGAGTTATCACATATTTTTTGAAGAATTTAACGGTAATTTTTTCTTAATTATTTTTGGCAAAGTCTTTAATTATACTGAAAATCTATTTGATATTTTACAACAAAAACTAACTTAAATATAGCATATATTAATCAAAAAGTAAAGGAAGCAAAAGATGCAATTCAAAATATGCGAACTTCTATTGAATTTGATGAAGTTTATGAAGAGACTATATTTCTGCAGTGGGTCTTCCAAATTTAAAGAAAATGTCGTGTAAATTTAGAAAACTCTATTGCAAACCAACATTTTAAAAATTTATATTATAAATAATGGACACTTTTTATTATCAGCTAGATGTCCGTTTAAAAAAATAAAATTAGCTCAATTTTTTTAACGATTGAATTTCTGTTTTTTTAAGAAATATCAAAGGAAATTTCTCTCTCTGGATGAATGCCTTAATTTGTTAAAGAACGCTTATGCAAAACATTTCAATTTTTTAAAGTTTACTAATGAATTATGCATTCTTTATCGAAGTAGATCATACCACGAAATGAATTTATCGAAACTTATTCAGCAAATAAGGCTGAATGATTTGACACAAGCGAAGTAAATAAATATCCACATTTAATTTGTACAATTCTATTTTCAACTGCTTCCAGAGGTCAATCTCAACACTGAAAAGAGTAAAAAATTATGGACGTAATACAAAGAGCCAAGATAAATTTAGCAATATATCTCTAATGACAATTGAAAAAGAAATGTTACACTTATTACAGTCAAAACCAGAGTTTCTTTTTTATCATGTAATTGATGATTTTGTTGGTAATACAGACGTATAGATTTTGTGTACACATGAACAATAAAAAGTTATAGAAGTGTTTAATGTGCATCATTATGGTTTTATTATTAATGTTTGTCTGTGCACATCCTGCATGAAAACCTACCACACGCCACTGATATATATATATATATATATATATATATATATATATATATATATATATATATATATATATATATATATATATATATATATATATATATATATATATATATATATATATATATGTATATATATATATATAGCTTCGAGCTTCGGGGTTCGCGTGGATTGAGAGTTGAAGAAAGCAACTACTCGATGAACACAAGACTTTTATTCGTAAAAAAATTCCACTAGAAATACCAGCTGTAATAATCACAATTATACAGATACAATTCGTCAGATACGATAAGTAACAGCTTGAAATCACAGGTCTCAAATACCTCAGGCAGAGAACAGCTTCTCTAAACTAGCAATCACGACTAATCGTCTTCACAAAACTGACTGTGTGTACAAAACCTGCTTAACTATGTTGGGCTGCGGTATTTATACCTAACTTGGCGGAGAAATCTACTAATTTCGCCAAGGTTCTGGAAGCTTCTAGGCTATCTCGCTAAATATTGGTCCTAGAGCTTAGGGGATGGATGTTTCCAGAAGTTTCTATTTCTCGCCAAGTCGCCAAAAATGTTGCCAAGTTTTCTTGCCAAACCATCGCCAAGTCACCAAATTATTAGAAACCCGCTTTTAACGTATAACACATCTAAATACCGCAATTTTTGCCCAAAATGTGAGCATTTCCTATCTGTCTGAGATGTTTTAAGACATATACAATAATTATTTATAAATTTGTAACAATATATATATACATGTTTGTCTGTATATATGGATATATATATGTTTATGCATTAATATATTTCATTATTTATACTTTCATTATGTATACAAAACTTCTTATTATCTTCTCAATCTAAATGGAAATTTACATATAGATGAAAAATTCTTTCTTTTTCTTTCTCTCTTAATAAAAGGACAAATTAAATACTGTGCACCCAAAAGGTGTTAACTTAGAAATTCCCAGACTGGAGGAGGTAGGACTGGTTTTATTCCAGGCATTCTGTAAAAAGCTATATTGTTCAGAGACTGAAAGAACTGATTGGTGAATTTAAACTCATAAGCCACGCCAAAGAACCTGTTTACAAAGAAAAAGTAGTTCCTTATTGAATGGGGAGCGAAATTTAAGTGGAGAATGAGTCGGAGACCACTTAACCGCAATAGGCTAACATTATACCCCGTTACCTAAGTTACTTCAGCATTTTCCGACGCAGATTTTCTCCGCATCTGTGGTCAGTTAGTCTTGAAGACTCTTTGTACCCTCTCGACTGCCCTCAGTCAACACCACCTTTCCTGGAACTGTATGTCTGTAAATCTCAGGGGTTAGGAAAAAGAAGGGCTGGCTCAAATGATTCTCAAAATTGACACCGGAAATGTCCGTTGTTGGCTTAGTCAAGCAATGAGAGAGAAAAAACTCTGCTCGAAGATATTGAAAAGAAATATTCGATTCACTTTTACTGTTCAGCAGAAAAGCTATTCAGATGCATAAAAAATTGAAGAATTTTGTTATTATAATTCATTAAATGTTCAAAACTTAATATCGATGTTCAAATAAAATATAAAATATACTTATTTTATTTGATTTAATTTCAATTTGCTTTGATTTTATAAGATTTGATTCTTTTTTAATGGGCCTTATGAGAAAGCAAAACATTTGTGTTTCTCTCTAAGTACTTCACTTTTATAAATATTTTCAAATGGGCAAAAATGTCAAATTTCTTATCTCTTTCAATAAAAAAAGAAAATAATGTAGTTTATTTACTAACTTTGCAATAACTTTTATTCCTTTATAAAATATTTCGATACAAAATTTACGAAAAATTTTATACATTTGATTTATAATTTCGACCAATGATTTTTGTAGAAATGAAAAGTCTATCTCTCTATTTGGATTGATCAGTCCTCGACATTGTTTCTTGATATATTTTTAAGCAAACTTTAAAAGCAATATAATCTAGTATATAATCCACAGTTTTTAATTCAAATATGGTGATATCATCATTCGTATCTGAAGAAGTGAATTCACCTCAATAAAAATGGAGCCTTTAATTTAAGAATCAAATACCTTCACTTTGTAAATAAGTAAATGAATAATTTTTCCTTTTTTTTTTTTTGTATTAAATAGAGTTTAGCCTTTCAACAAATTAAAATATAATAAATGTTTTTCAATAAAATCATATAAACGTCACACAAAATATTCTGAATATTTCATTCCTCGAAATGTCATAAAATCGTAGTCTTATATTTCACCTAATTTCAATGTACATACCATTTTCAAAATTTTCTTAAATTTTCTTCATCTGTAACAAAATTTTAAAACTCCGGGTACCTAACATCCGAGCTCCAAACTTGAAGCCAAATTTATAACATAATATTTTAATATTTATTTTTATAATAATTCTTAGCCTACTTATTTCATTTTAAAAATCATAAAATTTTAAAGATAATGATCTTACAATATTCATTTTTAAATTATCAAGCGACAATTTAGCTGTACATTTTCCTCACCTTTTTTTCATTTCCTCATCATCACTTTTATTTTTATTCTTTTCTAATTTTCGTAAATTATAAGTACTATTATACTGAATTCAGTAGTGTAATTTTATACTTTTGTAAAAATTATTTTCGCATCCCAGGAATTCATTTTTGAATTGATTTCTTCATAATTTTTATTTTCGTCATAAAATAAATGTTTTAGGATATCAACAAACGAAAATATTTTATACCATATATTTTGCATTTTTATTATTTGCTGGTATTACTTTACTTTTCTATAAAAATATTATAAGTTTACTAACAAAAGTAGCTAAATAAAGATAATAAATTTACTAAACTTCTACTTGCAAATGTTTTAGACCAAATTGTGTAAAAAATTATAAAAATAAAATTATTTGAGTTAAATTTCTAAAAGAAATAAAATTTTTAAATACATATATATGTTTATAAATATAAATTGTAATCACTTGCTCTTTTTGTTAATATATTAATATATTCAAAAAGGCAAAATAAATTATAATGTAATTTTTATTCAATGAAAGAGATTGAATAAAAAATTATTCCTGCTCTAAAGATAAAATGTGAAAAAATGTCTTCAAAAATGTGCATTTATTAGTTTGTATATGTGTTTTTATTTTACTGATGTGATAGAATTCGCATCACCACACATTTAGACATTTTTCTCGACAAATTCAACTTTTCGTTTCTTATTTAATTTATTGAGAAGTTTAAAAATGTTATTCGTAACACTAGATTATGAAAATTTTTTTCCGCTGAACAACAGTTGATGACAGTTTGTTAATCTTTTTCTTTAACGTTTTTTTTTATGTGATACTTGTAGCCCATTTTAACAAATGTAATTTATTATAAATAAAATCGAAGTAAGTTAACAGAGCTATCAACAGCAGTATGAAACAGTAATTACTCTGAAATTCTTCAAAACAATATTATCTATATATAAAAAAAAAAAACTATAATAATAATTTTTCAGTTTTAGGAAGAATAAATGTCAGCTTTCACTAATCCATGTAATAAACTAGTGAAAGCATAAAAAAATTTTTCCTATTTATTTTAAGGACTATTTAAATTTGAAATACATAAAATAAAAACGTATAACTACATATTATATAATAGCTACACAATCTCTCTCTCTCTCTCTCTCTCATATATTAAATTATATATATATATATATATATATATATCCAACATTTAAAGATAAGAAAAATTTATATTTACAATAAGTACATGTCTGGAAAAAATATTAATATTTTAAGAAGTGTTTTTGGTTGTTTTGTTAATACGAAAAAAAAAATTGAGATTTTTTTTTTTTTAATAATTTTAACTTTATATTGCCGTATTGTTTTTTATTTTTCGCTTCGATTACAGATGGAGGACCTCTGATTTTCATTGATCGCGTGTATCTGGGATCAATTAACATCTGGTTACAAGCAATCATGATAAAAGTTTTTAGTTTATCCTCCATTTCTTCTTTTCTGAATAAATAGCTCTTGAAAATGTTTTCGATTTTGTGACCTTTCGGTGTCCACAGGACAAACAACCAATAGATTTTTTCCGTTATATGTAACTGCCCTTGCAATTGGTAAAAATATTTGTGTCTTTTGTTAACATTGCCATTTTGTTTTTCTTTTGTTACACTCCCAAATTTGATTGTTAAGCTTATTTCTTCGTTGTCGGAAACTCATTTTTAGCAACTACGTCAAGAAATAGCGCATTCAACTATCTTGAACAAAAGAAACTTGGATCTGTCTTCCTATATTGTTTACAATTGCTGTAAATAAAAAGTACAAGGTAATAAAGAAATAAAAGCTCGTGTAGAAATTTTTTTATGAGTGTTTTAGAACGAGACTTTCTGACAGCACTTGTTTCATGGATAACTTCCCCCTTTTGAGGGAACCATTTTCTTTTAATCAAGTTTCTTTCAGGCAGTGGTGAAAGATTCCGCTTTTTGTGTCCGAAAGTCATAAAATTTGAATGTAGTCAGGGCGGAAGTGTGCTCCGGGCTGACTACACGTAGGTCCAAGATCTCCCAAGCCCCCACAAGGTCCTGCAATTTATATCGAAGTTTCCCCCAACATCTGGAATTCCATATGCAAGCAATAACAGTGACGTTATAATGTATAAAATACTGTGTTAAATTTTTTGTTTTTCATGATGATATTTCATACTTTATTGCTGAGGAAGAAGGATGCTTTATAAATATTTGATTTACCATGAATATTTAAAAAATCAAAACGGACTGGTATAGGTAGATTAAAAGAGTAAAGCAATTTCTTAGATTTATTCTTCTAATTGAGTAGGTTAATAAAGGCAATATACAATGCTAATGAAAATCTGAATAATTAATAGAATAATCTGAATAATTATGTTATTTTGTGAAAGAAAACGTGAAGTGTGACTGATTTTATAAAATTATAAAACTTCTAGAAAGTAAATTTATCAAAAATTACTAGATTGTTGATAGATATAAGATTTTATTAATAAAAAATAGGACAAATCTTGAGGAAAATTATAATATTATATGGAGATTTCAAAAAATACTTGACTTTCCAAAAGACGCTTTTATTTATTTATTTTTTAAATGAATCTTTTCGAATGTCCTATCGATTACATACGTAATATCCGCCGAACCATTCGATATCAGTAACAGAAAATTCATAGTAAGCGAGATATATTCCTACAGAGTATACAAAATGCAGGATACAATTTTACAAATATATTATATGTAATGCATGTCAAATTTTTAATTTTTAAAATACTAAAAAGGCATATAATGACTCGCCTCATGCATTTTTTTAAATACTAGAATATGTTATGAAAGATTTAATTTTGATGCATTGATATTTTTTTGAATTTATAAAAGTGATATTTTCGATAGTTTGAAAATCTTCTATAACGCATTTGTTCAAGAGTGTTTCCCAATTTCCTACACTTTACAAATTTCATAATAATTAACAAGAGGGATATTCATCCTAAAATTTTAAATTGTATAAGGTCAAATTATTATTGTCCCAAATATCATCGAAATCGATACGTATTGCGATTTAGAAAAGAATGATTTTACATACCAAGCAACCGAAACTTAGCAGAAATAACTTCAAAATCAGAAGAGAAATATATATATATATTGACTGTAAACAGCTAAATAATAATATATATGTATCTATCTATATATATATATATATATATATACACAAGAACATCTGCATCGCTTGCTGGGGATGAGAGAAGGGAACACACCAATACACCAATTATCTTCTAGGACTGCCAAAAACCAAACTTCAAGCTTTAGTGTGTGAGGAGGAGCTTGTTAATTAAAGCAAGCAAGTGATTGGATTTATTATTCAAAAAACCAAGTATTCATCCGCTATGTGGGCGTTGCTAATTTTCGTGAAAAATTTTTAGTTTTATATTTACAAAAAAAAAAAAAAAAAAATCATTTATAAAAGAAAATTGTGATGGCATTTACAAATATATTTACAGAAGTCTCTTTTTAAAATTTCTAAATTCTTTAATTTTTTTAAGTTATTAATGTTTTAAGCATATTATCAAATTACTGAGCCAATTTAAAAATAGTTAAAATAGTTTAAAAATATATTTCTAATTAGAATAAATTATTATTTTTGAGCATTATGGAAACCTACAAAAGGTGAAGGTATAGCTATAATAGAACTTGAGAAATATGTATTTAAATTTCTCCATAGACTTAACAGTACAGCTCATTTTGAATATGGCGCCCCACTTAAAATTCACCCCCATTGTGTTACAAATTATTATTCTTAGTAAACAGGTGCTTGGCGTGGCTTATGAGTTTAAATTCACCAATCAGTTCTTTCAGCTCCGTAAGAGGGACTGCCCCTAAACTACTTCGCTAGATGGCGCTGAAGTTCGTTTCTAGATTTATTTTGAGGAAAGAGTCCCCTTAATTTAAAAGTAAAATCGATATTTATTAGATGAATTCAAAGTTTACATGATACAGACAATAAAACTTTCTATTATGTTTTAGGATATTTAAAGAAAAAAATGCTATTTGAATGAATATGACACTTATTAGACTTTAATCTGATAAGAAACGCAGACTCTTTGTTCTACAAAAATTCTGAAATAATCATTTTTCAAGTATCATAGTGAAAATCTTATCTCCGCTCTAGGAAGAGAAATCTGTAGATTGTGATAAGACAGCATTGTTATGAGGAAAAGCTCCCTTTTTCGTTGGAGATTAGTCTTACTGGACATAAATATTTGCGAAATTCAAGTATGTAAGGGGAATCCTTCTTCAAAATAAATCTAGAAATGAGCTTCAGCGCCATCTAGCCCAGTTGTTTAGAAGCAGTCCCTCTTTCAAAGACCGAAAGAAATGATTGGTGAATTAAAACTCATAAACCACCCCAAAGCATCTGTTTACAAAGAAAAAATAGTTCCTAACTCAATGGGGAAGGGGAGAATTTTAAGAAGGGAATGAGTAGACCACTTAACCACAATAGGGGTAAAGTGGACAATATAACCCCCCCCCTGCATCCTAATTTCCATCAGCAAGTTCCCATACAGATTTTCTTCGCAAATGTGGTCAGTTTGTCTTGAAGAGTGTTTGTCCCCTGTCAACTGCACTCATTACAGCCTTGGGGTATTCCTTCCGGGAACTGTATGTCTGTAAATCTCATGGGTGAAGAAATTTTAGGGCTGCCTCAAATGCTTCTCAAATTTGACACCGGAAATATCCGTTGTGAGCTTTTAGCCAAGCAATGAGAGAGAAAAAGCTCTGCTCGGAGATTTTTAAAAGAAATAGAACTGTTTTGCAGAAAAGTATACAGATGCATAAAAAATTTTTAGCACAATTTTGTTATTCATTAAATGATCAAAACTTAATATTCAAATCAAAATAAAAGTATAAAATATACGTATTTTATTTTTCTTGATTATGATCAAAGCAAATGGAAATTATTTGATCGTAAGATCAAATAATTTCCATTTGCTTTGATCTTACGAGATTTGATTCTTTTTTAATGGGCTTTATGAGAAACAACAGTTGTTCTTCTCTCTAAGTACTTCACTTGTATAAATATTTTCAAACAGACAAAAATGTCGAATTTCTTATTTCTTAAAAAAATAAAGAAAATAAGGTAGTTTATTTATTAACTTTGGAATAACTTGCTTTATAAAATATTTCAATACAAAATTTACGGAAAATTCCATATATTTCGCTTATAATTTCTATCAATGATTTTTGCAGGAATGGAAAGTCTACCTCTCTATTTGCATAGATCAGACATATCGACATTGTTTCTTGATATATTTCTAAGCAAACTTTAAAAGCAATATAACCTATTACATAATCCGCACTTTTTAGAGCAAATATGGCGATATCATCATTTGTATCTGAAGAAGTGAATTCACTTCAAGAAAAATAGAACCTTTAATTTAAGAATTAAATAATCTTCACTTTGGGCATAAGCAAATGATTTGTGTTTGTGTGTGAGTAAACCTTAGCCTCTCAACAAACTAAAATAGAATGTTTCTCAATAAAATCCTAAACATTACAAAATACTCTAAATATTTCACTCCTCGAAATTAGGGTCCTATAGATTAGGGTCTCACATTCCATCTAAATTCAATGTATATACCATTTTTAAATTTCTTAAATTCTCTTCATCTCTAACAAAATATCAGGACTCCAGGTATCCAACATCAGAGCGACAGGCTTGCTGCCAAATTTATAACATCATTTTTAAATAATGTAGCCAGGGCGGCAGTGTTGTGCTACGGGCAACCACATGCAGGTCTAAAAAAGATCTCCCCAACCCTTACAATGTCTTACAATTTATATCCAAGCTTTCCCCGAACATCTGGAATTCCATATGCAAGTAATAACGGTGACGTTATAATATATAAAGTACTATGTTTGTTTTTCCTGTTGATATTTCACATTTCATTGCTGAGGAAGAAGGGTTCGGGATATTTAAAAACCATAGATATTTAAAATATACCATAGATATTTAAAAAAATCAAAATGGACTGGTATAAGTAGATTAAAAGTAAAGTAATTTTTTAGATCTATTCTTGTAATTGAGTAGATTAATAAAGGCAATATAAAATTTAATGATCATCTGAATAATTAATAGAAATTCTTGTTTTTGTGAAAAAAAAATGTGTAGATGACAGATTTTATAAAATTTTCAGAAAATAAATTTATCAAAAATTATTAGATTGTTGGTAGATATAAGATTTCATCAATAAAATATAGGATAAATCTTGAGGAAAATTATAATTGTATATGGAGATTTCAAAAAATACTTGACTTTCCAAAAATTTCATTTAAAGTTTTTTTTTAAATAAATTTTTGTGATTGTCATATCGATTCTGAACGAATATCCGCTGAACCCTTCAATATCAGTAGTATAAAATTCGTAGGAAATGTGATATATTTCTACAGAGAGAGAGAGAGAATTAAAAAGGTAGATACAATTTTACAAAAATTTATTACATGTAATGCATGTCAAATTTTTAAACTGGATGCTATGACTCACAACATGCATTTTTTAAATGCTAGAATATATTTTGAAAGATTTAATTTCGGTGCAATGATGTCATAATTCAATTAATAAAAGTGACATTAAAGATAGTTTGAAAATTTTCCATAACACATTTGTTCAAAAGTGTATCTCAACTTCCTATACTTTACAAGTTTCATAATAACTAATAAAAGGGATATTCTTCCTAAAATTCTGAATTGTGTAAGGCCAATGAACATATTTATTACTGTCCCTAACATTATCGAAACTGATACGTATTCCAATTTAAAAAGGAATGCTTTTAAATTGGAATACGTATGTGTGTGTGTACCAAGAAACCGAAACTTAGCAGAAATAACCTTAAAATTGAAAGAAATATATATACATACACGCATACATAGATATATACATACACACACATATATATATATATTTTTCAGGGATAAATAAATATTCAGTAGGTTTTATTGAAATATTCAAGTTAATTCTGCATCCAAACTCAGTAAACAATAAACTTAGGATCAAACATAAAATTGAAAAAACAACAAATTTTAGAAAGTTTTTATAAAACAAAGATTAAAAAATATAGAACTGATGAACTTTGCAATGTCTATAGATATGTATTGCAATATCATATCATGAAGTTATACTTCTTGAAAAATTGCATCAAAAATATAAATAAAGAATTTAAAAAGCTCACTGCATGAGAAATGTATAAATTTAACTTTTTAATAGATTTACTGTTTAAAGTCCATATATATATATATATATATATATATATATATATATATATATATATACTTTAAACAGCTAAATCTATTGAAAAATTCTATACATTTCTCATGTAGTGAACTTTTTAAATTCTTCATTTATATTTCTTCCCGCATATAGCAAAAAGGGAAAAATGTCCCTTCTCTGAGGATATATATATCCTCAGAGAAGGGACATTTTTTCCCCCTTTTCTATATACGAGAGGAAATCCTCAGAGTCTCTCCTATATAGTAAAGGGGAAAGAAATGTCCTTTCTCGTGCCAATTTAGAAACATATTTTTACAGGAACACCCACATCATTTGCTGGGGATGAGTGAAGGGAACTCATAAATTATCTCCTAGAACTACGAAAAATCAAACTTCAAATTTTAGCGTGTAAGGAGGAGCTTAATGACTAAAGAATGCAATTGATTGGATTGATTATTCAAACAACCATGTATTCATCCGCCATGTGGGCGTCGCTAATTTTTGCGAAAAATTTTAAGTTTTATGCATACAAATAAAAAATATCATAGATAAAGTAAAAATAAAAAATTTGATCTCATTTATAAATATATTTGCAACTTAATGCAGTTTTTAAAATTTCTAAATTCTATAACTTTTTTAGGTTATTAATGTTTTAAACATTTTATCAAATTACTGAGCCAATTTAAAAATAGTTAAAATTATTTTAAAAATAAATTTCAAAACAGAATAAATTACTATTTTTGTGCCTTACAAAAAACAACAAAAATTGAAGGTCTGGTTATAGTAGAAATATTTTAAATTTTTCCATAGACTTAAAAATTAGAGCTAGTTTTCAATATGGCGCGGAAGGAGTCAATATGGCGCTGAGGTTATAGCATATATACCTGTCGTGGGGCATGCCTATTTTGTGACGTTTCCTGACGTCACTTTTTCGCTCACTTTTCGACGGCGATGTTGACCATCGTCGCCGAAGTGGCTCTCGTTTGCTGCTAGCAAAAGGGCAGCAATAAGTAATATAATATAATCTCTTTAAATTATATTAAATTGAAATAACAAATAAATATAATAAATTAAATTAAATAAAACATTTTACAATATTTCTAAATAAAAAATTAATAATACACAATAATTTAAGATATATTTAAAATTTAATAACTTAAAATATATAAAATTTTATTACAATTTTCTAAAAGACACTGAATTAAAATATATTAGAATTTTTTTTAATAAAATAGAATTAAATATAAAAATACAAAAAAGTACTTTTTATAAAAAATAATTCTAAAATTAATAATTATTAAATTAAATTTAAATAATAAGTATTTAAATAAATGAATAAGTACTTATAAAATAATAAGTATTAAATAAATGAAGATGAAATGCATAAAATGAAATATTTTAAAATTCTTCAAAATAGATTTAACTAAAATAATTTAAAATATATTAAAAATAAAATACATTAAATATATTCACTTACTTTAAAATAAATAAATTAAAATATATATATTACACTAAAATAAAATTTATTAAAAAATTTTTGATTAAAATTAAACTAGATTATAATAAATTATTGTTATGAAAAATAATGACAATAATAATAATAATCAATTTAAGTTAAAGCATCTGCATATATGAAAATAAAATAATATATTATAATCGTTTTAAATTACATTAAACTAAAATAAAATAAAATATATTAAATTAAAAAATATTTTAAAGTATTTCAAAATAAATTAAAATAAAATAATTTAAAATATATTATGAATAAAATAAATTAAATATTATAGATGACATTAATATAAAGTAAATTAAAATATACATATTAAACTAAAATAAAATTTATTAAAGTTTACTAAGATAAACTAAACCTAAATGCATTAAAAAAATTTAGAATAAAATTGAACTAAATAAAATAAAAATACAAAGAATAAACTTTAGGAAAAATGATGATAAGAATAATTAAAAAGTTATATTAAAATACAAAAATTCAATAAAACAATGTAATATAATCACATTAAATTATAATAAAATAAAATAAAATATATTAAATTGAATGAAATAAAACATTTTAAAATGTCACAAAACATTTCAATAAGAAGACCTAAAATATGTTAAAAATAAAATTAAATTGAATATATTAACTTATAATAAAATAAATTAATTAAAATGTAATAAATTAAAATAAAATAAAATTTATTGAAATTTACTAAAATAAACTAAATAGTAGTAATTAAATATACTAAAAAAATAAAATTCTTAAAAATATATTAAAATTAAAACACTAAAAATACATGCAAAACTTTATGAAAATGCATTAATATAAAAATATTTCATACAGTAAAAATTAAGCAAAAGTAAATGTTTTATATTAAAATAAAATAAGTTAAATATTTTAAAATAAAATGTATTAAAATTTACTAAAATAAAGTAAACAGAAATATATTTAAAAAATTCAAAATAAAAAAATGTATAATTTAAAAAATTCAAAATAATATGCTAAATTATATTAATTATTAGAATATATTAAAATAAAATATATATTAAAATATACTGAAATTAAAAAATACTAAAAAAATAATAATAATATAAAAATATTTTAATAATTAAAAATATTTTAATATTAAAAATATAATAAAATTTTTAAAAAGATAAATAAGTAAACAAAAATTAAATATAAAACATGTAAAAACTTATTAAAACAAAAAAAACTAATAATTTTAAATTATATTAAATTAAAGTGAAAAAAATTTTATTATTACAGAATATAAACTAAATAAAATTATTTAAAATATGTTAAAAATTAAAATAAAGTACATTAACTTTTATTAAAATGAAAAAGGGAAAGAAAAAAAAAGAAAAAAAAATGTTATTATTTTTAAGTGCTACTTACTTATAACATACTACAATTTTGGTTGTGACTACTCATCATTTTTAACAGTCATTTTCAACTGTTTTAACATCATTACAGAAGTCATTTCTGTCACTAATGGGGTCATTTGAAGAAGAGAATCGCGTTTTTTCGTCTACCACCACAATGTCTGTAACATCTACAAAAATGGAAAATGCGGACTCTTCTAAAATAAGTTAATGGTCTATATTGTAAATGCTAGACAAGATTGATAATATCATTCATTTCAAAACAGGTAAGGAAAGGTTCCATCTTCCGATTGAAAAGAGACACAAAGTGTTTTCCTTCATCCACCAATTGAGTTTCGAATTTAACAAAACTGATCATTTGTACCAAAGCTTATTCCTCAATACAATTAACAGAAACTGAAGATATATTGAAGAGAGTGATGACCATCACTGATTGCAGTATTCTTCAAATATCAGGACAATTAGAATTCCTAATAAAAAAAGTGACTGAAAGAATTCAGCCTATAAAACAACGGACAACAATGAAAAACTATAGCCAAGCACTTCAGTCTCTACTTTCAATTATTATTAAAAAGGCCCCGGTTGTAGTTATTACAGAAAAGTTAAATAACATCCAAACAGACGTCCGTCCATTTTTTTTTTTTTTTTTTTATCGAAGGATACGTTGAAATTAAGTGGCACACGTATCAAAATTCTACAAACTTCCCCAGCAAACTACATGAGCAGAATCTGAATAAAGAACTAAATATGGTTCAGATCATTAAGATTATTGTATTCAGGAAAGCAAAAAAAAGTTACCGGAAAGCAGCCAAAAATGTTATTCAAAAGGCTTGAAAAGACAAACTTGGATTCCTAAATGACACCATTTAATATTATACTGATCAGGAAAACATTCGTCAGACGTATCTATGGAATTGAATTCTTGAGGCTTATCGTACCCTGGGACTAAGATTACTGAAGGAAAGTTTTATTTTTTTGGGGCTGACACACATTGGAGGGTAGACAACTTCTCGATTATCCAAAGGCCAGTCCTAACAATACCCAACAAGTGCCTGCAAATGGTACTTCCTGTGGTAAATCAGCGGCAATCACACAACAGGCAAATGTGACTCTACAAAAGAACATGGAGTACTAACTAATGCGAAAAATGTCTAGGAAGGAGTTTTCTATAGAGTATATCATAACTCAATAAAGCATAAAATTTTTTTTACTCTACATTATGATTCGATCCTAGGGGCTGGGCAAGATACTTTCATCCTTTCAATGAGTCGATAAATTGAGTACCAAGCATGCTTAGGAATTAAACTCTGGAGATCTCACTTTAGGCTGATCATCTAACTGGGACATATTCTTTGTACCCCAGGGCATTTCGGTCAAGAAAACAGAAATGGGCAATGTAGACCTTGGCCCACATGGGCTGTCGTGCCACGGAATTTAGTGTATCATTATGGATAGTGGTTAATAATTTCACGCAGGCAAATTTTTAAAGGTTTTAAGAACATTTTACATATTTACTATGCTTTTTGATGTTAAAAGAGAATGCATTTTTTTCCTGGTTCATTTAATTGAATCCTAAGGAATAAGAACATGAAAATATGTAACAATCAATATTCTTTGCTTCTTTTTAAACTAACACATTTTTTATGCATTTTAAATTGCATAGATATGAAAAACAGCGATCAAATTAATTAATTAAAAAATCTATTCTTGTAACAATTTTTATAGTAAAAACAATGACAACTAGCTCTGAAAATTGTTTATTTCAAAATTCTCAATAACAGAACACAAGAGCATTACAAAATTATACTTAAGAACTGAACATAATAATTAACATTTAATTCAGAGACAGAATTTCAACACTTCATGGAAGATGAAGTTCTTCTAGTTTGCTATTCTTGTTGCCTTTTTAGAACAACTAAATTCTTATTGCTTCTAGAAGTTTGATAAATTAGTTCTGTAGCACTTATCTGGTTTAATAGGAACAAAGAAATAAGTTCCTTAAATAGCTCAAAATAATTTATTACAATTAAGGGTACAATTTGAGCAAACACAGATACATATACTACAAATAAAACAAAATTACATCTAAACACATAAAGTTAAAGGGAATAGGGTAAACATGAGAGTCATATGGATATACGTCTCATTCCTACGGTTGCTGGAGAGGGACTGACTTCCTTGGTGATGACGTCATGGGTGGTGCTGAAGATATGGGGCGCTACAGACTCCCCCTCTGGCTCCGCCGACGTCCCGGCAAGGAGACAGGATTGAGGTTAAGGTTGAGGTTGTCTACGGGGTCTTCCTCTACTTTTCAATGGATACACTGGCCCTTTATCTCTAGAGGATTGTTGATAAGGCTTCAACATACTGGTATGGTAAGTACCGAGTACTTGATCAGGGGCAGCAGGATCTGCAACATCATATGTATTTGGGGATTTATTCGTTAATATAATATAAGGTCCTTCACGCTTGGGCATGAATTTTTTACTTGTTTTGGTTTTGGACTTGCTCACGGGATGTAAAGTGATCCAAACTTTATCACCTGGTTGATAATAAACGGGTCTGTGCTTCTTGTCAAAGTACTCCTTTCTAGCATCTTGCTTTTGCTCTATACGTTCTCTAATTATGGGTGTAAATCGTGCAAATTCTTTTAAGTAAGGTGTTATCTCTGCGACGAAGTTATCGTTATCAATGACAGCTCTAATATCATGATTGACATCGTCTGTGGTTCGAAGTTCTCTTCCGAACTGAAGGTAAGCTGCCGTATGACCTGTAGAATCACATTTTGCGGTGTTTAAAGCAAAACGTATCATGGGTAGTTTGTCCTCCCAAGTATCATGTGAGTCACCAACTAGAATTGCTAATTTGGTTTTTAGATCTCGATTTTTACGTTCAGCAGGATTTGCTTGAGGATGGTATAAGGGTATAAGATCTTGCTTAATATCTAGGATCTTACAAGTTTGTTGCATTACAGCTCTGACAAATTGTACACCGTTGTCGCTGATTAGTCTTCTAGGTAAGCCATAGCGTAAGAAGACTTCTTCTATCAATATTTTAGAGCAATTGATAGCTGTGGCATCTTTTAGGGCAAAAAGTTCGACCCATCTTGTACTTGTATCTTCAACAAGAAAATCCATTTTTTCCAGCTGGGGTCTCTGGAAGAGGACCAAACAAGTCTATTGCCAGCGTCTCAAATCTTTGTGAGTAAATAGGCGTTCTGAGTAATCCAGCAGGTTTCTGGTTGTTAGATTTGTACCGATTACATTCAGCACAATCTTTCACGTATTCGGCGATAAACTTTCTCATACCAGGAAAGAAATATCTAGAAGCAATTTTATGATACGTATTCTCAGCTCCACAATGTCCTGCCGTGGGAGAATCATGATATTGCTGTAGGACACGTTCTCGCTCGTGACAAGGGACAACTAACTGTGCTTCTTCTGACTCTGTTTCAGGCGAATATCGATACAGTATTCCCTGATTCATGAGATAACCTCTACTAGTCCAATTTACATAATTTTCATCTTTCCGTCCACTTTCAAAGCAGTCTATGATCTTTCTTACATCCTCGTCCTTCAGTTGTTCTTCGCGAATGTCTTTAGATTTCCGGGACGGTAAATCTATGGAAATAGTGTTGAAGTTACAAACAAATTTGTCCTCTGTATCAAATGGTCTAGACAGAAGATCTGCAATTACATTAGATTTTCCTGGAGTGTAAAGTATTTTCGGATGATATGACTGGATTTGAAGAGCCCATCGAGCTAAGCGTCCGGATGGCGATTTAATACTCATAAGCCACTTCAAGGGTTGGTGATCTGATGCAATAATGATTTCTTGATTTTCCACATAGCCACGGAACTTCTCAAGAGCCCATACTACCGCTAGTGCTTCTTTTTCGGTAGTTGAATAATTTCTTTCTGCACAACTGAGCAATCGACTGGCATATTCAATCACATGTTCTTCCGGTCTTTCTCCTTGGATAAGGACTGCTCCTAGAGCGTAATTACTCGCATCAGTTCTTATGAGGAATGGTTTAGATCCATCTGGCTGAGACAACACAGGTGGTGAAATCAGCCGTCTTTTTAACTCTTCAAATGCTTTCTGCTCTGTATCACCCCATGTCCATTGTTTATTCTTTTTAGTTAAGTCACTAAGGGGTCTAGCAACTTCAGAAAAATGGGGAACATATCTCCGGAACCAGGAACAAGTCTGTAAGAAGGACTGAACTTCTTTAACACATTTTGGTGTTGGAATTTTTTGAATAGTGGATACTTTGTCAGCATCTACTTCTACACCTTTTTCAGTTATCCAATGACCTAAATACTTCACTCTGTCACAAGAAAAATTGCACTTGCTTCTATTGGCATTGAGCTTAAATATAGAAAGTCTTTCAAACACTTTTCGTAAATCTGATAAATGTTCATCAAAAGTTTCTGATAAGATAATGATATCATCAAGGTATGACAATGCAAAAACATCTTTGAGACCAGATCTAAATTTATCAATGAGACGTTGAAAAGTTGCGGGTGCGTTGCGCAACCCAAAAGGCATACGTAAAAATTTAAAAGTTCCAAATGGACAGATGAAGGCTGTCTTCTCTTGGTCTGATTCATGAACTTTGACCTGATGATAACCAGATCTTAAATCTATCGTAGACATGTATTTCGTCGACTTGGCCTCAGTCAATAAATCATCCATTCTAGGTAGTGGATAGTTATCCGGAATAGTCGTTGAGTTTAACTTGCGGTAATCAACATACAATCTAATGGTACCGTTTGGTTTAGGTACTAATACCACAGGACTTGCATAAGGAGACTCACATTCCTCAATTATTCCTTCTGTTAGTAAGGAATCTAGCTCTTTCTTCAACAACTCTTTCTTTGCAGGCGTCATTCTATATGGTGGTTCAGCAACAGGTAGGCTATTTCCAGTCTGTATTCTATGTTCAATAAAAGGAGTAGGCTCTCCCCCTGGCTTGAAGTTATTTTCAAATTCTTCCAGCAATGAATTTAATTTGTTTCGTTGTTCTCTTGTCAAATGTTTTCCTTCATCATTCCTCAATTTCACGGAATTAGAGGTTTCTGAAATTTCAGCAGGCATATCAGGAGAAGTTAATTTCTGCGACATTATTACTTTTGCAGTACTTACGGTTTCGGATGGTTCACGATAAAATGGGTAATGTCTGTGTGGATATTCACTAAAATGCCAAGTGCCATTCTGGATGTTAAGCACAATTCCAGCAGCCTGGAGAAAGTCAGTGCCAAGCAATGTTCTATTGCCTCTAGCGTTTGGTAATGCAATAAATTTCATACGAACTTTCTTTCCCTCTACATTAAGATTTACGACTGTTGACAAAGCTGGGACATTTCTTTCTTTTCCATCAGCAAGTACCATTGTAATATTCTTCTTTTGAAATTTGAAACCTTTCTTTTTCAATAAACTATAAAATTTCTCTCCGCGCAATGGAATTTGATGCACCGGTGTCGGCACAAAAGCTGCTTTTTCACCACAAACAGTTAAAAATTGAGCTGGACAATGAATCTGAAGATTGTGCGGTATACAACTTTACACCATTAACAATTGTTTTAGCCTCTTCTTTTAATTTGTTGCACTTTGGACACTTAGACTGAATAAAACCAGGATTACCACATCCATAGCAATGAACAGAAAATCTTCTTTCTGGCTTGTCTTTAGTAAATTTTGGACTTTCATAATTGGAATATTTAATTTTGTCATTTTCCTAGAAATAGGAAGCTTATAGTTTCTCTCTGAAGCAGATTTAACATAGTCTTTGAAGTTTGGCTTCTTAGCAAAGATAGGTGAATTTTTCTTCATTCCCAGTCTTACATTTTCATAACTGTCAAGCTTTTTCTGCAAGTTCTAAAGGATCATTCAGCTCTGACCATTGATCAACAAAATGTTCTCTAACCTCTGGAGGTGTTCTTTTCTTTAACTGGTCAGCTATAATTAAGTCTTGCAATTTCTCAAAAGAGACGATATTTAATTCTTTTACCCATCCTTCGAAATACGATTTAATTTCAAAATAGAAGTCTTTCCATGTTACTTCTGCACTTTTTCTATGTTGCGAGAACATCTGCCGAAACTTATCTGAAGTAAGTCTAAAACGCTTCAAGAGCATCTCTTTCGCCTTTGAGTAGTCTTTAACGTCCTCTTCATTTTCTCTAGCAATTAATTGATTTATTTCGGCTGGCAATGAGCCTATCAAGTACGGCATCCAATTCATCTCAGGTATATTCACTAATTTTAATTGACGTTCAAATACTGTCAGATAAAGTCCGATTTCATCTTTATTGGGATTAAATTTTGGGAGAATTCGATTCAGATCCCAGTTTGTTTTCTCTGTTTCACTGGATGGATCTGTGGAGGAAAGTACCTTCTGAGCTTCCACTTGAAGTTTTAAGCGTTGCAACTCATACGCTCTCTCTTTTTCAATGCATAGTTCTTTTTCTTTGGCAATTCTTTCGCATTCAGCTTGTTTTTCTTTTTCAAGCCGTTCCTCTATTATATTAGTTAGCATATTTTTCACCAACTCTTCATCATAATCTTTTGATTTGGTTATGATATCTTTCAGTTGAATTACTTTCAGATCATCTGCTACCCCTAGCCCCATTTCTGTAGCGAGGTTTCTCAGATCCTCCTTTTTCCCTTTCCCAAGGAATGACATTTTTGCAAGTGTTTTTATTTTAGTTAAAACGAAATTTAAACAACATCAGTCTTAAGTACCAGATTATGTTAAAATATAAATCTTTTATAACTCTAAATATATATGAAATGTAACTTATTACTATTTATTCAAACATTAATTGCAAATAAAATGAACTCTTTAATTATTGTAAATAAACCTGACATATTCATATGATATTCACCATAATAAAATAATCAAATCAAATAAACCCGAAATAATCATATAATATTCACCATTATAAAATAATCAAATCAATTTTATTATATTAATCTTACTAAATTTATAAAGATTCGCTCTTATTTTATATTTCAATTCAAACAAAACCGAAACAAAACATTTCAAAATTCTATCATGAAACTTTTTTATTTTCTTTCATTTAAAACTCTATACTATCGTTTTACAATTACCAATAATCACTTAATGTACCTTTGTTTATAAATTATATTTTATCAATACTTCAATTCCAACATTCAATAAATCAAAATATATTAATAAAGATAACTTAATCATATGCATTCAAAGAATATTTTATATATAAATAACAAAATTTTCTATTAAATTTATATTTCTTTAAATTTCCTCAATTTCCTAAAATATCTATTCTGATTCCTTTTACCAAAATATTAATAATATATTATTTTGTTATCTTAATATATAACCTTAAATATACATGAAAAACAATATATTTTCATTCTTTATTCAATGAAACCACTTACTAAAAGATTAAAACACAAAAATTCCAAACAGAAAGTGAATGAGGAAAAAAATAAAATAAAAATAAGCATTAATATATACTGAACTCTCATAGCATTCATAGATATTGAGCGGCTAGACAGAGAGGCATTTATGAAAACAATAACAACGGTCGTTTGCGGCGCCTTGTTTCGTGTTTTAAATCAAAACAAAAGTATCATCACATGAAAAACGCACAGTCATCAGACATTTAAATTCTGTTAGCTACTCAATTTTAAAACACTATCTCACCCTAAAGATTGTTATCTTCAAATATTCAGAATTAAGAAATATAATATATAAGAAATATATAATATTCAAAAGTAACAAATATTTTACTTATTGTTCATAATTTTCTTAAAATATAATTCACGCACACATACTATAATACTTCAAATATAATAATAAAATAAATGTTTCTTTTTTAACTCAATATTCTACTAAATTTTAAGCATTTAATAAGATATGAAACATATCTACCAAATCAAACAAATAACTATACTGCATAAGTATTAATACTGTTCTAAATTCAAGAACATAAAATAACACTTTTATCGAAACACAACAACTTATAAAGAAACTTTTTATACAGTTTTATATTCATAACTGCTTAAACATTAACACTCATTAATTACTTCCTTAATTGTAATTCTTCACAATTAATTAGGAAATATTAGAAATATAAAACAGTAACAAAACTTATCTCGAATTCGCAAATCAAAACTGGATAATCCAAATGAAGGAGACACTCCACTCCAGTTGAACAACAAAAGACACTCCAATCTCGGATGAGATTATATTTTGCATTAATCCATAACACACAACACATCAGGAGGTAACCTGTAAAATTTTGAGTTCCCCTCCAACAACAAGATTTAATTCTGGGTAGAATTTTTAACAGCGAAAAGAAACTCTAACTCGGGCCTCAACGTTGGGCAGCCATTATTTTATATTGTAGCACTTATCTGGTTTAATAGGAACAAAGAAATAAGTTCCTTAAATAGCTCAAAATAATTTATTACAATTAAGGGTACAATTTGAGCAAACACAGATACATATACTACAAATAAAACAAAATTACATCTAAACACATAAAGTTAAAGGGAATAGGGTAAACATGAGAGTCATATGGATATACGTCTCATTCCTACGGTTGCTGGAGAGGGACTGACTTCCTTGGTGATGACGTCATGGGTGGTGCTGAAGATATGGGGCGCTACAGTTCTTTAATTTTAACTTAATTAGTTTCTTCTTGAGAGTAAAATGTGTCATTCTTATCGTTTTATTGTAATTATGTATATAAATTAAATTTTTCAAAATGAAGTATTCTGCAGGCTATCCGATTTCGCATTGATTATTGAAAACATTCATTTATAGGCTCATATGAAGGAAAGTTAAATCAACATTTGTTTAATATTATTAGCCTTGTTTTTTTAATTATGCTTAAGTTTCATCAGTAATAACTTATTTTTAGGAAATTTGATTTTTGGGAGCGAGTTTGGTGGAATTATTTTGGGTAAAATAAATTCAAAATGTTATATTCTTTTACGAGAAAAAGCATACTATATTAATAATGTGTCTCGTTAAATATAATGATTTGATTTCTTACAAAAAAATTATTATCGTGGTAAATAATGCTTCAGGACATTAGAATTCTTTCAAAAGCATCTACTTTTTGAATTTTAAATAATAAACAATTACATCCAGACAGACCTTAATACTGAATTAAATAGTAAATAAAAAATAATAGATTATTTTTAATTTTGACTGAAAAAGATTTTTTTTATTCAATATATCGTATTGTAATTTTTCATTGACATAGCTTAAAAAATCAGTGAAACAATTCGGGCGTATAGAGAATATTGAAAATTCGACAAATTTACGTACAAGTTATTAATTATATCTCATATACTTATACCTACTTAAAAGTTCTCTAAATTACTACATTCATAAATTACCATAAAGTTTATAATTAGAAAAATGAATTTAGCAAATTACTTCCTTACATTAAAATGAAAACTTATTCCACATCCAGAAGTGGAAAATACCAATCTATTCTTCCAGAAATTTTATCGAAGAAAATTGTTTTCATCATTTACATAAAATAAGGATATAGTATTACAAATCTTAAACAAAATTATGAATTTAAATTAAATATGCATATTTCAACTCACTAAATTCTTTTGAAATTTTTATACTTTGTGAATTCCTAAAGAATTGATAACTATTTAAATAGGGTGCTAAAATGTAGACTCTATCAGTCTACAGTTATAAATTAAACATACAACATTTGTCAACATCTTGTAACTTTCATTTAAAATAATACACATAAGTTAAAAGTAATTATAATTTTTTTTTAAATTTAAACAAGTGATTTATGGGATTTCATTACTGCTAAGAAAACATGTTTAAAGAAGAGTGTCAAAAAATATTATGTAGAAGATATTGCTGTACTCTTTTCAAATGTGTTACCATTTTCATTGGTACGGATTGAACACAATATGTGCTAAATTTCTTACGTTATGGCACATCAGAACACAATATGGTATTGTAATAAGTTTTTTTCTTCTTCTTAATGGCAGTGAGGGCACTTCTGCTCGTTAGCATTTGTAATAAGTTTTAAAATATATTTTATGGTTAATTGTTTTCTGCTTTGTTAAAAACATTTTAATTATTTGGAAATAAAAACAATCATTCACTTTACTTAAATTATTTCCAGGCCCTTTAGACACGGGTTTTCTCTGCTTAGGCCAAGTCCTCTCCATGATTTGTAGGTACTGGTAGGCTACAGAGATTAGAATTCTTATCTATCCAACTACTTAGAATATGATTTTTCATAGACTTTTCACTATAAAAATCAGGTTGCGAATCATCGTATATTGCCAAACGATGTGGAAAAATTATGTGGTTGGAGATGACAGGTCCAGGATTGTTTGGCTGAGGATTAGCTATTTCAATATAAATGAAGAAGGACATCATATGCACCACACAGCATTATTAAATATTACAATATCTCATTATTCAATCGTGTTTTGCTGCAAGTAATGAATGTTTGAAGTAATTATCTTACTTGTTACTTCATGTGTTAAAAACGCATATCAAAACGAATTTTGCCATTTTTTTTTTATCATCCTTTCCGAGTGTGTACCTGGTGTGAGTTACTAATTACATTAGTTGCTCACATTAAAGTTGCAAGAATTACGAATTTGAAAAAGAAAGTGAAATAAAACCGAATGTATTTAATGGAAAAAATCTTTTGAATAGTTATCAAAATTTATATCATCTTTTAAAATTTTCAATATTTTTATGTAGTAAGCACTTTTTTAAATTTTGAAGAATTATGATTTCTCTTGTGTATTCTGACACAATCCCGGATCAACAGAAATTCTCTCGGGAAGAATTTACTCATAAATTATTAAATAATTCATCTTTCTTTTTTTCTTAAACAGTAAATTACATTTTCCCCATGAATATAACGAATTTTCTTTCTGCTTAAAATAAAAGAAGCATATTTATCTACTTAAATAAACAAGAAACTATGTGTAATTAGTGTTTTACAAAACTGATATAATATTTTTTGTCGAGTGTTTTTACCTTATGTATACGAGAAAGGACAACAACAGGCAGAAGAAGAATACATTTATTGACGACGACGATGACTTTAGACAGAAACAAGTGGATGTGCTTTATTTATTTATTTTTAATTTTTTTTTTTTTTTTTTTTTTTTAACGAGGATCCATTCCAGGCAGAAAGTCCTGCTTCTTCCCCAGTTTTATATCCAACCCCTATTCGGGATTCGAATCCAAGCCCACTCGGTTAGAGCCGAGATTCACATCATTTATAAATGATAATAAACTAAGAAATTCGCAAGAAATTTTGAAAATCAGTATGAAATATCTTTTTTAATATATTCTGATAATAAGACATGTATTTAAACCTTTTCATCACAATTTTTCAATTAAAAAAAAAAAAAAAACATTGAATGGGAAAGAAATTAGTATATAAATCTGTACAGTTTACTGTTCCAGAAACGGTTTGTCTTTTCCTAAATCGATCCGAATTACTGTGCGCTTTATTATTATTCATATATATATATATATTATCAAATGAAAATACATCAAGAAACGAGAATAGTAGCTTTAAAAAATGAATAATTTTCTGGAAAAAATATTCGAAAGCGAAAGCGATTAGCGAAAAAAAAATTTATTCAAATCGGAAGCGAAAGATTTTAAATACATTATTTAAAATCTTTCGCTTTCGATTCAAATAATAAAATCAATAAAATAAATTATAGATGTAATTTTTTAATTCTTAATTTCAATCATAGATTTTAATGAAGTTATGTTATAATTTTGAAAACAAAATTTTGTTTTTATTTTTAACATGGTTTCAAAATTTTATTTAAAAGACCAAATTATAATATTAAGTAAACAGTGTACGTCATTATGTAAAAAATTCAGACGATGCCAGTAATTTTATAAATCGAGGGTAATAAAAATTCGATTTATTAAAAAAAAAAACAGTTTTATTTATCAATACCTTTTACACTTTCTTGGTTTATTTTCCAAATTTTATTCAAATTTAGTCATTCATTTTGATATATAGTTTTTTTCTTTTTCACGATTCTTTATTAAAAAATGCAAAAACAAGAAATCTTTAAATTTCGAAATGAAAAGGAATTGTTAAAAATTTCAGCTAATGTATGAAATGCAAACATTTAGCAAATGTAATAGTCTCTTTTGTTAATCGTTAATTTATTCACATTCTTTTTAAGAAAATACTTACTACATATACATACACTGATTTCTCAGATTACAAGAGAATGCAAGATTAGTTCTTTCATCAACAATGCAAATGTGTATGTCTCGTGAGTAAAATATTATTACATGCATTATATTTCAGATATTTCGTCGAGTTATTTAAAAGAATACATTAATGGTTACTTTCGTAAGATTAGGGAGATGTACTGCATGTTTTTTCTAATCTTTCTTAGATAGAATTACATCGTAAGTGCAATTAGGGTGTCATAAACCAATTAAATAAAAAAATTATACATAAGCAATCTATTTGAATTAAGATATATGTATAATTGGACAAGGAGGAGCGCAGAAACATTACGTTAAGTCTTTATTTCGTATAATTAATTGAATGACTAAATCAAATCTTCATATTTGTGATTTTTCACATGATATAAGCATTCCTATTCGAAAGTGTGAATAAATGAATTCTATTGAATTTATATTCATGTAATATTTATAATATTTGAAATTTCTGCTTAATTGATAATGTTTAATAATATAAAAATATGTTTGGAAATTTTATTTTTTATTTCAAATACAATTTTCTGCGAAAATTTATTTCATTATTAAGGAATAGTAAATTATAATGAATGCATATTTAAATTCTTCTAATTTCGAAACTGCATGAATATGACTATTAATTTTCTCGTTGATTTAAATATCCAATAAGTACTATAAAAATATTATTTAATATAGTTTATTGTTCTGAAATGAAAGTGCGATTTATATCAAATATAACATTTTACCAATGAATAAGAATAAATTTTTTCATAAACATCGAAGCTTTTTAATTTAAATATTAATGCAATCTAAAGCAAATATTAATATACAGAATATTACTTGACAGTATGTATTTTATTTATTAAAATTTCACTGACAATATGTATTTTATTCAGTAAAATTTCAATTATGTAAAAGCATTCGTAGATAAAACGAAAACAAAATTTTATATGTATCAAAATCTACTGTTAATTTGAATAATATTTTAAAATTTCCGACTACAAATTTTGTCGATGGAAATATAATTTATATTTGTATTTTATGGTTGTCATTGTCATCAGCGAAGAAAAAAATAAAAAACAAAATTAGCCAAAGTAAATCTGAAACATGTTATTTTGAAGCTGGTGAAATGCAATATAAGGAAGAAATGTCTGATCAGGTATACTCTGCATACTGTGCAGTCAAAATAAGTTTTATGGAGACTAAGAAAATGTTAACTATTGTTATTACTACAAATATTAATTTCATTTTGCTTGTAAAATGTATTTAAAAGTTTGAAGTAATATTCTATGTTTAAAGTAAGAATGGGGTAACTTAATTAAATGACATGAAAACTCCAATAAATATTTTCAGTTAAAATCTCTTATTAAGGATTTTGGTTCTTAAAATTGGTTTTAAAATTATGAAAGGGGATTATTATTATTCATTAAATTAATATTACTTGGTAATTAGCTTAAGAAATTTTAATAATGTTTTTAAATCTATTTTGAAATAAAGTTTTCTTTGTCTTTCAGCTAAAACCAAATTTCAGTTATCTTAATAATAAATTTATAATTCATTTAAAATTTTCTGAATTTTTAATTTGAATTTAAATGTTTAAAAAATAAATATACAGCATTTATAATTCACTTAACCACAACTAGTTTTTACAGGTATGATATTTTGAGTAAACAAATGTGTATATATGTGTGTATTTTTCCTTTCAGATACAATGATTACAATTTGAAATGCTTCATGAAATTCATCGAGGAAAATATTTGAAGTTATGAAGAAAATGATTAAAACAAAATAACATTTTGTGATGAAAAATAGATCATCTATTGTTCTATTCTATAACAGAATTATGTCTCTAAATATCCAAAAGAGGCTGCTCTCAATGAAACATTAGTAGTATAAAGCCTGTATTTTTTGGCATATTTAAGGATGAATTTTAAAATATTCATGAAAGTATTAAACTTTTATATCAACATCATTTTCTAACAATGCCACTATGATTTAAGCACACCAAAATTTAAAATTCCTTACATAATTTGTATATCTGCATTTTTAGTGAGAGAACATGAAACATTCTGTTCATGAATTTCCATGTTTTTTATTGCATTTGAATAAGGTATTTTAAATTATTTTAAATCCGAAAACATTTAGTTAAAATTTTGCAGAGAAAAAATATTTTTTATATAAAAAACGGAAGAAAAATCTCATTATTATTTTGATATTTGTTTAGTAATTGCATGATCCAAAAGAAAGTAATTAAAATCTACATTTTACAAAATATGCAGTATTGCTTATGTCTTTTATTATATTGTAGTTTTCTATCATGTATCTTTAAAAATCATTTTACTTGCATTGTATTTGAATATTTGTATATATGATGCAAAATCATAGTTTCAAAAATTTTTTGTCGTAATTTGTAAAAAAAATTATACATTTAGTTTCACTTGTTTTTCAGTTATAGTTGATTGATTCTAAATGCTTTAACATTAAAAATAAATTTATGTATGCGTGTATATATTTTTATTTAATGTTTAAAAATCCATTTTGTAAATTATGATAGGGGCTATATCTATTTCATAACAAAGAAAAAAATCCAAAATTATTTTGTATTTGTTTCATTGTATATCAATAATTCATCATTTCTGACACATTCTTATAAAAATTTTCAAAAACTACTACATAATCATTAATTTACTAACTTAAATTAGTACGTTTTAATTAATGATAATACCATTTTTTTAACAAATTACACTTGCTGTAAATTACAATAAAAAGTTCTATTAATATATATGATTATTCTCTTTATTACAGATAGATTTGGAATATTATATCCAGAGGTTGACTGTTTTCTCAATAAATATCCTGCATTCTATGCTCCTAGAATATTATTGTATGTTCAAAAATTTGTCCTGTAATATGGAATAAATACGAGAGAATTCAGGATGATAGTATTTTTTAGGCTGAAATATAATTCCAATACAGAATATAATTATGTAGGATTCCTTGCATCTTTATTTTTTAATAAATAAAGCTTTATCTTTTTTGAAGTATTATTCTTATGAAACTTTTTGGTATTAAAATTTATTTAAACACTTTAATGAGAATACAAATATTATAAAAATTTTAGTTATTATGTTTTTTTTTTTTTTTTTCTAATTAGGGGAAGAGATTTGTAGAGGAAGAACAACGCTCAAAAGTAATCAACTACTTTTGCTTTGCTGTGGTCAAAATCATTGGTGTCGGATATGCAAGATAAAAAAGCGTTTAATATTTTATATAAATGTCATGTGTTTAATATTAAGTACGATGTTAAACTTGCTGTATTTTACGCTCTCATGGATTATATGATTTGTAAATTAAAAAATGGTTCAGTTAAGACTTAAATTAAACTACACATTCTTACTATAATCGATCAAGATTTAAATTTTTCAAAAAACAAGCATTAAAATGCATATTATCTTTTTTATTCTTATTTTAATAGTATTCCTATTTTGTTTTATTAAACTGACAATAAAACTGTCAAGCTCCGGTATTAATTTGACATCATAAACATAAGAATTTCTGCTTACATATTTTCATTTAATTTTTTCTTTATTAAAAATTTAATAAATGTTGTTTGTATAATCTTGCATTTTATTTTTAATTTCATTCTTAGTTTCCGTGAAATTATTTTTAGTTTAATTTAAACTTGGAAAAATATATCATAAAACAAGATTTATTTGCAAAAATATAAGTCAGATTTTTTCAACAGAATAATCTAAATGTTTGTCTTTATCCTCCTATAACTTCAAAAATGCATATTATCAATATTCAAAAATAAATATTTAGCGATATTATAAATAAAATTTATTTTTTCAAAAGAACTTAAATTATATTTACTTTTATGAAATATTCATGCACTTTTTAAATTGTGTACAATTTATTGTACTAATAAAGTATAAAAATTAATTTCGTACTTAATGGGCCCATAGCAAACTAAACTGCAAAATAAGTAGTGTGACGATTTTTTCTTGAGAGTACTACACTTACACGTAAAACTAAATCGATATAAATAATGTAATAAATGGCTAAACAATTTGCTTGATAATGTATGTAATTTAAAAACCACTATAATTATCCAAATCAATTAAAATGTCAGATTCAATTGTACTGTTATATTATTGAATGAAGAAATCATATATCTTTATGTTGTAATTGTTAAAAAAAGAAAAAAAAACATAATCCTTAAAATAAAGAATTCAAAACCTTATTTCTGCTCTAAATTGCGAATAAAAAAATCAGCAATACTTCTATAAAAGATTGGAATTCACTCTTTCTTCTATCTAATTTACCCCTGTAAACGATTTGTTCCAAGAGGTAGTTTTGTGAAAATGAAAGAGTGAAATTCACTTGATTTTTTTAAGAGTGTTGATAATGAGCAGTATTCTAGTGTCGCACACATGAGAACCAGGAAAATTCATAAGCACTCATTCCGAATAAATGAGCATGTAAAAAAAGTAAAAGTGATATAGCTGTGATCGAACTCATGACTTTCCATTCCGAAGAATGCTGCTTAACCATATGCTCACATTTCTGATGTCAATTTAAAATTTATATCCAGAATTTTAAATAATAAAACCGATTATAATTAGGTATTTAAATCGGAAAAAAATGTAATTTCGCATTTTTCTTAGAATTCTTTATTTATTAATTATATCTGAAATTAAATATTTGCAGTATTTGGCTTCATATAAATACAATATTAATATACTTCAGTATTTCATTATTTTGATTTAAATTTCTGACTTTATAATAATTTTTTATGTGTCCTGTTGCAACAGTATGTATAGTGTGTAGAAAAATTAAGTTATTATCTAGTCATAAATGATAAAAATATTTTTATTTGTGGATATAATAATTACATGAATGTTATCTGAGTAATGTGTGTAAGGCGATATACTCACACCAGGAGGGACGACAGCTGGACGCTCTTCAACCAGTTTTAGGGACTTTGATCAATGGTGAAAGTCAAACATTTCCAAGAAGTGGACAAAAGGGACAGACCCTGACCACATCCCCTGCTGAGCTACAGGGGATTTCTTGAAACGCAAGAAGGGGAAGAATATCGTAGAATAATGGGGAATATTCTAGAAACTAATCATTTTCTCTTTCTCAAACCCTGGTAATCTTATCTTATGAGATAGCTTGAAAAACAACATTAATCAAAATCAGCTTAATGAGTTATACACACTGTTACTGTAAGATTTTGAAAATTAATGTCCTTAAATTGATGTAATTTGCAAGCACTTCTTTTCATGAAAACAATTTTAAAATAAAATAATTCATAAAAAGAATAATTTTTTTCATAGACGTCCTCACATTTTTC
Organism: Latrodectus elegans; assembly: GCA_030067965.1. Lineage (NCBI taxonomy): Eukaryota > Metazoa > Arthropoda > Arachnida > Araneae > Theridiidae > Latrodectus > Latrodectus elegans. Next base: position 14,521,924 of record CM057812.1, read on the forward strand.
TCAATGTCTCATCATATAACACATACGAATAATGTACATACAACTTGTAGTGAGGACTTTTTGACGAATAATACGAGAGAGACAGAAAAAAATTAATAAAAGTGATTTAATTTATGCTTTATTGTTTTTGTTATATTTTATACTATTGCATGTATTCATCGTCGATATTCGATGAATTTATATGAACTACATACATATAAAAATGACAGATATATTTTAAATATCCATAGATATCTTGTATAAGCTATAGATACAAATAGTTTATTTAAATCTAAGGAAATTTACCTTATCTGAGTGTCTAAGGGTATTTAAAACGTGTCTATAGTTTGTATAGACACATTTTAAATATCTGTAGAGCCCAGGGGTTCATCTATATCCCATTGGAAGTCCTTTTATAAATTGCATTCTGGCGCGAATCGGATTGCTTATGGTGGATGTTTTGGCGACGGTTAATACGTTCCTTCACCTAAATAAAAACAATATATCCGCAAAACCTTCCAAAATGTATCATAAAGTTAACATTTACTGTTAAAAGAGCAATAAAATTCTATTTTCGTTTTCTCCCATATTTTTTAAATCGAAAATTTGCTGTTAATTACGTATATTTTTTCTTTGAAAATGCAATATTAAATAAAACTAGTGAAATGTGTTTTAGTTTTTGTATTTTAGAGAAAAATATTATTCCGTATATTCAGATGAACTTTTCTTTATTTTTTTTTCAAACCGATACAAATTAATTCAACATAAAACTAATTTTTTCGATCCATCTAGTGTTAAAAATTTTTGTTCTCATGGAAAGTAATAAATTCGATATCGTACCCTGCCGAAATTTTCCGCCCGAGATCAGACGGCTTTTGAATGTTGAAATTTTCTGAGGTTTAATATCCGAAGCAGTGTTGCCGATTGAATGGTAAGCGTTCTGGTCTTTCGTTCAATTGTTTGCGAATTCGATTCACACCCATTTTGGGTTTGGATGTGCGTCGTAATTAAGAATCCGCTTTAAAATGCAATGTATTCATAGCATTGTGTCTAGCAAAAAAAATTATTGAACGGAGAAATTGAAAAAAATAGATGTTTATAAAAACGAAATGCTATAAAAAAGGATAGAAGAATATTGTTTATTTTATTTTTTTATAAAGCAATTTATATGAAATATTTAAAAATCAGTCAATAATAAATAAAAATGTTGAAATTGTCCATTCATTATATAGCTTTAAATTACAGATTTGTTGTCATCGAAAATAAACTTCAGAATTGATATGTATTATCTTTAAATATTATAATTATTGAATGTAAGCATATACATCACTAAACGCGAGTAAACGAATATAAATTAGATTTTGCTTATAGACATATGTTCATCTATAGCGTGTGTAACAAAAAATAATAAAATAATGAATAAGATTATACAAAGCTTCTAGAAATAAGTGTTTTTCGCAAAAAAACATTACCTTATTTATTTATCACTGATAAATTCATTTAACCCCTAAAATTTATGATAATTTTTTGGTTTAAAAATTTTTACGTTGATAAATGAAAAAAAAATTCTTAGAAAAATAATTAAATTGAACTATACATTTTAATTGTTTGATAATGAAGTGTTAGATTGTTGAAATAACTTTTAAATTCCTTTCATTAGAAGACATTTTAAATACAACATAATTTATATTTAATAATATCTTGAAAGTGGCAAGACATGCATATGATAGATTGTTCAGTTGGTCTTTTTATGATTGCTTTCTGCAACTAAAACTATATTCGATCAGAAAATATGGTTTAAAGGGAATTACGAATCACTAAAAACATTCACTCTAAAATGGGGACTCGACTCATGTAATGCTGTACTAAACGCCTGAACGATAACCATTTAGCAACCAGAAAAGAGGCCAAATGTTGCTTAATAATTTAGATGACAAACTGCAGAAAACTTCACCGTAAATCAATGCACTAATGAATGACAAAAATTAGAAAATGTGAAAATTCAGTTGTAGAAAATTTTCACGCATTTCAAACATTTATTTTATTTAAAATTTTAGTTCAATATATTTTTTTTTAATTTGCATCACAATTCTCATATAATGATAAAATTCGAAATCCAGCAATATAGGCGGATAGGTTCGAGCATATAATATAATGTTTTATGACACAAGTATATACAAAGGCAGGTTTATGACTGCCAATACCAGAAATCAATACTCCCTTGATTAAAAATAAATACATTTGAAAAAATTAAAAAAATTATAAAGTATTGATTTTATACAATTCTCATTAATATTATTTCGTCCTCGATGATAAAGACTACATTAATTTTATTATAAAATATATAATTAAATATATATCACACTGGACTAAGTATAGGTTTTGAAATTTCGGTACTATCGATTGTATAAAAGCTAAATTAGCAAAAAAAATTTCAGTTATCTATCGATAGGCTTGCCAGATTTTTGAATTGTTCAACCGGGAATAATTCTTAGGCCTCTTTCACACTAGACGACTTCTATCGTACGATAAAATGCCGTCCAATATTTTATAGTGAGAAGTTATTAAAAAATAGACTGCTCTCTTTCATACTGAACGGGAAACGATATTGTGCGGCCAATCTATTGGGTGGTTTTTTAATAACTTCTCAGATAAAATTTCGAAGGATTTTTTATCGTACGATAAGAGTCATCTAGTTTGAAAGAGGCCTTAGTGTCGCAAGTAAAGGTACTCATCATTACTAGGATTTTAGAATGTTTTAAAGGGTAGTTTTTGTTCTTAATTCTATAAGTAAATAGTTATTTGTTAGGAATCTAAATAAAGATAATAATAAATTATACAAGCATCTATATTTTATTACTTACATGTTATTTTTACAATGTAGACATTTTATTTCTTACATTTTAATATTTACAAATTATTTAAGTAAGAAGGAACACTTTGTGTGTGTGTGTGAAAACAATTTTTACAAGTACTATTCATTAGCTCTTACTTTTTAAAAGATCGTTTTCTAGTTTTAATCTTGTAAGAATCTTCTGAAGCTAATATAATATTAATTTCACAGTTCAACAAGCCGTTAATCATAGAATTCTTAATAAACCCCAATCAATCATCAGTGATGTATGCGATTGATGAAATAGGGTGACATAAAAATAGTATCATTTATTTTCACACTATCACTCTTCTATAGTTTTTACTTTTCATTCAGTACCGAACAAATTATTCTAAATAATCTTTCCAATTAATTTTTTTTAACCTTTTTGGTCATCCATAAAATCAAATTTAATTTTTACCGGGATAAGAAGTTAACTATCGGAGATTTTGCCTAAAAACCGGTGCGTCTGGCAAGCATATATATATACAGCAACTTCGATTAGCTCTTGTTCTATACGATATTTTGTTTCTATATTTTAGCGGTTTATGTGTACATACTTTTATTTCATAATATTTTTTGTGTTTTGGAATTTTATTTTCATTAGAGCTACATAATAGAGTATCAAGGGTGATCTTGAATATATTTTTGGCTCCTGACTATATCAGAAGTGGAATATTAGGACAAACGAATCTTCAAAAACCATTCTTTAAATAAAAGATCGAATTCACTGCATTTTGCTTACTAAAACTAACCGATTCCTACTACTCTTTTCGGAGTAGAAGATAGAGGTCATTCGGAAAAATGTAGGTTTCTGGTTCGATTCCAGTGGTTGAACAAGGGCGAATGAATGCTGAAAGTATGCACATTTGTCAAGGTGGATGCTTGGAAGTTTTCTTTGTGACACGTGGATATACTTCATAATCTGTAAGATATCAGCCAAAAAGTATTAAAAAACCTTGTATTAACCTTTGTTCTTTTGGCTGTCTAATACACTGTGTCATGCATTCTAGTCAACAGAACACTATCATCCATCATTGTTATGAAACAGAAAATTTGTTAAATGTAAAATTAAATTTTTTATTTCATAATTATTTCTTTCACGTAGAAATTTAATGACATTTATTACAAATTTTAACCAAAGCATTTTTCTCATTTTTGTACTAATATTGTGTTTAATATTTGTAGTGCTCAGAGCTCAAATTAAGAATTTAAATTAATTTAACTAAAAATAAAACGTTTTAAAATTAATTAATAGAAATACTCACTCAGGGCAAACATAGACATATTGTTTCACTTAGTGGAAATAAAGCCATTTGATGTGTTTGCATTCTTCTCAATTTAGCAGTTCCATTTCAATAAAAATATGACGTAAAAGTAATGAAATAATTTATTATTTCATATTCACAATTGATATGTAACATTAGATAGAATAAAAAAATATGTTTTGACATCCTGGATTGGGTTGAAAAGGCAAGCTATGAAGAAAACGGTATTTGTAGCTCATTGACCTATTCTTTATGTTCTTAAACAAAAATGTTAAATAAGGCATAGTTTAAACCCTCCATCTTGCACTGATAAAAAAATAAACATTGACTATTATGAACAAATTTTTAAATCATAATCAAGGAATTATTTTTTTCTTAAAAATTAGAAGATATTTCTAACACATATAGATATACTAATTTCGAAAGAGAAAATAGTTGTCTAACTAATAATGTTCTTCATTTTTCGAAAACGGATTCTGAAGAACTGAAAATTGTTTGCTGGTTCAAAAACTCCATCATGTTTACATTTACAGAAAATATTTTTATATAACTTTCACTAATTGTAACTAAAAATGTTTTTATAACATTGTAACATAAATACAACCAAAAATGTTTTTATAACGTGACCATTTAAATAAATCATGTTATTTACATATTTTTAATTATATTTATAATTTTTTGCACAATTAACATATTAAATTCATTATTAAAATAAAACCCAACAATAAAAATGAAATAACCAAAATAATTAATGACTTCATAATTGCTTTTAAAACAATAAATCAATTTTGAAATAACAAAAGATTCTTTTAAGAAATTAGAAATAAAAGAAAAGAATCATTGGAAAATTTTCATAATTACATTTATAAAACTAGCGAGAATAGTACACATATAAAGCTAATAAATAAAAATCATTTTGTAAATAAAAAGATTCTGTTTATGTTTTAATAAATAGTGGGAATAATGCATAAATAATATATTGTAGATATTTCTAATCGAACAATTTTCGTCAAATAAGTAAATTAAAAGCTATATTGTTCGAGAAACACATTTTCTTTTTTAATTATCAGCAAGAAGATGAAATATGAAAGCAGAAAAGTTTTATTTCCAAAAAAATTTGTTGGACAGCTGTAATTGGAAAACTATTAATCGATCCCTAGCAAGCGTCAGCGCAGGATTCTATTCTTCGCCACCGCCATTGCTATCGCTTTTTCCGTAAATCGAAATCGGGAAGAAAGCGAAAAGGCGCGCTTTTGCTCATGACGCAGTTCCCGTTCTCCGCCATTCTGGATTACTCTAGTGTTTTCCATGGCGTGAAGCTACGAATTTCTTAGAATTCAGTTATTCTATTTATATGTATAAATGCATACAGTTTATTCATGTATATTATTCTTTTTAAATATAAGAATCTTTTACTGTTCTAAATAAAGAATATATGATATATTTAAATCACATAAATCAAACATTTTCAGACATGTGGAAAAAAGAATAAGCACATGAAGGAAATTCATAACTTGTGAAGATTCTTGAACTTTATATTGCAATTATTTTTATGTTACATAACAGATATTGGTTTAAAAATACTGAGATTTTAATTTATTTTATGTCAGTATGGAACATTATTTTGAATTAAATAAATATTGAATATTATATACTATAAAGTTAAAAAAAATATCAATGAAATTACATAAAACGTTGAATTAATAAATAATGTAGATCAAAGTCATTACACATGTAACTTAACCATACTGTGAATTTGACCAAATGATAAAATTACATTTTTAATATTATTTAAAAAAATATAAGTGATTAAACTTCTAAAATATACTTTTAAAAACAAAGGATAATAAATATTTATAAGGGAACAATTGTTTATCAAATAATACGATTAAAATATTCACATTACTAGTGGAACATTTATACTTTTTTTCTAACTTCTGTAAAGAGAGTTCATGTCAATAAATTTGTATTTCAAATATAAATTTATTTAAACGTTTAATTCAATTAAATTACATATTTCCCATAATGCATTCAGGGAATGAGCTTCATTTTGTTTTCTGTTCTCATAAATGAAAAATTTTTATAGTTTACTTTTATATTTTTAAATTTACGCATATTAATATATTCCTTAATTCACTCAACAATTTTAAATTAAAATTAATGACAAAAAGAAAATCATACAAATAAATTTTAAACCCATGAAAAAAATAATGAAAATATTTACAGTTTGTTCATTTAAAAACATGAATAATTTCAATAATTTTATTATAGAAATAAAATCAAAAATTTAAACATTAAAATAATTTTGTATTATTTCATGCAACATCTCTTTAGGAAAAGTGTTTAAAAAAATTTCTATGCAAAATTTATTATACGTTCAACTTTTTCAAATTTTAATACACATTAATAGCTTATTCAATTAAATAATAGGTAAATTTTACTAAAAAAATTTTTTTGATAATATTTAATGTAAGCAAATAAATTACAAAAAAAAAGAAAATTTTAATACAAAAAGATACTTTAATATTACAATTTACATTATATAACTACTAATTAAAGCAGTGAATCAAATTTATTTAATCCCTTAAAAGATATGAATGACATTTTAATAATTATATTTTTATTATACAAAAGTGGATTGAAACTATTTTATGAAATGTGGTTCGAAAAATTTCTTTATCTTTATTTTTAAGAATAAAAGAAGATAAAACTCCGTAATAAATAATACAAATGCAGATAAGTTCTTAATAAAAGTAATAATTAATGGAAGAATCTTTGACAAGCACTTCTCCACGTGTTTCTTATTTCGTTTTTTTCCCCCTCTCCATCTTGATAAAGGCGAAAGCCGGCAAAATATTGCGTAAAATGACGCGTTTCCGGTTCTCAAACACTCTTGATTCCTCTAGAATATTGTAGAATATTCTCGGTGTATCCGGCAAATTTTATTTGTATCTTTGCGCGCAATGTTTCATCGATAAGAAGTTCTTAAAAAGTTATATTTAATTAAATATTTAACGAAGTATTTATAACTAAAATTGATAAATATTGCATGAAGTCAATAATTCTAACATCTTCATTAATTTAAATCAGTTTTTGAGTGTATAATTTGTGTTTTATTTGATGACTGATTTATCCTTCCGCCGGGACTCAAGATTGTATAAATTGAATGGAAGCCGGGTCGTCGGCCAGAATTGTGAATAATTGTGTGACTTTGAGCTCTATTGTTCCTGTGATTTAGCCTGCGACTTTGAATTTATCAAGGTACGAAGTGATTAAATTTATTTCTAATTTGTATTCATTTAAAGATTTTAAGAGTTAGTGATAGGTTTATATGGAATTTTATTTCAGGACATATTTCGATTTTGTGTGCATAAAATGTTCTTTAAGTGAAATTATCTTTACTCTTTTTCAGATGCCTGAAGAAAACGAAGTGCAAATGCAAGAGGAGTATGATGATGCCGAAACCTTTGCGTTTCAAGCTGAAATTGCTCAGTTAATGAGCTTGATCATTAACACCTTCTACTCAAACAAAGAAATATTTCTTAGGGAGTTGATCTCTAACTCATCTGATGTAAGTTTATTATTTCATGCTTTTTATGTGTTCTATTCATAATTTTATATATACTTGTACATAATGCTGAATTTATGAACTATAATTCTTAGTCGTAAATATTATCTTAATTAATATACTTAAACTATTGTGATAAATATTAGTCGAGGAAATTGTATCTATTATACTATATCTTGCAACTATATTTTCAGGCTCTTGATAAAATCCGATACGAGAGCTTGACTGATCCCAGCAAGCTGGAAAGCTGTAAAGATTTGTACATAAAGATCATTCCAAACAAGGAAGACAAAACCTTGACCATCATTGATACTGGTATTGGTATGACTAAGGCCGATTTAGTGAACAACTTGGGTACCATTGCCAAGTCTGGAACCAAAGCATTTATGGAAGCTCTGCAGGCAGGTGCTGACATATCTATGATTGGACAGTTTGGTGTTGGTTTCTACTCTGCATATCTTGTTGCTGATAAAGTAACAGTCACGTCCAAGCACAATGATGATGAACAATATACCTGGGAGTCTTCAGCTGGAGGATCTTTCATTGTTAGACCCGATCATGGTGAGTGTATAATCTACTTAATTTTGCTACTTAATCCTGATAAGATTTAACAGTCTCTTAACTACTTACAATTATTTTTATAGTTCATGAATTGTAGAGGAAAAATTGACATATGCACTTAAAATTTTAACTGTTTAATTAAGATATAATTATTAAAACATTAACTAAATTATAATTAGTGTAATAAAAGGTATTCTAAATACTTATTGTTTCACAGGTGAACCACTTGGTAGAGGAACTAAAATAGTCTTGTACTTGAAAGATGATCAGCAAGAATACTTTGAAGAGCGCCGTATCAAAGAAGTTATCAAAAAGCACAGTCAGTTTATTGGATATCCCATCAAACTAGTTGTCCAGAAAGAAAGGGAAAAAGAGGTATCTGATGATGAAGCTGAAGAGGAAAAAGAGGAAGAGTCAAAAGAGGAGGAAGACAAACCAAAAGTTGAAGATGTAGGTGAGGATGAAGAAGAGGATAAAGAAAAGGGAGACAAAAAGAAAAAGAAGAAAATCAAGGAAAAGTACACTGAAGATGAAGAACTCAACAAGACAAAGCCTATCTGGATGAGAAATCCTGATGATATTAGCCAAGAGGAATATGGTGAATTCTACAAAAGTTTGACTAACGATTGGGAGGACCATCTTGCTGTGAAACACTTCTCAGTTGAAGGTCAATTAGAATTTAGAGCTCTGCTGTTTGTACCTAAAAGGGCACCTTTTGACTTGTTTGAAAACAGGAAACAAAAGAACAATATTAAATTGTATGTGAGGAGAGTATTTATCATGGACAACTGTGAAGATCTCATTCCTGACTACTTGAGTAAGTATTAAATTTTTCTAATGTACTGACTTAATGATCGACTATAAGTTATTACTGTATGGAGATGGCTATAATTGTATCTTTGACTCTTACAGACTTTGTCAAGGGAGTTGTTGATTCTGAGGATCTTCCCTTGAACATTTCAAGAGAAATGTTGCAGCAAAATAAGATCTTGAAAGTCATCAGGAAGAACTTGGTGAAGAAGTGCTTGGAGCTCTTTGATGAAATTGCTGAAGACAAGGATATGTACAAAAAATTCTATGAGCAATTCAGCAAGAACTTAAAGGTATGTTCTGTATTTACATTGCAAGCTATCTGTAATTTCTCTTTAAACTGATTAAATGGTTCTAAGATCTATTGCTTGTTAATCTTGTGTGAGCCAGTATTTTAATAAATCTTTTTATTACCAGTTGGGTATCCATGAAGACTCCACCAACCGTAAGAAGCTAGCAGAGTTCCTCAGGTATTATACTTCCCTCTCTGGCGATGAATACTGCTCGCTCAAGGATTATGTATCTAGAATGAAGGAAAACCAAAAGAGCATCTATTTCATCACTGGCGAAAACAAGGATCAGGTGGCTAGCTCTGCTTTTGTGGAAAGAGTAAGGAAACGTGGATTTGAAGTCATCTACATGACTGAGCCTATTGATGAGTACTGTGTGCAGCAGCTGAAAGAATATGATGGAAAGACCTTGGTCTCTGTAACCAAGGAAGGTTTGGAGCTCCCTGAGGATGAGGAAGAGAAAAAGAAGAGGGAAGAGGATAAGGCCAAATTTGAGAATCTCTGTAAGATCATTAAAGACATCTTGGACAAACGAGTTGAAAAAGTAAGAGTCTTAGTTTAATAAAACTATTCTTAATTTAGAGTTAATGTTACTTAGTTAAAAGCTTCTTCATGCACTTAAATGCAACATACTTGATTATTAAACATTGATGTTTTTGAAGCAGCAAGTTTTGAAATGTATATATTGGGAAGTTTTATAATAGATGATACATCGTGCGTGCGTAATATTACATTTGTTATCTTGTTGATAAAAATTGGTTGTTATTGCAGGTTGTGGTGTCCAACAGATTAGTGTCATCTCCATGCTGCATTGTAACAAGCCAGTATGGATGGAGTGCCAATATGGAAAGGATCATGAAGGCTCAAGCCTTGAGGGATTCCAGCACAATGGGTTATATGGCAGCTAAGAAGCACCTTGAGATCAATCCTGATCATCCCATTATTGAAAACCTTAGGCAAAAGGCTGATGTGGACAAGAATGATAAGTCTGTTAAGGTAAGCAAAAAATCTCCAAACAAAAAATATTTATTAAGAATAAAGACCAATATTAAAATTAGTGAGTAATAAAGAGCAAAAGAAGTAATTGAATTTAAGTTCTGGCCAAGTTTGCTCAAAGTCTGATCGAGACACTTTATGCTATTAAACTTCACAGTAATGTTAATATTAAACAATATTTCATTTATATTCTCTTAGTAATTGATGAGCTATCTTCAAGTTTTGAAATTAACATGTCAAATTAATTACCATAACTGAACCATGTATTTATAAATTCTTATCTCCTGCTGTAGGATCTTGTTATGCTGTTGTTCGAAACCTCCCTCTTGTGCTCTGGATTTGCCCTGGAGAACCCCCAGACCCATGCTTCCAGGATCTATAGAATGATCAAGTTGGGTCTAGGTATTGATGAGGAAGAGATGACTGGGGCCAGTGAAGATGTTGTTGTGGAGGAAATGCCAGCAGCTAGTGGTGAAGATGAGGAGGCATCTAGGATGGAAGATGTTGATTAGGCGCTATTTATTAATTTACAAAGGACTCTTTTTTCTAATTTGTATGTGCAGTGTCTGTATATATAGGAAATGTTCATTCCATGTTCTGTGAGTAATTTCATATTTCATACATTGTACATTCATTCCAATAAATTGTTGCTGTATAAATTTTGTCTTATTCTTCACTCTTAAATTTCACCACATAATGTACTCCTACTATTTTAAATTTACTATTTGGAGTAAACTCTTAGTAAATGATGCATTTAAAATAAAATTATTCTGAGTTATTTCTATAGAAGTGACTGAAATATTACTAATAATTATGATTTATTGTGTAGAAAAGTAAAAAAAAAAAATATAAGATGAGAAGTAAAGATAGGAAATTTTAATGTAAATTTCATTGGTAGTTAAATTAGTTCTGCATAACTCCTGTTAGGAAGTGCTGTTTGTTATGGAATTAAATTTTTACATACAATTGGATGTGCACACAAATTTATTGAAATCTGCTATTTGCATAGAATCCATATTTAATACTGAGGAGGTAAAATATAAAAAAACTAATTTTTGTAGAAATTGAATTTAATTATTTATCATATTTACAAATTCAAATGTGATTATCAAACATGTTCAACACATTCAATTTAAATTTCCATCATTATAATGTAGCTTAAAATTTAAGAAAATCTATAAATTTGATGGCTTTGTTTTTCCGGAAATATAACATAAAAATTAAATAAGCCACTAAAGTGATACTACTACTGCATATATTTTGGTGAAATTCTTACAGTGTATGGTTCTGTAGAAATTTGAGCCTGTATACAGTTAAACTAATAATAAATGAAATATACTTTCATTAAAAAATAAACAAGGAAATACTTTCTTTTGAATTTGTACGAAAGTATTTTAATAGATTAATTAAATTTCTCAGAATGAAGGTCACTATCTCTACATAATACATTCTGAGAGTATAAAAGTTTTGTATGTATAACCTGATCAGTGTTGTAGTGAGCATGAATAATTGTTTCAAACCTTAACCTGAAGAATTATTGCTGCTACTTAATTTCAATTAAAGAATGAATCTCTCAGAATTCTGTAAGATGTATGAGGTAGATTTATACATTTGCTTGTGTAAATGTAGTCATATGCTAAAATATATATATGTATAATTTGATGGTTAAATTACTGTACCCATCTCTGAACAGCTTATCAGAGAGTAATTGAAAATTTGACAAATTACTTCAGGTTAATAAATATTTGTGACTTGTTTTTATACTTATATTTTAAGTACTGAAAAAATACAAGCTTATGAATTTAGCTTGTTTCACCTTTTGTAATTCCCGAGGAAGAATAGACTATTTATTTGAAAAATTAAACTTAGAAATTAAGCAGCATATGAAATATATGTTCAATCATACAATAGGATAAATAATTCAATATGACATTCCAAAATATATATTTTTTGATACCTTTATTCTGTCTTTAGGTATCAACATTTAAGTTATATTTATACATAGACATACAACAAAATAAAACCAGTACTAATTTTCAGCCTTCTCTTAATTGAGTTCCTAAGCTTATTAAAACTTTCATTTTCTTACATATAACACACATCCAAAAACTGCATAAAATGAGTTATAACCAAATGCTACCTCAATTTTAGGAATTTAAATCTTCTATTACAGCTATTATGATTGCTCTTTCAAGGCTTTAGTTTGGAGGTCTCATGATATGCATGCTATCATTACAAAGATCTTCTCTATCCTAGAAAAGTAATTGGAATTTTAATGTGGCTAATGGAAATGAAATTATTTTTCAGTCCAATAACTTTTTAACTTCACCGTCTCCAACTATTATCTAAACAGTAATTCAAAGGAAAAATAAGGATCCATTTTATATTTATAGTTTGATGTTAAAAAAATACTTTGTGTAAAGAAAACTACAATTACAATATTTTTTTTAAAAAAACCCCTAAATATATAATACGACTCAATTACATTATTATACTACATAAAACAATAAATATTTTAATTGAATTTTTTTTGAGGTGGAATCCTATTATGTTTTAATCATTATACTTGATTTTATTTCTGCTTGACTATTGGAATTTCTTTTTATTTATTTATTTTGCTCAATAAATTTATGTAGAATGTCTAACGTAAATACACTTCAGTGGATTTTATTTTTCTGAAAGTGGCATATATATATATCCTTTCTCTAATATTTACATTACTACACAAATGAGCATATTGAATGCTTTTGGGTATCTCTGTTAGCTAAATTAGCGCCCTTGTCTTCAGATCAGCAGTCTATGCGTATATGCAGTTTTTATCATTTCCAAAATTTACAGTTGAAAAACAAACTTAATCAAGCTTTTTTGAATATCTTTGTTCTTATCTATATTATTTAGGTATCAACAATTAAATTATATTTATATATAAAATTACAACAAAATAAAACTAGTACCAATTTTTAGCTTACTTTTAATCGAATTCTTTAGTTTAGCAAAACAATTATATATTAATTTCCTATTTATTACATTAAAAAAAATGTTGTAAAACGTGTTATAACAAAATGCTGTGTCAAATTTAGGATCTAAAAGTTTTTTTTTTGAACATGTTAATTCGATTGTATAGTTTTTAGTAGTTACTATTAATGTAATATCTACTTATTTAATTTCACTATGTTACTAACTTTTCGAGGTATTTAAGAATTTTTTTTTTGTTCCTTAAAATATGATAAACTGTTTCCTCAAAGATTTACAATAAATCAACTTACTATGTTAGAAAAGTACATTCATAGATATTGAATTATAATCTAATTCTATTTTGCTGATTTTAATATTTTTTTAGATAATTTGGATTTTCTTCCAATGATTAGAATTCAGTCATTTTCAAAGAACTTACCATAACACACTTTTTAGAAATGTAATATTATCTCTTGATATTTTCTTATTTTTGCTATTAGTGAAATCAATATATTTATATGTTACAGTCAATAAAAGATGCATTTATACTATTTTACTTTGATTTCTTTTGCATTACAATTTTTATTTTATACCCACCATAGTGAATGATAAAATAATTTTTAAATATCTGGTCTAATGTGCATATGTATTATAGCCATCTTTTATTCATTGATATTGTTTGATTAAATTTCATTTTCCCTTTAAATGAATAGATTTCCAGATCTAGTAATGTCCTTGATGTTCTTCAGAATGAAAAATTTGAATATGTTTAATAGTAATTCATTTAAATTGATGTTGAACCTAAATCAAATTATTTGTTTAGATGTCTGGGAAAATATTTTATTATTATAAGAAATAACAAAAGTATTTTTATGTATAACAAATTCCTAAGATCTTATCATTTTGAGTGGTGAGATATTTGCTTTATTAATTTATTGTTTGGTACATATTTTAATATAAATAAAATAAACTTGTAATTTAAAGTATACTTTGCTGATTTTACTTTGTTATTTGACCTTTCTAGCTTATATATGTTTCTTTTATTTTTTTCAAATATTATTAATCATGACATTTAATTTCTAAAAAACTCATTGAACAATATCTTTATATATGATTAGATAAATTTAATGCAATTTTTTTTTCCTTTAAAAAAGACTATTCATTGCAAGTTTAGTAAAGAAAGAAGAAAGTAAACTTCCCTATACCAATTTATTTCTCTTCAAGTTAGGGTTGCAACTGTGAAAAATGACAGCATTATCTTAAATTACTTCATTTTTATGTTCTTTCTCATTTAATATGCAACTGTGCTTATTTTCTTTGCCAAAAATGAAACTGTAAAAGTTTACAGATGATAGCAACAAAATTGCTGAATAGTTGAAATATGTTGCAAGAGAAGAAATGACAGTTAAAATTATGTTGATAAATTCCTTCTAAAAAGCAATTAAATTTATAAATATATCATTTAATCATATAAAAATAATTTTAGAAAAGAATTGAAAGTGTTAAAATTATATATAGTTTTCTCAATACACTTTGCATTTCACAACTACTCTATAAGGAATATTTTGTTATTAATTCTCAAAGATGAAACAATTTTATCCAACCCAAATAGTCAAAAATCTATATTTTGTGGTAGAATTAAAAAGGGATTTCCAGAAACAGTATTTAGTAATTTAAAAGATTAAAGCTATGTTTTAAGTATCCTTTGTCACAAATTAATATTTTTTTCATTTTTTATTTAATTTGTGATGTATTAAATAAAAATAAATTAATAAATTTTTGCTTATAAAGTATTTTTGATTTTCAGGTTTTAAGTTTTGTTTTTAAATCCTAACCTGTTTTATTTAACTGATGGAAAACAATGGAATGTATAATTTTTGAGCAAGTTATTACACACATTAGATGTTTTACAAGCATTATTTCACATATCGTTTTTAATATAATCAGTTAAATTTATATCATAAATCAGTAAGGGAAACTTTAAACTAAATTTTACTTACATTTTGTAAAATATGGTGAAAACACAGATAAAAGAATTTCTAAAACCATAGGTTAACACATTAGTAATAAAAAAAATTAGAAACGTTTTTTTTGTATTTTTAATTTTTTAAAATAAATTTACATTTAAAATAATTAGACATTTGGGTTTTTTAATAAGCAAATATTGAAAAAATGCTTTTAAAAGCATATAGCTCTTTTATGTGAAGGAAATAAATAATTATTGAGAATACTGAATTCATTTGGCATAGCAAATTGAGCAGCAGTTTTGAATATTATATTTCTATGATACAAAATTAGCAAATTTATATTTTAGGTGATAAACCATGCATTAAAAGTGTATTCTATTTTATATTTTTAGTCTAGAAAAAATGTTGGAACTAATATTATTGAATTAACAATTACATATGGTTTCATAAATTTAAGGAATTCTGAGAAAACGTAATAAAAAATTGCTTTTCAGAAATTTAAAATGCAAAACAGTGCATTAAAAATTTTTTATTTAAAGGTTTTATAAATTTAATGAATTTTGAAAAATCTAACAAAAATTGATTTAATAAAAATTTAAAATGAGAAATGACCATAGATTTCATAAATTTTATGAATTCTGGAAAAATAATGAAAATGATTTCAAATATTTAAAATGAGTTTATTAAGAAAAATTTACTTACGAATTTCATAAGTTTAATGATTTTTGAAAAGACAATAAAAACTTACTTTCCAAAAACTTAAAGTAAGAAACACACTAAAATTTTTCATTATAATTAAACAGTTTATACTGTAATAACAAGCTAATAGAAATTCATATATTATAGTGTCAGATTATGCTAAATGTTAAAATAGCACAAAATTATTTAAGTTGATGTCTTAATTGGAGAAAAATTGTCGATTGTGAAAAATTTTGTTTGTTCATATTTGTTGTACATAACCAATTTAAACTATCAGCATTGATATTGCATAACATCAATTACTTGTGGAATAAAAAATAAGTGTGAACGTGTATGAAAATATATTGTCTTATTTTGTTTTTAAAAAATATGCATTTGCAATAATGGTTTTGATAATGCTTTTTTGTAGTAGTAAAGAAATTTCTGCAATTTTTTGTGAGATATATTCCTTTATTATAAACTAGAGCTTTTAGATATTTATTGTAAAATTTCAAATTTTTATGATCTTAATTATTATTATTTATCATCAGGACATAATATAAATTTAATTTAAATTTTTTATCAAGTAAACATAGTCTATAGTAATACCACATGTATTTCTGAAAAGACTAATTAATTGAATTCTAACACATTATGCTATTGGAAATTGGTATTTTAATCCACTCTTGAATAACTAAGGGTATGAAAATTTTTTCCGGTTTTCCTCGTTGTTGTATTGTTTTGTCACTTTTTCTGTGAAAAGTGTTCTTATATATAGTGAGCAGTGTTCCTACAGCTTCTAACTATACCATTATAGAAAAGCTGGAATTGTTGCTCTCATGTGGAATTTTTAGAGTACATATAGAAAATAATGAGTGATTTTTATGTATTTTATTATTCTTATTGTAACTTTTAGATTTAAAAAAAAAAAATAGTTTTCTTTGAAATACTTTTCTGAAACTGTAATTTTTATACTTTGAAAATACAAATGATTTTCAGCAATCCCATTAGGTTGTTGCCCTGTATTTATTATTGGGAGTGTGTATATTATTTTATTAGTTATGTTATAAAAGATTTAATAAATATAAATTTCTACTTACAATCTACTTCTTAAAACGTTTTTAGATATAAAAATATAGGTGATGTGAGCAGAATAAGTTTTTTTGGGTCCTGCCTGTAAAACTTGACATTACTCATAAAAATGCATAGAAATATTTTTTGTAAATTTTAAAAAATTTTTGTTTGTGTGTTACATGTTGAGAAAGCTAATATTCTTTCTAAAGTTGTTATTTTAATTGAAACCAACATGGGGCATAAATGAGGATGATTATCTTAGCAGATTATCTGCATATTTTCTTGTTCTATAATAATATAAGTGTAAATTATATATATATATATACACACATTGCGGCTTGCCTGGTAATGAAAAAGCAGACAATCTCGCGAAAGAGGCTTCTTTTTTAAACCCTCCAGATACTCCTACTGGCCTGAGAAATGTCAAACTCCTTCTAAAACGGGTTATGCATCACCAGCGAAAAATTTATTACAAAGAGAATGCAGTTGATGTTTCTTGGAGGACCCTGCTGACCTCATGTATCCCCAAAGATCTACCTAGATCTATAGGGGTCTCCTACTTCAGGTTACTTACTGGGCATGATTTTCTCCAGAAACATCTATATCACATATGGCTTGTGGATTCACCCGACTGCATTTTATGTAAAGAACATGTTGACATGGATGGCGAGCATCTTTGGAAATGTTCTGCCCTCCAGGAAGCCCGCTCTTCTTCACATTTCAAGACGCTCTCCACTCCTGGAGATATTTCTTTTCTTTATTGGACTGCAAGACTTCTGCTTGAAAGAGCCAACATAAGGACGTAATTAAATATATATATATATATATATATATATATATATATATATATATATATATATATATATATATATATATATATATAGATAGATAGATAGATAGATATAGATATATATAACTGTTGAAATATAGAAATCATAGTGAACATGTATCAAATTACAGGTTTTATTGTTTCTAGACTGTATAAAGATCGTATAAATGCCTACAAGATATAAATAATAGTATAATATCCCTAAGGACTTAAATGCTGTCTAGCCATGATATCATATTTTATGGTGATAAGAATAAAAGAACTGAGCAACAAAATTGTGGATTGTTAGTTTTTTTTTTTAAACTAAAAGTCAATTTAATTTAATAATACTAGATGTAATACATGTAGTGGTAAAAACTGATATACTACCACTTTTTCACCATTAAACTTCATCAGAAAAAACATTTTTGGAAGTTTTGAGTAATATTCCTCTTTAAAGAAAACATTCTACATTTCTTACTCACACTACAGTTTTCTTTGAGCTCTTGGAGAGTAAAGTTATTCATTGCCTATGTTGGTTCTACAGGGTCACTAGATACTACAGGGTCAAATCTCTAAAAACTCATATGATTTGTTTTCAGAAGATGCTTGGCAAATCCTAAATTTCTTAATGCAATATGAGTTGCTTGAAGAGTGTCTTATGATATTTAAGTAATTCTTTGGTAATGTCTTTCTTTGAAATAGTATACATTGTCACATTTTTTGACTAAATTCAGGAATTCATATTTACAATTTTAAAAAAGTGATTTTTTTCCTATGTCCCTTTATTAAAGGTATTTTATCCAAAAGTATTATATTTAATAATTCTTTATATTTTTCGGATTCTTAATTTGAATTGTTTTGCTCATTTCAAATGTACTCACAGCTTTAGTTTTTTAATGTATAATTTTTGTTAATTTGATATACTCTTACGTACATTATGTCCACAAAAACTGTCCTGTGCTTAGATTTTGAACATTAATATATTGTTATAAATTTTTTTTTTTTTATCTAGATGCAATAATTATGATTAAAAGTATTTTTTATGTATATTTAAAAGAAACAATTTAAAATGTTTTAAAAATAATTTATTTAAGTATGGATTAAAGCAGTTAATGTATACTATTTAGCTAAGTCAAAATATTATTCACTCTGAATTTAACAAAAATTTTTCACCATTATCGTTTAAAATATGCCCATCATAGAATAAAGATTTGTAATCTTTTCTCATGTCTCATTTTTTAAAATTATTTTTTATTTTATATTTTTTAATAGACTTTTTTTTATGTAATATATAACTTGTTGGCATTAGCAGATAGTATAATATTTATTTAACATATGTGTATTTGTTGCATTACATTTTTTTAGAATTATCATTTGGAAAAACACACACAGTGTGTTTTTATGAAACAGCTTTTGAAGTACCTAAAAAGTTTTCTTTTATATAAATTAAGAATAAAGTTATTGTTATTTGTTTTCTACTATTTATTTTTAATGTGGGGGAATTCTATCTTCGAAGAACACACATACTTTATAGATATTGGGATGCTTTTCCACTTTGTATGTGAAGGAATTTGGAAAATTTTCAAGCACTTACTCTGACAAATTTTTGTCATGCATAATGAAGAAAACAGTTTCCTTTAATTACCTTTGTCTTTACATATAAATAATATAAAACTCAAAAATATCTTTGTACAGCATTTATTATGAACATGGCATATGTTATTTAAAGAAGTTATATATATATATATATATATATATATATATATATATATATATATATATATATATATATATATATATATATATATATATATATATATATATATATATATATATGCTGCTTTATTAATAACTGAAATGAAACAACTTTTTGAATTCTTAAAGATAATTTTTGTACACAAGTTAGGTTTTTCAATTAACTTGTATGTAAATCAAGATTTTAAGAAGAAAAAGCTAAATATGGTCATAAAATCTGAATAAGAAGAGAGAGAGAGAGAGAGAAACAGAATAATCTATCATTTAAAGAAAAAAGAAGATTACTTTAATTCTCTTATCTTAATTCTTACTTTACTTTATATTAATTCTCTTGTTTTCATGTTAAAATTTGATATTTTTTATTAATTCCCACCATTTGAAAATTTTGAGGTATGGGAAAATATCTACTTTTATTGTAGAAATATGATCTCTGGCTCATAAATGAATAATTTTAAAATGTTATTTATTTAAAAAAATTTATATATATATATATATATATATATATATATAAATCAATTTGCATATTTTAATTTGATTAGTAGTTCAGGTCATTCTTGTTTGTAGCTTTTATATTTTTTATTGAAAATTCTCATCATATTCAATTTATAGCAAATATTTCCTCCCTGAGTTTAAGTAGAGATTTAAATAAAAAAAAATTATTTTGTTTATTTTTCAAAATTTTAATACATTTCTTAGTTGCAAAATTTTGTAGAATTTACAATATTATTAATGCTCCATATTATTAGAACTACAATCTGATCCTCCAAAAAATAATATTAATAATTTAATTAGGCATTAAAATGTCTCAAAATTCTTAGATTATTCTCAGAATCAGTCTTAGAAAATGCTTAATTATATCATACTATGGTTATTAAACTCAAGACAATCCTACATCGTTGCAAATTCACTGTTTTTGTTATTTGTTTAAAAATGTGAAATTAATTTCTCAGATCTTGCCAATAACTTTTACTTTAGGTCGATACTGGATCTTTTTTCATTCTTCACTTAAAAATTACAAATATTCAGTTTGATTCCCCAGAGTTGAGCATTTTTATGTAATTATTTTTTTAGAAATAACATTTCTTTTTGTTTTATCAAATACATTTTCTGATATTTTAATTTTCTATAAATTGGGGGGAAGGCAGTAGAGGTGTTTTAAGATATTTTACATCTTCAAGCAGTTTTAATTAAACAGCAAAATATATTTCAAACTAGCAAAATATAACAAATGTATTTATCACATACTGATGCTTATGAGTAACTTAAAAATGGGCATATGATTGTTTTAAAATAATTAAAAAATTGGCATGAAATTTTTTTAAATTTATTGCATTATTGTTTTGATAGTGTTTTTAAGAAATGCAATTATACATAATTTGTTATAGAATATCAGGTAATTTTTATATTTGATGGCTGGTTCTTTCAATTAAATTTTTTTCCCTGTTTGTTGTCTACAATTAAAGTATTTGCATGTTTGAAAATATATGATTATGAAAATCTTCTTTTGCTATTAATATTTTCTTTAACCTTTTCATTTTTGTAAATATTGTATAGAAAACTAAATGTGCTCAGTATTCACATGAAAGTCATATATTTATTAATAAAATATGTTTCTGTCATTGAAAAGTATATTAAAACCTTGTCTTTGAAAAATATTTATTGTCTTTGAAATATATTGAGAGTAGGAAATTAAATTATAAAAAAATGTATGTGGGCTATTGTAATTTACAAAGTTTGCATAAATTAAATCATCCAGCAAAAAATTCCATTGCCTCTGTACTGATGCAAACACCTGCAAAAGTTTTTTCCGTTTTCACTACTGTGACAAGTTGCATGCACACTACAACTGGTATTCTCTTTACAGTCAGCAATAATCATGGATTCCGTGTCATCAAAAGAGAGCCTTTCTTTATCTGTCCTTTCAGAGAATAAATTTGTAATGTCTCTCACTGTTTTTGGCTCGCGATTCAAAGAGTTTGCTTTTTGTATGAGGGTATTTATTTCTAAATTATCATCATCTTCATCTGAGGAATAGGATTTTTTCTTATGTCTAGGTTTAAAAGTTTCATCTTTATTTGCTCGAATTCCAATGTGCTTGGTTTTCGGTGGAGATTTATCAGCTTCGTTATCCATATAGTCGTATGAATTGTCATCATATTGATTATATTCTGGCATATCATATTGGGATTTTTCTGAAAGAAATGTATTGTCATGTCTTTTCTGACTGTATTTGTTGTTTAGCTGATGGTATGATTTGGCAGAAAACTCACTTGGCGATCGCATTTCTTTCGATTGACGAATAAATTTTTGATTATCGAACTGCTCCGTTTCGTCATCATTGCCGTAGAAAAGGTCGTCATTTAATGGCAGAGCTGTAGAATACTGTCGAAATAAATGTTGATCATCATCTTGAGTTTGATAATCACCTAACTGTTCACTATTTCTTCTATAATATGATTTTCTTTTGCGACTAGTTTCATAGTCCTCTGGTACTGATGGAAGTTTGAATTTTTTATGGATGTGTTCTTCTTCTAAAAAGCCTTCGTTCTCATCGTAACTCCGTTTTCTGCGACGCTTTTCGGCATTGTAATTTAATGATGTGAAATCTGAAGTTTGATGCTTTTCATTTTGTTCTAAAATAAAAAATAAAGAAAATATCGAAAAGTATTTCATGAATACGAGGTAATTCCTTTAATTATTTTAAATAGTAAGATATAAAATATTGTTTTTATATGTGAAAGATAAAGTAAATAATAATTCTGGTTGTCGGAAATTATTCTGAAAAAATTTAATAACTCTGAAATTAAAATGAAAAATGATAAATAAAAATCAAATAATTTTGATGAAAAAAAATGATTAAATAGCTTTTTTGTTGATCAAAAGTTGGCGCCTCCTGATTTCAGATATCAAATGTTTTTAATCAGTAGGCGTATAAAAGAAAGCTGAATTCGAAAATTGAAGCAAAAATCTATGAACAGAAATTTTATTTTTAATTGATAAATCTTATTGATTAGACTTTTATGAAATTAAATAAAAATGACATCATGCAGTCTACACTAAAAGCACAGCACTAGATGCATGATATGTGAAATGGTTAAGAACCCATATTCTATTTTATTAATAAAACCGATGAAAAATTTAAACTTTTACATTTCTAAATACTATGCACAAATGGAAATTCTGATATTGTTGCCTTGATATTTGAATAGAAGTGCCAATCCATGTTGTTGCTATATGGTATTTTTTAGCATTTACTGCGGATTGCTTTAAAAGAGGGGTTTTCTCATTACGAATTGTATTCACTTGTTGTACGGGAGGAACCCCGGAAAACTCTCAAGCACTTATCTCAGCAAACGTTCAGGCAGAAATTAGAAGTGCAACCTCCATCTGCTTTTGTTCAACAATAACCTGAATCAAGTCTGGGATTTATGATTCCGCGATCCTACCTTGTGAATGGTGTATTATTTCGTCTCATTTTTGTGCTGTTAAATGCTATTAAACATTGAACATTTATAGGCTGCCTTATAATTTTTTAATATTTTTTAATTTGTAAATCCTTTTTAGTCAATGAGAATTACAGCGCCATCTTTTAGGTATAAATTAAATTATTCTAACACTGATCATGGTATTGCTGCTCAGAATCAGGTTACATTCAGGTCCATGCATACGTTGTGCACAAACTGCTCCTTTTTTAAAATATTTATTTTAGAATTATTAATATAACTCAAGACGCTTTTTTTATTATGAAAATAAATTTTTATAACATTCTTTTATTTGTGAAAATATTATTTTTATAAAAATATTTTTATTTTGTTATTGAAAATAATAATATGCAGAAATAAAAAAATATATTTAAATTTAAATTTACTAGTATCATTATAAAAAAAAATTAAGAGGTTTTATCAAATATTTTTAAAATAAATATTATATGACTAAAGAAAGTATTTATGGAATAGTGCCTATCGATGCTTAACTATTTATGAAATAGGAGAAAAAGAGGATTAGTTAGATGTGCTGTTTCTAACAATGATTCTTAAATGGAACAAATTTTCATTTCTTTTCAGTAGCTTATCATTCTTAAAATAAATTCTTATCTGGTGCGGCAGACAGGAAAAGGAAATGGAACTTTCAGGGAATGGTCAAAGTTAGAAATCATACTACCGAGAAAATAATAAAATTCTTTAAAAAGATTTTAGATTCCAGAGTCGAATATTTTGAGCAATTTGAATATTTCAAAGTGTTAACCTGCAAAATTGTACTTTAAAATATTTAATCACAACTGAAAATTTACAATCATTTGAACTAACTTTTACCTGTGAAATAATTTTAATATTTTATAAATGCAAATAGATTTCTTTTCATAAATGTAAAATTAACATTACGTTTTCACATAATTTAAAGTGATTTCAGTTAAGGGGGGAATGTTAATAAATAATATTTATATACATACACATCTCATCTAATAAATTTTCCAGACTAGGAATCTGTCGAATTTCGTCAGTATATAATCAGTGTTATTAATTTTTTTCGAAACATCTTTAAAATTATCTCGATTTCTATAAATCTGATAAACGAAAATAATTTAGATATGAAGCATCTTATTGCACTACATATTTTTCCTTAAAGCTAGCCCAGAGTTGGGCTCTACCAGTTAGGTGATAGCTGCCGGGTGGGTGCTTTGGTAATTTTAGAAGCAGAAACCAACCAGAAGACCCCAAAGGTATCATTTCACTTGGAGGATATTGCGTCTAGGACCTATTTAACGTGCCCCAGCCGCACACGAAAGCTCTTTGGTTGAGTCGCGATTCGAACTCTTTACCAAAGACGTTCTACCAGACCATCGTGAACATTCATAAAGCACCTTGAATAGTATTATTGGCTGAAGGGTGAAATCAGCGAAATGTATATATCTAGAATTATTGTATTTAAGTTTCACTTTAAATTTCTTGTATGCGCATTCATAATATTTACGAAAGTATTTTTGTAAGTATTATAAATGTCAAGTTTTTTTTTTTACATTTTTCTGTAGGATTTTTTTAAAATTTTTACTCAACAAATTTTATACTTGAATGTATTTTCTTGTGTTTCATTCTAACGCGTATTTAAAGTTATTTAGAACCTCTTAAGAAACTCTGGTTAATTCGTTATGCATTCCTTTCGTCTAGTTAAAGAACTTAATTGTTTTTAATCTTCAGTGAGTCGATAAAACTGAGTACCAAGCATGTTTGGGAATTAAACATTGGGAGTGTCGCTTGGGAAAATTAAACATTGGGAATGTTAGGCTGACCACCTAACCGCGATATATGGTCAGCACCTCAGGGGCCCCAGTCACGAAAACGGATATGAGCACTCTAAGCCTTGGCCCACTTATGAGTTGTCATGCCACTGGTTTAGTTTAAAATTGTGAATGTGTCAAACAAATAAATTATATATATATATATATATATATATTGTTACAAATTTATAAATAATTATTGTATATGTCTTAAAAATTTCAGACAGATCGGAAATGCTCACATTTTGGGCAAAAATTGCGGTATTTACACGTGTTATACGTTAAAAGCGGGTTTCTAATGATTTGGTGACTTGGCGATGGTTTGGCGAGAACACTTGACGACATTTTTGGCGACTTGGCGAGAAATAGATACTTCTGGAAACATCCATCACCTAAGCTCTAGGACCAATATTTAGCGAGATAGCCTAGAAGCTTCCAGAACCTTGGCGTAATTAGTAGATTTCTCCGCCAAGTCAGGTATAAATACCTCAGCCCAACATAGTTAGGCAGGTTTGGTACACACAGTCAGTTTTGTGAAGACGATTAGTCGTGACTGCTAGTTTAGAGAAGCTGTTCTCTGCCTGAGGTATTTGAGACCTGTGATTGGAAGCTGTTACTTATCGTATCTGTATAATTGTGATTATTACAGCTGGTATTTCTAGTGAAATTTTTACGAATAAAAGTCTTGTGTTCTTCGAGTAGTTGCTTTCTTCAACTCTCAATCCACACGAACCCCGAAACTCGGTACAATATATATGCATGCCGACCGATGGCTGAGTGGCTAGCGTTCCTGACTCCTGATCAGTGGATACCGGGATCAAATGTCGGTTCAGGTATGGATGTTACTTTCTTTCTGTGTTTCTCTGTCCCTTTTTCTGTGATGGTGTATGAATGCGGCCCACCCTTTGTGGTGGTATGGCGCGGGCAACGCAACTCGCCTCCGTGATTTGATTCACAGTTGCCCGCTTAGTAACGACAAATAAATAGCAGTTCCTGACCTTGTTGTGGCATAGGGTTCGTCACCCAAGTGCCCGCCATAAGAAAATATATATAATTTGCATTTGAAAATTGTTTTTTCAATGTTAATTCCATGACAAAGAATTAAGATTAATTCTTATTAGCTAAATATATAAAAAATATAATCACATATTAAATATAAAACATTTTTTAAAGATAAACGAAGAGTTACTTTTTTAGTTATAAAAATATTCTCGCTTTAAAAAACAATATTTCCTTTAATAAATTTTAAAATGTTAACTACTTTTTTAAACTTGTGCCCTTTATTTAAAATTGAGAGTTAAAAGTATAATTCATTTCTCTCTATAAGGACTATGAATATTATAAAAATAAATATTATACCAAACAATACAAATACAATGTCAGTAATATTTTTTAAATAACTGTCTGTGATAAAACTGATATGTGAATTAACACTATTTATTATTTTGACATCTCAACTTGGTTTCGATGAGATAAGATTGTTGGCCAATGAGTGCTTATGTTATTTATTATTTTTATTTTGTAAGCATTTGTATTCACAAATGTATGCGATTTTCAAGAAATTTCACTGCCGCGAAAGAAATGAATTGAAAATATTTCGATCATTTAATTTATTTACATAATTAAGTACCTACATAATGTTTTTATTCATAAATTTTTATCTCAAATACGATTTGAAACGATTAAAGTAAACGTGCCCATTAAATTGAAGCAGTGTCAATAAAGTTGAATTATATGCAGGAACAGAGGATCTGTAAGTCTGTAGCATATTTCAATATAAATGGACGGCACAGGTGCTGTATAATCCATGATACCAAATTCTGAGAGTGGCGATTTTTTGGCGTATTTTCCTATGTACCTGACAACCTTGTTTTTTTATGTCATACATATGGAGAACTATAAGAATTATGCAGAAAATTTAATTTTGGTAACCCTAGTATTTACGTCATCGCGCTCGTCACGAAATATCATTTTGGCAACATTTCTTCATCGCCAAAAAAATTTGGAATTATGGATTATACGGCACCTGTACCAAATGGATTTATGAGACTTGTGCGTATTTCATACTGTGAACTATTAAACTAGTTCACGAGACTCGAAGTTTGATAACCTATTCGAATAAACTAACGAAAAAAAAAAAAAAAACAGTTGCATAAAAATTAAAGCATGGATCAATTAATTATATTTTACATCAACAATAGCAGATGTCTCTTATTAAAAGAGCAAAATTGATTGTCAGGTTGACATCTGAGCAGAACAAGGTGTTCTGAAAAATGTACATCGATCATGCACTTAAAAGAGGATTTTCTTCTATTATGAATATGTTTTATTTTTTACAAGAATGTTTTACAAGAATCCATAAAAAATACTTTTGAGTAGTGGTGTCATCTGTTCGCACCCCAACACTTACTATTCTCAGTAAGTCGGAATAAGACAAAAAATCTCGTCTGTTGAACCTCTTCTTGTTTTGGATTCTTTGTTAGTTCATGGTTTCAAAGATCTAGTTTAGTCTGTTGGTTAACCAACAACTTAATTTTTTTTTATCAAACCTTATTTATGCATAGATTATTAAAATTTATCGTTATTGATAATTAGATTAATAAAAAATTTACCTATTTTCCGAAATAAGAAATTTCTTTTGGCGAGGAAGATATTTTTGTTGGAGTAGACGGAGCATGTCAGAATTTTGTCTACCGCCGTCTTCAACTCTTTGACTATGACTGAGCTTCTGTCTGAATTGGTCTTCATGTTGCTTGGCAGGCCGAATGTGGTCTGGAGTTCAGAATTGCTAAGAGACCATTCTATTGCCACAGAATCAACAGGTAGCTCCATAAATGCTCTGGCATAAATAATGAGTTCTTCGCCAGGGTATAGAGTACCCATATCTGTGAATTTATTACAAAGTTTCGCATCAATAGTTTGGAAAATGTACACTATTGAATTAATTTACAGTAAGTGTAAAAAGTTTTCGTACAATACGACAGTTGATTTAAAAGAGATCCATTCATAAAATTTATAAATATAAGTTCCATTTTAATTAATTATAACTATATAATAGAACATATTTTCACTAGATTCATGTGAAAGTTACACAAAAATAATTTTATACATGAATAAATATTCACAAAACTGAAACAATTTAACATCGTGTGGTGTAAAAAGTATTCGTACATCAAGCATATATTGGCCAATACAATCATAATATTTCAGCTGATAACTTGTAGGATATCATTTCGCTTGAATAATTGCCTTGAGTCTCTTTGGCTTCGATTCCACCAATTTTGCTGTTATTGAGCTAAATATGGCAACCCATTCTTAATTAAGAGTCGCTTCCAAATAATTTTTATTAGAAATATGTCTGGATCTAATATTTTTATCAAAAACGTCCCATAAATTCTCGATGGCGTTGAGGTCCGGCGATTGAGGAGTAAATTTCATGAACTTTCGTATATTATATAGTATCCAGAGCCTTGTGTTTAAAGCTGTGTGCTTGGGGTCGTTATCATGCATAAAAACGTAATAACCATTCATGCCCATTTTTGTTGCACTAGGTCCTAAATAATTGTTTAAAATGTCAATATAAAGTCGATGATTCATAGTGCCTTTAAGAAAGATTAATTTGCCCACCCCAAAAGCACTCATATACCCCCACACAAACAGTCTTCCATTCCCATGTTTCACTGTTGGCACTAAAATCTTAGGATGCATTTCTTTATTGCGCTTTCTCCATACCATTCATCATCCATCCGATCCAAATATGTTGCATTTACTTTCGCTGTAGAGATAATCTTTTTCAAGAAATCTGGACTTTCATTAACGTATTGGTTTGGCGAAAGACAATCGCATTTTCCAATTCTTCTCACTAACAAAGAATTTTCGTCTCGCAACACGGCCATGGAAACTTTCATTTCTTCATGCATTTCGAACAGTAATTACGGAGACTGCTGTTACCATGTTCTTCAGTTCTGCAGGAGAACTTATTTTGGGATCTTTCTTTAATGAATGTACCAGAAACCGTCTGTCAGATGACGTTAATAGACATGGTCTCCCAGTACGAGAACTGTTTTGAACCGTTCCAGTGGCAACAAACTTTTTATGATGGAGTGTACAATTGAATAGGGTCTACAAACCAGATCGGAAATTTTGTTGTACGATTTACCATTTTTAAGTAGCTTTAAAATCAATTCTCTTTCGGAAACACTTCTCTTTACTTTTGCGACCAATTACAGAATTTCTAGTTTCTCACTACATTAAAATTTCCACAGAAGAATCTTTTAAGTACTTTTTACACTCACTGTATATATACTTTTATTGTTGCTATAAAATAAGTATATTTACCTATATTGATGGGCTCGATGCTGAATTTTAAGAACAGCCTGTTTCCGGTCTTTTTTAGTCTTGTCTTCTGATCCACGTTGTCTACCATTGCAACAAAGTAATTATCACTGTAATCAGTTTCCATTATTGGAGACACCCTCAATTCGTTATTATTACCACCAATATTTATATTCCAGGGAGATTTATCTGGAAAAAAGCAAATGAAATTGAGAATATTTCTTAACAAAATAAATATAAAAAAATACTCTTACTTCTTTTAAGCAGTTTTCAAATATGCCTGTTTAAAGTTATTATATAAATGTTTTTCATACACAGTAACTTTAAACTAGTAACTTATAAACCAGCAACTTTTTCGAATTTTGTTTCGATTAATGTGAAAAAGTTACGAAATCTTATCAGTAAAGGAGAAAGTGTTTAATAAATAATTAACAGTTTATTAAATTCATTTTAAAAATACAAAAAATTAATTACATTAAAATGAAAACATCGAAGAAACAAATCCTAAACTAAGTAATTGTAAAATGACAAATTTGATGCAAGATGATCTATGCCGACCGATGGTTAGCATTCCTGACTCCTGAGCTGTGGGTCCCTGGTTCGGGCATGGATGTAACTTCCTTTTTCTGTTCTCTCTGTGTTTCTCTGTCCTTTCTTCTGTGTTGATGTATGAATGTGGCCCAATCTATAAGCGGGTTTGTGGTGGTATGGCGCGGGCAACGCTACTCGCCTCCGTGACTTGGTTCACAGGTGCCCGCTGGGTAACGACTAATGAGTAGCAATTTCTGGCCTTGCTATGGCATAAGGTTCATCACCCAAGTGCCCGCCGTTGGAAAAAAATATTAATATTATCTTTAGTATACTCTCTTACATTTATAATCTCTTTCTTATATAACACTTATATATGCATTGTTATTACAGAGCAATGCTTTCAAATCTTCATCGTGCTTTAGTTATAACACAGGATTAATTATGCATAAAATTTAAGTTTCAATCGAAATGTCTCATTATATATATACATTTTTAAACTGAAATAGCAAATCAATTAAAACATTCATTAATAGATACTAGGAAAAAATAAAAAAATATTAGTGTTCTCAGGTTTAATAATTTTTTTCATATAGAAAAATAATTAGAACTTCATTATACTTTGACGTTACCTTTGGTTAATTCTACTTTAACTGCTGGAACGTTGCCACGTCTCTTGAAGAAGCGGAACCATTGTATTTGATGTTGAATATTTTCATCACTTTTTGGCATTTTTACACCAAGCGTTAAAGTGGTGCCTAGTTGGCGAACATTAACGCATGTATGGGTGGCATCATCATATTTGTCACATGGGTAGAGTGGCGATAATCCAGAAATTTTATTTCTGAAATAAGACCAAATTAGAAAAAAATGCAAGAAATTAAAAATAATTTTATGATGATTTTAAAATTACAGATTATAGTTTTAAACTAACGGTTCTAATTTTCTAGTGGAAAATGCGCATTGAAAAATGGCGATTTGAAAAAAAATGATTTTAATTTCTAATGATATTAATTATTTACTTAGTTTTCTTCTAAATGCTGTATCAAAAATGTTTGCACGAAATTAGGTTTCTCTTACAAATCAGATAAAAGAAATTAAATAAGCGGCAGAGCGTTAGAAAATGTTCTTTATTTGCGACGCTATTAAATGTTGAAGTCAAAACCTCCTTTCATTCGTGTTCCAATGCATTTCCGATTGGCGATAAATTGAGAAAACCGAAAACACTTTCGCTGCAGTGGAAAAATTAAAAATTGGAAAAAGAAGAAGAAGGAAAAAAAGCAGTAAATATCAACATTAATAAAAGTAATTATAATATTTTTATGAAAACTTCTCACTTTGGCCTAGAAGTGAGACACCATTTTTCAGAACATAAAGGCTCCGGACATAAATAAACAACGGGAGTTGAATGTTGCGCTTCTGCTTTCTGTATGTACGTCTGTAGGGTGCATGCATGAAAGTTTTCCGGGTTTTCTCTCTTGTAACATATGAATATAACTTACTATCTTGTGTGAAAGTCCTACTGATACCAATTTCTGCGGGAGGTATTTAAGCGACTTTCAACAGTCTTAAGCTATTAGGCTGTCCACTACGCGGCGTAAAAGAAAATTTAACTTTTAACATATAAAGTGAAAGATTCCATGCCGTACATTTTTTTTTTGTATCCTCAATGGTTATAGATAGATGACAGTTTTAGATGGGAAGAAAGGACTGCATCCATCCGTTTTTGAAGTGTGCAAAGTTCCGGAACAGTGTGTCTCCGATCATAAGCAACTTTTAACCATCGTTTAAATCAATTACTAACACTACAATCAAAATATCGAAATGAAACATTGGTTTTTATTTGCTGTTAATCAGAGTCCATTATTTCCTGATATGTTTTATTCCCTAAATTAGTTTTTAAATTAACCCCCACAAAATTTCAGCCGACATGTAGAATAAAGTTTTTATTTAACAATTGAAAACTTTGAGAGGTTGGTTGGTTGATTGGTTTGTCGCTCAACGGTCATTTTTTTGCACACAAGGGCTAATTAGACAAGGACTTACGGCTTAAAGTGGATTCCGAACCACTACAAACATCCATGCCCAAGGTGGGATTCGAACCCACGAACTGTTGAACTGAAGAAAACTTTGAGAGAAAAATCTCTCTGTACTTTCTTATTGTTCGATTGGAATTTTAAGCTGAAAATCTTTAAAAACAAATTTGACATATGCTTAAAAATAAAATATTTAGTACTCTATTTAGATTTAAAAGTTTAATTTAATTTTCCTCTTTTTCTATTTTAAATTAATATAGAATTTAAATTTGTCGTTTATTTACTCTCGGTAAAGGTGTTAATATTTACAATTGGTTGTGCTAAATAATTCAAGAAAGCGATCGCCAAAGTGGTGGTGTAAGAGAAAATTTCGCTGGTTCTCAGAAAAATGTAAAATCTCATCTCATTGTTTTAAGATGCATTGAAAAGTAATTAAATTCATAATAATACGTGAGACATTATAAAAAAAGTGCTATTTCATAGAATAACGCCACTGTAAATAAGTTGTACTTCTGCAGCAGTATTGTTTTAGCTAGATGTTTTGTCTCGGCTCGTTTCACATTCTTCTAATGTTTCATTTTCTTGTATGTCGCATATGTATATCGGTTCAAATATTTAAATGTGGGCTTACCTATTTAAGCCCACCTTTAAATACTTCTATACGACGTATTAAGTTCAATATAAAATATATTCAATATTTTAGTTGGGTTACGAGGGTTGCTATTTATATTTCTGGCCTAATAATGAAAAAACAAATATGTAGGATCGAAATTGGTTTTATTGTTTTTCAAAATATTCTCCATGATGATCAATACACTTTTGCATGCGTTTGAACCTTCAAAGCACTTTTTCCAGTTCGATTGAGGTTAACTCCAAAACATGGGTTTTGAATGCATCAACCGCTTCTTCGGGGGTCGAAAATTGTTGTCCACGTAATTTATTTTTGATGTGTGGGAATAAGAAGAAGTCATTGGGTGCCAAATCAGGACTGTACGGCGGATGACCCATCAGTTCGATCTTTCGCTCCGTCAGAAATGCCTTTGTTTGAGTCGATGTGTGAGAGCTCGCATTGTCATGATGAAGAATGATTCGCCTGTTCTTCTGCTTTTTTCGAATTTCTCCGATGACTTCTGGCAAACAAATGGTCGTGTACCATTCAGAATTGACCGTCCTGCGTTGCTCTAACGCCACTGTTGCCACATGACCGCTAATGCCGAAGAAACAGGCAATCATTTGTTTCGATGTGCTTCTTCCTCGAACAACTTTTGTTGGTTTTGCCTCGTCTTGGAAGACCCATACAGTTGATTGCTGTTTTGTTTCCGGCTCATATGCATAGATCCATGATTCGTCACCTGTGTAGGTGTTATACACAGCCTTTGATGTACCTTGAATGTATTTTTCCAACATTTCCTTGCACCAATCGACACGAGCCTTTTTTTGAGCGTTTGTCAGATTATGCGGGATCCAACGCGAACAAATTTTTTTTACGCTCAAATGTTCATGCAATATTTTATTGATGCTAGTCATACTAATGTCCAAAGACGCCTCCATCTCACGGTATGTCACATGACGATCTTGCTTTATCAGTTCACGCACAGCATTGATCTTTTCTGGCACAACAACGGATTTTGGACGACCTGCACGGGATTCGTCCTGGATCGAACATCGACCACGATTAAATTCGTTATACCAATTTTTTACAGTGCTGTAGGATGGCGCTTTATCGCTGTATAAAGAATTAAGTTCATCGAAGCACTCTTGTCTTGACAATCCACGTCGAAAGTTACGAAAAATAATGGCACGAAAATATTCACGATTCAATTCCATTTTTTGACAGAGAAGAACTTTTCAATTTACTGTCAACAACACAAATAAAGCTATAATGGTAAATCGTCTGCTGAATTTATGTTTAAAAATATCAAACTTTCGATTAAAATCATCTTCGGTCGCCTAGCAACACTTACTGTTGCCAAGGCCAGAAATATAAATAGCAACCCTCGTATTAAGGAAGTTTTTGCGTATTTTTATTTTAATTTTTTTAAAATTGGTATTTTTTTAAGACTTGTATGATCTTAAATTTATAGCATATTTATAGACTTGTATGATCTTAAATTTAAGCATATTTTCTTTTATTTGATATTTATTGGAAAAATAATTATAATTTTTATTGACATTTTATGAAATTTATTGGGATTTTATTTCAAGTAAGCAGAAATATCCATCGCTCTAAGAATGTATAATGCTAAATGATATTCTTTGGCCACTTTTTTAATTGTTTTGTTATCTCAGTTTTTTGTTTATTTTATCATGATTTATTAAGATTTCATAATTTGATTGCAATTAATAGTTTCATTTTGTTAATTAAATACATTTTTAAGTTGTTAGATCAAATTTTTTTTATAAATATATTTAATACCTAAAAATTCTTTTTATGGTCCTAAAAATTATTAGTAATCCGCGGGATTGATTTATAAATTTACTGGTGCATGAAGTTAAAAAGTTTGGCGCGTTGGTTGGCTTAAGACAATTCTTTACAATAAGAAATTATTACTTTATTAACATTAAATGTTTTTATTTACAAACACAGTTTCGTTGAAGTTTGTTAAATGTAAATAATTTCAATTAACTAAACTCAGTAGCACCACAGCCCATATAAGGGATAAGGCTTACAGTGCCCATACTTGTTTCATGACCGAGATTTTGGGGAAGGAAGCATCTGTTCCGGTTAGGTGCATACATAATGCTAATGAAAGAAAAATGTTAATAGGAAGAGCTATATATATATATATACAGTTACACAAATTTATAAATAATAATTGTATTTGTCTTAAAATATCTGAGACAGATCGGAAATCCTCACATTTTGGGCAAAAATTGCGGTGTTTAAACGTGTTGCACGTTAAAAGCGGGTTTTCAAATAATTTGGTGACTTGGCGATGTTTTGGCGTGAAAATTTGGCGACAATTGGCGAGTTCTTCGCGACTTGGCTAGAAATAGATACTTATGGAAACTTCCATCACCTAAGCTCTAGGACCAATATTTAGTGAGATAGCCTAGGAGCTTCCAGAACTTTGGCGAAACTGGTAGATTTCTCCGACAAGTAATGTATAAATACCACAACCCGACATAGAAACAAGCAGTTTTGTGAAGACAGTCAGTGAGTGAAGACGATTAGTCGTTTAGAGAAGCTGTTCTCTGTCTGAGGTATTTGAGACCTGTGGTTGGAAGCTGTTTCTTATTGTATATGACGAATTGTAGCTGTATAATTGTGATTGTTACAGCAGGAATTTCTTATATTTAGTGGAATTTGTCTTGTGTTCATTAAGTGGAATAAAAGTCTTGTGTTCATTAAGTGGTGGCTTTATACAACTCTCAATCGACGCGAACCCCGAAGCTCGGTACAATCTATCTATATCTATATTTATCTATCTATCCATCTATATATATAAATATATATATATATATATATATATATATATATTTATATATATATATATATATATATATATATATATATATATATATATATATATATATATATATATATATATATATATATATATATATATATATATATATATATACCCATAATGCTATAACACGAAACCTCTAGTGTTTAGCTCCCGAGCTTGCTTGGTATTCAGTTTATCGATCCACTGAAGGGATGAAAGGCTGAATTGACCTTGCCCAGCCCGAAGATCGAACCTCGAACCTGTGGCTAGATAGCGGGAAGCGTTATCACAACACCACCAAGCGTCAATAATTTCAATTACCTTTTAAAAAATTATTGCTATTTTCTTAAAATAGGATTGCTTTTCCACTGTAAAATTAGGCATTCATCACTTAGATGCACTTAATTTTCAAAAATCGAAAAAGTACTTTGGATATTCTTGTTAACTTACTCAGCATTCTGATTTTCATATGAATCGCTGTCCCGTTTTAATTTGTAATTTTCTCTGTCTAAATTTTCTTCTTTTGTTTCGGCTTCAATTGCATTTTCTTCCTCAGCGTTTTCTTCGCCTGGCTGTGTCGGTATTTGCTTCAAGAACTGATCGAAAGTGTCCTTGAGATCGCGGTAGAAAGTGTCCATGTCGTCCGGGAACACCTGGTCATCGGTCGTCACAGGAACGTTGATGCATTGCGTTATCAACACAAGGCAGTAGTACAAAGTAAGAATCCACATCTAAAAGACATTTATATTTACATCCTTGTGGATTCATCTAATTAGTAGTTGCATCATATAAATATTTTAGCATAGAAATCTTTTACTATATAGTGGTTTAAACCATATTCTTACGAGTCGTATTTTGATGTGATCTTACAATTTTACTTTGATCATATAAATAATGCTATTTTACATTAGAGATTGATTGTTGAAATAGTAGCAATAATAGGTGGAAATAATATTTTTGACATTCGCAGATAACCTCTCAAACATGTTAAAAGTACATCATTACAGAAAAAGTTATCGAACACTGAAGTTAAGCGCATTTTCATAATGATTTTAAAATAT
The DNA here is from genome assembly GCA_030067965.1 of Latrodectus elegans. Lineage (NCBI taxonomy): Eukaryota > Metazoa > Arthropoda > Arachnida > Araneae > Theridiidae > Latrodectus > Latrodectus elegans. The sequence continues at coordinate 14,558,195 of CM057812.1, forward strand.
TCTTAAGGGCCGTGGTACCCTAGTGGTTCAGGCATCCGCACTTCCGTCCGGAAGTGCTGGGTTCGATTCCCAATGCCGTCAAAGGCCCACCGAGTACATGCGATATAAGTGCTCATTAAATATGTGGAATTAAAAGTTTTGTGGTTGGTTGCTGAGCAGTTGCCATGGGTGTAACGGTTCTACAGAAAAATTCCCCTCCCCCTTCAGATCAAAGTCAAAATTGAGAGAGGGGATCCTCTGGTGGTACCTTCTATCGGAGGAGTTTTAGAGCAAAGACGTACTTTCATCTCCGTAGTACTCTGGTTAAATGAAAGGTGCACCCCTCCAATTTAATTTCGCATTGCTATCGGTTTGTGAGCTTGGCTTGTTCCAAGTGTCATAAGTAACACAACACATGTTTTTAAGCTTAATGAAATATAATTGGTAGAAACACAAACATATTTTTAGATACCTAATCACACACACACAGAAATAGCGATTCTGTTAGGATTGTAAATTCGTTGACTCTGAATGCTCGTTTAAATGCATATTTTAATACGATAGCTAATATTGATTTCGTTTGATCTGTTCATTGATTAAATTGATTTAGCGAAGAAATTCTAGGTAGCCAACTCCAAGTTACATTGTGTTGCGCAGAATAGAAGATTAGTTTGTATATTTTATCAGTTTGGAACTTCAATAGACCGATACTGTGTGAATGGCTGTTTGCATTATCTTTTATGTCTTCTAATAAAGACACTAACTTTAAGAACAACCACCTTTAATGTTTATAAGATCATGTTATTTTTTCTTTCTTATTTAAATTATTAAATAATAAAACCACACTTTTAAGATTACCAAATATAAGCACTACAATGAATACGATTAATAAATACTAAAAATTTATGCTCGATAACTTAAGCAGTATGCTGTTATGTGATCATTTTTGTTGATGGAACTGGGTGAGATAAAAAAAAGAATTGACGTTGATAATGAAAGGATCACTTGATCCAGGAGAAGAACCTTGCTTTTCAAAGTAAAAAGTTCCGGGAATGCAATCTCAGTCACTGTCAAACAACAGAATATAATCATTGCACTTATGCTTTATGTATACATGTCTGTTGATAAAGGATGTTTGAAAGTTTTTCCTTTCGTATGGCATGTAAATACGGCCCACTATGCAAGAAAATTCGGCACAGATGTATTATAATGGAAGATGCTAAATTCTGAGTTAGGTTATTTTTTGGCGTATTTTCTTATGTATGTGGCAACCTGGTTTTTATTGCGTCATAAATATGGAGACCTATAAGAATTATGCAGGAAATTCTAGTTTGGCAATATACGTCACTCGCACGTCACAATATGTCATCTTGGTAACATTATTTTATCGCCGAAAAAATTCAGAATTTAGAATTCTGGATTATACATCTGTGTTAGAAAGTTTTCTCTGAAATGTGAATTCACTGCGGATATTCAAATGCCTTACAATAACACACATTCGACAGTTCGTCAATCCTATGTCCAATATTAAAAAATATAAGCAATATATTTGCCAAATGATGCTAAGCGGTGACAAAACTTTACGTACTAGTATATTGAGAGGAAATACAATAGAATTTATGCAAATAATTCGAGCGCAATTTTCTTAGTTGAATTTAAGTGTTTGTTTATTAGCATAATAACTTGCGAGATATGGGAATTTTCTTGTAACACATTGAAATATTGTAGATTTTAATTATTAGCCTATACTACAAAAATTACCATTTTTCACTATGCAGATGGATCAGTTACTTCTATTCATTTGTAATCCCCATAATTAAGACTCTAACACATGATTTACGCGAAATCAAAATACCGAAAGAATATTATCATAAAAAGTGACATTATATGATATAGTATAAGAAAGATATGTTTTGCATAAATTCAATGTGTTTGGTAAAAAATAAAAAAAGGTAGTTTTTTTAATTTTTTTAAATTTTTGAATGAATATCAATTTTTTGGAACAAATTATACCCTAAACTGATATTTTAATTACAATAAATGCATATTTTGGAGGGGAAAAAGGAAACAAGACAATTATAAATAAAGATATCCATGTATATACAAGTATCTTTAGAAGGTAATAGTTTTTAGATTATGAGACATCACTTTACATCAGAAGAAACTGGATAAGATGCTCAAGAGGTGGAATACTTTCAAAGGACTTTCGTGCGTTACAACACGATTGTCCAACTGATAAATCATTTAAGAGCCAAAGATATCGATGCAAAAGCATATTTAATCTCCAGTTCTTGGGGACTTCTACGCTGAGTTACAATTGGTGCCTGCTCGTTTTATAGAATTCTACTAGATAGCTCTTTTTATTAAAACCTGAATATTCCTTTTATAATAAATCACCCCCTCAATTAAGTCTGGGGATCCAGATTTAGGACTGGCCACATAAGAAGTTTAAGATTCAGTGGTGGTTTGAAGACTTATGCTGTCTGGTGATGTTTAGTCTCCGCCTCTGCCTCTCATGTTCTTAGAATGTATTGGTGCCTCTGAGGGGCAGCTGTTGAATGAGGGGGATAGGGTCTTCTGGCTAATTTCGCGACTTGATCTCTTGGACCTGGTTTAGTTTATTTTAAGCCAAGGGGGATAAGCAACAACAACAGCATAATAAATCAAGATTGGGGTCTACGTCTTCTTCCTCGACAATTCGAGATTCATTATACAAAAGCAATTCTGAACGATTTTTCATTAAATGAAAGGTTGATGGTTCTGATATTCTGCTATAGTTTATCATTTCAAAAGGATGTCAATTAACGAAGTTGATTTGTAGCGGATTATGAAAAACATCTGAAATCAAATTATATATTCGGCATATTTAATGTCATATTAACATTATAATCAGAAAACTGTTTGAATTGAAAATATTTTAATGCTTTCTTAATTCAAAGGAAAATGTGTGTTAATAAGGTTAAATTATTTAAGTTTAAAAAATTATAAAATTCTTTGAAATAGAAATGTGTTAATCAATATATACCTAGCATTTTAAAACATTATTAATGTTGCCATCTAGGGGATGTAAATCCAAAGCTTCTGTGCAATTTCATATTCTTGCAAATTTTTCCAATGTTTTTGGTAAATATAATAAAAATTGGACAATAGTCTTGCTTAATGAAAACTTTTAAATAAAGATTTAATTAAACTTATAAAATTATAGTTTTAAGTAAATGTTAAATTATCTTCCTCGAATTTTATCACATTAATCTCATAAATTCATTTGTTTCCCCAAATATTTATCATTCACTATGTACAGTGTTCCCTCGCCACTTCGCTCTTCATGTTTTGCGACTTAGGGCTACGCGTGTTTTTTCTAAAATATTCAAAAATTTTTATTTTAACAATTTTTAAATTTTTTAAAAATTATAAATTGTATCTTATAATTTATAGTTTTTCTTTTGCGAATATTTCTTCATTTTTTATTATAATTCGTGTTCTGATTCTTCTGAAATTTTCGTTAGAATTCGTGTTTCGATTTTGTTAGAATTCCTGTTTACTTTTTCAAAGTTCCCATATTTCCCTTACTCGTATTCGTTTCCAAAAGTACTGTTCAAATGTTTCATTTTTTGTTTTAAAAAATCTTATTATCTCAAAAAATATATTTACGCTTTTTATTTATCAGGTTTAAATTTAATATTTAGATAATTAAGTTCTTCAAGAACGAATTTATTACGTCACACAATTACAATATCTTCGCGCTGCATTTCGTCAGAATTACTTCATCTGGGTAACATTTTGTGTCGTAGAAAAAAAATTCAGAATTTGAGACCCTGGATTATTGGGCATCTGTGCAGCCTCAACTAGCATTTTCTCTTGTTGTATCTCGATAGTCTTGTCCATGATGTTGGCTGTCTCGCATTCTGTATTTTAGTACTGTGTTGGAGATAACTTGTATTGTTTAAGAGATAACTTTTTTATCAATTAAGACACCTAAGCGCTTTGTCTCTACGAAAGCTTCCTTCGGGGCACCAAGAGTAAGAAGATGATGACCATCAACGAGAAAGTGAAACTTTTAGATATGATTAAAGAGGGCAGAGGCTGTGCACCTGTGGCATGCCATTGCGGACTGAATAAATCTATATTAAGAGAGAGAGAGAGGAAGCAAACATCCGAAAATCTGTTTCAATAACCTTCAATAAAGAAGCGAAACGCGTGGTAACTCCGCGTAATAACAAAAGTGTGAAAATGGAAGCTGTACAGGCATTGTGGATTGCAGGCAAAATACCGTGAGTTTGAACACTAATATGATCAAGACAAAGGACAAAGCTCTCTACGACCAAATCTTGCCTGATGACGTCAATGAAGAGGCTGAAGAAGGTACTGACATACCTTAAGCCAGCAATAGCGCTGCCAGGAGTAGTGATTCGTCTCCTCAAGGACGAGGCTTTTCAGCCAGCAAAAGGATGGTTCAAAACATTTCAAAAACGATACGACCTCAAAAGCTTGCGTCTCTGTGGTGAGGCTTCCTATGCAAACAAAGATGCTGCTTGTCGTTTCGTGGAGAAAGAGTTTCCTAACCTCATTAGTATGGGAGACTACCTCCCTGAACAAGTTTTCAACATGAATGAAACCAGGCCTTTCTTGGAAGACACGCTTAAATAAATACCTATACTGTTGTAATTTTTGTCTTAAATGTGTAAAGTATAAATTATGTATAAATTATTATATATAAGTATCAATGCATATAAATATTATATATAAGTATAAATTATTATAAATGTTTACATATTCAAAACATTCGAATACCTGCATACACGAAAATTCCTCGGGCAAATACTATTTCGCGGTTTTTCAATTTTCGTGGAAGGTTTCGGTCCCCATTAACCGCGAAAAACGAGGGATCACTGTATTTCTTTTCATTTATCTAGCTATAATCAAACCTCTTCATTCGGTTGTTTGAGTATAGAAAATAGTCTCTGATTATAACTTTACATAATTTTAATAGTTTAAATAGAGCATACAGCTGGACACATAAATAAAAACAATACCTTGAAATTACTATAAGAACTTATCATCAACCTATATAACAATAGTCAATTTAACATTTATCATCAACTTAACATGTTTTAAATATAAAACTCTTTTTGAATGTTAATAAAATTATTTATGTTTAAATTGAAACATAAGTATATTTTTGATTTATATGTAATTAAATTAATTAATGATTAATAAATAAATTACAATAAGTTTTTAATTAAAGAAATAATAATTTATTAGTTTGTAATTGAGAAATCTGATTGAAAGAGTGTTAATTCGAATGCTCAATCTTTAATAACTCATTATTTGATTAACAAATCATTAATTTACCACAAAGAAAATAACTTTTTCTTTAAATATAAACTTAATACTTTTTATTTTCTTGAATATTTATTAATTCATTGATGTTCAATAGTATATGCATTAAATCCCCTCAAAATTTTATGCACAGAAATATATTACGTTTGGCACTGCGTAATGAACCCCCTAACGCCGTTGTGAGTCATTTTTAATATCCAATGCGTAAAATGTCTACCATATTTATGTATGGCAAGAGAGGAAACCTGGAAAACTTCCAGGCACCCACCCCGACAGATGTGCATGTAAAAGGCAGAACTGCAACATCCCTCTCATATTGTTCATGTTCCTCTCATATTCTCATATTGTTATGGCTGGCTTCGAACTCGGAACCTTGTGCTCCGAAAAACGCACTCCTACCACCAAATCACGGTCATTTTTACCGTAACTTGAAGTTTAGTTAAAATGGAAACTACATTGATTTTTAATTGTGTGTGTTGAATTTTCTTTTCTTTGTCGTAGACTCCAATTTTGATAAATTTAGTGTTCGACGTAGACAATGACGATGTTTCTTTCATGAAGTTGCATTCTATCTTGTATATTTATTTCACAGTACGTTATTTTATGATTAATTTCGCGTGTTATTTACTGAATGCTTAAGTTCATATATAATGTGTAATTTTAAAAAGTGTAATTAAGCTCATATATAAAGTGGTAGTTAATTTATGTTTTATACAAGTAAATTATATTTTCAGCAAGGCTCGCCAAAGTGGTCGATATCGACCTCTGGGAGTTGATATAATATATTTAGATATTGATTAGGAGTAGATGAAATAATGTCAATGTTTACAAAACTTTGGGAGGAAAATAATGATTATCAAACTAATTATTATTATTTACCAAAATACGATGGTTTTCAGGACTGGTACAATCATACAAATTGTTATAGTTATAGAATTTCTCATAAAATCAATCCAACCTTAATTGATGAATAGTAAAAATTTAAAACAATATTTTTCCTTTTACGGATGTATCTGTACAGTTTAGGGGCATTCAAACACATTTCCAATGAAAAGATATTACATTAGTTCATTAACACGGACAATATCATATAAGCTTTTAAGTTAAATAAATTCTCTTAAATCTTCATTACTACTAAAAACTTTTTAATGTTTTTCAAATTTTAGATTATTAGATATGAGGGACATAAAAGTCATCTCCAAAAATTAAGCGAAATCACAGTTTGGGGGCAATGAAAATGCTGTAATTCCAAAATGAATTTTCTCGCCAATTTTTACTCAAGTTGAAAATATTAGCTCTCATTTGCAAGAAGCCATTGAATTATTAGATGAACTTAAATATTACGCAAAAGTGTATCTATATACTATCCTATTTCCTTTTTTAATGGCTTTTCTGAGCTCTTATATTGAAAAATTCAATTGCAGTCATCTTAATTCTATTTTAACAAAGAAGAGAATTAAATTGACTATGGAATTCGAAGGCAATTTAAAACTGAATTTAACGAATTTTGAAACAGATATTGTTAATCTAGTTAAGCATATTCTTCTCACTGATATATGTAAAAATGGCACATATGCCGTATAATCCAGAATACCAAATTCTGAGTTTGGCGATTTTATTGTCGAAAAAATGATTTTGTCAAATGAACCATTTAAGAAACATGTATTTCTTTTGTTTTTTATTTTTCTTTCTTTTATATCATTTTCAATGGATAATACAATTTTTTATTTTAATTATCGACAAGAAAATTATAAATTTTTTACGGGGTCGACGATCAAAACAGTTTGGTCGTCCCTGATTTGTAGGAACATTCTTCATTTCAAATAAGAAATTTTCAAATGTCTTACCAGTAGAATGAAAAAAATGCAAATCTGTTTGGGCGCCACTGCTGCTGTATTTTCTTACGGAAATGTATTTTTATTTATGGGAGATATTACGATTTTAGTGTGAATGCTTAGTTATATGGATACAGAACTAATATTAATATTTACAACAATTGGAAAATATTTCATGCCGTTATTATTGTTATACATTATTAACCATTTGCCAAATCATATTGTTATTTTTATCTTTACGTTTAACCATTGTTTTAAGTTGAAGTTTTTAATAAACAATTTATGCGTTTGGGAATATATCTCTCGATTATTCAACTTATTTAGCATTATATTGATAGAAACTGTCAAAATAGGAAAATATTATATTCAGATTATTAATATTATAATTAATAAACTGTGAATATAATGTTTTCCTATTTTAATATTACTTGTTCATTAAAATTTCAAATTAAAACAATGATTAATAAATTTACTATAAATATATATATTGCTTTCTCAATTATTTCTTTTAAGTTTTTATACTGAGTTTTGTAATTCCACTATATTTTAGTGATAAATGTCTTTTATAAGTTGATATGAAGTATACAACTAAATTATCTTGTATTTCACACACACACACATAAGAAAAACGAGAAAACGCTTTTAATTTTGCTTAATTGCTTTAGTTAATATTTGTTTGAATATTAATTGCATTATAATTTTGCTATAACAAAGTTAAATATCTTACAATAAAATGCACAAATCACTTGTGCATCATTAGTATTTGAGTTTTAAATTGGAATTTACCTAACTATATAACTATGGATACTTTTTTATTCAAATCATTGATTTTTTAACTGTTTCTCAATGGACGATTTCAATGTAAATTTATTTTCCTATTAAATTTTTATATTTTGTATATTATATACACTAAAAATGATAATTTAATAAATATTTATGCGGATAACTGTGAAAACAGCTCCCGAGAAATTTTTGATCGATTTGACACATTAAATATAAGGGAAGTTTTTCATGAGCGTACCTTATTTCTTTTGTAAGAAGAAAAGAAAACACATATTTGAAAGCTAAAAATTTATTCACTTCATAATCCAAATCTCGATTTTTAATAGGAAAACACAATATGTATATAATCCTTATTACGAATTAATTTTAAACATAATTTTCAGAAGAACTACAGGGGCGTTTACATTATTTAAAATTAAATTTTTAGAAATACAGCATATTTATACCGGCGGGGCGTTTATGGCAACTTAAAAAAAAAATATATTTCATTGTGATTTGCAAAATGAAAAGAAAGTGTTTGAAAAGCTGTTAAAATATCCTCAATACTAAATGAATTTAAAGATGATATATCATATATCCAGAAAAAGAGCTTATATCAGAGGATATACGTGTAATGATCTGTCAGATTTAGACATTTAGATTCTAATTTAGATCAGAATTTGCTAAATATTTTTAATTCAGATAGTAAAGAATTTTATTTTAAAGACTTCAATTTTTTAAATTTTAAAGACTGTAATTATTTTTGTTATTCAAAGTAATATTATGAATTTTTACGATATATTTTTTCTAATATCATGCATACCAACATCTTTTACTGAATAAATTTAACTGTATTTGTTAATAAATATATTTTATGCACCTTACATTACTTATGAATTATGTTTCCATTGTTATGCATTTTTATTAATGGATATCTGACATTTAACAAGACATTTGTTACTACGATGCTCACGATGATATCATTCACAGTTTAAGTTTATAAGAGATTTAAATTAATGTGGGGTTTTTTTTTTTTTCGCAATAATTTTTAAGCTATTCAAGGGGAGCTCTCTGACATGTTAGTTATTGTTGGGCCACCATATTTCCTTATACTTAGCCCTGAGTTGAGCTCTACCAGTCACTGGAAGCAGCAAGGTGGAAATTTTCGTATTTTATCAAGAAGACCCCCAATACTTGACCTGCCATCCCAAGAGGTATCCTTTCACTTGGAAGACATTGCGACCACAACCTATTTAACATGTCCCAACCGCCTTAAGGGAATACGACGAATTTTCCTTAAAGTTAAGTTTCGAACTCACTGAACCTTCCAACAATGAGAACGGCGTTCTAACCAATCAGGCCACCGTAACTTAATGGTAGGACAATACTCTCATATGAGCGAGAAGTCCTGGTTTCAGTCCCGATAATCGTTGAATAACGGGACAGAATGATTCTGCATGCAAGTCTATCGATGTGAGTGCTTGGCAGTTTTCGGGGTTTCCTGCCTTGCGATGCGTGACCATCGGGAGGACTTTTCATTGACAGTCATAGAAGAGCAACTTATGTGGGAATATCAAAATGCATGACTACAGTCATAAGCATTATGCGGTCTATTAACAATAATTCAAGTGCGGTGCTTATTCTGATGTGGACTATTCTTCCAACAATTATTGTATTTAACTATGCTATTAAAATATATATTTTTCCTGTATATCATTAATAATTGATATCCTGAATTTCTCTCTCTCTCTCTCTCATAAAAAATACTTACGGACTACATAATTTTAGTTTGGGAACTTTTCGGCTATTCATTTACAAGCTAAAGTAATAAAAAAGTTGGCATCATTTTATTCCTTTCTCTAGTATTCACTGACTTTTTTTTTAAATGAACATTTTCCTTTTTTTAATAGTAGGCATACAATTTAATTTTTTAGGAAAATAAAAAAAATCGTTTGCTTTGGAACTATTTTCAGCAAAATGAAACGGTGGCCAAAGACACGAATTGATTGCTTCATTAGTATCTCACAGCTATCAATTTGCTTAAAAGTGTGAACTGCTATTTCACTCTGTTGCCATTCAAGTTTATTTAACGTGGAATACTTTGAGCAACAGGTGTCAACGACACCTGCAGTTCAGGAAAAGTTATTTCGTGAAGTGATCAGAGGGTGGTCTCTGAATACCAAGCAGCTCTTTTTTTTTCTTTTCTTTTTTTCCAGAAAGAAAATATGATATTTTTCAAATAACAGGAGAAATCAATGATTGAAATCATTAGCATAGCGTAGATTTCTTTTCCATTATTGATATTGTTTTTTTATGTACATAAATCTGTATATTAATTATGTTTTGCCAGTATTTTAAAACTATAAAATGTATTTGTGTTTTGATATTTCTTGTATTTTTCTTTACAAAAGATATTGCACATTAAATATTTCAATAATATATTATTTAAAATTGTACAAAAGTTTTAAATAATTTTGAATTTTTTTTATAATTCTGATAAATTTAACACTTAATGTGCTGAAAATTATTAATTATTTTTCTTTTCTTAATTAAATTTATTATCAACATAATTTTGTTATTGTTGTTTGAAATAAAATAAAATAAAAAAAAAAAAAAAAAAAAAAAAAAAAAAAAAAAAAAGAATTTTTAATGCGGAAAAAAAAAATGCTTTTCCTACTAATGCATTAGTAATGCTAAAAAAAAGCTTTAATAATGCATTAGTAATGCTTTTTCTGTTTCTTAATTTATTTCTAATTACTTGCCTTTATATTGCGAAATTAATCTTTTGAAAACGTTTCCGTTTCTATCTTAAACGTATTTCTTATATGACAAATTTGATATGGTTGGTTGGTTTGTCGCTCAACGGTCATTTTTTGCACACGAGGGCTAATTAGACCGGGACCTACGGCTTAAAGTGGATTCCGAACCACTACAAACATCCATGCCCTAGGTGGGATTCGAACCCACGAACTGTTGAACCGAAGGCAAGAGCGCTAACCATTCGGCTGCCAGCTCGGCGACAAATTTGATATGATACGATAAATAATGAAATTTCTGATAATTTTCCTTGTTGCTGTTATAAATACGATAATAATTTTTACTAAGCATATTGTTAATATGTGCTATACAATTGAAGCAATTTTTATGTGCGCTGAAAAGTTAACTAGTGTTATCTATAGTGGCTCTTTATATATATATAATGGTTTAATAACTTAATATTCCCTTAAAATATCCCGTAATTTTGTATAAAGTAAGAAATAAAGAAACATTTAATTGAAAAGAAGGTTGCTCATTTGTAAGATGTAAATCTAATATAATCATAATCAACTCTATAACTAATTAATTCCATTTGTTAGTCTGTAACGAACAAGCGAGATAAATTAGAAATAATTCGAATCTGAATTATCTGATGGTAAAATAATTTAGATAGTTAAAAATATAAATTTAAAAAGCATTAAAAAATTGCGTGTATTATCACTCACTTAGTTCAAGTTATTGTTTGATAATTGCAATTTACTAAACGTTTTTAAATTATTTTATGAAACAATAACATTTCTTAAAAATACCATCACATACATAAAAAGATTCGCGGAAAAAAAAAAAGGTCTTTCAACCTGGGAACTTTTGCAAGAAATAACTTGATTTTTTTTTTACAGATATAAGGTCTTGGCCTGAAAAGACCTTAATATATTTAACGATCGCCAAGCTCGAATGAAAAGGTAATAAAGAAATCGCCATGGCCACATCCTCGCCAAAAAAAAATAACTTAGAACAAGTGTGTGCAACCAAGCGTATTTACTAGTTTCTTAAGAAGTCGTAGCAACCTTCTTCCCAGGCGGCTTGTACCCCGCGGGCAACAAAGATTTCAAACTGTTCTGACAATCCACAACTGCTTTTGTTCCTGTTCGGACGATAATTTTGGAATCTGCTTTCATATTTAGTAAGTACGCTGATTTATTTCTTATATAGAAAAGCAATATCTGTATTCTCATTTTTTAAAGATATTTAAATATTATATTTACACTGTTCTTGAATATACATCATAATCCCAGATTATCATTTTTTTAAATTTTATTTCTTTATTTGGTTATTGAACTCTAGCAGGATTTGACGCTTTGCTTTACACCATACAAAATGTGCATCATTTCCAAATTTATGCATCAATAGTAAACTGTTTTCATTTTCCTTATGGAATATAATATTTTGAATTTCTTAGCTTAATACAAAAATAACGCATCGAAATAATTTTTCGGAAATAAATATTTGTTATTTTTATAATTATTATGTGGTAAAATTACGTGAGGGAACTTACCAGTTCCGCGGAAGTGGGGAAAAAAATAAATAAACAATTGAAGAATTATTTTATTGCATATTCTTTAGGCAACATAAATATATTTTAAATTTAAAAATATGAATTATTTTCTGTGTGTGTGTGTTTAAATGTAATTTAACAACAGTATTTATTCTGCTATATTATAACTAAGTTATTATATTATGTTGTTAAAAATATATATAATATGTGTTTGCTCATATTAACTCGAGAAGTTTTCTAAGTTACTTATAAGAAATGCAGTTAAAATGTGTAATTCAAAGACACACGAAAAGCTTTTTGATGTATGTTAAAATGTGTTTCTGTCAGTATGGGGGGGGGGTGTTTTTTCCCCCATTAGTTTGGTTTTTAATCTATGGATAAACGGCTTATTCAGTTGAAATTACCATTTTATTTAAAAATTGCTTTTTGAGCGTTCTTGAATTATTGCATTTTGAATATTATTATTATGATTATAGTGTGTTTATATAATTTTTTCCTAAAATTAAAAGCGTGCTATTTAGATTGGAAGGTTTCAAGCTCGAATCCAGTCAATGTTGAGCATTTAAAGCTGAATATTTATTTTCTATTTTCTATTCTCTGCGTGAGCATTTGTCGGAATAGTAATTGAAAATTTTTAATATTACCAGGTAACATAGGAATATAGACCACTCATTGAAAAATCTTTCTGGAAAGTTTTAATCTATGAATGTTTAAATGCTTTATCAAACTTTGGTTTTAAAGCTATATAATGTCAAATAATTACTTGGAATGTATTTTTTGTGATAGAGTGTTAGCCACTAGTATTAAATATTCTTTGTAAATTCCTATTGGCGAAGATGCAACGTACACACATGAATATTTTTACCGTTTATTTACTCTTTACAACTATCATTTCTATATAATATCTATTACAAACGTTTGCTCGTTTATCGCTTAAAGTTTTTTTTTTTTTTTTTTTTTTTTTTACTATAGAAATAGACGGGGGTTTACATATTCAAGTGGAATTCGAACTACTACAAAACCAAAATCCAAAGTGGGATTCGAACTTTCCAACGGTTGAACAGAAGGCCTGAGCACTAACCATTTGGCTTGGACCACGGCCTCTTATTCAAGTTCTTGCTAATAGTTACACTCTAAGCAATTAACAAAAGTTTTAGTGAACTTAGATATCACCCCGAGTTGCCAAGATATGAATATTATGATTTAGCAATTTTCAAAATTATACGAAAACAAACAAACAAACGATTACATTTTCCTTATTTTGATACCGCATAGCGGACTGTCTAAAAACTGAAGGCTGTACCCACCACTGCTATTGCTTTCCAGGAAGACATTCCATTGATAACACGTCGCCAGTGAGAAAACCTGGAAAACTCCCAAGCATCTACCCCGACATGTTTACATGCGTAGCAGTGTAGAGGAGCACCGGACTGTAACTTTAGGTTAAACGGTTTGGAATACTCGTCCATCATCAAATGCCTTGTCATTTTGAACCACGGTCAGGTGGCGAGGTCACCTTTGAACTGGCATCCTCCTCTCCACATCCACACTGTGGAAAGACTTTGGATGTCACATGTTAACGTGGACACATCCCCAATCCATGGAGCTCCAGCAACCCAGTGAGGGAGAATGTGGTCACCCTCCCAATCACTGACTGCGGCAAAGGACGGTTCATTTTGTTGATCTTAATGAGAAGCGGTGTGAAGTCACTGGACTCACACCACCTCGACAGAAGGCAGAAACGCAATATCATCTTCGGCGATCTTTAGATGGCATCATCATCTTGCAGAAGCGGATAGATGTGACCGTTGCATGTAAAGACCCCTACTTTAAAGTATAATAAATAAATTTACTCACGACGGAAGAATAGAACACTAAAGAAAACTTCGATGCCGTACAAAAGACTAATTTTCTCAACCAACCCCAATTTCTAATGTTATTATGTCGTACAAGAATAAAGTTTCTTAGAATTCTCGTTGACACCTCATAACGGATGGCTCTAGCTGTTGGAAGAGGTGGTATGATTTTTGATATATCCACTGCTCTTTATCCATGAATTCTCTGAGAGATCTTTTTGCAGACAGTGAGTCATATTTACAGGTTTTAAGGAAGATAACATGGAAAACACAAGGACAGAAGCACAGCATCTATCTCCCATTGCTTAGCAGCACCTGGGATGGAACTCGGGACCTTATGCTCCGAAGAGCATTGCAATAAAACTAGACAATGATGAGCTCTATATTCGCTATTTTAAAAAGGCTTCATTAACATAAAATATTAAAATTGAATTGCAATACCATATGTTGCAATTTAATTTTAATATACAAATTCTAATATATATATATATATATATATATATATATATATATATATATATATATATATATATATATATATATATATATATATATATATATATATATATATAGAGAGAGAGAGAGAGAGAGAGAGAGAGAAATATACTAATGTGATTTCAGCAAACAATTGATAAACGCTTATGCTATTATTGGGCATATTTCATTGGATTGTTTAAAAAAATAAGGACAGGGCCTATATATTTACTTAACATTTTATGCTATACTCGTACATATATATCTTAAAATGTTATATAAAAAATAATAATAATAGTGAAAACGAAAAAAATTAAAAATTAAAAGGAAAACATCATTTCTTATCAAGGTTCGAGATGATGTTAGACCTTTTCGATGCATAACGAAATTTATACAAATAAATTGAATATTGAGATCTTGGGCTTGAGCTCTTAGAGAAAAAGTAAAATATTAATAAATAATACTAGAATACATAAATTAAAAAAATTTAAAAGGAATTAATTTGAAGCTGACACAGTGAAAAAAATATATGAATTAATATATATGACACACAACAGCTTTTATAATCATCGATAATAAAAGTTATATAAGTATATACTTTAAACGAAACATATTTTATATTAAAACAAAAATAAAAATAATCTTAACCAATTCTTCAACTAGTAATTTTAACTTGCTTTTATGTTATATTGGGCAAGATGGACACTCATACGGATAAACAATCTCAGTATGGATAGTTAAGAACATGTTATGTATTTCATGTAATGCACTGTTCTCAAGGTCCTGTTTATGTCAAGGTTATCTATTGATAATTTTGTTAGAGCTGCGGCAAAATAATAGATAAAATAATGTCACGGTTACCTTCACCTTTTTAAAAGCATGTATTAATATATTCTAGAAATATAAATTTCGTAACAAGTGATTTAAGTAGTTAAATTATCAATTTTTTTTTCTAATTTCAAATGTGTGGCTTTTTATCATCGCATAACAGTGAGACTGATTGCTGGAAATTACAGTCTTCTTTAACCGTCCACAGGACTTTTTGTTTTCCAAGAAGATTCTTCATCGAAAATGATACTGTATTCACGTGTCACAAGGGAGAAAACCAGGAAAAATTTCCGAAATAGCTCATGATGGATATTCCAATAGTTTGACGCAATTATAAGGTTTCTGTAAGCATTCATTGCTTGTTCGCTTCTCTGGAGCACTTTTTCTTTTCGTATTCTACGTGTCACAAGGAAGGAAACCTGGAACACTTCTAATTATCTTAACCAACTCACGTGCATGCAGTTGGCAGAACATGCATCTCATTCAACAGTGGTTGGGCTCGAACTCTATAGGCATGCATGTCGAAAATAAAAGAGGAAAAGTTATCTCTTGCGATCAATCCCTGTATTTAACCGCTGCAAAACGCTCCGTCCTACCATTAAGCAACAACCTCTCCAAATATATACAGTTACATGGGAACTCATCTGTTCATTTAGAGCAGAATTCTCTATTGCCGAGTTTTCTGCTCATTTGAACAGCATTGTCATTATTAACTACTAACATATTCATTGATCATAACATAATTTGGCATCGCCTTCTATCTGGAAGGGCGAGTTTCGATTTCCAATACCACCAAAGACCTAGCGAGTACATGGGATATACGTGCTCGGTAAATCTGTGGAATCGAAAGCCCTGTTCCGTCGTTGAGCAGTTTATCATGGGTGTAATGGTCTGGAGAAAATTTTCTTCCCCTCCAAATCAATGTCAAAGTAGAGGGAGTGGATTATCTGATGGTGCTATCTATCGAAGGAGTTTAGAGCAAAGCTGTACTTTCATCTTTGTGGTACTTTGGTTAGAGTAACACATCATAATTTGTTTCAATAAAAAACACTATATTGAAAAAGGGAATGAACAATGAAAAAGAAGTGCAATATTTTTTATAAAATTTTCGTCGCTAGAAACAATTGATAAATTTTTGACTTTGTTAAATATTCACTTAGTATTTAACAATCGTATCTTAGCATCCTTTGGTTCCTTTTTATGCCAATATATATAAATATATTTTCGTCATTGTTTGGTTTCTTCCAAAGATATAAGATATTTTTCAAAGAAAAACCGGCTATCGTCAAAAGTTCATTTTACATATGTAGAAAAATATAATCATATAATTCAAAAGAAGACGTTTAGGAAGGTGATTCAAAATTTGATGAATACAAACATAAAATATGAGGTTTAAGATGCCTTGTCGCTAAGATCCCATTTTTTTAAATAAACATTTTTAGAAGAGTGACTCTTTTGGCTTTATCGTCCTGATTTGAGTGCTCGGGAGTGTTCTAGATTTACTCCCTTGCTTATTATTAAATAAAAAAAAATATTAATGGTGCACTCAATCGATATAATTTAAGAGGCTCATCAAAGCAAGTAGCATCTCAGCTGTTCAGAAAGAAAGATCCGGGTTCAATTCTAACTACTTAGTGACTCAGAGTTTTCCGAGTTTCCTCCTTTGTTGTATGTGATTATTTATCACTATTTACAAAAAATTCCTCCTAAAGGCAAATTAGAAAATTATATTTGTGCTCCATACAAATTAATTAAGATATTTGATACAGGGGATCTAATAAGAAGATATTTTTATGTATGGAATTTTCTTATAATTAACACCATTGAATATTTAGAAAAAATCTTATCCTTATAAGGTAAAAGAATTAAATTGTGAAATTTATATTTTGTTTTTATAAAAATATAAATATTTTACGAAAGAAAAGAACTTGTTTTTTTTCTAATTTTGATATGAAATTAACTTTTTGATAGATAATTCAGATAATTTAAATTGTTACGTTCCTAATCTTTGCCAATAATTTTTAAATATTTTATTTATTTAAATAAATGAATATATTGAGTAATTTTCCTAAACTCAATGCACAAGAACTGTCTCAGAAATTAAGCACATCAAGATTATAAAGGGAATATCTTTTTTAAACATCAATTTCTATTAAGTTTGAACAAGGAGAATTTTAAATTCACTATATTTGATATTTAATAGAATTAATGCCTTTTAATATATTTTTAATTTAATTTTTCGCAAACTTTATCACGTTATTTTACATGAATTTAAATTTTGTAAGATAAAATTTTATAGTTATAAAGTGTGATTAAAATTAATTCCGCCTTAACTTCTTTGCTAATTTATTTATTAACTGTTTATTATTTTATTAATTATTATTATTATTTTCTCAAAAACTATAGATTCAAGAACATTGTATTCATTTAACTTAAAATTTGCTGTGTGCATTGAAATGCTTTAACATCATGATGGATCCTGACGAGAAAAATGTTTTTCATTTTTATTTCTATATTAATTTCTTCTTTTACAAAATGGGATCAATATACGTAATATTACACCATATTTTTGTAATAATTTTGTACTTAAAAATATAAAAACAATACCTTACTTTTTAGATTAATTATGTATTGAGTACATTATTCCACATTAAAGTGATGACGTCTTATTAGCAGAACAGAGCCATAACAGAATAATGGTTTGTGCCATGACACATAAATTGAATTGTCACCCTTAATATTAAACTGCAGATTTCCCTGAATAAGCTTATTTTTAAGATGTTTATATTATTAGAAATCGTTTCTTAACAAGTCTAATATCATTCGGAATCACTTTTTGAATATAATATGTAAAACTATTCCTTATTTTATCATAGAATTTGATTTAAGTTCATAAAAATGTTTCAAATTAACGAGTTTGTTCTAACACTAAAGAGCTCAAGTTCTCATAAAGAGATTAAATTTTTCTATAGGTTAACTTGAATTATTTTAATGAATTACTTTCTTTTTGAATGCTTATTGTATCAACATCAAATGGTTTTTGTTTTAAAGCTTTATAATAGCCTGAATAGAAAACTAATAAATTTTGTAGAGTTTTAATTTAAATAAGAGGAAAAAAAATGGTAAACTCTGTTGAAGAATATTAATAGTTAACAAATTTACCAACTAGGATTACATTTGTTAAACGGAGAACATTAAAAACAATAAACCTCATTAAATACAGACTGCATTTTTTTTCAATTGTATTTTCCTGATATTTCTGAAGGAATCTTATCTGTGATATGTGTTTGTTCCAGAAGAATGACCATAGAATAGGAATAATGAATTTTTTCAGAACGCCATTTTAAATGCCAGAACTTACTCCCAATGCTACGAAAGACGTTCGGATGAAGTGTTTACTCCTGTCTTGGCCTGAAGCAGAAAGTTATTTCGCCAAACAAAATAAAGTTGAAGGTGTCAAAGCTGATATGACAGGCTGATAAAAGATGTCGATAGAAATGGCGAAAAACGAACAAAGAGAAGCTTATGAAGTAAAATGGCGATGAACTTGCTAAGAGTGTAGTGACCGTGAATATAATTGAATAAGTGAAGGTCAGTACAA
Source organism: Latrodectus elegans (assembly GCA_030067965.1). Taxonomy (NCBI): domain Eukaryota; kingdom Metazoa; phylum Arthropoda; class Arachnida; order Araneae; family Theridiidae; genus Latrodectus; species Latrodectus elegans. Next base: position 14,577,182 of record CM057812.1, read on the forward strand.
GACTGACCTTGAATTAACCTAAAAAGTAAATGGCATATGTCGTGATTTCCAAACAAGCGGAATATTTTCTAACAAATGTTGGTGCAGATAACAACTTATCCATAATATCACAGTACAGTGTATAATACCAGAATATTGTAATTATACATTACACGTTTAGATAGCAATTTTGATTCTTATACACATAAAAACAGACATTTAATCTAATTATTTAACAGATAGTAATTTTGATAATATATTACTTGAAAAAATGATTTTTCAAGGTGAAATTTCTAATTTAAAAGTGGATCTATAATAAAAATGGATTTGGAAGACAGCCATTTAATGTGACCTTTTTAAATGTGCTTCGATTCTTATATTTTTCGCTTCATTGGATCAAAACGGTAAAGATGGATTTTATACCTATAAAATATAATATCGTACATTCGTAATTCATTTTGCATAAAAAAGGCAAATATAATAAAAAGATATTGCATTCCATATTACATTATAATGGCTAAAATGAATCATAATATTAGTAAACAATTATACTAATAGTTTACTAATATTATGATTTATTAGTAAACTATTAGTATAATTGTAAAAGTAAGTTTTTTTAAATGGCATTTCTTATGAAATAGTTTTCTATTTGAAATCATTCTTTGAAAAGAAATAAAAATCAAGTAAAATAATACTGACGCCTTAAGTATTTGTAAAATATGCTTACTTACTGAAATTTAAATTATTACAAATTTATTATTTTGATGATTTTCTACTTTTGTTTATTCTTAAAGTACCTCGATTACTTACTATTAAAAAGCATATAGCATACCATATAAAAACTCATATTGAATATAATTTTTCTTTTACATGTTACCACTTTTTATTTTTTTAAGAAGGAAGCACTATATGATAAACTGCATAAATTCTAGAAATTTAATTTATAGTTTTTCAGAATCCAAATCAAGCATGAAAATAATAGATTTTACACTGAATAATTTAAAAGCTAAAATAAGAAACAAAAAAAGTGCTGTTTTTAAAAATATCACATAAATTTATGGAAAATCTGAAAGCTGATATTTAAAAAGAAACACATAAAAGTTTTTATAAAATACTAACAATATATATAATACATACTGTATTTATTTAATTACGTAGATATTTTAAAACACTATGTATATAGTGTTGAAGATCTTAGATTTTTATGCTTTAATTATTTTTATTTCCAAAGGCCAGAATCGATTTTTTCAAAACGAATTCGCACAGGCTCTTCATTAAATTTAACTTATTTATATGGAGAGTTAAATTGAAGCTCTGAGATTATATTTCACTAATATTATATAAATAAATACAATAAATTTATTTTGAAATTGTGATCAATAAATGCAACATTAACGAAAAATTATTGAAACTGATTTTTAATTTATTCATTCAGAGGGTGGATGCATGCTGAGCATGCTTGGGAATTAAACACTGGGGGTTTCGCGTTAGGCTACGAGGGTTGCTATTTATATTTCTGGCCTTGGCAACAGTAAGTGTTGCTAGGCGACTGAAGACGATTTAATCGAAATTTTGATATTTTTAAACATAAATTCAGCAGACGATTTACCATTATAGCTTTATTTGTGTTGTTGACAGTAAATTGAAAAGTTCTCTGTCAAAAAATGGAATTGAATCGTGAACATTTTCGTGCCATTATTTTTCATAACTTTCGACGTGGATTGTCAAGATAAGAGTGCTTCGATGAACTTAATTCTTTATACAGCGATAAAGCGCCATCCTACAGCACTGTAAAAAATTGGTATAACGAATTTAATCGTGGTCGATGTTCGATCCAGGACGAATCCCGTGCAGGTCGTCCAAAATCCGTTGTTGTGCCAGAAAAGATCAATGCTGTGCGTGAACTGATAAAGCAAGATCGTCATGTGACATACCGTGAGATAGAGGCGTCTTTGGACATTAGTATGACTAGCATCAATAAAATATTGCATGAACATTTGAGTGTAAAAAAAATTTGTTCGCGTTGGATCCCATAATCTGACAAACGCTCAAAAAAAGGCTCGTGTCGATTGGTGCAAGGAAATGTTGGAAAAATATATTCAAGGTACATCAAAGGCTGTGTATAACATCTACACAGGTGACGAATCATGGATCTATGTATATGAGCCGGAAACAAAACAGCAATCAACTGTATGGGTCTTCCAAGACGAGGCAAAACCAACAAAAGTTGTTCGAGGAAGAAGCACATCGAAACAAATGATTGCCTGTTTCTTCGGCATTAACGGTCATGTGGCAACAGTGGCGTTAGAGCAACGCAGGACGGTCAATTCTGAATGGTACACGACCATTTGTTTGCCAGAAGTCATCGGAGAAATTCGAAAAAAGCAGAAGAACAGGCGAATCATTCTTCATCATGACAATGCGAGCTCTCACACATCGACTCAAACAAAGGCATTTCTGACGGAGCGAAAGATCGAACTGATGGGTCATCCGCCGTACAGTCCTGATTTGGCACCCAATGACTTCTTCTTATTCCCACACATCAAAAATAAATTACGTGGACAACGATTTTCGACCCCCGAAGAAGCGGTTGATGCATTCAAAACCCATGTTTTGGAGTTACCTCAATCGGACTGGAAAAAGTGCTTTGAAAATTGGTTCAAACGCATGCAAAAGTGTATTGATCATCATGGAGAATATTTTGAAAAACAATAAAACCAATTTCGATCCTACATATTTGTTTTTTCATTATTAGGCCAGAAATATAAATAGCAACCCTCGTACCATATGCTTCGCCCCCTTGGGCCTTCGGTCATGAAAACCGAAGTGGGTATTTTAGGCCTTGGGCCCCACATGGGTTGTCATGCCATTTAGTTTTTGATTATTTATTTGGTTTCATATGTTGCAACAACCATTTTTTACATTGTTGCACATTGTCGGCATTGTATAAAAATAAATGGGAGAAAATTTATAGGATATTTAGCATTTTTAGTTAAGATTGAAAATGTCAATCCCTCATTGTTTTCCATAATATTTTATGTGATGCTATGACGTTTTATACATGATAAATGATTAATAGCCCAAAATTTATAGAAATGGCTCATTGAAGCGTTTTTCAAAAAGCAAATAGACATACTAAGCAAAATGTTGGCTTCCTAAAATGAAATTAAGATATATTTAAATTTATTTATTGCAACAGAGAGGAAAAAGAATCAAGAAAAAGGTATAAGAAAATACCTATAACATCGGATCATCTCATTTCTACCTTCTTCCAGTAAAACCTTAAAAATATAATATAAAACTCGAAATTTATTAATTTTTTTTTGATATTTTAAGCAAATATTGTTTTTGTTTTCTGTAATGAATTTTTGTTTTTGGTTTTCCAAACATGTCACTGATTAGAAAATGCATTGGAACGCGGATGAAAAGCGTCTCATATCTAATATCTTGAATCAAATTTAAATCAAAACTTTGAGCAAATCTAAGTAAATAGGAAATATCTTTAAAATTAATCTCTCTTTCTCTCGTTATATTTTTCCAAAATTTAATATTTCTCCGAAACCCAGGTACATATTTTCCACAGAAATATCATCGCCCGCTTTTTAAGTAATTGAATAATTTGAAACAATATTAGAAGCGAATATATGCAATGTCATCTTTCAGAAATTTTTACCCTTAAATTCACTTTTATAAAGTAGACGTGTTTAATTAATTGCCCGTTAAAAAGAGTAGGTTTAAAAGCTTATTTGTAATATATATTATTTAAAAAAATAAGGTTCATTTAATATAGTTTTTATTTAAAATCTCAAATCTATTGTCACTAGATTTTGATGAATAGTGACGATTGATTAAATGAAAATTGATCAGCTGCAAAGAATTCTTGCCGTTTTATAATTGACTACAGGGGAATTGATCAATTGTTAGTAGGTGATGGGTGAGTATTTCAAACACATTAACCTTAAGTTAAATTACGGGGCTCACGTGCATTGATATGTATGGATGATACAAATAAATCTACATTTTAATAAGAAATTTGACTTTTAATTATGTATATCTTTTTCAAACTAGCCATATATTTATTCTTTATAGTATAATGCAAGTTTGCCTAAGGACAAATTACAAATTAATTTCGTTTTTTAAACAAATAGTACCTTATATGGTCTTATTTCTACTTATAGAACTTCCAAAATGGCTCTTGATGCACGCCATCCTGTCTACGTCATCGGAGTGGGGATGACTAGATTCCTGAGACCAGGAACGAGCAAAATTGACTACCCGAATATGGTGAAAGAGGCGGTCATCGCAGCTTTAAGTGACTGCAGAATATCTTACGAAAAAATACAGCAAGCTTGTGTCGGTTATGTGTATGGAGATTCAACTTGCGGCCAGAGGTCGCTTTATGAGATTGGAATGACGGGCATTCCTATCTACAATGTCAACAACAACTGCTCCACAGGTTCAACAGCCTTGATGCTTGCAAATCAGATGATCAAGGGAGGCCTCAACGATTGTGTTTTAGCGGTGGGATTCGAGAAAATGGAAAAAGGATCCTTGACATCTAAATTCCGAGATCGGGCCAATCCATTGGATAAACACTTAAAGGTAATGCGTTTCAAAACTGCTTAACAGCCTTGATATTTGCAAATCAGATTTGTAGCTGTCATACTTTCCGCTACATCTAATTTAAACGTTTGTTTGTATTCATAAGAAATATCAGAAAAACAATTTTGTTTGTTAAATACTCTAAAGTTTAGAACATTGTACATAATATCATTACAATTAAATGTTCTAAACTTTAGAGTATTTAATTGTTATGATAGTATGTATACAAGTGACTAAAGAAGTGTTCCACTCTCTGCTCTCAGCTAAAACCTGAGTCACAAAATGATCCATTTTCAAATGATGAATCCTGTTTTTTTATCTGCTGTATATTGACAAGTTATTGTTAACTTTCTCAAATACGAAAGAGTGTATTTTTTATAAGGAGTCCATTTTATCGATTCTTTCTTGAGATATTAATTTCGGCATGCATGGGCGCAATATTAAAAATTTAAATAGTCCTAGTCGATTTAAACTAACCATAAAGTGGATGTTTCGCCTTGTCTTTTTTATTTTGCTTTTTCTTGTTTCATTTTTAATGTGTTCAATTTTAAAAGCAATATCGCTACAGATTTAAAAATTAATTATTTAGAGCAATAAATAATTTCCCTGATTTTGAAAACTTTACAAACAGAAAAAATTATAATTCAAAAATGCTTCTTAATTACTGGTAAAATTCATGAATAGATTTTTCCTCGTCGTCGACGACATTCAGATATTCGATGAACTTCGCCTTGTTTGCTGCCGCTCCAAGAATGTGATTTGAAGGTAGGCAGCAAATTCATCGACAACTCAGATTTACTCAGCTGTCTCAATAAGATGTAACGTCATGGATATTTTAAACCTATGAGAATTGTCATAAAGTGGCGTAATCATGATCTCAAATGGAACGAAAGAATAAGCCATTTTACTGCTAATTAGGAATACTTAAAATTATAATACTTCAATATGTAAAAGTTACCTAAACAATTATTGATAGCGTTATGATCAAGAAACATATATTAGTGTGTTTAAAATGTAGAACCTGTTGATCACTAAATTTCTTAATACAGTGTCGATAAAATTTTTGAGAACCATTTATTTAAGCATTTGTATTTTTCTCTAAGGAAATGGAATTAGTTTATGTAAAATATCTATTTTATTGTCACGAGATAGTAAAATTATTCCAAATTAAAACTGATTACGAAACAATAACTGTTTATCTCACTTAAGATCATTTGAGCTTTGTTGAAAAATATTGAAATAAATCCATGTATTATAGTTAATTTCATACTTTTTAAGTATACGTATATTCTGTTATATTGGAATCAGTCCATACTATATTTATTACTGAATTAAAACGAATTTTTTTAATTAAAATTCGTGTACACTCTGATTATAAAAACATTTTCAGATTTTGAATACATTATTTTGATAGTAAAATATTTTTATTAGTCTTAAAACCCAATGGGCACAGATTCCGTATAATCCTGAATGCCAAATTCTGAGTTTGGTGATTTTTGGCAGATTTTCTTACATATCTGCTAACCTGGTTTTTATCACCTCATAGATAAAGACATATAAAAATTATGCAAAAAATTTTATTTTGTCAACCCTAGTATTTACGTCATTGTGGCAACTTTTCTTCATCGTCAAAAAAATTCTAGATTTCGGAATCCTGGATTATACGGCATCTGTGCCACCCAATGTAAAAATAAGAAGCTACTTTTTCATTCAAATTTTTTTACAATTATATTTATTTTTTAGGTACTTTCAAACAACTGTCCAATTGTAGCAGCTCCAATGTCAGCCCAGATGTTTGGAGCAGCAGGTCAAGAGCATATGACAAAGTATGGTACAACGAAAGAACACTTCGCCAAGATCGCACAAAAGAATCACAAACATTCTGTTCACAATCAAAATTCCCAATCGAACCGCGAATTTTCATTGCAAGAAATTCTAGACTCCCCTGTTGTTTACGGACCTTTGACTCGACTGCAATGTTGCCCAACATCCAACGGAGCTGCTGCAGCGATTCTAGCATCAAAAAAATTTGTGGAAGAGAACAACCTCCAAAGTCAAGCCATCGAGATCGTTGGCATGGAAATGTCAACGGATCCCTCATCAAGCTTGTCAGAAAACAGTTGTATCAAAATGGTGGGCTTTGACATGACACGAAATGCCGCACGCCGACTTTATGAGAAAACTTCCATCACACCACACGACGTTGATGTCATAGAACTACACGACTGCTTTTCGACAAATGAACTTATTACATATGAAGCATTAGGATTGTGTGAAATAGGTAAGGGAGCAGAGCTTGTGGATTCAAATGATAACACTTATGGGGGAAAGTATGTCGTTAATCCAAGTGGTGGACTCATTTCGAAGGGGCATCCTTTGGGTGCCACTGGACTGGCCCAGTGCGCTGAACTATGTTGGCAACTAAGAGGTTCTGCTGGATTGAGACAAGTTCCTGGTGCAAAGATAGCTCTGCAACACAATATTGGTTTAGGTGGTGCAGTAGTAGTCGCACTATACAGGCACGGTTTTCCTGAATTTTCACGCATTAATAAATCTAAACTCTAGGTTCTTTTCAATTAAATTCAATTTTATACGCATTTTTAAAAAAATATATGTATAACCCATTAATAAAAAAAATGCAAGATAAAAGAAATAAGACGTAAGAAAATTGAGAAATTTTTCCTTTTGTGCCAATGTTGATTGTAATTTATGTCAAATTTTGTATTAAATTTACTGCTAAATAAATGGCATGGTATAAATTTCATAGCAAGCTTTCTTTTACACTAAAAGTATTGTGTTACATCATTTTAAATTATAATTACATTAGGAAACAATTATAACTTAATTTTGAAAATTATAAATTTTTACCACAAAAATAAAAGAAAAATACCCCTCCACGAAAGAGTTTATTTAAATAAATTCAATTTTTGGTTTTGATATATTTATGTTATAGAAAACTAATTACTGTATGTCATTTGTTTATGCTTTTTGATTAAATTTGCTAATTTGTATAATGCATTTATATTTGATATTCATTAAAATAAATTTTTAAAAAATAATTCCACAGCTGAATATTATTTTGTGTATAAATTCAATTTTGTTTATAAAAGACATTAACTGCATTAATGTGAACTATGAAGAAATTTTATCCTTTTTTTTCAAAAGTGATACATTTTTACCCAGCTCTTTCTTAGTCAAAAATTACATTTTTTACCAACACAATTTTCATTTAAGTAAACTCTTAGAATTTTGAGAACTCATCAATCGATTAGCAACTATATAAAAATATGATTTCCCAATGAGTCTTTTTTAAAATTTGTGATTAAAAATTTAAAAAAGATAAAAGGACACAAGTTTTTATAAGATGAGCCACAAATAATAGTACTTTAAAAAATTTAACTGGTTAGAGAAATTAATGTTTTAAATGAATAAATGTACATTTTTATGATTTAATGCATATTTATATAATAAATGTGTGAAACTTTTAAATAATTATGTACTTGAATTTAAAATAAATTTATTTAACATTAACATAATATTGTAGCATATATTATTTTTTCTTTTTTAAAATTGGATAAAATTTATGGAAATTTGAAAGTTACTTAGTGTGGAAATGACAAAATTTAAATAGTAAAAAAAATATATCGCTTCTCATTTGTATTTAATATTACAAACTATCCAACAAGATATCTTTGAGTCTTATTTTGCTTTATTTAATGAAGCAAAAATGGTAAACTGTCTTTTATAAATTGCATGTGAACCAAAATATTATTTCGGAAGGAGCACAAAAAGAGTAAATCCAAATGAAGCACACATTATTTTCAATGATTTATACACTAATCATGTAAGACTTTTTAAGTATTAATATATATATATATGTATATATATATATATATATATATATATATATATATATATATATATAATATATATATATATATATATATATATATATATATAGATATATATATATATATATATACTCAAAATTAAAACTAGATAGCACAGTCGTATTAACTTTATCGCTTATGCATAGCAATATAGAGGATATATTTTTTAATATAAGTACGAAGAACATTCTAACTTACAAACACAATTTAACTTTCAAGAATGTAGGTCATAAAATATTTTAAACAGTGAAAGAAATACTATTATAGTAAAAATAGTCATAATAAAATCCAGGGGTAGGAGTACAGAAATTTTTTTTTCAAGACACTATTTTCAAGAAATATCAGGACATTTTTCAGGACATGTTTTAATAATTAAACAAAACCAATGTTACTTTTACATATTAATTTCTGTTTTATGCATAAAACACATTTTAGAAAGGAATAAACTATTTAATAAATTCTGAGTTTTTTTAATTTTTAATACAACTATATGAAAAATGATACAGAAATTTAAACTTTCTATACTGAGCATTTTTTGAAAATTAATAAGTTACATGATAAATGCTTTCAATTAACAATTAATTTATGTATAATTGAATAATGTTCATTTTGAACTGGATGCATTAGCATTTAATTCCGATAATTTAATACTGCACTTTTTTAACATATCATTCACAGATGCAATCTCTGCATTAGCAGCAGACAGCATCATTTGTCCAACTTTCACATCACTCATATTATCATCATTGATAGCACATGCTATTTTTTTAGTTGCATCATGCAAAAGTTTTTGAGCTACACACTGATTGTCAAGCAAATTTTTCTTTTCTTTCTCAAGTTCATTAATTTTTTCTAATAGCTGCGATTGTTTAAACTTTTTTTCACAAGTAGCTTCTACATCTTCCTCTTGATTTTTCCATATATGATGCATATTCTGCATGAGATTTCTGAACATAATGCATCATTTTTTTGGTATATGAAATGGAGGAAACAGAATTGCCATGCATTCGAATAACATAATGACAAATCCGTAAACTTTGAACTGTTAATTCCGATAAAGAAGCTTTCTCCTTTGTCACAAGAGAATTGTTAGCTGAAAAACCTCTTTCTGGTTGGGAATTTACATTCAATAACGACAAGCATGCTTTAACCACTCTAGAAAGAGTAGGATATTTTATATAACCACCAGCATCTTTTATATTGAAAACTGCATTCCAATATTTACAGATATTTTGATTATTATCATAATCATTTACAATCAAAGTCACATCTTCTCTTCACACATATAAAGAATCCACTCTTCATTCATCTTATCAATATCTGAAGAAGTTTTATTCACATGAGGAATATGTTGAATTAATCTGCTAAATGAACTCCTAGACTCTTCCTTTTTTCTATTATAAGGAGACAAACACTAGAGATCTGTGAGTAAAGGATTTGTTATAGGAAGTTTGTGAAGCAAATGCTTTGAAGTTGCTATGTAGCAGCTTCTGACACTTTGTAGAAATGTTGTTTTATCAGTAAGCTCTTCCAGTATTGCTGTTGCACCATGACCTATTTCAATCTTGTTTAAATTTAGCCAATTTTTTCCTGAATCAACATTAATTTGTAGCAACTTTACACCATTTTTTTCACAGATTTCTTTTGGGTTTAAAAATTTAAACATAATACTGCAAACAAGTTCATTTAACTTACTGTATATCACATGTACTAAAAGTTCGACTTTTTGCATTAGAAGTAAATATGGTTCAAAAGTTTTACAAAAAAATGAAACAAAATGCAGATATGCCAGAGTTTTAGGATCTTTGAAATGTTTTATAATCCGAAGATGTCTATCAGAAAGAGGAGATTTCGACTCTTTAGGTACTTTAACAATAAAATATTCCTTTAGAACATCATATTGCTCAACAATTCTCTCACAAACTGAGCCCAAAGTTAACCAACGGCTCTCAACATGACGAAGGAAACTATGTCTAGCTAAAGTTTCTTTTAGTATTTCTAACTGTAAGGAATGATAATCTTCTCTTCTTGCAGGAGATAGTTTGAAAAATTGATGAATATCTACAGCAAATCCATCAATATTACAATCAATTTTATCAATACCCTTACGTAGTGCTCCATGGATTATGTGTAAGCAACATGTACCCAAATCAATTAGTACTGGTAAACTTTGCTTACTCAGTTCACTATTTATTTGCTTTAAAACAGCTAAATTAACTCTTGGTCCATCCATTGACAACTGCATTCATTTTTCTTAATTCAAACCATTATTTTGAATAAAACTTAATAAACTTTTTACAATTTTATTGGCTTCAGCATGCCCTAAAAAATGTGATTCGAGGTAGCAAATGACATTTTTACCTTGTTTATCAGACTAGTATGAGATGTAAATATTCAACTGTTTCTTTATTTGTTTTGTAGTAGTTTCATCGAAAAGTAAAACAAAATATGAAGTGCCGATATCCCGAAACAAAAGAGCTTTGAAATACGGATCTAATCCAAAATTAATCATATGCATGACTTTTTTGTCAGATAATTTGAGATTTTTTGCTATGGAGGGATCATCAAAAATTTCTCCGTAAATGTTAGCTAAATCATTCAAAGATGAAAAAGAATAATTATATTTTATTGCCACCAAAAGTAAAATGGTTTTCTCTGATATCGCTTTGGGAAGCCATGATTTGTTATTCACTACTATAGTCGATGTAGAGGATTCAGATGAAGTTGATGACTTGATAGTAAATAGTGTTTGATTCTTGTAACAGTTCACAGCTTTTTTGTGTCTTAACCCATCTGCATGAGCAAGCACTTGTCTAAAACCCATATTTGAAACACTGAATTTGCTTTTGCATACAAAGCACTCCGCAGAATGAACATCGTCAACACTTCGGCACCAGGTCTTGATTAGGCATTTATTCCCATCTTGCAGTTCCGACCATCTGTCGGAAAATTTCGTTTTCCTTTTGGCATTTTTAAAAGAAAATTAATTGTTTTCAAAAAATAAAATACTGAGCTTGCTAATAAACATTCTTCAAAACACCCATCAAAATCTTTCAAAATGGCGCGATACGAATTTCACGCATGCGCATAAACGTAGGCGAATAATTCTCACAATTTCGCCATCATTGTCAATTGTTGTGCACTACTAAAACCAGAATCTTTGTCTGTAAAGGCAGAAAATAGAATTTAATGGTAAACCCAAACCTAAATTTTTTTTGACGTCAGATATTCGTGAGCAATGGCTGAAAACGAGGCGGAGACGAATGGCAATCCTATTTCTAATTTGAAGGAGGACAAAAAAGGCGGAAATTTTTCTCTTTCTTCTTACATAGAAAGCAGTTGAAAGAAAATATATATTCCACTGGAAGAAAAGTTTACTACTGAAAAATATAAAATTATTAATGAAAATTAAACTTTCAAAAGAATGTAATAAAAAATAAGGAATTCCAGGATTTATTTTGAAAAATAAGGACATTTCAGGACGTTTTTTAAAAATCAGGAAATTCAGGAATATCAGGACAACTCCGAGCCCTGTAAAATCTATTCATCAAAACTCTCATTGAGAACTAGATCAATAAGGTATTCCAAACAATAAAAAAGTTTTTATTTACAAAAAGCACAGTAAGAAACGATCTCTTGAAATATTTTCACATCTGATATTTCAACAGAAATACCTATTACATAAACAATTTGTTTCTAAGTTTGGATTACACTACACATTGCAAATATAATTTTCTTAAAATTTGGCATTCATAAAATGCTAAGGAAAATTTTTTGATTTGTATTTATAGGAAAAGACTGAAACGTTTCAATATAGGACATTAAAAAACCGATTATTTAAAAGTTATATTTTCATGAGAACAGTCATCAGAAAATCGAAAAATTTTAGAAAAATTAATAAAGCAATAGAAGTTTTTTTCATTGAAAAATCAAATATGACAAACATTTTTCCTCGAAAAACAAATACAAATCATAAGAGCTTTTAGAACTCACACAGAGGTGAAAAAGAACTGCTGCTTTACAAATAAAAAGCACTTTCATTTAAATAATCTAGTTGCCAATTTGATTATTTGTAAAACTAAGATTTTCTTCTGTATCACACAAGTCATATAACAAAAATCACTATATAGGCTTAAAAATAGGAATTTAATGGAACAATTTCACATACAGTAATATATATATATCTATATAATATATAATGTGTAAATACTCATAAAATGTGACTCATTAATTTGCAACACATTTGCCAATGAAACAATTAGAAGAATAAATTCTTCCTGCATATTCTTTACATTTAACAAATGTAGTAGAACATTGTTATATAGTACGGATTTTTAGTCATTTATTCTCACAAAAATCCTTTTTGAAGAATTAAGTTCTAGAGATAAAATGATATATATCTCATAGTTATAACTATATAATAGTTATAACTATGCAGCAGCACTTCTTTCTTCTCACAGATATCATCATTGAATTCATAAAGAAACTGAAGTTGCCTTTAATCAAAATTCATTTTTTGATTAAAGGCAACTTCAGTTTCTTTATTAAATAGATGAAGTCTTACAATTTCTGTAGCAAATTACGGAATAGAAAATTTTTCTTTTTGAAAATTCTGGGCAGTTCATAACTTATTTTTTAGGATAAAAACTATGCTATAAGAATTAAATGTAGCTTGTACAATTAGTTCTTAATATTTCTTAATATATTGTTTAAATAGTTAAACCGTAAAGCATTACGGTAAATTTATTCTAATAAATTAAATAAAATTAGATTCTTATTTAATTTTAATCATTATTTTGCAAAATTTATAAATATTTAACTGATGTTAAAAATTTTCTTAATACTTTTTTAAGACAAAAGATTTCAAAAATATCAGATTTTTTAAAAAGTTAAAACATAAAATGCACACATTTTTAAATCATAGTTTTCATTAGATAATAAGTATTTATAAAATGACAGAATATATTAATCTGTACAAAAGCAAATTATTCTAGCTATTCCAACTAAATACATTATAAGGAAAACATGCTTATTGGTAACTATTGCTATCACAATAAATAATTCATTCATTTGCAGTGAAAAATATTGATGAAAATTATTCATAAAAAGCAAATGGAAACTTTAATATTTTTAAAATATAAAAACTACCAAACTTAGATTTTTTTGAAAAAAAAAACCAATATTATTAGAATAAAACAATTACTGAACAACATTTTACAATTTAAAATCAACACTTAAGCTACCCTTTTTAAAAAAATACACTTTCTTTCAAAAATATATTAAATTTTAGCAAATATAAATAAAAGTTGCTAAAATATAAAGGGGAAGTAGTTTTTCCTAATATTTCATTAAAATGTAAATATATTTTTTTTATTCAGAAACATTTTTTTCACGTTATAGATATCTGTAACCACATACAAAGTATTTTCTTAAATTACAAGCCAGTATTTTCACATGAAAGACATTAAATGAAAGTTTTCACTGGAAATAAATTCCTCATCAAAGAGTAAATAAAATAAGCTATAAGAAAAAACTTACAGGAAAAAATATTTATAAACATTATATATTTTAATATTAAACACACTATTTACCTATAGTTTATTATCAAAAGAACAGCAGTAAACAAATAGTGAATGTACATTTATAAAATTCAAAATAAAATATTTGGATGCCAATTATTAAGATATAAAAATAGAAGGGAAAAATCAAGCCCAAGTTCTCTTAATAATTTTAACATTTCTCAATGTAATACAATATTCGCAAATTGTAAACATTTAACTAATCACAAAAAAAAATACAAAGCTTATTTCAATAAAAAAATTTATTTACAATATATACATCAATTTTTTTTAACTTTAAACCTATCCAGAACATCTTGCTCCTTTTGAGGATTCTTACTAGACTTTTGCTTACTTTTACTAGATTTCTGTTTCATCTGTGATTTTATAAATTCCTATGAAAAATGAAATATAAATGTAAATCTTGGAATTGTTGATAATATTAAAAGAACAATGACTACATATATGAAAAAATGTAAACTTACTCTTTTTGCACTTTCTTGAACAATCTTTTTTCGTTTAAACACTTGAGCACTTTTATTTCGACCCTTTGTTTTAGTTCGAGGCTCAAATTCAATTTTTGGTGGTTTAACATACTAGAAATAACATGAATTGATCAAATTACAAAATACTGCAGTAAAGTAATTGAAAATAAAAATTTAAGATACAGAAATAATATCAGTAAGCAAATATAATTTACTGTGATTTCTCCAACATCAACACACAACTCAATTAGAATTTTATCAATACTTTGTTTCAAATTGAGTAGCACTATTTAATGATTAACAAAGGCAGTGGTAAATTAGAAATCATATTTTTAAGTCTTTACCATAACTACTACTGTTAAATAGAATGAGTCAAATTTTTGACAACGAAAATCTAATAAATAAAATGCTGCAAACAAATAAAACGGAAACATCAATTATAATTAAAAACTGTAAAATTGTTCCCAGTTAACATTTTTTAAAAATTTAAACTCAAGTCTTAATTTGTAAAATTTTCAAACATTAATTTTTTTTAAAGTTAATATTTCTAAAAAAAGGAGATTTATAGAAAAATCTGTTATGAACCACAAAAGAATTTCAATACCAACAATACTGATATGTGAAAAGTAATTTTTAAAGAAAAAGGAATCACTAAGACTACCTATATAAGCTAAATAACTCGAACATTTATAAGTTTTAATTTAGACAATCTTAACATTCTTATTGCATAATAATTTTTGATTTGGTTAGCTCATTATATTAAAATAACTTTTTGCAATAGAGAGCTAAATTAATTAAGAATGATCATATAAAACAGATTCTCAATACTAACAAATATCCAGCCCAAGATCACAATCAAATACAAAGTATTGAATTGAAGGCCCTAATGCAAACCAGTTTAATTACCCGCTCATAATTACTGATAAATTTTGAAAATGCACCTACTATTATGGTTTTAATCTGAAGCTTTTCTATAAAAATTAAAATATATATAAAAAGGTATAAACTTAGAAACTACTCACAGCAAGTTTCTTCATGTTTTCTAGCTTTTCTTTTAAACTGGGGACATTTACCATGCCCAACTGTGTGGGATCAAGGGTTATTAATTCTGGCTGAATCTAAATAAAAAAAAATCACAATATGAAAATATAAGAAAATATAATGCATAATAAGGTTCAGGTCTTATCAATAAAGAAAAGAATAAAAAATTAAAATGCTAAATTATGTTAAAAATTTTTTTATTTATTAAATAAAATTCAAAACATTTAAGCAATTTTTACAAAGTAAGATTAAATAATTTGCTGATAAAAATATTATCTCCTTATATATATCTTATTTTTTTAAGCTACTAATAGTCAAATTTTATTGAAAAACAATGCATAAAATATCAACTTTATGTAGATTATAAGATTCTCTTTCATGATTTAAAATATTTCTTGCATGATTAAACATTCTTACTGATATAAATATTTTGCATAACAAATGAGGAATTTTTTTTTTGCTTTAATATAAATTTAAAAGAAATTATACTTTAAAAGCTTTAATATAAATACAAAAAAGCTTTCCCATGATGCTTTGAGAATAACACAAAATTCTCAATCCAAGAAAACGATATTGCTTTTAAAACACTAAAATTAAGTAGCAACTTGCATTCTTATTACAATTTTCTTCTATTGCAAAAATGTAACTTAATTAGAAATTTTAAACATTTTTATTTAATTTCAATAATTGAAATTTTTACAGGTTAATAAGATAAAATTATCAGGTGACTAATAAAGCTAAAAAACTTTTTTAAGACATATTAAAAATATATTATACTTCATGGAACTGAATGGGAAATAATAACAAATGTTATCCAGTGATAGTAAATTTCCACTCTTCCACAAATAATAACAAATTTTTTACAGCACATTTAAAAATGAAGAAGAAAATGAACTTTTACAAACAATGAAAAAATTATTATTTTGTAATTACTATTATACACTAAAAAGCAAATAGATTTCTAAACTAATAATGAAAGAATTTCATTAAAAAAAAACTACTTTAAGAGTAACAACAGTAATAATAAGCAGATTTTTTACACCGAAATACCAAAACCATTTATCCAATATTTCTTTGTTAATTTTTTAAAAGAGTTAATTTTCAATTGACAGTTTTTATTTCAATTTAGATAACCTCTTTTAATTTTCAGTTTGAAAACTGAAACAAAATATTAGTTTCATCAATTTCGTTTCATATTGC
Source organism: Latrodectus elegans (assembly GCA_030067965.1). NCBI lineage: Eukaryota > Metazoa > Arthropoda > Arachnida > Araneae > Theridiidae > Latrodectus > Latrodectus elegans. The sequence continues at coordinate 14,593,937 of CM057812.1, forward strand.
ATTAAAACTTTTATATTCTTTACCAAACATTCTCTGTATGTTAGGTTTTATTTTTTTTACTCTGAAATGATTACAATAGATACATTAATAGATAGCAATAAATAATATGTTATTTTAATATCCTGTATACTGCTAAAAGTTGAACTGAAACAATTCGCGAGTTACTAAGCAACATTTAAAATATCCTTATAATCCCAACTTACACTTTCTTACTAATACTTAATAACTTTTAGACAGTTACTTATTCATGATTGACAAAAAATATTCAAATTATTCTATTAACTTAAATTCATTATCTTAAAGTCACAAGTTTTTAAAGTTTCTAAAAAAAATTGAAAGAATCAGTTTTTAAAAAGACAACATAAAATAAATTATTAAATTTGCTGAAATTTTTTTAATATAAAACTTTGAAATAATGTTTTGTATCAAGCCTTGAATTTAAACGGCACATATAATTCACTTTATTTAAACTATAATTTCTTTTATCATTTTATTTATTTATAAATCATATTCTTAAATCTAAACAGAATAAAACTTGCAATAATAGTGAATTAATAGAAATATTTCTTAGCTAGATTTATTGTTGCCTTTATCAGAAATTTAAAATATTAAGTAATTATACTTTTTCTAGAAGAGCTTTCACTTCCATTTCTCTGCGTTGTGATTTAGTCATGAAAGGATTACTTTCGAAAGCATCAAAGTTAGCTTGTCCAGCACCTAAAGAAAAAACATGGTTTATAAACTAACAAGTCATTTATCTTTCAATGCAAATGTATTTTTAAAGTATCTGGAATACAAAATATCAAATTTTAATATGTAAATTATTAAATAATAAGGGATCTTCAGCAAACATACCTGGTATTAAAATGCTATTAAATCCTGAACTATAACCAATACCCAAAACATCTTCATATGGACAGAACTGAACATCAGAGATAGTAGAAGTTATTTTATGCCGCAAATATGGAGCTTTAGCAGTTGTTGTGCAACAATCTTTATATACCTATATAATTTTGGTCAAAACAATATAAAAATTAAGAAAATGCTATTTTGTTTCTTAAAATATTTCAAAATATATTGGAAGAAAAATGCAACAATCTGTTCAATCAAGTTTTTAAAAAATTTTAATATGTAAATTTATTTGCAATGAGAATTAATATCATTATAAGCATTCATATCTTAAAATGGAAGGTAATGAATTGAACTGTTATTGAATTGTAATGAATTACTGATATAAGTTCATTACAAATGCTATACAAATTATTGCAGATAATGCAAGCATTTTATTTTAGGGATTAGATATTACTTAGAGTAAATGATAAAGTTATTAATATATGCTTCCAATTGATTTGGTATAATATAAAAACAAAATTCGGAAAATACAAAAAAAAAAAAAAAAAAAAAAAAGTATTTATGTAATTTTAAGATACCTATTCTACATATATGTTAGCTAATCTGTGATAAAAATAATTTTAGAGGAGAGCTACTGAAATTTTTCCATCTGTTAATAGAAAAATTACACTTAATTTATATATCTGTTTTTATTTAAATATAAAATACAATTTATAGGTGGTAAACGAAATAATTTATATTTTCTGGAAATTGGATTCTATGCACATTTATATAACAATATATAACAATCATGTTAAACAAAATTTGTTTTGTACCAGGATTATTTTTAAAGTCTATAAATAAAATTGCTTTAAATTTTTTTTAAAAAATAGGTACAGCTGCTGCATAATCCATGATGTAAATTTCTGATTCATTTTGGCAATAAGAAATGTTGTTAAGGTGATGTAATTAAGACAAAGAATAAATTTTTTGTGAAAAAAGTTTAGGCATGTAAATAATAAATTTAAATCTAATAAACAAATGTAAATATATATTTTTTAAAAAATTAGGGTTTTAAAAATGAAAACATAAGAATAATAATTTCATATATGTAAATATGAACATAATGTTCTAAATTTCTTTGCAATTACATAAACACTACGGCTTCCAAAATAGAATTTTCTGCATAATTCTTATTCTTCTTGATCTCTATGATGCAATTAAAAACCAGATTGCCAGATAAACAAAGATAAGAGGCAAAAAAAACCACCAGATTCAGAAGTTTGCATGATGACAAAAATATTGCATTAAGCTGTGCCAAACATACTGCATTAATAAATTTTCTCAAATAATACAAAAAAGTATGGTTTTCAATGCACAGGAAATCTGTTAATATTCCTAATACAGAATTAACACTAAATATTATATAAAAACATATTGGACTAAAAAAAAATAAAAGCTGCAATATTCTTCGTCTAGTGATACAAATTCCATGATGTTATAACTACCTGAAAATTAATGAGTGAGATGATTGGTAATTTTTAAATTGTGCTTGCATTCTAAGAATGATCTAACATCATTTCCATGTATCAGCATATTATTTTATGAAAAGGAATTGGATACTATTGAGAAAAACTTAGCTTCTTAGATGGAACAATAGCTTTTTTAACTGATTAATTTTCTATTTAAAAAAAAAAAAAAATCACTGCAATACAGTTATTTTCAAATTTATTACTGGTTTTTTTAAAATGATTGTGAAAAATCTTTAAAAATAAAACGTGATTAGTCCAGATAAAATTACTACATTACTTTTTATGTGTCTCTTAGTAAGATATATGATTACTTTACTATCAATTTAACCTTTAGGGAATAAATTAATTTATCAACAGTTTATATAAACACAGCTTCCATAAAATATTTAATAATTTATGGAGAAAAATTGAAAGTGAAATTAATTTAGCTTTAAGCAAATACGAAATAACTAAATTTTGAAAAAAATATTAAGCTCACCTCTACTATATTTCCTATTTCAACTGCTAATAATCCCATTTGGCTGAAATCTAAATAGCCAGCAGCACCTCCTAACTTATATGATTGTAAGCATTTATAAGTTCGGATATCAAATATTTTCAGACTTCGATCCATACCAGCTGTGGCTAAATACCTAGATGAATATTAAAATTAAATTGAATGTAATATTTTTAAACATAGTTTCAGCAAACAGTTCACAGATATAAATAAAATTTATGACATACAATCCTTTAGAGTCAATAGCAATTGAACGAATTGGATGAGCATGGCATAAAATCCTGGCTAGAGGCTTCTCAACATTTGGTGACCACATACTCACAGAACCTAATGTCGAAAAAAGTCAAGTTTTTATAAGAATATAAAATATTTGGAAGAATTTTTCTAAAACTTTTGTATTTCCAATAGCACTAAACTTACCATTAGCATGACCAGTTACAACAACAGCATTGTATGGATTTTGACGCATTATATTTAAACGACCAGCATTTGTGTAAGTTTCTTTTATCATTTTACCTATGGAAACATCCAACCAGGATATAAAACCCTTTTCACTCTAAAATAAAGTCATAAACATTATTTATAGCAAAGGCACTTTGAAAAGTTACAAGTAAGAATACTTAGATAATATAATAATTACATTGGTTTCCATTAGGGAACAAATAAGATAACTATAAATTTTGCAATTCAATCTATCACATATAATGTATCATGACTATTAATTGACTGTAGTAAAATTATTTCACCACAGTTTCTCAAAGTTACAGAAATATTTCAGAAAAACTAATTAAATTAAAATAATAATTTAAAAATATATCAAAACAAACAGAAGACAAACACTAAACTTTAAGTATTTAAACATCAGTACATGTTCACAGAATCAAATCACAGTAATTTGTTGAATAATGATAGCACAAATACAAAAGCAACAAACACAACAGGATAGTTTGTCAGTTGATTTTATAATTCATTTTCATTACATCCATTTCCATTAAATATAATTTTATACGAAATTGTCTTACAACAATTAAGTAATAATAGCAGCAAAAATCAGAAGCATGGTGAAGATAAATTAGTTTTAAAATAGCACATTTAAATTATTAAATATTTTTTTAGTGAAAATCAGAGTAGTTTCAACAATTTTCACCTGCTTTGGAGTTGGAATGAATTTTAATAAGAAAAAACAATGTATTTAATTTTTAGCTGAAAAGCATTAGATTATGACAGCTTATAAGATTTATCACTCCTCCCCAGAGAGAATTTTTGAATTGAAAGAAATCAGAAAATTGTTTTGCTTAACCTAAATTTCGGAAATAGTTATGTTGATATTTTAAGTTGTGTTTTCAGAGAAATGTTAACATACTGGTTTAATGAATGTGGAGAGCTTGACTATTCGTCACATACATATCACTAATACCAGTAAATAAATGTCTTCTAATACAATTTGTAAAAAATTTGAATTCCTATGTGTAATGATTAAAAAGAACCAAATAATTTTGAATTATAAATATAAATGGAACTTACTATCAGCTGTGTATATTCCTTACTCAGTAAAGAAAAATGCATTAATTTGTAACCTATTGTGAAGGGAGTTACATTAATTGTATACAAGGCTAGAAGAAATAATCAACAGTATATCAAAGAAAATTTTTTATTTTACAAATATAAAGGTAATAGATGATGGACCCAAAAATATCAAAAAACATTAAATGGATTTATAAAACCTAATGGAACTATTTGAAGATTCATATATTGTGGCAATAGAAGTCCCTTAATAAATGTTAAAATTTTTTTTTGACAAAACAATTATGAATTACAATGGAAAAAATTTATTTGATTATATTGATGAATACTCTCATTACCATCAATGATACTAGTTAACTTTTCAAGGACTGAAATTTTCATGCAATGTACAGTAGTTAATTTAATCTATAATATATATAATGCACATGAGTAGAGAATATTAAAAAAGAAATGAATATAATAGGTTCAGAAAAGAGAAAATAGTTTGGAAACGAAACTATGTAAAGAAAACAACAAATTATATCAAAAATTAAATAAGATAATTATGTAAGAAAAATATACAAATTAACAAATAAAACATCAATAAGAAAATATACAAATAATAAATTATAAAACATAAATTAAAAAATTTACATCAATAAGAACTTTAACACATTCACTGTCACATGGCGCTACCTCCCATGCGGCGATGCTCTGGGATGACGATCGAGTATGATAACTAAACTGCTTTATTTTTAGTTGGGATTTGGAGGTTAAACGATGAGGTTTTTGAGCCACGTTAGTGGAGCATTATTTTTATATTTTCAGTGCTTGGTATTTAGATTTTTTAATGTGCATTTTTAAAAATGGCGGACAGTACAAGTATTGCAGGACCTTCACAGCCTAAGAAAAGGAAAATAAATAAAAAACTGCCACTGACGCTCTAGAGGATGTGAAAATTTTTTGCACTAAACACAAAAACAAAAGGTACTTCCTTTTTTTTGGTTTTACTATTAAAATATAAATAACGTTTTTAATCATTAAAACACTTTTTTTAAATTCAGCTTCTCAAGATGGGTATATAAATTTTGGTGGCAGCGAATGTGTTAATTAATTTTTAAAAAGATCAATGATTCCAATTCTTCTGTATTATATACTTACAGAGGTAGTTAGGAGGAAATGATAAGGAAGAAATTCCAATTGGAGAACTCGACTGAGTGTTTTTAGACAGTGAAGTTCGACACCTTTGTTATCATAGATGTAAACCCATTCTTTTTGAGCTGTGGCAAACATCGTTGGTAGATGGAGCCAGCAGAGATCATGCACTGATTCCATAACATTCATTTCACATAAAAGTCTTTTTGTTACCCAATCCATTGCAGCTACATGGCCCCGGTAGCCTCCAAGTAAAAGATGCCTATGGATTTATAAATGACTTTTTATAAAAGTAAATAAGTTCTACACATGAAGAAAAATATTTTTTACCCCATAATGTGAATATTTTTCTCAGTACACAAAATTTAAAGCTATACGCTCTAATAATTTATTATTAAAATTATAATGGAATTAGAAATGGATAATCTAAATTAATTGATTTAATTAGCCACAATATTAATTGGTAAGATACTCCAATTTTTAAAAGTTGCCAATTTGACTGTTGTCCAAATTTTTTTCAGAATTAAATGAATAATTAAACATAAAAAATAAATACATCTGAATTCTTATTTTCAATAATAAAAATTCATATAAAAATGTATCACATCTATTTTTGAAATGAATGGCTAAACTGAAGTTAGAAAGTAGTTAGAAAATTTCTATTTAAGACATTAAAAAGAAAATAATTGAAATCGATCAAATAGCTTATAGCATTTTCAAAATAATAAATTATAATTCTTGTTCATTTTATACAATTTATATTTATTTACATAACCTTTCACAGTTTTCTCCCTTTTCTTAAAAAAATATTACTATTTAAAAACAGTTAAAGATATTATAGAAAAATTGCTGCATAAATATATTTTACTATATGAATTAACATAAAATAAAACTTTTCTCCATTTTTATATATTTTCACTAATCCTAAAAAAAATTCTTACAAAATTTATTTTCCACAAATTTTATAAAAATTTAGAGAATTTTAAGAGTTGAGAAAAAGAAAAGATTCAGTAATTTTTTTTCAGTAACAAAACAAATAAAATTTAATGCATGAAACTCACCTTATTTTAATCTTATGAAATAATCTTACTCAATACAAAACAAAGAAGTTTAATTTACTTAATGATGTTAGATGTATTAATGGGTCTCAAAAACATGCTAATATTTTTGTTATAACTACTCAAGAATTTTAATTAGATTCTACATTTTAAAGAAACTAGTTAAATAATATTTGTTTTTTCATTGTTCACTTATCTATTCAAATAAAATTATTTTACATCCCAAATTAAAAATTTTCAAATTTTTAATACCAATATTTTGGGCAAGGTTTGAAGAGAAAAATATTTGTTCTCAATATAGCACTATTTTACAAAAAAAATTATAAATATTCTTATAAAGAATTTAAGAATAGTTATAAAATGAAAAGATATTGAACTAGGCATTGGGCTATTGAAGCAAATGTTTTTTCAAGAGGAAAAGAAAGTCAGAAAATCATAAATGACTTTATTATTTCAAATATTTTTTCCTTTATTAAAAAGCACACAGTGTCTTTAGAAATAATGATCTCTTCTATTCGTATTTTAGCAGATGAAGAATTTTGAATGTTAATAACATATATCCCACTGTTATCATTGATAATTGTAATTGCAATCTTGTTTTGGAGAGTTTAGTTTGAAGATTACTCCAGCAATATCTTTGCATGTCTTGTATAAATCGCATTTTAAATCTTAAATTAGAGCGAAATATAAAATATTGTTGTATAAGTTTCATTACTGCAATTTTATTCAGATGTTAGTAACTATGTAATATTATTTTTAACACTTACACCCTGAATTCTAATAAAGGTATCAATACCAAATGAAAACTATGTATTTGTTTTATGTAATAATAAGCTTCTATTAAAGAAGAAATGTTTGCATTTATATTCTGAAGTTATGAAGTACTGTTATCATTACATAGACAAAAAAGCTAAAAGGTAAGAAGCCAAAAAACTTATTTGTATAATTACATTAATTTTTAAATAGTTAGACATAAGATTATAATTCATTGAAAATCACCAAGAACTTTAACAAGTTATAAAGAGAAAAAAAATTACTTTGAACTAATTTAATATTTTTTTAAAATACAAAACATGTTTGTTACTTATTAAATGTAAGCATAAAAATATTCTAAAAAAGAACAAATAAATAAAATAATATATACCTTCCATCTCTTGAATAATTTATCTTATAAGGACCAAATTCAGTCAAAGATAGATTAAACAGCTATGTAAAAACAAAAATAAAAACTTATAAATTTTTTTACATTTTATTTTATTGAAATTATATATGCATAAAACTTTCCAATATTTACATATTGAAAAAAAATTAAATGTCATTAGCAAAGCATCATAAATTTATAATATTATGTTACAGATAAAAAATCTATTAAGGTAAAAAAAATTCATTAATGAATTTAAATTTAAAATTTACTAATTCATATTAATTTAACATTTTTATAATTTAACATTTTCGTTGATAAATTTTGAAGTGAGAATTAAATTCGTTATCAAAAATAATATGCTTCATGTTTTAATCCATAAGCATTGCTGATCAAGAACAATAAATGTTTTAATTTGAAATATATTGTTACAATCTTTATCTTAGTCTCAAAAATTAATAATAGTTCTGAATACGCAGAAATGTAAGGACAACTTAAAAATAAACGATTTTGTTAAAAACTAAATTTTATCTAGATACATTATCACATAAAACTTCGAGATAAAGATGGCATACCCATTGGGTGGATTACATTAATTTCAATCATGTCTCTTGCTATGCTTGGAGATTCAAAGATTGAGTTGTGAGAAATTTCCTAATTGCTGAACATTAGGGATAAAACATGTGAAATAAGAACTCCTGTACAGTCATCTTTTGCTTCTTGAGACATAAATTACATAGCATTTTTACTAGTTTGACAAATTAGCATTAATTTTTATATACTCCATATAAAAATATATATACAACTGATTTTACAGCAAACACATGATGAAAGATTTTATTTCAGCAAGGATATTTTATTTAAGATTATGGGAGCTGATGCTAACGATATTATCTTCAGCTATGATGCTATTATTAAAATACTATTTGAAAAAGAAATGATTCTAATTCCATTCAAATGGAGTCAATATTTTGTTTTTAATTAATGCATTTTTAAGTTTAAATTTGTATACATTTTAACGAAACTCTGAATTAGAGAAAATAACTGCATCATTATTTTTCCCAGAAAACAAAGTGTTTCCCATTAAAATAAAATTATTCCTCTGAAAAAGAAAAACTTTCAAAGCTATGTATTTCATCATTTACAAATAAGCAGTCAATATAAATTGAGATAGCTGCGGAAACTGGTCATATATGAGGTAGTATACATAATTAAGAACTGAAATTCTATGCTTTTTTTTTTTCTTAAATTGACTTCAGATTTTGACAAAGAATAGAAAAATGCTTATTTAAAATAAATTTTATGTGATCCTCATTAAAAATTTACTGAGAATTTTTTACAAGATTTTCAAAATAAAGAAAAGATGCTTTATAGTATAATTGGAAAAGATTTTAATACATACTTATTGTGAGTGCATTTAGGAGTATATAACTTTGCATATTAGTTTTTCTGTGATTTTTATGGTATACCTAAGTTTTTCATTTAATAATAAGGATCTATACTGAATAGACTAACATAAATAAAACAGTCCCATTTTAAACCAATTGCAAGCAAGAAATGTTATGATTTGATAGTCACTTTATATATATTAGGTATAATTTGATCTAGACAGGAAAGCATTTCAATGAACATGATCAAATTCAGTTAGTGTACATAGAAACAAGAAATAAGCCACAATGAATATTTAACTATACAACAAATAAAAATGCAGTATAACTTTGAAACACTAAAATGTAAGCAGGCACTTTTTCCCAAAAGAAATATTTATAAAAAAATGAATTAAGATTGTTTATGAATAAGCTGATTGCATCTCACACAATAGAATGATTTAACTGTAACAGGATATTTAGACTTGAAAATTTTTTGAAAACACTATGTGTGTGTGTCTGGTATTACCATTACTTTTCTCTGCTGGTCAGCTGAACTATATTTCATAATAGTCTAGCACATGTACATTGAACCAAACTAAAATCTTGTTGAATTTTAATAACAATCTCCATGAGGATTTTTATTTTTGATGCTATCAAGTGTATGAAAATGATTTTTTGTTTCCATCTTTATAATAACAGAAGTTATAGCATTTTAATTAAGTATTTTGAATAAGGTCATTCTTTAATATAGCATATTTTATACTTTTCAAAATTAATTGTTTTTTTAAAATTAAGAATCAATTTGAAAACACCATTAAAAATATGAACAAGGATATTACAGATTTCTAGCAATAATCAAGTGAAAAAATTAGTCATTTAAATTTTCATATAATAAGATTAATAAATAAATAAAAAGAAACAAACAGATATTAACTATTGGAAAATGTTAAGTGATTTTAGGGTTTAAAAAATAAATTATTTATTAAAAATTATTTTCACAGAGAAAATTTTGTAAAGCACAAACCTTGGTAGCACTAGTAATGTCAACTTCTGCAGCAATATCAGCTTGCTTAACTCGATATGTATCTTCATTCTCATCAGGTTCAAGATACCTATACATTATTACCAATTTAATTAAATTTTCTTCATAAATTAAGTTCAAAATTACTAAATTTTGTTTTATTTAATTACATATCCTGTTCAGATATTTGTAATACTTAACTAATAAGTAAAAGAAATTTTTTTTCAAATACTTGTCTTCTTTAATGGTATTGATATAATCCACAAAAAACAAAAAAACTGGATTAAAAACATAAATATGTTAAGACATATTTAATAATATTCTTTCAAATATTTTATCATTATTCTAAGTAAAAATAACTTTGGCTATAATTAAGTTTTCATTTTTGTTTTACTATATATAAACAATAGATGCTCATTTTTACAAACTCAAAGGGACAGGCAAAATAGTTCTTAAAATCGAAAAATAAATGTTAAATCTTAAAAGTAGCCTTTTTTCCCCTCCTTCCTTTTGCAAGATTATTAGTTTTTTATTAATTAAGGATTATTAAAAAAATTACTTAGTATGACATACTTAAAAAGCAGGCAGAACAAAATTTATACTTTAAAAAAACTTTTATTTTTCCTTTATTTATGAGAAGTCAAGGATTATATTTTTTGTTTTAAAACTATGTTTAAAAGTACATTTTTCCAAAAAGTTAAAGGATGTACTCTTTTATTTGATTTTTATGAAATATTTACAAAAATACCAATAAAATTTGTTATTAAAAGAATATAGAAAATTTCAATACATATGCCAAACAGAAAATATTCAAAGTTTAATAATGTAAAAATTTACAATTAAATATATAAATTATAAACACTCTTAGATAGCCGGTAATCATACAGGCAAATTATTATAAATAAATTTTCCATCAACTCAAAAAAGATACATTAAACAATTTAATTTTATTGCTAAAAATTACCAACATCAAAAAATATATTTAAAATGTTTAACTTTTTAAGTAATGAACAAAATTTATATTTTCATTTCATATTTTCTAGACGTAAAATCTAAATATTATGAGAAATAGAAAATTTCATAAAAATCTATAGAAAATTTAAAAAAAAAAAAAAAAAAAAAAAAAAAATTTAGCTTGAAATATTTGAGTAAATTTTTAATTCACTATATCATACAAATTTTTTATACTTAAATGGTTAAGAATGTATTTGGAAGATTTAAAATAACAAAAGCAATGTTTCATTGTCCATTTTTATAAAACAATTAATCAGCTCCTTAAACAAGATTCAGAACTTTGAAATTGCATGTAAGTTGATAAATAAATTTCCTTATTGACTACTCACCCTGCTTCTTCAGTCAAGAGTAATTCATTCCGTGCAGCATCTCTCACTGATTTTCGAATCTTTTTATCTGCTTTGATTAAATCAATCTTATGTTGTTTACTTTTAATTCCATGCTAAGAAAAATCCTTCATAGTTAATTAATCATATTTTTAAATTAGAAATTAAAATTTATAAATCTAGTCCAAAAATTTAAAATAATATTTTTGTTTAATAAAACACATTTTAAGCTGTAAATAATTTTACGAAAGTTTTCTAATTATGATCAGTGTACATAGAGCAAATTCAACCCTTTAACTTGAACTAAAAACATTAAATGTTTATAAACAAAAACAATTAAACAAATTAAAAACAAATGTTAAATTTACATGAAATATATAATAAGACACTGAAAATAATTTTTTTTACACTAAAATAGAAATGCATAATAATTTTAGTGATTAAAATTTCACAATCTTATAAATCACTTTCCTCAATTTTTATAATATTGCGCGATGTCAGAAAGAAATTAGGCTTCAGTCAGATTTTTCAATACTGAATTTTTTTCTTAATTTCACAAAATAACGTACTTGCTTGAAAATGTTAATGATCAGGTTCTATACTCCTTCAGTGTATCATTAGTAGAATAGCCAAATTAATGATCTTAAAGTATGAAAATTTCAATGTTCTGTGCTTGAATATTTTATATAACACAAACAATCAAATTTATTAATATGTTTGTATTTACAATGACACATATAATTACAAAAGAAATTGTGTAGCAATCATCATAAAAATATAAGCAAGGAAATATTATTTCCACTCTGCTCAAAAAAACAAACCATGTAATAAAATTAATTAAAAATAGATTTTTTGTATTGATATAAAGCATAAGAATGAAAACATACTTTGATTCTTGAAATAAACCATTTTTTTTTAAAAATCAATTAACCATAATAGTAATTAATACATTACTTTTTACTGCATAACTTTTATATATCAGTACCACACAACAAATACTACTTTTTCTTTTAAATTGTAAAAAGAAACCCATTTTAAATTTTTACATTGATTTTAAATTTTTAACTTAAGAAACAAAACTTAGAATTTGTAATAATTATTTAGTAATAAAAAATATTTAGAATCTAAATATTTTAATTTTATATTAAAATTCAACTGAAATATCTCCTATAAAATACAATATGCATTTGCATTTAAGGTGTCTGATCATGTTCGAGGCAATTTTTTCTTAAAATTTAATTTTAATTTCTTTTATCATGTTTTTAGACAAAATACTGTGTAAACACCTAAAATTAGACAAAATTGTAATTACACGTAGCATATAGAAAACTGTAATGCATCTATCTTAATTTAATTTGAGCATAAGGTTTATGAGACAACGTTCTTTGAAATAAAACAAAATAAAAGAAAAATATTCAGCGATAAAGAAAAAATTTGTTAAAAAATACAACAATATGGACATTTTATGAAGTTTTACTGAATATTCACTTTAAAAACAACTGTAAATAAAAAAGTCATGTATATTCAAAGTTTTGATTCATTTTATAGATAGCAACACTTAAAACATGATGGCTAACTTTTACAGAAATATCCTCCTTATTACTTATTGTATAAACAGTTAAGAAATATTATGAAAAACAAAGTTTTGAGAAAATTACCTTCAAAGTGATAATCTCACTTGTGATAGTAATGATGCTGCCAATTATTTCCAAATGTATAAGGCAGATAACGACCTCACACTTATAGCCATTAATCAGCACATTATAGAAAAACATGAAAATTAAAAAAATAGTTAAAATTTTTTTCACACTTCTGGTTTGGTGCTGTGGTGGCCTGATTGGTTAGGGTGTTGTTCCTGCTATCAGAAGGTAGCGAAGATCCCTGCCGATTAAAGATCAGTTGCTTTTGCTAATGCCTGAGCGTGGTACGGCAAATACTGGGAGTCTTCTGCTTGGTCCCGTCTTCAAAATTAAGAAGAATCCACCCAGCTGCATCTATCTAACTAGTAGATCCCAACTCAGGGTTAAATACAGGGAAGCATGCTGGTACAATAACAACAACTTCTGGTTTGAAAATGAATCTTCTTGTTTTGTTTTCCAAAAGATACAATGCATTTTAAAATTCCCATAACTTAATTTAAACTCTTGACATATAATAAAACAATAACTGTTTTGAAAATAGAAAGTTTTGAGTTTGAAAATAGAAAGATTAGCAGAAAAAAATGTTACATGTAGTAGAAAATTATATTTTGAACACTGGCAAACATCTTAAGAAAGACTTTGTAACCATTGATTGTATACATTGACATTGGAAATAATTGTTTAATAGTTGGTTTGTTAGTTACTCAATGGTCATTTTTAAATAATAATTTAAATAAATGTTAAATTATAAAAACTTACAAAATCAAGTCTTTGACCTCTTTTGTATTTGTTCAGTAATTTATTTGAAACAGTTGGTGGACCATGATATGGGTCAAATGCAGCTTCTTCAATTTTTGACTGTGCCATCTTTTAATAATTTCCTATAAAAATAAAAAATAAATTTCATTTTTAAAATAATATTTAATAATTAAAATTTTTTTTGATTATATATACATATATCATGTTGTACCGAGCTTCGGGGTTCGTGTGGATTGAGAGTTGAATAAAACAACCACTCAATGAACACAAGACTTTTATTCGTAAAAATTCCACTAGAAATACCAGTAAATAATCACAATTATACAGCTACAATTCGTCAAATACAATAAATAACAGCTTCCAATAACAGGTCTCAAATACCTCAGGCAGAGAACAGCTTCTCTAAATTAGCAGTCACGACTAATCGTCTTCACAAAACTGACTGTCTTTATACCTGACTTTGCGGGGAAATCTACTAATTTCGCCAAGGTTCTGGAATCTTCAAGGCTATCTCGCTAAATATTGTTCCTCGAGCTTAGGTGGTGGATGTTTCCAAAAGTATCTATTTCAAACCAAGTCGCCAAGTTTTATCGTCAAGTCACCAAATCATTAGAAAACCAGCTTTTAACGTATAACACGTCTAAATACCGCAATTTTTGCCCAAAATGTGAGCATTTCCGATCTGTCTGAGATATTTTAAGAGATACACAATAATTATTTATAAATTTGTAACAATATATATATATTTATATATAATCATAATATAATAAACATTTTAAGCAATATGTTGTTAATTATTACAAAAGTAACAAATAAATAATAAAAATAGAATTTTATTAACATTAACAGAATACCATTAAAAGTAAAATTAATAATGGTCAATATTTTTAAATTTTGAAATTAACAGGCTATGAAGTTTGTATTTATCAATAATCAGACTATGGGAATATGAATCTACTGAATGCAATACAAGTGTTACTTTAATTAACAGAAATATATTAAATACAGGGCAACCATATAACATACAAGCATTTTTTATGTAATAAAGATAAAAGAATGTAGACTCTAGAAAGGCAGTTCAATAATTTTTTATTGTGTTCAGAGAACAACCACTATAAAAATCAGTTGCAACAGATTTAATCAAGGATAAATACTTAGAACAATTTTCCAAAACATTTGAAATTTAAAAAGGAGCTACAGCACTGTTAAAATTCATATTTAAACTAAATAAAATTTTCTTGCTGTTTATTTTTGATGAATTAAAAAAGAAAGGTTTTTGGTTTGTTTGTTGCTCAACTGTCATTTTTTGCACACGAGGGTTAATATGACTGGGACCTACAATTTAAAGTGGATTTCGAACCACTACAAACATTCATACCCTAGGTGGGATTCGAACCCACGAACTGTTGAACCGAAGGCAAGAGAGCTAAACATTTGGCTGCCAGCTCAGCTCTTTTTTTTTTTTTTTTTTAAAAAGAGAAAGAAAGTTTTTTATAATATGTATATAAATACAATTGTTATCCTCCAAAACTTACAACTATATATTATATATTTAATCATCAAAGAGACCTATCATGGAAAATATGCAGCACTTTCATCTTTCAAGCAATAGAATACTTTAGAAATTTATAATTGGTACAATGTATGCAAATCTGAAGTTATTCTGAAGTAACATTTTTATTCATATTAATGAAGCTAAAAAAATTACTTTTACTTAAACAAATTTATCAAGTAAACATAAAAAATTATACCTGGTTATGAAAAAAATAGAAATTGTCATGGATGAATGGAAAACTCTGAAAAACAGGATGGGAAATAAGAAACCCAGAGTAATGTTAAAAAAATTACATTTTAGTCAATTATTTAGCCACTTTATAGTGTAATATATATACACATCCATTTATGAAACAAGTACTACTGAGATGTATGGTTTAAAGTTAATTAAAATAATGTTCAAGATGCGATTTAAATGCGGAAACTACTGAACTAAAGGTCATTTCAACAATTGGAATCATGAATAATTATTTCAAGTTAAAGGGGAATAAATAATTATTGATAGTAGAAAAAATATTTTTAATTTGAGCACCTTTATGAAAATTTAAGTACTATTGATGAAATTTGTTTTCCCAAAATCCAAATAGAATAGTCAATTAAATGGTAATTTTATTTATGAAACAATTTTATTATTTATAATAAATATACTGAAGACTTTAAATGAGCAATTCGCAAACAGTGAAATCAGTGATAATTAAAAATTAACAAAAACACAACTAACAAAGAAATTAATGACTTTCAAAACAAGCAGGATCAACTGCTCACAAAGGATCAATCACTCAAAGTTGCTATTTTTATCACACATTGAAATTATGCATCACTTGCATTCTAACTTTTATAAATTCCAAACAATTTTGAGGGAGATTACAGCTTTTAAAACGAAAAAATAGCAAAATTTATTATTTAAAAATGTCTTGCAGTCAACTTTAATTAGTTAACTTTGAATAATTTATTTTCAGATTGAGTCTAACTTTATAAATCTAGTTTGTTATACATGCCTATACTTTAAAACATAACTCATATTTTACAATAAGCTTTCTCCATTTAATGGAAAAAAAACATCCAAATAACTACAATCATAATTCATAATATTAAGAATTAGACAAGTATATTTCAATACTACAAAAAATTTGATTCTCTAATATTCTGTAATTTTATACTTTCAATGTATCAATATTTAAATAAGATATTTGTAATGTAAATCGTATAAGCATACAATATAGTTTATTACATGTATATATTATTAGAAAACACTTAAATAAAGATCATATTAAAGTTAGAAATAAATTAGTTTATTATAAATTAAATTAATGTGTCCCTTTATCTGTAACAAAAACAGGGAAAATATATACATACAAATTGTTATGAGTAGTGTATAAAAATTGTGCCGATTTTCCACACATATTAGAATTACTAAAATTTACTTATAAATGGAAAATAACATTTAAAGTAATATCATGAAAAAATTTTAAACAATAAAAGAGCATTTTTATAAACAGACTTCAAAAATTTGATTAATAATTACTTGTTTGATAATAATCCGATAAGTATTTTTTCTAAAAGATAAACAATTTTTAATAATCACACATTCATTCCGTCAAACACTAAAAAGCATGCTTCTCAAACATTCGTTGTTTACGTTACATTGTTTACATTTTTTGTAATATTTTAGTTGTATCACATTTTTCATTTTCATAAATTCAAAATTTTTACATTTAATACACGAAAACAGAAAATTAATAAATATTTTAATATTAGCGGTAAAAAATTATATTTCTAAACATGTTGTTGGAGTATTTACTTATAAAATTTATTAATTAATTTGTTTTATCAGAAATAAATAAAATTTGAAAAGTTGACAGAAGCATGATACATATGTTTACTTATTGGTTTTGATGAAGTACAATAAGCAAACAGAAACAAATTTGATGTAACTTTGACTACATATCTAGGTTTCGGAAACAAAAACCGGCAATTATGCATGTTTGTGTTGGATAATAGTTCAAGGTATATTTATATAACATTTTGTCTAAAATATGCCAGGTTTCGTTACTTGTGGACCTAATGAGGCTCTAGTGGTTTCAGGTAGTTATACTTATGTTTTATCTACTTTTAGAGATGTTATTTTATTTTGTTTGTAGTGCATGTGAAAATTGTTCTATTTCGCACAGGTGCCGTAATACATGTAAATTTTGAAATACATCCGTAGTTACAAATTCTGAGTTTTTTTGGCGACGACGAAATGTTGCCAAGATGACCTCATTGTGACGTAATGCCGCGCGAATATGTTGTAATTGTAACGTAATAAAATCTTTCTTGAAAAACTTAACATATCTGAATATTAAATTTAAACCTGATAAATAAAGAGCCTGAATATATATATTAATGAAATAATAAGATTTAAAAAATATACATTAGAACAGAAAGTGATAATTAGAAAACACAAATATTTTCCGTATTCGTTTCCGAAATTACTTTGGAAGCGAATGCAAATAAGGAAAATATGGGAAATTCGAAAATGTAAATATCAGTTTTAAGAAAATCGGAATATGAATTCTAACGGAAATTCTAGAAGAATTCGAACAAAATAATTGTGAAAAATAAAGAAACATTCGTAAAAGAATAAATATGAATTATTAAGTACAAATTATACTGTTAAATAGAATCTTTAAAATATCTTTAAAAAATTAAATACAGAAACAATAATTTTAAAAATGTATATACAAATTATATGGTGTTTTAATAATATAAATTATAAAAATGCGATACATAAACTAAAGAAAGAATGTGTCGACACAATTTTAAACAGTAACTTTAAATTCAATTTAAATTTTTAAAGTTATGAAAAAAAGCAATACAACCTGGAATTTAAGTATCCAAAATGTCAAGCAAATTGTAAAACACATTAAAAAAATCTTACAAAGTTAACTCGCAAAAATTTCTAGTAAAATGCTAAAATGGAACAAAATGTTCTAAGTTTTGTCAAGATGACATGAGTACTAGGGTTGTCAAAATCGAATTTTCACCTTAATTCTTATTGGTCTTCATCTGTATGATGTAATAATAAGCAGGTTACCATATACAAATGAATATCTGCTAAAAAATCGCCAATCTCAATTTGGCGCATGGATTATATGGCACCTGTTCCTTCTATTTGATAGAAATATAATGATTTTATTGATTTACTTTGATAAGTTAATTTTGAAATACTAACGTATTAATGCCTATTATTGTCTGATATTTCGCTTCAAATTTATAATAACATTCTTTTGTTTGTCAAAAGGACACAATGTATGATTTCACTAGTTAATTAATCTAGATCAGTTGCTAATAACGAAATGTTAGAAAATAAATAAATATCACATTAATAGTTTTTGTAACATTTTTCACTAAACAGAAACAATTATTACTTAGATTAAAAAATTATTTACTGTACTGATGAGCTGAATTTTTTTCAATGAAAATAATTCTTCATTAATGTGTAAAAGTGAGCAAATACTTCTTATTTGGTCATAAGCACATGAACAACATTAACAAGTGAAACATTAACTCATTTTTAAAGTTTAATAATAATTCAGATGCTGTATTTGTAAATGATCTAGTATTTTGCTTACAATAATTAAAATTAATGATTGTATGATTTAGGATGTTGTTTGCAAAATCCAACAATTGTCCCAGGAGGCAGGGTCTTTGTCTGGCCTTTTATTCAAAGGGCTCAAAAGTAAGCTTTTTTGTTCCAATTTCTTTTACAAACTTGTGCTAATTACAATGTAAAAAAAGTTTTATGTTTAAAAATATTTGTAATATTGCTTTTTATTATTGTTTTTAGAGTTTTTTTTTTATGTTGGATATTAAGTATTTTTTTCTTGGTGATTTGTAAGATTGCTGAGGAAAAAAAAAATGTTTTCATATTTTGATATGACATTTTACTACAATGCAAAACTGTATTTTGTAAATAGGTCAGAATGAAATATAGAAATTTCATTAATTTACTAGTATTATGCAAATAATAGAGAAAAATGCAAATAATTCACTGTTGCTATCTCTACTGATTTTATTGGGAAACTCCTGATTTTTCATCATTTCTCATAATTTTCCGATAATGTATGAAAATCTACTAATTTTTGGAAATTTTAGTGAAAAACTTAAAAGCAGCCAAAATTTTTCCAGAAAAAAGTCTATTGGATTGTTTTTGTAGCTTAAAGAGTCTCAACATAGCTTAAATATTTTTCAAAATGAGAAAAAATGTTTCACACAGCAGTTCACCAATTCTTTTCTTAAAAATGCTGAGTCAGCAACCTATGATAAGAATTAATTGCCATAAGTTCGAATTCATGTATATTCAAATTTGAAATATATTATGTTTTTGTGGCAAAATATTTGATAAATTCTATATTCTTAGAAGTATTTGTCACTGAATTAAATTTATTTTATAATGTATTTTATGTAATTTTATAAGTTTAACATTTATAAATTGCACTAGTGTAGTAAAAACTGCCCTATAAAATAAATATTGGGACATAAATGTGCGTTGTTTGCCCATATTACACCTAACATCTTAATAGGAATCAATTTGTCTTTGACAGGCCCTTTAAAATTTACTTATTGCCAACTTTCCAAAAGTTCAGTACACTTAATTTTAAAAGTGTGATTTTGTGTTGGTAGATAAAAGAATATTTTCATGTTTTTACCCAACTGAATAGCATTTTCCAGATAATCCTCTCTTGCAATTAGATCATCAACATGCATAGAATTATTTTATGTTGCATATACTGTTTCACGTGACACTTTAATAAATTGTTTTATATTATATTTAGTTGTAAGCCAATAAAATGGTGAAGACGTAACCTCAAATGCACTTGTAGTGTTTTGGAAGATCCTAGTCTCATTTGGTAACATCTGACTTATACTTTTGCCTATTTATTCAGATTATTTATAAGGAGTAGGTTAACTGTCATCACACCAAAAATTTTCATTATGGGGCTATTGCCAAATGTTTATACTTCTAATCTCCATCCATTCGGGAAATAAGTTAACACTGTCTGTTAATTCTTTTATAAAATTGTAGCTAATAGCTGAATCATAAAGCATCAATATATGTTTAGAGTTATTTTTTAGGATCATGTGCTAACACAGAATATGTCAACAAAATAATATTTTTGTTTTGATCTTTCATCTTGTGTACTAAGCTAGAAATAATAAATTCTGTATTTTGAGGTATCAGACTCCAGTTTACTTTTCTGAGTTATTTATTATCTCTGATTTAAGTTTTTTTTCCAAAACAGAACAGCTCATTATGAAGTTTCTTTCTGTCATTTTTTACATCAAATTTTTTCCTGGCATTCTATACTCTTAAATGATCCTTAATTAAGTGTTTAAAGCAATAACTTTTTCTTCTTATTAAGTTTTTTAACCTTAGAACGATACCAAACAGCAATTTAAAGACTTGTTTCTTGAAATAAAATATGTATTTTTTCTATTATTTTATCCATTACGGTAGAAGTGTGGTTTCCTTATTTTGTACACAATTTCTTATAGTGAATGCTTCATTTGTTGAATAATGATAATTTTAAAAAACCATCCCTTTTTGCTTTTGTTAGCTATAATGTTGATTCCCTAGATTTTAATTTTATTTTGATGAATTTCACCAATTCATTAACATTAAATTGACCTTATGGATTCTTTAATTTTATTATATCTCAAACTAATATTAAAAGATAATATTTTCAAAATTATTAGGCATAAAAGCTGATATGAATCAGAAGTGACTTTCGAGTTTTTAAGGGCGTGAATATTAATCTCTAATTGCTATTCTAAGAACTGTGAGAAAAGTTATAAGGTCACAATCTAAAATTTCTCTGTAAAGGTTGGAGACCTGTTTGGGGAATGATACGAAAGTAGTAGCATTGTTACTGGAAAAAAATATCCCACTTTACCAAGGTTGGTATAATTAACCCTTAAGTACAAAAAATGACCATTAAGTGACTAACAAATCAACCTCCTCTATACTGTTTAAGCCTTATGCCATTCATCCATTAACACTTTGAATTGGACTGTTAACTAAGTAAATCACTGCAATTTTCATTGTCATTGGAAACTTAATATATATATATATATAACCACCTGTGATATCTATTTTCTCTCTGCTACCACTTTGTACCATAGAAATTAATATAAGAGATTATTTAGGAGTAAATATTACATGTAAAATGCCTATAATTACTGAAGATAACTTTATATACAAATTCAAATTTATATATATTGGTGCAACTTGTCTTATTTAGTTTATCTAAATGCAATAACATATTTTTGATTCTTATTTTTTTAACTTGTTCTGGAAATTTCGCACAGAAACTGTAAATGCTTATAAATGTTTCTCAAACATAGCTTTAATAATTTTAATTATTGGTTTGTGCACTAAATAAATATTTAAAACACAAATAGCATGAAAATTTTAAGAAAATTTTTTTACTATTTATTGAAAATATATTATTTTTAAAATGAGGAAATTTCTATAGAATAATGTCTTTGAACTGACATTTATTGTAGAATAAATTACTACACAAAGGACAATTTTAAATGTATAAAAATATGATTTTAATAAATATTTATTTTACTTGAACTTTTAATTTATATCATTTATATAATATTCTAATTTAATTAGAACTTTACTAATTTCAGATTAAGTTTAAACACTATGACTTTAACAATTGAAAGTCCAAAAGTGTATACTCAACAAGGTGTGCCAATTTCTGTTACTGGAATAGCCCAAGTATGTAAAATATACAGTATTTATATTTTTGTTTTATAAAACTAATTTTCTTAGTTAATTTTTTTTCTAGACCTTTGGTTGCAAAAATTTAATAAAATTACTTTTTATTAATTGATTTTTACAGAATCTTTACTTTTTTAAATAAAAGATGTTATGTTGTATTTAACTTGGTTCCCTTTAAGTTTTCCTTTAAAATTTGATATTTATTATATTTTTTATTAATTTTCAGTATTGTATATTTTTATTTTTAGAAAATGTTATAGAAATAGATTATTGAAAAATACTGTGCAATTTTTCTGAAAATAACTTTTAGCCTGAAACTGAATGAGAAAATAATAGTAATTCTACATTTCATATTTATTTAAAAGATACATTAATTGATGTAAATTTATATTTTAATAAAATTTAACTAAATACTTCTTTTCAAAGTTTTTTATAGTTCAAATATAAAACACTTTTTTTATTTTCAAAATAATTATAAATATTTTTTCAAAAATAAATTTTTGCAAAATATTTTTGCCATTTGAAAAAAGCAGAAGTTAATATGCTATAAAAATTGTTATTTAATTAAATGTAATATTTTTGCTTGATTATATATATATTTTAAATATCTTTCTTATTATCTTTATTTTGAAAAGAAAATATTCTATGCATTTTTGTTATTATATATTTTTAACAAATCTGTTATTATTTATTTGTGTTTTTTGCTTTATTATACTTTATTTGCTGAAGCTTGATTTTTTAAAATTTTCATTTTATGAAGTCACTTATTTATTACAGATTAAGTTTGTGTTTTGTTTTGATATAAATTGTAGAAAGCTGCAAGCTTTTGATTGCATGTAAGTAAAATGTTCAGTTTCTTTGTTTATCAATACAATAATAATAAGTCACTTGTTTTGATTTATCTTTCAGTTAAGAAATGTTATATCTAAATATTATTGTACATTTTTTAATATTTAGGTTAAAATTCAAGGGCAGAATATGGAAATGCTTAGAGCTGCATGTGAACAGTTTTTGGGAAAAACAAGCAAACAGATAATGAATATAGCTAAAGAAACCTTAGAAGGTCATCAGAGAGCAATCATGTGTACAATGTCTGTTGAGGTAACTTATTACTGAAAATGTAAAATCATAACTTAGAAATTCAATAAGTGAAGAAAGAATTATTTACAAGAAAATTAATCACAAAATAGATACAGTCACTACTCAAATGTAAATTATAAATTTAGTTGTTAGTGTCATCAGTTACCAAAAACTTTTTAAAAATGTTGTGGATTTAATGTTAATTTTATTGATTTATACAGATGGAAAAAGAAAAGAGCTATTGAAGTTTAGAAATACTACCTATCTTGCATTTAAATGAACTTATTTATTTTTTCACTGATTTGAATATAATGTATACATAATGAATATTTCTTAATTCATACATGCTAGAAAACATTATAAATTTTTATGTTGCATTCAATAAAAATGTGAAATAATTTCAGTTAAAACTTTGGAAAATTATTGTTGAAAAATAAAAAGTAAAAGAACTGAAAAATTGTTATTTTTATGAATATCTAATGGGAAATTTAAGAAAAAGTATTATATCATTTTAATTCTCATTTATGTATTTAGAGCTTTAAATATACATTTTAAAGTAAGTATTAAAATCAACTTTGCATTGTTTCATTTTGAAACTAAGCACTTAAAAAAAATTGCTGAACCAGTTGTTAAATAGACTTCTAAATACAGTTTTTTTTTCATTTAATATATTTAACTATTAATTCTAATATCTTTAATAAAAATCTTCACAATTCAGTGATTTTCTTTATATATATATAATATGTATGTATATATATATATATGTATGTATATATATATGTATGTATATATATATATATGTATATATATATGTATGTATATATATGTATATATATACATATATATATATATAAAATATGTATGTATTTATGTATGTATGTATATTATTCCATCATAGATTTTAATAGATTAAGCAAAATATGTTACTACTTCAAAATGAATTAAAAACTTATATTTAAAATGAAGAAGTTATTTAAATGAGGATGCAGATATTAGTTCCTATTTTTTGAAACTACAGATCTAATGTTTACTGTTTCTCACATATACATTGCTGATAAATAAAATTATATATGCTATTACATGTGTAAGGTGTACAAAAAAGCTAAAACTCGTATATTTCAAGCTATAGCTTCTAAAGTGTTGGAATTGCATATTTATGCGTAATGTAATTGGTCTACATCATTTATAAAGTTACAAAATACAGGATTATAAGATGTATAATAATTTATAGGTTTTTGTACATACATGCTGTATAAATAAGTTATAACTCACCTCTGTTTTGTTTATTAATTCCTTATTCATTAGAAATGATTTTGTAATGTATTAATTTGAATTATTTATTTATATTTATAATCCTTTGTTTTGTTTCAATATTAGTTTATTGTATTAGAAATTCCAAGCCTACTCTTGCAAAATGAATAATTTTATCTATGTTTTTAAAATTTTTTTCTTGTAAATAGTCAAAATGTTATAAAATGAAAAAATTTGTGATGTTATTTATCACAAATTGATTTTAGTGACTAAATTTTATTGCAAACCTTTTCAAAATATAATGATAAATAATTGAATGTTGTAATCCTTTCTAAAAATCTTTGGTGTTGCTATAGTATTTCTTCTGTTATATTTCATTTAATCTGTTGCTTAGTTAAAAACTCCATAATTTGGTAGTTGATTGATTAATAATTATTGCTGTGTTTTTTTTTCCTGTGTGTTGGCAATCACCATCAAAATATAAAAAGGTGTATCTATATTATTATTAATATTTTTGTTGTTGTATGATGCTTGCATTTTGCCATGTTGAAAGGATTTTGGGTATTGTTAGTTCAAAAATTGTTGATGATAAATTTTCTTTTTTTTTAATATGTAAATTCATAATATTTTGCCTTCTAAAAAAGAATTCCAAGTTAAAAAAAAGTAACCTTATTTCTCATTAACTTTTTATGGCATAAGTAAATTTATGGATTCATAAAAATTTTAAAGTTATTTTATGAATTAGTTTAGTTTAAAAATAATATAAATGTATAAGTTGTTTAATTTATTAGATTGTGAAATTTAGTTATTCTATGTTATTATGTGTATCTTTATTATTCTATGTTATTATGTGTATCTACCCTATTATGTGTATCTATGTTTTTCTGAAAAAATATGTTTTACTTTACAGTTAAAATATTATGTTTGTTCTTTAAAAATATTATATGTACATTTAAATTATGTTTTGTCCATGAAATAATTTCAATGTTTTTTATTTTTGGATTACATATACAATACAGTGTTAACATGAGATTTTGTGAGGAAACTTTAAAAAAAAATCACTGTGTAATCTCTTAAGTTAAATTAAATCATTAATAATTTATTTTTCTTTCTAGTACAAAAATTTTATTTTTATGACTGCGTAAAACCATTTTTACTGGTTGTACTTTTTTTTTTTATATAAAATATTATAACATTTAACCATTTTACATTCATGTAAAATAGCTAAAGCTGTGGCTTTTAATATAGCTGTAAAAATATTATAACCTAGCAAATTTTTTTAACTCTATTAAAATGATTAAAAAATTTTCTGTGTGTGAAAAAATTTCATTATATTTTAATATTTTCAGGAAATTTACAAAGATCGCAAGAAGTTTTCTAAGCAAGTCTTTGAAGTAGCATCATCTGACTTGATAAACATGGGAATTACTGTTGTTTCTTATACTATCAAAGACATCAGTGATGATCAAGTAATCAAATTTAATATAACATTTTTAATAAATGAGATTTTATATTAATTAAATGAGTTGATTTATTTTTAGTCTAAAAGTTGCCTTAATGATTTGTTTAAATTTAAGTTTTACTGACCAGTTATAATTTTGTAAACTAACTCAATATTATTTTAGGGGTATTTAAAATCACTGGGAATGGCTCGTACAGCTCAGGTGAAACGTGATGCTCGAATTGGAGAAGCTGAAGCCCGTAGAGATTCTCAAATTAAAGTATTTATTTACTTAGTGCTGATACATCATTTGCCTTTTTTTTTAAATATGTTATCATTTCATATATATATATATTATTTTATTTATATGTTGCCTCTTATTAATAATTATTTAATTTTATATCATTTAATAGTGGCATAACAATTTTCTACTATTTGTGATTTCAAAAGTTTTAAGCCTAGTTGAAAGATAAATTGTACACCAGCATTTAATTTTAAGTAATAACTGTTGGGTAAGTTTTGCATTTGCAAGTAACTTCATTAGTAATTCAGTGCTTTTATACATTTAACTCTATCTGTTGATATAGTCATATATATCACTAGCTTCTGGTATTCATGTAATGCGCTTAATATTTGTATTACATAGCTGCCAACTTGTATGGTTACATAGCTGCCAACTTGTACATAGGTATATGGTTTGGCTGTATGAATATATATTTTCTGCATATCCATATGCTTTAAGAAAAAACATTCTGTTATGATATTTTGAATATATACTTTACTTTAATGATTGCAAGAAACATTTTTATTGTACTTATTTTCTAGTATTCATATTACTTTGTACTATAGTTTTATTAATTAAATTATTTTTACTTAATAGCTTATTTTATGCTTGTTAGCTTTTGTTATTTTTTTGTATGTGTGAATTTATTGGATGAAATGAATAAGCATCTATTTTACATGACATAAAAATTATTTTAATTTTGTATGTAAGCTTTTTTTTCTTGTAGCTTTTATTAGTAATAAATTATAACAGTTGTTTCATTCATGATAAAATAATGTGTGTTTTGTGTTTTAATATGAGAACTGAGGAAAAATTTGTAAAAATTAAAATGTTGGCAAGTATTCTACTATTTTAAATCTTGCTGTTAGCATATTGTTTTATAATTTTTTATTAATGTAACTGAATATGCGAAAATCTAATGCCTGTTTTTTCTTATTCTTTTTAAAAGAAAATATTTTGAAATTCCATATCTACAGTAAGTTCTTTAGTTGCTTAAATTACTGTTATTTTGACGTCTATTCTTAAAAAAAATCTTCTTTCAGGAGGCATTAGCAGAGGAAGAGCGTATGGCTGCACGCTATGTGAATGATACTGAAATTGCTAAAGCCCAAAGAGATTTTGAAATGAAAAAGGCTGCTTATGACATGGAAGTCAACACTAAGGTTTATAATTAGCCTCTTTGTATTCAGTTCTATGTGATATGAAATTCACTTGGTTTGTTTATTTTTGATAAACAAAGAATATTTTAGATTGTTATGTGTGTTTGTATCTTGATCTCCTAAAGTATTAAAATTGATTATGTATTAAAACGTATTAAATATGATTGATAGGATAAAGACAATTATAAGATTAATATGAATACAACTTTTTCAAATCTATTGTCTTATTTTCAGAAAGCAGAATCTGATTTAGCTTTTAACCTTCAAGCGGCTAAAACTCGTCAAAAAATAAAGGAAGAACAGATGCAAGTTAAAGTCATTGAAAGAGCTCAAGAAATCCAAGTACAAGAGCAAGAAATATTACGACGTGAAAAGGAACTAGAAGCTACAGTAAGACGTCCAGCTGAAGCTGAAAAATATCGTTTAGAAAAACTTGCAGAAGCAAACAGGTTTTAGCATTAATTTATACTAAATCAATCGTAATAAGAATAAAAATTTATAAAACCCAATTTTCTTTTGAAATCTTATTTTTAATTATGAAAATCTTTGCTCTTGACCAGGCTCAATTTTGCAATTGGAATAATTATGTGGATACTAGATCAGCAAATTTTTAGCATTAATAAAATTTAAAATTGTGTTATCATGAACTCTCATAAAAATATTTTAATACATGTTCAATATTATTGTAGACATTCTGAAGTTATGAATATTGTAGTTCTCTAATAATTTTTATTATTCATAGTTCAGCATGTGTTAAATAGCATTGTATTGTAATCCTTGATTATTAAAAAAGTAAAGAAAAAAAGATAAATTTTGTTTTTAAATGATTGATATACATTTTTTTGTCTTACCGTATTTATTATGCTAATGGCATCTTTTAATAAGTTATTAAATTATCAAGTACATCTCATACTATAAAAAAATAATGATGTATTATTTGTATACTTGTACTTGTATTTAAATACTAGTTTCTTGTAAAACTGAGATTTCAGTAAGCAATATAAAGTGCTTAATAAACTACATTTAAAATTATTAATTTGCCAATTGATCTTATAAATTTCATTTAATGAATAGTATTTTCCTTTTTTTAATGGCATAACAGCCCAGGGTGAGTCCTGGCCTTATTAAGAAGCTTTTTTTGGGCCAATCTTCTAGTTGCTATAGTTCTTGTTTTTTGTTTTTAATATCAGAAATCTAATACCCAAACGTCTTTATTTTTAATACTTAATGTAAGATGGATAGATGGAATTCATAAAGGCCATTTATCCATCTTAGATTTGGTCTGCCCTTTTTGTGCCAGTTGCTGTGGCATTAAAGATTTTTTTGTGATCAGCTCCTCATCTCTTCTAGCAATATGACCAGCTCTTTTTATTTTTGTAGCTTAATGAAATGAAAAATGTCTGATTCACTAAATGATTGATAAAGTTCTAAATTTAATCTTTGCTTTCCAATCATACATCGTGTTTCTTTATCTTGAGACTCTCTTTCAAAGATGCCCAATATATCCTCATGTGTATAAGTTAAAGTTCAGGTTTCGCATGCATAAATTACATTAAAATTGGTCTTATAATAGTAAAATCTATTATATATATATATGACATATTATAATGTATATAGTAAAATCTTAGTTTATCTTTTGATTGCATTTGAATTCATATATTTTCATATTTTATTAAGACGTCTGCTAGCTGCTATGGTTTATTTTTGTATATCTGTTGTAATGTTGGTCCTATTGTTCCTCTTCATAAGCAATCTGAATCAAAGATTATCGCATAAGCTCTCCTAGTAAAAGCTCATCATATGAGCAGTCCATTTCAGAACCCAAGTAAATGAAGTTCGTCAATGGCTTTAAATTTATAGTCTCCAATTTACATAAAGGTATTTTAGAAGCTTTTTAGTGCAAGGTCTGTATTTAGTTTCCATTTCATTAATTTTTAAGCCCATCTTAAGAGCCTCATTCTCTAGAGAAATAAAAGTCTGTTAATGTGTGTGTTGTATATGTTTTAACAATAATATCAATGTCAATGGCAAAAACTTGCAGTTGTATTAATTTGTTGGAAATATTTCATCTAGTATTGATATTTGCATATCATTTTTTCAATGTTAGGTTGAATAGTTGATATGCCAATGCATCTCCATGTCAAATACTGTTTTTAATGTCCAATGTTTTTGATAAGTTATTCTGTATGATCATGCTTTTAATTTAATTTAATGTTAAGCAAATCAACCTCAAAATGTTTACAGGCATTTTAAATTCTCTCATGGTTGCAGCAAGAGCTCATCAATTGATAATATCATAAACCTTTTTGAAATCAATGAAAAAGTTATGTGTATCTATTCCAAATTCATTAGTCTTCTCTATAATCTGTCAAATTATAAGTATTTGCTCTGTGGTGGATCTTCCCTTTCTAAACCCACTTTGATTAAGTTTGTTAAACAGGATATTTGAGAATATACTTTACAGCTTGCACATAACAAAGTGATTTCTCTATAATTCTCGAGCTCTCAAATATACTTCCTTTCATGTGCATTACATATCTCCCTCAATTTCCATTCCTCAGGGATTATTTCATGATACCATGTATTGTTTTAGTAGATTATATATATTTGCATATTAAATTCTATTCCGCCATTTTTTAATGATTCGGTTGGAATAGCATTGAAGCCAGGTTCTTTATTGTGTTTGTAGCCTATTGATCCACCTCTAACTTCTAGTGTTGACTGTTCAATCTGTATCCTGGCAACTAGTTTTCATAAATTCCACAGTGGTCTCATCCTCCACCATCACTGTTCTATAGACAATCAACATGTTCATTTCATTCAATCATTCAACACCTCTATTCTTTCATGACATGAGTTGGTTTTTGGTTTGAATTCATTATGTCTGATATTAATTTCCTGAAAGAAAGCTCTGCTTTTATTGGATCTCCCCCAAATGTTCAAAATTTTTAAAGGTGTTCTCAAAAAACTTCCTCTTTTTTATCTTAGGAATTCTTTTCTCATCTCTTTAAGTCTCTTTGCCATTATAGCAATTTGTTTCTCTTACTCTGCATTTTTCTTTATGCCTCATTTTTTCTTTCTGCTACCTCTTAACAATCATTATCAAACCAGTACTTCTTTGCTTTGTTCACCTTTTCTAAACATTATCAGTTTCAGATGTTATCAGTTTCAATAATTCTTTAATTTATTCCCTTTAATTGCTTAGATTGTCTTCTTTATTATAATCATCACCAAATTTCCTAAGTATCTTCAATCTGTTTTTGAAATTTTAACCTAATCGTCTCCTTTTTCAGTTCTTAATCACATTTTTCATGACATTCTCTATAAGTCTTACGAATATTGGAAATTCTAGCTCTCTCCTTGCTATAACTGAAAAATGATATGAGTTGAAGTTAGTACTACGATAGGTTCTTACATCTGTATGTCTGACTTATATCTTGAATCTATTAGAAAATGTTCTGTTTTTTTTTCTATGTACTTCCATTAGGTGATTTAAAATTTATTTTATGCATCCTTTTATACTAGAACATTGTACTTTGTATGACCATATTATGATCTGCAGCAAAATAAGTCATCTTCTATTATCATTAGAAAACTCATGGAGATTGTAATTACCAATAATTGATCTATATTACCTTTCACAGCCAATCTTTGTGTTTGCATCATCCTGAATACTTTTAACCTTTTTGGACGAGATACATATGGTATATATAGTTCCTCATATAAAATTTTTTTTATCCTTCTGTCTGAGCATGAATGTTAATAAAACTATAGTTTAAAAAAACTCCTCTAATCCTTATTTGTCTCAGCCTTGATGACTTGTTCACAAATTTAATCAAAAATGCTTAATCAAAATTCAATTTAATCAAAATTTGCTTATTCACACCAGAATTTTCTTTACAAAAATTTATATCAGAAATGTGTTTTTTTCCCACAAATATAGACCACTATTAATTTTCTTCTTGATCACTCATCTATCCACCTAACTTCTTGGAAAGCCAGTACATTAATTCTATAATCATCAATTTGTTCAGTTAACATTTGCAGTTTTTTACTACTTCATAAAGAGTGAATATTTTATAATCCAATTCTCATATCCTATAGAAGCTTTCGAAATAATCTCCTTGAAGTCAGTCCAGGTTTCTTTTCCTCTTGTGGTTTTATAACAGTGGATTGTTTTTACAGGTATTTAAATTATATAAGGTGTTATGCTGATGAATTAAAAATAATGGACTTTTTGTTTTAATATTTCTGCTTATTTTTGAAGTTGTAAAATAAATCAGTATTTAACTTTACATAACTTATGTAAGTATAGGGACTGTTTTTGAGTCAAATGAAGGAGATGTTTAATATTTACAATATGTATTAATTTCTTTTAGAAATCGTGTTATAATGGAAGCTGAAGCTGAGGCTGAAGCTATTCGGGTAAATATTATATTTTTAATGTCTTTCATTAGCATTGATGCTACCAGATATTTAACTGTAATGCATTGATAAACTACTCATTTGTATGTTGCACCATCTTTTTTCTGTTGTGTAAAGTTTACATATGTGCCATGTGGTCTCAATGTAGTTCTTTTAATGAACAGCATTGTAAATTGTAGTTTTATACATTTATTAAAATGAGAGACAATGTTTAATTTAATACTGCTCATTTTGGATTGACTTTGCTTTGGTGTTAAGCTAAATACATGAATATTCTGTGACATATAGATATTTTAAAAAACATATTTTCTGACAGGTAACAATTTCCCTGAGAACCTAATTTTAAGATGAATAAAAATTCTGTAAATTATATTATGGATAAAAATACTAATCATAATAGAAAATCTTCAGATCTAAAAATTTATCCAAACTATATTTGTGACATTTTTAGTATAACAGTATTTCAAATAAATTGATATTTAAAAATAATAAAACTGAGTCGTTTTTTGCATTTGTATATTTGAAATAAACTATAAGCATGTGTAAATAAAATAATTAAAAAAATATTTATATTTGTAATTAGGATATTATGGAATCCAAAAATTTTCTTATCCATGTAATATGAATGATATTACACTTTTTTGCTTTTTTAAAATCATTTAAAAATATGTAAAATTAAAACAAACAAATTGATCAGTTTGAGCATTTTTCCTTTCCTTATCCTGTCTGCTCCTTTTTTCTTTGTAAGATTATTTATGTTTTAATTATATTCTGACACATACAAGAAGCCACAATCACCTGATTGCTCAAAGTACTTGCTCTCATTACTGAAAGGTAGTGAGTTTGAATCTCTACCCAATCCAAGATCTATTATGTTCACTAATAGCAGTTGAAGCATGTTAAATATGTTGTGGTTGCACAGTCTCTTCCACGTGAAATAATATCCTTCTGGGGGATGGCAGGCCAAGTCTAGGGGTCTTTTACCTTGGTCATTCATCTCAATTACAAATACCTACCCACTTTTGAGGTCAAGATTATGCAATCATTGTATGCCCTATTATGTGAGGTGCCATTCCTTCCACTTTTTGTATTGCTGAAATGAAGGAACTCCTAATTAAAAAAAATGTATTTATAAAAAAATGGTAGAACTTCTATAAAAAATGTTTGAAAGTAAGTAAGTATTGTTAAATTCATATATTGTACTGCATAAAGGACATTAAAAAATACATAATTGACTATATTTAAATGTTTGCAAATGGACATTAAAAATACTTTAATATTAAAGTATTAAGAGACTTTGCAATGAAAATTTTATTTCCACAGTTAATATTTTATAGGTATATTTATTTAACTGTCAGAAAATTTGCTTTAAAAATATTTGAAAATTTATTAAGCATGTAATCATATATCCAAAATTGTAAATGATTTTTATGCATTTTTACTTTGATAAATAAGGTTATCAGAAACTATAAAATCATAAGATTTTAAATATCAATATGCAAATAATCTTAATTTTTGGAACAAAACTTCAATTAAATTGTTCTTATGATGAATTTTAGTTACGATAGAAATATCGTGATAAAATTATCATATTTTATATTTATCCTTTTGCTGTAAAAATAGTCTTTTAAAATTTTAATTTATGTACAGTGATTATTATCAATATACTTTTGTATGCAAAATGGGCCTATATTTTCTTAAGTTAATTCTGTTATTATTTACCTGATATATTAGAATACAAAAATTCCCTTATAATGTTGTTTACTTGACTTTAAAAGATCTTGATAAAAAAAGACATTATTATGTTTTAGATGAACACATCATTATTACATTATTAGAGTTTTATTAAAATAACATTTAATAAATGTAAAGTTGAATGTCTTGGAAGAGTAATATACAGTAGTTATAAAATTTTTCTTATTAAATTTGTATTATAAATTATGTTAGAACTTAGGAAACATTTGGGAGTTGTATATACTTTGTTATTAATTAGTGAAGTTTATTTATTGAGATCTCAAATGAGTAGGCATTAATTACAAATCAATATTTAATTGATATTTCAATTAAATAAAGAAGATATTTCTTAAGAATTGAATTTTTTTATAAACAATCAAACAAATTTATATTTAAGGTAATACTTTTTTCTTAAAGCTAAGAGGAGAAGCTGAAGCATTTGCTGTGGAAGCTAAAGCAAAGGCAGAAGCTGAACAAATGGCTAAAAAAGCTGATGCATTCAAGGAATACAGAGATGCTGCAATGGTGGACATGGTTCTTGATACTCTACCAAAAGTAAAAATTCACAATAAAATTGAAAATAATTTGGTATAAATAATTGAGATGTAAAAAACCTTAATTTTTTTTGCATTGTATTGTGTGCATAAGTTTGTTGTTTATTGTTATTCTTCATTCTAATCTCATTGTTTTAAATCTTTTCTTCCTAGATCGCTGCTGAAGTTGCTGCTCCGTTGACTCAATGCAACAGAGTTGTAATGGTATCTGATGGAAAGAGTGATGTTGGGGCTGGGAAATTAACAGGAGAAGTTCTGGATATAATATCAAAAGTACCCCATGTTGTAACCAAATTGACAGGTGTTAATATCACAAATGTAAGTTGAATTATTTTTGTTGGTTTTCAAATTTATTAATTAGTTTATGTTGAATTTAAGATGTCCATAAAATATATCTAAATTAATTTCAATATTTCTTTCTCAATAATCATATGAAAGTACTGGAGGTCATTCAAAATTAATGGAGATTAAAAGTGTGTATATGAAAATAAGAAAATTAAATTTAAATTATTTTTATTTTTTTGATTATTTTCAATTATAAGAACTTTAATTTTAAAATTTAGTTTCATGAAAATTATCAAACAAAAGTTAAAGTGGTTGAATTTATGAAAAACATCAAAAAAATTTAATTTAATCAGAATATAGGTATTTCTTTAGAAAGGAATGTTGATTGTTTTAATATACACACATTCAATAAGACAAAAAGTTCTGCAATAAATTTTATTGATTTTTATATTTCTTTGTAATATGATTATATAATAATTACTGTTTGTGTTTTGTAACATTTGAAACATACAATTGGTATTTAAGAAAGAAAAATAATAGATTTCTGATGTCTTCTACAGAACAAGTATTTATATATGTAACTTAAAAAATGATAAAAAAAATTATAATTCCTTTCGCATGTTTATTTATACAGCAAGTTATCTTAGTACATAATTATTTTAATAGCTACCTATTTTAATATGTCCCTTATAAAAATGGTTTTCAAAGATGTTCTTTTTTCAACTCTTAGCAATTTGGTCCATTTTTTTATTTTACCAATACAATTTTATCAATTATTTGAAAAAAATATGTCATAGAATTCGTCATAGGTAATTTAAACAATTGTTTTCTACAAATTCCTTTATAATTTATCCATTGTCATAATTATTGGTTCCAAAGAACACTATTTATCATTTTGTTATAAAAATTTAAGTTTTCAATGTGACAAAAAGGTTTGAAATTCTGATTGTTAAAAATTTTATAATTTTTTTATGATTAAGATAAATATATCACATAATTAACAACTTATTATCATTTTAATTGCCATTCAATTATCAATTATTTTCAAATAATAACTGTTGCAATTCTATTTTTCTCATTTCTCGTGTAAGTGAAAATATTCTCTCAATGGGTGAAATTTTAATTTTAGAAATATTAATGATAAATCTTCATAGTGAGAAAATAATAATTGTAAGCTATTTTATTATTATTATATAAATAAAGGGAATAATAATAATTTAACACTTTTTGTGTAATATTTTGAACAATATATAATAATTCTATCAGAAATAATAAATATTGTGAATTATATTTTTTCCAAGAATTTCTAATTATAATTTTCTGTAACCATTTATTCTACTTTTTTAATCATTGTACCTCTTTTTTTTAATTCCAACTAGCAAAAGACAATTCTAAATTTGCAGTTTTGTCTCAGTATGAAAGTATAGAAATTTACATTCAACTTGAAAAATTGATTATAGATTTTTGTATTTTCATATCTATAATTTTGTTCAAAATGATCATAGATATATAATCACTTTAGATAAAAGAATAGTTATTCAGAAGTTTAATGAATCATTTTGAAAAATGGAAACTGCAATAAAATCATCCAGTTCTTTCAGTGGTTATTTTTATCCTTATTATTACAATAAGAAAATTGGGTGATTTTGTTTATTATTTTGATATAGATATGGAGGAACTGATCACAATGCTTTTAGAAATGACCTTAAGAATATTTTTTTAACATGAGGAAAGATTATGAAGACAATAAACATAAAATATTAAAGTAATATGGTCCTAGAAAATAAAAATTGCTCCAAGAAATACTTTGCCATTTGTAAATTGTAATCGATTTATTTTTTTTCCTCTTATTATTAGAAAACCTCATTTCACAATATGAAAGTTTTTTACAATATTTTTAAGTCAAAGCCAAATACAAATACAAATAACAACAACAAATAGATGGTTGTTGTTGTCTTGTTGCAAAACAGCAAATTGCAATATAGATTAAAAAAGTTACTATCTGTATGGTTTGTTGCACATGAGGTATAAAATTTCTTAACATGATATTGTAAACTAAAAATGATAATCTAGAAATAATTGTCATTTCATTTAGAGTGTGATATAAAAAATAATAGTTTATCAAAAGTAAAATTAAGATTACAGAATCAGGTTTTATTGAGTATAAATATTCTTTATCAAATATCTTGAGTGTAAATACAAGTATTCCTTTTTGATATAAATTGAAAGAGGTTTTATTATGAAAAATCTGTATAGAATTTATTTCTAAGGTGCTCTGTAGTTTATAGTATTTTTAATTATAAACTACTAAACAGTATGGTATTTTTTATATATTTTTGTCACTTATAAACTACAGTTTATTTATATTTTCAAATATTTATTATTTGATAATTTTTATTACTTTTGATAAATAAGATATTTTCAAGTATTTACAACAAAATATGTTATAATTTTCAAAAAATTATCAGCTCATTTTTTTGTGAATTTTACATTTAAGTGAATATATTTTGTTAATAATTAAAAATTCTTTTTATTTTAGTCTTTGAAGCTTGCTCAAGCTGCAATATGAAGTTTCGTCATGTTTTTAAGAATCGTTGTTAGCTTACTTTTACTTTAGCAATAACTACAATTTTTAATGTTTGTATGCTTTTAGCCATTTTAATATGTTTCTATGTGTTTTTTGTAAATGTCGCTTCTTTTTATTCCTACTACATTCTATAATGAAAGAGTTCTATTGTACAAATATTGCTACTTATTATTCATTATCTATGCTTCTAATTCACAAAAGCACAACAAAAGAAGCTTTTATAATTTGTTTAAAAAAATCAGTAAACTTTAAATGAAAATTTTTTATATAAATCAAAATTTTCTGAGGTTTATACTTACTATAGCAAAATCATACATTTTATAATCTGAAAACATTTTGCAGGTCTCAGGTAGTTAGGCAACATTATATTAAAGGTTAAATGACTTTATTTATTTATTGAATAAAGTAAAAATCTTAAACATATATATATCTTAATACTTATAAATACATTTCAAGGTTTCCTTTAGTTTGAAATATTTTTCAAAATTTCATTACACATCTTTTTTTGGTATTTGTATGTTATTAAATTCTACTTTTTAAAAAATAATGTATAAATAGTTACGGAAATTCATCAAAACAATTCCTTTTCAAATGGAAAATCATGTGATAATTGAATTAGAATGTGATAAATATGAAACAATCTAATAGAAATAAAGGAATGTAAAATATATAGTGTATTATTAAAATAGGCAGATCACATATATTTTTATCCATAAATATGTAAAAAAAAAATTGAGAAAATATCATTTTGAGTCATGTCATTATGAAATTAATTTATATTTTTTATGCTGTAATATAATTCTAACATTTATGTACTAATAATTTATATTCTAACAAATTAAAAAAAAGTAAATAAGTATACAAGGCTGTATATGTATTGCTTTCTATCTCCTTTAATATATTTGATGTTGATGTCATGATTACGTAATTTTACTAAATTTAATATTTCAATTTTTGATTGTTATTCCTCAACAAAATATAATTAAATATTTTTCATTCAGTTGTTCTTTCCTTGTTTTACAATTTATCTGTTATTCAGTTAATGGAAATAATCAAAATGTAGGTACTATGAAACAGATATAATTAAGTATAAATAAAATTTTTTTTTATCAAGGTTGTCAAATTTTTTTTGTGCTAAAATGGGCATTAATTTAAAAAATGTAACTATCTGAAAATTTTATTTATGTAAATTTAATACAGATACTGTTGTCAAATTGATATTTAAAAATATTAATCATTTTATGCTATTGCTTTAATATATTTCTAGTTGGACTAAAAACTTGTTATGCATATGAAAAATCATTTCCTGTAAAAGCACAACCAAATATATTATTTCCAATTAAAATAATATATTTATTTTTATAGATTGAAAAATACATTTACTTTAGCTAGTTCTATTAATTCTATATTGGTCCCTTTTTTTCCACAGTAAAATTTGTTATATTTTTTTGGCCACAATTATTTTTTTACAACATTCTATCTTAAATACTTTTGCTTGATTTCAAAATAATATAATTTCTTAAAGTTGCGAAAAACATTTCAACCATTTTCTTGATTTAAAGACTTAGAATTATTAGTAACTGATGAATTTGAATTGAATATATATTAAATAAGCATTATGGCATTTATTCCCACTTGTTAAATGACAAATACAGTTTATTTGTAAAATTTAATGTCAATATATATATAAAATTATTTATCAGTTTTAACCTCTTACACATGTAGTCACTCTATATGCAAAGTAAAAATTCAGAATTCCTTCATTTTCATCAATCTATTGTATATTTTCACTATTATATCTGTTTTTTAATATTCATAAATTATAGATATTCTGTGCTTAGTTATAAAGAAAATTTATTAATTTTTTGTGTCATGTGTTATTTTTGGTTTTCACATTCAAAGAATGAAGGTTGCTTCATTGATTTATATTTCATTTATTTGAGCAGTTTAGTTTAGTAGACATACATCAAATCTGCAGTCTTGTTTTTTGCATGTGTTTCTGATATAAAGCAAAAATTGATTTCCTCGAAAGTAATGTTATCTTTGTTCTTTGAGATTAAAATTATCTTTTTTTAATGTAATTTTAAATAAGCATGTCTTGGAACTTGAAATTATTAAATAATGGCAAAATTATAAATGAAGTTACAAAATTTAATTTACAGTGAATGTATTATTTTTAAGTGTTTTTCAATATGTATTTCACATGTTGTAAATTGTCTAAATGAAAATAGCTATTTGTAATGCTATTAAAATTATTGCAAACTTAATTTGCATATATTTCATTTGGTGAAATAAACTGATATCAATCACTAAGAATTTTGTTTTTGTTAAAGTTATAATTGTTTTACATTTTTTATTCAAAATATAAAGCTTTATAGTACTTTTTCTATATAATTATTTAACTTTAGAGCAAAAGAAAAAAATGAAAACATATTTTAATTTATTTCAGCTGTTAAAAATTAAATGTAAAATAAAATTATGTTTAATATTTGATTATCATAACATTTTATAAGATTTAAAAACTTTTGTTGCTGAATTATTCACTAACATTAGAAGAATTAGAGGGAATGACTATACATTAGAATTCATGTGTTGTGAAGAATCATATTCCAATTTTTTAAACTATATTTCATTAAATGTTATCAAATTACTCAATGAATACTTTAATAAATATAAAAAATTATTTATTTTATACAAGTATTATCGTTATGGGCTGTACCAATCTAAAAATAATAAGGAGAATGATAAAACTATTAAAAAGAATAGAATCCACACTCGGAAACCTGCATTTTTCTTCATAGCCTAAAAAAGAAAAGTCAATTTATATGCCAAAAAATATTAAAATTGACTTATATTTAACACAAAATTTTTCCCATAAATTGTGAGATCTTAATTATCATTTATTAAATTGACAATTTTATTTTTTGAAGAAACTAATATTTATAATTTTGTTACGATAATTAATGACAAATACACTGAATTTTTTTCTAATCACATTCCAAAATTTTTAAATATTATCATTAAAATGTAACAAAATATTTAAAAAAAAAAAAACTTTATACTTCTTAGCAATGTAGTAAGAAAATTAATAATTAAACTACTTTAACCTTTTTTTAATTTTCTTTTTATATTCAATGACTTAAAATATTTCAATAAATAATTATTAGTATATATTTTTTAATTTTTAATAAATTACTGACGTCTTCATACATTTTGTATTAAATTTTATAAATACATTAGGAAATACAAACCTCTCTTAATTCTTCATTTCCTTCTCTTATATTTTCTGTAGTTCCCATGACAGTATCGGATATCCGATTAATATCTTGGTCCTAAAGTTTATACGAAAGACACAATATAAAATTTCAATGCAAGCGATTCAACATTTTATTAGAAAATAAAATATTAGACTCCTAACAAATAAGAATTGATGTTTGAATTTAAGTCAAACATATTTCTTATTTGTTGAAATAAAGCACATCTCTGATAATTGTAATTAACAGATAAAATACTGCTAATAAGAATTTATAATTTATATAAATTCTTATAAAGTATGTTTTACCTGTTTTATATTGCACATGTTTTATATTGCTCTATTTAACAAAGCAGTTTTTTGCATAAGAAAATCTTTTTTTGTTATATCTTAAACAGCCAGAACAGAAAAATATATATGCTTTTGAAATTTTTTTAATTCACAACAGTTTTGGAATATGTATATTTTAATTTCTATTTTCTTAAAAAAATTCAAGAATATTAAAATATTCCTTAAAAAATTATCATTTGTAAATAATTAGCAGTTTTAAATTTTTTTCACCATTGCTATTTGGCTTATTTGACAACTACCGTAAAATTTAGTATCTTAGAAAATAATTTAGTATATTAGTACTTCAAAACTTCTGTCAATGAAATTTGTGTTTTGACATATTCAATCGGAAAATTAATATTATAATCTTAATAAATAAAAGAAAAAAATTCACAATCATCATATAATATTATGAATTAATTTATTTTACAAACACTAGAAATATATTAAAATGGAACTAAATAGTGAATTTAAGAAACAATATTTGTAGGACAATATTTGTAAACTCTTAGTGTGTTAATAATTAATAAAATGGTAAAGAATGAAAGTTTGAAACTATAAGAGTAAAGTTTGCTAAATTAAATATATATATTATCAAAAAGTATCAAACCCAAAATTTATAAACATTCATTATATGATCTGTTTTATGAACTAAATTAGCATGCAGTGTGATAAAATAAAAAAATATAAAGTTATATCCTACTTGTTGTAAAACTTTTTCTGAGAGTATTTCTTGTAATCTTCCAATTTCAACCACTTTCCCTTCAATTTGCCTGTTAAAAAAATAGCATATTTATAAGACAATTATATATTAAGGGGATGTTTAGAAGAGACAATTTAAATTATGAAAATTAGAGATGATTTATAAAATGTTACTAAACCAAATTACAGTAAAATATTAAAATAAAGTATAAATAGATAGAAGTGGAAAGAAATTTATTAGAATTTTCATGGAATAACTTTTACTTTAAAATAAATCATGAATATAAAATGATTGTTGGTATTAATAGTTAAATATTGCAACAAAATAATAAAAATATTGTAAAACATCCAATTACAAATAATATAAGCTTATAATGAATTTAAAGGAGATTTAAAAAAATAATAGTGAACAGATAATTGATGTATAACTTGAAATAATTATTTTTTTATTTCTTAGTTATATAAATGCCACATCAAAAACTAAGATTATAAAATTCAAATACATTTATGAATGCTTCAATTTCTATTTCAGTTGATTTATAATATTGGTAAATATGTCAATATTAGTTACCACTCTTGTTAAAAGACTATTCTATTTAGTTGTAAACAATATTAAGATTGTTTATCAAAATAATAAGTTAATAACTTTAAGTTCAACTTATATTAATCAGCGATACAAATTATACTTCTACAAGAACTTATTTAAGGAAATAATATTTTATATGCTTTTGATTTGAACAATGAGGTAATGTTTTAAGTATCCATTTTTCTAACATTTTTTAAATATAATAATCATTAATTATAATGATTTAAATAGAAAACAAAATCTGAATTAATTTTTATGCATATTTTCAATGCAATGTTATTGCTTTTAAACAAATAATTGCTTTTAAACAAAAAATGTGTCTCTTATCTGAAAAGAGTTTTTAATTTAACTGAGTACACTAGTAAAATCATTTACAATAAAAACAAATGATTTGTAATGACCATTAGATGTAAGTAAATTTATAGTACCACTTGTAAATGAGATTTTATCAAAAATATATTCACTCTAAGATT
This sequence comes from Latrodectus elegans, assembly GCA_030067965.1. Lineage (NCBI taxonomy): Eukaryota > Metazoa > Arthropoda > Arachnida > Araneae > Theridiidae > Latrodectus > Latrodectus elegans. The sequence goes on from CM057812.1 coordinate 14,636,256, forward strand.
TTCACATGATATCCAAATAAGTACATAGCACATTTATATTTATGTGATACAGTTATATAAATTATTTTTTAAAATGGATATTTCAGAAATTGTTCATATGTAAGAAATAAAAATAGTTTTCACTTTGAACAAATATTATTTAGCAAAATTCGTCGCAGTGCTAATACTTACATAAATTTTGAAGCCCTAGATTTATTAATGAAATATTTTTGTTATATATATATATATATATATATATAACAAAAATATTTCATTAATATAATGGGCTTAGTACCGATTATATCAAATATTATTTCTGCTTCCTACTTAGTGTAGCATTTTAAAATAATATGGTTTTGGCTTATGAGGTTAAAAATATACATATTTATGATATTATATTTTTTGTTCTCAAAGAAGCATTTACAAGTATGATCTTCAATTTGTTTTTGTTTTTTTTTCAATCTATTGAACAGTGGATCGTCAAATAGCCAAAGATTGTTTTAAGCCTTAAAGCACCTACCATATGCTGTCTTATAAAGGATTCTTCATAAATAGTGATCATATTCGTTTGTTACAAAGGAGAAATTTTGGAATACAATAATCATACATCATTATAAATGTGTCAACTGAAAAAAAATTTATCTTTCAGTCATCAATGTAATCGAACTTTAATCTTTTCACTTTGAGGAGCACTTGTTCTTGTCGAATAATTTTTCAAAAGTTTTGATTTTAAGAGTTGCTAATTAAGCTTCAGTATCCACTCATAGATTGCAATGTAACATTTAATTCTCATGATCAAACTAATTCCCTTTCCTTTTTTTCTAAATTAGTTTTTATACCTGATTATACCATAGAAAATGATGTGATAAATTTAGAAATCAAATGTAATGTAAATGACTCTACTTAAATATTAATATAATAATTAAGATTTATTATTTTAAAATGTTCAAAAAACTTGATTTAGCCACAAAGAAATACTGACAATTATTGTCAGTATTATAATTAAAAAATTCTTTTATTATAAGAAAAAATCCAAGATAATACTTTAGACTTCTTATTTTAATGTGGAAAGCAACAAAGGAATACATTATTTCTTTGTAAAAACTGTTTTTAAAATGCAAAATTATGTTTTACTAGATTTATCAAATAAAAAACATACCGTTTCTTTAATTTACTCCTATCATTTTGGTATTACAATTCAATATTTTTAAACCTGACAATTTTTAATACAGTTATCGTTTGTTTACTTTCTCTAAAAAATCATTGTATATATTCCTTAAAATAATTTATATAATTAAATTTTTAAAAAAAATTCTTTTTAAAGTTCAGTTTTACAATTAATGTAGTTTTTATTTCAATTTGAAACTTGAATAAAAATTATATAATTTAATCACATACTTTACATATTTTTTTAAAAATTAAGTGACTTCCCTTATATAAGTTTTTTCTTCTCTATTTTCTAGTAATGGCAATAAACATTGAATATATTCAGTTCATTAAATATTCATTATATTCCATTTATTATATTGTGACCACATTTCACTCATTTATAAAACAGAATCTTGAATATTAGTTGGACAAAAGCAGATATAGTTCTTATTTTTAACTTCTATATTTTGATGAAATTGTTATACTAAATATTTAAGAGTTTTTAGTTTCCTTTGTTTGTAATTTATAAATAGAACGAATACATAGACATAAAAGTCTTTTACAAATGCTTCCTATGTACGTAGTAATGTACATAATATTGAAAAATTAGTAATAAGCTAGTATTTGTTTATATTAAAATCAAGTTTCCTTCCTCAAATTCATAAATATTGAATTAATAAGTTTCAACATTAAAATTTAATAAAAATGTTTATCTAGATACAAGATTTTACGGAATGCTTTATTTTAAAATGTATTATAATTATTAACTGCTTACCTAACTTCATCAACCAAAGTATTCATATCTTCATAAAGCCTTTGGTTTTCTTCTTCAAACTAAAAATAAAAGCAACAAAATTAATATTTATTTAGGCAGGAATTCATATAAATAAAAACATAATTTTTTATAATTTATTAATTTTTTTAATTAATGCATATCTAGGAAAAATATAAAAGGTTTGATTAAATTTTTTGATTTGAATACAGATAAATATAATGCCAAAATCGCTCAAATTGTCCAATTTCTAACATTTAAATACAGCTAATCGTTTTGTTAATATGATACCTTTTTAATATTGATTTCCTTTTATTTTTTACATATTTTACTTCTATGTTTTAAATATATAAGATGCATAATTAAGTATATCATTTAATATTAATGTTTTATAGATAAGATACAAGTAAAAAAATGTTTAAATTGCAGAATAATTTTTTGTTTAACAGCAAAAGTATATTTTTTTCAAAAAATAAAAAAAAAAAATTGTAAAAGCATAGCTGTAATTTTATTATTTATTAATCAAAGTCAATGAAGAAATATTTACTTTAAATATAAATATCTTTTCCAGTGAAATATTTTTTCTTCTAATATTTATTTTAAGAAAACATCCCTACTAATGTGGTTTTCTTTATTTTTTGATTTTAATAAAAAAATGCATACTATTAAGGAATATTTAACTTTATAGTAAAGCAAACTGTAACAGGTAAAAATATAAACTGGCAATAAAACATACAACTCAAAGCAATTTACAATTATAAGAAATAAATATAAAGTTAGCACTTTAAAAATCAACAATAGCTTTAATTATTAATCTATATAATACTAATCTAATATCTATAATATTGATTATAATAGCTAATCAAACCAGTAATTTTAATCAGAGCTGTACAGCATGTTAAATTAAAAAATAGCAAAAATGATTAAATTAGAAAACATTTTTGTAAATTGTTGAAATACTTTTAAAATTTTTCAAATATTTTTACAAACAATATTCAAATAAGGAACAGATAAAAAAAATTAATGCCTAGAAACATTATAGCAGTTGAAATAGGTAATAGAATACTTAAAGTTCTATATCAACAATTATTAACATAAATAATGATTTAAATAAATGCATATAACATAAAATATGTTCAAAGGAGGGAGCATAGACAGCAAAGAAAATAAATAAAATCAACAAATATATGTTCAAAAATGAATTGCACAAACATAAAAAAGTTATGAAAATTGTTAATGCAAATCAGTTCAATAAAGTATGTAAAAGAATGAAAAATACTAATGTTCAGTGGAAATGATATGAATACACGATTACTTGATTATACACGTTTGTAATAACTTGGAGTTCACTTTAAATTGTAGGTCCCAGCTTGTTTAGTTTTTATGTATAAGAATGACTGAAACTAATAAATCAAATCAGTATTTTCACTTAAATTTAATATATTTAACAATACTATTAATTCGATTCATACACAACAACTTCTTTTTTAATTGCAATAATTGTTTTATAACTTGGACTTAGTATTACTGATATATGACATCAAAATCAGTAGTTAATATGTTTTTCAAAAAAAAAAAAAAAAAAAAAAAAAGTGATCATTAATAATAATGAATTACTTGCTTTAATAGAAAGATCAGAAATTTTCATTTAGTAACTTTTATATATTACAAAATAAGATAACTTATTAAAATACAAAAGAAAGTAACAGTTACTTAGATTAGAAAATTCATAAATTAATTACCTTTTTACAAGATTTTAAAGTAAACTCTTTATGATGGTAATGATGCCTTTATAAGTTTATAATTTCCAGCAATATATTCAGATTTAAGGAGACTGTTGAAAAGTGTAATCTTTAAAGGCACATATTATCCTTTAATAGGCAGAAACTGACTCTAATTTTGTGAAAATGCTTAGAATAAGGACTCAAAGCCTTATTTTTATGTTATTCAAAATATTTCTCAGGAAACATTTACAGATATATATCATAGAATATTTTACTTATTTTGTTTTTCAATTGTTTGAACAGATTATTTTTTCCAATGTTAAACTAAATATAAACTTATTAGTGAGCAGAATTCAATTATAATTGCTTCTATTACAAGAATAATAATGATAGATATAATTTTCATAAGAAAAATTATACAAGAATTATTAATTTCTTAAATTGTGCATTGAAATAAGAAAATATTTTAATGATTTGTCTTTATATATTCCAAACAGAATTGTAATAATGTATCTAGAAGAATGTTTTATTTTTAATACAGGATACTGGATTAACTTACAATGGTAACTATGAATAAAAGAAATTTTGATTATAAATTACAATAGAATAAATATGCTTATTTTATAATATAATTAAAATAAATTAATATCTTCTGATTTCAGAAAACATTAATTTATATCAATTATTTAGCTTTGAAGTTATTATGTAAAATATTAAAGTTACTAAGTTAACATTTGCATTTACGTAAGTATTTTTTAAAAATTTTATAATTACTTAATTTATAATATATTATATTAATTTAATTATAAATTTAATAAATAATAATAATAATAATAATAAATAAAATAATATATATATATATATATTATAATAATAAATAAATAAAATATAAAATTAATATAATTATAATTACAAATAAAATTTATGAATTTTTTCTTATGATATGCACATCATACTTACAAATTGCAAACAACTGTTTCCATTTAATAATAATAATATTTTTATATTAGCTCTGTTTGAGGCAGTATACTTTACCTACTTTTATTTATTTGAATTTCTTATAAATATAACTTCATGTACTTCATAATTTATGTATAAGAACAATAATTAAAAATTTAAAGTTAAACTGCAACAGATATAATTAATAATAATTTTTTAAATTATACTTATACAAACCATTTGTAATTCTTCTGGAGAAAATTCAACTTCTGGAGTATCTGAAGTGGGATAAATAATGTTGTTACGAATTGGAACATTTGTATCAGATGTTTTTTCTTCTTTTATACTGTTACTAGAATTTAAGATAGGTTTATTTTCTTCTACATTCTTTTTATTTCTAAAATCACTTTCCAACCTTAACCTAAAAATATAAATTATTCATAAATTTTAATATATGTTATTAAAATTAACTTAATAATAAAGATGAAAAATTTATTATTACCTTACTGCATTTATTTCAAAATATTTTAATGCAATAACTTCAATAAATAGTATATATATATATAAGTTGCAGTATTAACTACTGTTAAGCTGATGAACAATGAAATTTTATTGGATATCCAGAGTATTAAAATATATAAACAATTAGTACTTAAACAGCAAATATTTGTGATTAACATGTTCACAAATATGCATGAAAAATTCAACTTCAAAGAAGTTATGGAAATATGTTAATACTGCTTCATATAATATGATAAATTATTTACATTTAAAAATTTTAACATTTGAACTGTTTCACTGCAGCATATCCAAAAATTAATTTTTGGTCCAGAGGGTGTATTATCATTTCTATGAAAAAGTAATTTTTTAGTTTCAGAATTAAGGCTTGCCAAAAAATAAAGATTACTATATAAATTTTAATTTTCCGATTTAAATCTTTTTAGGGATTATAAAAATAACGATCATTTAAGGAAAATAATAGATACTATTAAATGGAAACTACACTCAATGAATGGGTAAAATTCAACATCATTTAATAATCACAATTTTAAAATATTATTAAATAGATTTATATGTTTAATATACAAATATTTGTTAATACGAAAAATTATTTAATAACTTTTTCATAGACTTTAATAGATGTGAGTAAAGAGAACTCATACATATTTATTGGACTTCAAAAAAATTCAGAAAATAGAAAATCCTATTCATCTGAATAAAGTGAATCTTCACAGATATAAAATAAATTTTCCAGGAGAATGTTAAAAACAATAATTACAAGACAATTTGTGTATAATAATTATGTTTTATAACTATTGCACACTGTAACAGCATTAATAAAACTATTATCAGAATTTAAATCAAATCCAAGAAAAAAAATTTTTTCTTCTAAGAAATCTAAGAAAAAAAGTTTTCTTCATAATACATATTTCAGTTTTATTAAATTAAAAGTGCTTGTGATTTATTTTAAATGAAATACTATAAAATATAGTTAATTCCATACATTTGACATTATTTATGAATAGAATGTGTGAAAAGTCATGAATAACTACTTTGTATTGATTGTTGGCACCTAAAAATTTCTTTTCTGTTTATACTTCATCATATTGCACAACCATGCAATGTATGATAATTTTCTTCAAGTTTAAAAACTCTGTGGAATAATAGAAATGATTAGCTATCTATTTTTATGCGCAACATGCTTAGAAATTCATTGAGTGTCTAAAAATTATTGTGTCAAGGAAAGAAATATACTTAACATTATTCGTATTTACAGATTCATAAATTCATGACAAAAATATATTCAGCATTGAATGTAGTTGAGTATAATTTTTTTGTGTGTATCAATAATCTTTTATATTTTCTCAATTTAAACGTTAAATTTCTTTTTATCAATTGTTATATAAAAATTATTGTATAAAATAGATTTGCCTTAACCTCATAATATAAAAAATAAAATAAATTATTAAAAATATTTTAGAGTACTTTCTTAAATTTTACAAATACTATTATTTATAAAGTAAACATTAGATGTGTGAATGTCATACAAAATTATAAATGATAATCATACGTTTAATTGTTTGATCATTTTATATCATTAGAAAAATAAATATTAAAATGAGATTTTTTGGTTTCATAAGTGTAGAAAAATAATCAAAAATGTTTGATTTTAGTATATTGTAAATTTATAATATATATTTGTAAGGTTACATAAAAGTTTAAAAAAATACTATGCTTATACCCAATGTATTAATATACTTGCATTTTTTGTCTGTCAATAGCTTGTTTCACCCTAATGGCTTTTTGACCACTGTAAATTTTGCATACAGCTGAAATAAAAATGAAATTAATAATTTGCATAAATATGTGGTAATTCCTACAAAAATCATTTCTATAGAATTATACATTTGTACTTAAAGTAAATTGTAAAAATTAGGAATTATTGAAAATATTTTCAAACTAAGATGTCACTTCATATTTGATGAATATTGAAGAAGACACTGAAACATTAACATAACTATAATTGAAAGGTTTTGAATCAGCTGTATTTTTACATATACTTTTTATCATTAATGATAGGACGTAATTCATTAAAGTAGAACAGAAGTTTTAATACAATATTATTTAACAAAACAAAATTATTAATTTTTTTAAATTCTACTATTTTTTAAATGAAATTAACTTTTGTTAGGAATTATATGATTTTAATAGTCAAGATATGAAATTGAAAATATTTTTGTATAACAAATATAAATGATTTTAATGCAGTGAAGAGTTAAATGCTATAAAGATATATATTTAATAGTTACATATCAAAGTTAATAAATGCACAAAAACAATACTATTTAATTAAAGTAGCACAGAAATAAAAATTTTATGAAAGATAATTTTTAGTTTCCATTAATATTTCATTTAATGTGGTTTAGTATTTAACAACATTTTTATACTATAAAATTGATCACTATAATAAAAATACAGTTTAAAAATACTTTGCAAGTTACCAATGTATTTTGTAGAGATAAGTTTAGTAAAAATATATTAATAGATACCTGTTTATCAACAAATTTAATATTATAAATATAGAAATAACAATTTATAAATAAGTTGACACAAAATTTTTACATTTTCTTTTCTTTCAAGAAAAATATATACTTAGGAATAATAAAACATGAAATAAGCTCCGTTGTTTAATTTTATATACTCAATGAGAAACAAACGTTTTTATTTTCAAAATGAAAATTTGCATAGACAAAATTTAGTAACATCTATTTAGGAAGCATGGTTGAAAAACTTCACAAGAAACTTTAAGATGCTTATAAATGGTAATAATAAGATGAATAGAAGTAGAATATTTATAAACAGCTGATATGTAAATGTAAAAGAATTTTTAATGATTCAGAAAAAATCATTCAGCTCAAACTAAATTTCCATATGAGAAGTTTACATTGAAATTTTATAAGTTCTAAATTATAATTTTTATATAAAAAAATTCCCTATGATATACGTAATTTATGTGATGGAAATATGAAACTGAAATAACTGAAACTGAGAAAATAATAAGGAAAGTTATGTTCATTATATGATTCATTATTGCGATCAATACCTATTTACAGTTGATAAGAAATTTAATTAAACATTTAGCGGAAGTTCAATTACCAAACATTGCCAACAATTTAATTTAAGGTATTTTAAAAACAAATACACAAAATGCTATTTAATGAGTTTATAAAAGTATTGAGTTAGTTAATTTATTTAAACATTTTCAGCAATTATATTGTAGATATGAAATAAAAATGAATTTTGAATAAAATATTTAAGAGAAAAGATAATCATTAGCATGATAGTGAAAGAAAAGATTTCTTTGCCATTTTGTGATCACTATTTTTGTACACAAGCATTAATTAAGTTAAAACATAGAGTTTAAGGTGAATTACAAACACCCATGCCCAAGTTGGGGATTGAATCTATGAACTATTAAGCTAAAGGCTAGAGTACTAATCAATAAGTTGCCAGCTTAGGGTGAAAGAAGAATGGGTAAATAATCAGCATATAATAAGTACATATCAGTTTTTATGAAATCCTAATTTAAAAACTAAATTTCTATTGAAATTATAAACATTCTAATTTAGGATCATAATTTTAAAAAAACAAAGGAAATCATCGAAGTAACAAAGTAAAAATGAATTGATTTTAAAGACAAGAAATTATCATTCTCCTCATTAACAATTGTATATAGATTAATTAATTTTCTAAAAAATTAAATTTCTATTGAAATTATAAACATTCTAATTTAGGATCATAATCTTAAATATAAAGGTAATCATCTAAATAACAAAGTAAAAATCAATTGATTTTGAAGACAAGAAATTATCATTCTCCTCATTAAAAATTGTATAGATTAATTAATTTTCTAGAAAATAAAATTTCTATTGAAATTATAAACATTCTAATTTAGGATCATAATTTTAAAAAATAAAGGAAATCATCTAAGTAACAAATTAAAAACGAATTTATGTTAAAGACAAGAAATTATCATTCTCATCTTTAACAATATTTGCATACTAAAAATGATTATATTTTGTAATAAATAAAATTGAGGATGAAAGACTTAATTGAAGAAAATAAATAATAAAATTTATTAATAGAATAAAAATCTAATTTTAAAATAATTCAAATATGTAGATAGTATTTAAATTACTATAAAATTAATTTTATATTTAATATTATCAAATTTTAAGTATGAAGTCACTTTAGATATTTAATTTTGTTTTAGTAAATTAGTTTAAAATGCTTATTTTACACTCCATTTTTATCAAATTTTTTGTATAAAAACATTTTAACTATTTCACTTTTTGATAATTTACTGCAAATAGACAGTTTTAAAATTTAAAATAAAAACTTAAATGTAAGATTTGAATTATTAATTTCAAGACTCTTTAATGCAGCCTAGAATCATGCCTGAAAGTAAAATAAGTAAATAAATAAAACATAAACACTGTAACAATACAGTTTTATATAGAAGATAGGATTTTTAAAAATATGATTTAATTATATGAAATAAAATCCAACCTTTTAAGTATTGATCAATAAGTGTAATAACAGCTTCTTGATGTTCTTTCAGTTGTTGAGAAAAAGACTTTTTTACTAGAAAATAAATTTTATACAATAATTATTATTAAAATAAATAAAAATTTATATATATGCACAAATTCATATATTTTATACATTTAGTTTCTATTAACAAGTTTAAAAAAATCTTAAGGAATCATATATAAATGATGAGATTAAATGCAAGTGATGAGATTAAATGCAAGTGAATGAGTATATAAATGATGAGATTAAATGCAAGTGATGAGATTAAATGCAAGTGAATGAGTATATAAATGATGAGATTAAACTCAACAGTGATTTGTAATGTCTACAGTAAATAATGCAATAAAACATTTAAGACAAAATTTTGTTCAAAAAGTTTGAACTTTCTACAAAATATATTTCTACATCTATATCTCTCACCATTATTTAAAAAGCCATTATACTCAGCCATTATTTAAAAAGAATGTTTAAAATAACAGGAAAAAGATTTACACTGAATTAATAATTATTTCTTTAAATTTTAAAATTCTATACTTAAATAAATTAATTCCTTATATAAACTAGTAAGACAAAATATACTCTTAATCTAAAAAATGTGTTTCCAAAAGAGTTATAATAATAGTTTAAATATTTCAAACAGTGATAATACTAGCAAAAATTTATATATTTCAATTAAAGAGTATTTATTTATTAAGTGTTAATAACTGAAAGAAATAAAGTGTTTTACTGTTAAATTTTTAAAAAATATACTAAATACACAAAAATATGTAAAATAAGATATTTTTTTTGCAATTCCAGTCATGTTTTAAAAAGAATCGAATATTTTTTAAAATGTTTTCTTCTTAGCTGATTATACAAAACTATCCATAAGTTAACATTTTATTGTATTTTTCATTTATTTAAAAAGCTTGATATCAATTTCAAGTTTATTATGGATTGTAAAAATAATAAATAAAATAATTTAAAAATCTTATTGTAAAGTTTTGGTAGTAAAAACATAAAAGCAAAATGTTATTACAAATCCTTTCAATAGTACAGATTAAAATATTACAAAAAGATTTCTAATACTTAAATCTTCAACTTTGTGCGTGTTTTATCTAAGTAAATTATCAATTTAAATGACATTATACAAATAAAATACGAAACATCTGACTGCTAATATAACATGGAAAGGAAAATATGGTAATATTAATTTAAGATGATGAACAAATTAAAACTTGCGCATACTTTTTTTTTGTCATTTAAGAAATTATTATATTTTGGAATGTTATATAAATGTACAAAAATAAAATTAATTAAATTAAAAGTGAAAATATCTTTCTGAAATAAAGTGACAAATGACTTAAGCCCTTTTTATCATAGAGTACAAGATTTGTGTGTTGTGAGAAAAGGATTTTTGCACTGTATCATATTTTTCAAATGAATGTAATATTTACAATTATATTTTAATGAAGTTATTTTTAAAACTTAATGCATGACAAATACATTAAAAAAAACATGATTTTCACTGAGTTACAGAAAAAAAATCAAATTACTCAAAAAAATGATTTTCAAGAAACTGTACATGTATATGAATAAAATTGCATAATTTTTAAGTGTAAAAAAACTGAAATTCTTTCATTTTATCATTTAAAAAATAAAATTAATTTAGGATTTATTTAGCAGTAATCAGTAAACAAATAATTTCATCAATTTTATTTTAGATACATAGATTAAAATTTATTATTATATATATTAATAAGTTCATAATTAGAAAATTTTGTATTTAAAACACAGGTATAATAGCAGAAATAAAACAAATTTTACACAAAATATGCATGTAAATTCAAGTCTTATTGTGTATAAAAAGATGGCAATGAATGAAGAAAACCTTCGATTCTTAATGTTTTGATAACTTCTACACACATCTGCATAAAAGCTTGAGCTTCACTGTCAATTTTGTCACGCTCACTATCTGTCATATTCGGGACACCATTTAAAATATGACTGAAAGAAAAGTAATGAATAACTATCTTGAACAAATAACATGCAAGTAGGAAGTAAGTTAATAAGTAATGATAAGCAAAAGAAAGCAATTTTATTTATAAATCAAACATAATTTAAATAAACAGAATTTAAATAAATTTCATAAATAATCATGCTACTAGAAGAATTTTGATTAATAATTTTTTATCAAGAATATTTCACAGCCAAATAAAAATAAATATGATACAATTATTTTTTAAAATTTTCTTATTTCTTTACATAGAAGGAAGAACAAACTAATCAAATACAAAACAGTTTAAATCTATAAAATGGCATTTAAATAATATCTATATGGGATTAGAAAATATTGCCTCTAAATTTTACAATATATATATACATTAATCACATTTACTATATCAAAATTATATTACTATTTCTTAAAATATTATGATATATATTCCATGACTTTAATAATTTGTTTAATATAGTTTCCTTACTATAGATAGTAATTTAAATTTACTTCTATATTTTTGAAGACAGCAAAATTATAATATGTTCTTAGTAATTATCTACAAGAGTACTTTTTTATATGCTAATTTTCTCGAAGACAATACTTAGAAGTAAATTTAACAATTAAACTTTCATTGATTTACAAGCAAATCAAATATCAATTCAATGACTATAAAAATACTTATCACTCATTGGAACTTTTTTTCATTATTAATTTTAACTATACAGGAATTCACAAATTAAGAGTTTAGGCAATTTTGATAAACTATTTAGGGAAATATACTAATCAAATATGCATATAAAATTATATAAAATGACTAGAAAGAATTTAAGATACACAAACATGATTATATGTACAGAATACCAGGACAAAATAGTCTAAAAAATATCAAAAGAGTAAGAAAAATGAGCCACAAGATCGTAAAAGAAAACTATTGAATAGAGGAGCATGATCCCCTGTCAGTTATAAGGCTATCATAACATTGCGTTATGTTAGAAATTGAATTTAACAAGTGGAGTGAGATGAAACAATACTCATTCTTCCTAGTTATTATTCAGAAATAACTATTTTCATGAATCATTATTATTCTTGAAGCCTTTGCTAGGGCCCTTTTTAAAGGATTTAGTCAGATTAAACTGTCTTCATAAAATACATTTAATACCAGCACACTGTCACATGTTACATTTAAATCTTTATCACTTTCCAGTTGAAAATGCAAAGTCTCAATTCTTTTGATGTGATTTGCTAACATAAACCCTAATCTAAGTAACTCATTTTAAATGTTTAATTTAGAAAGAAAATACAACAAAACTAACCAAATGTTAACATTAATATTAAAATTATGAAATGCGTTAATATCAGTATAATTTCCTTTTTAAATTGTACCAACTACATGTATTAACTCTTATGTAATCAATAAGTCTTTCATTAGAAGCATAAATTTTAATTTTCATTTAATAATTTTTTGAGAGCTTTAATTATATAAATGAAGCCTTTGAGTTAACTAATATTTTTTTTGTACTGTTTTAATTTTCTGAAAGTTTTTAATAATATAGTAAACTCAAATAGGTAAGTATCTTTAAGTAAAAAAAAATTATTTTTTAAGTAAAATTTTATAGAGATAGAATTTTGTTTATAGAACAATAAAAAGCAATCATGTTGAACTATATTCGAAATTTTATAAAATGTTATAGTATTTGTTTCATTATTAGCTACAGGTTAAAGAAATATTTGTTAAATGAACCCATCATAAAAAGGCAAGTCATACCAAAATTGTGCGTATTTTCCTGAAATCAAAATTTAAAAATTCTACTGTTATTCTATAACTTTATAAGAAATTTTATGTAGACTAATGATTTTAGTTTTATTCTAAAATATAACCAACTTACTTAATAGTAATATAATCTTTTCTATGTTCTAACAAAAATTCTTTCATTTTGGTAATGGTTGCCATCTAAACAAAAAAAAATTCTATAAATCACATTTATTTATTATTTGGTATGGTTATAATATTATAGCTGTGAATAATAAGAACTAAGTTTTTTCATCATCAACATGTATTCAAATTTTAACATCGCAGATATTAAAAAAAAAAAAAAAATTCATCCAAAAATTTTTTGAATGAAGTTTTTTTGAATAATAGAATTATAAATACTTCACTGTGTTATAAATAGCCACAGCAAAATAAAAAATTATTAAATATTAAGAGATGTTGTTTAAAAGAAATAAAAACTATTTAGTAATAATTGGATTTTATGAATAACTCTGCATAAAATATATATCATTTTTATAAGAGTTGTGCTATACATTCTGACTTATACAGCATAATAATTTGATATTCAAATCAGTTATTTTTAAAAGAAAAAGCTTTTTAGTCCAAATAATTTATGCATAAAAAAGCAATATCATTGACACATTTCTTATTCAATATCAATTATAAATATATTACTTAAATTTTTACATGATAACTATAAGTTGATATATTTCTACAATTTTATACAATATAAAATATTTTTAGGAATTAATACAAATTACCCAAATGTGAAAAAGTATAATCCTGAAAAATTATACATTTAAATTATTTTAAAATTTTGATAAACAATGCATGAATTCAATGATAACAGTCAAGTTGCTTATTTCAGAATGCAGTTTTAATATTTTCAAATATTGCTTATAATGATGGATTTTAAATTTGTATGTGTTTCTAATTTTAATTTTTTCTATAAGTAAAAAAAAATCATACTGTGACCTTTTATATTCTATAAGAATTTGTTTTAAAAATTTCACAATAAAAATATATTTACAATTGAAGTTCATTGGGTTTAAGCAATCATTATCTAAATATTAACAATTTATAAATAAATGAATTATAAATTTTGAGATTTAATTTAGTAATACAAAATTTAATTAGTGAAATATTTATATATTATAATTAAACATGTATTATAAAATATGAATTTCATTAAAAGCAACTAATTTTATATATTATAAGCTATCATCTAATAAGAATTAAGACTGGCAGTATTTGCAATAAGCAGTTTTGTAATAAAAATTCTAAATGCATTAAATTTAAAAAATATGGAAAAAACATTCAAAATTCACTATTTGTTTTTTTATAACAATTTTTAAAAATTTTATGTTATATTGTTTATTTTTTTAATTTCTTACTTCTTACGAAATTTAAGACTTTTTTAAAAAAATGGCATCTAAAAAAGATATCTATTTTTTAAAAAGGATATCTACATCATCATAACATATATTGAACCATATAACTCTACTGCTGTTTGAAATTAAAATATTTATTTTTAAATATATGTTCTTATGTTAGTGTGGGATTTTGTTATATTTTCAGATAATCAAAGTATGATAAAGAATTTATAACTATAAATTTTTCCCCCATTAACAATACCAATGATTTTGGTGCTTAAAATATATCAGCACTCATTCTAAGGTTTCTAAGTTATAGGCTATTAAGCTATGATGTTAATCCAGTACTGAGGATGATAAAAACAAATATTTTATGGTATTTGATAATGAATACATAAATTTTAGTTTATATTCTTCCAGTGTTTTAAGATGTTAATAAATAGATATTAAATTTTAAAATACAATCAGTAATTTTATATAACAAAGAAATTTTATTTTTTTATATTCTTTTTCCTATGTTTTTATACATAGTTTCTAGCTGTTTTCTATCAACTTAAAAGCTATTCACTTAGCTCATCTTGAATTTCTAAGAAAGTCCTTTTTTTTAACAAATAATTACAAAATTAAATAAGTTGCTTTTTTTTCTTACAGATTTTTTGATATAGATTTTCTGATTCAAAAGAATTACTATTATGAAGTTTGATAATCATCAAATGCAATTTAACTTATTTAGTAGTTAAACTGCATTAATTTTAGTTTAAAAAATCAATAATGTTGCATCAAATAAAAAAAGAAATTTTTGAAATTTAAGTTTTTGGCAAACAATGAAATTACAAGATTTTGACAAAAGTATATAAAAACGTTTTTATATTTTATTAACAAAACTGATATTTATTGAAATATAATTCATATATTTAAGGAAATATTAATTTTGCTGTAGCATATTATTAAATAAAACAAATACAGGTGTATAGGTAAAATAAAACATAAATTTAATACATGAACCTTTTTAAAAAATAACAATGTCTTTTCTAAATTCATGATCTGAAATGGCTGCACCCTAAGGGGAGGGGGGAAACATATGGTATAAAAGTAATTAATTTATATTGATTGGCATTTATATATTAGGCATCACGACTCATAATTACGTTATATCGCATAAAATAAATCTGTTCTTTTTATTCTTGAGTTAAAACTTTTATAATTCTAGTAAATATATGTATAAAATTATTATTTTATTTAAAATGTTTTATCTGAAAAAGTTACTGACTATCACATTTTTTAACATGAATTTTTTTAAGACAATTTTTTTTAAAAGAAAAAAAGCAATTTTATACAAAAAATTGAAAATTTCTGTTTAAAATGCTTTTTTTTTTCAAAAGCTCTTGTTTATTACAATTTCCCCATTCAAATAATTACTGAGCTCTTCTCAACAAACATTTGAAAGTAAAAAATATAATAATCAAGGGCATCTGTGACAGAATAAATGTAAAAGGTTCGTATATAAAATTTTATTTAGACAACCTATAAAGGTTGTCTAAATAAAATTTCTTATCGCAAAAAAAAAAGGTATTAGATTCCTAAAATTTAATGAATTGAAATTACTAAAAAGATGTAGAAAAAGAATTTTCTACAATTTTTTAATAATTTAAAATCAGAAGTCCATGATATTATCAAGAACTTGTAAACTGAAATTATTAAATTTTTTTATGCAACAAAGTCTTAGAAAAAGGGATCTAATTAAACCAAATTTGCAAAAATTATAAGGTTAAAAGGGCTGTTAAAAAAATATGAATTATAATAACTGGTTAAATAAATATTTTCAGTAACTTAAGAGTAGTAATTCTTAGTTTACATTGACGTATATTGATCTACGATATATATATGTATATAAAGTCATATCTGATATTCAAGCTTTGCATAAGAAAATTCAGTCTATAATATATATATATAAATTAATTCATTCCTGAGATACAAAAAGTAAGATTCAAAATTTATTTAAGAATGTTCTACAAACACTGATAAAGGAATTAATTAATTTTAGGATAAAATAAATTTAATACATACTACTTCTTTTGCTTTAACAGCAAAGTCAGACTTCACTATTTTTTTTGAATTACTTAATATATTATTTTTGTCTTTATCAATAACTCCTAAAGCTTTATTTCGAGTTCTCAAAGTTTTTACACAGGCTTTAAAGAGAGCTGTTATATCCATTTTTCAAATTAAAGTGTTTCTAAACAAAAAAGGAAATGATAGAGCAAACTTATAATCGGAAATTTAATAATTGATCTATTTCACTTGATTTCTAAAAAATATAAACAGAAATGGAAGCAAGGGTTATTATTATTCAATGACAATATTCAAGAAAGTCAGGATAAGTAAAGATAACGACAATAAATTTGAGCAAAATCTGCTAAGATTTAACCACGGCAAAACTCGACAACAAAACCAAATCCAAAACCTAAGTAAATAACTATGAAAATGTTGATGCCATTTTCATTGTTTTCAATGAAAAGTGAAAAAACTTTCGTAACATCATCAGAATTTCATGATTTCTTGTAAACCTGATTAAAGAATTTTCTAATAAAATCATGTATTTTACACGCTAAATAGAATACATATAGATTATTTTACTCTCATTGTGTGGGCATGTTATGTAATAATATTTTTCTGTTTATTTGCATTATAGATGGTGGCAACAAATTACATTTAGTCGCCTTCGCTAATCGGATTCCTGTGTAAAATTGTATTAAAATATGTTTGAAGTCATATATTCTGTATATTTTCAAATATGTAATTAGCTTACTTGTTAAAAATTTGTCATGTAAAGTCATAGTATAGGGTTTTTTCATCATTAAAATTTTAAATTATTAAATGAATATTTTTATAACCTGGGTATATTTGTTTTTCGCCCTCAGGTCGTAAACTTCAAAGTGACACGAAAGTTGTGTATGTGACGTTGAGACAACATTCCATCTGATCTTGGATGTCAGATGGAAAAATTATGATTTCGAAATATTGAAGTTAAATGAAAAGAGAAAAGTTAAAATGACAAACATGATATGTAATGTTAAAGGGAATCCCGCATGTGATGGTAGCTACTTCTATTTTGAATAAGGAAAACTCGTCTGCTCCAAGCTTGTGTGAATATTTTCCGGTTTTATAGCTTAATTTGTCAAAAGAGTGAATTAATATAGTTATAATTTTTATAAATCATGAAGAATTCTATTTTCTGTTAATGAATTTATTACCTTTTTGATGATCATCTTTTTCAAGGTTACTGTGTAAAGGAAGATGATTGTTGCGATTTCCAGTTTCAGTTTGATCATTTTTATGCATAGTTATTGTTCGTGTTATAAGCCATATAGTTTTTAATCTACCTGAATAATATTTTCAAAATGTTATTTATTTGCTGATAATTATAGTAATATATAACCAATGAATTATTTTTTAGAATATGTGACATTGTTAATTTAGTGTCAATAGTCACATTTTCCCTTACCTAAATGTAGTTTGAAATGTCATTCTTCAGTAATTTTAAGAAAATCTTTCACATTGCTGGAAGTATTTCTTCAGAATCTAAAAGGAGAAGGGTATATAATAATATACGATTCAATGAAGATCCAGAGCTATTTTGGGAAATTGTTGGAGAATTGGGTGATGGAGCATTTGGAAAAGTGTATAAGGTAAATTTCTATTCTACTTTTGAATAATTATATAAATGCTTAGTTGTATTTTTACACTTACATAAATTTTAAAACTTCTTATAAGCTCTTTAGAAGAAGTTTTAAAATAAAATTTATAGACGCCTTGTGTTTGTTATTTCTTTCACTTCTACTGTAAATTCTTTAGTTTTTTTATTTATCACTCCATATTATTAATTTGGGCAAAGCATTAAAATAAAATGTTATTTCTTATTATTTCTATTCTGATAATGTTTGCAGTGTAAAAATACTTTGTAAATTATTTGATTTTTCACATGACTGCCCTATATTGTTTAAAATGGCTAAGTTTAAAAGATTTAGACTTGCTACTGTTGGTAAAAATTTGAGAGTGCTCCGTGGCAAGATTGGCGATTTTACTTAAACATTAAAAAAATAACTGTTAATTCTAAACCAATCAGGAATGTGAATGGATTTCAGATTAATGTTTAGAATTACCATAAATAGAACAACATCGCCCAGTTTGGTGATAAACTTGGCGAGAATTCTAGGGGCACCCTCAAGTATAGTCTAATTGATACTACTATATCTCTTCTTAATTAAACAGTGAGGATTTTATGATGCTGTTATTAAAGAAAATTAATTAGAATAATATAGGAATACTAAAGTAGTATTAGTTATTAGTAATCTATTTATGGATATTAAGCTTTTGACGTATTGCATAAATTTAAAAATAATAATAATGCAATGAGTAGAATAGAAACTGAATTTTCTTGAAAAATATTTAAGGTAGGTTTGATATTATAAAATTAACAATAAAAAAGTTTAATTGTAGTTGAAGGTTAAATAGTAATTTAGAACTAATGTAATTGCCGCAAAATTGAAAATTATGTATATCAGAATTTTTGGTTTTGATTCTTATTTTTTAAAAAGAACTTATCGAAATTGATTTTCAAAGAGAAAGAATACTAAACATGCTTGTAGTCATATTTATTTCCCATTTACAGTATAAAATTTGATACAACTTTATTTTCATGGCCCTCACAAGAAACTAAAATTACGAAAAAATATCATAGAGCAATCAAATTAAAGATAACTTTCAAACAAAATATTTCCACTTATTTACAATCAAACTTAAATTTATTGAATGGAGAGAAATCGAAACTGAAATCGCCAAAAATTGAACTAATGTAATTTGACAGGGAAGTCAAAAAATGGTTATCATTTACTGTCGTATCTAACAGATATAATAATTCATAAATGAGTTTAAAACAATGTCTTATAAATGAGTTAAAAGAATTTCAGCTTCTTTGGGGATCTTGAATTACTTATAACTTTCCATTTGTCACGCATTCACCTTAATGACATTCAAGTGTTGAACAAGCATATTTCTAGGTATGCTGATCATAAAAATTAGCATTAGCAACCATTCCAAAATTCCTCATCCATCTACTGGTCAATTATAGTTCCTTTAATGGCCACCCCTGGTTTAATGAATTAATTTAAAATAAACATTTTAATGAAGAAAAATTTTTTTATTATAAAACATCAAAAACATGCATAAATAAAAGCAATTTCTCTAAAATTGATAATTTTGAATTTTATTATGTAGGATGTAATTTTCTATAATAAATATATATATATATATGTAAATATGTATATTATAATTGTAATATCTATTATATACATAAAACATGATTTGGTAAATTTTATACATAGTTTTATTGCTTGTAATCTGTTCCTTCTTAGAAAGAATTATTAGTTTTCAACTCTGCAATTATTGAAAATGTTCCTCCTTATACCATAATCTAAGAAATTCTCTCAATTTATGATTGGTAGAACTATATGTTTGTATATATTAATAGTATATTCTATATTATTAAAAAATATTATTGATAAAACATAACTGAACTGTACAGGTTTGATTTCTAATTTTCACTCTAAGTGCTCCACAGCTATCTTGCCAACCTAAATTACGTCACTATGCGCAATATCTGCTTACTAAATATAGATTGCTTTTGAACTTCCAACTTTGGAACTGTACGCTGTTTCATGTTCCAAAAGTCAAAATTTTAAATATTCCATTATAATTACCTGTTGTAGAAGAATTAAAATTCTAATAATTAGAAGCAAATTTTTTTATTAAAAATTGTAATTTAATATATAGGACAGTTGTGCCCATCATAAAAGAAATTTCAGTCTAGTGCTAACTATTATAGTGACAACTGGGCAATAAAGCTAAATTTCTAACGTTAAAAAAAATGCATTTTTGATTCTTGAAAATTGCATATTTGATTTTTGATATGGAAAAAATTGCATTTTTGAACTTGAATTTTAATTAAACAGACATGTGACGCCCACCTTCAAGAAATTTCAATGCAGCACCATCTAACACTAATGTGAAAACACGCAATAAAGCTTACTTAAGAATGTATTTACTTATGTAAACATACATTTTTATAAAAACTAGAATTTACCTCTTTGAATGAAAGTTTATTAAAAAAAATAACTCACCTTTTCATTAGTGTTTAACAGTCATCACAACCCATTAAAGAATAAACAGTTTTTATTGCTTTAAAAAATCATCTATAATATTTTTATGATTTCTTTGCCACGTACTTCATGAGATAGGAATCAAACTTATGCATAGAATTAGTACACCACACAGATCTTTTAATGGCCGACCAAACAAAAATTTGAAACATAGTTTCAAAATAATATAATTGAAAAAATTTTTAACAATGTATCTTTGAAGAAATTGAAACATTACTTTAAAAATTCTGAATAATATAACTTTAAAAAAATTTGAAATCCTATGACATGAACATTAATTTAACAAATTCTTATACAGTAAACAAATAAAATTACTCATTATACTTTTCAAGTGTTGACTGCAAAATAAATTTTCCGCATGTCATAGAATAACCTTACTTCAAAAAACTAAAATCGTGTATCGCATGCTTAACGTATTTAACCCCCTATACATTTCTCTACTCTTAGTTATTATCTTATACTAAAAGGTCAGGTGGGTAAGGAAGATGGCATAAAATCTCCCTACCAAGGCGCTGTATGGTATTCCTGGCCACCTGCATGATATGTAGCCTTGCATTATCGTTTAAAAACAATACAATTTTGTGATTAACCAGTGCTTGCACCTTCTGCTGCAATACCTATTGGACATGTTCCAAATGAGAATATTAGTCTGCAGTGACTTTTGGGCCCATTGGTTGTAGCTCATAATGAACCACTTGATAACTAGTCCATAAGACAAAGCATTATCTTGTTAGAGTGCATAAGTGTTCTTGTGTTTTGTGAAACCAATGCTTGGGAGTATCATATAGGACCTACTTTTTGCACTTGATGGAATATAAATGTGTTATGGTGGTTAGAAAACGATAAACAGGTTGCCACTCGTTACTTATGAAATTCCAACAATGTATGGTGAATCCACTAGCTCATTCTATACATCTTATCTAAGCTATATCTTACTTTCTCTAAGCTGTGTGAAGTCTAGCTGTTTCACTGGGAATGTTAAGTTGTTTGACAAGTTCACCACAAATTTGACTATTGTCCTCAAAGGCCAAGCCTTTGTCACCCAAGGCTTGTGGTCGAGCTTCATTACGGAGGCACAGATTTTCCTACCTGAATTTGTGAAACCAATGCCTTGCCATATATTCATATGCAGTTCAATTCCCAAATGCTTAACATATTTGGTGACTTGATGCAGCAGCTGATAATCTCACTTTGAAGTTGTAAAACAAACAACACCGGATGGACTCTTTTGACTTGTTCATTTCTCTTTGCTATTGTACGAGTTATGGTTTATGAATGTGGGTGTGAACCTGCATTTATAACAACTGACTTGTGTTTCAACTGCATACATAGCATACCCTAATTTGCATACTTTTCTCACTTCATTCAATGGCAATGCTAAAACAGCAAGAACTCTCTCATTTACCTTGATTAATCGTAAAATTGACAGCAGTGATGTTATTAAATAAGTATCCATAAAACAAACTTTAATAATACTTACTTTAGATTAATCTGCAATATTTTTTGTAATATATGTATAATAATAGTTTTTATTATTTTGTAAATGCAAATCAAGAGAACAGTATGCTGAAGTTTAGAAATTTAAATTCTCATTTGTACTAATCTCATTTGAGAAATAATTTTTTAATTGAATATCTGTAGACACTTACTCTACCATTATAACATAGAAATAAATTTAGACAAAGTAGGCATAAAAAAAAATCTGGTAATTCAGATTTAATGCATATGCAGTCAATTCTGTTAATTTTTTTTAATGAAATCATGATTAAAATGTTTTTTATTTTTTGCTTTAGGTCATAAATTAGTTTATGTGTATTATATAATCTTGTTTTTTTCCTGGGAATATTTGGTTTATTAACTTAAAAGAAAATTTATGTAAATTATAAATTTCCAATTTAATAAAGATATCACTTTTTTTATCCTAAATGATGAAAGATTTTATGAGACTTTTAAATAAACACTGCATATATTGATTTCTTGAAGAGTTTTTATTATGCAATTAGTTCCTATTTATGGCTTATTTGGGAAGATCTGAAAATTTTTCTTGCTATAATTAATTATCAATTTTCTAATGAGTTCAACTATCACTTCTGATAAGGATGCTTATAATTTTTAATTCTCTTTAAGGTAATTAGTAGTTAGGTTTCTTTTGTTTTAGTTCTTGTATGTAAAAGTTGATCACACATATTGGTGCCTTGCTGCGCTTCTATATTTACAATATTTCATAGATATTTATAGCCTTTCTATTGATTACATATGCATCCTGATTTTCAAATCTATGAAATTGTATTAAAATTTTCAAAACTGTTTTCAACTAGTTTAGAGGTTTGTAATGGTTCAGATTCCATTTTAAGCTGCAGGTCTTGTTCTAATTAGTCCTCCTGTTCAAAAACTAATTGAGTGACAAACCAAACATTTGAAAATTGTTTTCCAATCATGCTCTATTATATAAAAGTAGTCTTAGGTTTCTTGGTAAATGTCACCAACTGTCATTGTTTGAGCAGTACACAATTACTTTTCCATTTCTAAAACAGACCTTTATCCATTTTAATTATCTCCACTGTTCCTCCAATTCTCATTTTTAATCACTTTTTCACAAGCTGGAAGAAAATTTCTTATTTAGAAATGTTCCTATTGACAATAGTTTCTATACTGAAATCTATCTTGCAACATCATGAAGCAGCAGTAATTTCCATTCCCCAAGAGTAAATAAAGTGCAAGGTTTTTGTAAATGCTTTCAGCTTTATTCTATATCCTTAGTACTAATTCTTAAAGAAATAACTGATCATACATCGACAATTTACTGTATTATATCTCCAATATGATTTCTCACTACTTGTAACTGTATTGTAGAACTATTTAGAAGAAAAAAATTATAATAAAATTCTTTTGGAAAAAACTTATAGCCTCTTTTTCATCAGCAGGTTCTAGATTTTTACCATGAATACAAAATGACTAGAAAACATACATAACAGTGTATTAGAAATAAAGTTATATTAAATTCAAACAAACCACTATCTATAAGTGGTTAATATTTGAAAATAAGCACGATCTTCATGTATAATTTGTACTAACACATGTCTGTCCCAATTTGTCTGTGGGCAGTTGAAAGGTCTTGCATGTACCTTGCGTAACAAGGAGTTTCCTCTTTACCCTAAATGCTGGTAAGAACAGGCATCACCTCACCGTATCTTGAACTGAATTGGGAGGATATTCACGATTGTCCTTTTCTTGCATTGAACTTAATTAATGTTAATAGTTTCATTTATCTGGTTTAATAGAGTGGGACCAGACGAAGGATTAGGAACAGCAACAATAATCAATATTAATGACCTGTATAAACCAGAATCTAGTATTGTTCCTTTATGTTACTAGACTTTATTTCATTTCTTTAGAACTGATAAATCCTTCCCATTATTCTGTAGCAACAGCTAATATTTTAAAAAGTGCAGTGTTATCATAGTATTATATGCAGCTTATGCTTAAATTATTAAAATTAAAAAAAAGAAAATTGACATTAAATAAGATCAAATTAAAAAAAAATTTCTGGATGATTAATTAATAAAGATTTATTTAATTATTAAATTTTATTATTTGGTAATAATTTAGAATTTATAGTTATGTAATCATATAAAATTCAATGTGCTAAAAAGTTTTTAATTTGTTGTTAAATGTACTTAATGAATTTTCAGAATTGTTCACAGCATGGTATGATAAATTGTGTTGGTAGCAAGATTTACAAATTGCAAAATATAAACTTAGTGTATCATATTTTCGATATTAGAAAAAAACAAAGCATGTGAAAGACAGCAATTTAAGGTTCTTTCTTTAGAAATTAGTCGACATGACATTAAATAAAAGATATGTACTTTTCATTTTTTTTTTAGTGATTTGATATCGGCACTTTTTAAAAAATATTTAAGATATTCTAATTTAAGTTGTCACCTAAATTCAGATATAAACTCTTGTTAAACTGTAATTTCTTTTAAATATTTTTAAAGTTTATGTTCTTAATTAAATTGGAAGCTTATTATATTTATTTTTTGTATTAAAATCAATCCAAAGTTATCCTATTAGGATTATTTTTTTTTCTCTCACCTGGAACTCGTAATAACTGTCTTTCTACCAAGAGAATAGCTCACACCAAAATGTCTTTGCCTGTTTGTTTCCTCAGAAACAAGGCATGTTTCAAGAGATACCAAAAGAAAGCCACCAATTTTGTCTTACTGAATGCTTTAAAAATAACCATCAGTATTACCCTAGATACTGCTAAGTCATAACATCCTTAATCTCCTCTTGAAAGGGACAGTTCCTCTTCCAACAGTAATCAATACTAATTAACTAAGAGATTACTGCTAACCAGAATAAGATCTTCTGTAGTACTAGACAGTCAGTATTTAGTTGTATTTATATTGTTGTATCAAAATCTACATGATTTTTCTTAAAATATGTCAAAAAATTGCCAAGTTGGAAATAATTTCAGGCCATTAAAAAATAAAGAAAACTTCAATTTCTCTACATTATATTTTTTATTATAAGGTTTAAAATAACTGTATTAGTTTGTAATTTCTCAATTTTTTAATCTATCAAATCATTTTTTTCTTCTTGTTTCTAAATGCTTTGATATTTTAGGCCCGGAACAAGGAAAATGGCAAGCTAGCTGCTGCAAAGATATGTGAGCTAAAAGGAGAAGATGATTTGGAGGATTTTACAGTTGAAATAGATATATTATCAGAATGTAAACATAAGAACATAGTCGAGTTATTAGAAGCATTTTTTTATGAAGGGAAATTATGGGTAATTTATTCCATTAAAATTTAGCACATTACAATTTTGTTTATTTATTATTTTAAAAATATATATTTATATTTTTTTTTAAATATATATTTATAATTTTATTTATTTAGCGTTATGACATCCATGTATTAAATTTCCTGATTTCTATAGAAATAACAAATATATGAATAAAATATATTTTTAAAATTTTTGAATTAAATTTAGTATGTTATTTTATTTTGACATTTTTTCAAAATCAATTCTGAGATATTAAATTTGATTATTTAATATATTTTTATTAAAGTGTAGCAATTTGAAGTATTTCATTTAAAATATATTTTAGAATTCCTTTGAAGATTAATTTTACCATCTGCTTTTTTTGGTACCATATTTTACATTTTCTATTTCACACTAACACTTTCACATTTTGAAATTCTTATGTATATTCAATAATAGTTTTATTAAAATGGTAAAAAAGAGCTAATTTTTAACATTATTGTTTTTTTCCATTTCATTTTAGATTTTAATTGAGTTTTGTGAAGGAGGAGCTGTAGACACCATAATGGTAGAGTTAGAAAAGCCTTTGACGGAACCCCAAATTCGATATCTTTGCCATGAAATTTGTCAGGGTCTCCAATTTTTACATGAAAACAAAATCATCCATAGGGATTTGAAAGCTGGCAATATCCTCCTCACAATGGATGGAGGAGTTAAATTGGGTAAAAAACATTTTTATTAATTTTATCACTTTATTTATTTAGCGTTATGATATCCATGTCAACCCAATAAAAAAATTTCAATATTCGATTCTGTAATTTTTAAATTAAATAACATTTTATACTCATGTATCATTGTAAGTTTCAAAACTTAAAACTAAATTATTACTGTAATTTTTCTTGGTATAAAGACAATGACAGGTAGCTCTGAGAATTATTTATTTCAATATATTCAATAGCAGAGCACAAAATAAAAATGCTTACAAATTTATGTGTAAGGATAAAACACAACCTAACATCTCACTTATGGTAAGATAAAATTTCAGTATCCAACTCCATGACAGCTGGCGCTCTGCTACAAGTTCATTGTTTTTGTTATTAGAGGTTGGATAAATTAGATCTGTTACATTACAAACAAGTATTTTTTTAAACTTTTATAAATCATGAATTTTAAATTTAACCATTTAAAAGTATTTTTAATTTTTATTTTACTGAGCATTATCAAGCTGTATACCAAGTTAGCTTTCATTACTTTTTTATAAGCCAATGGGAAAACTCTACAGGTGTTATAGAACTCAAGAAATTCAAAATTAAATATGATGAGGAAGGTAAAAAATTTGTCACTTTTTAACATTTTGTGCATTAATTGTAGGAAAATTAAATGAGATAAAAGCAATGAAAGGCAATTTTTATGACATAGGAAAATAATTTTAGAAGTTTTTGTTGAAATCGAAAATGGTCATTTTAATAACTGGTTGAAATGAAAAATGTGGAATAGTAAATTTAATTTTTTGAATTTGAATAAAATGTTTAATATTAGTTATTATCAAACATTTTTGTAATATACTCAAAAAATAAAGTTTTTTATTGTTTTGAAAATTTTCTTTTGTTTTGACATTATTTTGAAATTTTAAGTAGCTGAAGAAAATATAGACATATATGAGTGAGAGCTAAAGCAGTGTTTCTTATTTACTTTTAGAGATTTTTCAAACCTACTTTTAAATTTAAATTTTTAATTTTAGCTGATTTTGGTGTGTCTGCTAAAAACAAGCATACACTTCAAAGAAGGGATTCATTTATTGGAACTCCTTATTGGTAAGCATTTAGCAATTTAAATTAAAATGTTAACATTTTTGTGAAATTTTATCTATTTTATTTATGATTTTCAAATTACTTAAATTGAATAATAATTCATTTATTTGTTATGTTTTTCAAGGTATTTTTTAAATGTTGATTGAACTTAAGAAAGGCAATATGAAATATAAATGGGGAAAAGTGATGTTTGAGTGTATATTTTTTTTATTTAATGACTAATTTATCAAATATTAATTTATTAATGAATTTTATATTGCAAACATGATATTGCTTTTAATAATTTCTAAACAAATATCATCTGTGGTAGACTTCAAGTTGTTTTAATATTGCTTGAAAATATTGATGTATAATAATTTAAATGTTACTGATTTTAATGGAAGGTTAATTTGATGAAGAGTTAACAAATACATTTCTCCAAATTTTCTCTTTATTTTTTTATTTGCATTTTGGGGTTTCATTTAAAATAGTTTATGTCAAGAATTTAATCATTAATATAATTACATATTACATTATATAATAAAGCAATTATTATTAGTTTTATGAAGAAATTTCTGTAGTTCAGTTTTATGAAGAAAATTATGGTTGCATTTATGAAGAAATGAAATAAAATATTTCTATTTCAAAAAATTTGTTGCTGATGTTGCTTATCTCCAAGGGGTCTGACAGAGTCAGACCAAATCAAAGAATTTGTTGATGGAGAGGAAATCAATGACAAGGCGGGGAGAAATATAGATATCGCGTGCCATAGTATATTCATACAATACAGGATATGCTCAGGAGAAGCTTGGTGTCCGTGGCATTTAGAACAGAGGGGGAATGTCTTGTTAACCCCTACCAAAGTGAGGCATTTCAGGTGGCCAGAGGCAAGACGTGCAAGGCAAATGCTGGATTTCCTGTCACAGGAAAGAGCCAGAGAAAGTCCCGACTTTCTACTCTTGTAGAAGTGGTGAGTCAAAGGTACCTGCCAATCGGTTTTAAACTGGGCGTTTCTCAGGGAAAAGAGTTCAAGGTAGGTAAGCGCAGAAAAAGGAGGAGCAGGGTGACCTGAGCCCTCTTTTGCTAAAGTGTCTGCTATTTCATTTCCACCCATATCCACGTGAGACGAGATCCATTGAAAATAGATATTATGCCGAAGGGAGACAATTTTAAGCTTGTGTAGAATAGAAAGGCTTGTTTGATCTCCCTAGCAGGTCCATTTTTACAGATGTTGAATTGAACTGTGGCTGTCAGTTAGTATCCAGACATCATTATAATTAGTTTCGCTCATGATAGATTCCAATCCAATGTTAATGGCTATCAGCTCACCACGAAAAACCAAATAGAAGTCAGGATTACATTAACTAAGAGAGAGTATGTCATGAGGAGTCTCAATGAAAACTTCACTGCCAGTTCGGTGATCTATTTTGCTGTCATCACTATAGATTTGTGTGTCATTTGATGGTATATTATTATAGTTTTGAAGGCTAATTGTTTTAATAATTCAGGTAAACAATCCCTCTTGATGACTGCCGTAGAAAGTTTCAAAACAATTTTAAAACATTTAATTCAACTGTAATTTATCTGTACATGAAGTTATATTTTAGTTTTTAAATTAGCATATTTGCCAGTTCTGTTATATTTAGGTCAGTATTTACACTAGACATTACATTACTGTGCTCAGAGTATTCTGTTGTAAATACTTTTAAATGTTTTGTCACACACATACATGTGCCATCATCCCTTGGTTGAAACTTTTGCCTCGTGAGAAATCTTGTGTTATATGTGTATGGAGTTTTATATATGTAGCAGCATATATTTTTTCAAAATATTTTTGAAGCTTTTTTTTTTTAATCAATTTTTTTCCTATTTGGATTGATAGTTTCGACACCACTAATCTAAAAGAAATGTACTTCATATAGATAAGTTTCTTTACTAGTGAGTATCATAAGTCTAGTAATAAAAATTAGCATAAAAATGATATTTTTAAAATTCAATTTAACTTTGAAATTTTGTTGTTTCTACTGCAATTATATGTATGGCTTTCTATATATGTTATTGTTTGCAATTCATGCTTCGTCTGAATTTACTGTCGTGATTTTTTTTCTATACAGCACCCTTATTTTGTTTGTTACTAAGAAAATAATGAATAAAAATGAAAATAATTTAATAACTATGAAGAAAAATAGCATTAAGCAAATATTTATATTTATTGTAATGTAATGTGTTAAGACTATTTTCTTAACAACTCTTGTTATGCCTGCATACTTATTTAATAGTAGAAATGTTTTAAAATAAGGAGAATAATTTTCATCAGTTTTTTTGATAAATCAAAGATTATTAACTATTTTAAAATAACTATGAAGTGATTTAATATTTTTATTTTGTACGTATTACTTTAGTAATACATACATCACATAGAATCAACTTGTGTTGTAATACGTGTTAATCAATTTGATGCATATTCAACAAGATTTAATATATATGCGAGTGTGCTTGATATGGCCTTATGAATTAAATTTAACCTCTTAAATAAAAAATTATAAAAAAAAAAAAAAAAAAAAAAAAAAAATTAAAAAATTGCAGAAGCATGTTTAAAAATATTTAAAAATATTTCTGTTTCAAAGTTTAAAATTTTATTTTTTGATAAATAAATGAACTTAGATTAAATATTAAAAGAGCAAGAACTTGGATAAGAATTTTTCTAAAAAATATTGAAAGTTAGTGAAATAATGGAAAATTTGATTTTATAAAAATCATTGTATATCAATTTAATAATTAATATAAAATTGTTTCTTATGAAAATACTACATTTTTAATGTTTTTTATTATTAATATTATTTAAAATTTTTGAATATTTGTAATGTTATTGAATATTCCTATCTACAGTATCAATTCTCAAATTTTCTATGCAATTCTGTACATCTTAAGTATATCTCGAAGCAGAATTGCTGAAGATTTTTTTTATTTAGTTCAATAAATGTAGACGTATTATTAGTAATTAATACCAGATATTTTTATAAATTTTCTTATTGTCGATTGGAAAATGTCTTATTATATTAAGAAAATTTGCAATTCTATCGATATTACACATCTATATTGAAGGTCTTCATGTTAGTGTTAATGGAAGTTAAAAATGTTGATTGCTTTAAAAAGCTATCTTAAAAAGATTAAACTACACTGACAAAGAGGAAATTGAAAGTATACAATATGAAATAAAGAAATAAGAAAATTGTAAATGTAGAGAAGCAATGGGATGAAAAATCATGTATACAGATTTTATATGAACTTGCAGTTAATTTAAATGATTACATTTTTAATTAAGTTTGTGTGTTTTTAGAATTTATGTAAAAAATCTGTTTGATTATTCAGCTCTTATATATTGTTCACATAATAATTTGATGGCTTTCTGTTTTCCAATTTTTGATTCCTATTTCATTGAATTTGGATTTTATTAATCATTTCATTTTGCACTCTCTCCATATTATTATTAAAAATTCAATTCATGTTCAATTGTCACAATTATTATTGTTAATAATTACTGAAAATATTGAATTGGCCAATTATATAAAGAAAATAAATACTGTTGAAAATTTAAGTAATTTAAAAGAAATAATTTTAACAGTTGTAAGAATTATTATTTTAAATATTATAAACTTATAACAGTATTAAGTGTTACATTTATAATATTTAAATGTGTGAAAATAATTTTAAATGCTAAGAAAAATTTTAAAGAATTTGTCAAGATAAGAGTGAGAAATTCTATTTCATTTTCTTTATTCTTCTCATTCAGTATAACTTTAATTTATTTAGATTTCCTCCCTCATAATGTACATTAAAATAAATTATTGATTGTGATAATAAGCTATGAATACATATCTAAAAGTGATTTATATTTATAATATAAAATTTTAATCATTTTAATTTTCTGTTAGATTTCCATTTGGCAATTGTTATTTTTTACCGGTTTACATAAACTTTCTAAAATCATCAATATACTTTCTTGCATTAATTAAGTTAAGTATATTTAAATTTCATTTGTGTAACAATTGTTTTAATTGAAAAATATGTTTTGATGGTGTGGATTTTATTAATGCCATGTCTTTAAGAATTCCAGGGGTATTGTCCAATCATAAAAATAACATTTTTATTAAGAATTTATCTTGTATTCTTTAAAAAGAATACAAGCATTTTAATTACTAACTTTTATGTGTATACTGTTTATTAATTTTTTAAAGTACAATAAATGGTTTATCTTTATTTAACTCAGTATTTAGGCAATCTAAATAAGCTGTGTGAAAATCATTGTGTCAAATATTTATCATTTCATCATACTTTGTGACTCATTATATTTTTTTAGTAAAATTTTACGGAGTAGCTCTTTAACCCTTTAAACAGTTTGCCTGTACAGTGTACGTGCTACCCGAAATTGGCCTCATCTGGTTTGCCCGTACGCCGTACGGGCATCGATATTTTCTCCTTTCCTTTTCTGGTTTGCCCGCATTTTTCATTATTGAAAGAGATTATTTAGTATTATTATTTTTCAACAGATGGCGTGGCTTGTCCATGTAAATGAAATGCTTTTCATCCGGGTTTTTTATGTAGCGGGAAAGCGGAACTTTTCTTTGAAATTTTGTTCTACTGTATGCCGTGGCTTGTGAATCTTATGGAAATTATGGATGGAATAGACGACGAAAAATACTTTCTTGTTAGATGATGAACTACATTCTGATACAGATACAGATATTTCTTCTAATTATTTGGATTATTCCTCAGATGACTCGTGCAGTGAGCTCAGCTCTGATGAAGATTTGAGTTCTGCAAGAATTTTTAATGAGTTGATGAAAAATCCACCTGCTCCGTGTCCTCTCGATTTAAATTTTCTGGTATTCCCTCTGTGCACGCATACAATTTGACGACACTTCTGATGTTCTACAATTTTATGAAACATTCATTGATTTTTCACTCATGAGTAAAATTGTGGAAGAGACAAATAAATACGCTAAACAGTGCATCCAATCCAGTGTTGTAAGACAATTCTCAAAGAGTAAATTTTGGGTAGAAACTACTGTGGAAGAGTTGCATGTATTTTTCGCTCTCAATATACTTCAAGGAATTGTAAAGAAACCTGGAATTGATCATTATTGGAGCAAAAGATATTCAACTAATACACCTTTTTTTCTCTAAAATAATGTCTCATCACGATTCTGCCTTTGTAACGCTTACTTGCATTTTTCTGATAATGCAGCATTTTGACCCACAAAATCACGAATGCCCAAAATTAGTAAAAGTTTGGCCAGTTGTGAAACATCTCAATGAGAAATTTAGTGAAACAGGTGACACCAGAGCGAGATGTAACAATAGATGAGAGCCTTATGCTCTTCAAAGGACGACTAGGATGGAAACAATTTATTCCACTCCAAAAGAGCTAGATTTGGAGTAAAATGTTTTATGTTGTGTGAATCTATTTCTGGTTATGTCTGGTCAATAATAATATATACAGGTAAAGACACTATTCTGAAACCTGAGTATTCTAAACTCTGCTTTTCATCACAAATTGTCCTGACAATGATGGAGCCTTTGCTTCATAAAGGATACTGTCTTACAATTGACAATTATTATTCTTCGGAATTAGCAGACAAACTTGTTTCATGTCGAACGGACACATACGGCACACTAAACCTCAAGAGAAAAGAAATCCCAAAGGAAATGCAGAAAAAAAAAAATTGAAAAAAGGAGAGATTATAGCTTTTCAGAGAGGAAAAGTTACTGTGATGAAGTGGATGGATAAGAAAAAGTTTCATATTTTCCACAATACACAACACAGAAATGGAACAAATTCAAGTCCGCTTCTGAAATGAAAGAAAACCGAAAATTGTCATGGACTATAATAATACTATGGGAGGAGTAGACCGCATGGACCAAAATTTAAAAAGTTTTGAAATTATAAAGAAAAGGAGTAAAAAATGTTACAGAAAGATTTTTTTCCATATTTTCGACATTGCTGTATGGAACTCATATGTTGTCTACCGTAAAAATGGAGGAAAAAACACGCAACTAGAATATAGACTTGCTATCATTGACCGTGTAATTGAAAAAATATCATTCGGGACTAAATTTCCACCGTGGGCGACCAGGTTCGAGCCTAATCCTCTGAGATTGACAGAGAGAGACACTTTTGGAAATAATTGCTCCCACAGATAAAAACTGAGACTCAGAAGACAATGCGCAGTGTGCTGCTCGAAAATAAATGAGAATGGAAAGAGAATCTAAAAGAAACACGTTATTTCTGCCCTGATTGTGATGTAGGACTTTGCATTACACCATGTTTCAAACTGTACCATACACAAAAAGACTTCTGAACTGTTTGGAAAAATGTAAACATTAAAATTCACAGTAAGTATGAGAGATATTTTTGCAGAACTTGTAAACCATTCTTTACTGCATGCAGAAGGTACTTTAGAAAAGCAAACATTTAGGGGTTTTTGTGTCCAAAATTGTATTATAAAAAATGTTGTAAAAGCATTAAAAGTGAAAAAAATAAATAAAAAATCTTAATATTCTTATTCTATTAAGTATGGTACTTAATTAAATGCAATAAAAAAATATGCCTTTTTTGGAAGCATTTCTGGTAAAATAATTGACCGCTTAAAGGGTTAATCCCATTTTTTAAAAAAGCTTTATGTAATAGGAAAGCTGTTTGATTATTTTCTAGGTAAAATAGTAAATATTATCTATTAATGCTGGTGAAGAAATTTCTGCAGCATGAAACTATTCATATTTTGACTTTTATTTAATCTTTTAAAAGGATGGCTCCTGAAGTTGTTCTCTGTGAAACATTTAGAGATAATCCATATGATTATAAGGCTGATATCTGGAGTTTGGGTATAACTCTGATAGAGCTTGCTGAGATGGATCCTCCTAATCATGAAATGACTCCAATGCGAGTGTTACTAAAAATTCAAAAACAAGATCCTCCTACTCTTAGTCAACCATCAAAATGGTAATTCTGTCTTAACTTATTAATTAGTATTCTTAAAAATATTTAACTGATAATTATGTTATAATTAAAAGTAAAGTGGCAAACTAAAATAATGTAAATGTGTTATACTTTGAATGTGTTTAAATAAACTACTTATATTTAAATTGTTTACAAAACTTGTGGAATTTTAAGTACTAATCATTAATCAATTTTGTACCATATATATAGAATTAGTCAGACATGCTTTTATTATAAATGTAAACAGCATGCAGAGTTATTCTATATAGAAAAAATTTTATTTACAGATATGCTATTTATAAGACTTATGATGCCTGGGAATTAAAGTGCTAATAAATGCAGTTTGTTTTTAATTCATTGTAAAATTAATATCAAAATTAATTTAATCACTTAAAAAATTCATTTCTTTTTATCTTCATAATTTATTTTTTGAATAGTAAGGATTTTTATTAAATTAATATGCCACACAACAATTTTTTATTAAAATGCTTATTTCTTAAAGTTATTTCTTATATTTTTTTTGGTTGATTATATGTGTATGTATTTTGCAGGTCAAAGCAATTTAATGATTTTTTAACCAAATGCCTTATAAAAGATCCCCAGAAAAGAGCCAGTGCAAAAGAATTACTTGAGGTAATAAAAATATATACATTAAAATGTGGGATTGTAATTTTATTTTTGACTATTAGCTTTTGTTTTTAATTAATAATGCTTTTTTTATTATTCTATTATTCTTATTTTTGCTAATTCTCTAAAATTTGTATTTTGTCTGTTTTACCATATGAAGTTTTATTTACATATATTACAGAATATCAAATACTTTATTTTGGTAACTTCTAAATGTTATTGTTTGACATTAATTTTCTGTAAATTACTTTCAGGATTTTTCTAGATTTAGGTGGCTTTACTTGATATTTAAGTAATAAGGGAATATTTTATTCTCTCCTTTTGATTACTTATTATTGGCATTAGGCTTTGTTATGCTTCTTGGAGAGTCTGAAATACAATTAAGCTAGAATTGTTTTGATTTTATTATTCTTAAATATATAATTCTGATTCTATTTAAAAAAATAAAGAGCTGATTACATTCTCAGGAATAAACTTTATTTTAGCTGTAGTAATATTTTTCAGATATTGATTGAATAGAATTCATTCCTCACATACACTTTGAATAAACTTTTAAAAATAGATACTTTTGTTAATTTCTTCTCAGTCACATGAGCATTTATTTTTGCTTATATGTTTATTTGTATATGGCATTTTTAACATTCATGAAAGTATTTAAAATACAATAAGACTTGGAAATTTTTTTGCTACAAAATATATTTTTGTTATATTTATTTCTGCAAGATATTTATTTTTAATGATTCAAGTGAAATAAATAAAAATTTCAAAACAACTGCTTTGACAAACCACTTGACTGCTCCCATGAAATTATGCACTTTTCTTTTTAATTGAAAAATTGTTTATTTATTTTATTATTTATTATGATATATTACTACTGGTTTGTACTAGCATAAAAAAATTTCTGTAAATTTTAAGGTGAATATAACTTGCTGAAGAAGCAGTTGATTACCTATAAATAATAAAAAATATGAAAAACTGTATTACAATTATAATGACATTAATATTATATGTGTAAGTTCACGTACATATGAAGCAACTGTTTACAAAAATTTTGAAAAGTATGAAAAGGTATATTAATAAGCAATCATTAGCATTTATATTAGCTGAAGTATATCCAAAATTTTATAAAATTATCCATATAATCTGTAATTTTATTGGGAGAAAAGTCTATAAAGTTAGAAATATTTCCTGTAAAGAGTATCATTGGACATGAGTTACAAACATTAGTTTTCATTAAAATTTTATAATGGTGCACTATGCTCATATATTCTTATCATGGAATTCTGTCTGATATTTTAACTATTCCAATGTATAAGTTTCTTAAAATATTATGGAAAATTGGATTGGTATTAATTATATTGTCTGAAAACATTTATTTTTATTCATAATTTGTTTAATATTACCACATTTGAATGTGAGTTTTACAGCTTAATTTTTTAATATTTACTAATTTTAGTGCTCATTTCTAACTATTAAAATTTATCTGCACAGCATCCATTCATTTCCACTTCACTTGATAGCAGACCTTTAAGAGAATTGATTAGTGAGCATAAAGCTGAAGTCTTTGAAGAAGTAACAGAAGAAGATGATGATCAAGAGGTATTGCTATTACTTTTTTTAAAGTTTTCATCATATGTGTTTGTCTCTCTCTATGTAACCATATGATCACAAAAAGAGGTATAAGGATCTTGATATGTAAATTTAAATAAATATATATATACATACAGCTATGAAAAAATAACATCGATAATTTTATATTAAAATATTCTTTATTTCATAATTATAACTAAACAAAATTACACTTTCATAAATATGAGAACTTTGGCTGTTACATAAGGAGCGACGTGATGAAATATAAATTTATTAAATTATCTTGTATGTGTCTTGTATACATTTCCCTGGATACCTCTTTTGGTATCTAGGGAAATGCCCTATCTTGAATATCTGACTTTTTATGAAACAGACACATTAGAGTTAAAGTTGGTAACTATTTCTCGCCATTTTAAACTTTCACAAGGGGTTCCTCAGGGATCTGTCTTAAGCCCTGCTCTTTTTAACTTGTTTTTAGCAGGAATTGAGAACAGGATTTCTGGGACTTGTAGTATTGCTATTTTTGCTGATGACATAGCTCTGTGATCTTCAGGTCGGGATGTTGTTTCTCTTGAACAACACTTAAATCAATCTGTGCAATCCATGAATAATTTTGTGGACGACCACAAACTTTCCTTCAACGCCTTGAAATTGGTAACCTCATTTTTTACCACAGATAAACATTTATATGGCTACCAACCTCAGCTATTCATTGGGGGTGTTCAGATACCTTATGATAAAAATCCCAGATACTTGGGTTTTATTGTGGATCCCGAGTTTCGATGTAATAGACACATTGACTCCCTTGTTGATAAGAGTACAGGTCGTCTCAATATCCTTAAGTATATCGCTGGCAGAGACTGGGGAACCAACTCTGCCACTCTTAGATCTACCTACACTGCTCTCGTAAAACCCATATTGAAATATGGTTTTCAGGTATACTCCTGTGCTTCAACCAGTAATCTGCAGAAAAATGAGAAAGTTCAGCTTAGTGCTTCCAGAGTAATTTCTGGTATGCGTAACAGCTGCCTGAACTAAATTCTACTATATGAAACAAATCTACAGCCATTGGAAATGAGAAGGGAATATAATCTTGTACAATACTTTGCCAAATTAACTAGCCTTGGCACTCAGAATCGGACAAAATAAAATTTTTGGCAGAATCTTTGGCAAAATCACCAAAGATTGAAAAAGGACATTCCTTTTTCTCAGGTTCTTACGATTGAGGCAATCAAGCTCAATGTAGATCCACAATTCCTTTGCAGTCCAGGTAAACCAAATATGGCCCTGCCTAGAGTGTTTTTCCATACAACCCTTCTCTCTGAAATAACCTGAAGCAACCACCCTCCAGAGTATTTGGAACAATTGGCTTTGGAGATAATTAACAATGTTTCTTCTGAAGATCTAAAGATCTACACGGATGGTAGTGGTGACAATCATCTCCATACCTGCAGTGGAATTTACACTATTTACCCTGCTGAAGTTCATGGATCAAGATCCATTAGAAACCCATATTTTTGTTCTGTGTTTTGCATTGAACTTCTTGCTATTCAAACAGGTCTGGAAAATATCAAATCTGAAACCACCTTTGATAAAATCTGTATCTTTACTGACAGTGGAAGCTGTATTCAACACTTGAGCAGTTGGGATAGAGTAACAGACCAAGCTGGTGCTTCTATCCTTTGTATGTTAATTGCCCTATCAGCTTCCCATGACATCCATATTCAGTGGACACCTTCTCATGTGGGCCTACTTGGCAATAAACATGCTGACCAGTTGGCTAAGGATGGTATTGGTATTACTATACTTGCCTTCCAGCCTCTCCAGATTTGACCCTCACTTTTTTCAGAATTGTTTTCTCTTTGCAAGCAAAACAAATGTCAACAAAGTTTGGATTGTCCCTCCAAGTCACAACACTGATATCCCTCCAGTCACAACACTCCACCAGGACGCAGGACGCCTGCGGCGTCCTGGTGGAACCCTTGGCATGCAAGGGTCTTGTGCTGAACTGATTGCTACCTTTAGATTTGCCAGTGGTCATACTAAGAGTCTCATTTTCAGGGGGGCAAATTAAGCTCTTCCCAACCTGTAAGCAGTGCAATTCCAGCGAGACCTGTAGTCCTCAGCACCTACTTGATTGCCTGGATTTCACTATAGAAGAGTTTCTCAAGAGACCTCTCCTTTTTCTCGATTTTTTGAAGGCTTACGGCCTCATGGATCTGATATAGCTCTGCTATATCAGATGGGATTTGTAACAACAACATTTTGTATGTTAATTATTATATTCTATTGTATTAGAATATGTCATATGTGCATTAATTTCCCTTGTAAAGTGTTTATTTACATAAAAAGAATTTAAAGACTATAGTAAAAAAAATTGCTGAAATTTCCTTCTTAATTGATTTTTAAATATGTCTTAAAGTTTGTTTGTCATTGATGATCGCAACACTGAAGGTATCTGGTACCATTTTATTAACGTAAAACAGAATTGTATTAATAACAAATGCCACACTATGTTCTAAAACAGGATTTCCTCTTATTCTTTACTATAACTTCCTGAAATCAAATTTCTTTAATAAGCTTACATGTCTTCTGAAGCTTTTCTTCATTCGGTAAATAAATGGTTAATAATCTATTAATAGTTAATTTAGGTAATTGTTAACTCATATTGGATTTAATAAGTTACAGGCTCTTGCTATGTATAGAAAATTATTGGTTTTATGAGAAAGTAATCTTCTAATAAAACCATATTTCTTAAAATTCATGAAATTTTTCTCATTAATTTATATATCTTAATTTTTGAAATTTCTTACTTTTTAATTTCTATGTAATTTTAATTTGTAATTTTTTAATGTGTTTTTTATCCTACGCCAGACCTTGGTATTAGTACCATTAGTCTGAGGATTAATATTTTTTAAGGTGTAAAATATAGATTTATGAACACTTTACTAAAATTGTCAAAATTTTGTAAGGCTTTCAAAAGATTGTACTGTTTGTTGTGTTCTATATTTACATATTCATTATAGAAAGAATGGATAATTCTCTTTAAAATATTATTTATTAAGATAATATTCTTTAAAATAATGTTTATTGTAATGAATTATAATGAAATTATCATTAGTAAAATTAATTGTTGCATTTATATAAGGAAATTCATTAGAATTCTTTTAATTAAAAAAAATGAAGTAGTGAAATATGTTTCATTGTACTAGTTTCCTTAGAAACTCTTTCTGAAATATTTTTGTTATTTGAAAAGAAAAAAAAATTAAAAGAAGGTATTGCACATTATTTACTGAAAAGTTTTCGAAAAAATTTCCAAAAAATTTTGAATTTTTTTAGTAAGATAAGAAAATTTGAATAAATAAATTTATTAATTTTATATACATAAAATTTTTTAATATGTGTATTTGCTATTTTATTGTTATATTATTATTGTTATTTTTCTATTATTATTGCTATTTTATTGTTATATTATTATTGCTATTTTATTATTGTTATTTTTCTACTGTTTTCTTTTCCTAATATTTTTCATTTTTATTATTATTTTTTCTTACTGTTTAATAATGTCAGGATTAGAAATTGGCACATGTGTTCTGTGTGTCCTCAGTTTTTTTCCCCCCATTTTAAATGCATTTTACTTATTTAATATGATTTTGTATCAGGTTCCTTCTGGATTATCATCTTCTCATATGAGTGTAAATAGTGAAATTGGTGATAGTGGTTCGAATTTAAGTGATATTTCTGATACATCTAGTTCTAAAAATGAAGGTATGTATTTAATGTAATTTATAATAATCCATATTAATAGATTTTTCTAAATTGCTTAAAATCATTTTCAATTCCTTTGTATTTTTTTTCCTGAAATTTGGAAATCTATTTTTAAATTTTTCAAAATTTTCAAATGTTTCATAATTGTTTGATATTTAAAATCATTATTTTTTATTATTTGTTGTTTATTTATATGTCAAAAATATCTTTAGTTATAAAAATTAATTAAGGATATGTGCAAAGGTTTTATCTAAAACAAATTTTATCCTTTGTATTTAAAATTGATGTCGGAATAAATATTTATGTACATTTGTCAAACTTTTTTCGGGGAAAAAATGAAATTAAAGTTTTTGCTAAGAAAGGAAAGCTGTGTGAATATGTTCGAGGATTTTATGTGCCTGATCTTTTCTCTATAAAAATGTTTTTTACATCTTTATGAAATTCTGTGTATACTAAAAAAAAATATAACTGTGTATACTAAAATGAATTTATCAATTTTAAGTTATTTTCTTGATGTGGTCACACTGAGCAGTTAATTTAATTGCTTAATGGTTCATAATAAACAAATTTATATATGATTAAAGTTTAAAGTTATCTAATTATTATTCAAAAAATTTTCATTTATGGTATTATAAATTTTATGTTTTGTTGAATTATTTAATAAGTAAACTGATTTTGAATTTAAAATTTTGTAGAAATTAAATTTTTCCTCAATCAATTTCATAGTTTTTGTTTTCTGCAAACTAGATTTAATAATTTCAGGAACATTGAGTAAATCTTCTTCTCTTCAAAATAATAATGACTTGATTGCTTCAAGACATGATTCCAAAAGACATTCTGATTATTCTAAATCAACTGCACCTAAGCTTCTTAATCCTGATAAAAATGCACTTCAAAGACCTAAAAGTAAAGAAGATTTATCAAGTGTAACCAAAGAAAAGTTGAAGAAAGCTCAAAGTACACCTTCATTGCTTGATAATCAAGCTCCAGTGACTAGGTAAAACATTACAGATATGCAGTATTTATATAAGTATAAAATAATTGTATGTAATATGTGAAACCATAAATGTTTAGTCAAGTTTCTTGTATTAAAGTGTTTCCTAAAACAATCTTTTCCACAAAAAAGACACCATATAATGCTCCTTCTGATTTTGTGGTACATTTCACATATTTTTGTCATAACTAACTCAACTCTGAACCTCAGTTTTTGATTTAAATCTAAAATTGAAGTGGTAGTCAAACCATTTTTTTTTTTTTTTTGGTCTAAAGATAACAAAGAATTTTCTTGTCACTGTCTACAAGGGAATATTGAAAATGTAAAAGTCAGCTCCATTCCCACAAGAAGATCAGCTATGGTGGCTGTTCAACTGTATCTTTTTTAGGCTTTGGAACAGTGATTTTTTTTACAGAGCAAGGTTGAGACTTATCTTTCTCACCTGGTTACCACTTGGGGTAATCTTTAACATATAAGAATAAAAAAAAAATAATAAATAAATAAAATAACCAATTTGCAAAAGATATAAAAAAAAGCTTGATTTCTTTTGCTTGTATGATATTGTTACACATTAAATTTCTATAAATAGATATTTAATGTATAGGTAAATAGCAGTTCAATCATTAGTATATCACTGAGTTCACCCATGTAACTAAACAAAAAAACTGACATTTATTTAAATTATTTGCTTAATTTTGAGTAATATTTTTTGTGAATCTATAACAAATCTAGAGGAAAAGAATTTCTAATTAAATTAATTATACTGCTTTATGTTAAAAAGTTTTTGACATTTAAATGTTAGCAATCAATATATCTATATCTATCTATATATATGTGTTAGTAATCAATATATATGCTCTGGTGATATTTTGCATTATTGTAGTTTAGTTGTCACCATTAGTTTTAATGAACATTATTTGTTTGTAGTAAATTATATTATTTATGTATAGAAATTTGCCCCTTTTGGCTAGTAAATTTTATGTTATTGGTTTTTTTAGTCAAGGGCAAAAATATAACCAGGGATATTGCAGTAAGTGTCATTTTTGGTGAATAAGAAAAGAGATGCTTGTGTTTGGAATTCATTATATGTATACATAAGGATATCAGTTTAAATTGTTTTAACTAATTTTATTCCATTGTTGCTTTATTTTTTTTTTAGATTAAAACCACATGTTTTCATTAAATTTTTATTTTAATTTGTAATGTTTATGCAAAATTTATTCTGTTGTGTGTTCTGCTTGTGACAATGCTTGTTATGTATTTATAATGCAAGATTTGTATAAATAAAATATATTGAAAAATAAGATTTTTTTACATGATAAAATTTGTTTCTAAATTACATCACTTATTTTATTGTGAAAAAACAAATTCTAAGATAATAAAATATTCTAAATTATCTGTT
Source organism: Latrodectus elegans (assembly GCA_030067965.1). Lineage (NCBI taxonomy): Eukaryota > Metazoa > Arthropoda > Arachnida > Araneae > Theridiidae > Latrodectus > Latrodectus elegans. Next base: position 14,679,197 of record CM057812.1, read on the forward strand.
TGCATTATTGTAGGTTTCAAAACTAATCTTAATATTTGAGTGGTATTAGAATATTTTAAGTCTGAAAGAGAGGAATCCAAATTTGGTGCCAAAGCTATACTTGTAGCTGTAGTTTGATAAAAGCATACATTTATATTAGAACAATTATTTAAATTTGATGGAAAAAATTAAGTGCTTCAGTATAGCTAAAGGTATCTCAAAGAATTTAGATATCAGTATGATATGGATTTAACTCTGATTTGCTGGATGGTTAATACTCTTGCCTTTGGTTAAAAAAATTTTGGATTTGAATCCTTTGCCTGGATGGATGGTTATGAATGTTTGTAATGATTTGGAATCCATTTTAAACCAGAGGCCCTGGTTAATGAGCTCTTGTGTGCAAAAGATGACCGAGGAGTGATAAACAAACCAAAACTTTAATTCTGATTCATCAGTTTTTCATTATGTTTGATTGAAAGATGTTAATGTTTTTTCTGAGGAAAATTTTGGATGTAAAAAAAAAAAAAAATCGCTTAAGGAATATTATGTAGATTTAAAATCATGTCTCATGATTGTCTCTTAACTAGTATTATTTCATTAAAAAATATTTGATATGGATGCAATATATCTTAGATAAAATAGTTTTTATTATTAAAATCTTATTGTTATACTATTTCATTTTATATTGGTTTCTAAAAATAAACCAAGCCTTTTTCTCAATATTTTGTTTTTGTTTTAGTAAAATCATTTTTTACATCTGAATTCAAAGTGTTTTCTTTACATGAATTTTTACTTCAGTTGAACTCTCAACGTTGTTACTACAGTGAACTGAAAATGTCTGAATAATAATTATTCAACTTCAGTATTTTCAAATAATCTTTTGGGTTCCATAATATGTAGTATTTTTCTGCTAAATATTTAAATCTTATTATAATATATACTGATTCATTTTTGTAGTTTAATTAATATTCAATTTATGTTTTTTAGAAAACCTCTGGCTCCTGAGCCTCCTAAGGGGAAATCACGAAACAGACCCATTAGTTGTGTTGAATCTGTTTCTAGAACAGATTCTGCGGTTCCTGAAAGTAAAGTTATTGTTATTTCTAGTAAGTTGAAATTTATCTTTTCAATTGTTTAGAATTTTTTTTAAAAATTTATTATTAAATTGAAGCTATTCAACCTTTGTGTTGAAATTATGTTCTCCAGTCTTAATCTCAAAAATAAATTACAGATATCAATAAAGGAATTAGTTCAAATTAAAAAATTATTACACTAACTTTAAATTAGAAATTAGTTTTAAATTAAAAGAAGTTCTTAATTATCTTTAGAAAATCATTTTATTTAATAAAGGTAGATTAAATTAAGCTTAAAATAAGTAAAAGTAATTTTTCTCATTAGTTTTAACTTTTTTCTCTGATTACTATCAATTTCTAATGGTTTTAAAAAGTAAAAAAAAAAAAAAAAAAAAAAAAAGATACTAAATCAGACAACACTAATGTTTTAGCTTAAAGGAGTTAGAGAAGGGATTGAGATTTATTAAATTTTACCTTCAAAAGTTCACTGTTTCATGAGATGACTGATTTCTATTTTTTAAATGAAAATAATTCTTATAAAACAATTTTTTCCTTAAATGTTTCTTTAGGTTAAAATTCTGGGGCTGCATGTATATATGAATAGTACTTTGGTGATGACTGATTTTTTTTTAATATTTTGTATAGATAGCAAAATAGACTTAAATTAGTCTTGAAAATGGCTTAATAATAAAAGTCTCCACGTAAATTTACAAATCAGAAATATTGATTTTATTTTACATGAAATTTTTGTTTTCATAATCTCTCATTAAATATTACAAATCTACTTGAAATAATTTTTTTAAATAAAGAAATGCTCTATCTATACAGTGTAATTCAGCAGTTTTTTCTGTTTCAGATTATACTAATGAGAAAACTAGTTCCTCTACAGATGATGAAATACTTCAGTCGCCTGGTCGCTGGAAAGAAACTCGAACTGAGTCTCCCAGTACTAATCAAAATGTTTCTAACTGGTAATAATAAGCATATCAATAAATAATATATCATCAATGAATATTATATAATCTTTAAATATTGTATGAGAAATTTTGCTCTGATTTTTTGTTTATCATGTTAACTGTTCATTTTTAGAAATGCTAAAACTATATACTGCTATTTAATTTTTACTGAAAATTTCTATATAAAATATATTTTTATATTAGTTAATTTCATTTTTATATTTTCTATAAATTATTTATATTTTAAAATGAATAATGGATTTTGCAAATATAAAAATTATAATCTTGAATTAAATTTTTTTTTTCCTACTTATTTTTTTCGTGTATTTATTTGCTTTGTCTGAAGTAAATTTTTTTTACTTGTTTAATTTCAGGTCTGTGAATACTTTATCCAAAACAGTCACTCCTGAGAGTCCTGAAGTTACTATCTCATCCAGTCATAGTATTGTGGAAGAAGTTAGCAGAACCAAAAGCAATAATTCCTTGTCTTCTCTGGATTCCAGCCATATATCGATTGTTACTATTGGTGATATTGAAGAAGTGAAAGACTCTTCTGTTTGTGTTGAGGGCACAACCACTACATCAACAGATGTCGACTCTTTACCTGCTGATAATGAAGAAGTTGTTGTGCTTCACACCCCTGCCTCTCAATCACTTTCCAAATCTGATGTAGTAGTTGTGAGGACAGACTGGACTGATGATTGCAATACTTCTTTCAAAAAGCCAATAATTCAAATGAGTGATAACAAAACTCTTACAAAACCAACCATAACTAGTTTACCTTCACAGAGACCAGTTTCTAGTCATACAGATATAAAATCGCTGTCCAGCAGTTACTCACTGAGAAGTAATTCACCTGAACCCAAGCCTAAAATTAGAATCAATTTGAAAAAAGATCCCGGTTATCCCTCACCTCCACATTCCCCAGCACCATCTCGACCTATTTCGTCACCCAACTTACCTATCTCTTCTGATGAAAGTTCTATTTGTCCTTTACCATCTGAGAATGGAAAGAATTCACTTGGGAGAAAAGTTACCAGTGATTCAGAGAGTGTATCTACACTTGATAGCATTGGAAGCAGTGATAAGGAAAATCGAAGTCATGAAGAAGATAATCAAACTACTCTGAAAAAGAAAAAAGTATGTAAAAAAAATTATGTATTAAAATGTCCTCTACAATTATTGATATGAAATAGTTTTTTTGATAGAATTTTAAATGTTATAAATTTTTTAATAATTTTATAATTAAAGATCAATTGTTGATTAACTGAAAAATATAATAAATATTACCTTTAGTTAGAAATCTTATCGAAATGTAAATCAATATATTAATATTTTCCTCATATATGTATTTATGATGAATAATATATGTTAAATTATACATGTATTATGTATATATATTTATATATATTGTTACATATTTATAAATAATTATTGTATATGTCTTAAAATATCTCAGACAGATTGAAAATACTCACATTTTGCGCAAAAATTGAGGTATTTAGACGTTTTATACGTTAAAAGTAGGTTTTCTAATGATTTGGGGACTTGGCGACAGTTGGCGAGGGTTTTGGTGACTTGGCGAGAAATATACTTCTGGAAACATCCATTACCTAATCTCTAGGACCAATATTTAGCGAGATAGCCTAGAAACTTCCAGAACCTTGTTGAAATTGGTAGATTTCCCCACCAAGTCAGGTATAAATACCGCAGCCCAACATAGTTAGTCAGTTTTGTAAAGACAGTCAATGAGTGAAGACGATTAATTGTGAATGCTAGTCTAGAGAAGCTGTTCTCTGCCTGAGGTATTTGAGACCTGTGATTGGAAGCTGTTACTTATTGTATTCGACGAATTGTAGCTGTATAATTGTGAATGTTACAGCTGCTTATCTAGTGGAATTTTTTTATGAATAAAAGTCTTGTGTTCATTGAGTGGTTGCTTTATTCAACTCTCAATCCACACGAACCCCGAAGCTCGGTACAGTATAATATATATATAGCTTCGGGTCTTGCATCTTAAATGGAAATACCTTAGTTGTATTTGAAGAAATAAATATCCTAATTATGTATATTTTATTTTGAATTTTGATATATTTAAAACCAAAATTATATTTTCTATTTAATTAAAATAGTTTTTATCAAGTTATAAATTTTTGATACTGTATTTGATGTTTCAAAAATACTCTTTTGTGTTTAATAAATCTTTTATTATGTATTAAGTTTGTTCTTTTAAACTTTTTTTTTTAGAAATGTATAAATATTATCATCATATGTAAAGAAATATTAAAATTTAATAGTATATCATTGAAACTGTTATTCATTTAACTGTACTTGATTGATTTATTATTACTTGGTTGATAATATAAACAAAATATGTAAAATTTCTTATTTAGCATATCAGAATGTTGTTTTACTATTAACAAACAATTTAAATTTTAGCCATTAACTTTTATTCTCTTAAAAGCAATATTTATAAATGATTACATAAGTTTAATGTGTAATGTATGATGTTTTTTAAGGATGAATGAGATTGATGTTTTTCATCAGACAAAACTTTTGTAGTTGAATGCGAGTTGATCTTTTATTTCAGTATATTTAATTTTAAATTTCTTTTTTTTTTATTGTTGTAATGTTCTGTGTATAAATAATATTATAGTACTTTACCATGAAACATTAAGATTATTTAATGAAATATGACTCTGTATTACTTAAAAATCGAATTAATAACTTTTATATGAATAATACTTATTAATTCAATGCAACAAGATCACACTAATAAAAAAATTATTTTTTATTTGTGTGTCCAATATAATTGTTTAAAAAAAATTTTACTTAAAGTTATTTGTGTTGAGACTAGTTTGATTGTAAACTCTATTTTTATCTTATTTGTGAGACAAAAGACTAATTTTTATATATTTTATTTTAGGAATATACCAGTAGTAATACTAATCACCAAGCAAATAGAAAATTAAATGGTGTTGCTGGGAAGCATAAGTCAGCTAGACCTAAAACATTGAAAAAAACTCGAAAATTTATGGTGGATGGTGTTGTGGTGACAACTACCACTAGTAAAATAATTTATGAAGATGATGAACAAACAGTAAAAGAAGATCATATTTTAAGGTAAAAAATTGTCCTAATTTTGTAATATAATGAATCCCTGAAAAAAGAATAATATTATTCTCTTAATTTCTAACTTATTTGACAGTGTTCAGCTTTGTACAATACAAAATTAATCATGCATTTTTGATATAAGGGTATGAATGCTTTTTCATGCTTACATAGGATTAATCCAGCTATTGTGCCAGAAAATTGGGAAACAAGAATATGGTTATACATTTTTATATATTTTCTTGAATATAATCCTTTTAAACTTGTGCATTTACATATTGATTCAATTATTTAAGGGTTTAGTTTGTTATTGCATGCTGATTTACAAAGTTTAATTCCATATATTGCTGCACACTTAAAATTTTAAATATACCTTAATTTAAAAATATTGGTATATGTATTTTATGTGATTGCATGTGTTTATTTTCTTACTCAATTTGGCATGATAAAAATTTGCAAATCTATTAAATGAAGCAATTTAAGAATATATTCATGCCTATATTGTAATCTGTTATCTTAAAACTTTTTTTATCAGAATAATTTTACTTTATCATTCATTATCTTGTATGAACAATTTCTGATCAATTTAAGAAATGCGTTGCTTGTATTTATTGTTTTGAAATAAGCTAATCATATTTAATTGCACTGAGAAGAAGAACGTACATAGCATGGAGTTGTTTTTATTCTTATTGGTTTGCATGAAGATTAAATCTAATTAATGACATCACTATGGTGTTTGATATATTGTAAATATAGTTTTAAGTTAAATATGACCTTATTTTATTTGAAATTAGTTTTAATCTTCTTTCCCTCTCAGTAATGGTATGTATCTATAATTTTAGGAAGCAAGAACTTAGAGAACTTAAAATGTTACAGAAGCAGGAAACTAAGCAATTTCAGGATTTAGCTTTAAAAGCTCAATTTAATAGAGAACAGCAAGAAAAAAAATTTGATCAAGAAATGATGGTATTGATATTTAGTAAATTAATTTTATTATATTTGTAATAAAATGCTTTTGAATAACCAATTGATTCCAAATGTTATTAGAGTTTTATTTAATTATTATTTTGATTAAATATATTTTTTTGATTTTGTATAATTCTTTTCAAAATTTAAATGTATAAGTGCAGTTATATAAATTTTGGATTTTTACTAATTCCTGTATTATTTATTTTCATGTTATTTAAATATTTCCTTCTGTTGCAAAAATAGAAGTAAATGCCATATAATATATGAAAATTTAGACATTCTTACTCACAGAATTAGAGAACCATTTTATTTTGAGAGGATACATTAGTTCACTTGTATTATTTGGTTTGATAATTTTACAAAAAATAGCAATAAAAGTACTTAAAACTCTACGTAATTCTAACAATTTTGAGGAGGTAAAAATCAACATTAAAAGTTTTTAAATGTTGAACTCTTGCTTTGAAATTAAAATATATACGTAAGTTAATAAAATTGAAATTGGGGGAGGGGTAAAAATAAAAATATAATATCTAATTTGGTAAAATTGAGTCAAAACTTCATTTTTAGATGTAAATGACCATAGGTTCTATGTTTTAAGTGCTTCATATCCAAAGCTTACTGTGCCTTTGATAATATGTTATGCATGAATATGCTTCATATTAAAAATCAACATTTGATGTATAAAAACATTCATGAAAATAATGTAAAATCTTTATTTTGAATGCATTTGGCAGTACACTTTTATCGTGAAAATTTCTTTTGATTCTTTAATGATGCAAATAGCTGCATTTGGTATCAAATTTATAATTTTTTTAATTTCCAACTAAAATTTTATTGGTTATTAAATTTATCTTTTGAATAGAATTTACGAAAACAAATATTTCAGCTTAAATATTTATCAAAGAAAAATGCATTTTAATAAAAATATAATCTGTCCTTTTCAATTTTGAAATTTATAAATAAGTCATCATATTCAAATATATTATATTTTTCTATAAAAATTTCAAAAATATGTTTAACAGTAATGTGATAACTCATACTCAAATACATCTATTAAAATTTTAATGTGAAAATAATTAATAAGTAATAAATTTAAGATGAGCTAAATAATCTTGGTTTTTCAATGATGCTTTTCTTAAATATATTTCATACTTTTTAAAAAAAAATCATTCCAAACAGCATATTTTTTTGCTATTTGTGTACTACTTTGTGTATATTAATAGTAATAAAATTAAATTTTTGTAACATATCTCTGTTTTAATAAGATGGAACTTTATTTTTATCCATAAATACCTATTTTTTACATATTTTACCTTCAGTTACATTATGTATGGTTGCCTTCTATCTTATTTATTAATGATACAAAGTAATGATCAACTTTGAGTGAATATTGAAATTTAATTAAATAAATAATGGAAGTTAACATTTTTACTGTAATATGAACAGGATTCAATGTTTTTTTCAGATTCTTGTAAAGAATTATGATAATGATTTAGAAGCTTTAAATAGACAACAAAAACAATTAGTTGAAAAGGCAGAACAACAGCAAGAACTAGATCTTAAATTTGCATCAAAGAAAATTAGAACTGATCAGGTTTGTTCTTGATCTCTAGTTTTGTTTCTGTATTTACCTTTTATTGTTTTGATAATTATAAATTAGGAAAGACACTTGATATATTCAAGCAAGCATTCTTTATTAATGTAAATTATTGGGAATACAATCATAGCTAAAATAAATAATTTAGTACTGATTTAGTGAAATTTCATCAAGAATATTTGAATATGCTTGTAAGTTTCAGCTGAAACATTTTTTAAAAATTAAGGTCAAAGTTTAAAGAGACAAACATTTTATTTCAGATTCAATAATTTCAAGGTGTTTTGTATTGCTTATCTTTTCAAATTGGTAAAGATCATTGGTTTATCTAAATATAAAAATAGAAAAAATTATTATTTTATTTCTGGAAATATTTATATTGTTATTTTTGAAAAATGTTTGTATGAAAACATTGTATTAGGATATAAAGTGTTAACTTTCCATTTCTCTTATATGAAAATAAATTTTGTTAAACCTTGTTTCTAATACATAAATAATAATAATTTGAATTGATTAAGATAATTATTAGATAAAATTTCAATTTTATGATTTGTTTTAATTTTTTACAGAGAATGGGCATTTTATTTAAGATCATATATAATGTCATAAAGTAGTGCTTACTCTGTTTATTATGTTTAATTGTGATCAAAAATAACATTCAATAAATAATTTAATGCATACTTTACTTTCGTGTGTATTTAATTTATGACTATTTGCTATCAAATATTAGCAAGTATATTTTTAGACTCTCATTAAAAAATAGTATTGTTGTAAAAATGTGAAATGTTGATAAATATTGTTAAACTATTTAAATTTATTCCTAAACTTTTTAGATTATTTAATTCTGTAAATTTTGTAAATCTTATCTATATGTAGAGATGCATTTATAAATTCATATTCAGGTTTTCTGTTAAGTCTCGTAGCTCAATATGATTTCCTAGAATTTGAATTATATTAATTACTTATGTTTAATAAAAAAGAATTTTTAAAGTAAATCATTGAAAATATGTTGATTTATAATGTGATTTAATAGGAACGTGATATAAAGACATTCCGAGATAGCCTGAAAAATGAATTTAAATTTTTGAAGCAAGAAACAGAAACTTTGCCAAAAGATAAGAGGAAAGATGTATTGAGAGTACGTCGTGAACAAATGGAATTAGACCATATAGAGAGAGTAAGTTGTGTTTTTTCTTTTTTATTGTTTCCTTGAAAACTAAAACATGCTGGCACTTGAAGCAGTATAAATTTTAAGAACCAAAAATTATAGCTCCCACTTTACCCGAAATTTCTTTCTTAAATTTTTATTTAACTTTCCTGTTTTTTATATTGTAAGTTGATTTTATTGTTTCAAATAATTATCAACAATTAATTAGAATTCAAAGAAGTCAAAGTTAATGTTTTTTAAAGTAAAATTTTTTTTTCAAAATAAGAGTTATTAGAGTAATTTCTCTTACTTGAAATATATATATTAATTGCTTAGAAAATAATTTTTTTTATAAAAGTGTTTTAGAGTGATGAATTATTCAGTATTGAATTTCACAAATTGCATGAAATTTACTTTTTATAGATAGGCTTCTAGAAAACCTATGTAAATCTTTGATGCATAAACAATCTAATGTAATGTGTTATTTTTTTACATTATATCAAAACAATATATCTATTGCTTCATTAAATGGAAAAATTAAATATTTTGCATGGTTGAAGCTGAAAATCATAATCAAAGATGAAGTTAAATTAAACATTTCTCTTCTAAATTATTTAAACCTAAAAACAAAACCATCAATTTTAAGAACATCGAAGAATATATTTTTTAAGAGAATGGAATGTTTATGAATTTAACTGTTAATTTATTACTGTTAAATATTTTTTCATACACATTGTCTATTAGTTTTGTACCTGCATACCAAATGGGAATTTCATTTCCAATGCAGAATCTTTAATTTGGCAGGGAACATGATTTTTTATCATTTTAACTTGAGTTTGATTTAAATCAAATGGATATCATTTAAGATGTCTCATTCAGATTTGATATGCATTTTTTTATTATTATTAGAATGACAATTGATAAACTAGCAAGCATTATTTTTCATTTCTATTAGCGATATAAACATAGCATAAAAGAGCATTAGTAAATGATATTAGAGGCATAGGAACCAGTGAATAACAATAAAATGCAAATTTGTCTTATTGTTTAAAGAAAAACAAAAGTTTTTAATATACCAAGACCTAATGACCTGTTAATTATTGAATACAATTTAAATTTCAGCATCCATAAACTATTCCTCAAATTTGGATTTTCTCAAAATAGCAATAATTGACTCATTGCTTATTGAAGTTGCAAATATATTATCAAGAAGTTCATCATCATTTGATTCTATGAGAAATTTTTATCAAATCCCAAGATTTTTTTATTTTGATGCAAAGCTATCAAATATGTTTTTGTAAACTGAAACTTTCTGTTGAAAATCCTTCTCTTTCAGTATTTTTCAGACAGTTACACTAAAGAATTTGATCTATATAGCCAACAATTTGCAGTGCACCATAAACATAAGCAAAGATACAAATTTGTTAGGTATCGAGGTATGACCTCACTCTGAAACTGGTAAAATCTACTTCTGTTTGACTAGCTTTTCTGTTTTGGCTTTCTTTTATGTGCAGATAAATCAATAATAGGAATATCTATATGGAGTGTTAAAAATTCTCTACCTCCAATTTGAACAAACATTGTCATTTCTTAAACCATATTTTGTAACATATGGCTGTATTTGTTTTTATTAATATTCGGTTGCAAATTTTATTATAGGTTAAACTTAGCATTTTATTTATAAGTGAAACAAAAGCTTTTGATCCAGCAAGTAATGATTTATACCAGAGAAATATTTAATTGACTCAAATTTGTAATTAGCTAGGTGATTGGCGAACTGCCACTTCTTAAACAGAAGATCTGCTTTGTTTTAATAAAGTTACAATCCTTATTGATAGAATAAAGAACTTTGAAAATCAAGCTTAAATTGTTTAAATTGCTCAAAAATGGAAATAAAAATTTAGCAAAATCTCTATTACATAAAAGTATTTTCATATGTACCCTATATTTCTTATTATAAAAATTTTTTTCTATTGCTAATTTTTTAGAAATAATTTTTATTTCAAATAATTTTTGTTAACCTCATATTTGATATCAATTTTCGAATAATTTTTGTCAACCTCATATTTGATATCAATTTTTAAATAGGAGATAATTTTTCAAAAATTTATTTTATTTTTTTAATGTTTATTTTTTTACTAACCAATATTGGACATTTTTTAAGAACTTTGTACTGAAGAAAAAATAGATGTAAAAAAGCTTATATCTTTAGAAATGAACTTTTAGATGCATTTTATAGTTATTTACAAAATCTCTTTTATGTATTTCATTAATTAGCTTTTTGTCATTTTATAAAGTTAAAAAATACTAAATTTACTTGTAAATTATTTAGAAATGATTGCATATGTGTAGATAAGGAGTTAAAAAGGCATGGGACTACTATAATTTTTAGGGAATTTTATAATTTTCTAAGAAATTGATTCACATTGCTTGTGACAAACAGTATTATTTCTTGTTGTAGATTTGGTTGATAACTTCTCATTTGTCAATGTTTTTTTTAATGCTTGGGTAATTAGGCTAAAATCTTCATGATAAAAATATTTGGTATTGTTAGTATGTACAAAAATTGTTGCTTTATAAAAATGTTGGAACCAAAACTTTTGTTACCATGCAGCAATTTTAAACGAGTTCCTATTATTCAATTGTGAGGGAAAGAAAAATTTACTTTATCATAAGTTTAGGCAAAATGTGTAAAGCATGCATAATGGATAAAAAAGCAAAAAGTAAATGAAAATCAGAATCTGAAAATTAATTACTCTATTAATTAAAAAATATTTGCTTTAAGAATAAATAATATTAAGAATGTGTGTTAAATAGAGTATGCTTAAAGATAGTAATTTATTGAAAAAAGTATATTTGAGCTTCTAAAACTTGAAATATTAGCTTTATTCCTTATTTTATTTGGTATATTGTATATTGCATTTAAATAAATGCAATTAAGAATTACTATAACAATGTATATTTTTGTTAAATTTTGAATGGTGTGTATATATATATATCTGAATATTTTTTTTAAGTGATATTATTAATAAGTTTAAAAAAGTAACTAATTTGGAGAACTTTTGTTTAAATTAAATTAGAAATTTTTTATAACAATTTTGTTGTGTTGTTTCAGGAAAGAGCATTTATTGAAAGATTAAATGAAAATCATGATCTTGCTGTGAAGCGTTTAAGTGATACACATAAGGAAAAAATTGCATTGCTTGAGCGACAGTTCCTTCAACAAAAACAGCAACTTCTTCGAGGTATAGTTAGGCTTATTAAATTAAGGATTTTTTTTATATCTCAGTAATACAGTTACATCGACTTATTTGTGGATTATTAATGTCATTAAATAATGTACTTTTATTATAATAATAATGATAAAAGTTAGTTAGAAAAATTTTATTTTAATTGGCTTAATTTATTTCAAGGGATATTTAAAAAGAGATTTTTGTATGAATTATTTATGTATTTGCTCAGTACAAGTTAACTTTATACTGTTGTAATTTGGTATTCCCTAATTATTTTAATTAATAAATATTCTTTAAAATGCTTTTAGGAGAAGAATGTTGTGATGAATTATAATATAAGTTTAATTAAATTTTTCATTTTTGTTATGTAAAATAATATTTTTTCTTGTTTATTTTCATTAAAAAAATAGCCAGAGAAGCTGCTATTTGGGAATTAGAAGAAAGACATCTCCACGAGAAACATCAGTTAGCAAAACGCCAGCTAAAAGATTTATTTTTCTTACAAAGGCATCAGATGTTAGTGAGACATGAAAAAGTAAGAATTCATTCATTAATCTTTCCAGTTAAAGTACAATTACAAGCACAAATTTCTTTTAATCTGAAAATATTGCAATAACTCTTTTTAGCCAAAAATATGACTATTGACTGTAAAATGAAATGTTTGCACTTTAAAGAAAACATAAATTCAGAATTTTTTTTACTAGCAAAGTTTATTTTAAGCATAAATTGTTTATCCATTTTAAATTTTAATTATTGCACTCTTATATAAAGTGATGCAAATAAATAAGTAAAAAGTAAATACTAATAACAGTATCATGATACTTTATGTGCATAAGAAAGGTTGGATTATTCATAATCTTAATGTCAAATATAATTTACTTAAATTATATAATTTCTTTTAAAAGAAAAATATTATTATGGTATAATACAGATATTTGTTAGCTTAGTTCTTCATTTGGAATTGAGTTATTCAACTGATAATCATAAATTTACCTTTACTTTTACAATTATTAAAATACTGAAAAAATATTTTTAAATAATTATGAGCCACATTATGCTTACATTTTGTGCTTTTATAATTTTTTAAGGTTTTTGAGTATTAAATATATTATGATATGGTTTTCTAAAATTACTTATATTGTTTATTCAAGTTATAAATTATAGATATAGTTAAACTGAACAAATAAAAAATTAATGATAAACAGTCATTTGTTTAGCTCAAAAAATTTAATAAATCCATTCAAAAATGTGTGTCTCTGTTCAAAACTTAATGCCTCAAATTAAATCTTTATTCACACAAATCACAGCCAATCTTTTTTAATCCTCAGATTTACAAGAAATATCTTGTATTTTTCTTGGTATTCTTGCTCATCTAAATGATTTGTTCTTTAAAGAAAAGAATGCTGAGAAGTATTTGGGTTTTATTTAATTTCCAGATGAGAATTGATGAAACTAATATTTTCAGCAAACAGTATTTCCAAATTCTATATTTTCTAATATATCATAATTCACATTAAAAATTTTTTTAGAAAAAATTATAATTAGGAACTTAAAACTATATTTTGATAAAAAAAAAATATGATAATTAAAGAATTGGTAGATATTCTTTTCTTGAATTGTGAATGGTGATAAATTAAAACAGAATAAGTTTAATGGAAAAAAGGATTTTTTATTTATCCATAGTTTTAGTTTTATGTTCATGTTAGGAAATAGTTTCTCTATAGTTTTTGTTTTGGCATCACAAGCACTTGTTTCAAGTATTTCAGAACTAAAAATATCTTTAATTTTTTTTTAAGGAATTAGAACAAATTAGAAGAATGAATGATGCCAAAGAAGAAGAAGTGCTCAAGCAACAGGCAATAGAAAAAAGGCAATGGCCTAAGAGAATGCGATCAGAAATGAAAACTAGAGAATTAATGTTTCGAGAAAGTCTTCGTATTAGTTATGCAAATTTATCAGAATCGCATGAAGATGAAAGAGAAAAAATCCGCAAAGTAATATTGCTCATTTTCTTATTTATACTTTACTAACAGCTCTGGTTATATAAACTAATACATTGACAGTTTTTTTTTACTATTAATTTTCTAAGATATTTGGGGTTTAAAGTCTAAATTCTTTATTTCATAAGAAATTTCCTATTACAGTTATGTAGAATTCCCTAAAATGGCTGTCATTTCTAGATAAGTATTAGAAATAAAATATGCATATAAAGTTTAAATACTTCTATCTGCAATTTTCTTGAAGACAATTGGTATATGAACTGAATTGCAAGTAAAGATGAAATCTTACTGGCCTATAAACCTCATATTTGCTTTTTTATTAATATACAATAAAGTTAATGGGAAATTGACTGTTATTAAATATGAAACTTTTATAAATCCTTTATAAACTCTATTAGGTTGGAATTTTTAAATTGTGAATTTCTGTGAATATTAATAGTATCTGATATACTTCAGGTAAGATATTATAAATATTGGATAATTTTAATTAAAGTAACCCTAAAAAGACCCCTTTATAATCTGTTTTGCCTCTCGTTTTTTCATGAAACTTGTATATACATGTTATAGGTCATTGGGAAACAATTTCTGCAATAAAATATAGTTCAGATCTTGACCACTAGAAATCAGTTTTCATAAAATCCTTACGCAAATTATTCTAACCTTAAAAGCGACTTGTAATCTGGACCAGGAACTCATTATGTGTGTCTTTGTCATTGTTATACCTTGGCAGAAAAAATATTGAGTTTTACTGGTAAAACTTGCTAAAATAATTGCAGTAGCTTAGTTGCTTTTTGTATTCTTAGTGAACTGCTGTGCCTTACTCAATAACTCTAGAGATGCTGCATAGACCTTATATCTCAAGATTTAAAACCATTGCTCATGTAAATAAAATTTCTGAGGTAAACATGTATTAACAATAGAAATGACTCTTGCAGAACCAGAAGAAAAAATTACTAGTACATTTTTGCCTAGTAATAAGAAAGTGCTGTTAGTAGCATCGTAGTCTCTCTAAACAGTGTAAAGAAAACAACTTCATGTGATGAGTTTTTTTCAACAACACCCTTTGTGTAAGATTATCATAAGACAGAGGAAATGGCACATCATATTGTATATAGCCTTGTCCTTACTTTATTCACTACTTTAATTACTCTGATAATAGTTGGTCATAAGTATCAATTAGTTATTATTAATTGATTACTAAAGAACTATTCAGTTCTATAAGGAACTTTTTGATTTCATTAACAAAGTGGTAGACCCTGAGGAATGGAGCTAGATTATTTTGGATTTGGGTCTTGGTACAAAATGCTTTTAGCATAGGTGCCTTGACTGTTATATCCATTATATAAGAAAGGGCTTATAAAAAGGGCCCATGGTGAATCTTGATTTGAAGATGATGATCATGTAATTTCACAATATATAGGAGATTTAGATCTTTTGCCTGCAGAAAGCCTAAAACTATTGAGAATAAAAGTGCAAAAAAAGTCACTGTTGTGTGTGTTTAAAGAAACATCCAGTTTCTGCTGTTCTTGAGCAATTGCTTGATCAGTGTCATATTGAGTTGGCAATTTCTTGTTTGACAGTATGGGAAATTTTGTTATCTGCTTAAAAATGATATCTATGTAGGATATGATGTGAATGCTGCAACTTCAAAATATGAAAAACAATTAATTTATTTGGAAAGTTCTAGTTAAATCAAGTGCATGCTTTATTAGATGCAGTTGGGAATAATCAAAATTGCCTTCTAATGTCCACACCAACACTCATTATATTCTAATTATGATACTATGATGTGGATTTACTGTTGATTTTATTGTTGGATCATTTTTGTAAACTCTTACCCTCTAAGTCCTAAAATGTAGTATCATAAATGTATGGTGCTTTGATCTCCAATATGCTCTTCTTAAATCACAGGAATAGGATCGTTTGCAGAGCAATTCCTCTTGCTATATGGAGTAACTCTTTATATTAGGCATCAAGTCATAATTGCTTTATGTCAACTTCTGTGGCATACACACACACACTTATTTCATTTAATGAAATGTTTTTATTTAAGTTTAAATAGATTATTGGTATACTGACATTCTCTATAAATATAACTCTTAATTTAATTTTATATTTTTATTGTGTTGCACAAAATCTTTAGCAGTGAAGTAAATGCAGAATATATGATAAGATAAAAAAAAATATTAATACTGATAATATGTAAAAACATGTTTCCTCTGCATTTTTTGAAGTAACATGCAAAAGAAACTTGCTATATTTTGATTAAAATAATTAAATAGAACTTATTATTGCTACTGAAGTAGAACATATGTATATTTCTTTTGTAAATAATTGCAAAAGAATCATTTGATATTTTCTTAGTATTAACGTTTTATTATCATAAGTATTTGGTGTTTATAAATAATAAATAATTCAAGTTGTATTATAAAAATGAAAAGATTAGCTGTTTCGTTTGCATACACTATTGAATATTTTATCTCGCATATTATTTGATAATTCTTTTCACCTTACTATTATTGTTTCTAATATTCAGTGATTATGAAACACCTATTTCCCTTAATCATAATAAATCTTGCAATTTAATATTTTGCTTTGCTAAAGTATGTCCTCTGCTGCTGTTTTTTATACATAAATCATTATATAGTTTCATTCATTATTGATTTAATATCGACATTTCTGAAATTAATAAATTACTACACTTTGGTTTTTTGTTATACAAATGATATTAATTTTTTGAAGAAATTTAAGTATATATTTGAATTATATTTAATTAGCTAGAATTTGTGTAAATATTAAGTTCTTAACTAATGTAATAAAACTGCAAATGTGCTAAACTTCAATTGTATTTGATAAAAATAAATTAATTAAAAATATAGCTTAAAAGAAATTCAGAATTGAAACTACTTTATATAGTAATAAGAATGCTCTACTTATTCATTATTCATAGTAGCATGTCCATTTTTTTTCAACTAAAATTATTTTTTGAAAGCTAATTAGTACTATTTAAATTCTGTTTGTACTTTCATTAATCACACCACCATCACATATCAGTGGATTATTTTATAAAGTTGGCATTTTAACTTTTAATTTAATGCTTATAAAATTTTACTTTTGCTATTTTTGTTTAGCTGAAATCTTTAAATAAGTTTAATTTAAAATACTTGTTTTACATTCTCTATTAATAAAATTTTCTTTCTATAATTTATATTATAACATTTTAAATAGACTAATTCATTATCTCTGAAATTTTTTCCTTTTTTTGTCATTTTGTGGATCTACTTAAATACATTTCAATCTTTACTTATGTAACAAAACTTTCTTTTAAAATTTATAAAATTAAAAAAATTATTTTTGAATGTAAAAAAAAATTCATTTTCCAAATTCAATTGTTGCTGTGATTAGTTTTATAATATAGAAAATGAAATGAAATGCAAAATGAACTCGTGAATTAAACAGTTTTTAAGGAACTGAGTTTTATTAAGTTAACTGCAGATTTTGAAATATATCATTCTAACATATGTAAAATTCTTTTATTTATATATATATTTTTTTATATTTTCCTCAGTTTCAAGATGGAGAAAAAAGGCGCTATAAAGCAGAGCAAATACGTCAAGAATCAAAACATAAAAAGCAGCTGGAGGAATTGAGAGCCCATGCTGAATCTACTGTAAAAGAGCTTGAACAAATGCAGGTAAACCAAAAATTCTATTATGTAATTAAAATATTAAATTTGACTTAAACTTGTTATAATTATATTCAAAAAAATGACTACATAAATGTACTTTTTAAAAGTTCAGAAGTTTGATTCTTCCTTTTATTCATCAAATTGACAGCTGAATGGCTAGTGCTTTGGCGTTTAGCTCATAAATTGAATTATTTCTCGAATGTTGATGTTTAGTAGTTTGGCATTCACTTTAAACTGCAGGTCCAGTGTGGAAAAAAGTATATTGGTTCCTGTGCTTGCAAAAAAGTAGCCATAGATTGCCAAACCAACCACTTTCCTTTTGTTATGATTGTATGTAGTAATTTTGTTTCAACCTTAAACTTACTATTAATCTAATTAATTTTATTGTGAAATAATGTCTACAGTATAACAAAACTGTCAAAATTCAGTTGCTTCCAGACTTATTGATTATATTCATTTTTTACTATTTACTATATATTTTCTATTTAAAATAGCTTCATCAATTTATTTATTTATGAATTGATCTTTCATGAATAAGTTAGATTATCAATTCCTTTATTCTGCTTAATGTCAAGTAGACTGCCATTTAACAAAATTATTTCATTTTTATATTTGAGTAGTATTCAGTTAAATATAGAAGTATATAAAGAAAATATATGTGGAAAAAGAGAACTTTTGTATGAAAAGAAGTATGTATGAAAGAAGAAACTTAGCCACTCTAAGAATGCTTAGGCAAATTTTTCACTTTTGTATTGATTACATCTGTCTTGAATATACTGTATGCAAGTACATTTGTCATAATACTTGCAAATAAAATGTCTTCTTAATACAAATTTCTAAAAAAAATTGAAATTATAGTATGCCAAATATTTAAGACTTATATGTCACACTTAATTTTACGATTAGTTTTTTACTTGTTTTATTTCTGAAGATTATTTTAATATCATATTTAAATAGTATATTAATATTGTTGTAAATATTACTATACAGCTAATAAATGTTAATAATTAAAAGCTACCAAAATTTTATTTGTTTTCTTGTGAGTTATAAATTTTCTCTCTCATACCTATATAAGAGAATGCTTTCTCCAGAATAGTTCAATTGTGTACTTCAAATTGAATGCTTCTAAGTTTTGACTATTGGAATATGAATATAAAGCTATTAATTAGGATGTTAACTGATGTCTTTCTTTATTGTTATGTGTTTCAGTGCATATTTGATGTTAATTCTGCACAAAACATTCATATGTTCTCTTGAAAGCTAATGCTTTTTACATTTCCAGTACGTTTTGCTTCTACATTAATCTGCATATTTTTTCAGATACATTACATATTGATATACATATTATCTATTTATCTAGAATCAAGTATCAAATCTGTCACTGGTTTGTTTAAATCAGATATTAGCTGGAAAGTATAGTTGAACTAAGATCTTAAATAGCTGTTTGTGATGAATGGCTCAAATTGACCTTTAAGAATTTTATAATTAGCTTCTAAATTTGTGTGAATTTTTATTGTGAATAAAAAGATATTAAATAAAAAAAATTCTATATTATCTCTGTAAATTGAATATTTAAACCAGTACAAATAATATATGGAATGGGTTTCATGTATTTTTGTTATTCTTTTGTAATAATATGAATCAATTTAAAGTTATAGCATTGTGAATAAAATTGTAAAAAGAATAATAATCTTATTTATGAAGAGATCATATAAACATGTTATTTTGTTATTCCTAAGTATTGAAATAAATTGAATCTAACATAGTGTTCAATTGTTGGTTACTTTGTCTTTGTATGAACAAATCTGCTTAATATATTTTAATAGCTCATTGAGAATTAAATTTTTAAAAGTTGATTTTTAATTAGTTTTTGAGGCAAGTATTGATACTGTGTAATTAAGTATGTTATGTTCTATTATTAATATAATTTAACAATATGGTTTACTCATTAAAAATATGTTAGTCTTAATTTTACATTAGATTTGTTGTTAGCCATATATTTATTAAGAATGTTTCAATAGCATTTGAGTTATAATAAATTAATGTTTTTTTTTTTTTTTTTTTTTTTTTACTGAATATGTTTTGTTTTGAAAAGTAAGAAAGTGATTAAAATTTATGACTGTGTTCTAACTAAATATCTTACATGTTATTATGTGTAAGTTGCAAAAAACAAAATCCTTTAATGAAAAATCGAAAAAAATTAGAATTGAGAAGGGAATTATTGAGACAATATTTTTGAATTTACAGCTTATTCTAAAAGGTTGTAAATAAAATTATCAGTTTAAGAATATAATGCATAATTGATATAGTTTCATTTTCCTATATAATTGTGTGCTAAAAGCAACTGTAAAAGTTAAACAATCCTATTGGTCTTTATAGTGTAACTACCTACATAGTTGTGCCCTAAGTTCTTATACAAATTATAAAGGAATTTAAAAAAACTTTAAACTCAAATTTGAAACTAAATATTCTTAAACTTTATTTTACCTTTAAGTTTAACATATTGCACATTTTACTCGAAATGATCACCTTTCAAATTTTTACAGACTTTAAGTCTTTTTGAACAATCCTCTACCAAGGCACAAACTACTTCCATGGGAATTTCCATCACTGCTTTCTTTAAAGACTTTTCAAACTGGGACGTCATTTTTGGCACACTTTTGCCTCCAACACTGACCACAGTTTATAGTCGAGAGGATTTAAATCTGACCAGATTTGAATCCTCTCGGCTATAAATTGTGGCTTCATAGACTTCTTAAAACTTCATAGAAGCCAAATATTTGGCTTCTAGGAAGTTTGGCACATTCTCTTTCAACCATCGCTGGATCGTCTTTGCCTTATTAAGAGGTGCAGAATCCTGTTGATAAGTCCAATCATGTCTATTGAAGAGGTTTACATTCAGGGGCTTTAATACTGATTATAAGATATTATCTTGATAATTTTTTGCCATGGTTTTCTCTCCTTTCTCCCAAAAATGAATCTGACTCCTTCATAGCTGACACCCCACTACTAAACTATTGCAGAAGCAGGATGATGTGTTCTCTGTATACATTTTTCTTCTCCTTAGCTTCTTGACCAGTCCTTGCATATACACAATCATTCCAACAGTTGAAAAATTCTTTGACATCAAACATTTTCTTGTCAGTAAATAGAATTCTTCTGTGTGTACGACAGTACACTCATAATGAGTGTACTGTCGCAATAGTACTTTTGCTTTAAGGTACCTTTGGTGCTTTAATTCATTTGTAAGAAAATGACCAGCTGTTCTTTGATAAGTTCTTAGTCTAAGGTCTTTGTTAATCATGTGACGCATTGTTCTTTTTGACTCATTCATTTGCTTAGCAAGAAGTGTCTTCCTTTGACAAGAATTTCCCTCTTATTGCTTTGACGAGAGCTGATGTTCTCATGGAACTTGGACGACCCCTTCTAGTATGGTCTTCAATGCTGTAGTCTCAGAAAATCTCTTAATTGTTTGATAAATGAATAGCCTTTTGGTGTTAAATAGTTATGAACCTTCCGAAGGCATCTTCATTTTTTGATGCAGATAAATAACAGTTTCACACTTCTCTTAGATGTTCATTCTACTGCTTGTTTTATAACAAAATAATTGAAACACTTTTGAAATGTTCTAAAAGACTTTGCAGATAATCTCCAACGATGAAATCAATGTATTATTTTATTGTCTGCCACATTTGTGTCACAGCAAACGATCTTAAACTTTGGTATCTGAACTTATGGCATTACTAGGTACTTTATATTTCATTTTACTAATTCCATTTGTAAAAATAATTTACAAAACGTTGAATAAAACAAATGCATTTACTGCTAAGTTCTTTTTTTAGCTAATGATTATTTATGTTGACTGTTTCTAGAATGAGAAAAGAAAAATGCTAATGGAACATGAAACCTTGAAATTGAAACAGTTGGAAGAAGAACATTCAGCTGAGCTTAAAGAGTGGAAGGCTAATCTCAAACCTCGTAAACAGGTATTTGTTTTGGTGACATTGATTGCTTAAAATTTATATGTTCTCTTATGCTTATAAACTGGTAAATCATTTTACAAATCATATGTTAAACATTAATTAATCAGCTATCAGACTTTGGATTGAATCTGTTTTACAATATTCACTTCTTTTGCATTGCACAGCAAAACAAAAGATTTGAGGATATTAAAGAAAACATACAGCTATTATTGTGGTGTATTTAGTCATTATGACAAGCAATTATTTTGTTGGGTTTGCCAATTGCATCTGTTTAAAACAAATTTTTTGATTTTAATTATTTAAAATAATTATTTATACAGTTATTACAATAAATTATATTTTCGAGGTTGTAATTTTGAAATATATAAAAAGTTTCTTATTTATTTAAAGGGAAATTTTTTAACACTAAAGAAATAGGTTTAGTATACATACACATATATAAATGTATCTTAGTGGCCACATGATGAGGCCTTACTTAAAGACCTTTATTTTGTTTATTAAATGGAGAACCATTGATCTTCATAAGCAAAGTTTACTGTAATAAAAATACTATGTAAAACATTAAAATTTATAACATTAAAATTTTCATTGCTATAAAAAATATAAAAAATAAAAAATAATCTTGTGTAAATTTTTATTGTTTTTTCACAACTTTCCAGGTCTATGTTTGAAGCTGAGTAAAAAATTCTTTATTTTTGAATTGTAAGATAACAACTATTATCTGATTTGAAAGCTTCATCAAAAAAAAATTCCAAAACCTCGTTCTTCATAATATATACAGTTTCCTTTGATTGGTGTAGGTAGTTCCAATTGCTGTATTGCTAGGAGGAGGAGTTTTATAACTTGAAATGTGCTTGTAAAATAAGTTATCCATAATTTCTTCACAGCTTAAATGCTTTTAATGTAATATATTCAGCTAATGGTACTTTATAGGTACCTATCCTCCATCATTACCCATGTATGGAAGAGGGCTTATAGCACTAACCATTTATGTCTGATGCTAACTAGGATTAGTTGCTAAATTTATATGGCCTATTGGATAAATCTGTTTTCTGTTTTAATGGAAATAGTTGTTCATCTACAGTTAATTTTACCCATGATTTATAACAATCATGGCTGTCCTCAATGAATTTACCCTGTACCTTACAAATCATGGCAAATTTATCTCGTTTCTAGTGTTGATCAGGTTTCCTTTTTTAAATCAAAAGAAAAAGTTAAGAATTTTTATGAAACACTTTTCTCTTTCTTTTTATTTTTGATTTCAGAAAAGAAAAATTTAGAAACCCATATACTATCTGCAAATGTTTTCTTTATATTCATCTCATGCTTATAAAATAGCAATAAATGTATATAATTTTCTCAAAGTAGATATTTAATTTCTAGAAATTTGTTACTTGTTTTTATGTGTTCTTATCTATAGTGATTGATAATCTGCAAAAATGTAATTCTTTTCTTCATATTATGTTTTTCATATACCATTAAATTTGGTTTTTTCCTAAAAATGCTAAGAAATGTTAATCTGCCGCTGTAGCTCTTAGAAATTTTAGCCATACATTTTCATCAATTGAAGTATACTGATAATTTTTCCTTCTCTTCAAAACAAAAGAGCAGTTCCCTACTTTTTTTTTTTTATCTGCTGTATCTGTATGACAAAGTTTATTGTGCAATGGATAAACATAATTTCTAAATACTATGTCTTTATTTCCTATTAATTCATCAATTCTTATGAACTTTTTGTGTATGTTATTTATTTATGAATACTTGAAACATATATCATACACACATACACAGGTATACTAGTACACTAATGTAATGTTTAGTTGTAACAACTTATAAAATAAAATATAAACTAGATACAATTAATATTTCAATTCTCTTTTTTCCAATTAAACAATATTTGCACTTGAAATTTTTGTGTGTTATTTGTTTCCTTTTTAGGACTGGTTGCCTGGAAAAGTTCACACTTTGGTACCAATAATTTTTTTAATTCACAACTATTTTCAGTTTAGTATACTTTGCAATAGCTTTGCCAACTCATATAATATAAGAATGTGAATGCTTGTTATGTTTTCAAATTTGATGATTTTCAATGAATATTTTCCTTGGCCTAATGACTTGCCATGATAAGTTAATAGTTATTTATGTTTATTAGATTTTATAAATAAATATATAATTTATGAAAAGCTAATTGTATTTTTAATAGGACTTTATATATAATATAAAATTGATTGTATTTTTAATATTAATTTTATAGAAAATTCTATGAAGTCAAATGTAGAAAAGTGATAACATTTTATACAAATTTTCAAATCAACACTCTTTAATTAGTAATTGACTCAGCATGGTATGTTTATTGTTAATAATTGAAATTAAATTATTTTGCATTGTTGTTATTTTATATGCTTTAAAATAAGTATGTATTTTTACCATATGAACTATCTTTTAATTGCTCTTAACATTCCAATATTTTATATTTTATGTAAGGTAACAAATTTGAAACTAAGTAAAATTTATTGCAGAGGCTCGAGGAAGAGTTCATTCACCAACGAGAAGAACAAGAGCGATTTTATGGAACTTCTGCTTACCTTCAAGATTATCTATCATCAGGTGCAGAATCCCCCCATTCTCCAGGGACTCCAGGGTCAGAAGCATCCTTCAATCGCAACTTTTGACAGCATTTTGTCATTAATCATACTTGTAAAGCAAGAAATGTATAATTGTAATGTCTCACATTTTCATAAAAAGGGCTTACCTTTCATGTTCTGATTTAATTGATATTATTTGAGGGGAAAATGAGGAAAATTGATTTTTTTAGCCAAGCTAATGGATAATCTGTGAAAATGTGTGTCCCCCATATATTTAATTAAAAAAAAACTTCCTGTGGTATACTAATAGAAAGGAAATTAACTACATATGCAAGAACAGGGAAATGTGTGAATATCCTCATCATGCATATTAAGTGTTTAAGATATACATTTTAGGATTTCTTTTTCTTGTGGTTAACTGTTGTTTTGCTCAAATTCTTAATTATTATGTGTTAAATGTTATACTTAAGTGGTTGAAACTTTTAAAAAGTGTAATATAAAGATTTTATAAAATTAATTCTATAATGTGATGTGATGTATTTATATTTTGGTTCAAGAATTTATTTATTGTGGTACCTTTTCATTGTCTATACATTTTTCTGTTTAGTTCAATGATTTAAATTACAGTATTAAATGATTTCCTTGTTTAGTGGTTGTAATACAGAGGCTATTATTGAGACATTTTTGTTATATCTGTGGTGAAACAAGGGTAACATTTTCATAAATCGATTGTAAATAAGTGTATAAAGCACTGTAAATGCTCAGATGAGTATTTCTTGTATTTTTCGATTGTTTGCATTGTATTTAATTTGAAACATGATTTCTGTGAAATATGAACATTGCTATAGTAATTTTCTGGTGACAAATCAAATTTTCTTTTGTGAATGTATTATTCTGTTGATTGTACATTAAAAGATAAGTCATACATATGCAACTGTGTCAATTAAAATCCTATAGTTATAAATATTGCTGGTATATATACAGACGCTGAGATTTGTGATAAAGTACTTGATTAATAATTATGAATTTACTTTTATTTATATTAATATAGATGCAATCTTTACTTTAAATATGAATGCCATGATTTGTAAATCATTATGATTTATAAACATTTGTAGTTTTAATCTTATTTTTACTTACAAAATATTTGCAAATAATCTCGAAATCAAATCGTCAAATGCAATTCTAAAATTTCACAAAATAATCTTTTAAATAGTTAAAATTATTTTAATTGTGTAACTATTAATATTACATGCAAAAGTTATATTTTCTTATTTTTAGTTTCTCTTATATTTCAGTTGGAATTATTTCAATAAATTGCTCAATGTTTTTTAAATTAATTTCTAACATATAGTAGGAATAATTGTAATGAATTTAAATCAGTATCTTCAGCTGTTAAATTTTAAAAGGTCATTTATTTTACATTTTCAGAAACATTCCATAATATGTTGACTGTTATGTTTATTCTGTTTTGTATATTATTAAATGTACTCTTTTAATAAGGTGTCCATTTTAAATTTAAAAATTAATGTCTTTGAGTTAATTATAAGATTCTCTTCATTTCCATTATTGTCATTAAAGTAAATTGTTGAAATACACTATTCAAAACTGTGCTTTCTTTTTATTATCAGATTTTTCTCAAAAGAGGTTGTAAAATTAGTATGTCAATTTGCATTAATTTTTTTTGGTTTCATAAAATCATGAGCTTTTGAATTTTATATTATCACCATTAATGTGTTTAAAGATATATTTTATTTTCTGATCTATTTTTATCTTCTAAAGTACATTGTCATTACAAAGAAAATAGGCATTGTAATAACTTCAAATATTAACAGTGATAATTAACTATTGAACTTTTCCAGTTATAACAAAATTAAAAGACTTTAGTTTGACAAATATTTAATTTGTTAATAATAATGTGTTTTCATCAAACATTTATTGAATAATTGATATTTTTATTTATTAGAATATGATGAGCATTTGTTTCAGATATTTACTGTATTATGATTGGCTTGAAGTGAATAGAAAAGAGAAAACAGTTAACGTTCAGTTTGAGGCATTTTATGTAAATATAACATAATAATTTGAGCTTAGGAATTGAATTTAATAGGGTTTTTAAAAAGAAAAGAAAAGCAACTAGCTAGTGTTGCAATTTATTTCAGTTATCTCGCTTATATGTAGATAGTAAAAAAATGCTTTTTCTATTACAACTGTATATTTCTTTGCTAGTCATTCAAATCATGTCTGTCTGATTTAATAACACTGTTGCATCGTTTTTACTAACTAATAATTTAAAATCTTACTAAATTTGTAATGTTTTAAATAAATAGATAAAGTTCTATGCTAATTGCTTGATTTAAGGTATGCTTAATATTACTTTTTTTCCACTAGTAAATATAGTTATAAAGAAATTTTGAAACTTGAATATGAAAATGTGCCAATTCAGCTGCATTGTTAAAATTTTATATTTTTCCATTTTTAATTTAAAATTAAATGCTGAGATAAATAATTTTTGCAAAGTACCATTTAAATATTTAATTATAAATATGATTATAGATTTATTGGAATTTTGAACATCTACTATTCTTATTTTTATATTTGAAAAATGCTTTTCAGTGCCTTGCATTTTTTTACAAAAATATGAATCTACCTTTCGTAAAAATGTTGTTTTATATAACATTCTGAGATATTATAAATACTGATAATTTTTATTTCTCTGCAGCTTTATATGAAGAAATATTTTAAAATATAGTTGAGTATTTAGAAAAACTAACATTAAACTTTTCTATAAAAATATGCATATCATAGTTTAGATAAACTAGGCCGAATTTATTTACGATTCTGTATTAAAATATTCTTCAAAGAAAATAAATTTATGCTCACATTTTGCTATAAAGTTTTGTTTTGAAAAATTTTGCTATTTAATAATAATTTTTTTTCTTTTAAAATGCATGGTTAATAATTTCCCATTTATTGAAAATCCTGTGTTATAATTTTGTCAATTTTTCCTCACATAATAATGAATACTTTTTTCAGTTGATTTTCATTAAGTTGTATGAATTCTCATTATGTATGATGAATAGGAATATGATTAAGTTATATTTTTGATATGAATACTATGTTATAAATTGTTACTTGGACTTTCATATTTTAATAAAATATTTAAGAATTTTTCCCATTTCTGTAGTGAATACTTCCTTATGTAAAACTTTAGTCGAGCATTTTTTTTTAATAATGCATTTTGTATTAGATACATTTTTTAGATTTTATTTTTCTAACTAGAACTTTTTGTTTTTTAAAAAATGTGCAACATTATAAAACTAATCATATATTTATGTATTTAAATTCTTGTTTATATTTAAGTATAATATGTTAATGTTTGTATTTTTTGAGATTTAAAAGTATCTTGTGAACTATTGATCATAAATAATTCAAAAGAAGTTTAAACTATTCTCTATCCTACTTCTATTGTATATGAATATGGAGATTTTTTATTTTTTTAAAACACATTGAGCTTGTATTTATTTGTACTTATTGCTGTGTGGCTTTTCCCATTCCATTTGAAAACATGTGCAATTTATTTTTCTATAAATTTTTATGTATGAAATGTTGCTTAATGGTATCAAATACAAGGTTGTGACAGGGTTGGCAGATGATGAAACAACCAAAAATTTTGGTATGTGCTCAAGTATTCAGATAAATTTAGTCATTTATGAAAAAATTAAGTATAGTTTGGAAAATATTTGTAATACATTTGTATTCAAAATGAGCTAGAACTTGAATTTGGAAAAAAACACAATTAAAATAAAATTTAGCCTACTTTGAATCTAAATATATTTATGGTCTGTAACATACATGAATGAAAGATTTCATTGTACCTGACAACCCTGAGTTATGCTCTTCACATACTTGCATTCCAAGTTATTGTAGGATTAGTGTGTTAAAAATATTGTATATTATCTCAAACTCAGCATCTTGAGAGAAATAACCTAGCTGAATCGTCATTATTCAACTTTAACATTGTTTTGTTTTATTCATAAAAATTGCTTGTATATCTTATGTTTTGATTAAATTGTTTAATAAGATTGTTTTTTTTTAATTATTCTTTTATATTTTTTATTTACACTCTTAAACTTATGGATTGTTCACATAAACATAAGATAAACATGATAAAACAATGTTTACTCTATATTTTATCTTGATAAAATCACTTGTCACAAATTCAATTTAAGGATGTTAAAGAGAGAACATTTGAAAATGCCTAATTAAAAGAAATTAGAATGTTAAGTAGCTGACATTAATTACAATACTAAATAGACAGAAAAAATAACTTATCTCTTAAAATAATTTAAGAGACATCAAATAATTCAACTGCTTTGTGATTCCCATAATATGAATTAAAATATATTACTATTAAATATAATTAATCTTTTCTGGATAATGGAAATAATAAAAAAGTTTTTGATAATTATTAAAAATGTTTAGGAACTTATTCATTTAGCTCTCATAAAACTTGTATGCTATATACTTGATATTTGTGAATGAAACACATTTTCAATTATAATAACTTTTAAATTATAAATTTTGTCACAATTATTGTCTTTCAAAACATGAAAAGTAATGAATTTTAATGTAATTGTAATGTATAATCTGGCCTCAATTGACTCTGAAAATTTTATTTCATTAATTTGAGCATGAGTGAAATTGCAGCTTTTAACTTGTTAATTTTTTTATTTGTGAAAAAATCAATCACTCAGTGATGTTATTAATTTTAGAGGTGTTAAATTGCAAACAACTAATTATTGAATTACTACCCTTGTATAGAAAGCATATAATTGCCTATGATTTCAATCTTAAGCATTCTTCGTTATAATCACACTAACTAACTTAAATTTGCCAAAAATAATACCACACTTTGTGAGATAATTACATTATTTTTAATCTAATTTTGGTGTTATATCTACACTTACCAATTAATAATGTAAGGATCTTACCTGAACTTGAAGGAGTCTTTAATTTATTGATTCACATTCCATCTCTACTTGTGGATGTTTAGAATATAAATTCAAACCGTTATTTTCTATACGAATCAAAATTTATGTGCAGAAAGTTATCAACGTGTACAGCTGAAGTCAACATGAATACCTTATTTTGAACAGTGGCTTTACCTTACACAAATGATTTGAATTTTTATGGTTTTTAATACTAATTATTGAATTAAAACTGTTGGTCATTCAAAATGCAACATTAAATAGAGCAAACAAGTAATTCATGAAACACGATGGGAAATCAAAAATTTATTAAACAAATGATACAAGTACAAAATGAAATGATTGATTTTTTTTTTTTTTTTAAGCAGAAGAATATAATAAAGTCAGAATTTTTTTTTTCTCTTTATGACAATAACAGAGTGTTGCATTTTTACCTGAAAACCATTTCGATTACAGAACTGATGCAAATCAAATTTTCGTTTCTTAAAATGTTCCATTCATGTAATCTGAAGATTGGAGAAGAGAATGTTAACTGGTGCAATATGATATCATTATGCAAAATTGTGAGAAAATTTATGAATGATCAGATTCAAAAAAATTTTAATTGTTATATAATTAATTGTGTAAACTAAGAACTTGTGTCTTTACTAAAAAATCAGTAAACTCACAAAATAAAATAAATAAATAAATAAATAAATAAACAGCTACATTAAAAGATTTGAAACTAGGCTATATTAAAGATATTTAAAATGCAGGAAATGTTGTTACAACATTGTAGAATTTATCAATTGAGAACCAAATTTTCTACTCGTACTTAGCTAAATTTGTTATTTTTGAATTTCTATGGTTATAGTTTGATAATGTAAATAGAATGTATAGTGTTATGTGTTTATTAATGTCACAATATTTATCTACATACCTGTGTATGTGTGTGCCAACATATACGCTGTGGCCATGAAATATATAAATTTTGCTTATGTTGAAGTATAGCCATACTGTAAAATCGTATGGATTGGTAGTATTGGGAAATTAGATTGAAAATATACGTTTTTTCTTGAATGTGATTGGTTATTAATTGCTAGATATATGCTTCATAAGGAGTTTTAAGGAAAACAATTTATATTGCCTGATATATTTTTTTATAAAAGCATTTCACGATCTTAAACTTAAAAAATGTAAGTTCTTTGATATTTTAAAATCCCTTTCTATTCGCTGTTAATAATAAATAACCTTTAAATTAAAAATGAGAAGTTCTTTTTAAGAAACTCGGAAACGGCCTTTACCCTCACCCATGACATTTTAATTTCCAAAATTTCATTGCTTAATATTTAATAATTGTTAGCTAAGCATTATTTTTTAAGTTGAATGTTAATGAAATTAAAATTGATATTTGATTGCAACCTGAGATTTAAACTTAGACGCGAAATTTGTATAAAAATAATAGAAATTTCAAAATTATCGCATTTAAAAAGTCAATAACCAATAATAAAATTTTATGATGTTTCACATTCTATAGGTTTAATCTGGCTAGCGTTTTCATTGCCTATTGGAAGTTTAAAAATATGTTAATTCAAAGATTTGAAAAGTGTGTTTGTATATATATATATATATATTATTTAGAATTTATTAGTGAACATACTTTTTATATCCTGACTAAAAAAAGTAATGATTTATGTATGAAAGATTTTTTCTATACATCTAAATGTTTTGTAAAAAAAGAAAACGATTAGTATTTTAACAGTATTGACATGAGAATATTTTTAAAATTTCCTTTGAAGAAGACTAAAATTTACTATGCAAATGTAGGATATTATTACGTAAGGAGAAATATGTTGTGTCAGTTGAAAATGACTCGTTTGTGAAACGCGTAGACCACAAATGATGTAAATAAGCTTTTAGAGCACCTTTGTCTTAAGCAGTTTACTGAAGATAAATCTAGAAACGTAGTAGTTTTTGAAAAGAAAATTATATATATATATATATATATATATATATAAGCATTTTTTTTTATCGAAATTAGGTTTCCAGCGACTTGATAAATAACTATCAGAATATTAAATATACGTTACACCGAGCTAGAAGCCGAATGGCTAGAGTTCTGGCCTTCGGTTCAATAGTTCGTGGGTTCGAATCCCACTTCGGGCATATATGATTTTAGTTCTTCGTTATCTACTTTAAGCAGTAGGCCCAAATTCAAAAAGCCCTCGTTTGCAAAAAGTAGCAAACAAGCTAAACCTAATGTAAAGAATATAAAACGTATCACATTTTACGTTTTTGAGGATTTTTCGTAGTGTTTCGCATTCATGTAATACAAGGGAGAAATCCGAAAGTCCTGAGCACCTATTACGATAATCGTGCACATAGACACCAAAATATGATATACATTTCCCGTAGTTAAAATCGAATCTCGTGTCACATTCCGAATAGCTTGGTTCGAATACTGAGTTACAATGAGCCCTCGAATCGAGCATTTTGTTATGAAAAGTTATATACTATACTTGTATTTCAATTTTATCTTCCCTCGAATCATTACAAGGCGTAAATGAAAATCAAATAATATTTTAAATCTTATAGATGAAGTAGAGAATCCATGTGAAAGCAGGATTAAAATGCTGATAATTAGTCTTCCCAAGCATGTTTATTACCAAAGAGGAATGGTTTCAGATTTGGTTTAAATTTTACCAACGATATATTCTTGT
Source organism: Latrodectus elegans (assembly GCA_030067965.1). Lineage (NCBI taxonomy): Eukaryota > Metazoa > Arthropoda > Arachnida > Araneae > Theridiidae > Latrodectus > Latrodectus elegans. The sequence continues at coordinate 14,711,205 of CM057812.1, forward strand.
TTGCGAATCTCGTAATGGGCTTTTCTGTCTTTTAGTTCAAGGTGCTACTTGATCTGCTGGAACATTAATTCTCTTTGGTTTTAATTTCAATTCTCATATAAGGAAAACCTTCCTCCGCGATAAAATTGGCACATCTTGTTGCCTTTTGTCACAATTTAAGGATTCTTTTTTTATTGAAATGCTATTCAATCATCGCAAGAAAAAAAATGGCTTAAGGATATGTGACTGAGTTCAATATTCTGCACGCTTGATTCATTACAAGAATGGATTTCATCCTTTGTGTGGGTTAGAAATACTTCAGTATTTCAACAGACATTGTCCATTACAGCACATCGCGTATTACGTAAGTCTGGTACATAACATAATAAAGTTTTATAATTATTATTTCGTTTGAGAAATTTTCAACTGTGAATGTATATATGAAATTTTAATCATTTATATCGATACCATCTATATAATTAGCTCAATATTTACAATACCTTGTTACAATTTCACTACAGACAATTACCGTATCACTACATTACTCATTTTTTTATACGTATCACAAAGATCATATCTGTTACCATATAGTTTGTGAAATGTTCTTTTTATTATCTTCATGATCTGTATTGCAAATGGAATTTTATGAAACATATTTTCGCACAACACCCATTCATATCTAACTAATTTCATATTGTAAATCTGGGATTCATTTAAATTTGAAACAAATTTCCCATGAAGGAGAAATTATTCATTCGATATATTTGCTTACCATATCAGATGTACATTGGGCAGGTGACAATGAATTAGAAGAATAGTCTACATAGAAGAATTATTAGACATAAACCACACAAGCACAATACAATTAATATTTATGTCTGCTCTTGGGATTTGTATCCACACCAAAGGAAAACAAGATGTCAGTCACTATATTGTATTATATACTTTCGATCTTAGTATAAAAATATAATTTTTTTGTATTGATAGAAAATATTCGTGATCAGTCATCAGTTGACATGGAAGAGTCACAATACACAAGTAGATGGTCAAAGAATATCCATTGAATATCTTCCATTTTTTCCCCCGCTATGACATATCTCTGCAACAGCATTTATTTATCTTTTCAAGGTGTCGGGAGAGCTCTCGTAATTTTTTCAAGCCCTCGTAAATCAGGCCACATGAATTACTGGCGTGTCTGCCACTCCATCGCTGAGGCGATTGCCGCGGTTCGCTGACTGTGGGTCCAGCCTTTGTTTTTTCTCCTCACGGAGACCAAGAATTCGGCAGATCAGCTGATGTGTGTAAGTTCCGTCGACCTTTGTGTGGGAATGCGTGTGGAAGAAAACCCATTGACAGTCAAAACAACAAAAGTTAAATGGACACTCACTCTTCGGGATCAATGCCTTTGTCTGTGCATGAATTCTCTCTTGTTGATGCCAGGTCCCGACTCTGCACAGCCATCAATAACTTTTTCCCGTTGTTAAACATTATTGTAATGACTTATATTTGTAATTTTTTTTCCAAAGAGATGAAACTATATGTTTCCAGCTAATAACCCCATAAAAATTAATCACCTAAAATAAAACGCTAGGAATTTATTGTAACTCTATTTGAACTGATTTGGAAGTCTACGCTTGCAAAAATATTTCAAGTTTATGCGGAAATCATTTTAATATCGTCCAACAAGGCATGTAATTTATCATAAAAATATGATAAATCCATTCACTCTTAAGAAAGAGTATTTCTTTAACATGTAATCGTTGATTACAAGAAGAAAAAAATGTTTTTGTGTCACTTCAAACAAACTTATAATGAAATCTAAGAATTTTGAGAACTAAATATAACTTGCAGATATTTTAAAAATTGAGTAAGAATAAGCGTATATCACAAAATAACATTTTCGAAATGTAAATAATTCTTTGTTAAATGATAACTGTATGATTATTCTTTTAAAAAAAAAAAAAAAAAAAAAAAAAAAAATTAAACATTAAGTTTAGATTTTTTTGCCATAATTCGAATTTTTTTTTTAATTTTTCATTAAAAATTTTAATATATCTTCACAAAATTTTAAAGAATGTATTAATTAAAATAGCACCACAAAATCAAATTTTACAGTCTTGAATTATTTTATAGTTGAATTAAAAATAGCTTTAACTTCATAATATATTATTCATAGTAATTAATATGAGAATATACAGATATTATATATATGTGTAACTTGAAGCCGAACGATGGCTGAGTGGTTAGCGCTCCTGGCTCTTGAGCTGTAGGTCATAGGTTCGAATCCAGGTTCCGGCATGTGTGTTTTTCTTTCTCTATTCTCTTTGTGTTTCTTTGTCCATTCTGTGATGTATGGATGTGCCCCCCCCCCTTTAAAAACGCCCCCGTGAATTAGTTCACAGGTGCTCGCTGGGTAACTACAAATGAGTTTCAGTTTCTAGCCTTATGGCGAAGTGTTTGTCACCCTGTGCCCACCGGTGGAATATATATATATATATATATTATATATATATATATATATATATATATATTTATATATAGATTGAGAGAGATTACCGTCACAGAGTAAAACTGTGTAAAAGAAAAAAATTCTCAGTAATTATCTTTAGCAAAAATTGTTAAAAAACTGAAAAAAAAAAAAAAATTGTTGCTTAAAACCTACAATTTTATATTTGGAAACGAAACACTTTGGGTAAAAATTAGAATAGCAATGCTTTTCATTTAAATAAATTAATATTTCAAATTAATTAAGATTTTATTGGTATATTTATGTTTGATTTCAGTTTCATTTATATATTTTCAACAAATTTACATACAATTTTTTTTTAAAACCTAGGCTTTAACATTTTTATTTGATTATTTTTCTTTTGTCTTTTTTTTTAATTGCGTATTAAATGCATTTATCAATCATATAAATGTAAGTTTTTCTCTTCCATCTCTTATTCAATTTATAATTCTTTCATTTCTCATGGCAGAAAATTTCCTCAAATATACCTGTTTAGATAACAGCTGAATTGTCAAAGTATATGGTATTCTGAGTTCGAATCTTGTCTTGAGTTTGAATGTTGAATGAAGGAAATGGGTTAAGATCATTAGTTTAAACTTTTTTTTAATGTATGTCAAATGTTCAATCAATAAACTTCATGGCTCTTAAAATGCCACTATTCAATACGTGAAGTTAAAAATTTTTTTAAATAATCGTGAAATTAAAAATAAAATCCTGATTTCGAAAGCATGAAGCATAACAAGGTAGAAATTCAAGGAACGCTGACATCAAATTATTAATTTTTTTCTCATGAATCTTCCCAAAAATGTTGAATAATATTCCTTGATTTAAGTGACAAAAAATATGTTTGAGTTTGGAGAAATTGTTGCATTATTCAAAAAACCTTGAAAATGGTAATAAAAAAAATTTTTTTTTTTAAAGTATAACTTTTTCAAGTATTAACATAATTTAAAAGTATTGATTTCTATATTTTTTATGAAGTGGTTATGAAAATTGTTTTGAATGGTAAATGGTACAGAATCCAAACATTAAATTTCAATACTAAACGAAATTTCTAAGCTTTATAAATTATAAGAAAATGATATAAGGAATACATATATGAATGAAAAAAGCTAAATTATTACGTCTTATATATTACGTCATATATTAATAGATATTATTACGTCATATATTAATAGATTTTAATATAATATTAATATAATTTTTATTATTAATTGTTATATATATAGTTATTATAATTATTAAAAGTTATATAAAGCTATTAAAATTAATAACATAAAACGCGACAATTTATAGACTCGGGGGCACAAACAAAGTCAATAATTTTTATTATTCTCAATATACGAATTGAAAACTGAAGAATCAGAATTTTAGAAAAAAAGTATTCCGTGCTGAAATATTCTTCTTTAAAATTTTTAATTTATTTGAATTTAAAAAAAATTGAAAAAAATTAACTGTTATTACTCCCAATAATATAAAAATGTGTTTTTAAACTTTAAAAATACTGATCAGAGCATTTTAAATACTGAACCAATTTTGGGTGTGACTGTTAAAGGAATAGTGACTTTCTTTATTACTAGATGGCACTAGTAAGTAAAAACTAAAAATTTTGGATAATACTAACTGTTAATTAGACAATCGCGAGAATATTGCTAATGATACGATATATTCAAGATTCAAAAGTTAAAATTTATAGTTATTTTTTTTTTCCAGGATCCGAATCGACTATACAAGCTTGTCCACCTGTTTGATTAAACTGTTTTCGATGAATTTAAAGGCATGAAGGAAATAATAAATTTCCGTCCAAAGAAAAGGATAAAAATAGCTCTTGTGGACGAAACGAAAGATATTTTGGAGCTGCTGAATAAACTTACGCAAGCAATATTTTTCAGCTTCCAATAATGCCATTAATTTATAATTGTGTTTAATACTGTGTTTTGGATTATCAGATATATTCATATCACCCATTAAAAATATTCGCATACCTTATCAAAAAATATTATGTAAACCTAAAATGTACTTATTTCGAACATGAAATTTACATGAAAGAAGCAATATAATATTAACACTTTCGAATCTATATTTTTTTTAAAGGAAGATTTAAGGAAATCCACCGAATTACACTGCAAAAACAGCTCAAATAATTTATAAAAATAACATTTCAAAGACTTTTAAAATATTTGGAGGTATATGTTACGATGATGTCAAAAGAAATATGTATGCGAGAAGATTCTTATTTCTTTATTAAAATAAATAAGAATCTGTTGAAAATAGAACTTGAGTTTATAATATGGTGTAGACATCACGAAATTATTATTGCTATTATTGTGTAAATTTTTATATATAATTGATTCACACACAATAATTAGTGAAATAATAAACAGTTGTCCTCCAAACGTCATTGGGCTTTCATTAGAAAATGAATTCGGACTTTTAAGTATTGATTGTTTATTGGTATACTATCAAAAAACATTAGTTTTTCGAAAGATTTAAATGATACAATGATTATTTAAGAAATGAATTTTTTTTGGCAGGATGAATTATTCAGATAAAACCCAATCACTTTATTGATTTTTGACAAAAACTTAATGCTTGTATGTATTGAAATATCTTTCGTATTCTCTTGGTTTGTCGTCACTTGGCAAAATTTCTCTTTATTGTTGACTTTTTGTTTTTAAAATTCAAAATTATTAAAATGGGCGAATTAATTAAATTTATATATAATTACTTCGAATTGTTCAGTACACATCTTTCTACTTACAAACATTCAAGTATGATTGGTAAAATGAGTCAGCCATTTAAAAACCTCTTATCAAACATAAATCCAAACAACAATTCTAGAAGCGGAATTGCCGATCTCTTTCTACTCCTCTGAAGGAATGTCCGTCTGATAATCAGTGGACGCGCTAACTCATGCTTGTCAGAGCTTGTTTCAGATACAGCTAGCCATTGACGCATCAAAGAATTCACGCACTTCTATCAGGTTTGGATAGCAAATAATGCAGTTCACTTTGCTGCGGATGCTTGTAAAGTAGGCGAATGTTCAAATAAACAACCCTAATCTTTCTCGAACGCCTGGGAGAGGGTTCCGACCCCCCTCCCCCCTTACCTGTCCTCGAATGTCACAATTTCATCACCAAGTATCCAAATGGACTCACTCCCCCCCCCACTCTATTTCCAACCTCCCATGACGGGTAGGAATTCGGCCAAGACACGCTGAACCAAAGGTGTTCCATCTTCGCGCGCGGTGAATATAAAGAGGTACCGATCACGATGGGGGTGCTCCGCTCTCAAACAGGCTGAAAAACGGTTAGGTAAACAGGGAGAGGTCATTCTGAGTCTCTTATCGTCGCCCTTCATCTCCACGGAATGCAGCAGCGTTGTTTCGGTTCGTGTTCGATAGCGGTAAGGCTAAAGGATGCTCGTTTTCTAGATCTCGGGACACTGTTTGGAAGATATCTTAGGGCTTGTTAGGGGGTGGGGAAGAATTATAAGGAATTTAGTTCTCTCAATAGTTTAAAACGGAAATATATTTTCTTCCTATCAATAGATAAGAAGCAGCAAGTATTTCCGAAGTGACAATGCAATCTAAACTAAATGTTTAAAGTATAGAAATAGAAAAGGTCTATTGTAATGAAATCCACCAATAAAAAATATGCACATGCCATTTACTGTCAACAATTTATTTAATGGAACAGACATAAAGTGTGTGTGGTTTGATAAATGTAATGTTTAAATACCAACTAATTTTTTTTTCATAATAAATTTTGAAATTAATTTATTATTAATTATGAAATTTTCACTTGAATGGCACTTTTCCCCTTCAGCTTATAAGTCAATTTTTTAAAATTATAAGCTTTTATAAGAATAAAAAAATTAGTTTTGAAAAATAAATTTTAATTTTTAAATTCCACTTTAATTTGAAACAATTTTTTGGATTACTGAGAGGAAGAAATTTAAACATTCTGTTTTAAAATAATTTATTGTAAATTTTACCATATTCGGATTGTAAACTCTTTACCGTACAGCTTTCAACTCATATTTGGTGAAATTTAAATCCATTCGAACCACCGAGCTATGAATAAACTTTAAAAGGCTTATAAAGCATGTCCTATAGGGAAACAGCTATAAAATATTGATGTTTTTGCCGTAAAGATTTTTAAAAAAGAAGCTTTTTATAATTATTTTTAAAAGAAAAACTTTTGTTTCTGACCATATTATAATAGATTTACAGTATTTTAAATATAAAATTATATAGGGCCTGACAAGATTTTGTTTACAACATCGATAGCAGAGTTATATTGTGTCGTTAAGTTTTAAGAGTATCACGTTTTTGTTCCATTGAAAGCTACAGTTTTATTTGAAAACACAACAAAAATCAGATGAACCTCGTCCAGGTTTCCCATTTGTGCAGGATCAAAATTTTCGTTCATCAATGACAAATCGATGATTTTTTTTCATATCTTTCATCGAAGTTTCAATATTTTTTCTAGTTTCTATGGTTTTTAATATACACAATTACACGTATCTCTTGTTTGGTATGTTATAGTTATGTCGACATTGTTTTTGAGCTATAATTTGCAGATACATTCAAAAAAATCGAACAGAGGAAATTTCACTCATTATTACGAGTCGTTCACAAAGATTGGAAAGAGTTTAAAGGAACCCATTTGGGATGATATTGTATGTGCATTTAATAAATTTACATTCAGAGCATGAGAAAAATAAAAATAAATGTATAAAATAGCATAATTCCAAATAGAGGAAATGTAGAGAAATGAATATAATCAAAAATTGAGTATCGATGTATAAGACGCACCCCGTTTTTCAGACTTGTTTTCAAAGGCTGGGAGAGCAAATGCGTCTTGTACTCTGGCAAATACGATATTCATAATTTTTAAAGTTTCCTCTTACTAATTAGATAATGACCGATTAGTGATATGTCGATAGAATTTTCTATAAAATAATAAATGTAATTTCTCATGTTTTCTTATTATTTATTATATTCTAGTATTTATACCTTAATCGATAAATGCCAAAAAAAAAAAAAAAAAAAAAAAAAGTTTTTTTTTATTAAGCTAAGATAGATTTTACAATTTTAACATTTTAGCTATGTTTCCTTACAAATATTCCGATTAATATAGATGACCGAAACTGGCGTAAAAAAATTCATGATTTTTACTAATTTGTTAAGAAAATAAGGGAATGTAATTCATTGAAGATTATGTTACATTAGCTTTGTTAGGAAATATACTTAGGGTATAAAACTTTACATTTTAAAAGCAGTGACCTATATGAAAATAACCGTTCGCAGCTGGAAATATCTTCATTATTATAAACTTTTTTAAGTTTCTGAACCATCGGTTGTTGAACAAACTCGTTTCGTCTCAAGCTGTTGTCTAATTTATTGTTCAGCAACATTTAAGAATGAAAGCAACTTTCTCGATCACACATAAGGGATATTTTATGTTGTGCATGGTTATGAAATATATTAACATAACAAATATTTTATTTGTATAATAGCCATTGCAGATCTGATTTATTTTTCTGAAATTTATTCCTTGATTATGATTGTTAAATATAATCTTAGGTAAAAAATTAAGGTATTTTAAAAATTAATAGCATATTTTGATGATAAATATCCAAGTGAAAGAATGCATAAAGACTGCATGATCAACTAACAATGGAAAATGATATTACTCATACAGATTCGAAATAAATGTACTATTAAAAAGTGAAGGATAGATTGTGAAAGTTGAATTCTTTTATTCCTCCCCCCCCTATAGAATTTTTAGAGATATTATCGCATGGGGAATTTAATATTATTCATGAAAATGAGATCCTATCATATAATGCTAAACAAATGAATTGCAATTTTTATTGTTGTAGAAATTTTATTTTATTTAAATGTTTTAAAAATGCCAGATAAAGCGATTTTTCTATGACACATTTAAAATTTCCAATTTATGATTGCAAATGTTTTTTTTTATAAAAAGAGGAAACACTTAATATTTTCTATTTGATTCATAAGAGCTTATTAAAAACTGTAAAATAAATTAAATTATTGTAAGATGAATCTTTCAAATGGTTATGAAAATATTCTATTTTGTATTCTTTTCCACCGTGAAAACATTTTGTGGCAATGATAAAAAGTTGTTTCAACGAAAACATTTTTACTGTTGAGAAATCTTAACTAAAACTCAAAATGACGGGTGAAGGAAAATATAGATAGTTATATGTACTTTAAATTTTTGTTGTGCTTTCTAATAATATGAAATAATGACATATTCTACTAGTTTTGAGATATTTCTAAGGTTATAAACTTTTTGTATACGACAACTACTTCACTTATAAGTTTTAATTTAAAGTTTATTCCTTTAATTTAATTTCAATCTTTTAAACTGATACACACTCCTATTCCTATGGACCTCCCAGGACAAATTTTTAGTGCAAATTTTAGAATTCAGAGTGAACATGACTACCTTTTCAAGATCATCTTTGTCGTATTGGCATTTTTAACTCCCCTGACTGCCCCCTGTATTTCACAGGAGAGGCGATGAATTTTAGTCATTTGACCGTTTGCCAATTTCTGGACAACGTTAATTCTCTTAAGCTTGACAACTATCATATGAAGGTTACTTTGTATTGGACTGCTAGAAGGAAAATCGTCAATTCCTGACGTAGGAAAAAAAAAAAAAAAAAAAAAACAATTTCAATCATAGATTCAATTTTAATTGATAGATTTTATTTAAATTTAAAGTATTAATAGAGTTAATTAAAATGAATATGTATTGCGATAAAGAAACAAAAAAAAATTACCATTAGCTTTTTAATATATAATATTAATTTAAGTCTTATATATTTGAATAAGTTTTTATTCATTTCTTTGTCCCTCATAATTAAATTATTCATTTCTTTGTTCCCCATAGTTAAATTATTCATTTCTTTGTTTCCCATAATTAAATCAAATAAATTATGTGTTAAAAATTCTTTTTTTTATTTTTTTTTATTTATGTAAGAGTTTACGTATGAAATTTTGTTTAAAACAATTTTATTTTTTATTAAACTCAATAAGTTTATGAGCTGACGAGAGGAAATTTCATCTAGCGCTCATTTTATTAATATCCAAGAAATAATTTTAAAATAGGTTCCATGGCATAGATTTTCTTCATTTTGTCTTTAAAGGTAAAAGTTCATGGCAACTTTTACTCTTGCTGTTATATAACTGTTAGCGACCTTCACTCTTATTACCTTCTCCGCCTATTCAGAATGTAGCGCGAGTTCTTAAACTCACTTAAACTAAACTAAAGAATTCGTACCGCGGACAAAGAGAAAAAGCAAGCATTTCCACTTCTCTTCATTGTTCCAGATGCAACAAGCCAGTACTCGAAATCTACCTCCTGCATCCTTTGGTTCGCCCATTTGAGGTGACCGTGGCGATCTTTATCACTAGGTGGTGGTCAAGTGGTTTCCTCTCCTTATGTGGATGGCCGCTACACCGGCGAAGGTGAGCATTCTTGGAGGTCCGACCCCGGAGGCAATCCAGTCGATCTCTCAATTTCTTCCCTGGCAGGCGTGTCTTCCCCTAATGGATTCTGTGGGCGGGAAATGCCAAATAACAGGGCTCCCGAGATCTCCGCTGACGATCTCCAAAAAGGGGCAAAACGGATGCCCGGCGGAAGGGCACTTCGACAAATGATGGCTCTTTTTCCGGTGGCTCATCGCAATGATTTGAGGGCAGTTGAGGTAATTTTTCGAGACTCCTTTCCTGTCAGCGCAGCGGGTCCCTCTTGACGTGTGTTTGTTTTGAGGTTGGAGAAAAACCCCACCCACCGCAAATTCCAGATGAGAATAACGACTTTGTTAAGTCGGTGATGGATCATTCGGTCTGTGAATGGGGGGTGAGAGCTTAACTTTTCACGCACTGAAAGGTCGAATTACTGTGAGGAAAATATCCCCTTTGTAGTATTATTGTAAGGTGGAAAAATTCACTACTGATAGATTTTATTACCATCTAAGCATCCTGGTAAGGGGCAGACTGTCGATTCTTCACGTTTGCAACAAGCGCGTAATATGCTCACCCCCATAATTTGTCTTTTTAAAAAAGCTGAGGGACTCTCTTATTGTGTGGAACGTTTTCCACCCAGAACAAGATAATGTTTATTCATTATTTATACAGCCCTTGTTTCTACACTTTCAAGAAAGTAAAATCTATAAGTTTATTTTCCACTTAGCGTTTAATTTAGATGTATTTTACATGTACCACAAAAGCAAACCTGACTGTGGTCAAAAGAAGTATGAGTGAAATACACCTGACAACAAATTTTTATGAAATGATATTCGTAGATAGACAATTTTTATGAGGAACATTTGAACACTGAATGAAATTCTGAATTGGGATAAAAACTGATTGAAAATAAATTTCAATTAAATTAACATTTTTATGTCATAGTGAACATTATTTTTTTTTCTACAGAAGAATCAGATTGGACTTCGTAAATTTTTCACAGTATCTATCACCCAAAGGAGAATGACTTTGAATATCAATTATAAAAATGATTGAGGAAAAAAGATATACTGATAACTAAATCAGAGTTTTGTAATTTGTGAAATTGCTCAATAATCTTGAAGAAATATTCATTCTATCCATCAAGGAACTTAATGTTAAAAAATGTTAGTCACGAAAGACTTTTAAATATTGTTTTTCCATTTTAAAGATTATAATATAATTTAAGTTTTTATATGGTTCAAATTAAGAACACTCGATAATATATATGGTATAAAACAAAGACTCCTAAATGCTTTCTATTTTAAAGAATATAAAAATTTAAACTGTTATATGGTTCGAGTTAAGACCACCTAATAATATAGAAATAAAATACAGGAAATATAAAATATAAACTTTCGTAATAACATTTAAAATAATATATTTTAAAGAAATGAAACCACACACACACACACAAATTGGCCACTTTTTTTTCATTTAACTATATTCTGAAAAGATTGTCACCCTTGGTTTTGCTGATTTTTGCTTTTTAAGATCTTTTTCAGAATTCCCAAATAAGTATAAAACCGACGAAAGTTGGTGATCTTAACGAACAGAAATCTACTTTCAGTTTATAATTTCCTCTCAGACTGCGAGTTTTCTTGTTCAAATTCACAAAACTTTTCTAGCCCAATGATGAAATCATTATACCTGAACTAGTTGGCCTTTGCAAACACAATCAGAGAAAAATATCGATGAATTACTGGTCCAAGTAAATCAATTATTAACTAGACTAATTATTTAACTCGTTGTGTCTGAGCCCAAGAGAAAGGCTTATTATTATACATGAAATTCGTTTCATACATTTACAATAACAGCAAACTTTTTTTGCTTATCAAATCTTACTATTTTATCAAATGCCTTTCATCTCTGTAGATAAAAGTAATGGTTTTAGCCCTTAGTTAGATTTGTGCCCCGGTTGGTTAGAGCGTCGTTCACATTGACTTAAGATAGGGAGTTCGAATACCAGCTTAATCGGAGATCCATTGTGTTTTCTATAGTAAGCTGGGACACGGTAAATAGGTAGGGGTTGCAATGTCCTTTAAGTGAAATGATATTTCTGAAGTGAACGTAAATTGAGAATTATTGATATTAACTAGCATTTTACCCCATGAATTTATCAGTTATATGCATATAACTATCACGAAATGATATTTGGCCACGTCGCTTTGCATCAATGCTGTAAAAGATGGGGAAAAAAAAAAAGGTTCTGAATTTAATTTGGTAGTCAGATCAAATATTTGAAGCCAAACATTTGTCAAAGTCCTTCTTAGCTTAACATTTTATTTTGTATTTGCCACACATTGATTTCAAAGATGTCGGCTCAAGTTTCTTCGTATGATGGTCACAACTTACAATGTATGAAATTTTGCTGTGGTGAAGAACAATAACTTCTGAGCGAACTATTTTACATTCAGATATAAATTCTATATAGATTCTTGCTCCGATAAATTTTGTTGCTTTAGCTTGAATTCATGCTGTGAATATTTTAAAATAAAATTTAATATCTTCATTAATAAATTTTATAAAAATGGGTTCATGATGTAAATTGTAAAAAGTGGAAACATTTATAAATTCTCTTAATTTAAAACAGAGATTAATTTGTTACCAACAATCAACTGCTCCTTAAATGTCTAACTGAAAAATAAAGGGAACTATTTTTTTTATTAAGACAACAATATAGAAACAAGTTAAAATATTTTCACTTATTTACACAAAGCTTTTTATGGTCTCAGCCGAGTTTTTTTTTCAAACAGACTAATCAATGTGTGATTTAAAAAAAATGAACTGCTTTTTTTAATATTATTTCTCTCAAACCAATGTCTCTGGATTCCAATCTAGAAGAAGCAGTTTCGATCATTTTGCGATGCCCATTCCATCGCATCTAAAACTAAAAACTTTGGATATTTTTTTTATAGATTTCAATCCAAATCATTAGCAATAATCTATTCTAGAGCTTTAATACAGCGTTAAGGGACAAAACCGCAAATTTTGATTAAATTTTTTATTATTTTATTCATATATATGCTAATTGAGCTTGTTTTATAATAGTGATATTTAATATATGAACTCTAACATACTTCTTACCCCAGAAGCGGATTCTACTAATTAGATGGAAGCTGCTGGGTAAAGGTGGGAGTCTTCGTAATTCAGAAGCAGGGACCAAGAAGAAAACCTCCCATATTGACCTGTCACCACCAGAAGGGATTGTTTGATTTGAAGGACACATCTTCTATGACTACTGCTTTAACTTGTCCCAGTCGCTTTTAGGGAAAAAGACAGATTTTTGGTTAGGTCGTGATTCGAACCCACAGCAATAACGCCCTAGCCAACAAGGTCACCCTCATCTAAGATTTATCTTGTAACAAACGATAAAAAATAATAAAAAGTAACGTGATTTTAGTTTTTGTCATCATAGTTTCACGTGATCCTTCTAATCCGATTAATAGATTCTAAATTTCAGCACAAATCTCAGTCTAAAACTTATATCATCACTTGGAAATGATAGTTTTCACAAACAGAGATATATTTAATTACTTTTCACGAGAGCTACGTTCTTACTTTTATCTTATAATATGTGAGAGCACATTTTTAACAGAAAATTAATAAGCATATTTGTGTGATATTAAACAATTTCTAATGAGACATCAAATAATTTTTGACTATTCACTGTAGGCACATGTCATAAAAATTCTTTGGATTATTTTATAAAACGGTGTTGAGAAATATGAGAGTTCATTGACACCATACATTTTAAAAAAAATTGTAGATTGACATGGATGGAAATTATTTATTGTGCATTCGCACAAGCATGACGTCGTTTGGCAACAGACGAGGGAGAACATGGGGTTGTGGAATGAAATTCAGCGCGACAGACGTAAGGGGAAAATGTACCAAGAATTTTGAAGGACAACTGTACAGATAGAGAAGAAAGGGTTAAACTGGTTTGACATTTATGACAAATTCTTTGCTGAAGAATTTAAGAATGATTTGTCATGAACTAAAGAATTTCCTTAGAGCACATAGGAAGTCGATAACGATTTTTTTTAACGACATAGCTTCCGCATCAAAAATTTAAATTTAAAAATACTTAATTATTCAGAAATAATTTATATAAAATAGTCTCATGGCAGCATTTTAAAATTATTTAAGTTATATTAAAATTTATATTTTAAATTGCCTTTTACCATAGTTTAATAGAAGAAAAGAGCTTAAATAAAATAAATTTACAAATAAAATTAGGATATATACATATAGGAAATCATCACAATTATTAGTGAAACTGAAAGGGGGGCATGGTTATCGCGGATAATCTACAAATCTATTGTTTCTTTAAATTATGAAAAGGAACTTTGAAAAAAATAAATTCGTAAATTTTGAGCATTTCACAAAATTATGAAAAAAAAGGGATAAATATACGTTTGAAAAATTTATGCACACAATTAACATTAGTATAATTTTTAATTGAGGAATAATAAATTTATTCCTTCTTACATAATAAAATTCTTCTTCTTTATAGATTTATTTCTTTAAAAAATTATTAAAAAATTCTGTTTATTTGATGTGAAACATTTTTTATAAGATTTAAGGTTTATGGAGCTAAGAACAAATCAAGTAATATGGGAAAGAGGAGAAGCCACTCGTGGATAATCGGTAATTTGCACTCTATACATTTAGTAAAAAATAATTTCGGCTTTACACGAATTGAGAATCGCAGATAAAACTGAAATTACTTTCTTGGCCAACTCAATATGTACTTATTGTTGATGGCGATTAAAGAGCTGAAAGTCATGTAATCTGAGTATCCTAGGAATAAAGGTTGAAGGTTGCAGCGATTCAATTTGCAGTAACAGGAAACTGAGGAATTAGAAGCATTTATTGACGGAAATTACGAAAGGGGAAAACGGAATCTCCTGGCAGCTATCAAAAGAATTTTAAACTCGAGCAATAAATAAAGTTTCTCATATCCATCCTGTTGATGGCCTACATATCCATGAACAGAAGGATTAATTATTCTATGTCGGAATTATATTTTTAATAAATGATCTGCTACTGTTTATCAAGCAAAAATGAAAGCTATCCACCGCGATAAAGAATATTAAATTATAAAATATTCAAAACTAAATATTTAATTTAAAAGCTTACATTAAAATGCTAGAGTGTTTAAATGATATATATTTCCATAGAGCTTGAATGAGGCAGTGGCTCTTTGCCCCACAGCAGAGGAGCCCCCAAATACGATAAAATGTTTATTTACGTCTCATCTTCATTTCCTAATGTTACATAATATTCTAATTTTTTTTTTATATCTTTACCGATTTCAAACAACCTTAGGCAAATATCTTTTTTATTGTTGAAAAATTAAAATCTCCCACAAGCTCAGGAAAAATTGTCTCAACTTTCTGGGTTATGTTTAAATTCTGATACAACAAAAAAATTTTATTATTATAATGTAATTGATAACAAGATTAGCGATGAAAAAGAAATATGAAGATTATACTACAACTGAAATATCAAATTATAAGTAATGAGTATTATAACACACCTATTTTTACATAATATATTGATTAATCCCATTCAATACAGTCTCATAACAATATTGTATATTTGTATATATAATTATATAACTTTAACTCTTCTATATTACTTTACATATATATATATATATATATATATATATATATATATATATATATATATATATATATATATATATATATATATATATATATATATATATATATATATATATATATATATGTATGTATGTATATATATATATTACAGTATAAATTAAAGTTTTAATAATTAATTATATTTGCATGTGTGTTGCTTGAATTTCTAATTATGTTATTCTGTATTTATTATTGTGAAGTTGACGGGGGCCCTAAAAGTTTTTGCCCAGGGCCCCAATAAGATTAAATCAGGTCCTGTATGTATCTAATCTTGGATTAGGAGACCTATGAAATTTTCTCGCTGATTGCGTAAGCGATACATAGACTCTTTGATCTTTTATTGAAAAAATTCAAAACTTCACTTAATGAACCTAAAATATTAATAAAGGTATTAATTCTACTTGCTTAGGATATTGAAATTTAACTTTCAACCATTTTTCTCCTTCTCTTTCTTTAAGTGCATTTTAAAGGAACATTAATAACTGAGTACAAATCTATATAAATAAAATTCTTATTCTGCTTGTCCTCAGAATTTCGGTCCAAGACTGAATTGAGAGCGTCTACTTGGAATAGAAATGAAACTCTCCCAGCAGGATATTCATTTCTGGATAACTTAAAAACTGTTTCATTTGAAAAATTTCGCGAATGCGATTACATTTTTAATTAGTTGAAACTATAATGAACGCTGATTGGAAACCTGAATTTGCTTATATAATTAATAAACCTAAAATATAATAAATTTAACCAATGTGAAACATTCCTTTTCGGAACACTTCTCGCTTCAATAAAGAAATCATGTGATTCTTCCCCTTCTTTTAAAACTGCCTTCTATGCCGAACAGTTGGAAATAAAGTAAAGATATTTACAACATCGGATCCACATT
Source organism: Latrodectus elegans (assembly GCA_030067965.1). NCBI lineage: Eukaryota > Metazoa > Arthropoda > Arachnida > Araneae > Theridiidae > Latrodectus > Latrodectus elegans. The sequence continues at coordinate 14,727,794 of CM057812.1, forward strand.
TCTTTATACATTTTCATAGTGTAATAAAAATACAGCGAAATTTTTCTACATTCAATTTTTGTAAGCATTTTTTTTTTTTTTTAAACTCTTCATTGAATGCTTTTTCACTTTTCCAATTACGTCACCGATCGGAAATGAACACAGAGAAAAGAAGTCCCGACATCAGTATTTAATAACTTCGTAAGGAAATTGTATCTCATTCGATTTTGTTGGGCTAAACTTGAGACCTCATACTGTAGTGTGAAACAGCGTTTTATGCAAAATTAAATGGATATTATATTTTATTAGTAAATATTAGTATTTTTCCTCGAAAGCTAAATACACGTTTAACACTGGATGCTGTGATGCACAAAATGTAGAGGGTATGAGCTAATATTTTGAGAGCATTGGGTCGAAATATATATGTAGTACATCCCTTTTCTTGCAGCTTTAATCAAGATCATTTTTCATGATCAATTTCAATTATTTCATCATCATGATCTTCGATAATGAAATAATTCAATTATGTTTGGGATGTATTGAGTAATGGTCGCCTAACTGCTTTACTTCACGGACCAGTAAACTCATAATTTGAATATTCCTTACCACTAATAGAATTTTTAAAGAATTAAATATAAATTAAATATAAATTATTTATAAATTGTGATCTAAGAACACATGAAATGTACCTATTTAACAAAATGAAACTATTAATTGAAACCAAATTATGAAAACTTTATTAATAAGCCATGATAAAATATAAACAAAAACTGTAAAAACAAAACAATAAAAATGGTTTAAGTATATCAAACATTTAGCAATATACATTCATAGTGTAATAGATGTTCTTGCTCTCTCTCTCTTACTTGAAATAATAAATACCATAAAATCGCAATTAAATATAGTCATTCTCTGTCAACTAAGGGCTCCGTGTCGCACGAAATTGTCCCAAACCATTCTTCCTAAAATAGTCTGTTCCAAAATATCTCTTGATTTACTCTCTGACTGGAGCCTCTGAAACGCACGTGTCTTGAAAATCCCTATTTCAGCACCTACCTGTTCGGCGGATAGAGATGTCGGGATGTAGCTGACCCCTGTCTCGGTGGGGGTGCGTGGGAAAAGTCGTGGCCCGCTAATATTTCAGAGCGAGGATGTCTTGTTAAGAATTCCGTTACCTGAATCAAAGTCGGAATCGAAGTCTCTGAAGATGCGCCGCGAGAGATGCGCAGGGCCGATAGCGCAAGAAGAAAGGCATACGTCACCCATAAACACTGCTTTCCCCTGGGAGCCCCCCCTCCCTCGCTGTCCCTTTTGAGTGTTTGTTTTCTTCACTCCCATTTACGAAGCGAAGAGGGGAAAAATTGTTTTCATACTCAAGGCGGATACCTTTAAAAACATTGCTTGCAATTCATATTCACTTGAAGAGGTATTCTGATGGCGGTGAAGTTCGTCTACTTTAATAAGATGGTAGACCTACTATTCCTAAAGACCACCCCCCTTATTTTTTTTTAAAAATTTATGCATGCGATAATTAAAAACTCAATCCATTAATTGCCTTAAATTAAGGTAAATGTGAGAATTAAAATGCGCCTACATTTTAAGCATATCCTTTAAATATAGAATTCTATCGCAGTCTCCAGACTTAATTTTGCAGCATTTTTGCATAACACTTTTTTTTCAATGTACATTAAATTTTTGCACATTTTTCACCATTTATGAAATTTATTTAAAGGAAGTAATTTTTGTTTTTTTATGAATTTTTTCTTTTTTTTTCCAATATAGAAGTTATTTATTTGAGAAATAAAATCATGAAGCTTTTTATATCGGCCATTGCATTTATTTTTTGATATTCATTATATTGAGTTAAATTTAATGGGAGTACTTAAAAAATTTGGCAAAAACATTTTTTTTATTTACATCAATTTTTGATTCTATCAGGTACTGATTGCTTAATGAATGCGAAAGATTTTAACACAAAAGAAATTTAAAAATATAACATCAACAATGCAACCGAAAATAAATTATGGTATAGGCTTTTCCCATTTCTTTTTTTATAATTTTATAAATAAGCTCTGGTTCGAGAATCCTTAACTGTCAGATTATCGTCTTAGAATTAAAGACGTGTGTGATTTGAATATATTGAAAGTCAATATGTGAACACGAGGATGTTTATCATTTTATTTGACTTAAAAAGTATCACACAATGGACGTAAGAATTTAAAAGTTCTCTTTTAGTGAATTCTGGTTCTGAGAAAGAAGATTGAACAGAGGAAGCTTATAATTCAGCTTTGTGTATTTATCTGTGTGGTAGATTATTTACAATATAGAGAATTTTTATTCAGTTAATATGCAGGGTAAAACAATTATCCTTGAGGTTTTTTAAAGCATACTATGTTTCTTCGAGAATACTGAATATAATGGATAAGTATTATTAGAACAAACATGGTGATATAGGGCTTATCATAGTCCATTGATGGGACCACGCTCTTCAGTAGCATAGGTTTCAAATTCATTCATCCCTAATTGAAAAAGGAATGTCATTCTGGTTTTCTTATAAGCATTTATTATTATTTGTTCGGGAGTTATCCGAATGTGTTGCGATGCGTGAAAACGACCCATTATGCATGAAGAGTCCCTTGAGAAGGGATAAACGTACCAATGTCTTACAACGATTCACAGCGTTTAGTTTATCTACCTTCATGGTTTCAAAACTAACACGACTGGGAATTTTTAGAAACCTGCAAATAAGAAAACAAATAATCAGCAAGATACTGCACTCAAATGTAGGCACAGGTGCCGTATAATCCTTGATTCCAAATTCTAAATTTTTTTGACGATGAAGAAATGTTGTCAAAATGACTTATCGTGACTTGCGCAATGTCGTAAATACTAGGGTTACCAAAATAGAACTTTTTACATAATTTTTATAGGTCTCCATATGTATGACCTAATAAAAATGAGGTTGCCAGATACATAAGAAAATCCGCCAAAAAATCGCCAATCTCAGAATTCGGCATCCTGGATTATCCGGCACCTGTGCCCAAATGTATTACAAACGTTCGAATGACAGTAAAGAAGTGGCATATCCTGTTGGGGAAGATCATGCTGATATCCACGTTTTATCCAAGAGAACACAAAATAAATTAATTAACTTATTTAGGTATTTGTGAACAATGAAAGTTCTACGTGCAAAGTAAAATAATCCAGTAATTACATCCTTTACATTTTTAATCTTTAAAAGTCAAGAAGATTCTTATGGTATTCTGTTTGGAAACGTTATTGAACTGCAATAATGGATCTTAGTAGTTTTGAATACAACTACACACAAAGTTTATTGTAATCTCAGTATTTATTACCATTATTCAGTTGCTTATTCGAATTCTTTGGTTTTTAGTATTAGCAATATGAAAATGAATTATCAGTTAATAACAATCAAGAGGTTATTTTCCTGACTAATATTCCATCACACATTTAACAAAATTGCTAACATTGTTTATTATATTTAGTATGAATTTTTCGATTCAAGTTATTAAGTCTAGGACAACCTGTATTATATTTAATGAAGTTGCAAAAAGACACATATTTTTATTTAGATATTGGGACAAATTCGAAGGGAAACGGGTGTAAAATAATTATTAAAATGGAAAAAAATATATAAACTTTATTAAAAAAACAAAAATATTCTTAATTATAAAAATTATTAATTATAAAAAAACAAAAAACGAAAATATTCTTGGCCAGGCCTCCTGCAACAAAAACTAAGGGTCGACTCAATCTTAGATAGGCTGACTGCCTAGAAAGAGATCTCGCCATTTTAAGAGTAATCAATTAGAAGACAAAAATAAAAAGACTGGAGAAAAATTCTTGAGAAAATCAGGGCTCCCATCCAGGACTTTGTGTCACTGAGGAAGGAAGTAATTTAATAAAAGCTTTTGAATAACTTTAAACAGAGAGAGATTACTAAAATAAGAAATTTTGAATTCTCTATTGTTACAAATCAAGTCATTTACTACAGTAAGCAAAACAATTAAAAAATCCTTAAATTATTTGCATTTATTATCACAAGAAAATTAAATAAAGGAGAAAGTGTAAACTTGAAGTGATTAAATTTGATTCCATTGACATAGTTTCCCTTTTACTTTGTCAGCAAAACATGACACTACAAATTAAAAAAAATAATAATTTAAGAAAACCAAAGAAAGTGAATATAATTCTACAAATTTTAATTTCTGAAAAAAAAAATGATTAGCGAATTCAAAATAAAAAGGGAAAATCGTGGGAGACGGGCTCTAAAAGAATACAGGAATTCTCTGAATTATCCAATAATTGCTTTATTTTTTTCTATAACCGATAGTTATTCAAGTACAAAGAAATGAAGTATTGAAAACTGCATTTCTTTCGCAAATTCAAGACGACAAGTTGTCACACTTATTTCAAAATCTCAAATTTATATTGTTTTTCTTTCCATTAAACTTTTCTTTTTAATGAAGTGGAAATGAAGTATATTGTACAAGATTCCCGACTATCATCTTTTATATTTTTCTCTTCCTTTTTAAAAATAAGTTAAATGCGGCACAATTTATTAAATATCTATGCATTTAAAGTTGATTCTTATGCAATTTGGAAATAAATTTATTTGAGCATATGAGCCATTTATGCTGTAAAAACATGGGCGATATTATGTAATCAGTTTTATCTTGAAAGATGAAAATAATGTGAAGTTGAAATGAATTGAAGTATAAATGATGTGGCATATATGGTAACGCATAAATAAATAGTTAAGCCCAACTCGACTTCAATTTCAGTGTCTTACCTGAAACACATTGGAGCAATGAGGTGTGTGAGATGCTTTCGTAAATTCTTCTAACATTTATAATCAACAAGTTCTACAAGATCAACTTTCTATGGTAAGATTTTCAGACACCAAATATCCATTGTCTGAAATTAAATTTACATCGCTGATAACAGTGCAACACGACTTTATACAGGAAGATAAAAGTGAAACATTGCTATATAATATTATTATATAATCTATATTCAGTAGAATTTAATAAAAAGGTTTGTAGTAAAACTTGATGAAAGAAAGATTTGGAAAATCTTCTTCAGAGAAATCAACTCGCGATGAGTTTTCTAGAAAAAAAATATTAAATTCAAAACTTTTATTTTGGAACTATGAAGAATAATAGCCATTTTTATACATTCAACAGACGCAAATTTTACATTAATCTGGTTAATGGTTCTTCCCTAAGAACATTTTCAAAATGACATTCATTTCAAATTTACTATTTATGAAAACATTGTTTTCTAGAAACTCATTTTTGACACTTATCTGATTTGCAATTACTTGTTTCTCTATATATTAGGCCTTTGTTCAGTATATTCGTAAGTAATATTACGTATGAAATCGGGAACTATATGTTATTTTATGTTAGCTGGCTCTCAAACTATAATGGAAATTATTTAAATTTTATTTTAAGAAAATATTCTATTATTATATATCAATTAATTTGAAATTAGCTTGGTGGTATAAGGATCATCCATAATAATGGAAAAACATAGCTGAAAACACTGTTTTATATGTGTGTGATAGTGTAGGACTAAACTAAACACTTAACTACCACTTTTTTCACTACATTGTGGCTTATAGTTTCAAAGCTGTAGGTGAGTATACTTTACATCATGGCTTACTTAATTTCGTTTCAAGACAAGCTCTGTTGTTAGGATTGCCAACAGACATCGTGTCAAATGTCATCCTGGAAAACAACGACTGTGGTAAAAAAAAATCCGCTTTCTGAGTGATCATTAAAATTTTCTGAGGGCTCTAAAATTTTCGAACTGTTTCGCTGAAAAATCAATGTCAGAAGACATCCTTGAGTGCCTGGGGCTCCCCAAGCAAGATTTATACGACTATCCTTTGATGGTATTAGATTTCTTGGGGGTGTTTAACGTTATGGAAATGGATTATTGCTGCTGGCCAAAGGGGACATGCAACAATACATCCGCGAGATAGAACTGTGCTCACTTTAAAAGCCAAATGGACATAAAGGAAGATTTTAGTCACAGGGTATTAAACAGAAGGAAGATCATGGCGACAAAAGGGACTGTTGAGCTGAATATTCTCTCCATACAGTCCCAAGAGCATACAAAATATATTTTTGAGAGTGCTACCATTGCAAAACTTCTTGTTTAGATGTAACGACGAGCAGAGGGGGGCAAAGTCCATAAAATCTGGATTTCTGACCAAGGGAAACATGTTTTATTTTCCAATGAATCCAGTATTTCTCGATTCTCCACCACTAGATGTGTTTATATGTAGAGTACTTTTGTTGAAGCTTATAACTGTTGAGAGGAAAGTTTCGTAATGGTTTGGGGCGTTATCGTATGATTTAGACACCTCCCCTTGGCGGACGAATCACTAGCAATGCTTTTGTCATTCTTATGGCCGACCTACTGCCTTTTAGGGTATAATCATAATAAATTCAAATTTTAACATTCCCTACAATATTGAAATATGTGTAGCGATATGAAATAAAAAAATATATCGAAAAGTTTTGCATTCAATTCAGCAGTAAATATAAATATGTTCATAAGATTAAGAATATTAATATTTGTTAGCATATACATATTATACGCAATTAATCGATATTTTATTCTTCTATTGGAGAAATTTTCTTTATTCACAGATTCAGTTTATTTTTAATTTTTTAAATGTAAAAAAATTAAAATTTTTTACCATATTTTGTTAAAATTTTTTTTTATAAATATTACCATTTCTTTTTTAAAATGAAAGAACGCTAATTTATTGTAGCATATTTAATAATAACTAACAAATACAATAAATGTGAATAATGAGTAATTTTTTAGTGTCATTTGTAAAGTTGTATTGAAAATTTCCTTCTTGAAAGAGACAAATTTTTTTCAGCAATTTTACGGAAAAGTTTTTTTGTTAGAAAACGAAATCTTTACAAAACCTTAATTTTTCGCTCAATTTTTGTAGCATTTAAAAAAAATAGCAATTCATTCATAGTTCAACCAATTACGTATAAAATTCTAATTTATATAAAAACCTACATTTATGAACTAATAACAGAATTCTCCATGTTTAAATCTTGGACTCTTCGTAAACTTAACTCATTATTTGTTTCTTAAATTATAAGGAGAAAATTTAATTTAATGAATAATATTTACTCTTATTTAAGTAAATTATTCTGAGTCAAAATTCAACGCTTAAGTTTCAATCCCATTTAGAAATGCGTGCTTCTTCTTTTGCTGATTAGTTTTCGCAATGATTATTTTTGCGAATCACAAAAAATTTTCAACATATTTACAGGAAATAATATTAAGCATATGATAATATTTCATGCTATAGGGTTTTACTTTCAATAGAGTTAAAAAATATTTCTTTAAAAATTTCTTCCTTTTTTTTATTTCTGTTTCATAGACATTCTTTTCACTTTTTTAAAATCAATAATATTAAAATGAGATTTTTTTCTCCTGAACGTATTTAATTTGGAATATTTTTTCGCAAAATATTTAAGTTCCTTTCTTTTTTGTATAATTTATATTGAGATATTTTTTATAAGCACATCTATAGCAGTGCGGTGAGACCTGGATTGTAACTTAGGATTGACGGATTTGGATCGCCCATCACCAAACGCCTCATAGTGTTCAACCCCGGTTAGGTGACGAGGTCGCATCTGGGTTGGCATTCTCCTCCTCGCATCCACACCACACCAGCGGAAGGACTCTGACTATTACAGATTAACGTGGACACTTTCCAATCCATGGAGCTCCAGCAACCCAGTGAGGGAGGATGTGGTCACCTTCCCAATCACTGCCCGCGGTAAATGATGCTTCACTTTGTTGGTCTTAACTGAAAACGGCTTGAAGCTATTGAGCCATTGGATATCTGCACATTTTTATTTGTTCTATAAACATATTTTTGTACAAAATCCTCAAGTTACAGAGTGTAACAGTTATTTTATAAATGCTTGAAGACATAATTATTCAATTACTTCAGGCGAAATTGAACTGTAACCGAGATAAACGCATAACTATTTTTGGCTTAACTACTAATATTCGTTACGTATGAAACAAATAGTTAATGGGGATGCATTATTCACATCTACTGAAATTAACAAAGTTACAGATTTATTTTCAAAATGTTTGTATAATTGTTCCAGTTATGAAACTATAAACCAAAGTGTACAAGCGAAATAAAAAAAGTCATCGCTATTTAAGTAAAAATAAATTTGGCTTCTAAAAATATTATTAAAAAATTAGTTTTTGCATTAAAGTTTTCATTTCGTACACATTTAATTGTTAATCATATGATCATAATATGTATCTGATTCAAGCAAATGTTTCCTCTCAAGGACCACAGTTTATGATATATTACGACATTTAGAATAAAATCTTTTCAAAATTTTAATTCTGAAGAAAGTAAAAGCAACTAAAAATTTATATTTCACTTTTATTTTTATAAACAAGTCTATACGAAATAATAATGAAAATCAATGGATTGCTTACTCATGGTATATTGTAGAATTATTTATGTACACTTAGTGTTTTGTATACTTCACACCGAATGAATAATATTTTTTTATAAATGGTAAATCATATTTCAGTAATTAAAAAGTTAAAAATGAAATATATTTTAAAGACCCTTTTGTCTTGTAGTAAAGGACAGTTCGTCCATTTTAAGTTTCTTGAAATTTTATTTAAAACTGTTGCTCAGAAATAAGAAAAACCTCTGCTTATAATAATTTCTACAATAACAAGTCGACGTTTCGAAATAGTTTAAGCAAATATGTAGCTAGAATATTAATTTTAATTGAGATATTTTCAAAGCGAAGAATTTACCAGTAAGAACAATAAATGCAAAAATTATAAAAAAAAGTGCTATAATTTTTTTTTAAACTACATATACTAATTTTTATAAAAATAATGTGTGATTATTATAAATTACAAAAAAAAAAAAAAAAAAAAAAAAAAAAAAAAAAAATACCTAAAAAAGCATAGTTTTTACTTTAAAATTCAATATTTGTAACTATAAGTTTAAGTCAAGGATATGAATAAGCTTCTTATTTTCCTGTACAGATGGAACATCAGTGAATTTGAAGTATTTAAGATAACGCTTAGTAATTTTAATTATGAATATAAATAAGAGTAAGCAATCTGCATTATATTTTGAGTCATCAGCCTAGAAGGCTCTACACAAAATTCCGTAAACCACAATTTTTTTTTCAAACAAAGAAAGGAGGATATCATATCAAAGATAAACCTGGCTTATCGCGCCCTTGTTTACTTTTGAGACAAGAGAAGTTGATAGCGATTTGCGGACTACAAAAGAGACATTCCAATTCAACACCCTCTTCTAAACATGCAGATAGGAGACACCTGAGTTCGCGACTCACCTCCCTGAGAATTCAATTAACGCTCGCCGGTGGTCTTCGGGGGTGAGGATTCTGACTATCTCCTCACATTCGCTCTTATCGTCCATTAAAGAAGACACTGTTTATGGCGGAAAACGAGCGTGAGTGATAAGATAAGTAGGCCGGCCGGAATGCGTGTCACGTCTACTGGTTCAGTAGTGTGAGCTCTCTTCGCGACAATTATTTTTAGATTTGTTTCTCCTCTCGACGATTGTAAACGCAAATTTTGCGGTGATGTAAGAATTCGTACGTATTTTGCATGGTGATGAGATGAAGGAAATGATTTGAAAAACAAAAGTTTGGATCGAAAGAATGTATTAAAAATAGCAAACTAATTACAATCGATTGAACTAGTATTTATCAAAATACAATATATATATATATATATATATATATATATATATATATATATATATATATATATATATATATATATATATATATATATATATATATATATATATATATATATATATATATATATATATATATATATATATATATATATAAATTCGAAGCTGGGAAAGAAAGATAATTTAACATGCTTTCCGATGATTGTTGTGACAAGTTATTCAAATTTTTAATTTTTATCAGAATATAAAATATAAGTTACTATATATATGGATTTGATCACTGAGCAATTTATTGACTTTTCTTTGACTTTTAAACACAAAATGTTTGAATTATTAAGATATGTAACGTACATTAACAACTCACTATTTTGTTAATTTGCACATAAAATTTTATTGAATTCTCCCCAAGAGTTTCATAATTAGTTCATTAAAGTTAAATTTTGCAACTACGCTATATTACATAACAGAAAAAATTTATACCATTCTAAGCCTATTTTATGTGTAAAATGAAAGTAATAAGTGGTAAAACGAATGTAACCTAATTTTAAACTATATATATATATATATATATATATATATATATATATATATATATTAGAGAGAGAAATTCTGATGAGTTATTATGCAAAGATTTACAGACATAATAATTTTGGATAGGTTGAGAAGGTTATTTTCGTATACTAGATTCAAATGAGTCAATACGAAATTTAATTTGGTCTTAAAATAAACATCAATTTTTAATCAATTTTTTAAAAATAAGAGAGGTAAAAATAATTATTACATTTTCCAAACTATTTCAGTTATATAATTCAAATTTAATTTTTACAAAATCACTAAAACCATGTATCTTAGAGTCAAAACATTAGCAAAATAAAGATGTTTAATATATTATTTAAATATCAAGACTTTTCATTGTTTGAAGTGGAAATTCTCAGATTAGATTTTAATATTTATTGTAGTGCAATGGGAGACGAATATTGAGCATTCACAGTTTTTGAAATACGTGAAAATAATGCATTTCATGGGTTTAAGTAAATATAACGCCTGAATAAATGCAGTCCAGAACAGGAGAAATCTCTTGACTTTTGGTGCATATACGAGGTTTAAGTTTCAAGTAGTGATTTGGAAAGCTTTTTCTACCGAGAAGAAAAACAGATTCTGCCTTTTCATAAGATATGTATCTGATGAGGAGGATAATAAAAATGCTAACTGGTGATCACCAGCAAAAACATTATTAAGGTTAAAAGAAGTGTTATTAACTGAATCGAGAGATTCTTACTAATCATGCATCTAGACTCATAAAGAAGGTAATTTATTGAAAACACACTTTACATCCACGATGTAGTCTCTACAGATTCAACTCTAAAAAAACTTTTGATTTGTGTGATATATATATAATTTATATGATTTTCAAAAGAAATAGTTAAAAATGATTCAATTTAAATTAAACTTACTTTAAACTTATTATCTTATATAGGATTTTATTATAATTTTAAACTGTTAATATTGTTTAAAATATAGTATAACTTTAAATTATAATAATGTAACTTATAAAATAAAATTAACAAAGCTATTAATATAATTTAAAAATTCATTTTCAAAATTATGATGGTGTTTATATTAGGCCTAAAGAATGCTTTCATAGTATTCAGTTTCACAAAATGAAAATAAAGCCTATTTACAAAATGAAAAGGCAATTCAGTTGCGTGGACTATAATAGAATAACTTTCGAAATCTATAACAGAGCGAAATATCTCCCCTTCCTCACCCCTCTCATCAAGGGTAAAGAATTAAAGGCAATCAAACAGCTCATTTTATAAAACTTTTGCCGAATTTTGTAAGTTCGCTCTTATTTAAGGCTGGCAACAGAATAAATACGATTTAAAAAAGGAGTTTGACCTATTACAAAAAGTACTTTCAGAATGGGAGTCGCCTCTGCATGTGTATTGAAAAAAAGCCCTTTCTCCTCGCGTGGTTATGTGCAATGAAAAGTAACAGACAAAGATCTTTACCCTCATTAGTAAATCGCGTGATGAGAAATGAGACGAAAACTTTGGCCGCCAGATTGCGCTCATCAGTTTTATTCTTGTTAATTATATATTATATTATTTTAATGCACAGCAAAATGTTACATCAAGAAGAATGTGGTGAAAAATTAAATAGTAATACCCGACTTTATAAAAAATATATAAGTAATAAAAATAAACATTTGTGAAACTACAATTGTTACAGTTAGCTTTTAGTAAAATCTCTTAGTTATAATAGCAAAAATGTTGAAATAAAAGAAAAGGAAGTTTATCAGATCAAATCAAATTAGAAAGTAACAGTCTTCCAAATATATATAATTCAGTAGTTTTTTTTAGTACATCAATTTTAAAATATAATTTATAATATATCAATTATTTGAATTATAAATTAGTTAATTAGATAGTTTAAAAGTATAAATGTGTCTTAATTAACTTTAAAAAAAGATTATCTTTACATCATACAGAGTGAGAAAAAAATAATTATTCTCCGGTGATGGATGTATTGGGTGATTAGTCATTGTGCTATTTTATCAGATTCTTTTGAAAAGATTCATGAATAATAATACATACGATATTCTTCTTAAATTTTCTGATAGTTATAACCGATAAGATTAACATTTCAAAACCATATTTCATGATAATAATAAATGAATGAGCATTTTATGTGACTCATGTATATCTTGTTCAACTATGGGCAGTTATGTTCACAATGTTATGTACATTTTGTGACACATAGTTAGATATGTTTTCAAGAAATAATATATAAGTTCATAATTACTACTAATATATATATATATATATATATATATATATATATATATATATATATATATATATATATATATATATATATATATATATATATATATATATATATATATATATACACACACAATACAATCACAAATACAATCCCAATCACTAATGAACAACGGGAAATATCAGTTTCTATTATGCTTAGTGTAAAGAGAGGTGCTTGAGAGTTTTCTTGGTATTTCCTTGCGAGTAGTGAATAGGATCCATTCTGTTTGAAGAATTCTCATTGAAAGCTGTTTATCTTCAAATGCCTTCCAACATATTTCAGTTCTTTGGCTAAACTCGACTCCATATCAACTATATTTTCGCATGAAGTCGAGTTTAGCGAAAGAAATAGCGAAAGCGAGTTTAGCAAAGCATGATTTGCTGATACATATTTGATATTATCAGCTGTGGAGGAACTAATATTATATGCTTTTGTATGCACAGATTTTCTTCCATGAGGTCCTATTGTAGGTTTTTCAATGCTGTATAGATCTTCAAACATCAAACTATAATGTCTATAAGTTTCTTATTATATATCAAGAAACACATTATATATCATAATTTCTTTCAAATTACAAAAAATTGCCGTCTCATGATATGTTTCCTAAAAATTATTATTTTCTTATAAGACTTATTAATTTATTGCTTTAACTGAATTAGAAAATGTGATTTTCTAATTCAGTTAATTATTAGTATTAATTATTAGTTTTCCAGCAATTTTTTATTGCTGGAAAAATGTTAATGGGTAAGAAAGGGTGTATGAAATTTGTCAATCTATTACAATACTTGAAAACAAGGAATTACAAAAATTGTTTCAATAAAAATAATGTGCACAAATAATATATGATTATATAGTAAAGATTATATATATGATTATGTAATAGAGAAAAATATATGATTAATACACTTTATTTTTTGATAACTAAAAGCATTAATTTTACGTTAAAAAAAATGACATTTAATAAATTTAGTTTTAACTTCAAAATTAGTTTTTAACTTGTTATATAACCGATAGATGGCAGTAAACGCTTTTAAAGATAGTTTATCTTCTGCAAGGAGGAAATTTAATGCATTAGAGAAGTGAGATTCTCTCAATCTTTATTGTACCGTCCCACAAAGAATTGATAAGTTTGAAAGATGTGTTTACTTATATATATATATGTATATATATATATATATATATATATATATATATATATATATATATATATATATATACTTTATATATACTTACCTATCTATAAAACAATGTGTAAAATAGTTTATGATAACAATTTTGAATGTAAAATAAAAACAAGAGTACGTTTATTACTTTCTATATATATACTTATAATTTAAAAAAAAACATTATATTTGGTTAACACACACATATCTAAAATTTGGTGGTACACTAAAGTGCAGTGGCACTGTGGAATCATTGTATTAGAGAGTGAGAAAGATTTTCAACCTTGAAGAAATTACTAGTCGAATCTAAAATGAGTCTTTCTTTCATTATTTAGGGTACTTTATCCAATATTTACAGCTAAAGGAATGGAAAATTTTAAATATAAATAAAATTATATAAAATTGAAGGTTTATTTTTAATACTTGTCTTAGCTAGAATTTTTTTTAAAGTTTCAGAATGTTTAAAGTTAAAAAAATTTGAACTTGTGTGTGTTTATCAAAGTGTACTATGGTATACCATGAATAAATAACATTAATGAATAATAAACTACATTAATTATTTACATACCACAGTATTAAACTAATTTTTATAAAAATATTTTTAAGCTGTAAATAATAATAATAGCAGTTCACCGCTCGAAAAAATTATCATCATTCTAAAATATTTTGTTTGTCAAGAAGAGTAGTAGATTGTATTTCCTGACTCAATTCTTTATGGTGTGAATAACATTTGTATATTACTTATACATGAAACTTTACAGATATTAATTATTTGGCAAGGAAAAACAGCTTATAAATAAGTATGACATACGGACTTTCAAAACTGGAGAAAAGAGATTAAGTTTTGAATACTATTTTTCAGTCTGTTCCATGTCCTGTCTGCTTAATAGTAAAAAGTAGAGGTTATTCCAGGAATGGGCGATTTAGGCGACGGAAAACCCACGCCAAGCTTCCAGAATAGAGATCATTGCTTTCAGGAATGATTTATTAATTTTTATTCGCGATTTGATTGTCGTGAGAAATAATAAAAATATGAATCGGATTTTTTCTTTTTTCAAAATATGTCTATTTTGTTAAAAAGTGCATAGGTCATTAGTTAGGAATGCATCACATTATAGTCATATTCTCTGTCAGCAATATCTGAATTCAATTTTAAATTATTTTCGGTTTACAACCAATTTAAGAATGAAATACGAATTTATATATCCGTGTAAGTCTATTTAGAACTAGGTATTGAATAAATTTTAATTTTATAATTAATTATTAAAATTTTTTTGTAAAATAATAAATTGAAATATGAGTATGTATATTTAGGAGGCAAAGATAATTTTTGTTATTGAACACTTTAAAACACAGTACAATTATAACAAATCTTCCTTTTATGTTATATTTCACATATTGTTATTCATTCTTACCATAGTCACTAATGTATATACATAAATATAGTAAATTATTTACCCTTAAAATTTTTCATCGGTGTTGAATTCAAAAAGGCTGCATTTCTGGTTAACTAATAAATAAAAGTTATGTGAAATTTTAAAATTTTGCTTAAAGTGTTTTTGGTTAATATAAACCGTCAATAACGATGATTTGAATTCTCTGTAAAGTTGCTTATTCTATGATGCAATCAATTTAAGTGAAATAAAATTCTGCTCTCTCTGGAATTCTTACCGCTTGAAATTCGGAAATGTATGATTCTTTTCCTCCTTTTAAATTTACTTTCTATGCATAATTGTTGGAAAAAGAGAAAGAAAAATCATGCCTTTTTTTACAATGCAAATGTGTAATTAAAAAAATAGTTACAGTTTAATTTTTCAATTTTTGGTAAAACATAATTTTTACCGATTGCAACATCTGTGTACGTTTTTCACAGTATGTCGTCTGTAGAAATGCAATGTTGATCCCAACAATAGAGTTTAATAATCTTGCAACTAGAGGGAAATTTATTTTTTTAAACGTTACAAAACCTCATTTCATTTGATTGATCTATAACGAGAAATTTTATTGTGTGATGTAAAACAGCGTTCAAAAGAACAAAGCAAAGTCAACAGTACATATCAATATTTTTCCGAATTATAATTTTTTTTTTCTCGAAAACTAGAGCTTTACTTTTTCTCTCTGCTGGAGACACAGTTTCTAAAATTGGGGACTCGATGTACAAGAGTACTTTGAATAATACTAACTGAGAGAAAAAAAGAATTTCATCTTTTTTTAAAACATCCTTTGGACTAAAATTATGCATTTTAGCAGAAAAACTACCCCATAAATGTATGGATTTTTATATATAATATTTAAATAGCTACTAATGATTCAAAAAAACTAATAATGTTAATAATAAATATTGAAATAAATTATTTAACTTATATATTTAAATGAATTTCATACAGACCTACTTAAAAACATTTATTTTTGGTGAATGAAATGATTATAGGTGCAAAATTATTATTTTAATAGTTACATCTGAAACATATAGAACAAATGCACGTAACAAAAATCTCTGTGGCAATTATACGAATGATTTAAATTTCTTATGAATGGTTAAATTCAATAATAGAATTTACTATTTAATTGAAGAAAGTGATAAAACTAAATAATAATAGTTAAAATAAATCACGGATAAGATAGTGTGGATGACATGAATTCAAAAAATATTTGTTAATAAAAGCAATTATGGATGTACTGCATATTTATATTTGTTGCATTAAATCTACATAAAAAATGTTGATAACTCACATCTGAAGAGTTATGCTTTGTCAACACTGCTGCAAACTGTTCAAGAACTAGTTTCTTCTCCAAATGAATGAGTTATATAAACATTGATGAACAGAGACATAACTATATATTTAAGTTATTCCCAAGTTAAATTATCATTACATTCTAATATTAACCTAAAATTAATAGCAACATTAAGTTTTCATTTCTTTCCATGAATTCAAATTTTTATTTAAATTCTATGTAACAAAGATTATGAGTCCTTATTAAAATTAATTAACGATGCTTTATTTCTGAATTTATTTATTCAGGTGTTTTAATGCATAGTTGTTGAAAAAAATGTATTTCTCAAAAAATTTAGTATGTACATGTTAATAAAATTTTATTAAACTCTTTTTATGATTTGCTAATCATTTTTAATATATAAAACTAAAAAAAATGCTTGGTAATTTAATCTTAATAAGTATACCTAAAACAGGTATGATGCTAAATTTATTCTCTGGTTTTATATGTACATATAAATGTTTCACAATCATACTCTAGTAACATCATTTGATTTTTTTAAGCAATTAAAAATTTCAAAACCCTAAGAAATTTAGTGCTTGAATTAGAAAATTAGGATATTGAACTATTAAAGTGATTTAATTTTTACAGTACTGCATTTAAAATTCAAAATTAAAAACTAAATATTTTAAGCAATCTGCAAAATATTAATTAAGGATAAGATACTTTTATGTTGTAAAGTTAAAAATTATTAAAATGAAATTAAAAATAATTATGTTTTCTTGCATTCAATTCAATTAATGGAGGATAAAAAATTTACTGAGCAGAAGGCTCAAAGGCGTTTGAAGCGTATGAATATTTAGAAAAAAAAAAAAAAAAAAAAGAATTAAACATTAAAGTTAGCTTACTTTATCTTCATGGATTTGTTTTATTTGTTAAGAAAACAATATTCAAATTAGCATATACTTTAGTTCCCCCATTACTCTAAGAATTTTTTAAAGTATTTTAAATTTAAAGTTTGTTGTATATTATTAAGAACAGTATTACAGAAATTAATTTTGATATATAAAATCTGAGCAAAAATAATTAGATCTTTATGTTGAAAATATTATAAGAGTATGAGCGTAAAATGTTTTAAATACTTAAAAGATTTTTCAATAATTATTCATAATTATCATGTTTTACTTTTAAAAATTAGCTTTTCTCTCAAAAAGAAAACGACTTGTAGAAGTCATTTTCAATATTGAATGATCTTCTTGCTATAACCTTACAATATCAATATCACGTAATAATTGTAAGGTTATAGCAAGATAATCATTCACATAATTTTATTATAGAGAAGAAGAAAATATCACATAATTTTTTTTCTATCTTACTTTAATAAGCACAATTTCATAAAAATATTAAAGTAATTTTTATATCATCTTTAAAGGGAATTAAAAGTTTAGATTTATAATTGATTTATTTTTTTACCATAAATGAAATATTAGCTCATCAGCTAAATGAAAGAAAAAGTTTGTCAATTTATTTTATATGATTACACATAGAAATTAAAAATTATTATATTGCTCACAGCTGACTATTAGAATAAAGAAGAAGTCACAGGTACGTAATATTCTAAATTATGCTAAAAACATATTTACGCGAATAGTTTTTAATCTCACGTTTTCCTCTTAATCTCGTGACGGATTTTCTTCGCGTTATCATATATCCGACTACAACATTGGGAAATCATATTTTTTTTATTATCAAAAACCTGATTTTATAAAAACGGTGTCATTTGTATTTTTTTACTTTTTGCATAATATTAGATTTGTTAATATGCTTTAAATAGAAACATTCTTTACGAGCGACGATAATAGCATCTTAATGTGCATGTAATTTTTTTTTGTAAGATTTATTTCAGTGCAAATTGTATTTTTTAATTTCGGATGGAGTTGCAAAAATGACTGAAGATAAATTGATAAGACGATGGGGGGGGGGGGGGGAAAACCACGTGGCCCACGTGCAGAGAATTATCCAACAAAACAAAAACGTGAACTAAAATTGAAACAATTATATATATATAGATATATATATATATATATATATATATATATATATATATATATATATATAATTGTATCAATATATATATATATATATATATATATATATATATATATATATATATATATATATATATATACTATATATATATATATCACTGTCGATATGTTTAGAATATTACATTCCCATTAAAAAATTTAATATTTTACCAGACAAAACAGATACTATAGGTGAATAATATCATTTATAGCTATAAATCAATGATATTCCGGTAATGATTTTTTTCCAAACTAAAATTTAATAAATAGAGCTATCAGATTGATTAAAGTATGATAGCTTGTTATTTATAAAAATAGAGCTGAGAGGTATTTTGAAAAAAGATTATCTTCAATAGCCCCAGATTGTTTTTATTATTTAAAAGAATACTTTCAAAAAGTATAGAAAAAGTTTACTTGATTATTTCAAAGATTGTTTTGTGATTCAGAAATTATATGAAAGATTTTAAAGTTCTTTTCACTGCGCAAATTGATTTCTAAATACAGTTCTACTGAAACATTAATGCAAACTAACGTGTGGAATGTTGGAGTTGGCTGTAATTTTAAATTAATCGTTAGAAACATAAATTTTAAATTACACTGTCATTATTGAATTAAGTTTTTCAGATTAAATACAAAATGTCTTTCCAAGAAGCATGGTATGAATTATTATTTACTATGAATTTATAAAATGTTTTGGACTGGTTAGTGGTAGGATATCGCTCTCCAGAGAGAAAGGTCTTGGGTTCAATCCTAGGTACTATAGAGCAACAGGATTAGGGGGTTACATTTCATTTCTGCTTTCTGCATGTAAGTTTATCAGAGAAGGTGTTTGGGAGTTTCCAGGTTTCCTCCCTTGCGATACGTTGAATATGGCCCACTATATGTGGAAAATCTTCTAGGAGGGCAAATTACGCAATGAAAGCTAAAAGAGCTATACGACTACCTTGAGCGCGCTTGCGTTAGGTAATCCACAACGTGGTGTCAAAAAAATTAAATGTTCATTAAAATTTACAAAATTTGAACTCGTTTGAATTCTTTTAAAGTGTAATAAAACAACATATTTCAATTGGAACCCAGTTAAATTCAAAGAGTACGAATTGAAATCTAGTGAGATTGTAAAATTTTACATGGATATAAATTTTTGAACAGAACAAAATTTTTCTGTCCTTAGCCCTGAGCTAAGCTCTACCAGTTCGATGGAAGCATCCGGGTGGAGTCTTTCGTGATTTTGATGCAGGACCAAGCAGAAGACCCCCCATACTTGGCCTGGAACTCCTAGAGGAATCATTTCATTTGGAGGATATTGCGACCATGCCCAGTTTGAATATCCCACAGCCATCATTAGTGAACACAAGGGATCTTTGGCTGTCAGTGATCCAAACTCACTACTTTCCGATAATGAGCACGAGGCCCTAACCAACCAGGCCACAGCGGCCCTCCATATGATGGATGTCATATCTGCTAATCGGAATTTTACTGTACGAAACAAATAGCTAAAAATAATAGCCATTTTTTTTAAAAAAAAAATTAGCCTTATCCCAGCACTCTTTACTTTACTGTTTACTCTGTGATGAACATTTTATTAATTATTTAGTTTTAAAATTTATAGTGTTTTAGAAATTTTTTATTTTCAACTTTTAATTTTTTTCAACTATTTTCTAATATTTCATTTATTATTTATTAAGTATTTTATGTTAATTTTTTATTGGAATAAAATTTTTGGTTTCTAATAAAACAAAAAAATGACTATAATTTTGTGTGACAAGCATTCAAATGCTTGTTACACATATATGCATGCTGACTTTATGATAATGGACATATAAATTATTTGAACGAAAAGTTTTATATGACTGAAATCAAGTAGCTTTAGAAATAACAAAATTTTCATTAACATCAAGTTTTATAATCTTATAGTCACATACGATAATAATATTCAACAAAAATATTTAAAACCTTGATTTTTTTTTTTAATTATCAAAAAAAAAAAAAAAAAAAAAAAAAAAAAATCTAACTTTTTTACACGCATAATTTCTGTTCATCTTTTATATTCATTAAAAAGTTTAAAATTCTTTTAAAACAGATATCATTAAAACATCTAATATGCTTATTTAACAATTATGTTATTTGATTCAAAATTGTATATAATTAATACTAGCTGATGAAGCCAAAATCATAAAAACTATTATTATCACTTGTTGATTTTTTTTTTAAAGTAGAGCCAAAATGATTGCCAGCAATTTTCATGCTCACCATTATTAAACTATGAATCCCTTATCAAAAAATATTCGCCTATTTGAAACTACTCTTACGTAACTTTATTCTTCATTAAAAAAACACACACACACATATCAAAGACTACCTATGCAGAATCATAGCTTTGGAGGTCTTAGAGAACTTAAGAAGTAAGAATTTCTTAATCATTTACAATATATTTGTTTTTCCAGATTAACTTTTATACATAATGCGCCAAATTCACGTATCGCAAGAAAAGGAAACTTTCAAGTACCACACAAACGGGCATGTAACATGCTTTGGATAACCCTGTAGTAGGACAACGTTCTTCAGAACGGATGGCCCCGACTTCAATCCTAGTCACTATTGAACCAACGGAAATGGATACTGAGCCTCTGCATTATACTCAAGTCATGGATGTCACCCGAGGTGGATGCTTGGAAGTTTTTCAGGTTTCCTACCTTGCAGCATGGGAATGCAGGCCACTATTTATGAAGAGTACTCCAGGAAGACAATTTGAATGTTGGAAGTAAAGTCTTAAGCAACGAAAGCCTTAGACGAGTAGGCTAATCACTGCACGTGCCAAAAATATCTATCTCACATTATTTAACAGTGGCTACAATCGAACCCGAGATCTTTCACTTTGAAAAGCTCTGCCTCATCTGTAGACAATGGTGAGAGAACCACAGGCTGATTGAATTATTTTAATTACAACACTGAACATGAAATTAATGGCCAGAAAACTTGCTTTACGAGGATCTTTGCTTGTATATTGTTTTTAACATAACTAAGCAGTTAAAGGCGATAAAAATCTGAACACACGTCACTTTTTTGATGATAGGGTTGTTAAAATCAACTAGTACCGTAAAATTTAGGTAATTAAAAATTATCTGCATTATTAATTTTTTATTGTTGCATTATTTGTTGAAAAAATAATATGGCAGGAGACGAAATGAGAGCCTGATATTCCTTTCTAAAGTTCGTGAGTTTGATTATTAACTCAGGAGTGTATATTTGTAGCGGTCCTATCCGTTATAACTTAGCTATTTCGCTTGAGCTAGCCTCTAGGTACAATACATGATCATAAAGTGTCCAATAAATCAACTATTAAACACTGTTTCATGTATACTAAATGAAGAAAAGGAGAAATTGAATTTGAGATTGGTTTAAGAGAATCATTGCGTCCTTTGATTGATAATAAGCATGACTTCTTATGCGATGCAACAAAAGAACGTGGGAATATCAGGAAAAACAGCACGTGACACTAGTCTTGTATTATTAATTTATGATTAGCATCAAATTTGAAAACTTTTTATAAAGCCAACAGTGCCCATATCGGCTTTCATGGCAGAAAGCCCTCAATACGAAGCTCATGTCCCTGTTAAATGGTCAACCGAGCACGAAATCCCTAGTATTTAGTTCCCAAGCATGTTTGGTACTCACTTTTATATATCCACTGAAGGGTTGAAAGGCTGAGTCCACCTTTCCCAATCCGATGATTAAATCTCAAACCTGTGTCTCGGAAGGCCGAAGCGTTACCATTTGTGTAAATACATAATTTAAAAAGAATGGATGTAATAAATATACGAGATTGAGTTGTTGAAAAATTTTTTTTTACTTTTTCATCCAAATACTCTAATTAAAATACATTTTAATTTAACAAATATTGAAAATAAGCTGCAATATTAGTTTAATAATTTGCGTATAGAAAAGTCTTTGGACTTCTTGTTGAAAATTAGTTATAAAATTTAATTTGCTTATTAAAAAGTCCTTGGAATTCTTGTTCAATATTAATTATTAAATCAACGAAAATAGAAAATTTATACACAGTATAGAAACTCTTAGAAATTTACATTGTCCGGGCTTGTTTTTTAATATGATAAAAAATTTTGTTGACAGAAAAATTAAAGTTTTTTTTTTGTGTGTCAAGTCTCTCCCATTCCAGCGATGTTTTTAAGTCACCACTAATTTGTATCCTTTAATTAACCCCAGTGGTAAAGTATACTTGTGAAATAGATAATTCTAAGGGACTAAAGCTGTTACTTTATCTTCAAATGAGAAAATTTCCCTCTAATGCATCTTTTCATTCTTACCTCTCAAATTTTAAAGTCTATATTCCTAACTTAACTTTCTTAATTTTTTTGGAAAAAGTGACTTATGAAAATACATTGGCTGTAATTAATTTGGATTGGAAGATTCTGTTAATGGCCTCTCACTGTGAAGTCTGCATGTGGAAGAGTGAAAAATCAAAAACACCGGTTACAGCCGCCTTTATCCTCTGATTTATTCCGTGAGCGTGAGGAAAACAAAAGCGCTCATGAAAAACAAAGTGTCTGACTAGAAGTCGCCCACGTTTCCACAGTGAAGAAGGAGGCTACTGACCCTCGAACACCTTCGACGGTACCTGCAGTGGTCGGTGTAAATATAAATCTGAATGCAGCAGCACCCTTTCCAGGATTTCATTGTGATCAAGGGAATTGTTACTCTTCCTTATTTATGGGTTAAAAGTGCAAAGTTGACGTAGGTGGCGCGAATTTTGTTTTTTGACCGTTACCCTTTTATATTTTTGCTCCAGACATCGTGAACTTGAGCTATAAACATAGAAGCAGGTGTTTTTGTGAGTTTTTGCCAGCTAACTCGCAGTCTTTACAGTTCCAAAAGCGAGGGGGGGAAATACGACAAAATGAATTATTTTTATGACATTCAAAATTGAATGCCTACTTTCACAAATTTAAGGAAATCATTTAATACACATAAATGCTTATTGGCCGTCATTGTTATTCATGATAATGACAGCTTATGTTACATCGTGATTTAAAATATTTTTCAAAACTTATTTATAAATTGTCGCTTTACTGTCCCAACAAGACAGCCCATGACAATCTTCATGGATGCAAAGTAAGATTGCTACAATTTCATCTGAGACAAATTCTTCAGTAAGAAAACTTTTGGCGAGGCGTATTTTAAAGATGAAAGAGAAATAAAAACTCCTTACTTGCAAACAGTACGATTATTTAGCTTAAAAATAAAACTGTTATATTCATTCCTGGTTAAATGCACAGTGAACCCTCAAAACACTAATCAATCCCTACCTTCCATTACTTATATATACAATTAATATCATTCCATATTATAAATATATTGCTACATGGAATATAGTCTATAAATTTACTGAGAGTGATCTCAAAATTATATATATTCTTAGTTTATTCTCAATCATTTGCTCATGGTTGCTGTAATACGCTCTGGTGAAAGCACTGATTATTGAATTCTATTTCACAAATAAAACGAATTGTATTCGTATGGAAAATTTTGTAAAAATTCCTCGATCACACATTTTAATAACTGCAATAAATATTTTCTGATAATTGATGGTTTTACTTACATAACAAGTTTTAATTTTATGACTGTTAAAAGTTGTTTCATCGCATTGTCAAATAAGCTCTTTTGATAAAAATACGGCATGTCTACTCAAAAATTTATATAGATTCTCGTACTAATGAAAAAGTTCACATATGATACCCAATTATGTCTTGGCTCTCTAGGAGTGACAAACGGTCAAAATTAAAATATTTTGTCTTTATTTTCAGTTGATGACATCAAAATTAATAGGAAAATTGAAAATAACTTAGATTCTAATTTAAAGCAGTGATATAAGTATTTATGTGAAATTTATATTTTTATAGATGAATCATTAAGTATATACGAGGTTACTCTGAAATTTTTGAGATACGTTCAGACAAGAATTTACAAAATAAAAATAACAGTTTAATTTTAAAATACAAAGTATTTTAACACAGATGACGATTTTTTAATGACTTACTTCAACTTGTTTAGCGTGGAATAAATTTTAAACAGAAGAGAAAATGGTGTTGACGCGAGAACATTTTCGCGCTATGATTTTCTACGACTTTAAAGCAGGATTAAATCAAGAAGAATGCGTTCAACGGTTGCAATTAGCATTTGGTGATGAATCTCCAGCTCGTGCTACTGTATTCAGATGGTTTAGAGAATTTAGAAGAGGTCGCAATTTTCTTCAGGATGAAGAACACACAGGAAGGCCACCGTCAGCCCGAATAATTGTCTACCATACGAAAAATATTAATGGATGATAATCGCTGTACCTGTCAAATGACACGCTCTTGCCTTCAGTTCAACAGTTCGTGGGTTCGAATCCCACCTAGAGTATGGATGTTTGTAGTGGTTCGGAATCCACTTTAAGCCGTAGGTCCCGGTCTAATTAGCCCTCGTGTGCAAAAAATGACCGTTGAGCGACAAACAAACCAACCAACTATCAAATGACATAGAAGGAACTTAACATTGGATCCGCAGCCATACACAAAATCATTCATGAAGAATTACATTTGAAAAAATTAGTTTGACGTTGGGTTCCCCGTAATCTAACTCAGCACCAAAAAGAGGTGCGTGTCAGAATCAGTAAAGAAACTCTAATTCTGACACGCTCTTCTTTTTGGTGCTCAGCTAAATGATGGTGGCCACCGCATCATTTCTAAAATTGTAACAGGTGATGAAACGTACGTCTTTTTGACGTTCCAACACGTCAAGAAAGCAAAGTATGGGTCTTTGAAGATGATCCCACGCCGACAATGGTGAAAAAACAACGCGCACTGAAAAAAGTGATGCATCTTCACATACAGCCGGATTAACAATTGAGTTTCTTAAACAAAAACAAATTAAAGTGATCGAACATCCGTCGTATTCACCTGATCTAGCTATGTGCGACTTTTGGTTATTCTTTAATCTAAAAAAGAATTTACGTGGACGTCGTTTTCATTCAGAAGAAGAGATTGATGTGGCTATAAATGCATTTTTTCATCTATACTAAAGAAATGAATGATTGGAGGCATTTAATCTGTGGAAAATTCGTCTACAAAAGTGCATTGATGCTGGAGGAGACTACTTTGAACACGCCTAAGATTTTGTAAGTATAACTTTAAAAACATAATTGTATCTCAAAAATTTCAGAGTGACCCTCGTATATATATATATATATATATATATATATATATATATATATATATATATATATAAATTTCAATATCTCTCACTCTTTCTTTCTGAATATATTTTATAACAGTCATAATTTCAAATATATAATGTGAAATGTAAAAAAAAAAATGATTAAAATAATGAAATCCAAAATTATCAATGCCTTTGCAGAACTATTTCAAAAAAATAAGTATTCAGAATTTTGAAATATCGCTAATTGAAATTATATACGTAAATAACATTTCAGTTAATTAAAATTACATATGAAAAGTTCTTATTTAACGACTTTTTATCGCAGTCAAGTTAGATTATAAAGTTTTTATGAAGAAATTATAATCTCTCTCTCACATGCATGCTCACATAACATGTTTTTTTTTTTTTAATATGTACTTTAAGAATCACACCGGCGATATATCTTTCTCTGCAAGTAGCTCATATTCCAAATGAGAAGAAATAAAAATACTTTTTGTAGTTTTAAGTTTTAACAGCAATCTTATAATATGTCTGCTCTATAAGTGCGAATGAAATAAATATAGGCTGCGGAAGAAAATACCGCATGAAAGAGTAGGAGATAAAAATACTGCGGTAGTGACCTTGAACATATTATAGGTATCATTTAATTGTGATCTCGTTGTTAAAATAACAATATATTCCCGCAGAATGTATCTTTTTTGAAATTTTCTTTACTTGACGTATGTATGTTAGTTTTAATATATTATGTGATAACGCAAAACACATTAAAGTCTCTTGCTGATGTAGTTTCTAGCACAAAAATATTTGCCAAATTTGTTTCTTGTATATTTTTTGAATGGGAACTGTTTATTTTTGTAAACTATTTTCTGTACTTAAGTAATTTATGGTAGCCCATATTTTAATGAAGACTTTTATTTCTTTCTTAAAACGGCTAAATACTAGTGAAGTAACAGTTAATTTTTCCGAATACAAAGTTGTTAATATTTTGAAAAATGGATTATCTTGAGTCAGATGTCAGTCTAACCGCAAAAAAAAAGCTCTTCTTTCTTTCTCATTTGATGGACTTTAATAGATTAGGCGCCTATTTTCTGAAGGCTCTGAGGCCTGTCTTCACCTTGGAATTGAGTTTCCAACCATGCGGGACATTAATTATTATTACTGTGTCTGGCACATAGATACAATACTGTAAGAAGGTCATTGCTTAGAGCTTGTACTAGATTTAACGGGACTTAAGCCGCCTCGGCCTGTGGTATTCGAAACAACTTGCAATAACGGAGCAATCTCAGACCCAAAGATGCCGAGGCACCGTTCGAAGCGTGACCACAATGTTTCTGGGTTAACAATTACGAGTCTGAAACCACAATGACTGCGCCCACAGAGGACACGTGTACCGTGACAGGACTCATTGCATAATTGATAACCAGGCATTTAGTAGTTATAAATCAAAACAGTTCATCTGTATAAAAATGAATAATCCTTATCATATATCATCATTAAATATATTTGATAGCTATTCGTTCCTACATACTCCTCAGAGAAATGATTGAAAAAATGATCAAAGAAATTTATTCTTATCATGAATATTATTTACTTAAAAAGCACTGAAAGGGAAGACTACCATTGATTTAAGATGGAGAGAGCCATATACGTTGATAAGACAGAGTGATTTAATATCAGAGTCATTATATTTTTTCTGCCACTACCATTATAAATAAAGTATTACATGATTTCAATCATGCTAGGAGTAACAAAAGATACATAATATAACTTATTGTGTAGCATGCATGTTTACCATAATAAATATTTAAGGATTTATAAAATAAATCAAAAATTGAATTCCTTAAATTACTTGAAATAAAGTAAAACAGTTTTGAGAAGTATTACTTTGAAATTCGATTATACTTCAAATCATTTCATTCCATAGGAAAAGCGGAATCCATACAAAAAATTTATCAATTTTCATCAAAATTTATTTAAAAACAAAGTTTACATGAATTAATATTAAAAAGTTTAAATATAGATTTATAATTATATATTTGGTGGATAGTCAAAAATGACACCTATATGATACATAAACAGCAAATCTTTGCATTCTTCCAAGCCTGTTTTTCACAGCCTAGTTTCACTTTGCTATACCAGACTATGAATTCATAAGTAATTATAGGTCATATAACAATTTGTACATTTAAGACATTATTTTCAGCTATAAGTCCTATTATTTATTCAACTTGTGCCAGCATGCTATGATGTATTGTTTGCTTGATTTATTATGTAATCAAAATGTTTGTTCTAGGTAAGTTTTGGATCAAGATTTAAACCTAAATATTTCACCTCAAAGCTCATGTGAGTTTGGATTCGAAGAGTTTTGGGATAACAATGGTATTATTCTTGTTGAGGATAATTGGCACAAGATAGATCTTCTGTGGAATTGTTTTCACACGTTTAGCTTCAAACAGACGCTCTGCATCATTTGCTTATAAATTTCTAGTAAGTTTCAGGTTGTGCTGAAATTTTTTATAAGAAAGTGTAACACCATCTTTATAACGATGTGTATAGTATGGTAATCTGTAAAGAAGTTATAAAATACTAACTTTCAAAGTAATGGCAATCAAACATCTCCTTAAGGACAACTTTTAATATCGTTATTATGAAGTGATTCAATCGCCAAAGCTGTTCATTTGAATAGCTGAATACGAAGACAAGATCAGTCTAATCCAGGTGGACAAGATGTGGTTAATACTTGTGTCTGTTAAGACCTAAAAGAAAAACACCTGCCTTGTATTAATAAAAACACCTTTTAAATGAAGAAACGCTTCCGGAGCAACACTTTTCTTCTTTAGAAACAAGCTGATGTAGTTCCATTTCTATAATGTTCATAAGTTGGGTAAACGAATTTTAGATTATTCAAAGTAACAATTATTATAGCCAAGTGATCTTTAACATACATATCATTAACTTTTTGCCTAATTTAAAGGAAGAATGAAGAAAGACTGATTTGCCTTAAGGATTTAGCCGTTATAATTATTTTGGTCCGATTTAGGAATAAAAATAAACCTTGTTTTCTACCCTAATTTTAAATAATATGCTTGTGTCTAGTTAGCTCAACAAGTCAGCACTGAGATAGTTTTCTCTGTTCTTTGGATGTCTCTTTTCTTTGATGCGAATAACCCCTGAAGTACAAAGTATTTTTAGTGGTTTGGTGGTAGAGATAGCCTACTTAAAATTATTATGATTAAGGATATTTTCAACATAGGCCTATTGACTTCTATTCACTTTTTTGATCTCCATTCTTGTATTTATGGCTCTTCTAAAATGATTTTCAGTCAAAATTATCATAATTTCTTTTTGGAAGTTATCAAAATGAACCCCCTTCATCCTTTAAGGTACTAATCAGAATTAGTTCATCCCTTTCTAGGATTTTTTACAGTGTAGTATCTTCAAACACAGAACTAATCTTCTTCTCTCAGAACTTCCTCTACAAGTTTTGTTTCTTTTTTCGCTGTTTTTAAACTTAATGAAGGCTTCTGAGTAATTATTACAATATATTTTTGGTTCATTTAAAATTTTTCTGGTATTTAGACTGCTATGTCAGTATAATATTGGGTTTTGTTTGCGTTGTTAGTACAATTTTTATCTTATCATTCTAGAATAGTATAATACAGACATTTCCATATTAACTTCCAAATTATAATTGTCTCTAATAGGAGTTTTTCTCTCAACACCAACTTCTCCAGAAGTACATTCTGTTTGTTTTCATAAGGAGCACCAGATAAAACGTTTGTTTGTCTGGGATCACTATACTTTACATCAAAATTTAAATTTAAGTTAAATTCAAAATAGTTAATTCAATGGTTTGAGCCTGATGGTCTATCATTAACTTTCCCTTTTGATAATATGAATAAATAGCAGCACCGTATTTGAAATATTAATTATTTTAGATCTGTTGGAAATAATGAGACAGACCAATGTCTATACTCAGAATATCTAAATTATAGCTAATAACGCATTATAAAACTTACTCTTGTTTTAGTTTGTTTTGCTTCAAAATAATATATATTACTCTAATCTAAAAACTGCTCACTGGTTAGTGTTTTCTGCATAGAATTACAGAGGTTTGGTAAGTGACTAATGAAGACGAGCCTTGTCTTCATAAGGATCGTCCTGATCTTAAATAATTCTTAAAACATAATCTTTAAGCAATTTCCCTCCATATTGAGTCCGAATTTTGCTGCCAATAAGTCTCAATGAATAAATTCGACAGGCGTTAACAATTTGATATTTTAATCTCGGAAGATACAGGTTTTTTAATATCAGTGTTTAAATTATAACTTACATTGTGTTCCTTGGAGGACACTGATTTTATATTTGCCAAATCTCGTATAAGGGTCAGATGAAAGTCCTCAGTGAGGAATTTCTTACTGAAGATCAGAGTTTACATTCTTACTGAAGTGAATGTTGGCTTGAAGTATCTCTACTTCTATCAACTTTATTGGTTTTGTGTAGAATTTTAGCTCGTTGATGAAGTCTCATGCTAAATTTATGTTCTCTGCAAACAAATGTATCCACATCCATTCCTAACGCATTGAAGAATATGGTATATCCCGAAGAATTAATTTCCAAATGAAGAATATTCCTCTCAGTTGAAAGTGAATTCATGTTTTTGGATCCAGTTTATTACAGCATTTAGAGAATTCAGTAATGATTTTCACAGTTTTGACATGTTTTTACACCTCATCTTCCAAAATTTTGTATTCCTGCTTGTTGTTTTTATCTAGGAGACTATAACAGATTCAATGTTTATTTAATTGACAGTACATTCCAGCTATTTAATGTTTTCTAGATTTACACAGCTGATAATATATATGCTTTGCAAGTCTTCAAAGTAGGAAGGTGGTAATAAAACTGTCTATATTTTATTCGTTATTAAGAGTTCGAGATTTTTCCTTTCCATTCCCTTTATTATGCTGTTCGACCGATAACCTTTTTCCGTTTATCTTTTAATAATGAGAAAGGACAATTTTGACTACTTTAAGAATCTCCCTCAGCATTTCACTTGCAGGAAAGTAGCAATCATGATATTTTGAGGCTCAACCTGCACCATCCATTGGATTCAACTTTTCTCACCTTCCCTGGCTAATATTTCAGTGGAAGACTATTTTGTAAATTTTATAACCTTTCTATGCTCCTGACATTTTGATTCTGCCTATAGAAGTAATCAAACTGTCAATTGCTCCCTGCCTTTCTATGCATGAGGGTTGAATAGAAATCATTTCGATTTCATTATCAGTCCCTATACTTCAATGTATTTGCAACAGTGGATTAGTCCTTTCCACTGTCATAAAAATGTTTTATTTACAATATTAATTTCCTTTAACAATTATATATATATATATATATATATATATATATATATATTTGTCAGAATTTTAACAAATTTAAAAAATTCGAATACTTGTTCCAATTTTTTTTAATGGAATCATTTCAAAGAATTAGCATGGTCTAAATATGTTCATAACAGCCCGTGTTTTGTTTAATTTCAGATGTCGACAATAAAGGAAATCATAGGTATTTAATCCATTTTATACGGTTATTTAATATACGAGGGTTGCTATTTATATTTCTGGCCTAATAATGAAAAAACAAATATGTAGGATCGAAATTGGTTTTATTGTTTTTCAAAATATTCTCCATGATGATCAATACACTTTTGCATGCGTTTGAACCTTCAAAGCACTTTTTCCAGTTCGATTGAGGTAACTCCAAAACATGGGTTTTGAATGCATCAACCGCTTCTTCGGGGGTCGAAAATTGTTGTCCACGTAATTTATTTTTGATGTGTGGGAATAAGAAGAAGTCATTGGGTGCCAAATCAGGACTGTACGGCGGATGACCCATCAGTTCGATCTTTCGCTCCGTCAGAAATGCCTTTGTTTGAGTCGATGTGTGAGAGCTCGCATTGTCATGATGAAGAATGATTCGCCTGTTCTTCTGCTTTTTTCGAATTTCTCCGATGACTTCTGGCAAACAAATGGTCGTGTACCATTCAGAATTGACCGTCCTGCGTTGCTCTAACGCCACTGTTGCCACATGACCGCTAATGCCGAAGAAACAGGTAATCATTTGTTTCGATGTGCTTCTTCCTCGAACAACTTTTGTTGGTTTTGCCTCGTCTTGGAAGACCCATACAGTTGATTGCTGTTTTGTTTCCGGCTCATATGCATAGATCCATGATTCGTCACCTGTGTAGGTGTTATACACAGCCTTTGATGTACCTTGAATGTATTTTTCCAACATTTCCTTGCACCAATCGACACGAGCCTTTTTTTGAGCGTTTGTCAGATTATGCGGGATCCAACGCGAACAAATTTTTTTTACGCTCAAATGTTCATGCAATATTTTATTGATGCTAGTCATACTAATGTCCAAAGACGCCTCCATCTCACGGTATGTCACATGACGATCTTGCTTTATCAGTTCACGCACAGCATTGATCTTTTCTGGCACAACAACGGATTTTGGACGACCTGCACGGGATTCGTCCTGGATCGAACATCGACCACGATTAAATTCGTTATACCAATTTTTTACAGTGCTGTAGGATGGCGCTTTATCGCTGTATAAAGAATTAAGTTCATCGAAGCACTCTTGTCTTGACAATCCACGTCGAAAGTTACGAAAAATAATGGCACGAAAATATTCACGATTCAATTCCATTTTTTGACAGAGAAGAACTTTTCAATTTACTGTCAACAACACAAATAAAGCTATAATGGTAAATCGTCTGCTGAATTTATGTTTAAAAATATCAAACTTTCGATTAAAATCATCTTCGGTCGCCTAGCAACACTTACTGTTGCCAAGGCCAGAAATATAAATAGCAACCCTCGTACAGTCATTAAATGTTGCTTAAAACTTTAAGCACACTAACTGAAAAGGGATTCAACTCGCTCATATTGAATGTTCTAAAAAATAATTAACTTTTGCAAGAAAGAGTATATTGCTAGGGATAGGAAATACACAAAACACTTTTGGCAATAAGTTAGTAAGGGATTAAGATTTATCAAGCTCAGATTACAACTCTGACACAAATTGAAATCATTAAATTTATCTATATATTTATACATAGGATAATATACAAAAAGGTAAATTGTATTTATAGTAAATGAACAAAGCGAGCCTGCTAGAAATTTTTATGTTTGAATTTTAAATATTGAGACTTTTTGCGCAATTTATATTGACAATTTCCCCCCTGAATAATCTGCCAGAATATGAGTGAAATGATAATTCTTTTTTACCACATTAAGGTCACGGGTAAGGTATAAGTTTGGTTGGTTCCTTTCTTCTTAAGATTTCTTTTTTGTTCGTGCGGTGAAAGATGAAAGAAAATACTTTCAAGTAGTTGAAAATATAAAAAAGGGAACGGATTATATAAAGTAAGGTATCTTCATTCATTTGTGTGGAAAGGAAAGAGAACATTTTATTCTTTATTTGCTTTCGAAATACTTTTATTTTGCTTGTACTTTGTCCCTTGTTCTCTCCTTCATACAAATGCGTGTAATAAGATATCCAGTGAGTAGAAAAGGCACATTATGGCCGTGAGAATTGTGGTACTGGACACGATATGCGTAATCACCTTTTTTTTTTTTTTCCAACTCGCGTAATTTATTTCTTAACATATTTTTCTTTGGTGGGATCCCCTCTTGTAATTTGGTCGGCACCGAAATGTGATAAAATAAAACGAAACGAAGAAGAATGGTAAAACTAGGAGAAGGCAAGGGAAAGAATAAAAATAATAATTACAATTCGATTCCGTCTTCGCAGTTCCGTGACAGAGGAAGTTCACCAAAGGGGAAAATTATTTGTTTGCTTTTGTTCTGGCTAAAGGTAACTAACGAGGGAAAACCTTTTTTGATTCGAAAACCTATTTTGATTTGAAAATATCTCCTTGTCGCTATGATGGAAAGGCGGGCTGTGTGATTTCTTGCATAGATCAATGCCTACCTTAAACACAGAGGACTATAGGTTTTTTTTTTCACCTGTTTAAATAAAGGAGAAATTTGGCGCATTTCATTTTTTGCCGCTGAAATGAGGAGTTTTCGTTAGGGTTACCAAATTTGAACTTTTATGCCTATTTTTCAAACGCAAAAATATTTGTTTCTCACGTGAACTTCAAGCAATTCTTTTTTGCAGTCATCTTTGGTTTAGGAAACGGAAATGAATGGTTAGCGATATTTTAATCAAATTAGCAACTGCAGAGTTTTAGTTTCATATGATAAGAAATAAGTGTTTGAGGTTGAAAGAAAACTGCTTAGGATCAATCTCTTATTTTAAACTGCAAAAAATAGTTCAGTTTTGCAGCTCAATTAAATAAACTTTCAAATACCATTTCAACATGACAATCTTTGACTAACAATTTCTTATAACTAATTTATTTTGTAATATCAATCTTTTATAAGGAGAATTTTTCAGAAAGACAGAATTTGATTTTATAATACAATATATAAAACGAGTTTCTAAAGATATAGTGTGCTAAAAATATCGCTTTATTTATGAGAATGTTTAGAGATTGTTTTTTTAAAATCATAGAATTAATATATAAATGTACTTTGTAATGATACACTTAGTAATATGGGTAACAAATAATTAATATAAATTTGTAATTGTAATTAGTAATTTACGTCCATGAGCAAACTTAATGGACTGTAACTAAGTTTGATTTTTACATGATTTAACTTTTATTTGTGTTTCATAATAATGATGAACATAAGAATTTTTAATTTTTTTTTTACATTCAAAAATATTTTTTATTCATTACATATCATTTTTTGTGAATAACTGAATGCCATAATACAAAGAATCTACACAGATGTTACTTATATTTCTAACACATTTAAAAGATAACTAAATATAAATAATATATAAATTCATAAATAAAAATATATAAATTTATATTTCCACATTCATTATAAATTTCCTCACTTAATGCTCAGCTTAATAACTCTTTTTCATGCAGAAAATAGCTGATCTCTGCACAGTAATAAAGATCAATAAAGATGCCAAATTCCTATCTACTTTAGGTCAGGCTGGGTGAAATCGAACGCCATTCTCTTTATTCATTTCACCAAAGTTTTTAGGCAGATAAAGAGATGTAATAACAGTTGAATTTTTAAACTGCGAAAGTTCAATGAATAACATTTTATTTTTTACCAGCTGATTTTCTAAGCTTTGCTTAAAGTTAATGACTGACCTTATAAGAAT
This sequence comes from Latrodectus elegans, assembly GCA_030067965.1. Classification (NCBI taxonomy): domain Eukaryota; kingdom Metazoa; phylum Arthropoda; class Arachnida; order Araneae; family Theridiidae; genus Latrodectus; species Latrodectus elegans. The sequence goes on from CM057812.1 coordinate 14,762,827, forward strand.
TTACATTTTTGAGCGAATTTTAAGCTTATTTGCCAAATGCATTCAGGTACACTTCAAACTTTCTCTTTAATCAATTTTTAATATCCCAGGTTAACTTTACCATGCATGTTCTAAATCAAATTTTTGCTGCCTATTGGAATTTTTAATATAATCATGTTCTTATTGCTGCTGTACAGAATGCATAACAAGCACAGATATTCTGTGTGTTCTTATTTAGCTAAGTGATATTACTAAATTAATTTTAATAATTAAATCATTTAACCACAAATCTTATAATTCGATATAAGTGATGACAGGGCAACTGTAGAACAATGCATGACTGAAGACAATTGGAGACAAGAACTAATACTTCTTATGGATTGATACTTTCACACTTTACTTTTATTTGAAACGAAGTCATTTAGAAGCATATTTGTGGTGGGTAATAAATTTATGAGGTTTAGCATAAACAGTCAAATCTAGAACTCTTTCCTTTACTTAAATTACCCAATATTAGGAAATTAATTTAATTGAAAGAATCAAATGTGCAGGCCAGTTTTTATGAGTGAAAGATTATATTATTACAAAATGGATTTTTCTGTTAGATTTAATATCTATAGGTTGTATCGGCATTCGCTCAAGAGGTAGATTGAATCTCAGATAGACAAATGTCTTTCAAGAGTATATACACTACCCGACATTGGAAATGCAACACCAAGAAGGAGTGGCCAGAAAGTTATGCAAATTCCATGGTAATCGCCCCTTACTGAGTTATGAAAATGATGTGAAATGCGCAGTTCTCCAGCGCACGTAAGATAAGATATAATATGAGGAACCGTCAGAGAGTCCAGTATTAGGGTGTTATTGGTGCTTGGAAAAGAATCGCTGTAAGTTTGTTCTTGTCGCAAAGGACTGAAGCTTCCTAAGGGAGACCAGCACAGCATGTTTAATGAAATTCTGCAGCATGTGCAAGGCACTCTGGATGATCCCATATTGAGCAGAACCATTTGCCATCTATTGGTTGCTAGTTACTGGCGCTCTTTGCGTCCGCTAAGAAGACTGCCATAAACGCCAACGTTTAAAATAGTGCCGAATTAGAGTGACTTGGACGAACGAGTGCCCCAGGATCGTCTTCTTAGATGAGTCAAGCTTCTTTTTCTTCAGTAATAGTCACAGCGAATGAATGTGGCATCGAGTGGAGAAAGGTCCAATTGTGCAGTAATTTTGGAACTTTCCACCGCACGAAAATGCGGTATCATGGTTTGGGGAGAACTTAAGTACTATTCCAGGTTACCTTTAGTTCGTATTCACGTCACTATGACAATACAACATTACGTGGATGATGATGCGGCCGTTGACACTCTCCTACCATTAGTGGATGCTCAATGCCCCTTATCACCAGGATAACCTCTTTGCTGGCATCAGCCAACGTTCTCTGCAAGATGTACAGCTGCTTCACTGGCCACCGTGCCCACCAGATCTCTCACCAATTGAACATGTTTGGGATATGATTGGAAGCCATTTGCAGACCCTGCCATTGCCTCTTTTAGAAGACGCACTTTGGCAAATGATTGACAGGGAATGAAGAGCCATTCCTCAGGATGTCATCATACTCTCATTGACTCTGTGCCAAGACGTATTGCTTCGAGTGTCGCCGTTCACAGATGTTCTACAGCTTACTGACCTGACCCTGTCCTCGTTCTGTATTATGCATATCATTTCGAAATACAGATCATTTATTGTTCGTTGTTGTCTCTTTCTATTTTCCGAGTTTTGCCACTTTCTGGTATCTTCTTGGTGTTGCATTTTCATGTAGGGCAGTATAGATATCATGCAGAATAAGGAATGAGGAACTGTTATCAACAATCGATTAATAAAGCAAAATTAAGCATATTTTAAATTAAGCTAGATTATGTGAGATTCTTAATTGTGTATAGCACCTATAGCCATCTTAATTCAGATAAACATTTCGTTTTTATTATTAATTTTATTTTAAAAATGCAAGGATATTTATAAAGGATGTTTATATTTACATGTAAGCAAGCTTTACGTGTTTTGTTGTTAGGAGAAATTTTAGATTTAAAATATTAAAAGAAATGGTTTTTAAAGTAAAGTCTATTGTTTTAATTATTTTTCTAAATATTCAAGAAATCTTACAAGATCTTAATTTCATACGATGTCAATCATATCTTAACATTCAGAATGTGCACGACAATAATAATATTCATGTTGTTCTCTCATTTTACATGCAATAAATTTATTTATTTAATAGAAAAAAAATTAAAATGCAATGTTATTAAAAAACTTAGAACATTAAAAACATTATGAAAAAATCTCAGATTAACACATTGAAAAGAGTTAAAATATGTGAACAATTTGTGTGCTATTTTAATGATAAAAGCAAAAAGTAATAACGTTTCCACGAAAGAGAAATAAATTTTTCCTATTAATATAAATTTTTGAGCAAGTTCTTTGGGTCTGGGTTCATTATTATTAAGATCTTAATGAATATTTTGTAGTTTTAAAAATATTTTCTCCCTTAAAATTTTATTTTTATAACATACACTTTTCGTGAACACTTAATTCTTATATTTATATATACATTCATGTATGTATACATGCCCTTAAAATTTAAGTAAATATTTTCGTATTTTAAAATTATGTAATTAGTGATTTTGATAGGATTTAATATCTGAACTGATTGCATTTGAATTAATAACTACGCGAATTCTATTTTTCAATGTTTTGAAAATAAACCAAGAAAAAGAAATTAGTTGGTAATGATATAGTTACGAACTAATATCCTTTGTGTTGGTGCAAGCACCATATACATGATGTTTTTTTATATAGAATTACAAATGGATTATTTTTATCAAGTTAATTGAATCTGCTGCAATAGAAGAACAGCAAACAACATAAAACGTTTGAAAACTCGTTTAATACAGCCTTATTATTTATTATGTTTATAAACGAGATTAACTTTTATCTATAGAAAAGAATGCCATGACCTTTCTGAAATCACTTGAGGGCAATATGATGACCATGCAATTATACTTATTGCCATGAGAATGTAATCAATTGCAAGATTCCATAATAGAAATAAATCCAATGCTGACTGGAAATTGCAAGCAAAGCAATGATTTCTAATGATTGAATTTTAGCTGCCTTGATTGAAATAACCATAATGAAGTATTAGTATTTATTTTGATTTTGCTTAAAGTAAGATGTCTTAAGAATAACCATGTAACAATGGTGGAAAATCAGTAGGGTGTTCTAGCATAAACGTTTATTTCTGAATAAAAGACGTAGCATCATGGCTGCATTACACAAAATTCCAGCAAAATTTCCTAAATTAAATGCTTAAATTTTGGATTTGGTACAACTAAGGAAATAATTTATAAATTATTAATTTATAGTTCAATTAGCATTACGTTATATAGTGATGTTATAACAAGGAAGAAATGAGTAGTTTATAAAAAGTAACTAAAAACATGTTGTGACGCAAATATATTTTAAAAATAAAATAAAAGATTAACTCTGTTGACAAATGTGCTTACATAATTGAACCATTTTTCAATTTCTGTACTGTCATATTTACTTTAAAGTTAATAGATAAAAATGTTTTAGGCATTTTTCGATGTATAACAATAACATAATTTCATTATATTATATACATTTCTCGAAAGAGGAATTTTATGAAGTTTTCTTTATGCAAAACGCAGTATGGGTAAGGAATTTAAAAGCGTTACATAAAATAAATAGTTAAAAGTAATGTAAAGTGTGCGCCCATTTAAAATAATTTAAGAAAATTTATCTAATATTGCAATCATTTAATGATAAATGATGTATGAAATCATATAAAAATTCTATTCAAAACATGTGCATTTTTATTGGTACCAGGAACTTTATTGTGCACATCTTATCGAGATAATTTAAAGCAGATTAAAACAAAAACAACTCATGTGCACATATAAACAATACAAAGGAATATATTTGCAGAATATATATATAGATAAAATGATGTATTAATTTTGTCCTTACTTTTTTTAGATCTATTTATAAAATATAGGAAATAGGACAACATTTACGGAAAATTTTTGTGCTCTCATATCAGCTAACAATTAATTTATTTTTTAAACTTTTGTCTTTCATTAATAATATATTTTGCTACTTGTGTGCTAGACTCACAAACGACTACAGTTAAAGTTATATTCACTAGAAGTATTTTTTTTAGAAAAGGAAGGAAACGATTTCATAATTTATTTTAAGAAGTAATTTTACGTGAAAGTGTCTGCAATTCATTCTCATTTTGTAGACATACTCTTTGTACTTCGATTTAACGGAAAACAGTATTTAAAAATTTCACAAGTTATTTTTGGTATATTTTCCAAATAAATTATTTGTGAGAGATAACTGAATATTAGCATCATATATAACTTAAAACTTTTTACATTCATTTATTTTTTGAATGATTTAATAAATTTTTGTAGTAGAAACAGCTTATATTTTTTAGCAAATAATAAAATTTTAGGATATGAAATGATGTAAGAAATCTGATATTTATTATTCGGTATATTTTTGACCTTAAATAGCATAATTAATAAGTCCTGGTTTAATTAAAATAATTTCGAAAGCAGGCGCTTAAGATGTTATCTATAAAATACATTGTGAAGAATTCATTAAATTTCGATAAATATTAAAAGATTTGGTAACTGCTTTCCTTACTCATGTTGTGTTTTGACCAATAATAAATGAATTTGATTAATTTTTATTTGGGATAAATTCCACCACATTTCATTACAAGTAAAATTTCGAAATATATTAAGTTTTCGTTTCTATTGTAATTTTACCTAAGCAAGTGCTTTTAAACATGTACAAATTCTTAAAACATGATTAAATTAAGCTATACCTATTTGATAATGTACTAACATCGTAGATACAATATTATAGAAGCAAATTGAAATAAATATTAATAGTTATCTTATACAGTGCATTACTCTACTCAAACTAAGGAAATTCCTCACTGTTCTATTATAAAAAGTATGAACAATCTTCCCACGACAATCTTATTTTTATTGTATTTCTAAATAAGTTAGAACATTATGATCTAATCTTGTTCAAATTCTTAAAATACGATTAGATTTGATTTTTATACATATTCAACTGACAGTGTAGATACAATGTTATACTAGAAACTTTAAATGAATATTATTATTTATCTGTGCAGTGAATTGATCTACAGAAAATAAATGAATATGTCATTGTGACATTCATAGACTATAAGCAGAAATGATTGGGAAAGAGATATATTTCTCTATTCCCTTTATTAAAAGCAAGCTGTTATGCTGTACAACAGTTGGGCAGAAGGAGCATTGAAAACTGTTTAATGTTTTCGGCATTATTTCTCTTAAAAATCTATTTCTTGGCTACAATCTGAAATCTACAGGATACATTCCTTCGGAGCGATTGCGCTTCGGTTTTGAAGCGAGTTCATGACCGTGTGCTCGGCGTTGGAAGACTTGCTGCAAAAACATAAACACCTCTACTTTTCACATCGGAGAGCAGCAAAATGTGCTTGAATAACAACGCTTCCACTGTACTGGCTCCACTGATCATGGATTGAGGAGAATCAAAAGAATTGGCGAGGCAGAACACTCAAGAACAAACCATTTTAGGAGAAAAAAATTTACCGGAAAATGAAAAATTGTGACTGTTATGTGAAGCCACATTTGCCCATTTATAGAGAGTAAAAAGCAACAAAAAAAAAGTCAACCACAAGATTGATGTTGTTTAGTGGATGAGTACCACTTTTCGTCTTACTGTGACTTCTCAGTCAAAGGGAGAAAGATAGAATGTTTTGAATAAATTTTTTTGCCCTGTTATCATTAGGTATCGTTGTATGTGTAAATGTGATTTTACCAATCCCCGAGTTCCGATGGGAAAGGACATTTTTTTTCTTATCAAGAATTCTTTTTAAGTAAATTTTTATTAATGTGTATGCTTGCCTACTGTTTAAAAATAATGAAAGAGAGTATAAAATCTTATCAGACCAAAACAATGAAAAAATATTTTTTTTATTTAAACCCAAATATAAAATACTTCTCCTTAATGCATGAATGACATAATTTTTTAAACTTTATATAGATTTTCCATTATATATAAAATAATATATTTCTCACTTTTCTCTGCGAATCACATATGAATAGGCCCCTATAAATTTTTCTATTCTTTCAATAAATGAATATTCCCATTTATTTATAAAGTAAGTTACAAGAACTTATAATGAAATAAGAACATATAAACGTTATATACTTGAAAAAACATTTATTATTGCAACTTTTTTTTAAAAGCATTTCTGAAGAACAAGAGATATTAAATTAATAATAATAATTTTATGATAATTAAAAGAATTTAGAAAATACTTTTCTGACCAAGTGTTTATTTCAAAGTACATATCTTTAATTTTTTTTCCTGTTTACTTGTCCTTGTTATTAAAAAGTGATCATGTCAAACGGCGTTTTATTTCCTCAGCAGTGACAAAAAAAAAAAAAAAAAATGTAGCAACAAAAAAGATACATGAAAGGAATTTATTAAAATATTTGTGTGTATCGTAACGTTTTTCGAAAGTCACTCAAATGTAAGGAATAGATAACATGCGGTACAGAAGTAATGATGCTCAAAGAGACCTATTTTGTGAATTTTGAATGTTACTTAGCTTAGGATTTCGAAAGGTAACTTGGAGGAGTCGATGCCCCTTGGTGAGAACAACTAAGTATCCATTTGGGTTTCATTGGGAGGGCGTGTGTCCTGACAAGTGGGGTAGGCTGTCGGAATGTCAAAACGCGTCTTACAAAAATAAAGTGACAGGCGGAAACGAAGAATGTGAGAGGAGGACGCGCAAACCGTGAAACAGCATCCGTTATTTTACAGCGATTCGCTTCATCACTTGGATCTCTCTCCATTGTTGTGATGCTGTCTGTCCTCCAATGGCGGCTCTCTCTCTTCCCAATTTTGACGTCGCGCTCGTTTCCGAAGAAGGCAAACATTTTGATATTCGAGAGACTGTGCTGTTCAGACGGAACAGAGATTCATTTTTAAAATATGGGTTTGGAAATAATATGGGAAAGATAGTAATTCCTGGCAATTTCAGTATTTTGTTTCCATCAGAATTAAGAGGAAAAAGCGTGAAAGGCCCAAACTGTATTTTATCATTTGTCCTATTGTTTTCTAAAGAGTAATAGAAATAAATAAAAAACAACTATTAATAAATTTAATAATTAAATTTAGCTGAAAGTACTAAAAGTTTTCAAATATCTCTCGTTATATACATTTTATTTAAAGTAATGTATTTGCTCTTTATTTTAAAATATGTTGATAGTAATAAATTTTAGCACAACTTTTACCTTACAATTAACATCTTTCATCACGCACAATTTAATTAAATGTAATTTTGAATGGTAAAATTTTTTTTAATGAATCAGCATTCAAGATTTATGTGGTATAATTTATATTGTATCTAGCATTTATATTTAAGCGATTTAAAATCTATATTGTTTTGATAATTTAACTTCAATGATGATGATGTATCGATATAAATAATAATTTATTTAATAAAATTTGTAAGATATTTTTTATACTTGACTTAAAAACGACGAAACTTAGGAAATAACGGAGTAATATTTTATTTAGATAATTATCCTTTCATTTACAAAAAAAGGATGATACATGTTAACTACTTTTCAAAATAAGAAAAATTCGTCGAATACCGAAATTCAGCTGAAATTCAGTAGATTTCTCTCCATCATGTGTACAATTTGAAATGAATATAGTTTAATTATTATTTTTTGAAAAAATTTGATAGTCATAATTTATGGAGGGATATTGAAGAATTAGAAGTCCATTTTTTTTTAATTCTTATTGTTTAAACTCTCACATTTAAGTGACGCATTAGGTATTTTTCACTAACAATCATCTCCATTTATAAAATACGAATAAAAATTTCACATGAAACGATGAGATGTTGAAGCTTTTAAAATTTATTGAGAGAGAATTTTTTTTATATTCTTGATAACAAATACTCTTTTAGTGGAAACATTTATGTGAGGTAAAAAAAAATCACCTCATATTTATAAATAAAAATTTTTTTATTTAATGCTTTCAAATTTTTTATTCTTATTAGTCCTTTTTTTGCCCGATAAAATTAATTCCATAGTATGAAGCAGATATCAAGTCACAGAAATTATTAATTACAGACGAGGTTTAAACGTAGCTTGTATCCTTACGATGAGGTCAAAAATATAAGTTGATATTTTTATGTTAAGTATAAATAGCGTCTTATGTATACGCACTCTATTTTTTAATCCATCAATAAGAAAATAATGTATTAAACACATAGTTAGAAAATATAACACTCTTTATTGGGGACACCTAAGGCATTAATTTTTCTAATCTTATTTTAATATTTATTAATGAATTTAAATTGGATAATACATATATATATATATATATATATATATATATATATATATATATATATATATATATATATATATATATATATATATATATATATATATATATATATATATATATATATATATATATATATATATATAAAGTCTTTCTTCTGAAATAAACTAGGAGCATAATAATATTTTTCACAACTTTCCGTAAAAAGAAAAAAATACCTATCGTTTGTTTCACCTCAAAATATAAAATTTTTTTAATTTTATATTACGTGAGACTAAGTTTTACATCAAAATATTTTTCATTCAACAAATATTGAAACAATATTGTCACTAATTTGTGTATGAAAACTCATATTATTATCATGGCTATAATTTGTGAAAGTAAAGTAAAGCACATCTCAAACATCCTTTTCCAGTTAAAGCAATAAAACATTTCCAAAAAATGCAATAAAATTAGGAAATTAAACAAAATTATTCCAAAAATGCATACAATAAAATTAGAAAAAAGTGCATAAATTACAAAAAGAATGTTTAAATCAGTTTTTTATGATTTGGTAGGTTTCAACATCATCCTATGATATAAAGATGTATTTAGATGCTTGAAGAGTTTCTTACAATCACTCAATTTCAGTGTGAGGATTCGTTTAACTGGATCATTTGGTCTCTTGCAAGCATTTGTTGAAATGAATGTTAGAGCGTTTTAACATCACCTTATGCCCTAAGAGATTGCTGTGGATGATTCCGTCGCATAAATCGGACTTTTCATAAATAGAGAATTGCAATGGTGTACAAAGAAAGAAAACCCTCAAGCACGCCTTCTGATAAATGTATATGCTGAAGTTAGAGCCATAATGACACCCATCGTCATCGGATGCTTGATACAAACCCTGGACTTTTCGTTTTGAAGAGCGCCGGAATACCAATAGGCCACCATTTTTAATGCCAGCTTGGAATGAATGATTTTCAAAAAATCATAAACATAGTTTGTTAGAATAACTGATATCTTGTTATTCTAACAAACTATGTTATTATATATATATATATATATATATATATATATATATATATATATATATATATATATATATATATATATATATATATATATATATATATATATATATATATATATATATATATATATATATATATATATATAATATATATAAGTGTTTATTATATGACATGCATATGTGTGCACAAAATAAATGAATAAGTGGATTAATTGCAAGTTGAATTTAAAGGAAATAGGGTGTCATTCAGGTAACTAAAATAACTCTGTAAAACGAAATAATATGTAACATAAACACTTACTGTGATTTCTCTCTAAACTATAATACATAAAGGGAGATAATTATAAGGTATAATTTAATAAAATTTTTATTTAATTCAGTTTTGATTTTTAAATAGAGCTCAAACATTCTAAATTGTTTTTAACATGGTAAACAAGTTTTGTAACATGGTTTTGAATAAATCAATATTTTAAAAAATATTAAAAAAGAAACTTGGTATGAATCATGTTTATGTACACTTTTAAATAAAAAAATTCATGCCAATAATAGTTTTAAAAAATGTTTTAATATGTAAAAATTAAAAATACCATTAAAAGATAATTTGAAAACAATCATGTAAATCCAACACTGTTCATCAATAAAGTTTTCATTGCGTAACCATAAACTGAAGCTGTTTGATAATATTTCCCATATAATTATGAAATAAAAATTAATTTGAAGCTTTTTTTCAACAATATAAAAAAATGTTCGTATGTTAAAAAATGCCGTTTATATTTGTCTTATTCTGTAAAACATCCTATTCCAACCACATTTTTAGTATTGGTATCAAAATTCAAAGGATATTGTTAAAACTACTTGTTTCATTGTTAGAAATAATTTTTTGTAGACGAAATTTATTTACAAATTCAACACTGGATGGATTGATTGCATCATTATATATTTTAACAGGGCACTTCCTATCATTTATTACTTGGATTAAGAAACTTCTCCTATATAACGTAATGGTTATTTTGCATATTAATAGGCACCGAAGCTGATTAACCTTCAAACTTCGAAAAATAAAAATGCAGGCAGTACTCGCTTATCTTACGGAAGAGTTCGAACTGAATATTTGGTTCGGGGGGAGGTGGGGTGCGTGGAAAGAAGTTCTCCCGATGAGATCATCACTGTTGGAGGAACTGTTTGGCGAAAGATAGACTGGTAGTAGAAAAATGCTAATTTTTTTTGACAGAACACCTGATTAGCTCCAGGGTAAAAGTATCGGAGCTTTTTAATATTTCTGTACCATTTAGCGAAAACTTTGCACGTGCTGCTCACAACTTTTCAGCGCTGATTTATCAAGGATACACAAAGATAGATAATTATCTACAGCGCCATTACTTTTAAAGAGTAGTAAGAATCTTAAATAGCGAAGGATAGAAAAAAAAAAAGATAAGTTACTTTAGTGTAAATAATTAATCAGTAGCTAATTATTGAATGAAGAGTGGGCATTTTTTTTTAGCTTTGACTATATTTACATTAATGCTTTCTACTGTTTTCATTTTTCTTAACTTTAAAAAAAAATTATACTCACTTCTTTAAAATTTTGAAACAATTCAAAAACTTTTGCTACAAAATCAAATGATGTATAAAAAAGAAATGAACCCTATTTTTTATAGCTTACTTATAGAATTATATATGAATTTAACATTTATATAATTTCATTATTAATTTGATGGTTATTCATCATTTTCTCAATCACTATCTTAACACAAAAATTCATTTTGTTGGATTAGATTAAGAAACTACATTGTATAAAAAGTCACTTAATTCAATAAATCTATTCCGAAATACTTAATATATAGTTATATAATGGGGAAAATTGAACATTAATAGAATTTTCCACTTATTAAAGTTTAAAAAATACAATTTTAATATTTTCTATAAAAAAATTAAAAGAAGCATCTATATTAATTTTCATATAGTTTTACGAGGAACTGGATTATTTTATTGGAATATTTATCTTTTGATGCATTTTGTGGAAATAGATCCGTGAATTCTTGGATGAGTCACATAGTCAGCAACTTCTTTCAAGAAAGAAAAATCGATGAAGGACCTTCAAAAGAATTGGACAATTTTCTGTATTTCGTCTTTCACGATAGCAAAAAATGAGAAAAAAATTCTGGGTTGGTTCACTTACTGGGATAGCTAAGAAACTATCATTTATACATTTGTTTTTTAATTTATGAAATTTGATGTGTTCAAAGAAATTATTTACTATAAAAGATATGCTAAAGAATACAAAGAATAGAAAAAATAGAGGAATAGAGTGGTGCTCTTGATTATAGGGTTATTCGAATTTCTAATGAATAAATATCAGAAAAAAATTAATTTAGAAAAAGAACAATTCAATAATTGACTTAAAAGGAATGGAAAAACTTAAAAGTACGTTTAATAAAAAAAATTATGAAAACACTTTTAATTCGTGGGAGGGGGAAAGACTAACCATTTTTACATATAAAAGGAAGAAATGAAATATTTCGAATTAAATGTTATTGCAGCTAAATATAGCTATTACTAAATACGTAAGCCTTTTAAATTTTAAACGAAAAACATATTTAGACGTTTGTACATGGTTAAATATTTTGCCTATATATTATTTCCATATTCCAGTTACGAAATAAATAAATGTTGATTCCAATAATTGTAACGAAAGTGTTCATATCAAAAAGTTGATCTTTTGAATACGATAATACAAAGGTACTGAGAACCAACCTTTAAAATAATATTACAAAATCACACATTGCGTAGATTTTATAAATATTTCTGCAATCCTTTAAATTAAAGCAATTTGTAACTTTATAAAAATCGTTCTTTCCCTAAAGATAATACTCTGGAAGAGAGTTTTTTGTGCGATGAGTGCCTATATAATTTTTATTGAAATTTTTAACCCAAAACATTTGCCAATCTTGAAGTATGTGATGAAGAAAACATTGAAACTTTAAATAATTAATCCTCTTGTAAATTTGAGCTTCACGAAAGTATAATCTCATGGAATACGATAATTAACAATAATTATTAAATACATTTATTATTAAATAGGCTATATATATATATATATATATATATATATATATATATATATAATTATAAAGCAAAAAATATATACATATAGCAAAAAATATAAATATATATAATAATATAAATATATATAAAAATACAATACAAAATATACAATACAATACAATACTGTTTTTCCAATTTCATATTTTTCATATTTTATCTTATATATATATATATATATATATATATATATATATTAAAGAAATAATGCAATAAAATTTATTTTTTAATATCAAGTAAAAATATTTTTTACTATAATAGGTGACACCATTTTTTTCCTTTATTTCTCTTATTGTTTGCGACAACACTTGGGTTTTAAAATCTTCACGTGATTCAATTTCTATTTTTTCTTTTCCGCAGCTTTACCGCCTTCGGCCGGACGTATTCAGGGTCAGCAACCACAGTTACGAAGATGATCTCATTCATCAGAAATGTCTTACAGGTTCCCAGATTCATGTTATCCACTCGGACCTCTTGCTCAGGTGAGCAGAGCAGCAAGAACAATAACAAACAATTTTATTTTCAGGTGTGGCCGAATGATTTACTGGTAACACTATAAGTTTTCATTACCTGCTAAACTTATACAGCTATTTAAGATAAGATCATTGAACGAAAATGGATGCTAATCGAATTGCACTAGCTAAGGGTGGTGTTTACGCGTACCAACAGTAGGTTCCTCATTATTTGAACACTCGCCAATAAATACCGCTTTCAATATAATTTATGACATTTAAAAAAGATATATTTGTGTCATGAAAAGTCCTTTTCATTATATCAGATTAAATAAAAATAACAATAAGTATTTATATATCTATATATTTACACACATAGATATGTAATGATTTAATAAGAAAGAATTTTGCTTAAATTATATCCATTCCTTTTCATTTTGCTCTGGGTTAAACTTTATATTTTTACTTTGCACATCAACAATATTTTATTATTAATTTTATGTATTATACTTGAAAATTTACTTTCGATCACAATATGCTTTGGGTGTATATTTGGCTTAATATTTTTGTGATGTAAGAAAGCTTTTATTTCACCCTAGTAAAATTTTTTGTTTCTTTTTAATTCTTTTTCATTTTATCTAGGAAACGCAGCAATTTACTTATTTATTGTTTTATATATCGGATTTTTACGAAATATATTTGAAATGACTTTATTCTTGTCATTTTTTTTCATCCGAAGAGACAAGTTTTCATTGTTCATTTTTAATTTCCTTATACTTTATTTCATCCAGATCTTCTTAATTCTTGTTTTTTATGTCAATTTAAATTTGAGCATTTTTTTTCTCATTTATAATTTATATTATATACCTCTCTTAGGGTTATTTTTGTTGGCAAGGTTATGCTTCACTTGCAAAGATTAATTATTTCCACAATAGCTTTTTATTTACTTCATTTTTAGTTCTTTACAATTAAGAAAAGGAAACTTGTCATGGCACTGGATGTATTTAATACTTTTCTACTGAAGTTTTAAATAACATATATTTCATTTGATTTTATAACGTGACATATTGATTTATTGAATGTACTTCCATTTTTCTTTCATGTGGTATTGTTTTTTATTTATGCAACTGTAATGCTTTTGAACTGCTAACACAATTTTTAAAATATGAAAAAGAGTTAATTTCGTATTTCAGTCTTATTATAATGAACAATAACCCAATTAATGCTTTAAATAAGAGCTTTCTTAAAAAATATTCACTGTAAAGTTATGATATTCATTAGTTACAATTCTAATTGCTTATAACTTTTATTTATATTTTATGTTTTCAGCTCTGGCTTTGTATCTGTCAGTTAAAAAATACCTATATATCACATAAAAAAATCAAACTTAAATTCAGGTAACAAAACTACATGTATAAAAGTACAATCGAAAGAAAAATTTTATCATATCACCAAGGATGAAAGTAGCTGAGAGCAGAATTAGAAAAAATATAATTCACAAAATTAAAATTTTAGAAACGTATATTTAACAATGGAAATTCAAGTATCCAATGATGCAATAAAGAGAAAAAGAGAAGATTAAGATAAGTAAAAATTTAATCAAAATTTAATTATAAAATAGAAAGTAAATAGAATAAATTAATCATTCTTTAATGGTTACATTTAAATTTGCTTTTATTTATTTGCTAATTCTTATTACTTTTTATCTTCAATTTTTGTATGATTTCCATCAATTATGTAATGATTTTTGTATGGTTTCGGGCTGCGTTGGCAAAACTTTTTTTGATGCTTGTATTTGACGCCTTTGCCAAATAAGTCATATGTAAGTGGTAATTTATTCAACACCCCCTGACAAAGCTGACATTCTATTACTTACTTTTCCCTTTATTTTTATTCATGTTACTTTATATTTAATAATTAAATTAGAATTTCCTTTGAATTTAAATTAATGTTCTCTTTTTAATTTCTGTTGCTTAATTGAGTATTAAAATTTCCATTGTATAATTTAAACTTATTTACGACTTGCTTGAGATATGATTTCAAACATCAAAGAGTAAATATTGAAAGGATATATGGTTCAGTTTATATCGAGACAATATATTCTGTTCTTTAAAGTTTTTCTACTTATGGTTTCAGTCGTTAAATTTAAAGCGTCTCATTTCACATTAATTTAATTTAATTTATTTCTTTATATATTTGTTTTCACCACAAATTAAGTTATTTTCTTTTTTTTAAAAATGAAATATTGGTACTGAAGTTAACTGTTAAGCATATCTACTGATTGTATCGCAGACACTATTTCTTAAGATTTCGGACAAATAAAATTTTAGGCAGAATTTATAACATATTTTGAAAATTAAACAGTCTGCCATTCAAACTCAGTTTTAACTGCTTCAAAAAATCCTGTTTTTAATTACAATAAAATTCTTAGAATGATTTAAATAAGATTCTGTGTGCGACTTTAATTCAGTTTGCTAAGATAGGTTTTCTCTATTGGATTAACGTTTAAGCAAATAACAGAGCAATACAATTCTCAAGAGCAAGCAAAAACTAATTTCTATGAAACTTTATGAATTGTGTTCAAAGTAATCAAAAAAATTTACTCAAATTATTAAGACATGTCATAGCAAAAGTATATTTAACCCTTAATTAGGGAAAAATAGTTTTGACAATAAAAGGATAAAATCCGCCATAGAAAATTTTTTTTTAAATAAGGTATTATATTTTAAATAAAGTAATTTGTAAAAAAATTATTTTTTTCATTCAATGTTTTGAAGAAAAATTTGAGCATTATCTAGGACTCACCTCATAAATTCTAATTAAGCAGCAAATATATTTAGTTCTCATATATCTTAAAAAAAGAGTAATTTTTGAATAGATAAATATCCTCTTAAAAATACATTAAAATCCTCGTTGAGTTAATTATTCTCACGGGCCTATCATGCAGAGGTAATTCTCTAAGTAATGACCAGTTTGCCTTTTATGCATATAAAACGAAAAATAATAATAATGCGAATTGGTTATGTGTAATTAGGCAAAGAAAAAGTGTTCGCCGGGGTCAAAGCCGCACCTGTGCCATCTATGTGTCAATCCTTTCGTGTACGTGACGAGCCTCAACTATGATGTTGAAGACGGCAAGCTGTCTGCTACGATCGAACCAGTTTACCCATTGCGCTATTTCTGCTTCTATTATTTTAGTTCCCCCCCCCCACTTCTTCTTTCATGAAGCCGAAAATGTTCCATGCATTTTACTCGGACCGATTATGAAAACAAGCTCGAGAAGCACAAAAAGGATATTATTCGGACTGAAAGAGCCTTGGAATTTCAGTAGCTGTATTTTCTTTTTAATTGGAGACGCGTGATTTGAGACCAAATGCTATTACATGAATCAGTAACGAGTTTGGGATGATTTTTTGGTACAAGAAAATTTCTCCTTTATTATGACTTGATTTAAATTTTACTGTGCAAATGCATTTTCTTATATTTGACCATTTACCCTTTACAAGGAATTTCGCAATTAAGGACTTTCTATGATTTAACCAAGTATAATATCTCATAATTAATGAAAAAAAAAAAAAAAAAAAAAAAAAAAAAAAAATTAGAAAGGGTATTCAATCACCAATCTTATACATATCAAAAAATAACAAGTTGATGAACATAAGCTTATTTATACTTTGATTTTAATTTGCATCGGCAATGAAATTTGCAATTTTCTGGTTACGAGTGCAATGACTTTACTAATAAAATATTTTCAAAGATCCAATTTTTTTAAAAGTAATTTTGTTAATTTTACAAGTATGTACTTATAATTTTTTAATTATGTATTTCAAGTAAGTAAAATTTTAATTTTAAAACATACCACTAAATTTTACCTAATTACTAAACTGACATTTCAACAAAAGTTTCTGCCTGGTAAACAAATTTATTATTTCCCATTACCAGCTTACGAGGACCATCACAAGTTTCTACTGGCTTATGAAAGCACCGTGTTTCCGAGACATTCATTTGAGCAGTATCATTGACCTTGCTTCTTTCAATAAATGCAAGAAGGAAATATATTTATGCGGAGTAAGGTCAAGACTACAGACATTATAATAACAAGTCGCTATCATTGATATGATGTGATAATTATTTTATTAATAATAGTGTGATGAAACAAATCTGAATGTTGAATCATACGCTGCTTTTAAAATACTATGATCAATAATATTTATTAAAGGTTCCTTATTTATCTTAAAATTTGTAGTGTATTGTCAAGTATTAAAAAATTATATATTTGGAGTATTCCCTAAAAAGCATGTTGTGTTGTTGCTATTTCAAATCCTTTAGCGATATAGCGACAGATTTACCAGATCCTTGAAACCCCGTGAACCCTAGCGAAGTCGAGCACGAGTAGTAGACATGCGCAAACATACTCCAGAGTTAACCCCAAGCAATCCAGGGGAAACCGGCTTCAGGTTGCAGTTTGTGCACAGTAAAAATACCGAGGGCCCAGATTCGAATGTCGTACTTTTCAGATCACCACTGATGAGTATTGAGACGGCCGTTTGATCATGTCTGTCACCTTCGAATTCGAACAGAAGATGGACAAAAGGGGTGAGCCAGACTTGCCTGTCCTTTTTTATCTTTATGGAGAAAATTTCTTTATAAGTTAGGTGTAGTCTGTAGGGAAATTCGGATCAACATTTTTTAACCAAGATATCTGGATCTTCCTTGCCTTGGATGTTAACATGTTAGGTAATCCACTGAAAGTGGACATCTCTACCCTTGGCTAGATTTTCAAGAATGGTGATAATCTGTATGCCCAAAAAGTTTCACACACTACTCCAGTCCTGTAGGTATTGAATAGAGTAAGGATCCAAATATCATTAGATCCAATGACGTGGAGGATGGTATCTTCATTTATGGCAATTCATTCGCTTCTAAATACCGAACAGTTCTCCTGGTTGCGCCTAGAAAGTTGGACAGAAAGACTTTTGATAAAGACCACAATATCAATGTTATTCAATTCTTCTTAAATGCAGAATGGCTTTTAAATAATCAATGATCCACACATGAGGAGTTTAATATTTAAGAAAATGGGAAATATAAGCTACTCTCATGAAATTTCACAAATACTTTAATTCTCCTATGAAACTTATATTAAAATCTTTATATTTTTGAAAAATTTCCTGAGTGAAAATTAAATTGCTAAATCCTTTTTTAGTATTAAATGGTTTTTTATTTAAATAGCAACCTTTGTAAATTCTCAAATCCTAAAAAGATTTTATATCCCTTGACGAACACAACATACTCACTAAAGGTTCTTATTTTCTTTGGGGAATACCTACCAAAAACTATGTAGATAAAATATGTATTTAAAGTGATAAATCTTGGTCTATCTTTATTAAGAAGTTACATTGCACTATGAGTAATGGCTCACCAGCACCGTGGAAAATATTTATTATGTACGTCTATCGTGTTGGATACTCAAGAATCTTCCTCCTTTGCGTCATGTAAATACAAACCATTATTTGTTTGATATCTAACACGGAAAAACAAATTTCGTAGTTTCAAAATTAGTAGCTTTTAAAAATAATTCTATAGCTAAAATTTTCTGAGGGAAATTTTTCTATGTTTTTTCTTCTAAATTTATATGAAAATTGCTTAATAGATTAATAATAGAAAAATTAATAACAATGGATTGAACTAAAGATGTATTATTAAGAAAAGCAACAAACAAATGCTTGGAGCGTATAAATTCTGCTATGTGTAAAACCATATCTTTTTAATATCAAATGTCGAATCTTATTGTATACCTCATCGCAGAATAAAATGCTTGAAATCCATCATTTCATAGAGCACAGTTTTCCGAACATTGAAAGATTTCTATCAATTGATCTCATATTACACTCTCCGAGATATTTTATGAAATTATTTGGAATTTTTTTGGAAATAAAATCTTATTTAATGATATAACGGATGTCTAAAAAAGTTACGAAGAGTATATACTTTCAAAATTGTTTTTATCAACAGATATTTTCTGCTACTAAAACTCTATTCTAAGTTTTTATAATTTTGAATAGAATTAAATGGATTTTTTAAAGAAATTTATTATTTTTAAACAATCATTAAGCCTTAGTTTTGATGTTCGATAAAATTGCTAGGTATAGGAGCATTTTTCAATAAAAAACTATTTTCATATTTATGAAATACAGCTACATAATATGAGATTTTGATGTTCACGTCAATTTTTTATCTACAATAAGAATTGATTTTTATCTTTGAGCTATTAAAAACAAGAAAATTAAAAAGTACTGACAATCCATTTTATTTTCTTATATTTTGATTAGTTATGGTATTCTACATACATTTTCAGAAAGTTTTCTTTTATTTATTTAGTTATTCATTATGATGTTAAATACAATCTTATACAACTAATCTACCAGAAGAAAAATGAGGGGCAAAAACTAAGAACAAGAAAAATTTTTTTTAAAAGCGTTTTGTTAAAAGTGTTCAAAATCAATACAAAAAATAGCAAAACACATCAATATTTAAGAACATGGAACAAATAAACAAAACCAGCAAAGAATTTTAAAGGATAAAAGGAACTAAGTTTAAAATTTAACTTCAAGCACTAGTGTAAAGAAGACTAAACATCTAAGTTACAAAGATAAAATCCAGTTTTAAATAGAAAATATGATTGGTATGCAGAAATAACTTATCTACTTATGCTGTCTGTAAAGTTGCTATTCAGCTGTTAAGATATAGTTACAGATACCTGTTAAAATGTGAGCCTGGATCCATTCTGAAGTTTCAATCAAGTATCTCTTTAGAGAGCCCCATTTGTATTCGATTTCCGGTTAGTCGATGCTTTTAGTACCTTTGACAACAATACGAAGGAGATAGCGTAACAGGTGAAAATCTTTGTTAGGAATTCTGACGCGGAATGGTTTTTGGAAGGATATGTCATAGATAGTGGGCTGTATTAACTTATATAAAGAGAAGAAATTCCAAAATTTCCCACAGTTACCCCATAAGCGTGCATACAAAAAATCAGAAGTGCATCATATCTCATTAATCAGTGACTAGGATTGAATTCAGTCCATTTTACTATTACTAGACAACGGCAATTTCGATGTCGTATACTTTCTTATTCTGTGAGAAAGATGTGTACCAACTTTTTTCTCCCATTACTTATGGCTTTTCATTCAAGTTTTCTGTATGACTTTTTCCAGGATTCATTCAAACAGGAGTACAAGTAAAATTATATTGATAGTAATATTGTAGTAATATTAAATTGATAGTTTTAAGTATTGCCATGAGGGAATATTAAGTATGAAATATTTTGTTCTAACTTAAATATATATTTTAATAATAAAACACAATCATTCATACAAAGTTTTACAATTATATACATTCTACAGAAGACAGATTATTTAATACTTTAAATGCTCAGTTTATGTTCTTAACTATCATTTTCATATAATCTTTTTCAAGAATTTTTATTCATCAAAAATTATAATGACTGAGAAACTGATTTTTCACCAAAGTAAGTAGAATAATACTATATTCAATTTCGCAAATAATTTGAAAATAAGCAGTTGAAAAAAATTTTTTTGGGAATTGGAAAACTGTTGAAAAAAATAAAATCGGCATTGTTAAAAATTTTCTCCATGTAATTTAATCGAGTCTGTATTACTAAAATTTAAACGCATCTGCCGGTTTTGATGAGAAAGTAAGATAACAAGACTGTTTTGAAGGCAAAAACTTTGATTAAAACTAAGAAATAAAAGACCCGAAGCCTTAAACAGTTAAATAAACCGCTTTAAAGAAGAATATATATAAAATATGTTATTCAAAATATTTTATTAGAAAGATAAATCCTCCTGAATTGGTGTTTAAGACTGTTTAAGATGGTAACACAGTTTTAACATTAATTCAGGTTAAGATCGTTTGCTTAACTGAAGCACATAGTTCGACAGTGAAATTCAAAATAAAAATCCTTTAAAGTTGATTACAAGAACTTATGTTTGCTGAGAATGTTGTTTAAAAAACAAATTAAATTTAAACAACGTATTTTCGTACAACAAATTACAATGAAAGAAAAAAGTTACTGTAAATTTTTTACATATTCTTTGCTCAATTTAATACTTTTGATAATTTTCCAATTCAATTGGTTAATCGACTATAATATTATTTTTCTCTCGAAATCTGTGAAAGTGGGTGTTTGTTATTACATGCATACGTATATGAAAATTAAACCACAATTTAAAATGTTATCAAAGTGTACAAGAAAAGTTCTCTTTCTTTATTTCTAGGATAGCTATCATAGAAGCAAGAGACCATAGTTTCTAAAATTACATGATGGCAGCAAGGGACTTTGGTCGAACAAAGAAAGTACAAGAAACCTTCGACGTTTTGTCACGATTTTGGTTTCTTTAATTTAGTATTTGAGTGTACGAGTGAAAACACTGTACGAGTTTGGGCCGATTTTCTTTGTGAATATGAATTCCATTATTTGTTAATAATTAAATATCAGGATCTGACAAATTTTAATTGTCTGTGATTCTGATTATTTTTGAAGGCACTGAATAAAAATATGCTGAAAAGGTCCTGCAGTAGATTATACTGAATATGCTGAAACATTAAACAACAATGATTTCTGATAGTCTACGATTACTTTTAATTGATGAAGTATGCAAACTTTTCATCTCCAAATCTGACATTGATGAGTCAGATGTAGGAATTAATCTGTTGTTATCCAAAATGAAGGCAGAATCATGAAATATGTAAGCTTTTTCTGCATCAACGCAATATTGTCCCAAGTTTTCAATAACTGTCAAGTAGATTTTAATAGTGAGTGAATTTATTTCTTTCAGAATCAACTAAATGATAACATTATAAATTTGTTTACTTGAAACAATTTTAAAAATAAAATTGTTCATTTGTAGCTATGTTCTACATGACTGAATTTACATGATATTTATTTTATTATTTCAAAACGTGATACTTGTGATATAAATAATACAAAATTTAATTAAAAGTTAACGTTAAAAGGAAATTAAAACTATAGTGTACATGTAATTAAATTTTGTGATAAAAAATAGTAATATAAATAAAATATTAAAATAGGCTCTGTTTTAATTATATTTATTATTTCCCGCATATATACATAAGTTCACTTTGACATTTCTTGCAGTTACTGAGATCACTATATAAAATGACATTTATTTTTAATCATCAAGGATTTGTGTCTCCTAAAGCAAAAATGAATTAAATTTGCTTCACACATATCAATATAAGATTGCTAACATCTTCATAGCACTTTCAGAAACGGATCTTTGAAGACACGTTTCCAAAATCTGAAGTATCACCTGCACATGACTAAACTATTTTTAGAAGAGAATAACATAAACTCTAGTGTTATCGTCTTTGCTTCATATTTCTTTATAAATTAAGATTTTTTTAACCTTAACCATTATTCGTAAAGTATCGACATGTAAAAAGACAAATTAAAAGTTTAATCAATTTCTGGTAACTTTTAAAGTCAGGTATTCATTAATGGCAAATGTTGATTAAATATTTCTATGAATTTTAATATATATTTATTTTAAAATCGTTGAAAGTTTCAAAGCATGTTTGTCATTCATATTATACATATA
Organism: Latrodectus elegans; assembly: GCA_030067965.1. NCBI lineage: Eukaryota > Metazoa > Arthropoda > Arachnida > Araneae > Theridiidae > Latrodectus > Latrodectus elegans. The sequence goes on from CM057812.1 coordinate 14,785,485, forward strand.
ATTTAAAATAACAAAGGAATTAACAAACACAGTTTATTTATTTATGTGTATGGGACTTTTTTAAATTTAGAATGTGATTATATCATATAAATATATATATATATATATATATATATATATATATATATATATATATATATATATATATATATATATATATATATATATATATAAATATAAATATATATATATATATATATATTTATATATATATATATATATATATATATATATTTTTAATATATATAAATTAATATATATAAATGTATACATGTGTGAGTGTAAGAAACAACTGTTTTTGTCACAACTCACAACTCTATGAGAAATTATCTCAGAGTTTGAAAGGCATAAATTTCAGAAACGAGATATTATTTGTACTTAAACTATGATGAAAGCACCGTTGCGCAAAAATGAATACAATGCATAGAATATGGAATCAAGTAAAAAAAGGCATGTTGAATTGAACTCATAACATCGTTACACATGATTGTCTGTGCAAAATGTAGAAGATATTAATTTGTTTTTTCATATATGGGATATGGTTGATATGCACCGTCTCTTCATACTCAGCACCAGATTGTTCAACAGTTCTTGAAGTAAGAGAACCAATTCCTCAATCAGCATCAATTTCAGCTGTTGAATATTCTCCGCAGAACATAATTGTGCCCTAATTTGTAGACGCAAAGTATCTCATGCATTTTTATTGGATTTAAATCAGGGGAGTATTCTGGCTAATACATTAGGCATTTATTTTGCCTTTCTAGTAAGTACTAAACAGCAAGCGTCTTGTGTGGCTGTGCATTGTCAGCCATAAAAATGAAATCTAATCCAATGGTACATTAGATCAGACGCACACGAGGCTGCACCACCTCCTTACAAAAGCGATCTACGATTATAGAACTTGTGTCGAAAACGTGCAGCTCGGGTCACCCGATCAGCGTAATGCTTCTCCAGACAACTTCAGGACTATTGCAAAGGTCCTTTTCCCTGGTAATACTGGGATGAAACAGTGTCCCGCTCATTCTCCAAACCAAATGGTGTTGAGAATTGCCTGAAAAACTGAAATGACTCTCATCCTTATAAAGGACATCACTCCATTGTTGAGATATCCAGTTTTTGTATTTCTTGAACCACTGTAAAAGGTGCTCCTATAGTTAACTTCCAAAATGATGTAGAGTTCAAAACGTTAGGAGAATAAGACACCTTTATGGAGATATCTGGTCACAGTAAACTGCGAAATTTGACTTTCCATTGCTGTACAAAGTTGCTGAGCAATGGTGTAACAGATTTCGGGTTTTTACCACCTTCTGAACGATATTATGGCCCTGTTTCGCAAAGATGGCTCCCCACGAGCCTTTCCAATAGCTATACATATGGTTTGGAAGGTTGTCCAAACGCACAAAACGACACTTTTGTTGATACTGAACTCCAGAGTTACACTGGTCTCACAACTCTCGCTCTTTGATCATTCTTCAGCATGTAAAGTCATACAAGTGATTTCTTCTTACCATATTTCACGTAAGAACTCACTTGCGCTTGCTGCGAATGTCTTTAATTGTATCACCATTCTTTCTTTCACTGGAGTTTTGAGCGGCATGTGCCGACCGTACGGGTTTTGCTTACGATTACATCATCTGTGATATTTTATTTCGAACATTTCTATACTCATACTCTTTCTACTAAATTACATGTTAATTGTATTCGTCGCAAGAATCATATTCCAACAATTTTACAGATATCTACTAAAAAAATAACAGTGTTGCTTGCATAAGTTTTGCACAGTAGAGTATACAATTCCCTAAGACACATTAGAAATTGTCGGGTTTTTCTAGTTTAAGCTAAGCCTTACTTTCAAAGAACTGCTATCAACTATAGCAGAATAATCTTTACCTTAGTTGTAATGTCAGTAAATTTACATAAAAAGAGAAAAGCTCCTTCTACCTTTTCAACTTAGATCTTGAAATCATATAAATGTGTGACAGAGAGAGAGAGAGAGGGAATAAAAATTTCGCTGATAACTGTTTCTCTAAGTTTTATTAATTTTGAATTTAGTCTGTCTTTGCTTTTACTTAAAAATGAAACAACAATAAGAGGTTCTTCGACAAACTTCGACTCCTCTGAAAAATTTATTGCACACATTATGTGACTGTGTCAGACCAAACATTTTCATTGTTTTTACTGTGAAATACAAATTTCATTTACCAGAGTCATATATTTTTATGCGTGTACATTTATACAGCTTTATGAATTATTTTTTATTACATTCATTTGATATCGCAAGAGGTAAATATTATCCAATAACGATTTGTGTTTTACGCTACATTCCGCTCGTTCTCTTAGATTCAGATCCTAAGAGTCCTTTGTTTGACCGGGGTTGAACTTTTACCAATTATTTCTAATTTTCCGTAGTATTCTCAGGTCTAAGCTTATATTCCTTAAATATGATATCAGAGCTACACTGTCAATCAGTGGTGCAGCTTTAACATGACGTAAGAATTCGTTTGTGTACTAGGACATATCACTGCTGGAAAAATAGTGACATTTCTGAATACAAAAGTAAAAAAGTTCAAAATTTCTTGTTTCTATTTCTGTTCAATTCTTTTTTTATTTTCAAAATCACGTCAGATTTTCTTAATATCGATGCATGATGATGCATTTCTTAATATCGATGCACATTTTCTTAATATCGATGCATGTTACTTCTGATTTCATTAAAATTCTTTTTATATGTTGTTGTTTGATTTCGGTCAGTTTAAAAATCTACATTAAATTATCATTATTTTTGATTCTGCATAGCTTTCTGAATCTGAATATTTTCTGAATGATTTCTAGAACTAAAAATCAGGGCAACAAAGGGTATAAAGATGATGGTTGATGCTTTACAAAAGTTTGAGAATATGCTATTTGATGTTTATATTTTCTAAAATTATTTGAATTTGGAAATTAGTAGAAATGGAAGATATATCTTAAATTTCCATTAATTTTAATCAATTTACTAGTCAAAGTTTAGTTATAATGAATTTGTTAAGAAAAACTAGAAGTTGATTAAAATATTATATTGCTCGGTGATTAATAAGTTTACTAATGTCACATCTGATACAAAAAGCCTCATAAGAAATCAGCAAACACATTTATTGCATTAAGTTTTAAAAAAATAGTATGATTACTTATGCAAAACTGTTTAATGAAATTTATATTCTTTATGATAATTATTATGACTGAATTATAGATAATTTAGAGCCAAATAATAAAAGATTTTATAAATACTTCAAGTGCAATCACCACATTAATTGAAATAGAACTTTTCACAAATATTTTTTACATTTTTGATTTACAATTAGAATTAAAAGTATTGTGTGAATAGTATATGCATAAACTTAATTAGTCCAATATTTCAAATTTTACTCATGTTTTTAATTAAATTCTAAATTTTAAGTATTTTATATATAATTATTGGTACTATAATTTTATTGTACATAATATATTATAGAAAAAAATGTAACCGGCTCTATAATCATTTTTTAAGAAAAGTATATGGCGGAAAACATTTGTGAGCCTATGAAGTAGACAAATATCTTGAAATTTAGAAACTGACCCTTGGTTAGCCTTACATAATATTTGAGGATGGATAAAGCATTAATTCTTAAATGTTCTTTTTTTCACTTTCATACCTAACTATGGAACTGTTATTTTCTTATTAAAACGACTACTTGATTCTATTCTTATATTTTTAATTATACTTTACATTTTTAACTGACTAAAATAGAATGATAAAATCGAAATAAATTGCTACTGTCCAATCTGTAAGTTTTAAAATATTTTTTATTACTTAAAGAATGAAACCATATAGGGATCCGGAACACTTCAACTTCAGATTTAGAGTTACATAGTTAAAAATCTATTATCAGAATAATTATTGTTTTTATAGAATATTTAATAAATATTATCTAGAAGCGATAAAAATTTTTATAAATAAATATTTGTGGAAAAACTGTAAAATGCATTAAAATTTGAAACTGGGAAAACATTTACAGTTTTACTTGCGACTGCCGAATTAAAAACTATTTTATAAAGTGATCTAAATTTGGGTCACGATTCCACAGCGATATACGAATAAAACAAAGTATCTAAATCATTGTAATCGAAATATTTTATTCTATGAATTCTAAATCCTCGACTCAATTTCACTTTTATCTGATACTATAACGTTATCGATCGAGGGTAACATAAGTTAATATGAATCCAGATTTCATGAAATTATGAACTGCTTAAAAATATTCGATACGCTGCTCTCGAATATCACATCAGTTTTCGCATATCATTTTATTCAGTTTCCCAACTAATATTAAAATGAAACAACTTTTTTGAAGCGATTCTCTCCCTTTACATTTAAAATATTAAATGAGGCTACTACTAAAAGCAAAATCAAGATAATTGGTAGAGTGCTCGAAATAAAACGCGCGCGCGAGCGAATGTGTATTATCTCTTTCTCTGTACATATGCATAAAAAATTTTATTAATTTGAAATTTCATGTTTTTCTCTAATATATTATGATTTTAGAATCTATATTTATCATTCAAATTAATTCTGCTGCGTGGTAAGTTTTCTGTTTCAGAAATAAGGTAAAAATGCGAAAAAAGCCTATTTTTTTAAAATTATCGTATTATGCCAATTTTTGATCAAATTTATCAAAAAAAAAATTTGAAATATCTCCAGACACAGTAAAGTTTCAAGCCAGTGTTAAACATTTGATGAAAGAGAACCAAGATAATTCCAATTCGTTTCCATTCTTATTCAAGGGCAGAAAAAAAAGTGGGAGATTTTTAAAGGTAAGCAGTTGCGATTGCTGCGCAAATAAAAGGCTTACATATATACTGCAGTAGATTCTCATTTTTGCGAACACCTAGAAAACAGTTTGTAAAATAGTAAAATAATGTATTAGATCTGACTCTAGATGTGAATGATTAAGATCTGATATATATATATATATATATATTAACAAACTACTTATTCTTTATAAATGCTTTTAGAAAGAATTATTTAGAATGCCCTCTAACAGCGTGACTTAACCGTTCATTATTTGCGACCCAGTTTTCAATCATAATTTTGAATGCGCCCTCTTTCCCTGCGTCTAGTAAAACTTATAATACTGTATTTAGAGTATTTTATCGCTTAATCTACAGTGCGGGCTTGATTTCAAAACTTATTCTTTACGAAGAATACTGAATTATTTTTGACATTCGAGATAATAGAGATTTACAGTATTGACAAAACTATATCCAGGTACCATTTTGCACTGGAATCTCTCTTGTGTCTACCATGTTGAATATTCTCGTAGTTTCGAGAGACATCCCATTTGTCTCGAACATTCTGGATTATCGAAAAGATCTCGTATTCATTCGCAGATGTGAGCAAATTTTTTCTTATAGGTAGAAGGAGGATATTTGAAAATGCCTTTGTGTTCTTCTGTACTAAAAACAAAAGGCATTTCGCATTCTGCTAACATTTGTAATATCCTATATTTGTGAAGCGAGATTTTTTTTGAAGACAAAATGCAGATCTCAGCTAAATGTATGAAAAGAATATATGAGGGTGTCTATTTCTAATATTAAACTCTCCTTTAAGAAACTTAGCTTTGAACATTTTCTCTTGGATATGTTCCCACCCCCTCGCGCATCATAGGTTGAGAATCACTGCCCTGAAAGAAACACGTGCAAAATAAGATTCATGCTCATAGACTTCTTTGCTTGTTTCTTTGTATTGTTTACTCTTTTCAGAGTTTTTGAAATAGTCGAGTGGCTGTTCTTTGGAATTTTTTATTTTTGGGCTATTTTTGACTTTAATATTTTTTACCTACTTTCAGAATTTTGTTTTTCACTTCGACTGATAAACGCGTACGTTTCTTTGACTACGACAAATCCTCAGCGGAATCGGCTCAATCTCTTTTGACAAACGAAACTTCGTAAATCGAATCGTCTAAACGAAACAACTCCTTTTTTTATACATAAAATCAGGGAGCTTGATTCATTTTCGAAAAAAAATTTATATAAAAAGAAATAAAAAAATATCAAGTTATACAAATAAAAACAAAAAATGGAAAAGAAAACTATTTGTCAGAAGCAAAAGTTTGCAAAAAAGAGATTTTTCTAAATTTTAGTTTGGAAATGGGAATTAAAGATATCATAGTTATCTACGGCGTCTTGCCATTAGTTCGTAAAAACGTTAGTATTCGTAAATTAGAGGTTCGTGAAAACGAGCGTTTACTGTATTACAAAATGAAATTCAATGTTTGTATCCTCTAATTCTAGGAGCTTAAGATGAAAAGATTACATACTTATTTTGAAAAGTGTCACATATTTTTTTGCAGTCTTTTGTGTGTTGTAAAATTATTAATAATCGATTGTTAAATTAATACATAGCTGCTAACATTACTCCTTAAAAACTTTAAAAAGCATTTTGTAAATTTGCAATGAAAGAGACAAGGTAAACTTCTTTATCTAAAGGCAAGTTAAAAATGATAAGATTCATGACCTATTCCTCCTCAGAATGATCCTATATAATTTTCTATATTGGTTCCAAAAAAATTTGATTTCACCCTTTAGTATTATCATATACTCCATTAGAAATCTTTATAGGATGTAAATTAATTGCGCTGAACAAAAATAAAGTCTTTCCTTTGCAAAGTCTATTTGTACTTAAAATAATCACATTGCCAAAGAGAGAGAGAGAGAGAGTCTCTTATATCGATAAATCTTCGAATCCGATTGCAAAAAGTTTCTCAGAATCAATATACAATGAAAGGAAGAAAAACTATATACAATTTTTCCTTCCATGATCAATATTTTAATTTTATTAAAAAAACTTCAGCAAATTTATTGTTCATAATTGCAACATTAGTCATTCACTACTTCTGAACAAAATATGCAGTTGCTGATTGTTTTCCTAAAATATCAAGACAGTAAAAAGAAAATTCGAGGAGATTTGAAAAAAATTAATTGTGAATTTTGTATAGCAAAATTAGTAATTAAAAATGTTGTTTTTATCTAAATCTAGGAAAATAGGACTGGAAACGAGTTTAGGTAAAAAAAAATGGATACAAAAAACAAAAATGTCATTTTTTTCGAATTTAGTAAATTCAGACATATTAATTTTTCTACTTTTTTAAATTAACTTCATAAAGCAATTTGTTTAAACTTTCTGTGAAAATTGGAACGCCTTAAAAATATATTTTCCCGTAGTCAACTAAAATTAAAAGAAGAATTGTTAACTTAGCTCATAAGATGATTAATTGAAGATGAAAATTTAGAGCAAATTATGACTATAAAAGAAAAACATTAAAAAAATTATTTATTAAAAAAACATAATTTTCTTCTTTTTTAGTAATAATTATAGTTTAAAAACGAATTTAATTCTCACGATACATTTTTGTAAATTTTATGTAGTTATTTTATGTTTTGATTTTAACAGGAGATACAAATTTAGTTTTTCCCCATTCACCTTGTTATAGTACTTTTTCTCAAACTTAGATGAAATTTGATAAATCATAAACAGATGGATTTAGATGGAATGTTTTATTTAATGTAAAACTGCTCTTGCATATATTATTAAATAAATCATCTGGAAAGCACGTATACTGCTGGATCCACACATGCACAACTGTTGTTTGCAGAAAGTCTTCGTACATAAACTTATCCCTTGCAGAAAAAGTATTAAAAGCACATCTAAAAGTCAGACATGCTTTTATTATGTAAAAAATCTTATTATATTTTATAAATATACATGAATATATTTTTACTAGATAATAATATCTTAAATTTGTTATTATTTAAATATCTTAGACCTAGATAATAATATTATTTGAATTGTGTATTGAAATTAGGTGTTCTGAAGATCTAATGCCTTTTTATCTAATGTTAAAACTCATCTTGCGAAGGATACAATCCAGTTTTATTTTTGGAAATCTTCTACAACTATGCAAGCCATTCAAAATAATTTAATTGCATTGATCTACGTAATTAAATTGAGACGGAAATTTAATATTATTTTCGCTCCATTTATAAAAATCTTTATCGATATTAGACATGAATTTTTGTTAATACAATGTTATTTAGAATAAGAATTTCACATTTTGTAAATGTTATTATTAAATAAAAAAATTGGTATTGGAATGTTAATTTACCAATTCAAATTCCTAAATATTATACTAAAATGTCTTTGGACATCATTTTTAGAATATTGTATTTTCATTGAATGTTCTCAAGTTTCCTAACGTCATCCTAAAAACTGTTTTCTATGCGTCACTATTAGAGGTCAATTGTAAAGGTTTGCTTGGCATAACCTTTTTTCCTTATCTTTCCCTGTGTAATCTTTTTTTTTTTTTTTTTATTTTTTTTATTTTTTTTATTTTTTTTTTATTATTTTTATATATTTTTAAAAATAACGATATTTGCTATTGTTCTTTTAATTTGGAAAATATATTTTTCCCACAATAGCAACTTTTTTTGGTTTTCTTAATAAGTTCCTCAATCAGAAGCACTTTGTAATTTGGAATACAGATTAAAGGGTATTTAATGACTTCATAACTAAAGAAAATTATAAAATATTCCTCTCACCTCATTGAATTTGTTTTTAGCCATCTTAAAAGATAGTACCAATTTTATTACACAAATCACCATTTTTTAAAAAAAATTAAAATAATAATTTTTTAAATGTACTTTAATTTTCAAATCACAATTTTTTCTCAAAAGATAGCTCAATATTTTTGACTGGATCTTTATTATCACTGAATAAAACTTGATATAATTTGTATAATAATTTCTGTTTCTTAAATATATAATCATATTTTTAGGTAAAAAAGGTATGGTTTATCTAGTATAATCAATAGAATAAACAATAAAATTTATCATAGAAAACGTATAAAACTTTATTATTTGAAAATATAAAAATTAATATTAAAATGTTGGAAATCAGATATTGCTTAAGCGAATTAATATATTAAAAACAGTTCCTTTCTAAACCTTCGTTAAGCATGAATAGTTTTTTTTAAAATTATGTTAGGTAAGCTACATAGCTTTGCAAAGATATAACAATTTATGTAAATAAAGATTTATTATTTCGTATATATGGAAATTACGAATGATTTAAGAAACCTCAGGGATTTTTTTCTATAAATACATCTTAACTTCAAATTCTAACAATATCACAAGTTAGAATTTGTATTTTTTCAAACCATAAAAATATATTATGCATACAATTGGTTAAAATATAGTTTGAATACTAATTTTAATAATATTTCGATAAACATTTCTTCACGATATTTTGGAAATCTATCACTTTGACTTTAATGCAATTTATTTTAATATTACCTTCATAAATATATATTTAGATCAGAAATTTTCATTATAACGGGTGACAGCAGTCTAATGTGCAAAGGTGCCGCGCTTAAAATTCCAGAAAATAGTGGAGCTCTCAATTAAGAATTAAGAGGAGCTAGAAAATATATGGAAATGATTTAACTGTACTATAATAATTCTTTTGTATAATACGAGAAACAAACTACTATTGCAAATCTACCTCCCCCCAAAGCCTTCGTATAAAAATACATCTGAGCACCTGTAAAATATAACCTATAATTGGGTATTCTCAGGACATCTTGAAATACTTCCTCACTGTTATTTATCCTTTGTATATGTCGACAAAACATCTTGCACAGGATTTGATTATCTAAGAATAAACTCTAGAGATCTTAAGAAGGTCAGGAGATGTTTGGAAATCCACATCTCAAGAAAACAACTCTTCATCAAGCAAAATTTTCAGTAAGTTTTTTAAACATGTGTTGACATTAGTAATAAAGTATTTCACTACATGAAAGACTGAGCTGATTATTTTTAAATTATTTGTATCCTTAAAAGTTTTATTAATTAAAGAAATTAATTGAAACTATTGTGGCTGATAAGAGAAAAATTAAAATAATTGCATCATAAATGGTGTTTTTGTGTTTTCTGATTTTAAAACGAGAATGCTAAATATATTTGGTATAAAAAATAAAGACTCCTGGTTATATTTTGCCGTTTTTTTGAAAACTTTTAGTTTTTAGCAATTGTTAGATTTCTAATTTAAGTGACACGTCGGAGACATAAAAGTCTTACGATTTACACTACTATACAAACAATGTTAATGAATTCATTTTATCCCATGTAGTTTATTAAGAGTTTATGAACACACGAAATGAATAAACCGGCATATTATTCATAAGGTCTTATCTGTAATTAAATTCTTGGCCTTTAAAATTTGTTATTTTTTAATAGAACTGCGGATTTATATTCTGCGATTATTTTGTGAATTTTTGGCTCTCCAAAAATACACTTTATGTGACAATCTCCAAGCTATGAAAAAGCAGCTTTGTAAATATTTGTATCTACGCCTTTACATCATACTTGGAATTACAAAATGGAGTACTCGCGATTGTCCGCGATGTCATAAGGCACCTCATATAAGTGGCTTATAGTTATAAGCAACAATCAAGCAAGAAATGACAGTCATTTTTGCAAACTTTCACACCACATCAACGAAGAAACATAAGATGTAAGATTTTATTGCTCATTGCTGCATTAATCACGAAATAATGTATCGTCATCGAATTTGCTTATTTTCCAATATCGAAGTGACTCACTCACAAAATTAAAATCACTTCAGACACTTAGACAATTTGAATCATAACAATAAAATACCGTTAAATTATAATTTTATTGTTGGCTTCATGAAATTAAAGATACAATCAATCATTGGAGTTTATTTATAATAAATGGCAACAAAATAACTTTGAATAAGTTTTTTGATTATGTGTTGTACCAAAACACTTCAATAATCCCAGTAATTTGGCTAACAAAACACTTTGATTTGTTAAAATGATTTTAAAATTGTAAACAGTAATGAAAATAACAAAATTTTTTATTAAACTAATTAACTGTAATATGGTTCTATCTAAATTACAAAATTAATACATGAATCTAATAAAAAAATCTTCAAATCTAAATATCGATGAATAACATCGGCGAGCTATTCCAAGCGAAAACATCTTCAGGTGAGTCGTTTTGCTTTGATTTAATTTTAATATGTTCTCAATAATATATATCTATGAAAGAAGGAATCTTATTTTGTAGTATCACATTGAATACTACCATGAAAGTAAATATGTTGTAATCATGTCTTGACATTGATGTTTTCTATGGATATTTTCATTGTAAGAAAAGTGAACTTACTATTTATAAAAAATAAACCAATAGCATCAAGGTTTGTTAATATTTGATTAATTATTGCAAGTGAAGGATAATTTCAATAAACTGCAAATTTAGGGAAACTTTCATACATTGATATTAAAAATTGATATGCTTAAAATTTTGTGGATTTTTTTATTGAGAGATTACTAACTTAATAATCCATTATTGCCTACTTTTGTTCCCAAATAACTAATGTTAAAATAACTAAATTTTGTGAAATAAATAGCGTTTTAATACTTATACATTTTTGTTATATTATGTTCACATTATTACATCTACCTATAAGGAAGGTTCACTAACAATTTTGTAATCATTTAATAGTTCTTTCTCGATGACAATCAAATAATCATTCTTCTTTTCGTTATTAGTATTTCACTATGTAAGCTTATCAAATATCACAGCTGATTAATTATTACTAAATCGAAGATATTTAGATTTTACTGATTATTTTACTTATTTGTAAAATGCATTATTTATAACTATTAAAATGTTTATTCGGTAAATGTTTCTGATGTTAAATTTTACATTTTATGTTAAATGAATTAATATGGTAATATATTCTATAAATTGTACGTATACTATATATATAGCTCAATTATTGCTTTTCTTTTATATCGCAGGTATTTAATTTGCTTTAATAATCGAGGGAAAACTTTTTTTTTGCTATTGTTTAAGATACTTAAAAATCCTTTGTATGCAAATAGTGGCTGAAGAACCAATCTTGAGATATCTAATATTGTTTTGTGGTACTCTTTTGAAAGAAACGAGTAAAGTTGTGTTAAAATTTGTGTTTCTTAAATCAATATTTCTAAATGACATAGTATTTTCAAAACTGAATGCCTAAATTTTGCAGTATGCTGGTATTGAGAATTTATTTTAATCAATGCAATTTATTCAAAGTTTCAAAAGGGAATTTGAAGTTAATATATCAAATTAATATTTTGTCGAAATTATACATTAAAAGCCGCATAAAATGAGTAATGCAAAACTGGCAGGTATCATGAAGCACGGAGGAATTTTGTGCTTGCATTATTTAACTTATTAATTTAAGTTAAATATAACAAATTAAATGAATGATTTTCTTCTTATAAATTTTTACTGGCAAAAAGGAACTAAGAAAATTTGCTTTCTCAATTAAATTCAATTTGAATTTAGTTACTTCGAAAATATTTTAATTATTTATTAAATATGCATAGAACAATGCGCATTAGTTTATAATTTTCAAAGTGAAAATTCATTTTTCTTGATATAAAAAGTATATTAAACATTTAAAAGTGAAGATACATTTCAAATGCATGCCAAATATTAACTCCATTTTACATTATAAATTTAAAAAAATTAATATGTTAAGTTGAAAAACAGTGTAACTTCTAAGTCAATCAATCATCTGCTAAATAAATAATCATAAATTTTAGTTGAAAGCTAATAATCATTAAACATAATTTTAGCTAATAATCATAAATTTTAGTTGAAAGCTAAAATTGCTCACTTAAAAATAGCATTATAGATTTTAAAATTCAAATTTTAATGTATTTTTTGTGTAATTTAAAATACAATTAAAATTGCAATTAAAACTTCTTTAAAATATTCTAATTTTAGAATTTAATTGTATATTAAATTATATGAAAGATATATTAAAATTTTTATAATCATATAATCTTTAAGCTAAATGAATTATTAAGAGAATTTTATATGGCGTGAATTTTATTACAAATCTTCTATTACTTAAATAAAAGACCACACCTGAAGATTAAAATAACTGCAAATATTAGTTTAAAAAATGAATAAAAGCTTAAAATTTTGTGTTGTACAGTTATATTATAGATTTGATGGTAGAGTTCTTATCTGCTTGGGAAGATTAAAAAAGGGTTGCATTTTTTGACATATCCTAAATATTTAAAGCTTAAATTGAACTGAATTCATGTAAATGTGAGATATAATAATTGTACCATTGAGTCTAATAGTACAAACTTGTGAAGCATTTGTGCAATCTATTAGATGCTAATTATTGAGAGATCTATTGACAGAGAACTGGGTGTTAATCTCGCTTTCAGTGGAGAAATGCGATAAAACCAACTCAACTAATACAAAGGAAGATTTATGCAGTAAAAGTTAAATGTCATTTTTAGATGTTCACATCAAAATTTCGGGTTTTCTTTCTTCTCGAATTTTTCTTCAACAAATATTTGTCACGTATTGCCTTCTGTGAGTTTTTTATGAGTAATGGAAAGGGAAGAAATACAACTCCTATTCTGGTAAATATGTATGCAGAAAGCAGAAAAGCAACACCCATCTTCCATTATTCAGCAGTGACTGGAATCGAACTTTGCAACTTCTATTGAGAGAGTGATGCTACTAATAGACTACGGTGAGCCCAATGAGGTCTGCTCAAAAAAGTTTCATGGAATTACAAATTATGCCAGTGAAAAATAATGATAGATTTATTAATACAGAAAAAAATTACTTCAGCGATTTTATTTTATAACAAATAACAGAAATGAGTTTAAGCACGTGTTCCACAATTTAACAATCAAAGTGTACACATTACAAAATATATTTTGAGCGCTAATCAATCAGCACTAAAAACAAACTTTGATTTAATGCAATGAAAATAATAACAAAATTTACATTACTTATTTTTTTCCATAAAGCATACCGAAAGAAGTAAAAACAAAAGTAATTCTAAGTATTTCTATATAATTTCAATTTAAACTTGAAAAGTAAGTTTTACAGTTGAACACGTAGAAATGCACAGCAGAAGTGTAGCAAGAAGGATATTCTGTACCTCGAAATAAAGTCTTGCGAGGAGATTAGATGAAAAAACAAATTGATAGAGGTGTATGATACTTTGAGAACACACTTCCTTTTCAAAATTTGAGAGAAAAATGAATACATAACATATGCACTTAGAGAATGTTGAAGGAAGAGGGGCTCCTCTGCCATAAGCATTTTTTATACTCTCTGAAAAACGGAATATTATGTATGAAGTATTATTCCTAATATTCACGCATTACAGATTTCTTTTATAAATAACAGCCAATGCATGTTCATTATTTTGTCTCATATTAAAGCAAAATAAACTGGTAATTGTGTGTGAATGTTTAGCGATCTAGTCTTATTTTTTGCTATTCGTAGATTCGACTACAATGAGTGGGACACATACATGAGTTTATTTGCCTGTATGAAGAGTGGCACAGCATGTCTTTTTTGGACATTGCGCCAGAAAACCAAACTAACGTGTATAAACAGTTTGAAGTCAACTTAAGAGCTCCTCGTTCGAATAAAGCTTAAAATGTCAAAAGTACCTGTAATAGCAAAGGTGGAAAGACGTCACCAGCTACTTTCGCATTCACCTTCAATGACGATTGGAAACAACACAAGTGATTTTTAGATATGAGGATCATAAAAATTAGCCTTGACGTTCACCCACAAACATCTTGGCTCTCAAATCGGTGGATACGGGTCCCCTTATTGCTCCCTCCATTCTGATGTACAGTAACAGACAAACCCACAAACTCTCTCAGAAATGAATATTTCGTAATTTCTTTCAAAATAGTAGATTCAGTTAAATTAAGTCTTGTGTGAGCAGGTGATGAATGAACAAAATAAATATAGTTCTAGAAATTTTGTTTTGGGATATTTTAGTGACCATGGTTTACAGTAGCAGCTTTAAAAGCATATTCTACGAAATGTTAGAATTAGTCAATGAACACTTCGCAACATTGTTTCTAAGTATTTTATAGAGTAGGCTTCTATGTTAAATAGTGATGAAATTTATTGAACAAGATAGTTTTATAATAAACTACAATTAATTGCATCATCGTGATGATTATGAATTTTACAGGCATCCAAGTTAATGTTAGAAGTTAATGAAAAAAACTTCTACTTTTAAAAAGATTAGACGGTTTTATGTTCATCAGGTAAGATTTTGTAAAAATACAGAAATGTTTTCAGCCAATTGCTCAGAGCTGTTACCTTTGATTCAACAGTTCGTGGGTTTGAATTCCCCTTTGAGTATAGATATTTGTAATTCGGAATTCACTTTAAAATGTATAAGTGAATGATCAT
Organism: Latrodectus elegans; assembly: GCA_030067965.1. Taxonomy (NCBI): domain Eukaryota; kingdom Metazoa; phylum Arthropoda; class Arachnida; order Araneae; family Theridiidae; genus Latrodectus; species Latrodectus elegans. Next base: position 14,800,833 of record CM057812.1, read on the forward strand.
CCACTTTAAACTGTACCCCTCGTGTAAAAAAAAATAGCCGAGTTACAAATAAGCCAAGTCAAATGTTTGAATATTAAAAAAGGTTTTTTTCACTCAATAAATGTGCATGTGTTTTTTTTTTAACAGGAAAACTATCTACTCTCTTTTATGATCCTATTTATTTCTATCAATGTACTGGATTTTCTTCTAGAAAAACAAACTTTCTCGAATTTATACGATAAATAATTCAAGTAGAATAATTGACAGATAGGATACATCAAATCTCATCTTCTTTAGTACGAAACAATTGGTTTTTAATTCTCATCTCTATTCTTAATAGTACTTACAAGCTATGATCTAACTGTAAGAGAAATAATACCGTTCATTCTGAGAAAATGCTGATTCTTCAAAAATCGGATATATTACTGAAAAACAGTGTAACAAAAAAAAAAAAAAAAAAAAAAAAAAAAAAACGAATTTTGTAGAAATTTGAATTTGATATTTTTGTTGCCGTTTCAGTACATTTTTTATGGATAGCATAAATTTGTAAAGGGATTTTTTTTCATTTCAAGCTATAAAATCTAATGAAATATATTTTAATTGTTAATGTGATCATAAAATCTTATTTTAATGAACAAGGAAGCTCAAAGCCTGAAGAGTTCATAGAAAGCATTTTCACATTTGGAAAATCTATACAGTATTATTCAATGTATTGTAAATGTTTGATTGTTTGCTGAAGAATAGTTTGTATAAAAACAGACTATGGGATTATTTTGTAAGTCAGTTCTGAATGCTTAGGAGATCGTAATTGTAGATTTTAATGTATCATTGTCATGCTATAATAATGATTATATATATATATATATATATATATATATATATATATATATATATATATATATATATATATATATATATATATATATAATTGTCCCTATTTTATTTAATATGTTCTTGTTGTTCTCGTGTGCCAGCTAGGCTTGCAAATTGAGGTGTGCTGCTCCACTTTTCCAACTGAACCGTATTTGGTGTGGAGTCCAACTTTTACAGTACACACAAATGCCATAGGGACCCGTTTATAGGGTAGGCAACCATTCACACCTCATTCAGACACAAGGAAAGGACAAAGACAGGATAGAGAGAAAGAGAAAGTACATCCATGCTTGAACCGAAATTCGAATTCTTCCTATCCGTAGTCAGGTACGCTGACCACTAGATAGACAAGTTGTCCGGCAATATGTTCTGGTAAAAATATTATATTGTGATTCAGCAGTTTATAATCTTTATTGGTAAAAATTCCATATATTTTCGAAATTTTTACAATTTTTCTCAATTGCAAATTGAAATTTTTTTAAAGTATTATTTTAATTAAAATTTAAGTCTATTACGGAAAAGAGGATACACAAAATTTGATACTTGTCAAGAAAAAAATATATAAATAATTGGCATTTTATACTTATAATTATTCAAATATATTCTGAAATTCAGTGTAATAGAAGTGGCAACAATAATGTAGAGTGTTTTTAAGTTTTTATTAATGTAAACATAAAAAAATAGTCTTGAGCTGTGTAGTCAAAATTAATATACAGATCATATAAAAATAGTTTTTCCCTGATATTCGCTGAAAGTTAAAAATGGTTTCTTGATCCAGTTACGATAGTTTTTATTTATATTCTTTGTTTGTATTAGTTTGTTTTTGAGTGAATTTATATAAAATACTAATTGGAATCATATAACTTAGTCGCACATTTTGGTCATAAGTTCTTATTGCTCCAAGGTATAAAATCAGAAATATGAGAGAAAAAATATTTTAATTCTTTGATACATATTTGCGAGTTATATATAATTACTTTGCTGTTGAGAGTTTAAGATTGTAAAAAGAATTTTTGCGTTGTGCATTTTATCAAACTATATTTTAATCTAACTATATTAAAGAGTTTTACAATCATTTTGAGATTTAAGAATTTCCAGGATAAAAATAAAAAATAGTTTTCATGTGCCGAAGGATTTTTTTGAATCTTTAAAACAGCAGACTATGGTACTTAAAGATAGTCTGCGAATTCTATTTCATAAGCTAAATAATTATTACTGGGCCGATTGTGTTTTTAATGTTGTACTATTTTAGCAATGAAAAACACATAAATTCATGAAAATCTGTTCTTATAGAGCAACAAGTGTTTTCTCCTGGTAAAAGTGCACATTTACTTCTGAAATAATATTTAAGAAGCACACACACACAAGTGAAAGCACGTAAATCAATCGCAGCTATAAAGAGCAATACATTTTTCCCTTTTGTTTTTCCTGTTCGCTGACTGCCGTCTATGATTCATGCAACCTTCAGGGAGTCGACTTCAGAGTGGACGTGTTTTCTCCCTAAATTTTTAATCCTCGTCCAAAAGATAATTGATTTTGTGAGACTCACTTATGTAACCAGGCGAAACTCACGCTTCATTTCATTTCCGTACATCGGCGGGAATTTCTGTTGATAGAATTCTTTTCCTACGATTAAGTGGTGACCTTGGCCCAGTTAGCTTTCGCTGAAGGTTGCCAAAAAATTCAATGTCGCCCATAATTAAGTAACGGAGGATGATAACCTGGAGAAGTAATCGTGTGCGCGCTTCAGTGAAGTTCAGTTGTTTCCTATGAATTCCTTTTTCGCAAGGCTGGAAGTTGTTTACTCCCGTAGCTAGAATATCATTGAAGATTTTCAAAAACAGTGCGAGCTAGTCAGGCATATCTTATTTTCTGAATATCTCTGGGAAACTATGTAGTCTTGTAAAAGCGCACTCGTACTATATTTATGTTTCGTAAAAATTCTTTCTTGTGCTACTTAATGTTTCAAATGAGGGATAATAAAAAGGTATTAAAAATGAACGCTATTTACTTAAGAGAGGAAAAGTTTTACTTTAAATTTCAAATTTCAAAACCTATTTATGTATCACTGCATGTTTTATTCTTATAATTTAAAAAAATAATTTTATTGAAAAATATTCCTTAAAAAATAATGAAAGAGAAAAATGCATATGGAGAAATATTTTTCTTACGTTTTTTTAAATACTGGTATTTAACTATATAAAATTTTAGAGTTACGTCACACATGGCTTTATAGATGAGAATAATGAACGATACTAAAATATGAGATTTTCTTAATAAGACTATTGTAATCTGAATAGCTTTTTCTTCTTTGATAGAATAGTATTTATTAATGTTTATAAATTGATGTGTGTGTGTATAAGCTTTTTTAACTGTAAAAGGAATATTATTTTAAATTTTCGTTTTCCATGTTCTAAAATCGACATTCTTAACATCGAAACCCTAATGAAATGCAAAATGGAAACGTATCGAGCTGAATGTTTCTGTATTGAGAAAACAAAACTGATTTAGAGATGGGCGTGTAGGTAACATGTTAGGTAGAAAGTCCCCCTTCCTTTTCAATGGATTTAAAAATTATCCTTTAACCTCAGACCTGCTGCTTTTCGATGCAGAATGTAGGAAGTTTCCTCTCGTTATTTTGAGTGAAACTCGTGAACAGGTGAGTTTTAATTTTGCTTTATTAAAGCAGAAATATCATGGAATAAGAAAAAAACCTTCCACATTTCTTTAGACTTGCAAGCATGGGGGCATGCTATTAAAGAAGACGTAGTAAGATCCATGAAAGAGTCCTTAAAATGCTAAGTCTTCAAAATAACAGAAATGAAAACATCGTATTTTAGAAATGTTAGCATAGAAAAGTAATATTAAAATTCTCATCTCTCTTTCAAAAATGCATTGACAATATTAACACAAATAATTCATTTTTAAAAATCATAAATGTGATGTTTTATAGTTGTAACAAAAGTTTCATTTACTTTTTAAGCATTTCCTTTCACTAGAAGTTTCATTGTAAAAGAGGATTTTGCTGTATACTTCGAATGAGAATTTTGAATTAAGTATATGCAAAAAAAATCAATGGTTTGTTTTTGATTAATGTATTAAATAATCACGAAATATACTCGCGGTAAATTTGATATTAATAATATTTGGAAAAAATTCTTGTATTCGTTTTTATACATTTGAGAGAGCAATAATGATACATTAAGTTACTTAGAAATTATTTCTTAAAGTAGGATAATAAAGAACAGTTACTAATTCTCTCTCTCTAAATCTTTCATTGATTTTAAAAATACATTTAAAAGAAAAGGCTTGATTTAAGAATCAGTATTATGGTAATTCATTTTTAAATGAATGAGTAAAAATTATGTTGCTATGGATGCATTTCGTCTGTGATAAAGTATCTGTTGGCATGTAAATTAAATTCTTTTTTATTAATGTCGATATTTGGGAATAATTTCCTCAAATAATACATTGATTTTAAAGTTTATAAATGAATTGAACAACCAATTCTTCAGACAGCCTTACAAATTTAATATAAATTAAAATGATGTATCATTTTGGTGTAATTTACATTTCATTCTTTCATCGTTAAATATATCAAACATATCGGACTATAGGAATTCTTTTAACAGGATTCCAGCAGTCAAGATGAATCATATTCGTGGTGATTAATAAAAGATTGCAATACCACGAAAAAAATATAATAAAAAAATGAAAGGATGAAAAAGAAAGGAAACAATCGCGTGCCGGACACTAGCTGACCTTCCCAAACTTTCGAGACGATTTTCCATGAGCGTTGAGGTTTCTGTGATGAGAATTCAAACCTATGCGCACGCCACCTGTCGTTACACACAAACACACATCGTATTCCGTCAAGGCCATAGAATGAAATTTCTAGGTCAACGTTTGATAAACTTTCACTCGGACATTAAACGGATGACACATTTATGGGTTGTTTGTATTTTCACTTTAATATGCAAACACATTAAGGCAAATGCAAATAAATCAGAGTAAGATAAACATTTTGCAAAAAAGTAATGAAATATATAATATTTTCATGACTCTAATTTATTAATTTTTAAAATTTTAAAAGAGTGAATAAAAATAGGGTTTATTTAATTAGAATGTGAGATATTCAGTTAAAATTTTGTTCCTTAAAAAAACGAACGTATTTCTTTTATTCTGATATGCAATTATTTATACTGTTTTGCAAATGAAGGCAATTTTGGATGTTTGAGAGGTTAACAAATTTTTCGTATTCCTTGACAAATCTTACGTTATTTAATTTTAAAACTGTTGATTTCATTTTGTAGGATAAAAGAATTTTGTGTACATTTCAATTATCCATAAACTTTTAGTTTCGTTATATATATATATATATATATATATATATATATATATATATATATATATATATATATATATATTGTTCGCTTTACATCAATACAAGCATAATATGAAAACATTATAAGGAGTTCCTGAATATGAAGAATTAGTCATTTTTTATATGATAGTGTGATAGATATAATATGATAATATATTTTATATTATAATCTTACTCAAGAAACAAAATTTAGTTTTAGGATGTAAAATAATATTATTAAAGGTAAAAATGCTCTATAATAGATACAGATAGAAAAAAATTTATGCATTAATATTTCCATCATTTTTTAAGTGATAATGATTGTTTTTATCTCTTGCATAAAAATATTTATTGTATCCTAAAACCACGTCTATATATATTGCAATTTTTACTATTATATATCTTATATGATTTAATGAAAACGAAAATCGTAAGAAATTTCTCATCATTTTAGCTGAAGTTCTTTTCACAGTTTCGGGGAAAAACTGTGAGTATTTTTCCCGAGAACGCGAATCGATAGTATGACTGTCCCTCGTTAAGAATATCGATTCATTGTTTCGGAGTTGGGATGAAAACTTTTACTCTCTTCTATGAAGTGTACGAAACTTTTAGCTGCGCATGCTCTTCTTACGAATGCTTTTTCTCCGGGATTGTTTTTTTTCCTGCTCGTCACGTTTAATGTCCGTTACGAAACCGCGGATTCCAAGTGCGACTAGGAATATTTATTTTCTGAAATCTGATGGAATGTTTTGAAAACTCATTTTTAACATGGATTTTTAAAAGTAAGTTCAGGTGGCGATGTTTTTTAATTGCTCTTTTCTTAAGAAAATATGTTTAAAAAGATATTTATTAGACTTTTTTCAAAAGTGATTTTCTGTTGTTTATTCTTTTGTTTACAAATTTTGATGCGCACTATTTTTTATTCTATATTAAAATAAAATAATTTCGCTTTTTTCGACTTAGAATCAATTATTACTTTAGATTATTGAAGAATTGTTAATAATTCATGAATTTAACTTGGAACGATAAAAGTTATTGAGGATGTTCCAATCGAATTTTAATATTATTGTCTATGCATTTAAGATATTTTAATTTTGAATGTTTGTTTTTGTTTAGGTCTCTCTTATTTAGCAAATTCAAAAGTATTAATATTTCTGTTTCATATAGGGTAACATTTTATTTTTCAAAACTGAGTTCTTTTTATTATTTTATTATTACCTAAATGAAAACATTGATTTTTACCGAGGAGATATAATATAACAATACTATCTCGGGATGATAAACATGTTTTTATTCTTTAAAATCTCATAGTTAAAACATTGTTATAATGGGGATGCAAATGACATTAGCTACATTTTATTCAACAAAAATTATTAAAATTTTAAGAAGGGAAACTGTTTTAAGATTACAATTACAAAGATGCACTTAAATTTAAATATATCAAAAATTTTGATTAAATTTAAAGAAGATTATTAAAACATATTCAATATAAGGAAGGAGTTATAAGGAAGTATTAGGAAATTTATATCAAAAATTAAAAAAAAAAATAACTGCTTTAAACTAAAATTTTACAGAATTTATTATGTTCTTCAGTTCTAAAATTCATGTGCCCAATTGCTTAACTTTGTCGTAGATGTTAGTAAAAGTTTGAAATATTTTTAAGACGTAAATTTCGATCAAATCAACTTTGTGTGTAAAAAGCAGCGAATACAGCCGATAAAACCGAAGCAATTAATCAATTGAACTCATGAAAGTAGAGCCGTGTTAGCCTAGGGGATCGGCTTTCTTTCTCGAAAGGTTGGGTTTGATATTGTTTTACACGTTCCGATCATACAAAAGTCTAGAAAATAAGCTAATATTGTACATTAATAAAAAAAAATACATATTAATCTGCTTAGATTTATCAATAATATAGTAGAAACCTTTATAAGTAAAGCCAATAAAGTTAGAAAATCAGTTTGTTCAAATCTAAAGCCAGGGCACTTGAAAAATTTTTTTTCTCTATTAAGAATCAAATAAATAATTTACTATTAACTCGCTATGGCTATTACATGATTGTAATCACAGTTATAAAGAAGTATATATATATATATATATTATTAATTAATAACGCTCTAATAATTGATTTTTTAATCTAATCATGAAAAAAAGGTGGTTTTATATTTTTAGTAAACTAATGTAGCAATAAACATTCGTACTATATTTAATAATCAATAGTTATTAAGTTTCATATTAATCTTGGTATATACAAATTTATGCAATTTCTGAGGAACAAAATTTTTTTTATTTATCTTCTATTCCGTATTCAATATTTTGTGTATGCATAATTATTTAAAATTTCTCGGTGTTTTTTACGAAAAAATGAAAAAGAAAAAAAGGCTATAAATGAGGTAGTATATTTTTAGGAGACTTAAGAAAAGAGTTGATTTCTGTATATGTTTTCATATGATAAAATTACGGCACTAAAACGTTTGCGAAATAACTTTTTAAAAAGTTTTTCCTTTTATTTTTGATATCTATTGTTTATTTCTCTGCGAAAATCATTGAATAAGCTTCAGTTATTTACCCATCAATTTTATTCATGCTCAAATATGTAATGCGACATAGATTGCGTTAAAATTATTTTTAAAAGCATTATTTAATAATTGGATTAATTATATTATAATTATATAACAATTTCAATGTGTAACCTACTGTGCTCTTTTACCGTATGAGTAACACCTTAAAGGCAAGTAAATAGCACGTTAAAAAAAACAAAAAAAAAAAAAACACACACACACACACACACATATATATATATATATATATATATATATATATATATATATATATATATATATATATATATATATATAAAGACACTAACGTATAAAATTATTCAATTATGAGTTTTAACTTGAATTAAATGCAAACCATGTTTTGATTGGTAGAAACTAAAGTTGCATAATATTTCAATGATTTCATGTTTATAGGATTTGAAAATTTAAAATTTTTTAATTTGCTATAATATAGTAAAGTTTTTAGATTTTTTCTTTATAACTTTCTATCACGTAAAAAAACAAATAAATGAAAACATTTGGAGATGTATAATTAAATTAGAGCGCATGTGTGTTAAACGCAAATAACATAATATTTTAAAATCTAGGATGCACACACGCACAGATAACTTATTTAAAAATTGCCAAAATATAAATAATTTTAATTGATTATTTAAGAATCCGAATGCATCAGTTAATATTATCAAAGGATTATAAAAGCAATCAACAAAGTTTCCATTAACAGCAAATCCTTCACATTCTCGTATTATAAGAAAGAATTTCCCACTGCTTTACTTTCATTTTCTTTCACTTCCATTAGTATGCGACCTTGACCACCGCTGACTCACGCAGGTGAATGGTCAAGCACACGTGACCATCGCTCTCAAAAGAGCTATCCATTAACTCGCTTCACTCCTGTTGCCAGAGAGTCACGGAGATCCATGTGGAGAAAGCATCTTTTTTAGAATTCCCGAGAAGAACGCACCTTTCCCGGTGCCGGTTTAAAATTTAAAACTTTCGGCTGTATTATTTTTATTCACTGGAACTTTGGATACTTATTTCTTCCTGATTATTGTATATTTAATAATTGGTCAGCATTTAAACTGTTTGATATGATAACATAAGTGAAAGAAATTCTCATTTAATGTACAATGGACTTCATATATTTAAGTAAAAATTATTAAAAAAAAATTCTTTCAACATATAAAAATAGTTTTTTTAAGTACAGTGATAGGTAACTAAAAATATAATTTTATGATAATTGTAAAAATAGCCTAAATTAATATCCTAATATTTAAAAGATAAGATTAAAGAGTTAAGTCATTAATTAAAAGATTAATGAGACAGCTATATTTTACGATTTAGTTAAGTCTAATTTTTTTCTTCTGCTTTATGGAATATTTTTAGTGAAATGTTAAAGTAAAATATATGAAAAGTGGAATTACAGAAAAAGTAGGCCTAAAGCTGGTTTTAAATAAAAACATTAAAAGCTAATTTCTCAATCAGAATATTTTTTTTTATCACATTTTAAATTGTATTTCGTAATCAATGTGAGAGACTAACTTCGCATCCTGAATTTATAATCATTAATTTTTTTCTATATTTTTACACTTTCTTTGTGTTCTACTATAAGTATTAAATATTTTTCATAATTTGTAAGTATTTTTAGTCAACAATTAAAAAACTACTAAGAACCCACTTTAGTATGTCCAGTGATTTTTGATAGATACTGAACTACATTCAGTTGTTGTCGGGGAATAAACTAGAAACACTGTTATGCATCCACACCAAGACAGCGTGCATGCAAAAAAATTTCTTCAAAACTTTATATCCCGCTATTCAAAAGTGACAAGGAATGAATCGGCCTTATCAAAGAGCATGCTCTTAGGATAAACACCAGATCCCAAATTATTATTTTGCCTTAATTTTTCTTTTTGTGGTTTTCCTTTTATTTATTTATTTATTATAGCGTAGTAATTTTTGTTATTCTACAATTTTTATATATTTGTACACACTCAAAAAGCAGAAAATCTCTCCACATCTTTCTAATATCATGCAGAACTTTAACCCCTTGACTGACTTTGACGAGTCTGACTCGTCATTGATTTCCTGGGCCATCACAGACTTTGACGAGTCAGACTCGTCAAGCGCTTCTTTCGGCGGACGCCGTGCAAGTTACAATTAGATTACATAGTGGCTTCACTCGTTCGACGATTCTCATTTAAAAAAGCACACTGAAAGTAAGAGTTCAGTTTAGCAGAAGTCTCGCACGGTGAATGTTATACTAGCCAATATTTGAGTTTAGTAAAGATTATAAATAATCCCCGTAACATGTATAAGCCGGATGCATTATATGAAAGTGGGGATGATGGTGCAATTGGTTACTCTAGTACTGATGATGAGATTGACACCGGTCATCGAAGTGTTCATACCATTGACTATACAAGTGATAGTTCAAGATCAAGTGAAGCAAGCTCCGTTCTACAAAATGTTCGTAAACGTGTAAGACCCATATCAAGCAGTGATGATTCTGATGTAGCAGACGATGAATGGAATTGGACAGAAGACGAAAATATTGTAAACATAAAAGAATTTACCGAAACTCCCGGTATCAATCCATTAGTATTACGAACATTGGGAGCAGATTCAACACCTCTGTGTGTTTTAAAACAAATTTTATCTGACGACTTTTTTGAAATGATAGTCCGGGAAACAAATAGATATGCAGATCAGATGAACATGGAACACACTACGAAAATGAGCAAAGACTGGTTTCCAGTAACGAATGATGAAATCAGGGCATATTTTGCGTTATGTATTATAATGTCGCAAGTAAAAAAATCCAAATTTGAAAATAAAATGTACTCTTTCTCAGTCTTCACGTAACTGTTCAATTAAGCGAAATTAAATAGTTTTTTTTTGTCGCATCAAATTCCATTTAATTCGTCAGTCAAGGGGTTAATAAGCATTCAGGAGTATAGCAACACATAACCATATACCGAAATAACAATCGAATGATTAATGTTTTGGCCTTCGGTTCAAATTGGTTGGTTGGTCAGATTCCTATCAACGCTGAGATCTTTGTATTGATTTAAAATAAACTGTAAATCTTGATCTAATTGGTTCCTCTTAAGAAAAAGTTGATCAACAAATAAAACTAAGCATGATGTGCAATGATTAAATATTATAAATATGGAATCTTTTAAAACTTGAAAATATCCTGAAGGCATATCATACAATGAATCCTGTAGTATAGTCTAAAAGTCTCTAAGAATGCGATGGGGTGAATACCTTTACTGAATAGCGGGGTGAAAGATAATCCAGATCTGCGCAATAATGTTCGTCAATGGGAATTTAGTTTGCATTTAAAAGTCCCAAAAAACAATCGGATGATTAATCCTGTATCCACAAGAAAGCTACTTCTGTGCATAATCCTGCAGAACAATCCATAAGTCCATAGAAATCCGAGGTGTTGGAAACATTTTATGAGAAAGATGTAGTAAGATATACAGGATATGCTTATTAATGTTTATATATATAGGTTATAAAGTGACCGAGAGAAGTTTTAAAAATAAACTAAGATTAATCTTGGATCCATTCAGTAGTTACTTCATCATGTGTGATGTCACAATTTCCTTCTGGAAATGTCCAAGTCCGTCGGAATGCTCAACGAGCATGAATGGGTGTAGGTAATCAGATACGATTTTTACATGACATTCATATTTCATATTCTTTTAAATATCGAAATAAATGAGATTAGAAGTAGCAGGAATCGTATATTAAGTCATCTGTACACGTCCCAATCATCCCAGAGATTTCAACATCAGACTTTTGTCAAATAGGGTCCGTAAATTCATTAGGTTTCCTCCATATTCTTATACGTCTATTAGCTTAATACAATTGGAAACAAGACTCTAGCAGCGTGTATCCAGTCATTGACAGTTTAATAGGGATGTTAGCGGATTCAAGCAAATTGCTAAGATTTGTGCCGTGTAGTCAAAGAAAGCATAACACACGATATTGGTCTTCGACTTCGCAAGTCCATATCAACGTCAATCAGTTGATAGTTTGTATCCAAGACTTGATGATTCGAAATTGAAATCTGCTAAAATTTGAGGAAATGTTGGATGTCAATCTCGCGTTTAATATTTCTCGTCAGCTGTTGATGATTTTGTTCCTTCAAGGTCTTTTTCTGGACACACTGATGATCTAAACTTGATGTTTCACTGGATTGTCAATAGTCAAAATACGCTAGTGAAATGAGCGTATGGGGAGAAATTCAAATTATATCACTATCTTGGGAATTCTGTATCCTTCCTTTTATGTTCGGATTTTATGTCTTTGTCAAAATCATTTAAATCTTGATAATATGTCAGTGTACATCAATAACCAAGTTAGCATCCTTGCACGCAAGTGCAAACGTTTCTGGCACTTGAGTGTATAATCGTATTTGAACATTTGTATACAAATAAGAAGGAAATCTCGTATTATTAAAAAGTTTTCCTGGATATTATGATAATTGAAAGTTGCGTCTAGAACACTAATGAGTAAATAAAAGAATATTTATTTCATCGACAATTCGTTTTTTAAATGTCATAGTGATTTTTTTTATTTTAAATAAAAAAGTGGAAGTTGTCTTATTGCTTGATATTCTGAAAACTGCTTAGCAGATTGTTGGCTCATTGTAAGAAGCTTGTTTTTTCCTCGTGACTTGAATTGAAGGCTGGGCACATTTCTTATATAATCAAAGACAACATTATGAGAAGGCCTTTATAAATTAAGCTACTATATTTGGAAGAATACGACTCAGCTTTTCAACGGTTCGATAAACTGAGTTCCAAGCATGCTTGGGAACTAAACACTGGAATTTTGCCTTAGGCTGACGACCTAATCGGGATATAGGCTTCGTAACCCGGGGCTTTTCGGACAGGAAAACAAATAGACAATAGATTACTTAAGCGAAAATTATGAGGTATAGTCTTCATATGCATTTTAGTCTCTATCCATCTCGAATAGCCAATTGAGCTATAAACGATATAAATATATAAATTTTCGGCATAAATAAGAAGTTAGCCATAAAGTATTAAAATAAAAAATAATAATAAATAAATAAAAAAAAACAGTAGCTTTGAACACTGTATGAAAATGCAGAAGCTCAACTTAGTACCAACAACAAAAAATCGAGAGTCCAATGAAGAAATATTCTGCCTTACAGCGTCTTTAGCTTTCCATAATTAATAACGTTTTCTAATGAAAAATTCTGTACGTGAACTATTTTTTCTATTTCCATGAATTTTTTATTCCTAAACCTTTGTATAGTAATTTTGAAACTGAAATTATCCAGAATATTCTTAAATCAATCACGAATAATTTTGAGCAAGATATATAACATCCTAAATAATTCTGTCTTTATTTAGACGCAGAAAGAGAGTATATGAAAGGCTAGTCCCTATGTAGTTAAACCTATATCTTAGTTCAGTAATTATTTAATATTAATCAGAGAATTTATTCAGTGCCTTTACAAAACAATTGATATTCCTGACAAATAATCTTCACAAGTTTACAGAGGCATTTTTAAACAACTTGTTTTGTGGCATTGTGGGGTTTGCACGTAACAGAAACCATTTCATTATCAAGCACTATAAATGAAATGATATCAAAATAATCAATGTAATGATATGTTCAAAGACTTAGCAAAAGGGCTAGCAATTGGAATTAAAGGCACTCGAATTGAATATTATTTGTAAAATATTGGAACATTTATTGATTCCGCTGAGCTAATAACTAAGTGTGATCAACACTTTGCTTCTCAATTAAATAGTTTGTACGTTTTAACCCGACTTTCCACGGTCAAGCTCACAACTATATTTTTAATTTTTCGGACTTCAATTCAAGAGTTCGTGGGTTCAAATCCCGCCTGAAGCATATTGCATCCACTTTAACAGTTTATTACAGTTGAATTAACTCATATATTCAAAAAATGATCACAGAAGGGCAAACCAATAAAACCATACTCACACACACCTCTTGTGATGGTCCAGAGTTCACTTTTACGCAAAATTTGATTGAATTAATTTTGATAAGAAAAATTTAAAAAGCGTCAAGTCTGCCATGCACTGTTTTGCAATTCAGCTTTTCATTCACAATGAGTTGCATTTACTTGTCATTCAGAGAATAAGATTGAAATCACTCAAGCACTCACTCCAATAAACATGCATGTTGAAAGCAGAAATAAAAATCAGTATTTTTGAACTGTGAGTGACTTTTTCCTGTTAGAACCAGTGGTATTCATTTTCGAAAATGTTAGCCCTGCCACTATTAGGGCATATCTCAAAGAATTGAAAATGTGAGATGTCTGCAGTATAAAAATAGTCTAAAAACCAATAAAATTGTAAATAAAAAGTTATTTTTAATAATTAGCAAATGAAAAATATTTAGCTAAATGAAAAAAAAAATATTGCATTTGCATTGACGAGTTTTGTATGTGTGTTCTGTATTCATAGATTGCGTATTTTGTCAACAATCAAGGCATCTCTATTGAAGTGAACAGCAATAGTACGATATGATAATGGAAAATTACAATTTAATCTTTATCGAGTCAGAAATGAGTTAGTGAAAGTTCTTCTCAGCCGAGGCATAACAACTTTCAAACAAAAGTGAAGCATGATGCTGTAAAATTTCTTACTTAAAGTCCATATAGTCAGCTATTTTCATTTATTTTATATAAGCGCGTAAAAAGTAAACTACATTTCTATCTCACAATATCTTCTCATCTTATGAACCGGAATGACATCACTGAATTGACTGTTGCTTTGATTCTTCGTTGGTGTACTCTATTCACGCGCTTGTTTCCCATAACAATGTGGGAAAACAGACCATCGTCATCTTGTCTACAAAAACTCGTTAACTAAATATTCGTTGCTCTTTGTTTTAACCGATGAACACCCACTTCGACCAATTTCCGTTATCCAAACTCTTCAGTGACCATCCTGTAAAATGATGCTCGAGAAGTATTTGTATATTTCATAGCAAGACAACTAAGCGTCAAATATTCGAAGTTTTTTTGTTCACTTGATGAACGGTGTCGTCGGTCCGAATTTTGAATCACCATTGTTCATCGTGCACATTTGTGCGGCAATTCCAAAATTATCGACACTAATGTCAAACTTTTTTGTTCTCTTATTACAACTGGTCCGTAGCTGAAAGAACTTTTTGCAAGAAATCACAACGTGCATTTCATAGCTGGCGGGAATTGTCCCGGGCATTTCATTCTGCTGGCGTTGACAGGCAAGCGCCCACTGCTGTATGTTCCCCAAGAGTTGGTAGAGAAACGCTGCCGATGTCATATGTCATGCAAGTTTATCACCTGTGACATTGTTTACCGGACATTAGTTTTAGAATAATCCTCGTAATAGTGTGGTACCTATAAGAGCAATTTCTCTAAAAGAAAAAAAAATTACTGAGATTATTATTACTGCAAATCTTTGCGTAACAATTAACGTGGAAATTTAAATGGTAACTGTACCATTAAGTTGAAATTAGTCGTGTTTTCACATGATATTTGTGCACCGTGTAGATGAATAAAAACTAATTTCTCGAATAAATTATATGAACCTAAAGATTTATGATTTTCATTATGTGTATATAATGGATCATTATGAAATGAAGTGTGAAATATTTTGTAATACATTCATAAGGGTATTGAAGGAAATGAATACTCTGTAGATACTGCTTATGTGCGTCACTATTTAGGGAGCCAATTATCTAGGGCTATCTATTTTAACATCTTCAACGTATATGGCGTGAAAATTGTTTGTATCTACCGAATAAAGTATTTTCAAATTTCCCTATAAGTTCATTTGGCTTTCTAGGAGACTAAAATACATTAATTACCACAGTACACGTTTTATGTGATACAAATTTTCAGTAAATTTATTTACAGCAATACTAAGTTCACATTTAGCAAAAACAGCATGAGTATAGTTTGAAACAAGGAATGTAACGAATTCTTATGTAATTGTGTTTTATACTGACATTTTTGCAGAAAGCTTGCTTTTTTCCCTTTATAGGCTTAGAAATTTTTTTCTCATCCCAGACTGATTTACGTCTTACGTTTTTTTAGAATATTTATTTTATTATTTACGAACATTACTTCAATTTTGAAAAGTTACTTGTACATTTTTTGTTGAAATATTACTTTCTCATGCAAAGCACTATTCAATTAAAAACTTTTGAAATTTATATTACTAATTCTTTGTTTGTGATTCTTATAACAGAATCCATCCATATTTTCAGTCATTCTTACCTTATTTAACTGTCGATCCGTCAAATGGTTTGATTTTCACTTCAGGCTTGCATGTTTGAAACAGTTTACAATCTACTTTAAACTGGGATCTGCGGTTTAAAGTAGAATACAAACAGTTGTTTAACTTATTAGCCCTCGTATGCAAAAAAGGGCAGGTGAACGATAAACAAATCTAAAGCTAATTCTGTACGTCAATCAATGATCACAAATATTTTAAAAAGAAAATTTAAAAATACCCAGTATTTGAAATAGTATTTAGAAATAAATTTGAATTTTGAAATAAACTGCTAGAACAAGATCTTAAAGTCAAAAAAGGCCTCGCAACTAAATAAAAATTTCTAAGCATTCATGAGCAACAAGTTAATAATGCTCTAATAAAAAAATAAAAAATGGTTAAAGAGTTTTTTACATTGTCTTTAACAGGAATTTATAGTCCATATTACATTATAGTACCAGAACTAACGAAATTTTGAGATTTCTGAACAAAATTTCTTTTTGACCATTTAAATATATAATATTTAATTTTGTATAACATGAAATGTTCTAAATGCTCGATTAGGTAATTGGGATTCGAGCAAGTTATCTGAGCATATAGTACAAACTCAGATCACTTGTTGGTGTGGTTCTACACCAGTTTTCAACCGAACACAATTTTAGATACAATGTTATGAAAGACCTGTCAGTGTGAAAAGGTAACACGAGGTTAATGAACACATGCCCTCTTTTGGGATGTATATATGTTATTTTTAAATATTAATAAAAATTTCATTATTTCCCCAAAGAGTTAAATTCTTAAAAACTCATTAAAAATACTATTTTATTTCATATTTAGTGAAAAGTACATTTGATATATTTCAATTACAATAAAATTAGAAATAATAGGTTTAGATGATTATTCATGTCTGCAATTTGGTACTGTTTGTTCTATAAAATAGACACTTGGCATAAATGAGTGTCAGTCACCTTCAAATATATATATATATTAAGATAAAAATCACAGGGAAGCACTTTCTGGCATAGCATTTGGTTATTTAAAAGGACTTCATCAATGTCAGATACAAAAGTAAAAACGCAAATATAGTACAAATGAATTAATAAAAGTTGCTTTAATTGTATGTTGTGTGGAATATCCGCTTTTATAGTTGAGATTTTCTTTTTTGTATTTATATAGACTGACTGAGTTGTAAAATTTTATTCGAAAGATTGACATTTAAAATTTTAATTTTACATGATTTTTACTATTCTTAATTTATCATTCTTTTGCTTAATTATGTTACCTCTTATATAATATAACGAAATCAAAAAATCAACAAAATGAAAAATATAGCAACTAATATCAGTGAATTGCAGTCATTTTGCTATTCATTGAATTAACTAAATTTAAGTAAAATATAAAATAGTGTTGAAATTAACTGAGTTTGGGTACATTTTGCAGTGAAGTATTATAGTTTTTATTTCAAACTATTTTCAGATGTTCATATTTTATTGATATCTACATATTTTGATATTGTGAAAAAACTGAACTTGATAGTTTTTAATAGTTTGTTGTTATTATATATATATATTTTTTTTTTTGCGCGTGTGGATTCAATAAACAGGGACATACATTTTAATGTGGACTCCAAATAGTTGCAAACATTCACACCCGAGTTGGGGATCGACCCAAATAATTGTTAAAGTAAATGCATTGACAATTTAGCAGCCAGCTTCAAATAGCTTTTATAATTGATTACTGATGTTTTCGCAAAATAATTTTTGACTGATTTAATCCCTGTATGCTATTTTTAAATTAAATAAAATATACATTTATTCTATGATTTTGTAGCACTGAGCAATATAAACTGAATTTCTTTGCATAGAATGGGAGAATACTAATGAAAATTGCAGCTTATTTTCTCATTTCTAGTAAATGATACATTTAGTTAATTTTGCAGATGGAATTTATTTTATAATAAATTCTTAAGTTAAAAAGTAATGATCATTGTATCCTGTGTCTTTAGAAATATGAATTACTTTAATAACAATGGCTTAGTCTCTGCAAAAACATTAGAAGTCACTATTTAAAATATACTCAGGATAATTTAATGCGAAAAAATATTTGACTTCACTGAAAATAATTTAAAATATGCATTTTTTCTGATGTTTTCATACTTAATTTAAAATTATGAAAATAGAGAATTGAATTACTATTGAATGGATACTTATGAGATAATTGCTAGTTAAAATGAAATATTTTAATCTTTTTCAAAAAAAAAAAAAAAAAAAAAAAAAAAAAAATTTTTAAATACAAAAAACATTTAGTTAACTACAGAATGATTATTTAAGATGGTGATGCACATGTATAGTGAAAAAAATCTCAAGTTCCTTCGTTATTTTCTAACATCGATAAAAAAACTTACATTTTTACATTAATTCTCTATTTTTATATTCAGTGAAGTCTTGAATGATATATTGAAATAACTAGAAGTAACTTTTTAAAGTAATTAGAGAAATCGATAATTGACATGTATAACTTTTTCTTAAGATTTGTTGCGTAATACCAGATTAAAAAGTGCAAAGTTAACCTTATACCTCCCAAGTCTAAAATATTAAGTGCATATAATGAAAAAATTTTCATTTAAAAGTGTATTTGTGAAAAGTAATTCTTTATTTATTAAAATATTATTTCTTATAATTCGGTAATTGTCCAAAATATTTATTTCCATTCCCCTGATGTAAACCATAATAGTTTCGTTCATAATTGTTCCTAAAATGAATTTTATCTCCACATATTAAAAAAATAATGATTACACTTCTGTGGTTGATAATATATTGCAAGCTGTTAAAAATACTAATCCCACGGCTCTTACGAATTTGTAACAAAAACAAAGTGATAAATTCTTTTACATATTCAAGGAAGATGTGAGCAAATTATTCGAGGTCAATATATAGTTATATTCATTATGGAGAGTGATGACTGCCGACAGCAGTATAGGAACAAATTGTCATTTTCTATACTGAACGTGTTCTTTCAATCATTTGGCAGTCTTAAGATCATTTATCAAAAAGGACCATTGCTATTGTGAAATCATCTGAACACTTGAAAAGACATTAAAAGAGGGGACTGAAAAAAAGCGACAAGTCTTCTAAAGCATCTCAAGCAAATTAATCCAAAGTAAGATACCGAGAACGAGTCTGCCCTATTTGCAAAATAATCTCATGCAAGTAATAAATTTCCTATCAACCGAATTTTATGAACTATTTTTATATTCTCACCAAATTTATTGATTTTCCACCAATCCAATTTTTAAGCCTAATCATCAAAGAATTATTGAGTTAAGCCATGTGAGTGTATTTTATGAAAACAAGTACAATGAGATCAATATCATTTCTATATATTTGCAGATTACCACGCATTCATGTAACTAGATGTTGATCCATCCAGAATCAATGCAAAGAAATAAGATTCGCTACAAAAGTTTTTTTAGTCCAAATTTTTCTGCGAGTTTAGGGCAATTCAAAGTTCATAAAAATAGTTTCCATAACTGTCTGACCTAATTTTCTTAGAGTAAATTTTAAATGGTAAAATTTTTCAGCATGAATGGAATTTTGGAATTGGAATTTTCATAACAGTCCACATAAGTTTGTATTAAAACTATGTAAAATACGAACTGAATGTGTCCACTTCGCTGAGGCCTGTATAATTCATTTTACATATAGTATGATGAGATTATATATAGTTGAACTTACGCATGCTTATTCTTAGTTTAGAAAAACGTATATTTAGATTTTGGGGATTTTGTGTTGTTATGAATTGAAAAGGAAAACGTTAAACTAATGAAAAAAAGTAACATGTATTATTAGACATTATCAATATACAGTATGGTGAAATATAAAATTCTAATGTATTGAAAGCTCATTTCTGATTGAAGTTTCTATTTGAATGTGCAAAGATGAGGTTCTAAAGTTTAACATGAAAATGTACACATTATGAAATAATTTAACTATACGTTACAGCTTTTCAAAACGATGTCTTGTACCAAAATGTGAAGTTTAACGTATGAACAAATAAAAATCGAATAAACGAATATATTTGAAAACTCTCTCAAATTACAAAGTTATTAAATATCGAATTCACTCTTTTCAAATACATTTTATGCCGGTAAAGTATTTGGAAAAGCGGAAAAACACATTCGTGGTTCAGAGATCAAAACAATACTTTAATTTTTGACATCTTCACTGTCAGAAATCAAAAGGAAAAATGTATATCATTTTTTTTATTAAAATAGTATTTTGTGAGTATAGGAAGGAAGACATATGATGTTTCAGCAATAACCCATATATGCCATTTTTAAAAAGAGGAAAAGAATCACACTTTGCTTTCCTGAAGGAAGAATTCTGAGAAGAATGTTATCTCACTTAACTGATTTCCTCACATCAGAAGAAACTTTACTGAGAGCTTGAATCAGCAAAAATTATGTTTTAAATTATAGACAATGCTGTTGAAATTTGAAATGAAACATTTATGTTAATTATAAACCAGTAACCTGACTGTGTCACCTCATTCCAAAAAAACGTTCTCAATGTAAACCGAGACAATAATTTGGGGGACAAATAGGATTTTACTTATATCGATATAATCATACTTAACCCTAATTATTAATATATTTTCACATTTTCTGATGATTAATCATCATAAAATATAAATAGAGATATAAATAAGTTTTTTATACCCTTTCTTTTCAGTTATCCATAAGAGATGGGAGAACACACAAACACAACAATGACAAATTTTTTACTATACAAAAAACAATTTTGATAAGTGTTTTCTTTACAATTTTACTATAAAATATAAAGGGATATTGTCGATATTTATATCAATAGGGTATTAAAACCCGAATTTTAGTAATAGAAATTATATCAAAACATTGCTTATTATTTTTATTGAAGTTCTCTGGGTAATGAAAGTCTTCAAAATTACTATTCGATTCATTATGATTTCTTACTATCATAAAAAAACTGAATTTTTAAACTTGAATTTCATTACCATGTAAAGATATTTGCATATATTTCAACAAAATCTTAAAAAGTACTTATATCTACTATTTGATATTTTTAATCTCTTTCATAGAATAGATCTGATTAAATACAAATAAAATTTTTTTACCTTAAGTTCAACTTTTGCATGATTATAAAAAATTATCTATGTGATGAAGTATTTAATAAGTGTTTCTATTCGTTGGAATTTATAAATGCTTTCTGATTCACATGAAATTATCAATATTTTTTAAAATGTAAAATGTTGGAGAGAATAACAACCTGTGGGTTTCTCTATATGGGTATGTTATATAAAATGATAAAATTTTAGGTTTCATAGCTTTATCAATTCGATATAGGATTTCTCTATCGTTGACAAAATAACAATACTTTTGTATTAAATATCCAAAGTTGAAATTAAAATTTGTTTATTTCAATTGAATAATAAAATCCAGAATATGACTAGTAATAACGTTTCCTATTTTTCGCTTATTTTGAAGAAGATTCAAAAAAATAATTTCTGTAAGTCATGGTCAGTTTACGTAGCATACAAAAACTTTTGACTACAAACAAAACCATATTAGAAGGGAAATTATCTCTCTCTCTCTCACATACACATATTCTCTCTGCAGTAATACTTAAAACTTTCAAACCATTTGGATTCTTTTAGGTGTATTCTTTCATAATTTATATTTTATGTGTATACATGTTTATCAAAATAATGAAAGCATATGTGAATATGACAATAGCATCTAGTTTTTCTTCTTTGTAAATAGAAATGCATATGTTCTGATAATAAATGGTAGCTTTATAAAAGTCTTGCATTTTCTTCAAAATCGTAATATGTCGGACCCTCAGATTTTCCAAATAACAAATTGTATGAGCACGTCTAGCCGGAGCAAATGTGATTAAAACATCTATACCTTTAAGCATTTTTGTTGTTGTTGCATGTCCTCTTTGCCCAGCAGTGCTAGACCATGTCCATAAAGATAAACACCCCCAAAAAATCTAATATCATCAAAGGATCATCGTATAAATCTTGCTTGTGGATAGGCCCAGGCACTCAAAGATGTGTTCTGGCGTAGCTTGTTCAGCAAAACAGTTGAAACAGGTCTTGGAAATTTCAGAGCTTTCAGAAAATTTTAATGATATAATGTGGCCACTTCGAAAACTAGAGAGAGATCAGTTTGTTTTCTTATCTTTTAAAGCCCTGAGCCAGTGAGTCTCCGAACGAGAACATTGATATCATTTGTGCTCGAGAGTGATAATTCATGGTGTCTTTATCCTGCTTTTTACTCTTAAAAAGATGAAAGGTGTCAATTGCTCCAAGACCTCACGAGCTCCCACCTTAACCAAAATGTTTTCAATTTCATTTCATTCTTGATCGACATGGGAAAGTATCCACTGTAAATGAATGTCATAGAACATGGATAGCCTTTTTAATGAAGCGCTTATAGAGATATGTGGCGTCTAAAATCATTACATCATACCCACAGGGCTGCAAGACAAGCTCGGCAAAGCAAAATAGTGAGAGGAAAGAAAAACTCAGAGACCGATGGCTATTGAAGTGGGTTGTAATATTTAAAAAGAGAACAATTTGAAGCAAAAGTGACGGAAATATTCAATCAGCATTTCGGTTCTCCAATGCATATAGGTTCTCATATTTAAAAAATTTACAGTGGTATCACTCGTAAAACGCTCTCGATTGATAATTGGAAGAAAGTAACATGCTCCGCTGAAAATTCTTACACGTTTTTCCGTGCAACATTAACTATCAGATTGCACTTGAATAAGAATTATTAATCAATATAGTTCAGAAAATGTACTGTAAATAAATATCTAACATTAAAACATTAAAAATTTAATTTAAAACTTACAAAACATGACACAGAGTCTACACTCTGATATGAAAATTAGTTAACCACGCCCCCTAAGAGACAACTTCCAAAAATATGCTAGACAGATTTCAGATATAGATACAAACATCATTCCAGCTCCAGAAGAGGGTGAGGGTCCTAGGACCCAGGAACCTTCCAAAAATACCGAGCCGAAGTAGCATTACATGTGTACGTTTGGAGGACTCTTGCTTAAGCGTATGATCGTGATGGTTTCCTTTCAACAACTATCAGCCATTGAGTGAGGCAGTCAGTGGATCATGATATGAGTAGGTGTTTCATGGTTTTTTGCAGGACCAAAATTAACACTGAAAGGAAAATCCACTGGGAAAAACAATAGAGAAATTTTATGTGACCAGGCCCCTCCTATGATATTATTGTTTTTTGTAGAAGATGAAATTTTCCAAGATCATAATGCACCGCTTTATGTAGTATTACTTGTTCAATCATGATTTGATGAATACGAAGATGAACTTAAACATAGACACTGGCCTGCAGTCACATGACCTCAAAATAATTGAAACATTATTTATTTTAGATCAATCAATACGGAATTGATATCCTCCCCCAGCATCTCCTCGAGAACTTTCTCAGGATCTCCATGAAGAATGGTTTCAATATTTCTCTAAACAATATTCAAGACTTGTGTGATTTGGTTCCCAGACAAATGCAAGCTGCATTTATGACAAAGATGATCATACACTATATTAACAAAGGGTTCTTTATAAATCTAAGGGGCTTCTGTTATTTTGGTAAGCACCTGTGGTTTGCAAGCTAATACAAATTTAAGGACTTAATAGTAACTGTTGAGGTTGAAAGGAAAACACAATTTTCTCTCCAGTTCATTGAATCACATACAGATAAATTTTTACTATGAGTTTTCATTCTTCCGATTTTGTTCACAATTTTTTTTTCATAAAAATTTGGGATTTTTAACTTTATTGAGTATTTTTTTCTAAACAATTTCAGGTACTTATTATTTTGCATAAAATGATTTTAAAATTCATTAGGCTTAAACTAGTTTCTAAAATAATTCAATACTGCCCACTGTAATGTCTGCAATGCATATCAATTATCGATTATTGTATATGTAAAGGATATCTAGTTAAACAAAATAAAAATAAATTATTTTTAAAGTATTGTATCACTTGTAAAAATAAAATGTTAAATTTAAATATTTAAATTGTAATGTTTAAATTTAAGTATCAGATTTGAAAAAGGAACCAAAAAATATGAACTGCAAAAACAGAAAATTGTACTCAATTAATTATTACTAACTGTGTATCAGTAATTTAAATATGAACTGGAAAAAATATGAACTGCAAAAATAGAAAATTACTAATTGAGCACAATTTTCTGTTATTGCAGTTCATATTTTTTGGTTCCTTTTTCAAATCTGATATTTAAATTTAAACATTACAATTTAAATATTTAAATTTAGTATTTTATTTTTACAAGTGATACAATACTTTAAAAATAATTTACTTAATTATTACTAATTAAGTCAAAATTTCAAATAAAATCATAGATTTACAGAATGTTAGACATTCAACTATATTTCTTATGTTTTTTGATAACGAATTTATTATATCTTAATAAATTAATCTTTAAAAAGTAGATATATTTATCATAAATAGATAATGAATTTTAAGTCAAGAAAGATGTCAAAGTCATGGTAAAGTAAA
The DNA here is from genome assembly GCA_030067965.1 of Latrodectus elegans. Taxonomy (NCBI): domain Eukaryota; kingdom Metazoa; phylum Arthropoda; class Arachnida; order Araneae; family Theridiidae; genus Latrodectus; species Latrodectus elegans. Next base: position 14,825,486 of record CM057812.1, read on the forward strand.
CTTTCAAAAGTACAGAAAAGGCATTGGATTTAAAAATATATTTTCACTGTTCATACTAGAACAAAAATACCGCTCTGTTTTCTATTTCTTTTCTATTCGGGTCTATTTTGTTCACGAATTGATTTTTAAAACTAACAATTCATAATGAAGTATAATATCATTTTGATAAATAAGAAGAGTGTTATTTGTTGCAATTTTTTCCATTTTGAATAGAAACGTAAGTGATAAATTTGTCATATTTCGAGTATTTACGTTGCATCCGGAATCACTAAAATGTTGCAATTCTACTCCTTTTTATAACTTGGATACAAAAACTTGCGGCACAGTATGTGGTTTATATTTACAAGATATGAAATGACGAATATGTTTGCTCCTATGTTTATTCTTAAGTAAAAGAATAAAGAAAGAATTGATAAGAACGTTTACTTGCATTTGATAATTTTAATAAAACAATAGATTCCAGCTCAACAGAAAACATTTATTTCGTCTGAAATAAAATAGTTGCTGTTAGAGTAAAGTGAAAAAGTATAAAATAAACATGTTACGATTTTTTGATTGAAATTTTCGTTTTGTGAATAAAATATTTTCTTGGAATGGATGTACAACATAGTTTTCATTGGTAAGTCTAAATTGATATTCTAATTTTGTATAAAGAATATAATTTTATTAAAATATCTTTTTGACAATTTTGAAGTAATATTCATACGGTTTAATAATAAATTGATTCCTGATACTGAGTTGTTGTGATAAACTTTATGAATTAGTGTTCTTGATATATTTCATTCCATAAAATATATTAAAATTAGAACTTCAAGATTAACTATATTTGATTATATTGATTTGCATGTAAACTTTTGGTAATTAACATGTTGTTTAATTAAATATGATCTTTCCATCAATAATTATTTATATGAAAAAATAACTTGTATAACAATTATATATTTTCGATTTGAATTATATTGTTTCAAATTATTTAAATGAATATTTACTATCAACTCGCTAGCATACATTTCTTATAAAATAAATAATGTTAAACATTTTATCTAATGCTTACAAAATTATTTGTAGACATTTAAATACATAATAAAAGCTTCGGACTTCACAATAATTGTGTTGTTATTTGAAAATTATATTAAAAGATAAATCTTTCTATTTTAAAAAGTATAAATAACATTATTCTTTTATTAAAAAATACATTTCTGCATATTTATGAATAACTAAAGGAAAACCATTGAATTTTAAAAACTCTTGATTTTAAAAGGATTTAAAAAAATATTTTCAATCATTTTACAATATTTTAATTAAATTATATTTTATACAATCATGATATCTTAAATCATATTTTTATTACATAATTAAAAATATGATAAATTAAGAGATAAGAAATTGATCCGAAAAAAGCAATTCTTCAAAATAGAAATTTTTTCCCGAAAAAAGTTTATTGATCTCACAAATGTTTTTAAAAAAATTTTAAATTTCAGTTTTTCAAACTAAAATATGGTAACACATTCAATAAAAATTATAAATATTTAAAATGCCTAAGCGGAATTCTATTTATTAATGCTATAAATCTATATCTAGATTATAATGTAAGAATAAAGAAATTAATATCAAATCTCTCATTTAGCAAACCCAAAAGTACTTAAAATATACATTTCTAATTAACATTTATTCTAAAAACACATAAAACTAAAATAAAAAGGGATAATACTCACAAATTGCTGAAATTGAAGATTCAAATAAACAATTTCAACAAGTTCTTTGCATTTATTTTTGTAAGGAATTAATGCTAATGTAATTTGTTTTAATATATTTCTAACTCTTCTATTTCAGTTACACTAGAATATCTATGGTAAAAATTATAATTTTTTATTTCAAAGGAACTTTATCGTAGAATCTGCAAATCTTAATTATGTATTGTCTGATTTTGTCTATATTTTACAGTTTCATGTCCCTCAAGAAATTAGCAATGTTAATTTCTCACTTTCTCTGTGTGGAACTAGATATCATTCCAAGTTGACAAAAAATTCTTGAAACTTATGATAACTACTAGAACTTAGGCTGTTCTTATAGTTTTCTATATATATGTGCAGGAATACTTCAAGAGAATGAAGCTATTTTAATATAACATATCACTGGCTCGGTAAACAAAGCATTAATAAAGGTTGAAATGTTTTCAGGATGTAGGTGGACGTCTCGTAAGCTTTTTTCTCCAATGAAAATGCCGTGTCCCATGCGAGTACACCATGCTTCATAGCTCCTGTTATTAAATGACACGATACTTCATCACGCCTTATCTGGACATTTATCCCTTCCAAAAATGACCAAATAATCTTCGCGGGAGTTCCTAAATATCATATTATCCTTCGCTGCTCAGTGATCTGATGAGTGGATAAAAACAAAAACAAAAAATGTCATAATCCATACGCACATGAAAATAAAACAATAAAAACATCTTTCGCAATTTTTTTCTTAGATTGCGCTCCAGCGTCACGTGGTTCCTATCCGGCCAATGAAAATGGCTTATTGAATCCGGGAGCTCTTCGAAATTTTTACTCCAGTTGTCTTTCGCAATGTTTCACTGCTCATCAAGGTAAGAACAATTGACCCGTCTGACGTCATCATAAATAGCTCAGCCACAGAAGTCAGATGCGTAGGAGTTAAGGTAAATTTAATATTAATATTTGTAACAACATGAACTCGTCTAATTTAAGGTGACATAGTTATAAGATGGCTGTTTTACCCCTTTATGTTGGTGATCGATATCTTGGCAACAATTCCGCGGAAACTCTTTCTCTGGCTCGATGAAATGCAACAGAATTTTTTCAAATGAAATTAGAATTTTATATTAGCAATTGAAAATCCTAAAAATTCAAACGTTTACAGATTTACAGAATCATAAGTAAAAATTTTTGTAAGAAATCTAACTATGGGTGTTATACCCATAAGAAAAACAAAATAAATTAATATTACATTTAAAATTGTTATAACTTATTTAAGAAATCATTATTAAATCTCGTTTAAGTAACACACATTGTCAGAAATTAAATAATATGCATTAGTTATTACAAACACTTTTCAATTTTGGAAAAAAAATTATTTTTTATTGAAATTATAATGTAATTCAGAGTTTCATTTTAAATAATTTTAATATTTTAAAAGCATTTTAGTAAACAGTGTTTTAAATTATTTCGCAAACTACTTTGAAAAATAAGAGAAAATTTTAAAATTTAATATTACTTCAAATTTTTTTATTAACTTATTGTGGGACATTATTGAAAGCGACATAATTGTATAAAAACCTGTTATGAAATTTCGTTTGGTCTTGCAATATTAATTTTTAATTATGAAAGCCATGACAGCAATCATTTGTACTATTGAAAAACATGAATAGATGCAGCAAAATCCTAAAAAAATTGCAAGTTTTTAAAAATATTTCTAAATTTCTCATTTGTATAATAATTTTATTGAATTAAATTTATCGAATAATTAAGAACATAATCATATTTTGTTTTTAATTTAATTTAAATTTGAAACATTTATAAAGTGCAGATTTTCTTGTAAATTTGATATATCTGCCTAAACTAACTAATAGTTGTAAAAAACAAATTTAAATGTCAATATTTTTATGTAATATTTTATCTGAATGCTAAGAAAAAATCAAATTCTGAAATCTTAAAAAATTAGATGTGACATTGCACATGCATTAAAAATCATTAAACAATCTTACAATTTTATATTATACAATATATTTCAGTTAAAGTTAAGAAATATTTAAATTTTACTAAACGCATTACTTAAGGAAATATATAATGGATATGATTAAATAGAGACTATATATTTTAAACACTTAATTGTTGTTATAGTCTTGCAATGAAAGATATTAATTCTAATGAAAGATATTAATTCGAATGAAAGATATTTAAGTCTAAAGGTTATTATTACTGGAAACAAAACTACAAATGATACACTAAGCAAATATATGTAATTGAAAAATATGTATTATATTTCATTATTGAGCTTATCTGTAGTTTGCGTAAACATTTTACAAATTAAATTTCAGAATTAAAGGATACAAAAATGATTTATTTAAATTTTTAAATGTATAATTTTTTAATTATATAAAATGTGTATAAAATTGATATAGTTAAATCGAATGCTTCTATTTATTATTACATATTATAATCAATAAGATTAAGTGATTAGGTCTTATATATTAAATTAATTTAGTCCAATGTATAGAAATATTTGATGGTATGGAAGCTTTTCTAACATTCTCCGTATTTTGATAATTATCTAGAACATTTAAAAAAAATAAGGATATTTGAAATTTTTCTGTGTTTAATGAAAGAAAAATATAAAACTTTTAATATATATACACGCATATATATGTAATATCATTTTGCCTTAGAAAGGTGACACATGTAGGTATTAAATATAATACTACTGTCATAAGCTTTTAAAGAAACACTTTGCAATATCAAAACTTTTGTAATTCTCCGGCTTTGTAAAATATTCAAAATATTTCAAGACATAATTTTTTATAGATTTCTAAAATTTATTTTGTGTTTCAGTTTAGTGAAAATTTTTTTTTTATGCAAAATAAGACTTAAATTAAAACTCAGTACATAAATTCACATGCATCAATAAATCTTACTTGCTTAGATAGTAGTAAAATATTATAAAATTATTTTTTTACATCTTTAAATAAATCATAAAAACTGGAAGTGTTTTCTCATTTTACTAAAAGTTACATTTTTAATGTGTTAAAATATTTTAATTAACTCTCGAACTACTTATAACCCATGTTCTATAGTTTTGCAACATTACAAGAAGTTAATATTTTAATTTCAAATGTAGAAATAATTAAGAATTTTTATTTTACTTAATAAAAATATTTAAATCATTTGTGAATCATAAAACTTATAATAAATCCATATATTATTAAAAGAATTTTAAATTTCATAAGATTTTTATTAATAAAAAACTTAAAGATACTTTTCAATTTAGTTAAATTTTACAGAACATTTTTATGAGCTTTGTAAAAAAATTATCATTTTTACTCAAAATTCATAGATATTATAAAGAAATTTTTTTTTTATATTTACGCACATTCCAGAATAATTTTCAATTTTCCAAGATAAAAACTTCGTGAACATACTTCAAACTGAGACTTGAAATGCGTAGAAATAATGCTTAAAAATTTTTTAAAGAAACCATAAAAATAGAAATATTTATTTTTGACTTTTAAGTATATAATATTTGAATAATTAATGTAATTGTTTAATGTTCGTGCATTTATAAATGGTCACAAACCTGTATGTTCTACAGTTTTGCATTGAAAACATGAATTCACTTCTTTTACCCGAGCTAGCGTTATTTATCGTCTGCTAAAAATATTCTCTTTAATGTCACTTTATTTTTATTTCAAATTTTAGAAAGGTTAGCATGCTGCATAACTTATGCTATGAATGTTCTATTCATATCTTTAAATACATTATTTAAAATTTCCGGTTTCATCTTAGATATGTACTTTTAAATAATTTATTATTAATATGAGTTATGCACTCATTTTTTTTATCAAAGAAGAACAAGAAAAAAAAATTGTTTTCGATAAAGAACAGTTTTTCAAATATGTATTTGATTATAAGGTAAAATTTATCAAATATGTAAAAATAAAATATTTTATATTTTTAAAATGCTATTTGCTACAGATTACGAATTATTTTTTAGTGTGATATAATTAGAAATTATACATTCATCAATTATTATTTCTGTTACCATTGCATAAATAAAAAATTACGATCAATAGATATATAAAACTTAAAAAAAATTTAAATGAAAGTAACGCCCTCTTTTCTAAATTTTACAAAAGTATCCATCTGTATAATGATTTATTAACTACTTTATAATAATTTTGCATGCAAAGCCTCACTACACATAAAGATTTATCAATTATTTTTTAAAAAATATATTTCAGACGAAAATTTTAGCTTTGAATTCTTTTTGGCTGTTTAAGATGTAAATTGAATTAAGATTTTTTCTTCATCTTTAATAACTTTGTTGCTGTAATCAAATGTAAATGCTTAAAAATTAAAAGGTAAGGAAAATTTATAAATTGTCAGTTTATTAATATTTAGTTACATTTTTATCTATGTAATAAGTATTGAAATTTCACAGGTGAATGAATTAATGTTAGAACTGTTAACTTTAATTTGTATTTATTTAATCTGTGGTTGAGTATTAACCGAAAGAAATTATTTATAGAGAATAATTCTATAATTTTCAAGTATTCGATTTGTATGGGATTATATAATTGTTGTTTCAAATATATATATATATATATATATATATATATATATATATATATATATTGTTTTAAATATATATATATTTTAAATATATATATATTGTTTTAAATATATATATATTTTAAATATATATATATTGTTTTAAATATATATATATTTTAAATATATATATATTGTTTTAAATATATATATATTTTAAATATATATATATTGTTTTAAATATATATGTATATTTACAGAAAAGCGTTTTCTTTATTTATACGTTTCATTTTTGAGTTAGAAAAATACGGTACTATTTTTTAATTAAAACTATTTTTTAAGTGTTCTTACTTATTTTTATTCAATAAAAAACATACATATATATTACTAAATTATAATGGATAATATAATTTTTAAGTAATTTCAATTATTCTCTAGATTATTTAAAGAAGTAAGCTTTTCTGCATATGAAAATATTTAATGAATATTATAATAGATATTTAAGACAATATCTTTGCTAATATGTGAGAGACGTTTAATATCACACTTTTATTAATCTTTAAAAAAAAAATCTTGTGATTCTGAAATATTTGCCGAAAAAATATTTAATTAGATAAGATTCCTTTTGATTTTTATCACATTTAAAAACTTTTGGAATGAATTACACAAAAATGATTTCATTGACGTATGTGTTCCAGTTTTTGTTTCTCTATTTCATAATTTGAGAATTTCGAACCAATATTTCCTATCATTAAATATTAAATAAATTTGGATTTTACTTAATTCTTACTTTGAACATTTTGCAAATGATATTGAAGTTGAGTCATATTTTCTGTAGAATAATTCACTAAACTTGTTGGACATCGAACTAATCTTCTGAATTAGTAAGTTGTGTACGAGTTTGTGTGAACTGAGTTTGATTCTCACGTCGCGAGAAGCTGTTTGTCGCTATTCGAAACCAACTTTACTGTATATATCAGTTTTGATGTGTAAAAAGGCTGTATTGTGGCAAATCTTTCGAAAGTTTAACTATGTACTTTAAATAAATTTTCAATTTTAAGTATTTTATCTAGAAAAGCATTTTGTAGAGTATCAATTTGCATTTGTTTTATTTTATTATTTATTGTATGTAATATATCGTAGAGATTTATAAAAATCAAAATATATTATAAGTGTTTTAAATATTTTTATTGGTTCTTTTTTATTATCACTAATAATTGCAACATTTTATACATATAATACTAAGGATGTGATTACTTATATGGTTAATATTTTGAAGTAATATTTTTTAAAAGTGGAATAAAATAATTAAAAATTTATATATTAAAAAATTTTGGTTAAATTTTTTGAATTATTAATAAGTACTTATAAAATAGCCTAAATTTTTAGTTGTTAAAAATTTGAAAAAAAAAAAAGCTTTTCAATATTGAAGATTCTGAATAAAATTGTCGTAATGATTAAGATTTGTGATGAAATATAAAAGACACTAAAGTAACTAAAGTTATTAGCATTGATATTTTCTTACAAATGTTATCTTGTATAGTTATTAAATGAGTAGATTTAACATAGATTCCGAAGTTTTTTCTCAGTTTAATATTAATACCAGTAAAATAATTCTTATATCTCAAGATCATAAAATAGAAAAAGATTTATAGATCTTAAAACTTTAACTGTTTGGTAAACTGTAAGGTTGGTACGTAACTAACATCTCACACTTCGTAAGGTCTGACACATAATTGGTGATTTAGTTTGATAATTGTTTTTACTAAATTGTGTTTTTTTTATAAATAAAGTACTACGAGAAAAATATATTTACTATACCCTATATAATAAACATGTAAAAATACTTTATCCCTACTTTTCTTTACTGATGAAAAATCGGGCATAGTAATCAGTTATTTTTTTCTGTTTCAAAACTACATTTATTTAAACACATTTCTCCATTTCTTATTTGTAGCGAAGCCTTTTCTGTTTTTCTAAAAAAGAAAAAAAATAGACTTTTCAGCCATTTATTTGTTTGTTTTGTAGACGATCGTAGCCTAACGTAATTCTTTTTTTTTTTTTTTTGCATCAAAAAGTTCCTTTTTTTCATTTTTATTCATTTTGCCCATAGCCATTTACCATCCAATAGTTCTTACATACAAATTGCATATATGATGCAACGTTAAGGAACTCATGAAATGAAATTTCGGACAATAGCGGGTTTCTTTATCAAAATTTATGGATGAGTGATTCGATCTTCATTCACGTCATCAGGGTAAACTATTCTTGGCTTTCTTCAGTTATGGTGACAGTAAAGCCTATATGACATCTTTTTTTTCTTTCTGTGTGATGTTTTCCAATGGGATGTAGGTACATATCCTGATAACCAAATGATGCAGTTTGGGGTTCCTTCACACCAACTTGAACATCACTCCCAGCATACATTGGTAAAAGAAATGCTCTTTGAATATCAATTTCAAAAGCAATTCCAAGCCAACATTGCTCCTTGCATTACGCATTACGATATTTACACTAGAAACTATTGATTAAACTTTTTTGTATGGATTGTAAGACAGAAATATAATTAGGTAGGAGATATTCCACACGAATTGCTTAAAATAATCCAGAATTTCGACATCAGCATGCTGCTTAGTTACCTACAATTCAAAGGATTTACGATTGATCCTGAAAATGCATTGCTCTATGCTATGATCCAAGTTTTTCAACCATTAAAATTTAAAAAGTGATAAGAAATTGAAAATAAAACAAAAGTATAAAAATGTGAAAAGTCAATTCACATACATGGGAATTAAAATTATCTTCGGGTCTCTCTGAGACTATGTTATTAATCAGCCATTAGTTTTTCAAATTATGAGTGTTCGTAAATTATAAGGGTTCATAAAGACAAGTATCCACTGTAGAATATACGAAAGCTATGTACTGCAATGATTTTGGTTCATGTAATCTTTTGTGTGATCGAGCTGCAAGTTGAATTATTAGAGCGTTCTAGTTTTCAGTAGAGAAGTTTATGGTGTTGGCACCTATTTTCAGCACATGTTTAATTCTTTGGAGTCCATTTTAAAATGTAGAGCTCCGTCGAATTGATTCTCATGTAAAGAAGTGACTGAAAAGAAATAAGCAAACCAAGATATCAAGGAATCTTAGCTCTACATGATTTTAGCGTCTTATAGTATTTTCAAATATTTCAGCAGCATAAAAATAGCATTGATACGATGTGATATGGTACAAAATACATTCCGCGCGTGCGGTGCTATATTTGTAAAGATATTATATAAAGTTATTTAAACTCCTCTCAATTTTCCTACATATTATATAATAAAAAATGTTTTCTTATTATGCGTATCCCACGTAAATTGAATATTTTAAACAATTTAATATAATGATTTGTTTTCTTTTATTAATATTTATTAAATTTTAAATATGTTTCGTACATTTTAAGTTTTAAGAATGCATTTTCACGCTGTAATGTAAAACCTTAAAAATTTTCAACACTTCTTGAATTCTTGTATTAAGTTTAAACATTTTGTTTGAACTTGTCTCATAGTTAGAAATTTCAAGAGCATTTCTGTTAAAGTTGCGCAGCTCATTTCGTTCGACAATAGCGCTCAAATGGAAACAAGCAATAGGTTTTACAAATGATGAACCCAGTCTTCAAAATGTGAGATTAAATCTGTAGCAGATGAAATGAAAACCGAAAACGTCACACTGAAATATCACAGAACATGTCATAATCATATAATTAATTTATTGAAAGCACAAACGATATAATAGAGCATTGTTGACAACTCGAAGTGCTCCAGATAATGTTGATCATCAAAGATTACGCATTTGAGAGATGTGTTAAGTGTATGTGACGTCACACACGACTTTTTAAGTGAGAGACAAAGCGCGTGTAAAAGGGTACTTCCCCACTTCCGTATGAAAGAGACTTAAGTGTTAGAACGTGGAGCTGATAAGAGAGATAAAAAGAATTTTTTTAATGTTTAGTTAAATCTAAAGTTGAATTTTTAAATCCTTTCAAGTTTTCATTCAATGAATTCCCTCTTTCTTCAAAAAGTGAATTTTTTTCATAAAACTTTCTTGAAAATGTGCATTGAGTGCTATGTGATTTCTTCTTATATTTTAAATTTTTTAATTAATGTATCATTGATTTTTGTATTTAGCTGGTGAATCAAAATTAAAAATTAGTCAAATTATTTATGTATCATGAAAAACAATTTAAAATTTTTGATATTTTATTTCATTTTGTAAGAAATGCTCTTTAAAACAATCTTTCGCCTTACTATCAGTTTCTTAAATTTTAAAAGTTTTACTAAATTCATTTTTATCAAAAATTATTTTAATCTAAAAATACAGATTTATTAAGTAATTTTACAAACACTGTTAGAATAAGATTAAAGAAAACACAAAAATAATTTGACAAGATATTATATATTTATAATACCATTTTGTGCATTGTGTGTTCTCCGTAATTATGTTCAGAGTTGAATTGAAAACAGCTGTAAGGAATAGACTGAAACTTATATCAATATGTTGATTTATGTTAAACATGAAACAGGTTATGTTTTGTTTTGAAGTTTTGATTCCAACGGTTAGTTCAAACATTTCATTTGAACTTGTCTCATATTTAGTTATGTGTGAATTTACTGTGAAGTTCATGTCATGAAGCACGTCTTTTCTTCACTCTGCTCGTTTGCAGAATGGAGGAGACTTGTGATTCTTTTCCATATTGTGTAACATTTGTCATCGTTGCGTAATCATCAGCAAACATACAATACTGAACGGCTAACGGCTAACGGCTGAACGATAAACGGTTGTTAGATTCCTTATTTCATAATCTTAAGTAAAAAATCGTGAGAGAAGAGATTCCCTATTTCATAGTCTTAAGTAAAAACTGGTGATATTTATAATATTTTCAAAAGTACACACGGCAGCGAACGAGTTTTCGACTTTTCCAAAACACATTGGAACACGAATGAAAGGAAAGCGTGCTACAATATTTAGAAACATCGTAACAGAAGAAAAATTTCACGCATACCACACGTTAAATTTCACGCATTCGATTTGATTTTAGCTCATAACATCTGTAGCGAGATCTCATTTTCTGGTAGAAAACAACATTTTAAATAACAGTTAAAGGTAAATATCCTTAAAAAATAGCAAATGTCAATATTTTCAGAAATTGCAATTTTTTTTACCGAAATTTAGGTTAGCGCTTTTCTTTAGTTTTCTCTTTCTTTCTGCCTCCCCCGTTATATAAAACAATATTTTTTATTCGAAGTTACTGCATTTAATGTAAATTTTGGTATCTGTATTCTGTTAAATTTTTAAAGAAATATAATTGATGCTTCGAAAGATTCTTGATGCTTTTCACCGCATTTTTAGTATTCTTTGAATTATGGATTTTTTAAAAACTGACGATAAAAATGTTTTCCTATTTAATAACATCATTTATTATAAGAAATAATTTGCCTTTAATTGATATTTTACGAAATAGAACAGTACAAAGTGAGACAAATCATATTTACACATTTGAAGAATTCCATTATCAAAAGCAAAGTAAGAGAAAAAACTGATATTTATGTACACATTTTATTATATATGTAAATTTTTCATACTTTTTTTTTATATATTTCACATTAAAATTTTTTATTATATGTTTTATATTAATAATGGTAACACAGAAACTGTTATATTTCGAAGTCTCGATTTAGAATCTGTACTTTATTATGACATTATATATGTAACTACTTTAATATAGTGATACTACTTTAATAAGTTCGGTGGCTTAGTGAGAGCGTGAAACGCTGCCACAGGTCTCACAGTTCCAAGGTTCGATCCTCGGACTGGTCAAGGTCGACTCAGCCTTTCATCCCTTCAGTGGGTCAATAAACGGAGTACAAAGCATATATTTGGGAACTAAACACTGTGTGTCTCACGTTAGGCTGAACACCTAACTGGGATACATGCTTCGCCCCCCATAGCCCTCGGTCATGAAAACAGAAATGGGCTCTGTAGGTCTTGGCCCACATGGGCTGTTGTACCATGGAGTTTATTTTAATGTACTGATTATGAAAATTGTAGTGTTTGAATCGGAGAAGGAATAAACAATGAACGTTTATTTATTAAATTTAATAGGGAAGGAAACCAAAATGTTAACTTTGAAATATTTGAGAAAATAATGAATTAGTTTTATACGAAATTTTTTATTTATTCTATGTAAAAAAATATTTAAAGGTAAATTTATCTTGAAACTTTGAAGATTTAAAGATAATAGATAATTTAGAGATAAAATTTGCATAGCTTTTATGAGATTTATATGGGAAATAGGTAGTGATTATATAAACGAAAGTGATTGTGATTCGCATAACTTATTTCATCAGAAACTTTATATACATGATAAATAGAACAATATATAAAAAACATGACCAAATAGTTTAATAAATTTCTAAAAAAAATTTGTAGTTTATTTAAAATTATATGAAACGGGTTACAAAACATTAAAATGAACATGAGAACATCTTGTATTTTAATGCTTAAAGTGATACATTTTATTGCTTTTATTGCTAAATCACTTAAAGGGTTTTATTGTTACGTTTAACACTGTTATAATAAGAAATTCACTATAAAATTTCATTGAATATTTCACCGAAAATAGCAGTTATTGATGCTATAATGTTATGCTATATAAAATAGTATTTACAATTTAGGAGTTGATTACTGGAGACTGCCGAAAAGAATGTTAGGATGAGTTTAAATTTCAGTCAGAATTTATCGTAAATAACATGAAAAGTCTATGCTCGGTTTATTTTAGCTATAAATATAATTTAGACATCTTGTTTTTTTTTTTTTTTAATTTAGTATTGATTCAATTTACAATATTTCTTATTTGAAAATGCTGAAATGATTTTAGTTTACATATCATTCATTACAAATTAATAATCTAACTTTCAGGTCAACTTTAAAATTCCTTAACTTTGCTAGTAATAAACACATTAAATTTTGCTAGGAATAAGCGTTTACAAGCCTTGATTAAAACCGGACCATACAAAAAATTACGAAATGCAAGATATCACTTCATGATTAAAATCTTTTGCTCTTGTCGAAGATTTAATTCACAGATATTAAATTAAGTAAAATATTAAATAGAACGAGAGAGAAAGAATTCTTTTTTCAGGGTTCTAACTTTTATATTTGAAATAATTTAAATAAAATTAAAGCTCTCACAAAATATTCTTTTAACCTTCAAAAAATCACATGCGAAATCTGGTACATTGATAAGTTATAATTCATTTTAATTTATTTTCGTATCAATTATTTCTAATGGGAAAATGAAATATTTTTAAACAATGTATTTATTGTTAAAAATTATTTCCACGTATGATAAATGATAAAAGTTAAGTATTTTTGCAGATTTATTAAGTAACGTATGTTTATTAGTAATTTATTTTTGAAAAGATTTTCGTTTTAAGATAATTATAATATTTTTTTAAATTTTTAAAAATTTAGTTTAATTTTTAAACAGTTATTTTTTTTGAATGAAACAAAAAATAGATACTATTTAAAAAGATTAGTTTAATTGTTAGAACTTGAAACCACCCTGCCTGCATTTATTGTAGTTTATATTGAAATAATTCATGTAAATACTCTGTGTGCATTTTATTTCAACACTACTACTTAATATTAAAAATTAATTACTGAATTGAAATATGGATCTGAAACATGAATGCATTAAGCATTTAAAGAAGCTACTAAAATTGTCAGTTGATAGCTTGTAACTAGATTTAAAATTTTTTCACTTAAAAGAGTAAATGACAAAAATAAATATCAACTAATTGGTTACAAGCATATTTTATAAATTTACGACTGATATCAGTTTTCACTAGAAATTTTAACACCACGCAACAGGTCTTTATTCATTAGTTTCTCTTTTTTGATCGATTAAATAAAAAAATATTTTGCTTTCAAATGAACTAAGATGTGATCTACAACTATCATGACGTGATTGAAAATACAATAGTTTTATTGCCATCGCTATAAAACAATCTTAGAACACCTTGAATTATGTGATCAGGGTATTTATGTTGCACCACTTTCACTAGATGTATTTTTAGACTTTTTATGCTTATAAAAAGGTCTTCGATTCACTTTTTATAAAACTTATTTTGGTTTGAAATTGTTTTTAACAGTATTTGACAATAGAGAATATGAATCTTCTCTTCATATTAAGAAATACTGATACATTTTAATCATTATGTAATAATAATTAGGAAACATTTCTATGTATTTAATATTATGATATATTTTTGCATGCATCAGTTTCAAGCAGAATTAGTTTTCTATGTTAGCTTTTAAATAAATTTTTGGAAGTAAAACTAATTTTTAAAAATGAACGCCTTAACATTATTGACATTTATTTCACATAAAATATAAGTTTTTTCCTTCGATTTTTATTCAAAAATATTTAGTTTTTCTGTGCACAATCGGGGTGAACCCAAATTACCAATGTCTTTAAAAATTTCAAAATAAATAAATAAAAAACGTTGTTTCAAATTAATTGTAATTTATAATTTCTTTAACTTTTTATTCACTCTGAAATTATGACATTGAATTAAAAATGATCTGATGCTTTATATTGCAATCATTATAGTGATTTTAAAAATGTGAAGGCTTTCTAATAATATCTGGATTGCACTTTTATCTAGGTTTAAAAATTATTTGCATTGTTTAGTTTCGTATTTTCTTAAAATTGTAGCTGTTAAAATCACGCGTAATGAAATGCGGAAATATTCTTGCTTCCTCTCTTTCAGAAATAAAGTATGATTCTTTTCCTGTTTACTTGGAATATTAGATAAAATTACTTCAAATGAATCTAATAAACAATTTTTCACTATCTTCATGACAAAAATAATTAATAATTCACGCGCTATTTTTATTTATGGATTAATATTTAGTAGTAATGTATTCACTAAGCTTTGAAGTTTAATAATACATGCCTCTTCTTAAATAGATTAAAAAAATAATTTTAAAAATAACCATTTTATGATTACCGATATCCAATTTATTTTACATTAAAAAAAATGGAGTTTCTCATAATCTATGTTTGAAATATTGCACTCTTAATTTTAAAATGTTCCGTTAAAATAAATTTAAATTTATAATTTCAGAAACTATCATCCTTTCTTTTTTATATATGAGACGTTTGCTTTGGAAAAATGTTAACTGAGATGAGATATTTACTGAGATGAGATGAGATGAGATATGTTTTTAAATTCTTAAAAAAATGTATATTTCAACAAAACAACGAAAAAATATTTCCATATTTACAACGTTTACTGAAAAATATTGTAAATTATTTAATATCAGTATTCCATATTCGATAGAAGTAATTTGGTGTGTGTGTGTGACCTTTCTTATTTAACTATATAATTCGTATTATCAGTTCATTTTCAGATCAATGAAATAGTCAACAAGTTCAACCTCGTGTAAAAAGTATTCAGTTTCACGAACAATGATGAAAAGCGCAATGAATTTTTGTTTACTTGGTGTTTTATATACTCCACGACCTTTGTAAAACCTCGAAATGGTCACACTTTTCGATGAAAAAAATGACTTTCGTTTGCAAATTGTAGTGAAAAGATAACAGTAAACGAAAAAGAAACCACAAAATCAGTGTCCCGTTGAAACCAATGTCAAGTGATATTTCGTCCAGTTACGTCACATAAAGGACAAGAAGGTTCGCGGAACCAGATAGGCATCATTTCGCGTCTAATGAAATAACGTAACGACCTATTTCGTGACGTATCGCCCAAACACCTTTTTGTTGTATTACGACTCGTCTCCTCACACAACCGCAAGAAAACGTACGTGTCTTTAATCACTTAATGAACGTTTGCTAATTGTCTAGCTTCCAAGGAGGATTTTTGTATTCAGAGGCTTGCTATTGACCCTCTTCGTCTGCGGCGTGGGAGTTATTACGCTGTATCGTAACTTCATTTCATAGACCCTTGTAAGAAGTGTTGATTACAATACTGTTACATTTATTGTTAATAAATTGTAAGTTAAAGCTTGTTTCTATGTTACAACCTTTGGCATTGCACTTAATACTCGACACTATAATTTTGAATTTATAATTTTTAATACAACTCTTGAATGAAAGGTCATCGAAACTGAATTTAATGTATTTTATTGGAAATACAATTTACATAGGAATAAAGAATTTTGTTTGACTGTGAGTTAAAATAATGCTCGTTTCTAGAAAATTACTGAAAACATTAAAAAATGAGAAAAACTTGGAAAAATTAAATTCTTTATATTAAAATTATATGCTGAAATATATTTGCACATTTTTATGCAATAAATATGTGTATCACTCATTTTGCTTAATTTCCTGAAAACAAAACGTAACTAAAAGAATTTATAAAAATTAACAATTTTCTTTTGAAAAAATATCTTGAGTAAAATAATTAACTTATATTTTAGAAAATAAAAATGATTTTTCGCTTTTAAGTTCATTAAGAAATAAAAATTATTAATAGAAAGAATCCTTTTTTTATTAAGGATGCTTTTTTATCAACGCATTTTTATCAATAATCGATGACAGAAAAACATTGCGAGAAGAATTTATAGAAATTTTCATTGATAAAAAGTTTAGCGAAAAATTCTGAGCTTCTATATATATACACACACCCATAATTGTTCCTAAGATATTCTTTCTATAAAGTAATAATGAAACGCACTTACAATGTCAAAATAAATGTAACATGCGGATGATCTTTTTTAACTGTAGATTCATAAATATTTTTTTATTTTAATTTTAATGCATTAAGTAGGAAAATTATATTTGATTTCTAATTACTATTCAAATTTATTCCAATGCTATTTGTATTGATAATTGATTAATGTATAATAAGGGTCAAACTCACTCTTTCTTATTATATCATTGATTTGTTTTCTGCAAATAGTGAGTAATTGATTATTTTATATTAAAATGCAGAAAATATTTCGTTTCTAAATGATAGTAAATAATCCTTAATCATGAAATTTTACAGTAGGTTCACATAAATTGGAAAAACCATGCAGTAAACTTTTAAATTATAAAACAAAAAATCTAGAACTAAACATAGAAATGAATAAAAATCTACCTTTGACTAGTGGTTTCGAATTAACTGTCTGCATTCATTAATACTAATATGCATTATTAAAAAAGGAGAAAAATGCCATTTCCATATTTAAAGTAATTATAGTTTTTACTTTTCATTATTTTTTAAAACAACATTCAATAATGACTTACTTCTGTTATTAAATAAGTTTTGACAATAATGCCTTAATTCTTATGAATCATTAATTTTTAAATTTAAGTTATAAGTTTTTCTTCTTTCTCACATGTATTTGTAACTGCCTAGTGCCATTTTTTGTTTTATGATATATTCAGCAATTGTCTCAGTTTAATTTTTAGAATTATACTATATTATATATTCAACTTACATATTAGTAGTTGTTTTATATTTTATGCGATACAAATAGTCCTTATTCAAAATATTTTGAATAAATATGATACTAAATTTTATATTTTTAGCTGCGATTTCACTTAATTTATATGCTATAAAAATATTACTAAATATTAATATTTTATAAAATTTGTATGAATACTTTTTCATAAAAAAATTTAGTTACCAATCTGAAATTTTTATTGAGTTATTTTAGCAATTATAAATCCAAGGTTACAATTTCTTACTTGAATTGAAAAGATGTTCTGTATATATTTTTGATAAAGATTTCATTTGCTACTTTTCAATAGATCATTTAGATAGTCGATTTGTTGTAACGAATTTGATTTTTAGAAACTGTTTTCTACATAAAGTGTAATCTTTTCTACGATTTGAATAATTGAGTGTTAGGAATTTTTGAGAACAAAAATACCGAAATCACTTATAAATCCGCAATGACACATCAATGTGTATAGCTGTCAAAAAAGATGAATGACATCTAAACAACAAGTTACTCTGTACCTGTCGAATTAAATGGCCGGTTAAGAAGCAGAATGTGCCAATCTGTATATCTAAATACAGTCACAAGCTATATTTCTCCTTGAACTTGCACGGACATTGCAAAACAAGAATGCAATAAGCATCAACCGTTAGGACAGTTAGCTACTCTAATAGTATCAGGTATGCCAAACTTGGTTAAAATGAGGTGGGTCACCGCGACCGCTAAAGATTCCTCCTATTTCATCATTTAAGCGAAATAGATGTCAAAGATCTTTCATCATTTCAACTTAAGATCGACCACATATGATATTTTATGCTAGAGATAATTTTGTATAGAATTGCTTAAAGAAATTGCACACAATTTAGAAAGCATTAAATGTCAATCCACAGCATCAATTTTATTTTTATTTTCATTTCACAACCAGACCCAAAACTATCCTTCTTATGGTATTCTTTACTGTAATATTTGTTTCTCTGTACATTTGTTCATAATTGTGATGTGTTGGAACATTTGTAAAATATTTCTTCACTGTAAGAATTTATAACTCTTAAATAATTAAACTTATACCGAATGAAGTGAAACTGAGGTAACACTTGAATTTAGAAATAAATTATAATATGGCAACATTTTCTTTTCATGTCTCTTTTATCATTTTACTTTTTTAATCACATGAAATACCTTGGAAAAAATTACATGAGTGTATATATTGAAAATGAATTAATTTTGTATTATTTCCAACGAAATTATTTTTCCTTAGTTAAAAAATTCGTGGCATTACAGTCACTTCTCATTACCCAAATTTTTTTTAATTAAAAGTTTGATAAACCATGCTCACTGTGTAGTTATAACCAAGGTATGAAAAATATTCATTTATTAATAGCGTAATTTTCCTGTTTTCAGTCTAATATATATTTTTATTCTCATTTTTTACTTTGTAAACAAGGACATTTAATTCTGTATAACACTTCTGTGTTTGTTATTTATGGTAACAAAAATGTCTCCTAATTCACAGTTGTCTAGTTATCTGTTTTGAAGTGGGTGAGTTTGTTTGATTCTAAATAAAACAAAATTTAAATTATATATTAAAACATTAAATTCTATAATGTCAAATATATGTAATCGATAGAAAATTTTTTAATTTTTATATTTGGTGATTCGCAGTTTTTTAATATTTTTAATGGATTGGAGCTTTTCGTACATTTAAAATTTAATTACATATATATTATATACAGATATAATATTATATCACAAAATAATACATACTATTTAACCTGGAAATACAAAAATTCTTAATTAAAAACGCGTCAATACCTCAATTTTTAATTTTGCTGAAAATCATAGAAAAACACAATTCCTCCCTAATATAGTTGAAGATATAAACGCATTAAAGCCGAATATTTAGACATATGTTATTAAAGTAGTTATAAAGTGGTAAATGTGTGTGTTTAATCATGTCTATTTTCGGTTTCTTTTTTTTTTTTTGTTATATCAGAACACTTTAATAGCTTATTTCATGACATTTAATAACTTACTAGAAAACGTAATATATATAATATATATATTTATAAATGTGACTCTTGAGTTAATTTTAATGTTCTGAAATATTATGTGTGCTGTTTAAAATACAATGCCTTTACAATCCTCTGATATCTGGGATACAGTGAGGTTTAGTTAGTATACAATTTGCTCACACATGTTTTCTAACCTTTAAATTTCAATTATTTCGTCACATTTTAGAGTCGTTTCGTTAAGTATTCTAATTGGCTTTTATGTTTTTCCTCAACATCTACTCAATGCTTTGTTGAAAGAGTGTATCAATAAAAATTGTTGTACGGTTTTGTTAATTGTTTATGCTGTAAAACAGTTGAAGTTTTTATTTCAAAAAATCTTTACTTGTGTTAAATAACAATGCTCTTTTTTGCATTCTAAATATGAAAGTAATATTATGTGTGAGAACTTTTCAACTTTTCAGAAATTAAGTTTTCATATTTCACAGTTTGTTCAAATTACATTGATTTATATTTTGTGTGAAACTATAGTTAGGATATTATTTGTTTTGTTTAGGATATAGTTTGATTGTATTAGTTAAAATGTATGATATTAAATTATTTTTTTAAAATAAGATTTTTTCAAATAAAAATTCTTTTAAATTTCAAAGAAGATTCTTTTAAATAATAAAATTTAGATTTTCGAGCAAAGGAAAAAATGTATGGTGTGAGTCGAAACTTAAAAGAATGTTTTTCTCTACAACGGGAATTATAGCAAAGATTTCAAAAAATAAAATACGAACGGTTCCCCATGAAAGTACGAATAGATAATATTTCGTTTTCGCACCCATAATCGTACTGCTTAGGAAGGGGTGGATGTTGATCAGGGTATTTCGTTACTTTCGATCCTGTAACTTATTCTAACTAAATATATTTCAAAAGTTACTTTTTTACAGACAATTTTAGAAAACTTGAATGAGACAGTGCAGTTGACACATGCATATGACTTACATTTCTTGATAATATTCAAATATCGAGTCATATTTGAACATAGGAGCCATTTATTTATTTGAATTATTGCCTTGAGGCAATCTCAAAGTTGATAGTAAATTGTTAATTTAAAAACTAAACACAGTAGTTGGTAACTCATTAATCTAAATTGATCGATTTAATGTCTTAACTACTATATTTGTATTTTTTTTATCTCAATTACGCACGAACAAAGATTTACCACGGGAAAATTTGATTGCCAGAACATAAGAGAAATACACGGACGCTTGTGCCCGTGATACACTAACATGAATTTGTGAGAAACCTCAAGTGTTTCGGTTATAAATGCAATTCAAATCGAATTCTCATTAAAATTCTCGCCACGAGCATAAGCCTCCGTAGCCATGCTTCCGCCGAGTAAGATAAAACGTCAGAATGAAAAAAAAAAAAAAAAAAAAAAAAAAAAAAAAGGAAAATAGTTTCAATTCTCTCTCCTTTGACCTTGCCGCAATATAGCGAATAAATTTGTCCAATCTCTCACTCCAATCTTGTAATATCGTGTCGCCAAATCTCGTTACACGCATTTCAATCCTCTAAAACAATTTCAACTCCTATCAAGCAATAGTTTTTAACAACCCTTTAACGGGAAAACATTTGTTTCCATCCTAATTGAATTCAGTTCAGGAAGAAGAGAAAGATTTCTGAATCTTTTTCTTTCCTTCCATTCATTCCTTTATATTTAAATGACCATAATATAGGAAATTAGTGAAAGACTTTGATCTATTACATTACATATTCTCATTGCTTGTTAGTATATATTCATGCATTACATTGAATGCATTCGTATTGAAATTTTATTTACGCATGAACAAAAATTTTTATTATAAAATTGCATTTTAAGTGTTAAATAATTAATTATTATTTAAAAGATTATCACAAATTGTTACTTAGAGAGATTTCTGAATCTAATAGCTCTGAAATTGAAATGTTTCTTAAAATTTATCCTTTTCCAGTATTTAAATATTTACATTAATTTTTGTTTTGTCTGCTGGGAATATCACGATAGAAAAGCACCTTCCATCTGAAAGAAGTACTAATAGACATAAGGAATGCCGCTCCTATCCTTTTTATGATTAAATTTAATTTTATCATTGTTAATAATTATTAAATTATATTATATGCTCTTATTAAAAGGAAAATGCCACTTTTTTGCATTTGTTTTTATATAAAATACTGTACAAACAAAAAAGTATCGTATTCCTATTATGTAAATAACTCGAAAATAATATTCCTCCTTAGTTAGTGAAACATTAATTAGGAACTTGTTAGTTACAGTGATTATTTTTATGGGAAGCAAACTTTTATTTTATCCTCTCCTACCTTTGTCAGTCTAAAAAATTATTTTGAATTTTTTATCTTGAAAATACAGAAGATAGCAAATATTACTGAACTAATTTATAATGAATAATAGTTTAACCAGTATGTACTGGTTATTATTCAGTGTAAATTAGTTCATGTGTGTTAAGGACAGTTTTGAGGTATGAAATTCAAATAATATATAATGAATCACAAGAGAAAATAGTGATTTCCCCTTAAAATGCCGTGATTTTTAACCAAAAGAGCGATATGGCGCCAAGAGAAAAGAACTAGAAAAATATAATAAACTCCCTCTTATTTAATATTATCATCATAATCATGATGTCTTTGTGATAAATCCTATATTTTTTTAGATCTCATTGATTGCTGATAAGAGTATCGAATGTTTAACTTGTACGGTTCATTTCCTTCAAGAGTCATTTTCCCACACAAGGGGATTATTTATATAATAATAGGCAGGTTCATTTCTTGACTCTTCCCATTTTGCTAAAAGTACACGATTCCGTGTATTCTTCTTTTTGTTGCTTTTTATTCAAATCCAAGATTTTCTTGTAAGTATTTTAAATAAGTTATATGAAATATGACTACATTTCATGTTCAGTGATCAGTGGTTTCCAGTCTCAGCTCTGTGATAGTATTACGAAATAAATATTGAAGTATTTTTTAGTATTCAATTAACTCATTTGGAAATACTTTATTTTTTTCGTAATTTACTTACCACTAACAAATAGACACCAAAAAAAAAGATTGCTATTTACACTGAGGAAAACTAAGAAAATTTATGCAGTATTTAATAAAACATTTTTGTTTAAAGAGCAATTTAAAAGAAATTCATATGAAAAGAGTCTTCTACAGAAAATATTCCTAAATAGTGCACTTAAATAATTATATCCTGCTGTGGCTACCATCATGTGATACACGAAAGGAAAATGGTATTTCTACTTGTGGACATCAAACGCAATGAAGTTCCTGTGAAAATAAAATTGTTTTTAATTTCCAAAGAGACATTTATTTAAAAGTTCATGAATTTTCAAAGAAGCTTCTCAAATTGAGAAAAAAGAAAAGAATGAACTGATGTAATGAAAATACTCAAATGATTATCTGATATGAGACAAACATTTTGTGCAAAAAAAGTAGTTATACAGCGTTTTAGATTTTGTAACAGTCATAAATTGTGGCACAGAAAAAATTGTAATAACTGGCATTGTGTGTGTGTGGTGTGATATCAATTATAAATAGTAAAGCAATAGGTAGTACAAATATTTTATTTAAAGTTAAGCACACCAGTACAAACAAATTAAATAGTACAAGTAAATACACCAGTGCAAACAAATTCAAAAGTAGAAGCAGATATTTTGACATTTTATGTATTGCTTGACAGCTAAAAATTATTATAAAGCTTTTTACTATTCCTGAAGTATACTTTTTGGGAGGATGTTTTAAATATGATATCTATTTTCTTCTCCTAACTAAGGAAATAGAAAAATTTCATATATCTGCTCTGATAAATGCGCTCTAGACAGTAACTGAATGGGTAATACTCTACCTTTCCCTTCAACAATCCACTGACGATGGCTGCAGTTCGAAATCTACTAAATCATATTTCCCAGATATATTAACCATCGTTTTATAAATGATTATAGAATGACACTTAAAAAACCTGCGTATATCCAGAAAGCAGAAAAGCAAAAAGTATTTGCTGTTTTATAATATCTAGATATGAACCTATGATTATGCACTTCTAAAATATTTTGTGTTAAAAGAATGAGAAATATAAGTTTTATACTCATATTGATGCAGTTGAATTCCTGCTTGAAAATTGCACCCATATTAAATTCTTAATTTATACAGTACCCTATATAATATTTGCATGATTCAGAAACAATTTTAATTTTTTTATTTCTTTCAAATCACCTAAAACAAAAACTCATAACATAAAAAAAGTCCTATATCCTAGAAAATTTATTCTGCTTTTGTTAAAGCAAATTTATTTTTTAATATTTTAAGGTGATTTCCACACCGAACGTCATTGGACATCAATACAGCTCGCAATTGAATAGTTATCGCTTTGACCTTGATTGAACTGGTCGGGAATTCAATTTTCACCTGGAGTGTGGGTGTCAGTAGTAGTTTTAAAAAGGTTTTAAAGTTTCAATTATACACTCTTCCTTTGAGTATAAAATGTTACTTTAGAGACGAAAAACAGATCAAACTCATAGATTTTATATAAAGTGGTATCTTATTAATGTGATATTCCTTTATACAGACTTCTAACTACTAAGCACTATTTACTTTTAGATTTTAGATAAATGAGTGTAGGAATATACATGACATGTAAAACAGAAAAATGGTGTTTTTAAAAGATTTACCTTTACGAATAGTTTAACACTTAATTATTACTAATTACCACAACATTTGTACTACATAAATTGGTACACATAAAGATAATTTAATGACAACCCCGAAAATGTGTTCTGATTCTTACCTGTGTTCCTAATAAAAAAAATGAGAACTATTTTTTCTCCACTACTAAGACGTAACCATGAAAATGAAATATTTACACTAATAACTCCTTCTCTGTTATAGTTCTGACAAAGAAAACAGAAATTATTACTTTTTCTTGACCTTGTCTTCTACAAACAGGTTTTAAATTTTTTCGTAATTAATATAGAAGATTCTTTAACATTAGTGGAAGCAAAAATTTAAAGAGAAAATTCAAAGTTGACATTCGATTAAACAAGCATAATTATAAACTAATAAATTTCACAAAATGTCAAAATGAAATAAATAAATATATATATATATATATATATATATATATATATATATATATATATATATATATATATATATATATATATATATATATATATATATATATATATATATATATATATATATATATATATATATATATATATATATATGTATAGGGTACTTAACTAAAACCTCATTGAACTGGCAACCAAATGGTTAGCGCTGTGGTCTTCGATTCAACAATTCGTATATTCGAATCCCACCTCAAACTCTTATGTTGATAGTGGTTCGAAGTCTACTTTCAGCTATAGGTCCCTGTCTAATTAGCTCTCGTGTACAGACAATGATCGTTAAACTAAAAATAAAGCTTTATTAAACAGAATTTTTAAAAACTTTTTTTGAAATATGCGCAAAGTTACTCTTTGCTGGAAATATTGAAACAAAATTTTCACTTCCCGAAATCCATGTCAATGTATGTTGTGTTAAAATTTCATACGGTGGTATCCGTAATAGTTCTTAAAATCGAAAGTTTGAAATATAAATAACATCTTAATACTTTTTGTTACCATATTTCTTCCTATCGATACAGTGTAATCAGAAAAATTATTTAGTATGCATTTTGAAAAAAATTAAATTAATTAATACATGAAAAACGTGCAAAATAAAGTTCATATTTAAAAACAATTCTTAGTGTCATTTTATTGAGGAAAAAATCAAGCCGAATCACTTACACACACATATTTTTTTTTCTTTTAAAAACTACATTTTTAAAAGCACGTTTTACGACGTCGGAAAATTCCACTGTTTTCTATAAATTACCTCAATGTTGTTATCAATTCATTAAGTTGTTTTGCAGACGGTCGCTGAACACTTCTTCGTTTCCTTTATGTTTGATATCTGAAAGTTACTTTTCATTCTCGTTTATTATATTTCCTATCATCCAGTAATTCTTAAGAAGAAATTACATCTGAATTCAAATTAAAAAAATTTGAAGGGAAAATTCTTTGCCCAAGTTCATGGATGAGTAACTTATCTTCTCTCATTCTAGTTCTCAGATCTTCAATTTCAGTAGTTTATTTAACAAAACAAGCAGGTCAAATGACTTAGATATTATTTTCACTCAGATGCATACGCTTCAAGTCTAAAGATAATTTAGAAGGAAAAATTCCACACGGATTGCTACAAAAAAGATCGGAATTCATAAATGGTGTTTGACGTAGCTCAAAATCTACTCATATATAATCACACTTAGAAAAACAAAATTATTTTCTTATAATCTTGATTTTAGAATCGAAACTACCTGTTATTCACTACACTGATCAGTTAATCTGCATTTAATTATCCATAATTCAAGGGATTTTTATTCTTCTAAAATAATGTCGATCCAAGTTTCTGAAACAAATAAGGAATCAGAAGATAAACAATAACTCAAAGGAAGAATGCATGAAATAGAAAAAAAAAAGATTTTTCAAAAATTTGTAGTTCGTACATATAAATGGTAATTAAAATTTTCATCCCGTCAATAGGACCCCGTTTGGGATCAACCACTGGCGAAATCATAAGTGTTCGTAAATCAGAGGTTTCATAAAAATGATTGTCTACTGTAGTTAATTTTTCATTTCTAATAACTCAGATTACCAATTCATCAACAAGCATTTCTTCAAATGTCTTATCGCAGGCTTCCAGATTTCTGAAATATTCAAACGAGACACTTGAATACTCACCCCAAGTCCCAGTGTCAGCGGTATTCAAGAACAAACCCTTGGCAAGTTTGTTGAGTTTTTTAAAGGGTTGTATGTGCTATGAATAAACGGTTACTGATTAGTCCAGAGGTAATATAATAAATTACAAGTACATAAATTTTAATATTTTATTGATGGCACGTTATTATTTATCGGCTACTTAAATAAGAAGAAACACTTTGAACGAGGAATTAAAATTTGAGCAATATTTACATATAATATTTATCATTAGCCAGGACTATTTTAAGAAATCTTTTTTGGTTTTAATCTTGTAAAAATCTTTACAAGCTAATCCATTGACGACAGATTCTTCCATTAAACCTTTATCATCAGTCCATCCTTTGTTCATCAAAGAAAATACTCTCTACTTATGTTGATGCCTGAGGAGGTTGAGAAGGCATACTCAACAATCTTGATCAGATTGGGAGCAGTCATGTGATTATTTATGAACTGATCAAACAGCCTGAGTTGTTTTTTTTCACTTCAAATAATCACATCTTTGGCAGTCTCTTCTTGCTTCCATTATTCCAAATTTGACTGCAAATACTCCTTACCAAACACAACTTCGCGTATGTCCATGATTTTCGAGACAAGACGATACGATGACAATGTTACTTATTAGAAGTTTATCATTTTCCTATAGTTTTCACTTTTCCTACAGTACAAAAATAAAAGGATAAATAATTGTAAACAATACACCATAGTACCCTATTTTTGCACTTTCTTGGTCATCTATAAAATAAATTTAAGTATTTACCGTAACGTAAAGTAAACAGGCCAGGAAACTAGGATTTTGTCTGTAAACTGGGACATCTGGCAACCCTATTTCAAATTAATACATATCCACTACGCTCCCACTGTTAACGAAGACTATATTTAATTTTATGTATTCTATTGAATAGATCTTGCTTGCGCGTTTTCTGTAGTTTTTTTGCGTCATATATTGAGTCCACTATCTATGCAAACGTCTCACATTTACCGAATATAAATATTTCGAAAAAAATCACATTTTGTGAACACGTTTTTCATCAATTCATTTGTGTTTTTTTTTCCCAAATAAATTTTTAATTTTTATGGTTGAGAAACTTGGATTGATATTTATATTTGAGAATCTGAAAATCTTTGGAATATGTTCGACAACTACATTTCTGATGTTGAATCCCGTATTGTTTTTTGAGCAATTCACAATTAACTTGAGGAGTTTTTCCTTTCTAATCAAACTCGCTTCTTACAAATAGAGTGGAGTCAATGGGCTTCAAGTTCAAATATTGAATGTTACTTTTCTTAAGAATTATCATATTTTGAAATCCTCTAATGAAATTTACAGTCTATTAGCTTACATTCCATTTGTCAATTTATGCTTTAAATGATGCTGTAGCAAAAACGATATCTAGTTCATTGAGACATGCAGGCTTTTTATTAAAGAAATCGGCGTATCTGAAAAAATTGAAAAAATTTACGTGATAACTTGAGTGAAGATGATTTACTCATTCATCAACTTTGATATACAAATTTATTGCTGCCCGAAATACTACTACATTAAAGTGCTTTATAAAGCGAGATACTCAATAAACAACTATTGAATAATTCATATTGAAAATATTTGTTTTAGAAATATTTATTTTAAAATAAAGGGCCCTTTTTTAACAAAGAATTTTGTAGAAAATGCTTACACGTGAAGTAATCAACCTTAAAATTTTTTCAAGTATTATATGTTTCGTATATAATGTCTGGACCCGATTAAAATTATTTAATTTATTATATCAATCAGCATTTTTCAAATCAGCTTCCTATTAATAAAATGACGTAAACCCATCCTTCGGACATAAATATAATTATTTTTAATTTTTTCGACCATTAACCAATACTATAATTAAAAATAGCTTTAATGATATTAATCAGTCAAAATATGGCTTAAAAATGTGTGGTTATGTACTAATACTAATTTAAATACGATATAAATCACCTTATTTAAATTTTATTTATAGTAAATACCAGTTGCAGATACTTTGTTTTACTATTTAACACAAATGTCTCTTCGTGTGTAAAAAAAATTACTGTTGAAAGGCTAACAAACCAAATCAACAAGTGGTTGTTTTGAACTTATCTAAAAGAATCTGTTAAATAACATGTTGTCGAATTTCTACAAAATTCGCGAATCTTATGTCTACAAATAAATTTATTGGTAAATTTTAAAAGCAAAATAATAAAATAATAAAATTGTTTTTAAATTTCTAAGAGAACTGTTTTATTTAAAATAATAATTAAATTTTCTACTTAAAATATTTTGCGCAGCTAATTTATTTAACATGTTATGTGTACCAATACTGTTTTTGAAATATTTAAACAAAAAATGTCGCTTTACTTATCTTTATTACCATTTAAAAATATTTAATAGAATTAATTATAAATTAATAAATATTAAAATTAAAAATAACAAAAATTTCTGTACATTATGTTAACATTTTTTATGTAAGAAAGTACATGAAAATTCCAAACTTAAAATTAAAAATTTTTCTCATTATTATTTTAAAAATGTAATTGAATTAGAACTCAAAAATAAAGTAATGTAACAATTAAAAAATATGTGTATTTTCAAGTTCCTACGGCTGTTAGACTTCAGGAAATATTAATTTAAATTTAAAAGATTTAAAAAAAATTCATGATAAAAATAAAAAATTAAACACACTGATGCACTTTTCTTTTTGTTGGAAGATAAAATTCCTTATAGGCTTTACGTCAATGAATAATAATTTTATAGATTATCTTAAAAATCCCTTTCTTCATAAAAAGTTTATTTACATTTTGTTCTTCGCAAAGTAACTGATTTTTAATACCTTAAAGGTTTAAAAAAGATTTGAAAATTCTGAAAACTTGCACTGAGTAATTTTTTATAAACTATACGTAGTTGTAATTGTATAATTACGGTAATTCTTATTTTTTCCCTTTTATTTTTTCTCAAACATGTTTCATATTTAACTTTTTTAGGATTAAAGTAGAAATGCGTTTTCTCCTAAATAATTTAGTGCTTATGGTCAATATATATTTTTCCTATTGTTTTTAATGTAAAGTCAAGAATTATTATAGCACTAGACCTAATGACTGACAGACCAAGAAACTCTGAACCCAGTTATTTTAATGGAGTCATCCAAATCAACAGAATGAAATGAATTTCTTTTAGCTACACTCACTTCTTGGACACCTTGCAGTCTGTCCAGCGACATTGTGAAGTGTCACGCAGGACACCGTAGGAACGACCAAAGAGCTATTTTTCTTATCCGAACTCGACCGGGTGTGTTCTTGAGTGGTAATCTACCGAATGGAAACGATTTGAAGGGATTAAAAGTTCATTGCGATTTCCGTAGGATGAAAATCTTCAGTCTGAACCAGCCGATAGCAGTGTCGTTTCCGGTTATTTGCTGGTGGTTATCGTGCAGTTTGTTTCAGAGAAGTTGTTATTTTGTCCACTCCACTCCTGCCCCCGGGGAAGAAATCCCAGATGCGTTGCGTGCTCCCGTGCTGCAAGGGAAAGTCTTTGTGAAACCCGAGTGCATTAGCAACTTCAGAAAAAAATTAGTATTTCATGAATTTATGATTTCTTTCATGGGTTGTGCTATAACTTAAATTTTAAATTATAATATAAAATTTATTCACTTTGTAATATCACTTTTGACCTACAAAATTATTTAATGAAATTCAAAATAAATTTCGAAATAAAAAGAATGGGAAAAGGTATAAGACTTTCACTTTCTTAAATATCAAAAAACAAATATTCTTTAAGTATGTTATGGTTTTGATAGGTGTAGGAGGTAAGGGAATCTTTAAAAGGAAAGAATAAGCATAATCAAGTCTATAATCCGCTGTAACTTTTATCTCAAATCGCCGAAATTTTCATTGAAAAAATTGAATCGTATTTAGATAAGATCTTATTTAGATAAAATTTCCGCGGCTATCGAGAGCTGTAAATCTCTCTTCGTTCCACTCGAGTAAGCTGAGAAGGAGCTAATTCGAAGTATGTACAAAGCTATCTATGGTCTCTGTCAACAGTTGCATGCATCGCCAATGATGCGTTATTTATTAATTATGTCCATTTAAAGTGGAAAAATTGAAATATGCACATATTTTTATAAGAAACCTCTTTTAAAAGGTTCTTAGTGAGCCGTATGCTAAAGAAAATATTTTATGGCATACCAGTTTATTTAAACATTACTGTTATTGCTTCATTATTTATAACAAGAGCAGTTAAGCAATTGGTTTCATTGTTCCATCTTGGAAGAGAGATTTTCTTTTAGCAAGAACTCTCATGCCACGACATGTTGCATTTCACTTTGAGTCTGCTTACTTCTTAAGAATGCTCTAAATTTACATAAGCTAAAAACTTAAACTATTTAAATACATGAAAATTTATTTAATTTTTTTATGTATTCAATAATTTACATTTAAGAGTAGTTATCTAATTTTTAAAAATTTTAAATGCTTTACGTGTTTTCCAAATATGTATATTTTTTAATGCTTAAAAATGTTTATTATCATTCAATGCAAATCTGAGGAAAATGGATTTTAATCGTAATGAATTACTACTAATTTTTTAAATATATATCTCAGCTTGTGTGTCATTCTGCTTTAATTGCATAATGACGAAAATGAAATAAATATTAATACTATTATTTCTTCTAAACTAATGCCATTTTAAAACTTTTTGTTTTAAAAAATTTAGTTTTCTGTTTTGGAAATGCGTTTACATCAATATTCAGATCAATGAATATATCAGTTTCTTTTTTTCCTTTGTATGCAACATTAGTCTTTTAAGCAATATTGAAAATCTTTATTTCTTCATCATTTTTGTATGAAAAAGTTAATTATTTCTGCTGTACATTTTTCACGAAAAACAATGAATTTGCTAAAATGTTTTCAAACTATAAATTAGTGTTTTTTACATTTTTGTAATTATTTAAAAAACGTATCACTATTGATATATTGTTCATATATAAAACTCTAAATCAATTTGAAAGATACGCAACTTTAAAAAAAGTTATTCTTTTATCAACATATAAAATTGAAATATTTTTCAAGAAAATTTTTCTTACCTTTATGCAGTATTTCAGCGGGTGCATGACATTGAGAGGAACTTCCCACCCCCATTATACAGAAGGTGTAGTGGTAATAAATACCTTTGCCGCACTTTGTTATGCAAATGTATTACACTACAGTGTTGTAAGTTTGAGACAAGTCTCTGAATTCAAAACAAACGGTTAGCTTTCAGAAACGAGAAGGAGTGGAATAACCTAAACACAGTCTTGGGTGGCTTATACTTCAGGGCGAGAAGACGTCTAGGCTTGTCGGCACTCTTAAAAGGCATCTCTAAATGATAGTACCGGTGATTACTGTTGACGTGCAGACATCTTCGTTAGTTGGAGGACAAGAAATTCCGAACAAATTACAGACCGCTGCACACCAAAGTTGGTTTAAGGCATGGGTGGGGATGTACATTTTTTATCTCTTTTTCCCTTCTTTTTTGTTAGTCTGAGAAAAAAAAATAATAAAAATTTCATACCTCCCAATAGATTTGGGCCGACACTCACTTTTCTTATAGTTCCGTTTAAGGTAGTTTGGATTAAAGTGCAAGGGGGAGGTCCGGTTCTCTCTTGGTTATGATGATGAACAGGAAGTACAAGTTAATGGGGGGAAGCCCTCTTCACATTTTTTTCTTTCCTATATTCTTTTGTTAATTTCCGTTATACTTTAACTGCTTTGGCTGCACGTGTCGCTGAGACAAGTAACTTTAAATTTTGTTTCTGAGATTTAAGAAGCTTAGCATTTTAATAGTATGCAATGGAAAATCGCTTTTACTAGACTTACTACCCGTATCAGGGAGAGATATTATCTTGGTGTTTTCTTAGAAATATTATTTTCGTACTTAGGTTTGGTTTTTTGTCACTCAGCGATCACTTTTTTAAACGCAGGATAATTAGATGGTACATATGGCTTAAACTGGATTCCCAACCACTGAAAACATCCAAGCTCACTGTGGGGTTCGAACCACCCACGAATTATTGAACCATGCGGCTACTAACTTGAGGTACTTTACTTAGAGGCAGGGTTGTGTGCCATTCACTATCTGCAAAGTAATTAGCAAAAAAATATCAGCATTCTTAAGAAATATTTCGGATTATTTCTTAAAAATATATGAAAAGGAGAAAATACAATCAAAAACATAAATATATCATGTGATGAGAAAATAGTCTTTTGTTTATGATGAAGCTACTTAATTTATTATCAATACATATTTTAAAGTGTGCTAAACTCGCAACTTTATGGTAACTTAAATAATACTTTAATATAACTTAGGTACATTTTACCTAATGCACCACGTGACATGTTTTAAGAAAGGTTATGTAAATAGAAAAAAAAATTATTTGTTTTAGTTTTTATATTAAAAATGAATCTCACTCATTGCCATTACACTTATTACGAACATTTAATAACTAATCGAATAAATTACTCTATTAATTATGAACTTTTAAATTTAGTGATAAACATTGATGATACTCTTTGTACAAGATTCAATAGGATTTATTAAATACTAAAAACTAAAAAAATGCAATATCCGAGGTTAAAGGTATACTGGGGCCTATTCAATTCATTGATGTTATTCTTTGTTGAAATTATAGCTAATAATATTTGTGATTGTATATCATGGAAATTAGTCATTAAGAATGCTTAAAAATATTTGTGTACATTTCTTTTTACATATTGATACTATGTCATTTGATTCGCTTAAAATTGTATGTTGGTGCTTGCATCTTTTTTTTTTTTTATTTAAAAAAAAAATTCTTGTTTTGCTATTTGTGTACGAAATACTTCGAGAATGATAGAATCAAAAGAGATTTAATCAAAATATTTTAAAATTTTAATGAATTTTTTAAAGCACTAAATTTTTACGTGTTTGTTGATAAAAATAATTATTTTTATAAATAAACTCAACATGAATGAAAATTTGGCTTTTCAGTTTTCAAGAAAAATCAAACTGGCTATACAAGGAATTTAAACATTTTGGATTAATTGGCTACTCACTGAGAGGATAAAATTCAAAATATAATGAACAATGTATGAGGCACTTTTTGTTAACATCTTGTTACTAAAGTTCAAATATACTGTTAAATTAATAAATGATGGATCAAATCCACGAGTCTATGATTTTCTATTGATTTTCGTTAAATGAATGGATATCATGGTGTTGTGAATGTGTCACGGTACTTAGTGTGATATGTTAAAGTGATAAGTACATCACGAAAAGAGATTTAAACATGACATTTTGGAAAAAATACTTAAAGCAGATTTTGAAGATTATAAATATGGAAGAAAAATGTATCGTGGGAACCACTCTACTTCTATTTACAGTATTTTTCTTACCATTGTAGAATTTTTCTTTTTCCTTGCCTTTCTTGAAATGTTTTGAAAAATAGGCGTAACAAAAGAACTTTTCCTAATATCGCTCTCCGAAGTACCCACATGACTTTCTTACTTTATATCATAATCTTCTGTCGGCAAACTGAATGTGCAGTCGAATGAATATGAAGGTAAGATAACATTTCAGTACCATCTTTTACCCGTTCGTAAAAGATGGTACTGAAATGTTCGTAAGGTTAAGTCAGCTTTTTCTGTTAAACCAACATTTTTTTTGTTACAAGTATAATCAAAATATTAACAATTGGAAAAAGTGCAAACTCGGTAAGAAAAGTAAATAGTAAGATCTTATTTACCGAACATTTTTCTTACATGCAATAAATAAATAAAAAAATATGTTTATTTGAAAGAAGTTACCACTTCAATACATGAAGTTGATCAAAAACAGCAATTAGAGAAATAACTTGTCTAGATATATGCGCGTTACACAAACTTAATAACATATATTTATACTTCTTTCCATCCAGCATCAACTGAACTCTGTAATTTATTAGTTGTAGTTTAAGGATTATTGAGTGTGTGTAGATATAAGCTGCGACGTGGTGAGTGAAAAAAATTTGAAGAATGTGTTGGTCAAAAAAAAAGTTTAGATGACATTACTGAGAACATGTGGGCAATTGACAGCTATTTGATCTCCTTTTTTAAGGAAGATTCAAGCAGGAAATGAAGTTATACCAAAAATGTAACAATTAGAAATTCATTATTTTTCCCTTTTTGACAGCTACAAGAACATGAGGTAATCACACCTAATAGCACTCTCAAAATACCATACCAACTATTTACGACGATGAATTCAAACTAATAATATTTGCTATAATTAGTGCTATTACACCCGTATTCGTCGATCATGATAATGTAATATGAAATTGAATTTATTTAAAAAGGTGACACGCTTTTATTATCGTCATTTCCATACCACCTTTCTTTGCTTCTACAATAGATGTTAATTAATAATCTATTATAGTGCGAAGGTCATTGTATATGGACATCTATCTATCATATGCTTAAAGAAATTTGCTCTGGAATATTGACAACTGTAATGAGACTTCCTTATGGTTAGTGATCGAGCAATTATAATGTCCCGTATGAAATTGGATTCCCTTAGTCTTTTCGATTTAATACTTTCTTGACAATTATGGGATTTTGAACATCAGGAAATTTTGTGTCCGGATAAAATAAAACCAGTTTCCACACAGATCTTGCAGTATTCTAATATTAACATCCTCTTTCAAATGAAACCGGATTTTTAGACAAACAGGCGATTTTCAAAAGTAAATTCTGCTATAGAAACCTTACACAGTCTCCACATTACACACAAGTATCATTCATAGCTGCTTTGTGAGCACTAGAATGGATTGTTTCTCATTTCCAATTCTTATTATGCAATACCTTTCTTGGCAATTTAAAAAAATGTGTTACTTTTATGAAATATTTTTAGAGGTCTATTGTGGGAATCAATACATAATAATTTATATTAAGGTTTTTTTATTATCAATACACAAGTTTTCATGTCAATGTCAAATTAGAATACACTATTTTTTTTCTTTATGAATCGACTCATGTTAACAAAACTACAAGAACATTTTTGAAAAATAATTGCTTATGTATTACGAACTAAGTTACTGTGCCAATATCCTATATTATATCAAAATTTTAAAAAAAGGCTATTCAAATTAAGATTAAATAAATTTACTGGATTTATTAGAGTTTTTATTATTTTTTAATCTTAATTTTCTTCACTTAAGTTAATTATTTACATTAAAAACTTGGTATCTTATAAAATTCTTTTTTTAAAATCTTCGAAAAATAAATCTGGGCTATGAGTGGATAAATTTTGTAAAGCTATATAAATCCAAATAAAGGAGTTCACAGGATTTTAATAAATTGTAGTTATTTATTTTATATTTTTTATTTCTTTGTATATGATTAGATTTTTTGGGTATTTAGACTGTTGAAAGGTATTCATTGAGTTATTTCTCTCTATAAAACGAATTGATATTTGAGATTATATTACGTATTTCCTGAGTGATCTATATTAGAATTTTTTATTTTAAAAAAGATAAAAAATAAAATCAAATTGTTAAAAATATTTCAAATAGATTCAAAGGGGTATTTGATGGAAAATTTTCTTTAATTATCGTGCTACACAGAACATAATAAAAATGTTAAATCTACTTAGCAATTTCTTATTTGCTTAAAATGGGGAAGAGGTTTAAATTTCAAAATATTTCTAAATTTTAAGTGCATTAAGTAAAATTGCTGATCAGCAAAATATTCTTAAACTTAATTGAAAAACAAACTTTTAATATCGTTTTTACAATAAAATAAATGGAATTAATATTTATTTCATAGAGAATTAAAATATCTCACTTAATTAAATAATGCTTAATTAATTCAGGTTAACCGAAGACCTTATATATTAGCTTAAAATTAAAAAAAAAAAAAAAATCCGCATCTGTAATGGATTTTCATTGAATCTGTTTCGTCCTTAAGATAAAAAGCAACTCGAAGAAGCGAAGTAGTATTTCGTCATTAAAACATACTCCGCCGAGGTAAACACTTCCGCTACTAAAGGATTTGCTCTATAAAAAAGGATGTTGAATAATCTTATCATTTAATCGTCATTCTGTTTGACAGTGACTTGTGTCGTGTGTTCCTATTTTGAAAGAGGCATTTCAGTAGTCATGGAATCTTGCTAATCACTCTCATTTCTATCCGGTTATGTGGAATTTTAGAAGGAAATTGATAAACATTGAGGCCATGATTTACATTTACATGAGCCAAAATTTTAGGTTCTTAAAGTCTAATTAAAATAAAAATTTCGGAGAAAACAAAATTTACGATGCACATTTGGTTAAACTTTAATAGAAAATAATATAAAATTTAAATTGTTTCAAAGAATATTTAAATGCAAGTGAAAAATTATTTCAGCTAACTTAAGGAATTTTAATGTCTTTTCCAAAATCTTGTTTTGAAAATGATATGAGAGAGTTCAAGTATATAATTTATTGTGAATCAGTGAATGAAACAGAAAAATATTTTTGAGCACGCATCGGACGTTTGCTTTTTTAAAATTATTTTTATTTATTATTAAACTAAATATCTTCAATATAATATGAAATATCTCAATTATTCAATATTATGTCCATGAGATTTATGATTTTACTAATCTAAATATATTTTTCGCTTAAAATATTTGCTATTATTCATAAATTATTTTACTCCTATAGTTAAAAAAATTGTTTCCAGAAAAAAAAATGAATTACTTTAAAACCGGGGAAAATCTGAAAATATTCTTAAGCAGTACATCTAAATTACCTTAATATTCATACTTATGAATTTTAAAATTATCATAATAGATTAAGAAAAAAGAGCTTAAGACACATTCACTATTTTCAACACTGTCATTAAAAATCAGTAAAGGGCAAGTGAAACAAATACAATATGCTTAGATTTTTTTTAACAAAGAAAATTACGCTATTAGCATTGGGAGGAAAAATATTTTCAACTCTTTCGCCTAACGGTTTTATGTTCATTCTCACTTATAAATTCACATTTTATTGTGTAAGATATTTTCTGTTTCATCCAAGAAAATCGTTCCATTTGACCTGGCCTTGATAAAGTGGAAGAAGAAAAAGGGAAACACAATAGATGATTATATCAGTAATTTTCATGGAATAACCTAAGAAACAGCTTTATTTTATGAGTGTTCACGACATAACTGAACGATTGTTGTCACACAGCAAAAGCATTTTGCATGTGTACAAGAATGTAAATTTGTTCTTAAAATATTAATATCTTTCCTATTTTAAAATGCAGCCGGAATGATTTTGCAGTGTTTAATGAATATTTTAGTATTATATATATATATTTGTATGTTTATAGTGTGTGTGGAAAAGGAATGAATGAGTGAGAAACACAATTTGGTCAAAAAATATTGATGAGGAATGCTTTAACGGTTCGAGCAGTGATTTTTCATCTTTGTGTCGCGGTACTTTTCTGTGCCACCAAATTCTTAAAGTATGCTGCCAAATTTTAGAAATGTATATAGAAAAAAATTATGATGCTTTTTTAATTTAAGTAAATTTTGTTTAAATTAAAGAAAAGAACGGAATGGGAAAACAACTATTTTTGTGATAAAAACGTGAAAATAAATTTGCAAACTCTAAAGTCAGTTGTATGAAATATTTTGCCGTTTCATCCCCTTAATATATTAAATCTTGATGTAAATGCTTGCAGCAATACGTATAGCAAAAAAGAAAAGAAAAAAAATTAAAAAAAGTGAAAATCCAATATTTTGCCTTTATAAAAATCAAAGCCGTACTTTTAAATTAAGACTATTATGCTATATGTTTATAAGTAAATTTTCAATTATTAATTTAACAGATAATTTAATAAATTGAACAAAAATTTTTATTTTTATCTATATCATCAAATGAGTAGATAATAAATATTTAGGACGAAAAGAACTGTTTTCGCTGTAAAACTTTCAAAGAAAACATTAATTTTTGAGCTTTGCTATCCCTCTTCAAATACTACATAATGTTATACGTGTATGCAAAAATTCTAGAAATCCTGATATATTTCGAAGCAGAAATAATGAAAATTGATTTTTAGATTATAGACATCAGATATTCTGCGTAATATCCCAGACTTCTAGTTTTCGTTTAACTCCTTGACTATAAAGTGAAATCTAAAAGTGTAGAATTGTTACATGACACGGTTTGTCCTTTTTGGATTTGTTGCCATAAAACCCTACTAATTATTAAACTGCTACAAACATTCCTGTGATAGACTTTGAAATTAACAGCTTTAATAACTAGCGTAAATAGTTATCTTTTCTTATAAATACTGGTGTAAAATTAAGACAGAAGTACGATAAAACAAATTAGTTACATCACTAATCATTATTAAGGGTGATCGAAAATCAAAACAAACTTCACTCCAAATTAACATCGCAATATAAAAAAAAATATGCTGTATCACATGACTAGTGTTCAAAGTTTTCTCACCAAACTTTCAAGCAAGAAAAAACATACCTACTGTTAAAAATTAGACGCAATTTTCTTATAGAACTTTCAAGCAAATATACAAGTACCTTTAAAAATTGAACGCTATTCATTGAAACATTTGCATATAGCAATGCCTACAAATTTATTTAAGTTTAGACGGAGACGTTTTTATTTGAAACTTTCTATATCAGCACTTCCGCATAACTTGTTCATGAAAGCGGTGCGTTCTAATCTACTAGGATATTAGTCTAAAGAGTAGCCTCTTTGATTTTTCGCATTAGCCAATTTCTGGTTCCCGGCTATCAATTCTTCAGTAATTCTTAAGCGTTATGAATGGTGAACTTTTTGAAAAGTTTGCAACTTTGCAGCGCAGGAGAAGGGTATTGTTTGCTTTCAAGAAATGCTTAGTCGTTCTCAGCAAGTGTCTCATACGGATATCCAGGACAAATTGATCCTTTTTTATAACTATCATCGTTCTCGAATTTCGGAGTAATTTTCAAAAATTACCTTAAATAACAAATCGATTAATTCAGGAACTACACAAGTATAACAGCCTATATGTTTGACTGATTTGAGAGACCGTTTCTCTATTTGTAGTTAAAAATATCTTGGGATGTTTTAATAATCTCAATATATACTACTATTAATACATATTACATAGTATTACATTCTGTTGTTTCATTAAAGATATCTTAGTAATGTTCGAGTTATGGTGAGTATTTTTTGTAGAAATTATGATTACATTATCTTATTTGAATTTTTTCCCTTTGTTATGAATAAGCATTTTGATGAATCTTGTTGATAATATCAATATTTATAGAAATTTCTATGAAAATTTACTCAATAATTATCGATTCTATTTCATGCATTTTTAAAATTGAGTCGTGTACTTTATTAAGTAGGTAAATATAAATTGCAAAAACCTTGTTTACTTCAAAGAAATCTTTAGTGAGGCGTAAACTCTCCAATTTGGCTATTGTTAATAGTTTGGGAAAAGTTTAAAATTATGTGTTTGGTCCAAAAAAGTTATGTTGAAAATGTAGAAATATATTAAGGGTAAATAAAGTTTTCTTTTATTATATAGAATTTTTTCATATGATGTAAATATTAACGAAACTATAGCCCATTAATTTTTTTTTTATTTTTTCCTATGCTATCCATTATCAATTCGAAATGAAAACATTGAAAAGAAAAAAAAATTAAGAGGAATTTGAAAAATAAAATTTAAATTCTAGTAAACTTTAATTAATTCAATGAATTGAAAAAGTGCCAATTAAATTCTTAAAAATAACTTATTATTAGCAATTCAGTCACATAAATGTAAATCCTTTCAGAAAAATGTAGCTTCTTCTGATAACTTAAGGTATGAATATATGGAGTCTCATTCTCAAAACATTGGTTTCAATAACTTAATGTTACATGTGCGGCATATTTTTCAGTCAAAATAATGTTCTCTTCCTTGATTAATTAATATTGCCAATCAAATTACTCCAAACATTGCGTTATTAATAATAGGAACTCTTGATTTATACGCATACAAGCGGAGCAATTGATTGATTCAGAGACTAAAATTGTGCATGCTATGTAAATCAGTTTCCTTGTCATAGAGAGAGTTAGAAATTGGCATATGTGGCATATGAATGCAAATAATAAGGGACGTTATTAATTTAACATACCAATTCAATAAAAAATGTCATTATTCAAAGGTGTTATTTAAAAAAACATTTGTTTACTGTTGTTATATCAAAAACAAGTAAAGAAACCCTCCAAAACTAGGGAAAGCATATTTTTATCTACCTCTATTGTTGATGCTTAATAAGTAAAAAAAAAAAAAAAAAAAAAAAAAAAAAAAAACAAATAAAAAGCAGTTTTTATATTCTTAAAAAAAAAAAAAAAAAAAAAAAAAACACACACTTGTAAATCATAACTAAGCTTGCTGAGAATGATTTCAACTAAAGCATATCGTTATGTATTGTTTCCGGAGCCTTGGAAAACGAGATCTTTGAAACGGATTCGGGGTGTTTGATGGGCGTATCTCTTCTCGAAGTGAGCGCATCCCTCCCGAACTCCTCAGTTTCCCCCTGTACCTGCTGTCTACCTCTTGTGAATTATGTTGCACATCTCTGTGTCATTTTTCAAACGAAACATTTGAAGCCCACCGAAGAAAGGATGCCCTTTTAGCCTCTGGCCTTCTTTCCCTGTTTTGTTTGCCTTTTCGTTTAGGTGGTCTGCCTCCTGGATCCACCTTGCTATTGATTGCTTTGCTCCCATACATTTCCCCAAATTACTTTGCGTATGCTTTCGATTGCGTCATTTTCTTGCTTTATTTTACCGCCTGCAACAGGTCAGTATAAGAGAAATCTTGATCTGGTGAACGTTTATATTATCATTTTCTTCTAGTTTTTAAACTAGTAATATGCACAGTCTTCGGTATGAAACAACAATCATTTTTTACAATTTCAAAAGAAGCTAAATTTTTTCAAAATTTGCAACATGCATTTTAAAATAAAATTTACAATTGATAATAAACTTCCTAAAAAAGTTTACAACCAATGATGCTAGAAATTTTGACTTTTGTCATTCAACAAATTGTTATGGATTACGACGGTCTCTTCGAAAACGTAAGGATAACCCCTTTGGGATTTCTAAATAAGTTATCTTGCACATTTAACACTCGCGTTAAGTGCTTCCTAACATGATGGTTTTCATCTATTTTTAGCGATTATTTTAATTTAAAACATAACATACGACTACAGTATACCGGAACAAGCAGATTACTCTTAGCATTATTTTTTATTTTACCATTAACAACCCGAACATTTAAGTGGAATTATAGATCACAGTTTTCAAAATAGCTTTTGTTTTTAAGATTGAATGTGTGTTAAACATGTGCTATCTATTTTTCTTTTAAGAAAGCTGACTAAATTTTACACTGACAGTATCAAAACTTTAACTTGAACGGTGAGGTAGTTTCTTTTATTATAATGAAGAATAACACTGAAATTGTATAAGCGAATGCCATACTTGAGAACTACACTAATCCTTTAATGGAATACCGGAAAATGTTTTTGAGTTCTTGCATTTTAGTAATAAGCGTTGCATTTGATATTCTTGACTATCTTATTCATAGATATTGCAATTGTATCATTTTAATCCGACGTTGAGTTAGAACTAAGCTTATCCGTGCTTCTTATGCCGAGGTGGTAATTGTAAGTTCGTGTTTCGGCTTTCAGTTCAACTCTCAGCTTGAATTCAGAATAAACTGAGGATCCAATCAGTTCTTGTATGGAAGAGTGGCTATAGAACGGCAATCAACTTGTTTTTGCAAATCTTACCTAAATTATCCAATAAGACGTTGAAATTCAATTCGTACATTGATCAAATCTACAGTCAAAGTAAATTTGTCAATATACTGTGTAACATTTCTTCAGTAAAAATGATTCTCCGAATCATTACATCAATATTTAAAAATATATCCATAATTATAATGAGTGGTAAGGTTAACCGATCAGTTTTATGGATAAAAATTTTTACTATGCTTACATTGTAATCGGTAAAGTATTCATCCTTTCCCCAAAATGCAAATAATTGTATAATTTAAAAACAAGCATGGTAAAATATTTAAAAAATGTATGCTTCTTATATCATTTTGTGTAAAAAATTATAAAGTTTTCTTTTATAACTTAAGATATATATTTTTGATATGTTTGCCTTTATTTAGTTTCCACAATATATTCGTGAAATGCGAGGCAAATTTTCTTTAGCAAACATTATGTTCATGTTATTTTATACGATTGTTATGTGTGTGATATATAATTAAAACTTAATACCTAAGAGTAACATACTTTTATGAATGAAAAACAAATGCTGATTTGAGAATTATTAATTTATACATATTTATGAACAATAGTTATTAATAGAAAATTTTTAAATAAACAATTTATAAATATTTAAAAATAAATTTGATAAATTGGGAATTTATATTTAGATATAATTTTAAAAAATAATTACGATTGTGTTATAGGCGCATGTTATTTAACATTTGAATTATGAACAAAAATACTTTTGCAGTGTTAATAATATTTGCTGTTCTACACAAATTTTAGTTTGTAAGAAAGCCATTAGATTTTTATATTTCTAAAAATTTTAGATTGAGCTCATACGCTGGATATAAAATGAAAACCTTTGTATAAATTGAGAAGCAAATCAAATAAAAATTAAGAAGTTATGCAGATGTATAATAATTTAAAGTACTTTAAATTTCTACATTATTTTTTTAAACATAAAATTAGAACTGTAAGAATCATTAATTAAAAAGTATAGTTTCTTATGTATATATATTTATATATAATAAACTAAAAGTACCACATAAACCAGTAAAATAATTTTAACTTCATACTTCTTTTTACAAAAATCTTATTGTTTAATTTTCGTTTTTAACAAAAGTTAATTTCTTGCCTGTAAAAACATTTTTCTTTTAAAAGCATGATCATTTTATAAATATTGTGAGATTTTAAAAATAAAATCAAAATAATTTTAATCATTGGAGTTGAAATAAATAATTCTGAAAATTTAACATTATTTGAAATAAAATTAAACAAATTTTTTAACATTATATACGTTAGCGATATTTATTTTTGATATTATACGCATGCATATTTAAATAAATTACATTTTTTTAGTTTATAAAGGATAAAGTTATTAACAAATTTCAAAACCAAATAAATAAAAAATCTGTCAGTTAAAACTAAATGAAAGAAAGAATAATTAACTGTCTGAAAAATGCTTACAAATTAGAAATAAACTGCAAAGTACCAAGAATACTCATACAACAATTCTTTTTAATTAATAATTATATAAATTTCTTTCACAACAGACCTTCACATGCATTATCATTTGAAATAATTTTGCAGCAAATTTATTTTTTGCCATTACTTCATATTTCACTAATTTTCAGTTATTAATACATAAATGTCTTTAACTGTCTTAAAGGAATTTGAAACTTGTTAATACACTCGGAGTTAAAGAAGAATAATTCTGCTATTTATCTTGTTTACCTTGCAGTTTTCTTGATTATTTTGTCCTTTTTGGACACACATGATAATTTTTTTTCAGTCATACACTTGGTTATTTAAACATTATTTTCTTGCTAAGTTAAACACGTGGATTTTTCTTAAAACTTTCATAGCTGCTTTACTATTTATTCATGATTGTTCGTATAATATTAATTTATTCTATATTGAATTTCTATGTGATTTTAAATTTGTCTCCATACTGTTTTGCCGCTAATAAATTAGTGATAAGATTAGTGATAGTAAAGTGGTTTAATTTTTTGGGTTTAAAAAAAATATTCTTATTGTTATTTTGTTCACATGGATTTTTAAAGAGTTACGGTATACTGTTTTGAATATTATTTT
This sequence comes from Latrodectus elegans, assembly GCA_030067965.1. Classification (NCBI taxonomy): domain Eukaryota; kingdom Metazoa; phylum Arthropoda; class Arachnida; order Araneae; family Theridiidae; genus Latrodectus; species Latrodectus elegans. Next base: position 14,870,019 of record CM057812.1, read on the forward strand.
CTTAAAGCTATTTATAAAGCTATATTTTTATATCTGTCTTTTGTATATTTTTTCTCAATATTAGGTGAAAATTGAAACTTTTAATTGTCTTATACAAAGTGTAAATCAAGATTTATATTTTGGTACTTTGATTAAACAATATTTGTGTGCTGTATTATAAATATTATATAAAATGTGGTATAAAATTATTATGTGATATAAAATTATTCACAGTTTGTCAGAATATAGTAGTAAATGTCAAATAGATCACGTTTTATTATTGCTCCTGTTTTTGGTGAATGTTTCCAAGTCTATTTCAAAAGCATTAAAGCTATAACGCCTTTTCCACCATTAAAAGACTGTCAAACATCACTTCAACATCAGCAGAAACTGATTATTACGATAAGGAGGAAGCAGACAACCATCTTTCATTCACTCGGATTCCACCCATAAACGTTGCCTTCTACCGTCCGGATACTCTTCAAACAAAAGTGTTCTTCCTCACGCCGTTCGGGAAGCGATATCAGAGGCTTCCACCACATCAACTTTTGCCTCGGGTGATGTACCACCTACCTCACAAGCATCTATTCTCTCTTAGAGGCCGAAATGATCCAGAGTGAGGAGTTCTTGGCATTCTTTACCGGAGTATTACCAGAACAAGTATTGAGTTATCTTAACGAGAGATCAGAAGAGTCATGGCGAGAGGGTATGCCCAGAAATTGGTGATGCCGGTAGATACTTTTTTCTTTGCTGTAGGTGAACTAAGAAAGATTTTTGAATTTGCTTACAGTACACAAAAAATTAATTTCCAGTATTGTGAGCAAATAAAAAAAACTTTTTACTCTTCCATTTCTGTCTTATTTTCTTAATTCCAAAATAGTGATTAAAATTTTTTTTACAATAACAAATTCTTTCCTGATAAATTAAAAGTTATTTATTAATGCCTATTAATTAAAAAATGTTTTTAATCAACATTAAAACTTGTATTATGTTGTCTAACAATGAAAACACCGGAAATAAAAAAAAAAGTAACCACGCACCGCGGTTTTCCCTCCATTCCCGTCAAGTGAAGGATCCATTCTTCCACTCCATTAGTTCTAATTACTCTGCGTGCCGTGCGTGGTCGGAGAAAACTGGATGTCTCCCTATAATAGCATCCAAGTGGAAATAATCTATCGCGTATCTGTTTAGCAGAATTGCATTTGTTTGAGATTATCGGATCACGATGACGTTAGTGTAGGATGGAAGTCCGGATATCTCGCGCCCCTTCCTCCTATGAAAATATCTGTTGTACGTGGGCCATCATTCCCATACTGTGGGTGATAAAGAAAAGTTCAAGGTAATGGTGATCTGTGTTAAGGCGGTGGAAGAAGGATTGTTTTTACGACTGGCACGAATCAACTTATGGTCTAGTTTTTCCATTCCTGTCACTTGAACGATCCGAAAATGATGAATGATCAAAATTAAAATGGCATGGGGGAGATATTTCTACCATGAAATGCATAGTAATTATGACAAAAATTTAAATGATACAGGGTTATTTTTAACTTTATTCTAATTTCAAGAAATCGATTTCTCCCACTTATATAATTAGGATTTCGTAAATGCTAATTTACAAATTTGTTTACTTCACAACGCACACGAACTTAAATGCTGCGTCTCGCTTAATGGTTAAAATTTCATGCTATAGCTTTTTTTTATTGTAAATATTGTGTTAAACTTCTTATTAGCCAGTGATCACACAAATAATACAATTTAAATTTAAGGAAATTAAAATAAACGATTTCAATTATAGAAAAATATTTATCCTGTTGCTCACGAAACGTTGATGCATTTTTACAAAGTAAAATAAGATTGCATTTCCAGATGAATTTTTCAAAATTTTACATGAAATATATATTAATTTATCAATGTATTTTTGTCATGTCTGGGTTATTCAAAGAATTTTACAAAAATTTTATTTCGTATCAATAATGTTTCGTATAATAAATTTTAATTCGTATCAGTTATGTTATTTAGTTATATCGTATAATTTATTTTTTGGTTGCTATTAAAATTTTCAAGCTAGAAAATGTCAACTACTCAATGTTTATTTAAATAGTACCTTAAACTTGTTTTTCCATTAAATTTATTTGCAGTTTACATGCTATGCAGAACTGAAGAAAAAAATAAATACGACAAAAATCTATTTCTCTGTATTTCTATCTACTTGAATAAACAAACACTTTTATTACCTGTCATACAAGGCTTACATCGGCGGTTATTCTCGATTTCCGTCAATTTTTCACTACCCCCCTGGATTCTCTGTTCCTCCCATTTAATCTGCTCTTCACTAAAAAACAAAGTGTATGTGGAGGGAGAGAGGTTGTTACTCGTTTCTCTCTCTCTCTCTCTCTTTTTTTTTTCCAAAACGGTTAATTTCAACAAAATAATCATTATACTATGTTTTTTTAGTTAAATTCAATTCAGTTTTCTTTTCTTTTATTTTTTTTTATTTATTATTTTTTTTTTGAAAATGGTTTTATGTTAGTTATCTGGTTAAAGAAAAGAAGTACTATATTCAATAATACATTTCTTCCTGTTGTTCTTTGAGACGTTTTCCCCCTTGCATTTTAGATACTAGTAGTTAACTTTGTCAGACTACTAACCGGCTGATAATTTGGGCTTTCAGTTGTAAAGCTTCGACGTCTGTGTTCTTCTATTTGATTCGGAACAATTTCAGCACGATTTTTTTCTCACGTTTCTTTACTCTTTTCTGGAAATCCTCGTCTCTTTTTTATTTGGTACTAGGAAAGAAGTTGTAATTTTACAGGTTCTGATAAATATACATCTTAATTTTTTATTGTCTAAGAATTAATGAGCCCTATCGAAATTTTTTTAAGGAATAGTTGTAGTTGTGGATAATATTACTTACTGAAGAAAAAATTGGTCAGTCCGAATTTATTTTCACTAAATCTCACGATGAAGATATATTGAAAATAAACTCCAACTGACTAATTTGTCAAGAAATAATTTATTTAAATGTCATTGAACTTACTGCTGCTGTACTGTTGAACTTACTTTCGGTGAACTTATTATTGAATTTATTATGGGTGTATTTCTAAGGAATTATTTTGATCATAAATCTACTTATTAGATTTTTGAATCTTATTCCTTTCCGGTAAAAGATAAAAACTTAGTTTCAATTCTTTCCCTTCAAAAATATTTCGTACAGTTCTGTCGTAATATATTAATTTTTAAATGACTTAACACCTTACTGCATTTATTACTTTTATTCAGTGAAACTTTTTCTTGAAAACTAATTCGAAGTAATTTTCTAAAATATAAATACAAATTATTGTCGCTGAAATGACAAAAATATTTATTTTTGTTGTTTTAGAGTTATATTTGTATTAAAATAACAAAAATAATTCGTTCGTTTTTTTTTTTTAGAAAAAAGTTATTCTTTCTACAATGCATTTTTTTAAGAATAGCTCAAATTCAGAATTTCATTCATTTTATAGTTTCAAGAAATGCGATGAATTATATTTTGTCAATTAAATAATTATCTTTCAAACAATACAATTTCATTTATTCAAAATGAATTTAACAATTAAAGGCGACATTTTTTAATTTGCAGCTTGATTTGACTTTTAATTACGTACAAAATGTTATCTCTACGAAATTGGAGTGGTTCACATTGCTATAAATAGACAGACTGATGATTCATTTCCATAAAAGTAAAATTTTAAAAAAGTTACCGAAAAATTTACTTGTTAAATTTTTAAGAAAATGCAGAGTTAAAAGAAGTGACGACAGTATTGACTCTTCCACTCATTGCAGTTGTTCCTATAACGATACTTTGTGAAATAGTTTCGTAGGAGTAAATGTTCAAAGGAAAATTCGTACGGTAAGGCGCCTTGATTTGTATATTTATTTTCCTATATATATATATATATATATATATATATATATATATTATATATATATATATATATATATATATATATATTATTGCCAAGTGTGGAAGAATATAATTATAAGTTGCATGCATACAATCATTTGAAAGTTTATTATTTTCAATTTGCTTATTATGGTTATTAACAGTTAGCAGCATCTGTTCTTTGACTATCATTTAATATTTTAAAACGAAAATATAGAGCTATGCTTCCTTGTTTACTTGAATAAAATATGTGCTTATATCAAGCTATAAATTAATGAACTCCTTATTTAATGGTTAAATGATCTTTTTAAGTTTCTTCTTCAAACTTACTCCAAGCATAGACTTTTATAGCATTTGAACTGTTTATCAAAGATTCAAAAATTACGAATTACATTATTCATGACTTCATAATATTTACACGACACATTTAAATGTAATTAGTGGAAAACAAATATCAGCAATCAGTTTCGAAATCCACCCTCGCTGTGTCAAAAGATGGAAATTTTCCATAGAAATGTCCTATTTCATTGCAATACTAATCTGACTTATTGGTTTCTGAGAATGTGACGATTCTCGTTTATGCAAATATCCAGAAAGCCGCTCACCATTTATCCAATTTTTTTTCCACTCGTCGCTGGCACAATAATTGTCTCCGCTATTTCTTAGTAAATAGGAGAGAGTAACACGAAGCTTCTTGAGAATAGAAAAAAAGGAGGAAGCCGGCGGAGAACAATTATGTATAGTTTACCGCCGATGCTTCTTTCACGAGACCAACGCCCTCATCTGTGAATTTCTTGGAAATTGCCATCTTCTGAAATGTTCAGGTGAAGTTTTCCACAGAATTCAGATTTCAGAAGGGTACTTAGCCTACGCTAACATGCTACCCCCGCTTGCCCCTCGCATTTCGGTTTCGATGTCACAGCCGGCAAAGATAAATGTGCCTGCTATTGGTATTTTATGATAACTCGTTCCATTCCTGTAAATCAAATGTTAATTGGCGGTTGTCATTAAATCGATGCTAGTAAATAATTATACTCAAAGCGTCTCTTGCTTTTTGAATGGCCAACATAACTCAAACCTCTGCATCCAGTTCTGAATCAGATACATTTCATCACAAAATTATTTTATTCACAAATATTATTTAACAGTATTGATTACATAAGCGAAAAACTATTTGATTTTAGAATGGAGCATTCATTATTTAAGAATGGAAGCCGATCATCTTCCTGAGTAGTCTTTTTATGATTTTTACATTTGGATTTAGTACTAAAATTTGTTTATCAAGCCATAAAATCTCTTGTAAGAATAAGAGCTGAATTTTATAATATTATATCACCAAAATAACTTAGCTAGGAAAGAGTTTATATTTCAAATTATCTTACATTTAATATGCATAAATAAATAATATTAGCAGTCTTAAGTACTTTTTATCGTCTAAGTCAAAAAACTCATACAAATTTTTTTTAAAGAAATACAGAGGTATTAACACATTTTTAGAACGATTTCACAGCCGTTTAATTAATGTTTAAAATGTAAAGATTATTTTTTTAAATGTTCGATCTAATATCCTTTTTTTTTGTACTATAAGTCTGCATCGTGATTTCCATGATAGAAGGGCTTTTCGCAATATTTTCAGGGGTATTGCTTTCCATTCCTCTTCCACTACTTTCCAAGTCCATCTATCGTGGTGGGTTTGTGTTTAGAAAGAGACTTTTTTTAACAGATCAAAGGCACAATAGTCCATAGGTGAAACGTCAGGAGACTTTTCAGGGATACGTTGAAAATGTATACATGCAATACCTGTATTAGATATCATTATTTCAAGGAATGCAGTGGTAGTTTTCGAAGTACAACTTATAGCTTTTTGTCTTGATGAAGTTTCTCTTTGAAAGCCATTGGGATAAAGAAGTGGAATTTCTTTTGTAAATATTGGAAATAAAACCTCCTGATAGTACGATGAGTTGATTTTAACATTTCTTTCCACTATTTTTATTTTTAACTTCCCATTGTAGGAGAAACCTGCGACAATCATAAACCCCTTACTGAAATTTTCTTTACATTGACGGAAACGGGTTTGTAGATTTTTCTTCTAATTTCTATAGTAAAAGACCTTTTTTTTGTTACAGTCATTTAGGTAAACCCATGCTTCATCAAGGGTCACAATATATTTTCATTTATCTTCTGCTAAGTGGTTTTCATACAGGATTCTACAAAATGTTTTGCGTTGAGCCACATGTCTCGACAAAAGCTGGTGAACATTATGTTTTTTAGCATTCTTATGTTGTAAATACTGGTTTATTATTTTATTTATTGTTTCTACAGATGTATCTAAAGACTTTACATTTGATCTGTGTTGGCGGAATTTCTCTTGTTCCAAGTGATTTGATTTTATGAACATTTGAAACAGTACGTACCTTTTATAGATATTCATTTGGAGTCTTCTGTCTATGTAGAAATAGTGATTGACAGTTTTTATCTGTCCGATTAATAATATTGCTTATTTTGTACTTAGAAATTTTAATATCATGCATTTCACAACGATTTTGAATTCTGGAATAAGAAAATTTATCTTCGGAAAGCGCAAAAACATATCCTTCAGTTCACAGCATGATTATATATGACATTTTGAAAGAAGAATAAATTCGAAAAAGTAGCAGACTATATTTCTCATTTCAAATAATAAACTGTTGCCAAAAATTTTTTATTCTAAAACATTTACTTTTTTTAAAATTCGTTATTAAAATCATTCTAAAAACGTGTTAATACCCTCTGTATCTTCCAATAACTTGACAGAAAATTGTGCTTTGGTCTTCAAATGGAATGTAGTGAAATTATTAGCAAATAATTTAGTTTGATTCATCATTTTATATTTAACTCAATGACAGGAATGAAATGATAATCAAAAGTCAACAATTCTTCAATTTTTGAAAATAATGAATTCAGAGAATAAGTAAAACCTCTGTGGAATATCTAGAAATGAAATTGAAAATGTTCTGCATGCTTTTAATGCTTAAAAATTCTTTCTGCTCATGATGCCTTTGGTGATATACATTTTTTACATTCATGATAACGAATTCATACATGCATACTAGCACCAAATGATTAATTCTCAAATTAATCGTGAATGAAATGTTTCCAAATCATCGCAGTTCAAAAAACTGGTTTGTACTACTTAATTACTTTTATAAACGCATGGTTAAATCTGATTAAAGATGTGTAGAGTTGTTTTTTTTCGCTTTGGAAAGATGCATAAAATTAATATATTTAAATTCGTATGGATAATTTTTTTGTCACAAGTTTTTACATACTAGAAAGATTAGAAATCGTAACTGAATCATTTTTATCTTTATTTTGTCTATCTAATATAGCGATGGAAAAAATGTTAATACTTAGTTCTAATGTTTGAATGATTTGATTTGTTAATATGCAATAAAAAGAGATGTCTTATAGTGTGATTTATAGAAAACTACCTATGTGAATATAATTAAACAATACTTTTTGTAATATTAAATCTATAACATTTAAATTTTAGCATCACCAAAAAAATAATTATATTTGTAATAAATAGATAAACTTTAAGAAAATTCTTATATAAGAAATATATGTGAAATAATGTTTATGAAGTTAATTTTTTTTCATAAGTCTATGACATTTTAACGGAAAATAATAATAATATGCACACCAAAATGCATTTTTTCTTAACATAATATCCTTTTATAATAATATTTTTTCCAACAAAATTCTAACTTTTTTAAACTTTTTAAGAATTAAGAATTTTGGAACTCATAAAAATTGCCATGTTTTGCATGAATGATTTCAAAATTTGAGGAAAATCTCTTTCCATGAAAGAATTTTTTCTTATAGTGAAAAAATATCACTAGGTGCGAAGTCAAAAGAGTAGGGGATTTAAAGAATTATGGTAGTATAATTTAATGGATTATAAGTGCAATTGTGTGTAGATGAAATCGAAAAATATCGTGATGAAAATGCATTTCTCTTGGAGAAATAACTGCAACTTTCCTTTCACTTTTTCATTAAATGGTCTGATAAATCAGAATACTATCCAGGGACCACGTTTCCCTTTTCTAGATAATCTTTTGAGTTCCAAAAGACTGATCATAAATTTTCCTGACGATGGAACTGTTTTTACCCTTTATCAGAGCTAGTTCAATAGAAGTTCCCTTATTTTGACTGTTTTTTCAATTCTGGTGTGTAGTAATGTATCCATATTTCATTAACTATGGCATAGCGTCACATGAAATCACTTTTAGTACTCAAACTTTTCTAATTACGGTTTTGAAATAATTAGACAAGTTCATTTTGGAGACACTGTCTGCAATCGCAGGACCCATCTTGCTGATAACTTTTTCATTCCCAAGTAACTATGCAAAATAAGGATTACATGTATATATGATGGGTTTACATTATTACCTATCTCATAAGTCTTATAGGGCAATTTTCTAACATGATATGGATTTTGTTGACTATTTTTTAAGACGTTCCTTCAATTGAACGTCCAAAACGCCCGACATAAATTTGTTCTTATAACTACAACAAAGTTTTTTAAACCATAGCACGAGATGGAGTGTAATCTTCATAATATTTTTTCAACTTTCCTTCGATTTCGATTACTGTTTTTTTCAGGGCAACGCTAATCATTTGCTTTTTAATTCACTTGAAACAAACTATTTAAAATATTGTCTCTAAATTTAACGAATGTTGATGCAGAATTACTCACATTATAATAAGAATATGATCAGAGTGCCTTTCTTAAATCATGAACTTGACAAAATGCCATCCTATAACAAAAAAAACTTGAAACATGGATTCAGTTTTCCAAATAACAAATAGATTCATTTTCACATGCTGACTTTCAACAATTTGCGTTTTTATTTTCCATCTATTTCTTTCCTTATTCTACTTGTATGCGTAAATTAATTAAGAGATATTCATCTTAAGCACTGTATTTCACAATCAATGAATAAAACTATTACTTTAACCGAGAAGTAACACCTTGCTATATTTTTAGCTTATAAATATTACATTAGTTTTAAAATATCTATGAATGCCCCAAAAATTCTCGGATATTGCCTTGTTTGATAGTCTGATATACGAGAGTTACTCTGAAATTTTTGAGATAATCGCAGATGAGAAATTACAAAATAAAAATAACGGTTTAATTTTAAAATACAAAGTATTTTAACACAGAAGATGATTTTTTATTGACGTACTTCAAATTGTTTAGCGTAGAATAAATTTTAAACACAAGAGAAAATGGAGTTGACGCGAGAAAATTTTCACGCTATGATTTTCTACGATTTTAAAGCAAGATTAAATTAAGAAGAATGCGTTCAACGATTGCAATTAGCATTTGGTGATGAATCTCCAGCTCGTGCTACTGTATTCAGATGGTTTAAAGGATTTAGAAGAGGTCGCAATTTTATTCAGGATGAAGAACACACAGGAAGGCCGCTGTCGACAGTGATCCCGGATAATTGTCTGCCATACGAAAAATGTTAATGGATGATAATCGCTGTACCTATCAAATGATGCAGAAGGAACTTAACATTGGATCCGCAACCATATACAAAATCATTCATGAAGAATTACATATGAAAAAAGTAGTTTGCCGTTGCGTTCCTCATAATCTATCTGAGCTCCAAAAAGAGGAGCGTGTCAGAATCAGTAAAGAAACTCTTAAATTGCTAAATTTTAGAAATGGCCACCGCATCATTTCTAAAATTGTAACAGGTGATGAAACGTACATACCGTTTTTTGACGTTCCAACACGTCAAGAATACAAAGTATGGGTCTTTGAAGATGATCCCACGCCGACAATGGTGAAAAAACAACGCGCCCAGAAAAAAGTGATGTTTGACGTTTTCTTCAGAAGTACGGGATTGGTCAAAGCCATCATGTTGGAAGGACAGAAGACAGTAACAGCAAACTGGTATACCTCTAAATGTCTTCCAGAAATTTTACAAGAACTGAATGTTAGGGGACTAATGCTTCAGAATGACAGTGCATCTTCACATATAGCCGGATTAGCAATTGAGTATCTTAAACAAAAACAAATTAAAGTGATCGAACATCCGCCGTATTCACTTGATCTAGCTATGTGCGACTTTTGGTTATTCTTTAATCTAAAAAGAACTTACGTGGACATCGTTTTCATTCAGAAGAATAGATTGGTGTGGCTATAAATGCATTTTTTCATCTATTCCAAAAATGAATGGCTTGAGGCATTTAATCTGTGGAAAATTCGACTACCAAAGTGCATTGATGCTGGAGGAGACTACTTTGAACACACCTAAAATTTTGTAAGTATAACTTTAAAAACCTAGTTGTATCTCGAAAATTTCAGATTGACCCTCGTATAATAGATGATAAAGCTCAAAATTGTGTAATTTTTTTATTATGTGTAGGACACGAAATTTTTGTCGATTTTTAGCTATGAAAAATTCAAGAAATGTTAAACTTAAATTTTTTTACATACAATAATTTTAAGATCCATAAAAATTCTAAATAACCGCACAATTTTTTTTTATTTTAGTTTTAAATGTCTAATGTTCAGTTCTTTTAAGTCTTGATGACTACTCAGTTCACGAAAGTTTCTATTTCAAAAAATTTTTTCATTTACTTATTTTGTAAAGTTTTTAAGAAGGAACTTAGTAAAAGAAAATGAATCCGGGTAAGAGTCAGTAGTTTTTGGTCATTACGTGCTGTCTCGTGCGTAACCCTTTTGGTGCCCAGAATTCCGACACTATTCCAACTTGTGGTTGTAGCGAAAATCACAGTCCATCTTTTCACGCAAGCAGCCGTGAAATAGTTCTTCCAGATAACATCTCTCTGGTTTCATAAGAGCAGTTGCTTTACTGAATAAATTTATTGTAATGTCACACATTTTCAAGTGATTTGGCTTATGCTTTGTCCGACTTTCTTAAGTGTCTAATAAGGCAAAGCTGGATTAATCACTGTCTGGAAGTAATGACTGCATAATCCTGAATCTACGATTTGTTGTAATTTTCAGTTTTTCTCTTAAACCTAACCTTGAATTCAGTTTTAATTGCTTTCATTGATATTAATTCTGAAATTTATTTTTGTTGATTCTATTCAATATTTACTTTAAAATAAGTTTCTCTAGCAAGTGTGGAATACTCTAAAATCATTTCAACCATTTTAAGCGGACTCAGTCTTGAATCTATCTACAGAAGAATTTGAAATAAAAAAAGACCAGGCAAATAAAAAGACCTCATATAAAGAGGATTCTTTAATTTGGTGTTTCGATCAACTTATAGCTTGTTTTCATAGGGCTGTATTTATGTCCTTATAAATAATTGTAAACTTTTACTATAAATTAGACTGCTCTTCTGAATGAAAAGTTAAAAAAATAGTTATATTATTCAATAAATAAAACTCTGAAGATGGTTGAGTTATTTTCTAAACTTTTCGGCGCTCTTCCTTTTCCACATGAACTTTTGAGACTTTCTTTATATATCGTTTAACATTATGTTAAATAGCTAGCTGAAAACACAGAAACAACTTTTAAATACTAATAAAGAAGTTACTGTCCACTACAGACACATATATTTTACTCATTTGTATAAATTTTTGGCTGTGAAAATTTCCTTTTGAATATATTTGTTGCAGGAAATTGCGAAAAAGATAAACATAAATATTAATTGTGAATGGTAGATGAATGAGTATTTGTATGGGAAATTTGAAATCACTTTATCCCCATTCTTTCGTACAATCATGATTCTTCTTGCTTTTACTTTCTGTTTGAATTCATTTTATCGGAAATCAGAATTTTTTTAAAAAATAAAAATTTAGTATGTTTGATAAATGCATATTCATGATACAATCATTGATATTAAAATGAATTCTTAAAGATATTTTAAAATTCATAAAAGTTATTTTCAACCATAATTCTATTAGTAGCTGAAGAAATTTAAGTCAGATTCCTTAATTTGATATCCGAGCTGGCAGCCGAATGCTTTTATAACGGTTAAATTATACATTTAAGTCTCCGGTAAAATATCGTTTCTCAGTGTGAAACAGAGCAGTCTATTGTGTTTTTTTTATTTTTTTATTTTTATTTATTTATTTAAATAACTTCTTACGCGCGATAAAATATCGGACGACTTTTTATCTTACGATAAAAGTCGTCTAGTGTGAAAGAGGCTTAAGGCTTAAAATATTTAGTTTTCTTTAATTCATTGGCTGAGCTGGCAGCCAAATGGTTAGCTCTTGCCTTCGGTTCAACAGTTCGTGAGTTCGAATCCCACCTTGGGCATGGATGTTTGCAGTGCTTCGGAATCCACTTTAAAACATATCTTTCGGTCTAATTAGCCCTCGTGTGCAAAAAATGACCGTCGAGTGATAAAAAAAACCAAACCTTAATTTGATAATTTTTTTAAATAATTTTGTAAATTTTTTAATATTTTTATTATTAACAAAAAGTTTTAATGCAAAATTTTAATTTGAAATTGTGCATTAATTTTAAATCCAAAGTTTAGACTTATAATTACTACGCTTCGCAGGCAACATGTTTTCGAATTATTATGTTTTAATTAGAAATGCAAAATGTTATAAAATTTTAATAAAGGAGAAAGATTTTATAAGAACTTTTAGAATTGTACTTTTAAGCACTTTATAAATATCAAAATCATTCTTTATAAGCTGCAATTAATAATTACACTACTTTGATAACATAAATATAATAAGGGATTTTTAATTTACAAAATTTATTTTTGGATTTACCCTTGACGCTTAAGTATTATAAATTCTAATATATATTATTATTATGATTGAACGTACCTTAATAATTTAGCCCTTTTTGTAACAACTTTTAAATAAATATTAAAAATAATTTAAGAATTAAAATATACATATACGCGCATGCAAATATTATCCTGTTCACAGTATAATTGAACTTCCAGCATGTAAAAGTTGCTCATTCATTTAAATGTTCTTTGACATACCTGTTATCGGAAGATTTATAGTGTGATGATAAATAAATAAAAGCGCCGCTTTAGTAATCAGTCAGTTATCTCATGGGAAGCCATTCTTTTATTACTCACTCGCTGGAATGCCCGTTTCATTCACAACCCCTTCGGAGACATTCCTGAAAGTTTTTTCAATCACCTGGAAGGAGATTCTGTGACCGATAAAAGCCACAAATATCTGTTATCTTCTTATAACTAGATACTGCAGTGTGGCTTGAAAAGTAACCAAATGCCGGCAAGGGGAGTTTATCTACCCCTTCACAATTGTGTTCAGAGGAAGATTTGACTATTTGAGAGCATTTATGGACCCTTTTGATAAAACCTCGTGACAGATTGCTTACTGACTCAGAAACAGTAAGCTACGCTCTGGCTGTGAAAATATTCAAGAAAACACTGAGATATTGATTGCTTTGTTAGAATAAAGGAAAATGTGTGCTTTCCTTGAATATATACGCTTACACAGGGCAGTATGTAAGGAAGGTAACTTTGGGAACGCAGAAATATCACATCAAGTAAAATTCGTATTTGTAATGAAACATTAAGAACTAAGTTCTGTGAATTAACTCTCCTTAATTTGGGAGATAAAATTAGCACAAGCAACTTGAATATTACTCAATACTACAATAACAATAGATTTTTGAGTTTTTCAATAATATTAAAATAATATGAAGTGGATTATAAGTTCTTTTTCACTTTTTTATTCTAGATTATAATTAAATTTTTCTGATTCATATTTCTTACTGTGTGTTATATCATAAAAATAAATTATGAATCTCTGACGCAAGTTAAATTATTGTGCTTCATTCTGCTTTCATTTTTAACGGTTAAAATAATTTTAAGACAAAATATTAGATATTTGAAAAAGAATAGGTTTTAAAAGGCCTATATCATTTAAGAGTATGATCTAGAATAAAAAACGGTCAAATTAAAATAATTCTCTTGTTTACTAAAATTATTTTTTGTCTCACATAATCAGCATATTGCTAGAAAAAAATGGTTTTGCAATTTTTTTTTAAATAGAGGGTTTATATTATAATAAAAAAGTAATATGCCACTGTAAGACTTGATTTTGAAGCGGATTACAAATACACTGTGAAACTGAATTATAAATTTCTAAAAAGATAAAATGTCCTCAGATTTCATACAGCCAACTTCTCATAATATTTTGAAAATGAAAACTGAATTTTACTAAAACTAAAATATCAATCGTTGTAAAAATTAGCAAATGAAAGTAGGTGAGAATGATACAAGGAGAAAAATTTTAAAATTAAGAAGTCTTTTGTAAAACGTAAAATATATAAGTAATAGTATTGGTACTTCAAAGGTTTACATTATCAGAGCTACAATTTAATTGGTAACAAAAGGTTTTACCAATAATACTTTAATAATATTTCATAATACTTTAGTTCATATCTTAATTTTTTAATTAGTATGCAAAAATGTTGCCCAAATAATAATTTTTATTATAAAGTAAAAAGCCATAGAGATTTAACATTAATTAAAATTTACAAGCAGCCATATAGAATCTAAAACCCCATTTTAATTTATGTATGTATCTAATGTTAATTTATGCATTCATTCTATTTCTAATTTTTAAGAGAATGAACAATTATGAATCTCTGAAGCAAGAAACTCTTTCATAAGTTATGATTTAGACATTTATTTGATTTTTAAATTGAACTAAAACTGAGTTTTTATAAGTGATTAATTTTTTTGAAAATATTTCCATTTTATTAAGAAAAAGATTTATTAAAAATATATACCACTTTAGTTTTTAGTTAATAAAACCAGAGGGATAAAGTTGAGTACATCTATATTAACATGGTTTTTTAAATTTTAGTCTTTTAAACTATAAATTCAATATATTTCTTGGAACCATGTTCTAGTACAATTAATTTTTTTCATTCTTTTTGTATAAGTAAAAGTATAATTTTCGAAGGTAAAAATTAGAGAAAATGCTTGTTATAAAGAGAATTCATCCAATAATTTGTGTATTTCCATGACTTAATTTAAAAAGACCTTGGAAACAGTTTCAAGAAAAGAAAAATATTTGTTATTATTTAATTGAATGTGAATTTGTGTGTGATATTGGATATATGGTGTGTGTTATAAAAAATTAGGATGAATAAATTAAGAAAAATTTAAAGTCTTTGGGAATTATACCTTAAAATAAGACAGACCATATTTACACTTTTCAAAGAACTGTGGAAACTTTTAAACTATTCAATTCGAGTGGTGTGATTACACACAGTTGATATAATTTATTCAAACATGCAATGCAACATGCACACTTATTGATCATAGACTGCAAAAGTTCTTGGCCCTGTGCGTTAAATATTTTCGATGAATCTTTTATATCAAAACGGAAAAATATTTTAGTATGTTATTTTACTTCTCCAATGAATGAGATGTATATTTTTACTTAGACAGCTTATTAGCGATATTTCTTAACGGTTGTGTGTGTGTGTGTGTGTGAGTGAGTGGGAGAGAGTTTTGCTTTAACATTAATGACCATGGTTAATTAAGGGAATGAAATAGCTCTTGGCTTTTCTCGATTATAACGGTTGCACGAGGCAAGTGCCCTGTTTCATCTTTCTGATCTTGAGAGTTTCCTAGGTTTTCGTTAAGTGATAGAAATTTCTAGCCTTCTTCTTCTAATGTCACGAAAATGTTATAGGTCTTGAATGGCTCTCAATAATCCTAGATGTCAACACAATGCTGGCTGCTTATTTTTATGACGTGCGCCATGTTTTTTAGAAATATCTCTTGCGCGATTTTAAACAAGATATGGTCTTGTAGCATAAGTGTTGTCAGATTAAGAAATTCAGTAACTTCTGGGGCAATGTACATGAATGAGATAAACAATTTATTTAATATTCAATCCACACAATTGAATAAATATTTTGCTCTTTGTATTTTTTAAGTAAATTTTTAAATAAAAAAGATATATAGTTTGGTATACATCCTCTTAGATTTAATTTTAATTCAATAAAAATTATTTAGCTTTTATAATTATTCATTTTTTATAATTAATTATTAATTTAATTGTTGATTGTTTATAATTATTTTTTAATTTAATAAAAGTTATTAATTAATTTACTATTTAAATCAAGTTATAAATGAATTTTTTAAATCAAGTTATATGGCCACAAAGAACTAAATATTTTAACTATTGTTAATGTATATTCATCAATTGTCACCGAAGAAGTACGTTATTTAAATTAGTTTGTATTTTCACCCCATAATATTTCTACGAAAATCTCATTCTAAAATTTTAGAGACCATATAAAGATCAACTTTGCGTAATGTTACACTTGGGAATATAAACTATTGTTCAAATATTAAATATAAATACACATTTTTCTGAAAGGATTTTTTTCTCTTTTCACTACTATAATTCTTGAGATGTCCAACTTAGTTTGTTTCATAATTTTCATTGGATTGAAGATAATTTTTTCAAAATTTGAACTTACAACGGTAAAATACTGACTTTTCCATAAGCGTTCATCTTTGCAGCGGGACGTAAATTCAACTGCGTTGAAATACTTCTAAAATGGTATAAATAATGAAATATGCAGAACAAGTTCCATACAAAGCCATTTTCTTAAGAGACAATAATTTTTTTTTATCAGATAAAATATTTTTGGTATTTTAAATTACTACCTTTATAAACTTTTTAAATATTAATATACTTTTATTGCATAATGTTTATTTAGTTCATATAATGAGAATTTATGACTTGCTATGTAATTTCATTAAAGGGCATAGACAGCTAAATATAATTAGAATTTCCACATAATTTGAAAAATATTTTAAAATTTTGATATTTTTCACTTTTAAACATAGATTAACTGATATTAATCTAAGTTAATGATTGGTAGAATTAATAAATGATAAAAAAAAAATAAAGGGCAGAAACTAATTTAGTTGTTTATTAAGGGATTAATGGAATCTCTGAAATCAGTTTGGTAGAATCATGGCAAAACTGTATTGTTTTGCAAGAGAATTCAGAAGATTCTCTCCACACTAATTATAGCAGCGAATGCTATGATGATTGTACAAAGTTAAGATAGGAAATTATGTTTTCTTAAATACTGTCCAAGAATAAAGTATACTTTTTCTTGATGAAACCGATTAATGTAGAAAACAAAAAGCATTTGCAACACAATCTAGAGGAAGCAACTAAAGAAAAGACATACGCGAAAAGAGATAATCGAAATTAATAATTGAAATCTCTCTCATATTAATGCTTAATGTAATCAAATTAAATATCTTAGTTTACTGTATTATATTTCCATTTTATTTCATAAAATGGAATTTACCTAGGAATTCTATAAGGCTAACAAACAATAAATAAGTATATGTTAATACATCATTGTACACCAAGACCTTTATGTCTAAAATTTCTATATGGCTTTAATAAAAAAAATTTTTTATATGAGTTTATAAGTAACGTTTGATTTATAATCATTTGTCCATAGGTATCTAATTTTTGTGCTTTAATATCTATTGCTAAAATTTTAAATAAAACGAACTTATATTCTAATCAGACAATATTTTTTACTACTCACTTCATTCAAATCCACAAATTTAAGCATTTGATTAGAAGTTGGTCATTCTAAGACTATATTTTGCACATGAAGACCAATTCATCTGGAATTTTCTCCTTTAGGGGGTTTCCAAGCAACTGATATCTACCTTTTGATGACTTTCAAACTGTTGGATTGTTATTCGGTGCTCTATCAATTCAGATATTTTATCTCGTACCTCTGTTTTGCTTAATATTTCTAGATGTGTTTTTCTACCATCACACAGTAGGGTATTTTAGGATTAAACATTTCAACTGCTTTCACAGTTTAATGAACTTATCTTAAAATGTTCTAGAGATAGTATCCAACTTTTTATTGGGCATCTTACTCCTTCTCTAATATAGATATCTTATCGGTAAAGAATCATATTGTGAATCTCATTATATGAATGTGGGAGATGAAAATTGATAAGCTTTTTCTATAACCTCAATTGAAATTTTTTTTTTATCTGTATTAGAAATTCTATATAAATATGGAATCGATTTGTATTCCATACTTTGTAAATGTTGGCAGAAGATTGTATGTATCAGCATGTCTTCTGGTCAAGGCTCAAGTAAGTTAAATTTTATATTGGTTAGTGATGGTTGATATTTCATACTGCAGAAAATTGTTTTGTCAATCTTGTACTTCCACAAAGAAACAGTTTTTTTTCTTTAATACAATTGCTCTGTCTATTTTAATTATGAAAAAATATATATTTCAAATTGTTGAGAATGTGTCGTAATTTTAGATTTGTCTCCAATTATTAAATGACTCTTGTAAATTAGTATATTTTGATCTATGTTTATTATCTATTTTATCTTTATGAAAATGTATTGAGTGATTCTCATATTTAAATTTGATGGTTAATTCCTTACTAATATAGATAATACAATTATTTCTGTTAATATAAATTAATTTTTTTAATTCATCTAACTGATTGGGATGATTTAGATCAGTTTGAAAAGGGTATCATTTTAATCTGTGTGAATTAATTTTTTTAGTTTTTTTTAAAATTAACATAAGTATGTAAACTTTTGTTGTCAATTAGATTAAGTGTGTAATTCAGTTAGCTTAAATATTTTCAAATGAAATAAAAAAAATGATTTGATTTGTACCGAAAATGAAAAAATTTATATTTGATGCTCAGCAAATACTTCAGAGCCACATTGTTACTCCTTTTACTTCTTAAATATTAATTTTTTCACAAAGAATTGTCATATTAAACGAAAATTTCATATTAATGTTCTCGTATTTTACAATTGATTAGATTATACTTTTTGTTTCTACACATCATGTTTTCTTCTTTAGCTTGTACTTTGCAAATTTTTTGTATTGACTTTTTACTTTAAAGAAACTATGTTTCCTTTATTTTAGATGTAATTATCTGGAATAATACTTCCGAAATTGAAGAAAGAAATTTTACTTATTTTAATCCCTGTGTAGTAAATGTACAATTTATAAAAATTGTTCTTAAATATGCTTATTGTTTAAACAAATTACCACAAAGAATATTTAAAGTGAATAAGAAATTCATATAATACATGAAAACTTAGGAATATATACTGATTCTTGGTATGTTGTGGAATGATATTCATCAAACGTCTTTAAAAAATAGCTCTTTTTCCCTCTTTCCTTTTTCCTTGGTGACTTGGTTTTGATGATTTTCGAGGAAAAGTGTTTTTGTTTTACCTACAATTTTTTTCATCACATTTTGTTTTGCTTATTTCTCGCCAGACAGAAGGCCATGCGCTTATTTTTCTTGAAACTTAGTGTTGGGTCCTACTTTACATTTAATGATACACCTCACCTGTGGTTTGCTTATCTCAAATAAAAAGGGAGAATCGATGTGTGTGGCTCGAGGCCTTTCGATCAGCGATAAGGATTTTATATTCCCCCTCTTTAATTTGGAGTAATTGAATATTATTAAGACTTCATCTCTGATGTTTCACTTGTGCACGTGTTTGTATTTTCAATGTGATATATGATTTCCAGTATTCTTGAAAACCTTCCAACTTTTTCCATTGACTGAATCATTAAAGCGTAAATTCTCGACGCAAAAATGCATTCGCTGCGTTTCTTTTTCCTATGATGTCTTTATATCTTTGTATTTGATGTTTATAGTATGCAAACTTACTCAAAAACTGTGTTAATACTTAAACAAAAAGTAATAACACTAATTAAACGGGAAGATATACTTCCCTTCCCTTTCATGAACATGATAAAGAACTGTATTTTTTGTTTTCGGTTGAAGATGTACATCCTTGAATTCAAAGTAAATTATCACTTTATGTAAATTTTCTTCGTTATTGCAAGCTTAAAATATTGAATGTTTTATTACTTCTATGTATAAAATATTTTATGTCATTAATTTGCAATAATGGAAGAAGCAATAATTATTCATCATACTAATTACTTAGTTATCATTGTTAATTTTACAAATTGCCTTCGAAAAGGACTTTATTTAACTTATTAAAGTCATAATTGAATCATTAAGAAGCAAAAACATAAGCCAATAAACAAAAATTATGACATATTTTTTTTATATAGTAATCATTAAAATGTTTGGCTTTTGAATTTAATCCATAAAATATATACAGTTTTTTGTAAGGGAGCAGGCCTTGCAACAAAACAGGAACTAAGAAAAATGTTATTCCATTAAAATTTAAATAAATTTATAATTAAATAAAAATATATGATCTCGAAGTAACCATATTGACTTCTGAATGATTAAAATGTTCCTTAAATTCCTTTATTACTAAATAATCTTAGTTACTACGCAAGTTTTTTTAATCTTACGTGATAATTATTTCTGCAGCAGCTTTTTATTTTTGTTTTGGCAAAAAAGTTAGGAAGTCTAAATTGTATGGGTTTGGTTGTTTTTCTTTACTAATTTATGCGCATAATGTGGAAGAACTGTATTCACAATGTTGTATACGCAAATGAAATGGCGAATTTTCTCTTATGTAGTATATGTAAAATAAGTTTGATGTTTTTCTGTTATGGAAATTTTCAATTCCGTTTCTATATTTGCTTTTAATTTCGTTAAAAAAAGCAATATCACACTCTTTTTAATGCAAAATATCATGACCCTGAAAAAAATGATTTTTTTCATGGGCTTGTGCTAGGTACAATTTCTACCAGTCGGATTGGAAAGTATTGCATGACTGAAGCTTTATAAAAGACGAAATTGTAACAGAAGGCTTGCAGTAGCTATATGTAGCCAAGCTGAAAACCGCAAGCTTTTGTGGTAGATTTTTAAAGACTGTAGGCATCTGACAGATGTGTTATACCTGATGAGTGATAGTTTTGTTTAAAATAAGTTTCATACATGTAGATGCGCATTTTCAGTCGACTCAGAACATTTATCTATCTATCTATACGAGTATTTAAGATGTAAATTTCAAGGTTAAAGGAATTCTCAATGGATAGTTAATGTGTTTTCTATTTTTTTCATCTTAGGATTTTAAGAAATGAAGCAATTTTAAAAAATTTCAACTAAATTAATTTGTGTTATTGATTAAAAATTCCATTTTTAAATTCATTTACATATATATTTTCAAATCAATTTATAGGAGACATTTATGGAAATTTAAGGAATGAAAGCAAACTAATTGTAATGAATATGAAATTATTTTTGTTACTTTTATTACAGTATTTAGCTGTTATGTATACAGTATTTAGTTGTTATGTATACAGTATTTAGTTGTTATGTATACAGTATTTAGTTGTTATGTATACAGTATTTAGTTGTTATGTATACAATATTTAGCTGTTATGTATACAGTATTTAGCTGTTATGTAAATATTATTAAATATCAAATTTAACTAAAAAAATGTTGCCTCTACATGATTTTAAATTGTTTACTTAATTAGGTAGGTTATTCTATTGAAGTATTAATTTCAAATATACCATTAAAATTAATTTATACAAAAATAAACTGATTTTTATCTTTTGATATTTTGAGCATTAATTATTGAAATCGTTGAAATGATGATAAAAAGAAAACCTATAATTTTATGTAAAATGTTTTTGGTTTTTTTAAAGTTCATAAATGAAAATAATTTTTGAAATGTTAACAAAACAATTTAGTTTCTTTATTTCCATGTCATTTATTGATGCATTTATATTTTTCAAATTTTATGTTGAAAACTGAGAAGTTTTAGAACTGTTAAGAAATTATTATTTTCCAGAAGTGGAAGCTTATCTTATAAATTAAAAAACTTATTTGGAACTGTTATATTTTGAAGTCATAATTCTCACTATAAAGTATTTCAAATGAAAATAGTTTATTTTATAGCGCTAGAATGCTATTTTACACGATTGCAATTTAGGAAGCATTTTGCTGTCATTTCCTGTCGGCCCTAAACATCTTGATGCTGTGCTTCCCCTCAGTCTTAAAGGCATTCGTAGAATTTCCCCGTTCATGAATGAGGAATCTGGCCATTCATGACGTCAAGTAAAGGAATCTGTGAAATTCTGCCAATGAGAATACTTCATGTTACGCGCCTTTCTCATCAGCTCTTAAGCGATACGTGATGAGTCCAGCATCCCTCCGTTTATCCAATCATTGGTCTCTGATAGTAGCTTGCGGCAAGTGACGTCACGATCGCTCATCGAAACTCAGGTGCGCTGCGGCCTCCAGATTTGGCGCAGAAATCGCCGTTTACAAAGCGGATTTTTATTTCTGTTTTGAAAGATTGATCAACATGTGGTTGAGTCACGAATGCTTTTTGTCTTGACGCTTGAATACTTTTCTTGCCTGAACATGATAATTTTTGTTCTTTCAATGGAAAAAGGTTTATACGTAATTGAATTTTGTTTCTGTATTCAACACACATATATTTTAATATTCAGAGTTTCTGTAAAAATATTAAGTAACAAAATATTTATTTACTTTTTATATTGAAAAAAAGGAAGAAAAATGGGCCTAATTTTAAAGCCTGAATTTGTAATTATTTTTCTGACTCTTTACGTTTCCCAAAATAATTTCTTGGAAAATAAAAGTATTAATTATTATTTACATTATTGTATTAAAACATTTTGAAACCATTATTTTTTAGTAAATTGCAGTTAGTACGATTTACTAAATTTATAATGTTTTACACATTCTAATTAATTTTACACAATTGTTACGAATAATCTGCATGGAGAATTTAAGATTGGTAAATTATAGAATCAGATACCAATATTAAGACAAATTTCGGGTTTTTAATAAGTTAAGTATTAAAAAAAAAAAAAAAGAAAAGAAAAACGAAAACGATATACAATCAAATATGATAAAATATATAAAAATCTCTTTAAAATTACTTAAAACTCATTATTTTTCTATTTTCGTTAAAATGAAATAAATATTTTCGCATTTATAATAAAATGAGTATTTTCTTTCGCTTTTAAAAATATTATAAATTTAGAAAGTCAAACTATTCATATTGGAAAAACTTATGAAATTCGTCTGAATAAATAATTTATGTATAATGTATGTACAACAAATATTTCTCTATATTTTTAAGAAAGTTTTTTTTTCTATCGAAATTGTTTCATTGTTAATTTTTGAAAGAAAAATAGTATTGAAAATCGCGCCTTTTCTTATCGATCCAAGGGGGTTGTGAGCCAGTCTTATTTGGCGAGAGAAGCAGTTCCCCGAGAAACATTTGAAACTTACGCACTTGGCAACCCTTTTCCCGAAAACCCACGTGTTTCTATACTTTTGCTATCCTGATTCCGGAATATGAGAGCAGAAGTAAAAACAAACAATAAAAACAGGAGAAGAGTGAAATGGTCGCCCCTCCCATTCTTTCTCCCCCTGCTGCTAATCGCAATTTAGGCATTCTCTATAAAAACGGAAAAGTCATCGGATATCTAAGCATTTGCCCGCGGTTTTATAAGAGCCCGATCTCCCCTCCTTCTCGCCTCGACATCGCAGAAGATATCTGACGGGTCGTTTTCTGTAGTCAGTCGGAGTTGTGACCTCGCCTTGAATTCGGGCAACCATGTCGGTGCTGCTGCTTACGGTAGTTTCCCTGTTCGCTTTTAGACCACTTCCATGCTCTTCCGGACGAGCAACGTCGCGCGGTCGCTGCTGACTCGGCGCAGGTGGGCAAGTTTGCTGGAGCGCCGAATCTCGCTTTCGATGGTGATGATGTGCTCCGTGAAGACTTTTTCGGTTATTATTCACATTTGGGCGAAGTGAAAGTGGTGGGCATCGCCAAGCGAAAATTCTTTCCCGGCGCTCTCCCTTCCAGTGCAAACTGATGAATGAATTGAAATATCTCGTGGAAACTAATTCCCTCCGAAATCCGCTCTTCCTTGTTGCTGCCTGTAGTCTCAGAAGTCTCCTCTCCTTCTTTGCAGAACTTGTGCTCGGAATTATAGGAGTTCTCGTCCACCAGAGCTTCGCAGTCAAGTCGTTCCCCAGATGTAGGACTCTCCTTCTGGCTTTCATGATGACCTGCTGCTGTGCGGAGAGCAGGCCGCTGCACGATCTCGAGGAGTTGGCCAGAACGGCGACTCCGGTCTCTCTGGAGAGTATCCTGGAGGAGTACAAAACTGCTAATTCCACGGAAATATCCTTCCATCACGACATATACCGGCGATCCCTGGAGCGGTGGGCCAACCCTTGTGAATTACCTGGATTCATTTTCGACGAATCCTATCTGGAAGAAGTGCCGCATGCCAACCCAGTCGAAACAGCCCGCAGGATTCTGCAAGCGACAAAGTCGGCCAGAGGACCCGCACAAAAGCTTCTCCACGATTACGTAAGTTTACATCTGATTTTTATACAAATAATCGGAAATATGCATATCAAAGTGTTCTAAAATTATATTCTTCTTTTTTTCTTATGCCTTACAAATTTTGATTTCTATCGGAATTTTAAGGAAAAAGATGTTTACTATTAAATCCGTTTATAGGATGCGTAATGGCTATGTAGTTCACTTCATTACGAATTATTTTATAATGTAACCTAAAAGTATAAAGTATGCTTAAACTAATTTATTAAAACTGTCTTAAATAATATTTTGAATTCATATATTTTTAATACTTAAAACGTAGTTTTAGTTCATGATTATATTTTATGCTTAATTTGGATGATTCATTTGTTCAGATTTGTTACTTATACATCTCTTCAAATTATATTTTCAGTCAATTCGCTTTTTTATAAACTTCTTTTTAGATTTTTATTTTTGATACATTAAACTGTTTGTGAGAATTTTCTGTTCTATCCAAATAGGTTGGGTTTTATTTGACTGATATTAGTCTTCCAGACAGAAGCAATTTTTCGTGAAAAGTTAATTTGTCTTCTCTCTAAAGAGAGAAAATTGATAAATAAAATTCAAAATAATCATTAGTTTCGTGAATTTATTTTCTCTTCCATGAATTTTAAAAGTTAACCTTTTTACACTACTAAGAAAATCGGCAGGAAATAATCTTTCATCCTGTAAACCGCAGCTAAAGGAACAAAATTATGTCCGCGTGAGGCGAAATTTCGCTCTCCTTGGCGATATGCGTTTTTCCCTAATCATCCAAGATTTGAAGAGAAACAACATGACGCGCATTGCTTTTGTGTCTATTATATTTTTCTTATATAGTTTGTAAAATTAATTTCGTATTTTTATTCGTGCCTACAGTTTCCCCTAGTTTATTATATTTTACATTTGTTAAAGAAATGACATTGGTACTAATAAATATTTCATGTTTAATTTTTTAAATGATTTAAAGGAAAAAAATTGTCACGTAAATTGTGTAGTTATTTTTCTTTAGCTTGCACACTTTTTGCATCGTGCTTATAGAAAAAACTTAATGTACCATAATAAAAAAGAATTATTTTCGCAACTAATAATTTTTAATTTCTTAAGGAATATTAAGTTATGTCAATGATTACAAAAAATTCAAGAATACGATTTTTTAAAGTTCTTTTAAACTAGATAGTGTTTTACTATGAAGCGTTAATTTTTAAATTTTGTGATTTTCCAATTTTTTAATTCCAAACTCATGAGCAAAACATGTTTATGGTTTAAAGAAAAAATTAATCTTATGTTCCATTAAATTAAGCGCTAATTTTAAAATTTTAGCGATAGTTGTTTTATTTAATTTAATTAATTTTTTTCATTTAAATTGACTTTATACAACTTTTAAGATAAAACAACTTTTCTTGATGACATATTGGGTATGAGAAATTATCACGATTTAGTTTCTGAAAAATCCTGAAGTCCTTAAAAAAGTATATGCTTTGAAACTCTGGAAAATATATTTTCTTACATTGATGTTAAGAATAAAATTATAGTGTTAATGGGGGAGAGGAGAATTTTCATTTTTCGCAGATTTTATTTACAAGTATATGAAAACTAAAAATTTTGCAAGTAAAATACTAATTTTTGCATTCTACCATGCTTTTGCATAACTATGAAATTGCAATAAAAATACTATATTTTAATTGAATATTTATATTAATTATCTATAATTTTTTTGTAGAAAAGTTCACGAAATTTTTCAGCTATTCAATCAATATCCAAATTAATTTTAAGCTTTTTTTCTTGTTCTGTATATCTTCTTATGAATTGTCTTTATAATTGATCATATAGTTTCAAATTTCGGAAGTATCGAAATTTGAGGTGTAATAACTTCGTCGAGAGAGTTAAAAAGAATATTGTATCTATAGGAACTATTTCAAAGTGTCTTCCTTTACATCACTTCCGACATCCGTCTTGTGAAACTCTTGATGCTAAGTATTTTCTTAAGAATGAAACCGAATAATGAAGCTAATAAATGCTCTATTTTGTTCAACTCTTTTTTAGAGTGGAACATGAGCTGCATTTTCAAGTAGCTATACAAAATGTGCATTATTTTATTCGTTATAATTCCAAGATAGCAGATAATAAATATGATGCTGAAAAATAATTTTTTTTTGTTTGAAGAATTTAAATTTTAAATTATTATTTTTTTACACATTCAATCAAATAACATAAAAGGAAAATCTTATTCTTTGTAGTTTGCGTTATATGTTATAGGTTGAATAATACAAAATGGAAGCACTTGATAAAATGGGAAAGGAATTTCCCTATTTTTGAAGATGCTATCTAGCTTAAGCCTATAAATACGTATCTATTATCGATGTTAGTTTTCCTTAAGAAGAATTCTTCCTTTACATTACAGCAATTTTTAAGAAGTGTTAGATATACGAAAATGTTTATTTTAACGAATAAAATTTGGCTCAATATTCACAATTAATGTTGCCTTTAATAAATAAGAAAACATTCAATAAAAGAAAAGGAAATTTTCATTTTCTCTCTGCAGCACATATTTTGACAGTTTCATTTTAGATACCAATTTTTTTATAGTTTTTTTCGCAAATTAATAAGCCGAGCTGTCAGCCGAATGGTTAGCGCTCTTGCCTTCGGTTCAACAGTTCGTGGGTTTGAATCCCACCTTGGGCAGGGATGTTTGTAGTGGTTCGGAATCCACTTTAAACCGTAGGTCCCGGTCTAATTAGCCCTCCTGTGCAGAAAATGACCGTGTAGCGACAAACAAACCAAACCATCGCAAATTAATTTACTTATTATTTGACACTTCTTTAAGTCCTCTCTGAAACTTGATGACTAGGCTTTATATTAGTAAAAACAGATTTTGTTGCGTTTTAAGTAGATGGTCGACATAGCCCTCTAAATAGTGAATAAAAAAGGAATTTAAAATGACAAGCCAATGAAAATATAAATTACTAGACATTTTGACCATGAAAATTTTCTCAATGTGTTCATTTGGTTCGAACACAATATTAATCATAAAAGAGCAAGAAACGTACAAAATGAATGTAAATTTCTCCCTCCATTCGAATGTTCTTTAGAAAAATGAAATGCACGATTGATTTGCAACACTTTTAACATTGCTGGTGATAAAGTCCCAAGAAGTGAAAAAGTAGTGGCAAATCTCAAAGAAGCTGAAGGAACCAGAAACTCGGAGAGATGCCTCGTGCTTGCATTCTCCGTTTGCCGGAATCTACTAATTAAGCTCAGCGGGTGGAGTCCATTGGGAGGTTTGTTTATGGGATGTCACCGACTGATTAAGTTCAATTCTTGACCTCATCTGCTCTTTCAATTTAATGTAGTTTTATTGATTTACTTGACTGTAGCGAAGGGAGGCTGATGGGATCTGCCTTACACATCATTCTATAAATGAATGTTGCTTCTTAGGGTCTTATTTGCGCATCTATTCTTCGTTTTTAATTTCAGTTGAAGTCTGGTTAGGGAGAGCTTTACTCATTAAGTTTACTTTTTGTTCCTCATTTTTAGGAATAGAGTAGCGCCAAGGTAAATGTCCGCGTCTCCTGATAATGTAAAATATTGAAAGGTTACGCATGTGTTCAATAATTATAGTGATCTTGTTTTCCGAGCACCGATTGTAGCAACAGCAAATAGCTCATTTCAATAGGTATCAGTTTTCTTCCATGAATGTTAATATGCATCTCCATTTAAAAATTGTTTAAAAAATTGCCGCATTCTTACTATTTCATAATTAATGCAAGAACTTGCCCTCTTTTTAAATTTTCTAGTTTTATTCAGACTTTTCATCGTTCTTATAAGATACTTTTTGCCAGATAAAATCAAAGCCTTGGCCTTTTTCGCTGCTAATCATTAGAAGAGTATTGAGCGCTTTTTAAAAATTCTATAGAAATTCCCAGACTCACATGTCTTGAACAAAGAAAAGGACCCCAAATCTTCTTGCAAATATAGCTTTTGAATCATTTAAAGAAATGTGTGAAATAATTTGTAGACATTTAAATATTTCAATACATTCTATAGTCGTGTCTGGTAAGCCGACGATTCGATAAGAAAAAGAAAAGAAAGGAAAGGAATGCTAATTATAGAGCTGGGAATATATAAAAAAAGGGGGAAAGCATTGACTTAGATTTATAATGATTGATAAGTCGTTTTCCTCATGGCTTTTGAAAATGACGCTTGCAGAGAAAGAAAGAAAAAAACGGAATTGCAGTGGGATACTCTCGTAGTACAAGGGTTGATGGGAGATGTGACGTGTCCCATTCTCACCTTCGGACTGCGCACCTGACGCGGCAAATGCTTCCTCTTTCTAGAAAGATTGAAGAACAAAATGGAATGGGGCTAGAATCATAAAATCCTACATCATGAGAAGATCCGTGGATTGGGTGAGGGCAGCGCCTCCATGGGATTATTACCACGTTGGTGTAGTGACAGTTTTAATTGTGTGCCAATACCGAGCTCTTTCTTCTCTGCTCTGTTTTGGTATATAGAGCACCTTTTATTCATCAAACACTCCTTTGAAATGCTTCATAGAGTAGAGGCGCATTTTTATCTGTAAACAATTCAGTTTGCTTATTTATCAACATTGCTGATAAACAATTCTTTATAACTTTGAAGCAACATATTTTTCTGTCTCATCAAAACGTATCTCTTGAAAAGTTACATGAATGCTTAAAGAATTGCCCTTATGTTTGTGTTAATATTTAAAATATATTTACTATGTATTATTTCTTTTTTTGCAAGAAAAAGTGTGGGAATTATAGATAAGCGAAAAACTTTTTGGTTGAGAAGTTCTACTTGCATTATATGTAATGGGAATGATTATTTACCCTTGTGTGTTAACATATTCATAAAATATGAATTTAACTTAAAAATATTTTACTTTTGGTTCTTAAAAATATTTTTGCATCAGGTATTATTGGTATTATTTTAATACTGCTTGCTTAGCCATTTGGTCTGTGCCAAGTATATCGCAAATAAAGTCCTTGTTTTTTGAAGCATCCTTTAACTATTCATAAAAAAGTACGGAATAAAAGAAATCATTCGACCACTAGATATTTGCATATTTTTTCTTATATTATTGGGTTTTAGTGGCTGATCAGTTGGTCTCGTTTTAATAAGCTCCCCCCCCCCTGAGTGACAAATAAACCTAGACAAACTTAGTTGATCATCCCTAAATTTTTTTAATTAACAACATTTTCAGGCAATATATCATCTAGTTTCAATATAAATGGGAAGTAAAAACATCCGAAAATAATTGGAAAACTTTAAGGGTCCCTAAAATACTTGAGTTTTCTAAATTTATTTTTCTAATCGTTTTATAGTTTGTGAGCAGTTTTTGATTGTAAATCTGTTAGAGCGACAGTCGTTGCCACTCATTTGAAGTAGAATTATACCAGTTCCCAGGTATTCGTCAAGGTCAATCGAGGTCATGTTTTATTTATCATTTCTATCCATTGATTGATATAACTGCTTCTTTCAACAAAACTGACGTAAATTTCCTTAAAATGAGCACAATAAAATATTTAAATTTAAACTGAAGACGTAATTCACAAGTGTTTTTAATAAAGTTTCATTTCATTCAATAGTTTTATTGCAAAACCAATCAGTAATGATCAGCTAAATAAAATTTATTTAATCAAAATGCAAGTGCTTGAAGAAGCTTAAGTTTGGAAAGACGAATTAAAAAAGTTTTTTTTACTGTAGCAAATGATAGAGCTGCGTTTTTTAATATGCCAACGAACATTAAATACGTTTATTGTTTATAGAAAGAAATTGCTTCATTCGAGCTTAAAGTATAAGGAACTCTCTGCAGCTAAACCAAAGAATGCCTTTGTTTTGCGCGCTGTTTTGTGGAATCACTTATACAAAGGTAGAGTGCCCCCCTCGACAGAAGTGTCTAAGGAAGGAAGAAAATTTATATGGAAAGAAGTAGAAAAAAAAGGAAATACTTTAGGATATTTGTCGGGAAGTGGCGATGTGTCGTTTACGTGAAGCGTATCGTTATTATTTAATAACACAATGGATTCGGTCTTGTGATGTCACATCAAAATTCAATTGGCTCCCCGCTTACACCCTCCTAAGTTTCTCCGCCACGCACTTTGTCCATTTCTTTCTTCCCGATATAATAGGCACCCATCACTTAATAAGACTGCTTCCACTGAATCGAATCTGCGCTGTCCTAGGCCTTCTACGCGTGCCTTAAAAAGCTACCCTCACATACCTTTTGGAGTTTTAAGTGATTAGAAAGGAATAATTGAACTTCTATCCCAATATATTAATTTTTTTAATAAACGTTTTATTTATTGTATGTTGATGAACGAGTTATCTTATTTTAGTTACATTGTGATGGAAATAGTGTTGTTGACTGATTCAACTGAAAAGCAGATTTTTCTTTGAGAATTTTGATTTGTGATTCATTTTGACATCAATTCATTTCATAATTATAATTATAAAAATGACTTGAAAAATATAAGAAATGAAAATGTAATACATCTTATGTATAATGCCACTGCTAACTTTATGGAATGAAAATGTTGAAAGAAATCATATGGTTCCCATATTAATGAGTTTTTGAATCTCAGTCCTTACGGAAGAAAATAAAAAAAATAATTCATTGTACTGAACTTTAAGCTTGCAATCTGTAAACAGGTTAAACTAATATGAACAACGATCTCAGCATGAGTTCGGGAGTTACTTATGGTTAATTTTCCTCCACTAACACATATGACACCTATGCCGATTCCGTCCCAGTGGACAGCACCTTCCTCTCGAGAGAAAGGGGGCCTCCTCCAAGACAGCTATTTGTTCCGAATGCGTTGTTGTTCCGACTACCACATTACGCATGTAAATTGCGCAGTGTAAAGGGGATCGTAAATTCTTGACTTGTGTCAGAGCTGCTGAGCCGTGAATTCTGTGGCAAAACTCATTTCTGGCTGCTATCGCTGTTCTTTTGAATTTTCCTTTCGCACACACATTGGTAACTCATCATCTGTGGAGCACTTCAGATTAACAATCGCAGTCATCTATCACGATAAGCAACATCCTGAGAGAAATGGACTGCAGTCTCACAGAATTCCTTCTTCAAATTGCGCAGGGAGGACCGCGAATTAAAGTTTTAATTGGAACCTTGAAAATTATATATAGGATTCTCCAAAGAGGGATTTTTACTCTCTTTCTATTTAAAAAAAAAAAAAAGACATCGCAACGTTTTTAAGATATTTTTTAAAAGCTATTTTTACTCAAGAACAAAAAGTACAATTCTGACCCAATGGAGAATGGATCAATTAAATAGATTCTATTCGATTTAGAGCCATGATATGACAGCATACAGGAGATTCGCTTACAAGTTGGCACAAAATACGTCTTCAGTACAGGATACCTCTTCAATACTTCGGATGCATTTTTAGTGAATATTCTAGCTAACAACATTTGTGATTTCTTTTGATCAAATAAATTGCAAAGAAAGCGAAATCTTACTTTTCTCTTTTTTTTATGGTGTGTTTTAAATACTTCTGTTGTAAATACCAGCAAATCTTTCGAAATCACGAAATGGTGCCCATGACGACTTCGCAGAGCTCATAAGAATGATGTTGTGTCCCTTCTTTAATAATAACAATAAAAAAGAAAACTTGGAAAAACTTGAATTGCAATATTTATTTCACAGAGTGCTTTAACAATATCTCTTGTGAATAGCATATTAATTTTCTTCAATTCATTCTAGTTTTGTTACAGAGTAACAACTAAATAAGCATTTGTTATTTAAAAAAAAAAAAAAAACACTGAAAGCTTTTATGTCTTGTAAACTCTATAAAAATTATTGCTTTTCTGAAATTTGGATTAAATTATATTTTAATCTAGCAATTAAATTATGATGCGTTTTTATCAAATATCACTTATTTTTTTAGATTTTTGTAATTTTGGAGGGATAGATAAAATTTTAAATTTATATTTTAAATCTATAATTTAACAATAAATGATAGCTACTTACGATATTAACATTGCATCATAAACTTTTATTTATCCTAATCTCTTACATGAATAAATATCTTACGGAAAAGGTTTTAAATATGGTTATATTGAATAAAAGACATTTTCCTTTAAGAAATTTTATTTCCTTTTAATCGCATAGATCAAAAAATACATTTTATTTAACATGATGAGCACTTTTTCTCTGATTTGTAGATAGAGACAGACAGAAATTTACGTTTTAGCTTATGAACTTTCCATTTTTATTTACTATTTATTTATTTTCAATAAAAAATGAAATTCTTATAAAAACTAATTTACATATATTTTAATTTAACAAATGCTGAAATCATATTTTAAGATTGGTTCCCGAAACAATAAATTATTTTCAAAGCTATATGGGTGTTATGATGTAAAAAATTTTAGCAAGTAATGAGAAAAATTTTTAATTCTGCCTTTTGTGAATAAATAATTTTAACTGCGATAAAGTATATTTACTACAAAAAGTAATGAATAATTCAGCTAAAATCTAAACTTGCATGCATTTTCTTTTGGATTTTTTTAAAGTGCCAATTAGTTAATACAATTTTGAATTTGCTTTATGAATCTAAATGTTATGAAGCGTTTTGTGAATTAAAGATAAAATGTGCATGCGAATTTTCTTAAATGAAAATGCATCCGAGAGGAAGGTACTGAAGCAGCCTCGATCTCTTTCGTTGTTCAGATGTGGTTGGGCGGGGCGTGACTTCAAATTTATGGACCTCTGTTTGCACCGAAAAGTCCCATATAAGAGGAAGTAATAGGTTTGGAGAATGAAAGGTAAAATTGCTTTTAAAGCATTGACTCGTTTTTAACAAGAATAGTTTGTTTTGTTCGCTCTTGAGCATTTGTGGCTTGAACATGTTACTGCCACACTCGAATCATTAGGAATTTAATGCTTTCTGAATGGGGAAAAATTGCAGATGGGAAGGGCTCGTTTTCAATTTCCACAAAAAAAAAAAGTTCTATTTTTTTTTTTTAATCCCGTCGATATTTTTTTCTGTACTGGAATCTCTTGCTCGTTTTTTTTCTTCTTAATTCAAATTATAATAATTTTAAGGATAGCATTATTATTTTATCATTTTTATCATCCAAACAATAACATTCAATATTTATTACAATGGATGCAAAAGGTATTGAACTGAAATTTGATAAAGTTAATGCAAACAGGCTTTTTCTCTTATAAGTAGAGTGGCATATTAAAACACGTAGTCTTTTACTCCATATTTTTATTTGAAACTAAGCACGAATAAAACCTCCTGCATGAAAATGAATTTTATTTCTGCTTAATACTTTTTACACTTTTTAATGTTTCCAGCATTTGATTGTAATTATATTGCTTTAAATTGTCCATACATTTACGTATTTTTTAGTTACATAAATTATTGCAAATTTTTGGAAGTTTTAAGAGAAGAAAAAAACTTTACTAATTAATTTTCGATTGTATACTTTTCTTGAATTAAGAAGAACTTAGAATTAAATGTGTTTTAAATTTATACTTCGCATGAATAAGCTCGAAAAAAAATCAAGGTGATTTAGTTTCTTTGAAAATGAACCAATAAATGTTGATATTTGCCGAGTGGACGTGAGTTATGAAATGGAGCACCCTTTCCCAGCGTTGCTCGGTAGCTGGGCAATTGCGTGCCTGGACTGACCGGGAAGTGAAGAAGCGTGGATTTCTCTGCGGGCTGTCACTCTCTCCTGCAGCACATGTGGCGAGAGCGTAGGTTTCGGGAGATGAGCAATAGCGTTTTCTTTTTGAGTAGGTGTCAAATCAGAGGTGAGGAGTTTCACTTTTGTCAGTTAATTTCGGATAGAGATAACCGAGATTGAGAGAAGAGGACGAGCTATTAAGATAATTCACACAAATGGTTTATCATCATTAGGTCAGTTTTTGTCTTCCTTTGCCTCACGTAGGCGATGTGGGGGAAACATGACGTCATGGACTCCTCTAAATGAACAATTAGGAGATGTAATGGCTTAATGCTTGCATTTATATAATTCCTGCGGTGGGTTGGAACAAGTTACGTGATTACAAAGAGCTATGCAAGAATTAAATTCTTTCAAGCCTTTCATTTTTTTTAAATATAAAACTTGATTTATTTGTTTTTGGTTTCCTACTTAAAAGTTCGTCGATATTTTTAATATTCTTGCTTGTTCTCAAGTCAGTATTTCTAAGACATTTACTTGTTATGTCTGTCAAGATATATAAGTTTATTTTATTTCATAAATGCCACGGCATTTATCTTAATGTTTCTGATTAATTTGAATGAATTGAAATAGAAAACCTTTATTTGATTTTCAGTAAATTAAAATTCATGAATTCATTTAGTTGTGAAATCGTTTTTCTTGATTTTAACCGATTCAAAACATAACGACATAATTTAAATGGGCTTTAAAATCGCATTTAAATCTTCTCAAGTTAACAAAGCACATTTTTGTAATGTCTTTATTAGTTTCAATTTATAACATTATATTTTCAGATTTTTATTTTGTACTTGTGTTAAATACAAATTATTTTATTACCTTTGGTCTATAATAAAAAAGTATTTTTGATTTGTACGATGTTATAAATGATTAAAAGTACTTCACAAACTGCATAGATTCGGAATAATTATTGAGATGGACTTGATACGAAGACAAATCATCGTCTTCAGCAACGAAATTAGAATTATAATTATCGTATCAGAGTAGGGAAGTAACATAACTTGACATGCATTAATATGCAAATGAAGATTTGTTCAAGTTCAGGCACGCTGAAGCGTTGTATATCATGTATGGATGCCCGACAACCCAGTGACTCAGTCACCGAGATAGCACTGAACCATGACCTCTTAGCCGCCGGTCTCTTGTGAAGTCACGTGACTTTTTGTTGGGTGTGTGAACTGCTGTATAATCTTCACAAGTTCAATCTCACCTGTATTGCGCAAGCATTGAATAGTTCCTCTTCCCCTTTCCCTTTATAGCAGAGAGAAAAAACGAGAGTTCAAAAAAGTACGTATGTCCGCCAGTTCGTTTCCCGCTTTTTTGATGGGCACATTATCTGGTGAAGAATATCCAGTACATGTTAAAAGAGCGTAGGTCTTTGGTGCTGTCACTTCATTCATGTCTTTTGCTTTTACCAACACCTCTTTGGTGTCAAAGATGTCAATGATTTTATCTGAAAGGAACATTAGGTATTTGCCGCTTTTTGATTGAACCTACTCCCTTGTAGACTAGAATAGATTAAGATTTAAATAAAAAAAATGTCATACTCTTTGATTCTACTTATTTTTTTAAAAATAAATAAGTAAATTTTGTGTTCGTTAATAGCATTCAAATTTATGTGAAAATTCATCTAATTAATGTTTAGCTTATTTTTGATAAGATATAATATTTATATTAATTGCTAAAAATATACTATGAGATGAATTGTACACTATAATGGCATGTAACTTATTTTCCTAAACATTTTTACATAAAAAAGATTATAGTTGGCTTTATTGAAAATCTAGCATCTCTTTTACAGTCAACAGATAACACCTTGAACTAAAAAAAATAATATTTATCTGAATTTGCTTCTTTTTATGTAATTTCAAGGTATAGTTAATTTATTTTTTAAATCAATGTTTTCTTGAAACGGAAGATTAGGTATGGATTTCTAATGATAGAAACAATTGCACACCTATGGTTTCTTCGTATTTCTACATACATTTTGCTATGCTCTTTCTTTAATATTCATCATTATACCTCGGCAGGAATTTGTAGATATAATGGGCGATTTCTTTTAACCATAATATTGGTTTAATGTGGTTGTATTGTGATTTAAGATAATATAATAATAATAATAATAATAATAATAATAAAAAGAAGAGGGATACACACACACAATATAACCAGTGCATTACCTTTGTCTATTTTCCAAATTTGCATAAATTGAAGTTTTAAATGTGTGTAAATCATTGGTAATTTATCTTCCTCATAATTGCTGTGCTTGTCAAAAATTATCTCAAACTAAAATAAAAAGCTTAATTCTTTGTTACAGGATCTTGGAGAAAAACCTTTAGACACATTGTTTAGTTTTTAACGATGCAAAAAGAATATCAAAGAAATTACAAATATATTGATGTATTAAAATCGTTGATAAATTCTAAATTGTTGAAAATTGTTAGATATAAAAATTGTTGATAAATGCTTATTATATTGAATAATTCTCATGAAGGCCTAACATATCATGATGGCATAAATAAAGCTGAAAAAGTACCCTTCAGAATGAGCACATCGATTTGAAAATATCTAACACTTACATAAAATAAATTTAAAACAATTTTAAATATTTTCAGCAATTTGGTGAGAGTTTAATTGGGTTTTTAACTTATTTTTATATAAAAAAAGGTCGTTTCTGTATCCTCCCTGTGTTGGCGAAAGGCGAAGCAATTCTTAAATTGAATCAAGCCGTTTGTAATGATGAAATCCATATATTCCCACCTCATTTTACGAAAGTACGTGTGAAAATGTTTGGCGACATGGAAAAGTAATAACTTATCAAGTGCCAACCGCTAATGGCTTCTCCTAATTCCTGACTACGGAAATGTGCATTCGAGGTGTTGCATCTTTGCTACCTACTTGACCCTTCACCTCGGAGGGGAAGCCTCCTTTTATCGAGCTCTTAGTTTTCCATG
This sequence comes from Latrodectus elegans, assembly GCA_030067965.1. Lineage (NCBI taxonomy): Eukaryota > Metazoa > Arthropoda > Arachnida > Araneae > Theridiidae > Latrodectus > Latrodectus elegans. The sequence goes on from CM057812.1 coordinate 14,906,938, forward strand.
GATCGTGACTTGCATCCAAATGCACACAGTCCTCCACTCTACACGAGCACATGCTACGAAGGTGTCAGCAATTAGGACTCTCGGAGTTTAAGAGTGAAGCACATATTTTTCCTTTTTCCGTAATATTTCCTTATCAAATCCCTTAAATTTTTCATCCCTGAAATGCTTCCCTGAGACTTCAAGCGATTCGCTTGTAATCGCATCTCATATTCAAGAAGTGTTGCGTAGACTCTTTGCAAAGATAGTCATGGACGCTTCGAAATAACTGTTCTCAATACTATTAACAATTCTGCGTTACGACATGCAAACGCAAATCGTTTCTACTATTTGTTGTAGATAATATGAACTTTGACTAAAATTTCATATAAATATAATCCTTAATCTAATTTGAATCCAAACAGTTTTCAGCTTTGAAAAAGTATGTGATATGCAGATATAGTGCTGTTTTTCCTATAATTATTTCTCTTTATCATCAGAAACACTTTATACGCATTTCTTTTTAACAGCACATTCTACTTTTTTTTTTTTTTAAATGTTCAAGTAATTCTTTAAGAAAGCGTGATTAATATTCTGTATTTTTTAGAACGTTTTTATAAAATGAAATCATGTAACACGTTAAAAAGATTTTTTGCGTAATGCATTAATGTGTCTGAAAATTGTTTGTAAATAACTGTACATTTTTATTATGATACTGTCATTTCTTCGCTGTTTACCTTACCACCATAATTCAATTTATTTCTTACTTTAACAACACTTTATTAGCCAATTATTTAATTTGTTCACAATTATATTTTTTTAAAATCTCATTGATGTAAATGCAAGAAAAAACATATAAATTTTTCAAATGTTTTATTTTTAGGGGGTACGTATTTTCCATGATCCTCATTACATTAATTATTCAATTATGAGGCTCAAGTGGCTGCCATTGGTGGATAGGAATGCGGTGCTAAACATGAATGTAAGTTGAATGTTTCCTTTACTTATGATATTGGTGAGAATCAGTTAAGCACGAAAAATACATCTGTAAAATATATAATATTATCGAACGTAAACATTTGAAATTTAAAAAAAGATAATTATTCCTGGATTTTAAGTGAGGTCATTTTCGATTTTTTTCCGCTTTTATTACAAGATCTTATCAAACGTTATTTATTGTGATCTTAAGTGAATATAAACATAAAAAACAGAATATAATATATTTTTTCTGTCAAAATTTTCTATTGAGACAATGTTTTCTATGAATTAAATCAAAATCTTTAACTAATTTTAAAGTCTTTTTTTTAATTTATTTTACATGTTTTAAAAAATTTGTGAAAATTAAAAAATAAACATTAAATTTGTAGTTTATGTATTTAAAATTTATCTTACTTTATATTTGAAATAAAATTAATAGGGTTTCTTATAATAAATTATTTTATATACTGATAAACAATATTAATGTCTTTCTTTCGCATGTTAATATGGATTAAAAATTTTTAATCTGCTTTGGGCAACCAGTTTCAGCTTAATCCATTTTATTATATTTGACTTTTAAACTATTTTTAAATTTAGAAGCAATCAAAGACTTCTTTATTTTAATAAATGTGCTGACGACGAAGGCTTTTGAAATATTGAAGTGAAATGGATTGCTTTGTTTCAGCTGCAGCGTGCGATCAAGTACTTCAGCGACAAACTCCCGTACTTCGGCATCGCCTTGACTCAGGTGACGGTGGACCAGGTGCTCCACAGCGGTCCTTTCGTGGAAGAGACTCGAGAAGTGGAGACCATCTTGACGCAGGACGTGTGCCAGCTTCAGCTGGGCGGCATAAGCCTGGGCGTGCGGCCCAGCAAGACTGAAATCTCGGAGGCCATGAACAAAGAGTACAAGGATGTGAAGAGCAAGTCTCAGCGAGAGTTGCGAGACATTCTCATCCTGAGGGACTACAATGAGTTTCTCAAAGTCATGGAAGAGACCTTTAAACTGATCATTGAGCGACGAACGTTCCAAGACCCTTCCACCGGGGCCCCCCTGGAGTGGCTGCACTAGAGTGAAGGGCCAAGACACTGTCTAGCTGTGATCTTTTATTTATTATTTTAATTTATTTTTTTATAGTCTCGTCTCATCTCTGTCAGATCAGTTTTTAATAGGAAATGCTTCCAGTTGTGTAAAGTAGAGAATCATCACAGTGTAAAACCTTCAATACCGAATGTATTGGCAACCATGTGATAATCAGATTTCTTAAAATTATCTTCACTCAGTGAACATGGATATGAATCATTTATTTAAAATTACTTTTGTGTCATTGAATTTAAAATTTGTTTTATTGAGCCATGTGCAAATCTTGATCAGAAAAACAACTTGTATATAGGGTCCAAATAACACTTGATTCATGGAAAGTAATTTATTTTTGCATTGTATTTATTTATTTAGCCAATGTTTTTAATGCCATTTTGTTAATGTGCCAGTGTATTGCATTCCTGTTTCCTAATACCAACCCCACCCACTTCGTCCTGTGTCGAAGTTTTGCCTAATTCTAATTCCTATTTTTTGTTTAATTGTGTTTGTGCTAGTGTTTTTTTTTTTAAATCACCGAAGGATGTAGAGACGAATACCAAAGACATTTTATACTAGAATTGAAACATAACGAGATTAAACACAAGCACAATCTGGTTATTTTTGCAGAAAAAATACAAAATAATATTCTTTCATGTAAACTTTTCCATTGGCTCAGTGTTCTAAATCTAAATTTATTGTTTTCTTAGCATATATAACGCAATTAAGTTTATCAAAAATCGTAAAAGATTTGTTTACTTCTGAAAATGTTTTGCAATTAAATTCTAGTGAAAAATATTCATTTATCATGTATTAATTTGTGTTATTTATGTGTTCAAATTACGTCTGAGTGTTAAATTTTTTAATAATTGAAATTCTTGAAGTATTGATTTGTTGAAAATATATTTGTTCTCTAATATGTTTGTAATTAATATTTCTGTTTGGATGCTTTTATTCCCCAAGTTTATGTCGTCCAAGCGAAGCTGGCTTTTCTTCGTCTTCATATTTTCGAGGATTTTATTGTTGACATTTTTAGAATTAAGTTTTAGCAAAATTGTGCATATTTTTACATCCATCTAAAGAAGTTCAGATTTGTATTATATTGTGAAATGGTCTTGAAATACGTGTTAATTGAAAGTAAGGACGATTATCCGAACAAACTAAGTTTAAAATGTCATAAGTTACATTATTATTATTATTATCTATAATAATAACAGAATTCTATATATATATTAAAAAGGAAGTAAATACAAACAACTCTAATGCTGCGTTGCTTTATCTTATCATTTATGCATACATTCAATTTCCAATTTGAAATTAATTTTTAAAATTTTTATATCAAACACTTAATAATCATGCTAGATTAGTTTTAATATAAATTCCTATTATAATACATATTTTGTCTTTATAAAGATAAATTATTTTGTTTTGTACATATGTGTGAGGGATGCCAAAACGCTCATTTGAATATTTATCATGAAAATTTTAAATGCATCGTAATAATTTATATTATTACGATGCATATAATTTATATTATCTGATATTAAAATATTTTCATATCAGGTATTAGTATTTTTTGGTAAATTTACATTAAATTTGAAAGTTACAAAATTAAAACATTATTTGTTAATTATAAATTTCTCCTGCTTAGGTTCATCCATTTCTGAATTATATAGAAATCTATTTGAATAATGTATATATATTCTATTTTACATAGAAATACATATTTATATCCTTTCTCTTTAAATATCTAGTAATGTTCATGAATTATTTACGTTTACTTTAATTTCAAATAAAAAAATTTATGTATAAGAGGCTTGCAATGAAATAAAAAGTTATATTATAGATAGTTATTTTAAATACATATTTTCTTAATCCTTGTATTACGCATAAAAATATGATAATCTTATATTTTCTTAAAAAAAAACTATTTTAAAATAAATTTTTCGATTTTTCTTTTTAAAAATAGGTTTATAAGCTCTATATTTTTCATAATATAAATTTCTAAATGTAAAGTCTAATGTTTATATTATCGTAATAGATTGAGAGTAGACGTATTTTTCGATATACTTATTAAAATAGAGTTATTGCTATTGAATGCAGCTTTAAATTTCTTAGTAAGCATTTAAATAAATTGATGTCAACTATCATATTTCTGCAAATAATTATACCATAAATCTTCGAATTTGTAATGTCTGTTGATTTTGAAGAATACTTTGTAATTTCAGAATAATTCTGAGTTAGAATTACCAAGTATTTTGCTTCAGATTATACCATGTACTACTTAAAATGTTCTGTGTAGTTCTGAAAGTATTGAAATATTTTATTTAAGAAAGAAAACTTCTATCTATAAACATTTTGTATTCATTGTACATATTCTTATTGATAAATATTTTGTGTAAATCAACATACTGTGTTTTCTAGGGAAAGTTCGTATATTTGTATCAGAAATGTTTCCTTACAGTGTACTTTTGTAGTCATAGCCGTCATAGGAACTTTGTCCAATTTAATAAGCGATTAGAGAGAGCAAGAAAGCTTGTAACATATTAGTTTGGCCTCAATTGCCTCATCGTTAGAAGGGATTTTAATCAATCATACTATATTTATTAGTTAAATTTAATGATTTAAAACTTTGGAAAAAATTGGAAATGGGTAGTTTTATTCTTACGTTATTCGTAATGAAACCAAAGATTTATGTACGTTACTTTGTTTGATTAGATTTCGATAATGATTTATATTTTAAAAACAGTATGAGAAGGAATTAAATTAAGAAGAAATTTTATAAGCTATGTAGTTTTTCTCTTTAAATCTATTAAACAACCAAAGATATTTCTAAATTTATCATTATTTCTTATATTTTGTAATTCGTTACACTTCCTGCCATTTTGTTTCTACGCTTGCGCAAAGAAAGTACCTATCGTACTGCAAAAAAAGTGTTAGGAATATATTGCAAGTATATTTCTCATTTTTCAGTACCGAGGAAATGAATATTTAAATTATTTTCAAGTAATATTCTGTAATATCTTAAGCAAAAGTCAAAAAGGATTTAATTCCTACAAAAAATGGTTTTGTAATCGGAAAACTTCGTGCATTTATACAAATTACGGGAATAAATAATAAAAATATTATCAAAATTACGCGCGCGCGTTAATGAATTTACTCGTAAAGTCTATATTGCTTTCCTGGTTATTATAGATAACTCATTTGAATTCATAATTTAATTTTTTCATTCGATTTTTAAAGTTATATAATTGTGATATTTTTTACGAGTTAGAAGCAAACATAAATCTATCCTATTGTATTTTAAAAATAATTTTTCTTTGTAATGACGCTAGCATGAATAAATGTTGGAGTGTTTTTAAATTTATTTTACTTCTGTTTTGTAAAAAATTTCTCTCTGCGTGAATGAAATGAATGAATGCAAATTTTTTAATGTTCCTAAGAAGCTAGTGTGTTATATTGTACTGTTACATGTCTTTAAAGCTATTTTTGTGAATAAATTGTATTTTTATGTCATAATTTGTTGTTTTTTCGTTCCAAAAAACTGAAATTAAACTCTGTTATTTGAAGCAAAAATTTAAATCTAGTTCTTAGCATACGTTACTGAAAATTCAAAGAGAGCTGACGATTTTATAACTTTATAAAAATTTTGGCGCTTGGAAATAGAATTAGTATAATTCAGAGTGGTTTATTGATGAGAGCGTATGAACATAAGCTAAATTTATAACCTTGTTGTATATAATAAATTTATTAAATTTATATATAATAAATTATATTATATATAATTTATTATATAATTTTATATATAAATTATATATAATAAATTAATATTATAATAAATTTATTAAATTTTTAATCTTTAAAATTTTAAAATAAAATTTTTCCGACAGTTTGCATTCATTACGATCAGTGAAGTGATTTTGGAACTTTGCATTTAAAATTGAAGTAATGGTGTGATCTGATATAATTATTAGTTTTTTCTTCGTTTTATTGCAGCGAGTTTTCTTGATATTTAATAAAATAACTTTTATTATATTTGTGAATATTTCTTGACAAGTTAAACAACATTCATAGACTACTATATTTATCATTCAAATATTGTTTTCCAAACTTCATTGGCCCAATTGACATTGAGAAAGAAGAAAGTTTTTAGCAAATAATACAAGTTAGACCAGGAATTGAATCCTACAAGTGCTGAACAGTGTAATTTTGCGTCATTCTTCATAGAGAAATTGTAAAAGTTCTGTGAAAAATGTGCTGTAGGAAGATATCAATCCCGTACTGAACGGCGTAAGACAAACCATAACAGAATTGGTAGCCTAATGGTTATCGCTCTTGCCTTCGGTTCAACATTCTCGTGCGTTCGAGCCCCTCCTTTGACATGAATGTTTGTATGGCTCGGAATCCACTTTAGGTCCCTATCGAATTATTCTTCACGGGAAAAATGACCGTTGAGGGACAAACAAACCAATCAATTATATCGACACCGGGTGACTGTGGACCAGGCTAGGCGTTCATCTAACCGTAATTAGACAAATTTCTCTGCATGGATAAGTGTATTATCAACCTGGAAAATTCTATCATGCAGAAAACAGTTTGCACCATAAAATGAATAGTTGAAAATAATGAAAAAAGTTACCCCAGTGACCTTTTCTTTCAGGGTATCATTGGTCCAGCAGAAACCATGTTATGATTGCTCATATTACGACAGATCTTGCTTGACATTTGGATAGAAGCAATCATGACTGTGCACTCGTGTCAGTTCCCACCAAACGCAATAGGGAAGAGTTTCAAAGAACATATTAGGTTCTTCCATTTATCAATCGAGCATATTTTATCAATGAATATTTATTATTAAATATTGCATGTAATATTTATTATTAATATTTAACACAAGTGGCATGCCTTGACATTGGTGAAGCAGGATACTGATTGAACTTTGCGATGCAGATGTCTGCTTTTTTAGAAACTTCCATTAACCTTCCCTTCCACTGAGCTTCTCTTTCCATCAACTATTTTGCATACGCAGAAATTTACTTCAAAAATTCTTCTGTATCATCAACAGAATTTTAATTTGATTAAAAAACTATTACTTTCTTTAGGGCACAAATTATACTTATTTAAGTTTTCCTATATACAAGAAATGATATCATTTCATTATTTCTTTGGAATAATTTTCACCATAACCCAAAACTAAAAATTTAGTTATAACTGTCTGCTAAGAATCAATAAAAAGAGCTTCAATTTTCAATTTACTTTAAAATTTGAGCCTAATAAATATATAAATTTAGATTTTTTATGTTTACTAATTTGGAAATATTAGTATTGGGAAAGAAGTTTAATATCCAAAAACAAAGTGTTTGAAACATAATTTCGAAAATATAAAAGAAATTTTATAGAAAATGTGCCTAAAATATTAACAAATTAATTAAATATTTTCTTTTCTTAGAAAGCAGACACATGTTAGCCTAATAAAAAATTGAAATTTATACAGCAAAGAAATATCTCAAATAAGACTTCTTTTCCGAATAAATTTCTTTCAAATTTAACTTTTAATGTCAGGTTATGGAATTCAACTTCACATTAATTCCAGAAAATATTAATTTCTGAATTTTTTGTTTTGAATTATTGCAAATATATATATATATATATTTGCAATAAGCCAAGTTTTACCAAAGATCAACAGCAAGAAAATATCTGGAGTAAATAGGGATCTAACAGCCCGTATGAGTTATAGAAGAGATGTACCTTTCAACCACGTAATTTTTACTCACATAATCATTATATATTGTTGTCATATTGAAAGTTATAAAGATATCCAAAATAAGAACTGTGCCTTTTACTTTTATTAAAATTTTGTTTTTTTTTTTTTTTTTTTTTTTTTTTTTTTTTTAAATAGTTATAAGGCTTCATATTCTTCATTGATGAATAATAAATACTTTAAATTTGTAAGTATTTCAGTATTTGAAAAATTTTAAGAAATATTAAATTAGGATAAGATTTGTTGATTAATTGGTTCTATATTGGCGACTTGGTTGAAATCTTATACAAACAAAATATATTTGTGAAAGACAGGAGTTTTAGACGCACTGAAACAGTCAATATGCAGACTTTCGCTAAAAAGCTAAAAATATACAATGAACATAGTTATTATCTGTTTTTAATAAGTGACATCTAGTAATTATCTTTTTTTAATTAATACAATAATATTATATATCTTAAATATGTGCGTGCTTTGGAAATATATTCTTTTTTAAATGCGAATTCATTCATTATTCAAAGTGCAATGTCTTCAAAAAATAAATGAAATTTGTATGTTGTCATCAATAAGTGCTTCAAAATTATCTGAATAATAATGAATTAGTACAACTTAATATTTTACATCAATATAAATTCTAATTAATTTTTTCATTGATTAAATTGTTATTTAATAGGCTTCACTAATCTGCCACTTTACGCACTGTTTTCAAGTATCATCAAATTTTAAATTTCTTGATATTGTGTGTGTATCGTTTTATTAAGTAATCAATCTAGTTTCTCAAAATTTTGAAAGATGCCGACAATTATTTTAATTTATAAAAATATTCTATTATTAACTTCATCCCTATTCAAAAAAATCAAAAGCCAGACTGGTACCTGAATAGTTAGCGCTCTTGCTTGCGGTTCAACAGTTCGGGGGTTCGAATCCCACCTTGATCATGAATGTTCGTAGTGGTTCGAAAACCACTTTAAACCATAGGTACAGATCTAATCAACCCTCGTGTGCAAATAATGACCACTGACCGGCAAACACAAACAAAATAAAAAATATATATATTAACAGAGAGAATTTAAAATACAACTGAAAAAACCATTCTTCAGATTTAAAAACTCATCAGTAAGACCTGTTTTCTGTGAAAGTTGATTAAGTATTTGCTTTCCGAAGAGCTAAAGATGATGGTATTTTCGTCCCGTTCATCTCCAAATAGACACACGTGACCAAAGCATTCCATTTCTCTCTTCAAAAGCAAAATAGGAAAGTGTCTCCTAACATTGAATTCTACTCGTTCCTGTTCCTGCCTTTCTATATTTTACATCCTCTGTAAGCGTTGTATTTTCCACGATGCTTGCGACTTCGATTTTAATGAGGAGCAGTTTCTCGCCACTGATTTTCGACTCCTGTTTCTCAGAACTTGGCACTTTTTCTTTCTTTCTACACTGGGTGTTACGTTTCATTGTCTAAATCTAATAAGCATTTAATATCTTTACCCCTGTTAGAAGATATATACCTTTAGAGTATTTTATGTTAAAAGTAAAAGATGTATTTTTCTCTAAAATTGAAAATATTGGGCTTTGATTTGATACAAATGATTATTTATAGATGTATTACGCTTGTGAACCCAAAGAATAATAACATTTAGATTCCAGCATTTATAATCAAAAGGTTGCTGATGATAACGGTACAGAATATAATTATTTGTTTTCCTTTTACTGTTACCAAAATAACTTACATTTCAACTTTTCAGTGTTCGAATCGAGATATTAAAGTAGAATATTACAAATACCACATTATTAAAATACATATCAAAAGTTAGACCGTGTTAACCTAGTTTGTTTGGGCGTTTACTATCGTTGTCGGAAGGTAGTGAATTCGAATTCCGAAGATTCGTATTATTCACCTGCAGCTGGGGTTCGTAAAATATGTCGTGGTCGCAATGTCTTCATAGTGAAATGATACCGCTGGTGGTGACAGGGCAAGTCTGGTGGTTTTCTGCTTGGTCCCAGCTTCTAATATTACGAAGACTCTCTTACTCTCAAGACAGCAATGGCACACTTACTGGATGTCCCATGATATAAGTTGCCATTCCGTCCATCCTTCGTAATGCTAACTGGGTGAAATATCCTAAGTAGTTGGGCATTAGGAAAAAATTGAAAGTAATTTCAAGCGAATTTTATTACAGATTAAAAGTTCATTCCTTTATTTTTAGATAATTTAAAATATTGTTTATTGGTGAGTAAATAAACATAAAATCAAGCTTAAAAAAACAAGGCCTGCGATTGAACAATCTATCCGTAAACTCAAAGAATTAAGTCTTTTTTTTAAACATGCCCAGTTTCTATGACAAAAAAATATGTAAATGAAAGTGTTGTTGAATAACATATTTTATTATGTTAATATTTAATTAATTAATAATTAGAAATAAATTTCACATGTTTTTACTATCAATGATTAAGTAAAACGTAATAAAGCAAAATAATAACCAAAATTTTGTCGTAAAATGAAAATATACAAAACACTAAAGTGTATGGAATTCAAAGAAATCTATTCACATATTAACAAGTTACATTTCTTACATTGCTTAAAGGTGGATATCATAAATTTTATTATTTAGTACTATTCCTTCTTCCCACTTAGATATTAATTCGATTTTCTTTTCAATTTGATGAACCTGAATGTTAAACATGCGTACTATTTTGTACTTACTCTGCTTGTTAAACTAAAATTGTTCTGATATTTTATGAAAAATAAAACCGAAATTGATTGCAAATTACTGATTTTGTTGGGATAAAATAGTTATCTTTTAAGTAGTTAGTGTATTCAGTAAATTTTAAGGGTAATTGTAAGTTATTTTTTTGAAATTATTTTATAAATTTCAGATTTAACAGAAAATGTAACCAGTAGGAAAAAATACATATAGTATGAAACTTGTTTTGATAAGAGAGAGAAATTATTTTCTGAAATTTCCTAAAAAATTCAATAAATAAATTATGTAGAATATTTAACTACAAGAGTCTTAATTCTAAAATTTAAGACATCAAGGAAATTGGACGTTTTGACATCAAGGAAGTTGACAATCATCCTTTAAATGTGCCTATTATTGTCTCGTATTAAAAATAAAAAATATAAAAATTCAAAAATAAATAAATAAATAAATAAATAAATAATAATAATAATAATAATTAATAATAATAATGTTGGTGTAAGCAAGGCATTACTTTTAAGATTTAAAAGAGATCTTTACAAATATTGCAATTATTAGTAAAAGCCCCCTAGGCCTTTTGGCGATTTTTTTTGACATCAAGATAACCAAGGGTAAAAATTTACGGTACGGTCACCCTTGGTGAAATTTTCAAAAAGTTGCCAAGTGTGACCATATGACGAATTTTCAACCTAAGATAAAACGGCGGGTGGAAAATGGCTGGAATACTGACTAATATTTCATACATTATTGGTATTTGACAATCTGCTCAACTAATTTTACAAAATTAACAAAAAACGCAGATTTATAGATTTCAAACATCAATGGTAAAATAATAAAGTTGATATGTTAAATTATCCATGAAATTTTTGATTAAATTTTATATTAATGATTGCTAAATTTGGGGCTAAAAATATCGCGCCAAAGTTGACCGTACAGTAAATCTGATCCTAATCATGATGTGATTATCAACATAGTATATCTTCCCAAGAGATTTCTCGCCAAATTTAGCGTTCTTTGTTTTGATTATAATGTTGACAATTTGAATTTTGGTTCCTTTTTTGATTGTTTTTGCCAGGTTTGTTTTTTTTTCTCGTATTTTGCGTCATATATGTATGTTTTTTTTTGTGGCAATAGCGTTTGAATTTTTTGTGCAGAATTTCATGGGTGGACTTTGAGAAATTTCCCATTCCAGCTTGGCGATGAAAAAATTCCCGAAGTCATCAACTGGCGGCATATTTATTATTATTTCCATCTGATGGCCTCTGCCGCTACACAAAAACTAAATCAAGTACCAAGTGGTACCCGATTCTACACCAAACCGCAATTTTCAAAATTCTTTTAACTAAGGAAATTTTTGAAAATTTAAATTGTCCTTGCCGACGCAAGCTAATTATAAAGTGGATGTTTTGTCTTATCTTTTTCATTTTGCTTTTCGTTCTGTTCTATTGTCAACATGTTAATGGTTTGCATCAATGGAAAACGGATTCTCAAAAACCTATGCTATAGCCTTAATATAAGAAACTGTTTTATCAACAAAATAAACTAGGAAAATATTCTCAGACATTCAATGGTGAATTCGCCTTGTCTGGTGCCGTTCGAAGACAGCAATTTGAAGGCAGGCTAGTAAATTCATTGACAATCGGATTTACAATGCCGTCTCAAAATGATGTGACGTAGACGAAACGCTATCTGACGTCACGGATATTTTAAACCTATGAGAATCGTTATAAAGTGTCGTAATTATGATCTTAACTGGAATGAAATAAACAACCACTTTAGGGTTAAAATGAAAATCTCCAGAATGAGTGCTTACCAGCCTTATAGGGGAAAAGCAAAGATAGTTTAAGCCAAAAAGTGAGTCTATCAAACATGAATACATGGCTTAAGAAACCAAGAAAAAATTTTTGATGAATAAAATAGGAGGAAACTCTTTTGTTTTGTTATATTTTATATATATTTTTTATTACAAAGTATTCTTAAAATTTAATGAAAAAGATCATTATAAAAATTATAATATATAAACTATTTTGTAATTATGTAATATTTATTATAACATTATTATACAAAATAGCTTGTGAAAAAAAGTTAAATTATTTTTAATTTATCTCAAGCAAAGACGAATAATATTTACATCAGAAAAAAAGGAGATTCATTCCTTTTTTTCACAATAGTAAGTTGTAAATTTCATTAAGAAATGTAAAATAAATCTGCGAGGTAATTATTTAATGAAACAGGAATTGACGTAATAAATGAAATATTTAAAGGTTACAATTTAATGTACTTGAATAATTCTTCCTAATTTATATATTATAATACACCATTTTATTAACGCTATATTATTTTGAAGATATTTTTTTGTTACTGTTAGCAATATATTTACATGGTACTCTCTAATTATAATTATTGTTAAAAAGAGATGACAATTTTTTTTATATTTTTGATTACACTTGAGATAGCTTATAGCTATCTTGAGCACATGTAGCTCATGACCATAATAATAGGAAATACATTCTACAATAATGACTACAATAATAGGAAAGACTACAATAATCGACTTTTTCTGCAAGTGAGTTCTTTCGAACAATATGGCTAGAAGAATGGGCAATTTCATACTTTGAAGAATGATCTGAAATTAATAAAATAGGTGGAGTGTGACCAGTTAAACTCAAGAGTTCGAAACCAACAAAAATGTTGCTTAACGCACTTAGAAAGCTTTCCAAACCATAGTTACAGCATTGAATGACTAATATATTGCTCTGCAAAAGAAGAAAAACAGGAAACAGTCGGCAGGCGTCATTGTTCTACCACTGTGTACAGAAATGGGGCACCACAATTTACTATGTCTTGACGCTTACATATTGGCTAACTCGCCCATGTCCCTGTATGTTGCATCCCTTTGAAAGTTGACCATCGGCACCACCATTTAGGTTAGTACAAACAGCACAAAAACTGTATAATTCATCAATGGAGTCATGTCCCTTTTCGGATGAGAGTCGTTTCATTGCCACATGGTTCTCAATGCTAGTTGATTTGGAGAAAGGTTGGAAGACAGTGTCATCCAAGTAATGCCATGTAAAAAGACCCTTACGGTGATCCTTGAGTTGTAGTCTGGAGAAGCGTTATGCTGAACGGGAGTTCTGAGCTCTACGTTTCTGACAGAATTTCGGTAACCGTAGATAATTATTTTCAGAAGGTGATAATTCCCCACACGCATTTGTTCCAAGGTGCCATTGAATCAGTCTTTGTTTCTTTGGAAGACAATGCAAGACCGACCCGGACCCTGTAGTTCAGCAGCTACTTTAAAGGGAAGGTATCACTTGAATGGAATGGCCAGCTTTCTTTCTCTGTGATTTAACTCTCATCGAACACATATGGAACATTTTAAGGAGATTTACTTTTACATTATAGCACGATTACATCTTCCAAGGGGAGCACCTAGCAACTGAAACGGATATTAATAGAGCACTCTTATTTCAAGTACTATTAAACAATCTGGTTTTGAGCATGGAAACACGATGCCAAGAAACCACTGCAGGAGTTGGGAGGGCATACTGAGTTCTAAGCAATAATCTGCTTGTTGTTCTTCCTCATTTACAGACATTCATGAGTAACTATATTCAGAGTTCAGTAAAGCTTCTTCACTTTATTCTATACTGTATTGATTTCATGCATTTTGGTGCAATTATGCTTTCATCATCGCTTAGGTACAAAATGATGCCTCTCCTTTCTGAATTTCATGTCTCTTGGAGTTATCGCAAAAAGAAACATCTGTTGCTTAACGTTTGCACACCGATGTAGAAACGCATTCATTGGTTATCCAAATCAGTACATTTCAGAAGTTGATTTTAATGTAAATATATACAGCAATTTTTCCCGCAAATAAGTTTATCTGATACTTATTTGCAGAAATGACCTCATTGGTTATGCGAACCAATCAGCACATTCCAAAAATTTGTAGATTATGCTTACTTATATTTTTTTTATTTAATATTTATTTGGAGAAATGTTCTGATTGGGATGTAAATCAATAAGTTCATTTCAAAAGCTAACTTCTAAGAATTTTCACCGAGAACTGACATTGATTTCTCAGAAACAAAGTTTTTACCTGATATCAATTTGTAGAAATGTGCTGATTCACTATCAAAGTCAGTTAACCATGACAAATTCAAATTAATCAAAAAATAATTCAGAAAACAAATAACATAATAATAAGATTGCATTGAGTTATATTTTAATTCAGATTACGTGATAAATAGATGATAAATTAAGTAATTAAAATATATATATATACATAATAAACTTCATATCTTATAAATAATCCCACAAAAACAGAATTAAAATTTTAACAGATATTTTTATTGGATGTTAAAACGACTACAATTATATATATTTAAAAGCATTTTATTAAAATACTTTGTGATTTTACTTATTTGTAAAATTAGAAAATATTTTAACTTGAAAAATAGCGTAAGAAATTAGGTGTGGTCATAAATACATAATATAGTAAATAAATTTTTGGGAGAAGATTTTTTCCATTGACTAAGATAAGAATTTAAATATTCCACATCAAAATTGATATATTTTTATACATGCTCAATAAATTTTCAATCACGATTTACCGAGGATTCGGATGATCGATAATTTCTTTAAAAAAGAAAAAAGAATGAAAAAATATCGATTGAAAAACAATGTAGAAGGGTATAAATTTGAGCGATTTTTTTTAAGCAAATATAAATATAATATTCCATTTTTATTATATTTTATTGAAAATATTTTAATTTAAAAATATTAAAAATTGTGTGACATAATATGCTGTTAACAAGCATTTTGTTATGTTTTAACAAATAAATTCCAAATTATTCGAGAAATTTTTGATAATCTTGTATTACCACATGTAGTACCACATTGGCCCAAACTACTTTTCGAAATATATTTCTCAAACCATTATTTCTTTTAGAGTTTTTAAATTCAGAAATCTTAAGACACTAAACTAACCAAAAATGTTTTATTATGTTATAACCTGGTGATCAAATTTTTTAGAATTAATATAAACATGCTTTTACCTTGACGAGCAAAATTAATGCATGAACTGAATAACCTCTTGCAAATAACCGTTTAAAAAAACATATGACGCAACTTCCTGTTATTTTGATGTCATTAAAAGTGATTACCTGAACAAAAAAGTTTTTTTATATGATTTTATATTTATCCAACAAGCTTTTCTTAGCTAAAACTAAGCATTTTTTTTATAAATAAACAATAAATCCTAAATAAATGGGGACATTATTTTCCTAACTTATCAAATTTTTATATTGACTGTCTGTTAGAACTATTAGAATCTTCAAATTATTCACTTCATTAAACATAAAAAAATTGTACAGATAATATATATATTTTATATATATATATATATATATATATATATATATATATATATATATATATATATATATTTTATATATATATATATATATATATATATATATGAAGCCCGGTGGCTTAGTGGTAGTACTATCTATGAACTGAGTACCAAGCATAGCATGCTTGGGAACGAACCAACTGGGGTTTTACGTTAGACTGACCACCCAATTGTAACATATACTTCGCACCCCAGGGGTTCTCAGTTAGGAAATTCAGGGCTGTCGTGCCACAAAGTTATATATATATATTTGACCAGTGCTTTAAATTTAAACTAGATCCTGAATCACTGCGAACACCATAGCCTTAGGTGGGATTTCAACCCATTAATTGTTGAAACAAAGGCAAGAGAACGAACATTTGCTGTCAGCTCTGCCCGTGAGACACATTCGGTATAAATTAAACTCCGTGCCGCAGAAGCTCCGATGTAGCCATGGCCTACACTTTCCATATCCAT
Source organism: Latrodectus elegans (assembly GCA_030067965.1). Lineage (NCBI taxonomy): Eukaryota > Metazoa > Arthropoda > Arachnida > Araneae > Theridiidae > Latrodectus > Latrodectus elegans. The sequence continues at coordinate 14,923,307 of CM057812.1, forward strand.
CTTCTTGACCAAAGGTCTTGGGGTGCGTAGCTTGTGTTCCGGTCAAATGAAACTCCAAGTGCTTATCTCTCAAGCATGCTAGGTAGTGAGCATACTCGACCTACTAAAGAGATATAAAGCTGAGTCCCCCTTGCCCAGACTGACCATCGAGCCTGTGGCTTGGGATCATAAGTGATGCCGCAACGCCACTAGGTTTCATATGTATATAATGTTCAAATTTATTAGAGCGTATTCAATTATATTTCAAAAAATAATTAGAAAAGTAGACATGAAAAATAATAATGTTTTTTTTTAAATTTAGAAAAAATTAAGAATTTTTTAATTGAAATTAAAAAACAGAATAGGAAGGGCTACATATCGTAATTAAGAAAATTTCAGAAAAAAGAAAAAGTATAGTGTAGTTTATCATAACTATATTTCATAAATTAATATGAAAAAAGTGAAAATTCACTATTTACCGGTAATTTAAAATAGACCACGTAAATTGTTTTAAGGGACTGCATTATTATGGACTTAAGCTGTTAGCTTTAAATCTGTAGAAATGTCTTGCGCGTATTTAAACATAAGGGCTTAAGTTTGTAATAACATAATGAACACATTACTACTTGCTTAAGAAGCGATATCAAAAGAACTACTACTCTATTAAATTTATCACATCTATTTGAGAGTTATTTTATCTTATTAATTAAGAGCCCTTTTTTCTTTGGAGTCGCACTTTTTTACCGATTGAAGTAATTTTCATTGAGCTTCTAATCTATGTTGGCATACCTGTTGAATGGGTGCACGGGTTCTAAAATTGCGACTGGAGAAAGCATAGAATTACTCCCCCCCCCCCGAAAAAAACGCTCTTCGAAGTTTATGCAATGCTAAGTACGCAATGTATCTTTATAAAACATTTATGACTTACTGTAGCCAAGTATAATGCATCAAAATAAATGAACCTGTTATTGCTATGAAGAAATACTTAGCTAAATAAAATTTCACTTTTTTTTATTGGAATAATAATTCCTTGTTTACGTCGCTGTCAGAAAATGTAAACATTACATAACTTTTCGATTTTTAGAATTAATAATCCAGCCAGGTATTGGTTGTTGACCGCCGTGATACCCTATTCTTTATTTGTGCAGACGCTTATAAAAATATGTCAAGATTAATTACCAGGAAGTTGTGCTCACGTCAAAATGCTACTCACAGTTTATATTTAAAAAATGCTAACAAGGAATCAGTTTTTGAAAACGTAAAAAATAAATAAATCAGTTTCGTTCTCTTGTGTTTACCATCTAAAACCGACAAATAACATTCATAGAAGTTGAGATCTTTTTTTCCTGAGAAATATCAACGAACAACTGTTGATGTTTTTGTCCATTGAAATCATAAATTATTTCTGGCACAAAAATTCCTTTAAAAGATCCTAAAAAAAGTGTCTATATGGTTTATTTTGCAAAACTTTTACAAATAGCGTGAACTTAAATGTGTTTATTTTCACGCGCATTTTTCAAAACAATATGATAAGGTATTCAAGTGTTTAAAAAGTGTTCAAAATTAATTGATGAATTACAGTGCATCAGCCTAATATAATCACAATCAAGTTTTCTAGAGTATACATACTCCTAGGCATTTTTTGTATGTAAGCAATTAATTTCACTTGGCCAATAAGGATTTTTTAAATTACCTTTGAGTTTTATAGTAGAAGCAATGCAATGTACAACAATAATATATATATATATATATATATATAATACACTCACAAATATAAATTTAATTTATTCCTATTTTGAAACGATTTATTCTTTAACAAGTACTTTATTTAAACCAGAGGATTTGAAATGTAAAATGTTATTAATTTCAGTTATAAATTCTTAGTGCTTCACTTCAATGCTAAGTCATTCATTTGTGGATATAGCAGTTTGATGATTCCAAGTAAATAATTTGATAGTGCCAATAATTTCCAAAATTTTCATGAAGTTTATCTTGTATATGCCCATTTAAATATTATATATCCAAAAGAAATCTTCAGAAATCAAAACTAAGCCCGAAACAAACTCTGACCAAATATAATGATAAATGTGCCACTCGGAAAGAAGCTGCTTTATATATCCTTTTCGTAATATTCAGTAGTGGCAATAACAAAAAAGCAAACTGTTCAATCAGAAGACGGTTTTCTCTGATTTTGTGAACAATTAATTCAGAAAATTGTGATTCACACATTTAATTTGTGTTCGCAAGAATTCTGCGTAAAAGTTGGAGAAATATACTTTCAGCCTATTTCATTCATTATTCCTTTTTCACAGTAAGCTCCTAAAGTACCAAAGTGTTGCCTCTCATTCACATAAAACAATGGAAAAATCACAAATAATTTAGACTAGTGAAATGATATTACTAAGTTTATTTTTATGAAATGCATTTTATTTTTTTATGCTTAAGATAATTATGAAAAATACAAGAATTACATCGCAAGAATATATATATATGTATATATACATACATACAATATATACATACATACATACATACATACATATATACATATACATATATATATATATATATATATATATATATATATATATATATATATATATATATATATATATATATATATATATATATATATATATTATATAAATTCTGCATTTCATATTTGTGATGGAAAGAAAAATTACAAACTATTTTAATATATTTCTTGTATGTTAGTTTCAACTTATTGAATTACCAGCTAAAAGTATTTTAATATTTTTAATATTAACTATAATTAATTTAATTTTTGCAATTTCTATCAGACCTCCAGACAAGAATTATATTTCGTGAATATATGCGGGTGCCACTTGGACAATGTCTTTCTACATGTAGTTACTTCTGTTCCCTATTGAATGCATACGTTACCATCATACAGAATTTAAAATATAAGAGCATTTTATCAATATATATATATATATATATGTATATATGTATATATATATATATATATATATATATATATATATATATATATATATATATATATGCTATAAAATTTTCAGTATATCACAAACTTAATAAGGTTGATTATTGCTCTGGTATCTTTAATATTATCACACAATGTTATGCAAGTTTAAATCCATTATGATAACATAGCTTTTGATTTCTACCAAACAATTATAATAAAATATTTTCTAATTGAAAGAATAAAGTACATCTCTATATGAACACACATTATCATATAAAACATGTTGAGTTACAAAGTCAATGAAAAATTTTAAAATGTTCGTATATATAAAACCAAAAATGCAAATAAAATTTTAAAATAGCTTGTATACAAATTTATTTGATGAAGGCAAGAACTTGCTAGAGTTTACCAAAACAGTAATTCATGATATGTACAATTACTTAAACTCTAATAAAATAATTTTCGTTTTAATTTTTTTAAATATACATTCACGTGTAAAATTAAAATGTCCTAGCATTTATATCACTTCTTGTTGAAATTAGCAAAGTGAAGCGTCATTTGCCTAGGGTAGTGATTGGGAGGGTGGCCACACTCTCCCTCACTGGGTTGCTGAAGCTCCTTAGGTTGGGAAGGTTTCCATGCTCATCTGTGACGTCCAAAGTATATCCACTGGTGTGGCGGGGATATGGAGAAAAGGATGCCGGCTCAGGTGTGACCTCATCATCTTATCAAAATGATGAGGCACTTGGTGATGTATCTTTTTGAGTATTCTAAACTCGTTAAACTTAAAGTACAGTCCGAGGCTTGTCTGCACCGATATGCATGTAATTATAAAATTAAAGAGTTTTAATTTTCTTTCATGAAAAAACTGACTTTTTCAAGAAAGGAAACCAAAACTCAAACTAATATTTTTTTAATTTTATTATTACACACATGCATTACAAAGTAAAATAGATTAATTAAAAAAATTTATATGGTGAAAAATTGAATATTATTTTATTTTTAAGAATACGAAATAACAAGAATAACTGAGAGTAAAACTTCAAATTTGTTTTTAATTTTTCTTATTTATTGAATCGCGCAAAAAAATTCAATTTCTTCGGATTAACTTCGGAATCAAAATCTTTTGATCAAACATATTTTGAACCATAATTCACTTTGTCTCCGCAGGACTTCAAGTAATAAATGAAATGAATTAAAATACTATACAACATCAAGAATATCTTTTCAGGCGTATAGTTAAAACATTAAATAAATAAAGTAGAAAAATTATAATCCTTCGTATTCAACATTTTCTTAATTAGCAATAAAATAATGCTTTGTGTAGTAAGAGCATTTTTTAAATAATATACATATAAAATGAAATGAAATAAAAAAATTTAACTCCTAATTAACTTTACCTCTTACGTGCCGGTTTGTTTATTTTTTTATGGTACGACTATCTGATTTTATTTTGAGATGCCTGGAATGATGGTAAAAATAATAGCCATGGAAATATTGGTGGTATCGAATTTCTGGATAATCTTGAAAATCATAAAAAGAACTCTTTATTTTATTGAAGTCATTATTATCAGTATTTTACTAGGTTAATCCTTGAATTTATTTTGAGTACTTTTAATGCGGCAAATCAACTAGAACAATCTAAATAAAGACTTGTAAATCTGTAAAAATACTTAAAAATAAAAGATAATTTTATAACCTATTACGGTTTTTTTAAAAATATTTTCCATTAATTTTTTCTACAAATAGAGAGTACTTTTTAAAATGTTTTCAATATTTCATTTCCATTTCGAAAGCCGCCCATTTTTCAAAATGAAATTTAATATATTACAATCAAGGTTACGGTATTGGTAAAGTTTTATAAGTATATAACTATACATATATATTTGCAATTATATATAATAGATTAAATTTATTTTCTTCCTTCATTTGTAGTATAAAATATATGCCAATAATTTTTTAGTTTTTATTCTATTAAAAATTACATATAAAAATATCAGTGCAAATTTAAACCCTTTATTTTTAAAGATTATGTTCTTGTTTTGAGGAGAAAACATTTGATGAAACAAAATTTTTCATTGTTTCACTTTAAATAAATAAAAAAAAATAATAAAAAAGATATTTATCTGTTATACACTGGCTTTGAAAAGTTAAGAAACTACATACTTTTCGAAGCTCACTAAAAAAATTATGCTAACAATAAAATTTGTAGCTTATATAAATAAGAAAGACGAACATAAATAATTTAAATAATAATACGATCTAAGCAAAAAGTTAGCTACCAGTTTCTTTTATAGGAACAGGTAGCTACCAGTTTCTTTTATAGGAACAGGTAGCTACCAGTTTCTTTTATAAGCGTATGAGTGAAAGAAAAATATGTAAGTATCAGGCTTTCGTAATTACGCTTGTAGTTTTCGTTGATTTTTAACTTTTGTTAACAGATTCATTGACAATAATTGCGAGTCAGTGGAATCTCGTAGTGTCTGAAAGAAACCATATGTCAGATTCGTTAACATTCGGATAGATGGCACTGGGGATGTCCCAAGCTGATGATGCTTCTGCGTACCTCAATGTGTCGCGTAGTGTGATCCACCGTCTCTGGAATCAATATCAAATCGTATCTTCTGTGTTCAGGAGACACGTTCCAGGCCGACCACGAGCTATAATACCTGCAGAAGGCAATTTTATAGCCTTTTCGACTCGAAGGAGAAGAAGCATTTCTGAGCAGCAAACTGTCGCAGACCGCTCTTTAGCACCAGGAAGAAGAATATCCGCTAGAAAGATGTTAAGGTGTCTTTATCATGCAGGTCTCTGTGAAAGGTCGTATGTGTTCCATTCATCGTACGACAGAGAATGGCACGCTTATCTTGGGCACGAAAGCACGTTTCATGGACTTGACAGAGATGGGCTTCTGTTCTTTTTAACAAACAAGTCCAAATTCCCACAGGTGAGTGATTCAGCGCACTTGCTGATCTGGAGGGGACAAAGCGCCAGATGCCATCAATCCAAAACTGTAAAAGCACAGTTACTGTGGTGGTGGAATAATAGTTTGGGTATGGTTCTCACTCAATGACCACACTAATCTACATGTGTTCCAGGAAGGATTTGTAATTGATGAGAAATCGGAAGGAAATTCTTTATCCATATGCTGCTGCAGTTGGCTACGACTTCATTCTGATGGAGTATAACGCACGTCCTCATCAAGCTATAGTTGTCAAAGTACATCTTTAGGGTCTTAGTTTACAGTGAGGGAAATGGCCAGCTAGATTTTCAAGTCTAAATCCTCTTGCGAATTAAGCGAAAAAAACAGGGTTTTCCTTAATTTTTAATGCCATAATAAAGCATGAGCTGTGTAGAATTACGTTAACAGAATTATTGTCCTTTAAAAATTTTCTTATTTAAAAAGTTTTTTCATCTGTGTATAAAAAAGTTCAAAAGATGAAAGACCGATTGAAAAATTTATTATAAATGTAAAAGGATGTTGAGGTTAAAATCTATCTTTTCATTTTGAGAAATGAAATTCAAAAAAATTTGTAATAATAACATTTGAAACTGACAAGATAATTTTTACTTTCCTGTTAAAATAATATTATTCAATTTCTTTTTTATGATTTTAAAACTAAATTGATGTTTCAACAGACACATTGGGTTCCCACATTCAATGAAAAATTTCATCGTATATAAATTGTTCCTTAGACGAAGGGATTCACGTTTAAAAAATGTGATGTGACTATTACAACCAATAAAATACTTTGAAACTTTAATGGACAGTCTTTCAGTTAAGTTTTCGTAACAGTTCACACATCCTATAGCGGAATAAATGTTGATGTTTTTCATCTTTACTATGAAAGCGCGCAAGAATATTTAAATATATTCTTCACTTGGGAAGGTGTTAACTCTCCGATTATATATATATATATATGTTTGTGTGTGTGTGTGTGTGAGGAACGGGGAGTGGTCAAGGTGTAATTTAATTAATTAACTATACTTATATAGAGCCTAATATTTAATTGACATATAATTACAAATATAAATATATACAAGTTTGGGATATTTACAATTAAACTTCTTAATGTGATAATAACATGAAAGGACTTTTAAAGTTTTGGGAGGGGGAGCAGTCGTCTTGCTGCTTTCAAAACGAACGTCTTTTCTGTGTTCGCGTATTTCGGTTTTCTCCTCCGTTCACTGGGGAAGCTGTTGCGCTTCTTGAGCCCCTTCTCAAGTGGGCAGTGGGCACTTGAAATAATGACGTCAGGCATTAAGTGGTTCATCCATCACACACACACACATATATACATACACACACACATATATACATACATACACACACACATATATACATACATACACACACACATATATACATACACACACACATATATACATACATACACACACACACATATATACATACATACACACACACACATATATACATACATACACACACACATACACACACACACATATATATATATATATGTATATATATATATGCATATATATGTATATATATTTATGTATATATATATATATATATATATATATATATATATATATATATATAAAATACTGAATTATACAAGTCACACACAGTTCAAATAAATAATACTGACGTATATATGCTGTATAAATCAACGGCCATGATTTTATATATAAGAACTAAATGATATCCGACTACATTGAAATGAAATTAATTTAGACACGCCAGTATGGAGTTCTAAATTTTTAAATTAAGTCATTTTGATACATAGAAAAATATTCTAATTTAAAGCCTCAATAAATGCACTCTGAACTTCCATCCATATCGCCTCCATAACCATTATTCTTATGTAGCCTCTGATTTCTGAGAGGTACCAAAAAAACTTAAGTTTTCCAACAATGTAGCTTTTGAGACATAGAGGAAAAATTAACATCTCCCTCCATAGATAAGCATCTTTCTTTAGCACTACCAATCTATCAAAATCAGAACGGATTAGGTTTAGGAAGCGGACAACATAATAAAAGGTCTCGAATACAGTTGTCTCCCACAATGGCAAGAAATTCTAGGAAATATTTTTAAAATAATGATCTCCTGTTTTTGAACGCATTTTGTTCTGAGTTATTCCTTGATTCTTTGTACATCTATGTTTAAATCAAGACTATATCTTAAAAACCACTCTTGTTTGACTTAGTTTTTAAATTATGCTTTTGTTTTTTACATTATATTAATTCGTCTTTTTTGTTATCGCATTTCGGGTTTTAATTTATGTTTCTGAGAATATACGTGGAGAATATATGAGAATATACGTACAGTTCTATTTATGTAAGGTTTCTTTACACAAAGATGTAAAATATTGTAATTACTTTAAAAATATAAAGTAAAAAATCTCGAGATTTTTGATATTTCTGATTTGTAAACCAGGTTGTCACAATGTCAACGAAGTAATCCAAATCATGCGATACTTTTGAAAGCTTTCAAATAGTTGCTTAAAGAAGCATAATTTTATTTGAGTATTTTAAAAGAATTTTTCTTAGAATTGATTCGATTAAATAATTTTTTATACTTCAATTCCCGACATATTTCAATTAACTTTTCAATTCGTGTGTGGGTAGAGAAAAATTAAAAAAACTTTTAATTCCACAATAACAGTAATGGCGATTAAGAAAATCCTGAGGACTGCTTGCAGGACCAAATATTTGAAAACCAAGCCACAGTCAAAACTATCTTTTATTTGGGCTTTTTGTATGACATCTTTTGTAAATATTGTATAATACGTAAACTAGTTTTTGTAAATAGATTTTAAATTTCAAAGAATATATCTGTATGTTTGAAAATAGGTGTATATGTGCATATATGTGTGTAATATATGTGAACTTAATATGAAGATGTTTTTAATTATATCTTCCAAATAAAATATTTCAATTAGAGAAAAGTTATCTATTGGCAATTAGTACTATGAATCAGATAGTCCAGTAGCCGAAGGTTGCTGTAAACCATTAGAACAACCAACTGTTTTTCCTATCAGGAATCGGTAGGTCGTAGATATTCATCGCAAAGAGAAAAAATTAAAAACTCCCAATCACTTGCCCCAAAGCCTCTGAAAGATAGAGGCCAAATTATAACACTCATTTCCTGCTGCTTTGTTAAAGCTTAGGACATTTTCCTCCAAAAATGTTGATTCTATCACGGTAAATTTGTGTAATTACTATATGAAATCGTTACTTCAAATTCACTTAGTGGATAGTCAACTTGCTTAAATTGCACAAGTATTTAATGCACTTGTCATCTGGATAGACTTGTTACACCATCAAGCCATATTCACATAAAAGGTGGCCCCGAAATCTTCAAAGCATCTACTAAAATTTATATGTATATGCACAAACCACTTGTTTACCATCTGAATGTAACTTCAACTTAGTTTAACTTCCATTCAAAGCATGTTTTCAGAATGGAGATGGATTGAATCTCATGAATATAATGCATCATTTTCTGACTTACAAAATTACAGGGAATTAAAAACATGCATTAATAAGAAGAGGGCGAGTACAGGTTGTATACATGAGTGGTCTTAATTTTTGATACATTATAAACACGATTATATGAGCTAATGTTTTCTTTTATTGAGACACTAAATCACAAGGTGGTTCTTAGCTTGCATCACAATGTGCTTCCCGACAATTTGTCTTTGTCTTTAATTTGTCGGTTGAAAATCTTATAGGTTGTAAGCTGGTTCAAAGCATCCTAATGCAAGATCTTAATCATTCGGTTATCAGGTGATTTCTCAAAGTACATATGAGCTAATATATAGTTTTCAAAATTAGGTGCTGATACCAATATCCTATGTAAGATTATGAAATATCATTGTATAGTTTGAAATTCACTTAATAACTTTCTTTCTCATTAGAGAAAACAATGGACAATATAAATATAACTTAGAAAATTCATAAGCGACCATCAATTAAATAAAAATAAATCGATAAACAACCACAAATCAAAATCTACGATTAACTATCAATAAACTGCCCACTGTTTAAAATTCCATGCATGTAATGTATTTTTGACAGATAGAATTGTAATCTAGATTTCAATAAATATTTCAGACCAGATTAGAATATTCAGTTATATAGATGTTCAGTCCAGAAAAATTCATACATAAATTACTTATTTCACTTGGAAGTGTTTGGGACTATGTGTTTTATTGTAATTTTAAATTGTGCTTTAGCTGATTCTTCTTCATATGCTGACGAGGCCCTGACTTAGCCTAATTGGAAGCCGAGGCCAAAACTTCTTCGGCGGCATCCTCATTTTTACTATTTCATTAATAAAGAACAGAACTTAATGGAGGTATTTAAATTCCCCCCCATTAGAGATTAAAAAAATTAACTAGAAACTAAAACCTCAATTTTTGACATATCGCATTTTGCGATATATAAAAAAAAAAATCCAGGTTTTTAATTGACCAAATTTATCCACCGTCATATCAAAAATTTAACAGAATTCCTCCCTAGAAAGTCAGATTTACGAAATTTCATGTTCATGCGTTTGATTAACAAAGAAGCTAACATAACATTATCAAATTTTACAATGTACTAATATTTTGTTTAACGAAAATTCTTTAAAGAAGGAAACATAAAATAATATATTCGATTTGGATACCACCTTTGATGTGAGAGCCCAAGTCAGTTGTTCCTTATGCACATGGCTTAATCAGGCTTAGCCTAAAATTTCTGATGATATTTCAAAGATAAGTGAAGCATATTCTTATAGTCTATAACATATTAAAGTCTAAGGGCCGGGATGGCCTGGTTGGTAAGGGCGTCGCTCTCATTATCGGAAGATAGTGACCTCGAATCTCGACTTAAGCGAAGATCCGTCATGTTTACTAAAGGCAAATAGGGCATGTTAAAACTGAGCATGGTCGGAATGTCTCCCAAGTGAATTGATACTCTTGGAGGAGGCAGGCTAAGTATTGGGGGTCTTCTGCTTGGTCCTTGCTTCAAAATCACGAAGACTCAACCCAGTTGCTTCTGTTTAACTGGTAAAGCTCAACTCAGGGCTAGGTTAGCAGGCTGACGCAAGAACAGCAACAAATTAAGTCTTATTTAGGACAGTTAGAAGTAGAAAAAATAAATATTATTTGATTTATATTAAATGAGGGTATTAATATGCGGAAAAGAGTTAAGAGTTTAATATAAGACCCTTTGCATTCTATACAAGAACTTATTTCTATAGTGTTGGTTTTTGTAACAGCAAAATATTAAATTATTTTCATTATTATGGAACATTTTACCAAAACTTTCCAAGGCTTGTCAGTATAATATTAGTCTTTGCACAAATAACATAACCTTATAAAAGACTGATTTACTGACAAAACGCTGTTAATTATTGATTCACAAATTATCATTTAACGTCAGTGTGTTACATTATACATAGATCTCTGAAAATTTATGCATAGATTTGAGTGAGGTTCATTTTCAAGAGATATGGTAATGTGGATTGGGGACAAATACCTGTGTTATTTGCATATCACGTTTTTATGGGCCTTGAAATGCAAAAATGGACAATTATGTATCGAGTATTTTCAATTCCCTTTAAATCTATCATTCACAATTAAAATAAAAGAAAATGATTTATTGGTTAGAGGGATAATTACTTCATGATTGCAAGTAATTTAAGCGAACAGAGGTAAGTATGGTCTAACTTTACAGTAGACCTTTGATAAAATGTTCATCCTACGCAAATGTTTTTTCCAAATTTATGAATCGCCAAGGCCACAAACAATAGTAATAATTCATCTTCGGAAAATGTTACTTCTTTTTTATTTTCATATTTTACTAGGGTTTGGATTTGATTTATTGTAAAATAACAAGTCCTCAGTATGACATAATAGTATAAGGCATTACATAACTTTTACCATTAATTTCGAAAAAAAAAATTATGGTTTTAAGATTTCATTTTAGTTATATTTTCAAAATACAAATTCTGAAAAATAATTATTAAAGTCAATAATAATGAAAAAAAAATTCTGTATAATTGTGAATAAATAAGAACGCATAAATCTTCAATGTAGATATTATCATTCATAAAATTCTACAACTTAACAATAACAAAACTTTTGAAAGGTTGAAAATTTAACTTAAGTATATATATATAGTTTAAAATGTTAGAAATGAATGTTTAATTTGGAATTTGTGTTGCATATATTTTTGGCGTATTATCACGACGTTCAAAATAAATAAATAAAATATACAGGAATAAAATATAATAGCACGTGTTTTATTTTCCAGTTTTTTGCTCATCTACGGAATCGCAGAAGAATCATTAAGTTTTTACGGTCAGCATTCAATAGGAACAAGCATAAATGTCACTTTTTTTCGCGAAATAAAACAAATGGTTTTTCGAAACGATCAAGCTGTCGTTAATTCGGAATTGATGCTCCACCTTGCAAACAGTCCATTCTGAATAGGTAAATAAATAAATAAAGACAAATATTTAATGAATTTCGCCATCAAACACCGCGCCAAAAGGTTTCGCAAAAGTTGCGATCAACAAATGCCTATTAAGATTTCTGTACAGTTACGCATTTCAAAACGCGTGCCCGAACAGCGGTATATTTTGATCACGTGACATAACCGTATCGTAAAATTATTATTATGACTTCTACATGACCTTGGATTCTACAACACGTATAAAAATAAATGCTACCGAAAGCGTCTATTGTATAAATAAAATTGCCATACTATGCTTGCGGTTCACAGTGAAAGTCTTTCCTATATATATACACATCCTTCTATAAAACTAGTTTATTAATTGGGGAAACCCCGATAACTTTGATATTTGCGCTTCGTTTTAAAAAAAACAATTTTACTTAAAATGTAAATATTTTTTACGCGTAATTTAATATATGAGATAACATCATATGATATTCTTATTTCTTATGTTGTAATTTTTTTATAAAATTAATCCATTTGATTCAAAATAAATAAAAATTTATTTTTCAACTGATTCAAACTGAAAGATGTACAAAGATTAAGTTTTTTTTAAAAAAAAAATTAGACAAACGTTCTTTCGCAACAACTTCAAATAAAATGTAAACAAACTAATTTTAATACGTTGTTTCATCATGTTTCTTGTATACATAAACAATAGATTTATGACTGCAAATTAAAAATGAATAGGGTCTTTTTAACTTATCATGAATTTCTTTGCATGGAAAATTTTATGCTTATTCTATCTATAGCCATTCTGGTGTAACTATTTTATAATTATGTTGATAAATATATACATAAAGCAAATATATAAAGACTAGAAATGTATACGATCAATATAATATCGATGACTCTTCTCTAGATGCGATGAAATCTGTTAAAATAACTGTAAGAAAATTTGAAATTTAGAAAAAAAATTGAAAGTAAGCTTTTTTTTGCAAATTATTAAAAAAAGATAAAACCAAGCATTGTGACAGAATATGCAATCAAATCTACTTGAATCGATTTTGGTAATGTAATTATGACAAGATTCAGGTAGTAAAAACCGTCAACGATGCAAATGGATGCAATATTACATGTTCAAACAAATAATTGTTGTGAAAAGAGCTTCTTTTAAATTTGGCAATATTAATTTGTCGAAAATTTTTGAATAGTTTCTTCCTGAGTGAGCAATATTTTAGTATATGCTTAAGAGCTCAATGGTCTGTCTTACCTATATATATACCTAAAGGTGTCATTAAATATAGCAGGCCAGAGTCGGCCATAGAATGACATCAAATCATGGGATGAATATTTGTTGATGCCAATGGCATTCTGCAATGACATTATTGCAGACATACCTCAATGTTATAAAGTACACAAAAAGGCTGATCTTTTAAAAATCCCGCTCTGAAGACTGCTCCACTTTAATCAAGTGCTGCGAGAGAAAGTGGGGTATTATGATGGATAGACCTTGGCGATGTTTGAGAACTTCTGTAATACACTCATTCAGTCTTTCTTGCTCTATTACCGCTAACAACCACATAAGTTTTCCATCTGAAATCCCAACGATCCAAAATCTTCAATGTTGTGTCAGCCACGGACGATCTTAGCGAGCGTCGCATAATTAACATAATTTAGATTCTCACGGACTTGGAACTCGAACTTCTACCTATCGACACCAAACTTTCAGTCGCAATATGATGACTTAACAGATTCCATTTAACATCTTTTTTATTTCTTTATTTGCCAGTTGAGTAGGAGTGGCATATTCTTGCTAACTTTTGGTACACAGCAAGCAGATTCCTTCTCGGTTCATTGCATTTGTGCAGTTTAATTCTCAAGTGAAATCTTTGTTGAAACCCAGTTGCCGATTTAATCTGCTGCACATGTAGGGTAACTATTCAGTACAACTCCTGCATTTAACATGATCCGACTGTGGCAGCAAGTGAGATATTGTTATAAATCAATAATAAAATTAACAACGTGAACATTTACCATGGGTGTAGTGGTCTCGAGAAAATTTCCTCCCCCTTCAGGTAAATGTCAAAATTGTGGGTGTGAATTCTCTGGCTGTGCCATCTATCGGAAGAGCTTAGAGCAAAGTCATACTTTCACCATCGTAGTGCTCTGGTTAAACGAAACACGCATCCTACTGACTTAAATTCGCATAGCCAATGGTATAGCGAGCTTAGCTTGTCTAAGTGTCGTTAACAACAACATAAAATTAACAATTGTGTATCTTCATAAAACTTCAAAGAGGAAGACATTATAACCTGAAACTTGCATTAATTCCAGATATACAGTTCAAAAGTCAGAAAGTTATCATTTTAGTATTCACAAAGCCAACCATACATATTTTAATTTAAATGCAAAAATTGACTATAGTTATAAATATACAAAACACATGTTATGATACCTTACTAAATTACGCCTGTAATCATTTGAGCCATTGTTTTGCTGCATTAAATTGTAAAATAAAATCCTTCATGATTACCTGAAGTCTCAATTGGATCAGCTTTCTTGTCAACTCTACAAACACATCCATCTTTGTAAGTCTGTTTATGGAAAACATTTCTACTTCTACTGTAATGATAACTTTATTAAATATTTAAAAAAATATTTGCCTTTTAGTTTGTATTTTATCACAGATGATTCAGAATAGAATTTTATTTGTGATCATTCCATATATTAGCACCATGTGTTTTTTGAAACTGCTTAATGAGAAAAATTATTGCTCTGTTAAATAATAGTTATTGTCTACATATGGCACTCGAGCCATTAAAACTGAGATAAGTTAATCGTATTTTATGGAATTGATGAGTCACCTAATAGTTATCCCATTGACAAAAGAAGGTAAAATATTGACTGATGAGTAACAGTGAAAATTTTTTTTAATAAAACACACAATTTGCAGAGAGGCGGTTAAGGTTGCAGTGATTAAATAAAAAATCTCATACTGTGTAAAATTCGCGAAAAAAGAATTTCCACCTCTTTCACAATACAAATGTCATTATATAATTCTAGAATAAAATCATAGAACTGAGATTTTTGTCATTCGAGACAAATATATGAGCAATAAAATGTTTGATGGACTTCTTTCTCTGAAGTTTCTATGTTAGCAATAAATAGAAGACTCTTTTTAGCTTAGAACATGATTACTGTCTATTTCCGAAAAAATAAATTAAGTGAAATAAATAAAGTAAGGCTGTTTATAACAGCATTAAGTTTTTGTTTCTTGGATGTTTGAGTATAATAAGTAGATTATTCAGCTAATGAAATAATGATCTAATTTAGTATCTTGAAATTATTTTAATTTAATTAATGCAGATGAAGCCGTTAAGTTGGTCGGTTTTCGCTACTCATAGTTACCAAATAGCGGCATTTTGAAAACTACGTAAAAATGTACGCTGTGATGGTGGAAGAGCATACTTAGAAAAAATAAAAACAAATATTTAACATCTTTATTTTTAAAAAAAAAAAAAAATCACACATCAGGAATATGGAATAAAGTAAAAAATTATCTCTATTTTCAGATTTTGCACGGATGACAATTTTATAAAAAGAAAAAAAAAATATCACACGTTTTCGTTCTTGAAGCGGAAAAAACTCCAGAAAAGACTGTTACACAGCTTAAAATAATTACGTCACGTCGTAAGTAATTTTACAGGAAATTCAAACCCACGTTAATTATAAGTTAAGTTAACAGCAAACCCAGTAGTTAAAATTTCGAAATAAAATATAATTTACCTAGGATCCACAATCGTTATACAAATTTAATTCTATTTTATAGAGTTGCTCTTAATTCAACTACAGTCAAATATTCGGTGTACCATCAGAACAAGGATTTATTTATATAGACTATATTTCAAGTTTCAAATTATGTCTAACAATAAAAAAACCTCTAAATTTAGAAAGATTTTTAGATATCTGTTGAATAGAAAATCACTTGTTCGATACCAATCATTCTTGAACAGCAGGTATATTTCCACATTGTTGTACATTTCCCCTTTCAACATGTTCATTGGTTGTATTTCAACCAATGAACATGTTGAAAGGGGAAAACAACAGGTATATTTCCCCTTTCAACATGTTCATTGGTTGAAATGGGTGTTTTCTGGGTTTCTATCCCTTACAACACGTTTATACTACTCATAATCCATGATAATCTTCCCTGTAGGCAATAAATAGTAAATGCTTAACAATCGTTTTCAATTATTAAACTATACACAACACGGTTATACACCTCGTTGCATAGTGATAGAACCACCATGTCTTTTCAGCTTAGCATACAGTAATTGGAATATATATATATATATAAATGATTGAAATAAAATATTTTTATTGAAAATATACAAAATAGGAATCACAATAACAAAATAAAAATACTACTCATGTCTATATATTCATGTAATAAAAAAATACAAATTTAAAGTTGCAAAATGATAGAACCACTTTCAGCTAATACTTTATAAGAGCGCCCTTGTTGGTTATAAGTTCAAAAATTCGATTAGGCATGCTTTCGACTAAGCGTTTGAGTATATCTTGCATTCAGATTTTCTCATTCTGTAACAACAAGTCTTTCAATTCTTGAACCGTTAAATACTGCTTGCCGTTGGCGTATACGGCCCTGCTTAGAACACCCAGACGTTTTCCATGGGTTTCATGTCAGGAGAACAAGCAGGCTATTCGATTACCTGCACTCCGTTTTCCAGGAACCATTCCCAAGACGAGTTTGCAACATTGTCCTGTTGGAACTTCCAAAATGGACTTCCAATTTCTTCTTCAAAAGGCTACGAATTTTCTTCCAACAAGTCTTGATAGTCCATTGCTCTCATTCAATCAATAGGGAAGGCAAAGTTAGTCCGCCAAGTATTGCCAAATCCTTCCCAAACCATTAATGATCCTTACCCACACTGTCTCTTAGAAAAAAATGTGTGGCTCATTTCGGAGATGTCTCCAATAGAATCCTCACCCGTCAGGACAATCTAGATTGATTTCTTTTTCATCGCAGAACACTACTTGAGTCCACTGTTCTCTCCAAGTCATGTGTTCATTAGCCCATTGCATCTTTTTCGTTTGTGAAGACCTGTAAGTCTCGGTTGCGTTTTCATTTTCGTGTACACAAGGTGTTCGTTCCGCCGAGCTATTGTGGATAAAGCTGATTTGTGAACTTTGATGGTGGGGTCTTGTGATAGTCTGTTCAATGTTTCACCAGCTTTTAACTTCTTTACAACTAACCCTTCTTGCCGCTTTGTTAGTTTTCGAGGTCTTCCAGTAGATTTCTTTGTTCCATATTTGGATCCAAGATGGAGAAAATTACTGACCACGTTTGGTGAACGTTCAATATGTCTTGCTATATACCATGAAGACAGTCTTGCTTGGGTAAAAGCCACAATTTATCCTTTTTTAAAATCAGATAATACTTTTTCCTACCCATACTAAGTGACACCTTTTCAAATCAATAAACTATGCGAGCTCACAATAAATGCTAGTAAGGTTAAGTTAGTTGATCAAACGAAGCTTTTATATACTTGTTCGTTGAAACTCAACTGCGCATGCTTCTCTGGGATCGATTATTCCACTAAAAAGTATGGGTGGTACTATCATTTTGCAACCTAAAATTTGTATTTTTTATTTTATTACATGAAAATGTAAACATGAGTAATGATTTTATTTTATTATTGTCATTCTTATTTTGTATATTTTCAATAAAAATATTTATTTCAATAATTTATTCCAATACTTTGCAAGGCTAGGCTGAAAACACATGGTGGTTCTATCATTATGCAACGCAGTGTAAAATAGATATTTTTAATAATCTCAGTGCCGTGTATTGACCTTTAAATGCGCGTTTGAAATCACTTCCTCTGAAAGAATTTCAGGAACATTATCTATAAGAAGTTTGAGCTAAGAACAAAGTGACGGTATTTAAAATATTTTATTGCATGGACAATAAAACAAAAAATATTGCGTACTTTTAAGTTGAGTTAATTAAAAAAATCTTATGATATATAAATATAGTTAAATTAGACTCCTTTAAGACAAAAATACTATTTATATGTGAGCAATAGCTTAAAATAGAAAGTTTTTACTGTCCATATAATTTGCAGACTTTCGGCATGTTTTGTGTGCCATATAGAAAATGAGTTCGTCACAAAAACAATCTTGAGTTATGACTCTTATTGTTGACAGGTGCAATTCTTTGAAGGCGTCGGGTGTTTTGCTGGAAAACACTTATTCAGAAATGCATCAGTGATTCAAAACTCTACTTCTTAGGTAACCTTGGTATCGTTACTATAAACTGTTGATTTGGAGTTTCTACTGCTCTTTATTTTTCACCTAAAATTTGCGTTTTATAAAATTTTGTTTGAATGTTTGTTTCACAAGTCCGTAAAAAAACAGATATTTGATTTAATAAAGAAAAAAAAAACCTTTCCTTTTATTGACAGATTTATCGAACACATATTTATAGAAAACGTTTAGTTTGATTTTGCTCTCTATAATCATTTTCAGCTCATGAATTAATTTTAAAGAAAATTGAAGATTGAGTAGTATTAAAAGTAAATGTAAAATCTATTTTCTAAATCTTTAATATTCAACAAAAGACATGAATTTATCGAATTTTTATTGTATCATCTATAACTAAAAATGGCTGAATAAATTTTAGACATTGATGGGTAAACAATATTCTTCTAGACTTAGAATGGTATATGTATTTTGAAAGTAAAACTTTTTATAACTTAAGTTTTTATATTAGCCTTTGCAGATCTATGGATCAAAGTGCCTTCTGGTTAGTAAAAACATTATTCTCTTTACTGGGAAGTAACGAGTTCTATACACGACCCAACTGTAAAATAGATCGTGATCGCATTAACTTTCAGGTGAAAGGATACTTCTGAGGATAACAAGTCAAATTTGGTTGACAAGACAAGTTTATCCTTGGTTTCCACTGCTAAAACATGAAGACACTCACACCTTAACTTAATAAATAAGTCATCAGATTTCATAAGTAGAATATGCTGCCTTAGACCCTTTAAGATATCTAGCTTATTATATTATTAAGACTAATTACACTCAGGTCTTTCTCACAGGAATTTAATTTTTTCTAAAATTAACTAATTATTCGTAAAAAGTAATATAATGGTGCGAGTTTATGGTTAAAGACTACATTTTTTTAAAAGAAACTTAAAAAAGAAATAATTACTCAAAGTGTTTAAATATTACTATAATCGATTTTTAAAAACACGACAACAAAATGTTAAAACATACATCTTGTTTGTACATTTCACATTTACTTTTTAAATTAGCATCATTATAAAATTAAATTGATACTTATCATTAATTAATAGTTATCTGTAAATAAATTTTTTATAATATTCTATAAATTAAATAAAAACATATTGTAGATGGTAATTTTTATTCAAATACTATTCATTTATAATGACTGAGACTTAAAATTTATTTATTAGTGATTCAATAAAAAGTGATTTTAAACAAAATAATTTAACTTCATGGATTATTTACAATAAGACAATATAAGGAAAAATATTGGTTTTATATAAAATTAAAGGGAAAAAATATCAATAACCATTTGAGGAGTTTAAAATAATTGTGGTTAAAGCAAAGAGAAATGTGTCTATTTTTCCTTAGAATAAAAAGTTAACATATTAGAAATGTTTAATTGTAGAAAATATTTAATGTATTAAAAATGAAAATAAATAAAAATGAAAATTAAGGATAGTTTTAATTCCTTACAAATGAAAATGGATATAAATGTAATAATTCAAGCCACAAGCATTAGAAATCTATCTTGACAGACTTAAATCAAAAATCCAATCTTCTTAGTATACCTACAAGAAGAAAAATAATATTTTTACTATAAAATTCATTTTTAAATATTTGCTCTTTAAACATGTATTATAAGCTTTATTTTAGATGAAACTGAAGGGAATTGTTAGGGATCTAAAGAGACGTCCTTTAATTATGGCTTAAGAGTTTCCGCCTTAATGTGCCACAACGTTCGAAGCACATCTGTTAGCACCCGAAAAAGACTTAAACGCCACCCAACAATTCTTAAACGGAAGATGCCGTAACTAATGTTAACATTTATCTTTAGAGTCTTGCCTTTGGAGTGCCGATCACAATGGGTAGAATGTCATGGGTATTCTTAGATGGCGCCAGCATCACCACCCGCTAAACTCTTATTGTTGCATTTTATACCATTATCACCTTCTCTTTAATCTAGGTGTTAACCATTATCTTGCCTTCGGAAATACAGATTACAATTGGATGAATGTTATGTGTGTCCTCAGATGGCGCCAGCATCTGAGGACACACATCTGGAATCTCTTTTGTTGCATTCGAGACCGCGACGAATTTCTTTTATTGTGATATAAATTACAAATACAAGGGACACACACGTATTACCATGAGTAATAAATATCAAATTGGAATTATCACTTACATGCAATTTAAGAAAGGGACGAATCATTTAGTATAGAAACATGAAAGGAGAACTTTTGCTGCGAAATATTTTTGGTGATTCTAAGATATAATTGAAAGCTTTTTACAGTTTTTATATAAATTATAAACTGGATTCACGATAAAAATATAGGATGCAGCAATAATATGATATTTGTGCGCACTCCACTTTAGTTGCTTGTTTAGGTTAGCAAAGCAAAATTTTAATAATTCATTTTATATAAGTAAAAATTATTGAAATATTTTAACTATAATAAGATATTCCGTTGAATTCTATTGTGGACATACAACTTCTTTATAAATAAGTTTTAGTTGCTTGTAAAAAAAAAAAAAAAAAAAAAAAAAAAAAAAAACCACTCGCAATTATTTTAACAATATGTTGTAAAATATCTTTATGAAAGAATATTACATAATTTATAATAGTAGAAAGCTTAATTAATTAATTTTATTCTTTTCTTGAAGAATTTAATCAGAATTTTTAAATTAGGACTCGAGTTATAAACTGTTAATTATCATTAACCTAACTTTGTCTTTTGAAATTAAAATTAACAGTTTTTCAAAATTGGTTAAAAAAAAATAAATAAATAAAATAAAATAAAATAAATAAATAAATAAATAAAAGTTTTAAAAATCGAAACTTTTAATTGTCCAAAAAACTTAACAATTTCTTGTATTAGATACTTCAAATTCGAGAAGAAGACAACTGAGGATGGAAAACGTGATTGTTATTTACATGCTTCGTATACGTTCCAGCTAAATTTTGAGAACTATGAAAATTGAATGTGTGAATAGAAACGTTTTTTACCACAGGTTCATACTCATGTGCAATTCGAATTTCTTCTTCTCTTCACTTCAAGTATGCAAAAGATTAATACTAATTTATCAAATATTACTGTGTACATTTCACAAGATAAATCATAATACATATTTACTTTCAATTTCCCTCTAGTAAGTAAGCATACAATTTTGTCAGCAAGGATCTAAAGACATCATGCAAGTGTCTTATTATATAATAAGTTTATTTTATTATTATATTTTTCAGATTTAAAATTACAGTTTCCATTGGAGGAGATTATAGAATATTTTCGATTTCTTAAAAAGATGTAATTAATTAAAAAATTTAGGTGGAATTTATACGATTATTTCTAAATGCTCTAGTCTTTAGACATTTAGCACAGTAGAAAAAATATGTAAAAATGTAATTCTTCATATATATATATATATATATATATATATATATATATATATATATTATATAAAATGCTATATATATATTATATATATATAATATATATATATATATGATATTCATTAAGATTATATTGCACTTCCTATATCGTTCCGAAAGAAGTATTCTTTACTTTCTGTCATAGATTATCTGTATACAAGTAAATTACTTTTTATCGTTTGCTCTTTTATTTTGTTTTTAAATGTGGCAACTTCTTTATATAATAATTATGAAAAATTAAAAATATATAATTGTGTTCTTTTTATCGATTTCCTAACTTTTAATCTTTATTTATCTAAAACTTTTTTAAAAAAAACGATTACTTTAACAAACATTTCAGTTACATTACATATGTATTCTTTTTAATAGATTTATCCATCTGTCTGCTTAAACTTATATTCTGAATAAGTATTCCATTTCCTATAAATAAAAATAATATAAATTCAGTGAAATTATTTTGCGAAATTTATAAATATAATTAAATTATTGTGTGAAATGAGAAAAAGTGTTGAACAATTTCAATCAAATATTCGTGTAATTTAAATTAAGAAAAAAAGAACTATATCTATCTATCTATCTATATATATCTATCTATCTATCTATATATATCTATCTATCTATCTATATATATATATATATATATATCTATATCTAAATATATATATATATATATATATATATATATATATATATATATATTTATATATATATACACACTTACATACATATATACACGATTCGAATTTTGTAGATCGTATTAATTTCCACAAGTTTCAAGTATTTACGAATTCGAATATTCGAATTCTCATTGAATTTACTTTCATTATATGAGTTCTAAAGATTAATGTTCATATTGGAATATTTATGGAGATATTTTTTATTAAAAATAAACTTAATATATATCTTTATAAATGTATTCATATTTTTTCGAAATGAACTGATTGATAGTTCAAGTTTTTCTATGTATTTCAAAGTCTAAAGTGAATGAATCAAACTATAACAATAAAACATTTTGGAAAATTCGATTCGCCGCAAGACAGTATTTCGAGTTTGAAATCATTGCTTATAAAATAAACTTCCTGACGTTTCAATCAACAAAGAATTCAGCGATTTCATAACTCCCCTATTAATCGCAGGCGAAACGAGGATAGGTTTTTCGTTACGCAACCGTTTCTTTCTCCTCACCCCCCTCAATCCTTTCACCTGAAAACTGGTTAACTTGGGGTAGACTGATCGCGAACTTTGCCCCCGGACCAGGGCTGCTCTGGGACGGGCGTCAGGAGACGAGGCGGGCGGTGTCCGCGGGCGAGACGGGGTCCCTTTGTCCGATTCGTCAGGTGCCAAAATAGAGTGATGAAGCGAAATTGAAATGGAACTGTCGGGCATATTTTTTCTTTCGCCATGTTTCCGGGGCAATATCCGGTGGTTGCCGCCCATGGGGATCACAATAAAGTGAGATCTCTTTATTGGGTCGGCCACTTCTGCCTTTCGGCCGCGAAACAAAAAGTGAAATTGTCCGTGTCATCTGTACAAAGAGCGCATCTCTCGCCGCCCCCTCAGATGTTTGTATGCAAATATAGACTCACATCACTATCCTTTCATTTATAAATTAAATTTATGACACAACCCGAGATTAGAGCCACCCTGAATTGCAGCATCCGAAAGAATTTGAGGTGTGAAAATAGCATTTGATTTGAATTTATCACTATTTATTTAATAATGGCAATGTCAAATTCAGGGAAATGAATGAAAGATAAATTTGTCAAGGCGTGATAATATAAAATTTTTCATAAATTGCACTGCGCATGTTTACCATAACTCATTGAAAATAACTTTTAATGTTTTACCAATTTCGTTAAAATTTTTACATAATTATTTAAAATTAGTAAAATGTTTCATTAAATGAAGTATTTTGCATAAAACATTTAATATGATATGTAAATTACGCATGTATATGCAATAAAGAAACTTTATGTTAGGAACAATAAACTATATATATATATATATATATATATATATATATATATATATATATATAATAATTTGAGAATAATTGCTTTACTTGGTGGATATTTTTCGATTTCAGGTAATTGCTTAAATGATTGACATATATTAAATTTTTAGTTAATATTTTTATTCTTATTATTATAATTATATCATTATTTCTAGATGATGAAAATCGTCCACAATTTCTATGAATTAATTTTAATGCAAGATAAAAAAATCTTTTTCGTATTAAAATAAATTACGAATATATGTATTTTCTCAAAATTTTTCAAAATTTAGAATACAATAAAAATGAAAATACTTTCTGGTGACAATCAATTAATTGCCTTTTTGCCTTTTGATTTTTAGCAAAGCACCAAACTATCTCTGATTTTCACCATTTTAATTTAGGTATTTTGTAAACTTTCTAGACAACTATTTCCAACTAATTTTTTTTACAAAATATTCAAAAACTGTTTCATGAGCAGTGTTCTTATTTTACAGTGATCATTCTCTAATATAAATTCATCATCATTTTGTAATAACGTTTGCTTAGAATTTTAGTCGAATTGTTTCATTATTTCTAATCTATATAAGCGATTGTCAACTATTTCTGTATTTTTTATATATTTTTATATATGTCCCACAAGAAAGGTAAAATAAAAATATAAATTTGTACTTAATGTTAAATTTTTTTCGCAACATTTCAAACATCTCTTTAAAGTTCACTCTTTCTTTTACGTTTAATTAACATTCATTTCTTTAATTCAAATAGATATCACAATGCCAAGCCGTTCCATCGCCATTAAATATTTGTTGAAGCAAATGGCTTTCTTTTGTTACGATATGTGGTGAAAAACAAATAGTGCGCTAACTTAGAAATCTATCATCTCACTTGAGTGTTGTTAAAAATCATAAAATTATTGAAACTTTATGACTTTTAACGGCACTTCAAGTGATTATTATACTCCGATGATACAGTGTATATACTAATGACCACTAGGGCACAAAAGGGGGGAAGGTTTCAATGTTTTTTCACAACATGGCGTAGAAAGGGATCTTGACAACTCAGGTGTCCACCTCTTCACTTGACCATGGTTCAAAATTACGAGCCTATTGTTTATATTTTTCCAGAGTTTTGTTAGACAGATAATAAGTAGCTGGAAGTATATTAATAAGAAAGAAAAACAAATAATGAAATTTGCAATTTAACATGTTAATAGAAGTCATTATACATTTTATGAACAACACATAACTATTTCTACTCCACATTAATTATTTTAAGTATTATTTATTTCTAAACGTATTCAGTTTACTAAATTTGATCCATGCGCGAATTTAATCATTTCTGGATTATTTTATCTTTAGATATCATAATTCTTGTTTTTAAGAGCCATATAATTAAAAGTAACTAATTAATTTTAAGTATTCTTCGCTTAATTTAGTAATGTATAAGGGTCTCTCTAATTTATAAAAAAATTATTAAGCGGATTAAGTCACAACCCATGTTATAATAATGTTATACATAATCCGCTGGTAAATTAGATTATAGATCATGTTTTAAAAACATTGCTTTAACAATGCAAAATGGCACATATGCTGAACTTAACACAATTTTATGGTTAACAATTTACGAGCCTTTCGGGTTTCTTTTCATTTTAAACCAACAAATGATTAAGTCTGTTGGCAAGTTGTTCAACCACCGACATCTCTAAGTAGAACAGCAAATAATTCATGTGATTTATATGAATAATACAATCAATATTTTCAAATAAAAGATATAAAGTACTTGGAAAAATGTAAATATCAGTAGCATTAAGTCATAAAAATTACCTTTCATACCGAGGAGACAAAACTAGATTATTGCCTTTATTATCAGGAGAGTCGTGGGCATTGAATCCCATGTTCAACCATTTGAATATATCTTATAAAAATTTCAGATTAATTAGCATAATTTTTAATGCTTATAGAGTTAATTGCTTATAGTAAGAAACTATTTTGATATATATTGTGTTTAGAAGTTTTTGATTTGAAATAAAAAATGTCCGAGATAATTTCATCATATTTCAAAAAATTTTACAGGTAGATTCAAATTTCATCATAATTTATGGTATATATTTTTTTATAAATTACATTAAAATAAATAAAAAATTAAAATTTTTGAATTTTCCTAAAAGAAAGATTTTTGCTTTAACTTTATTGGAAATTTGATTATTTGGTAAAACTTAAATAATTTCGAACATATGACGCCTATCATCCAGCTCAATCGGTAGCATTCTGACCCTCAGTTTAACGCATCTTGGCACAGGTGCCGTATAATCCATGATGCCAAATTCTAAAATTGGCAATTTTTTGGCGAATTTTCTTATGTATCTGGCATTTTCGTTTTTATTACTTCATACATATGGAAACCTAAGGAAATGCAGAAAATTCTATTTTAGTAACCCTAGTATTTACGTCATCGCGTACGTCATCTTGGCAGCATTTCTTCATCACCAAAAAAATTCAGAATTTGGAATCATGGATTATACAGCACCTGTGCCCACATCTATATTTCGTTTCTCACTATGGCTTAGATATTTGTAGTACTTTGGAAGCGAATTTAAATTAAGTATCTTGGGGGGTTAACTTATACAAAAAGTTATCATAGAAAGCAATCAAATGAGTTAAGCTAAAGATTATAAACCCACACTCATACGTTTTAAAAGAATTTTCAAGAAAAGCAATCACGCACACACAATATGTAAAATTAATTTAACTATTTCTAGCGAAATATATTTTAAATGAATTTGAAATCTATAGTATGATTATTGGAAACTAAATGATTATTTTTGTTTCATTAAATATCTGCATCCAAGTTTACTGGAACTACAGAATAGACTTTCTACGATTATGTTTGATGATATGCTTCATTAGAAACTGAATGTTTTTTTAAAAAAATTGGTGCTCTTACTTTTCATTTTTGAGCAATTCTAAAAAGACGGAAAAATAATGTCAAGTAATGGATACTTTTCACATATTTTAGTCTTGAACCCAAACGGTAAGAGTGGATACTGGGCGATATACAGAACTTCTGAGCAGGTATCAGTTCTCAAACTTCTACTCTCATAGACTCATATTTTAGACTTGAACCCAAACGGTAAGAGTGGATGCTGGACGATGTATAGAACTTCTGAGCAGGTATCAGTTCTTAAACTTCTACACTCATAAAAGGACACTCACCTGCAATTTGTTAATGAGAATAAATCTTATCAACATGACGGTCTAGGTTTAGTTAAGCTGTTTTGTGATCATAAAAGTGGCGTTTTTATGTCTAAATAATAATTCTTAATTGCTTAGTAATAGAATTAAGTTGCCGTTAACTGTTTTAGAACATTATTTTCGGTTCTGAAAGCCGTCCGATTTCCTTCGGCGTTCCTGGCAGAAGTCGTGCAGTCAGAATAAAACAATCCGATAAAAGAAAAAGAGAACTGGTGATAAAACTTCCATGTGCAGCGTGCGTTCGGTCGTATGGGAAGATGTCGTTTTAGCGTGCATTGGTCCCGACTCGGACGGGGTTATTCCAGGAGAAACAGCGACGACATTCGGTAAAAACTTTTTTTGTGTCAATGCACCTTCGCTGAGAGGGGACAGAAATTTACGTCCGCGTCCGTCGGGACACACCGTCCACCAAACGATGCAAAAATCGCTTGTTTTGGCATCTGAAAGGAAAACGATATTTCACATATTTAACCTTGAACCCAGACGGTAAAGAGCGGATACTGGGCGACGTAAAAAAATTCCATTTGTTTCCTCTCTCGAAAAGGGACTTAAAAACAATGACAACTCTTCGATTTCATTGCTGCTGTTTTGTTGTTTTGTCACCGATCCCCCGTATTTATTTTATTTTTTTTACTTCTCACTCTTCATCCAAGAGCAACTTTCTCGACCATTTTTTTCCCCACTCTTCTCGCTTCGGTTAGAGTGCAAAACGAAGATGAAAAAAATCTGCATAAATAAAGGAAGGCGAAGGCAGTGGGGTCAGTTATACTTATTTAATAAAAAAAAATCTGCACAAAATACATGGCATAATTGCGTAATTTTTTGAAAGTTTTCTATAACAAACAGCAAAAAGACGAACGAAATTCGTTCTAGATCAGAAATTTAGTATCAAATGCTCACTAAATTTTATTGTAAATTAATCTTTAGGAATTACATGATTTTTCGAACAGAAATATATGTTCAGAAATACTAATATTATTGCAATTGTATATGCGAAATATTTTCTTTGAAATTAAGGGGATAAAATTATATCAACACAATGATCACTTACAATATTTCTTACGACCCTCGATGTTTCGAATAGAAATCAGCTATAATCTTGATGTCTTAATATTTGAGTTGTGAAACCAAGAAGATAAGAATCATAAAAATATTAAAAGAACATCATTTTATACAAAACTTACAAAACATAAGTAAATTTGTTTAAAAAATATCTGGTTATTTTGATTTTAGAAAAAAGAAATAAGAATGATTTTCATCAAGAATAAAAAAATATTCTGAAAATCTTTGCTATTAAAATTATTCTTTAAATTTTATCAATTTGTCTGGCTTTATAATTAAACAAGGAGTGGAAAGTAAGGTGATAAATTTAACGAGCGATATTAACAGGTAAAAACAAGTAGGATAGTGCATTTTTATAGCCCTATTCTCGCTTAGTCACCACAGCAATCAAATTCTTAGAATTTGTTTTATGTCTACTTTAAAGGAATCGCAATGTATTTCTCACATATTTTCTTATTATTTACGAATGACGATTTCATCTTTTGATGGAAATCTTGTCTTTTTTTCCCCTTACATTCGTAAGACAGTAAATTATCGGAACAATAATCGAGTTATAAATTTTCAAGTTATCGTCTGCAGAAGAATATCTTACTTATAAGTCACTTATTGAAAGGTAGAGTTCGACGAATGAGCTTAACAGAAAAATGTTGCCAATTTTTTATTATGAACTTAATAAATCTTTCTTAGAACTGCATTAATAATTTTTCTCTGAATTATTGGAAATTTGGAAACAAAATTTTAAAGGGTTACAATGTTTTTTTTTTTTTTTTTTTTTTTTTTTTTTTTTTTTTTTACTGCTATATTTTATTCTAGAAATATAATTTTATATTTTAGTGTTTTACATAGAAATTGAATTGGAAAACATTTTTCAAAATTTGAAAATCAAATTTATTTTTTTTTATCGAAGAATTGAGTTTCTATAAATAAAAGGCGATAACTAAAAATAAATTATTTTTTAATTTTCGTTGATATAAAAATATTTGAAATCTCAAACTTGTAATTTTAGAAGGTAGAATAAAACTAAAACTAATTTCTTTTAAAACAGATTTGAAGAATTGTTTTTATAAATTTAACAGACATTCAAAAATGGCACCCAGATTTTATACTTAAACAAAGAATTATTATTTTGTCTATTCCTTATTTTGTAATATTTTAGCAAATTTTAAATTGACAAAAAATATATTCTTTCCAAAAAATTATATTCATCTTGTCAAAACTGAAGCGAATCAGGAAAATTGGTAAATTGCTTAATAAAAGAATAAACATAAAATACAATTTGAAGTATTGCGGACTACCGTGAAAATACATGAAGGAAACGCAGTGGAATATGTAAATACTTTTTGGATAAATTTTGATAAGTTAACTATAATAAGTAAATAAACTTTAATAAGAAAATAAACTTTGAAAATGAGTATTTCTTAAAAAAATGTTTAATAGCTTATTATTTGGTTGTTTAATAATATATGTAAATGCTTATCTTTTGTGCACAATTATATAAATCATATATATATATATATATATATATATATATATATATATATATATATATATATATATATATATATATATATATATATATATAATAAACATACATAATTTTATCTATTTAATATATACATTTTATTGAGAGAATATTGTATTCTGTTTGTAATGTGTAGATGAAAATCATAATAAACTAATGACACTTGTTTTAAATGGGAAAATAAATACAACTCTAATATGTTATAGGTGTGCTTATATCTTATTTGTGTATCATGTCTCGAAAATATTTCAAAATTTCTAATATTTATCTAGTTTTATCAGAAACACTTATTTCAAAATGTAATTAAATATAGCACTTGATCAGTTTTCCCGTTATTTTGATAATTCTTCGTTTTGAAAAATATTGGAAAGAACTAATGACCATCACGTTACAATAATGACAGAAATTAGCTTGAAATTATTGCTTTTGAATCCAAGAATGTCAAAAACAGTATTGCCGAATGGTAGATTAAAATATGCATATAATTTTGACACGAAACATTGAATACACTCACTCTCTCATGAAGTTTGATATAGATGTTATCATCTTAATCGTAATGACGTGATTATGAAAAACTGTTTGGAGAGGATAGGTGAGTGGCTCTGGTATGCTCACGGATGTTGAAAGTAAATAAGGAGAAAGTATGCGACAAGTGCTGCTATGCGTCACGAGATATATTTTTAGATGATATTTAACACTTACGCATCCATTGTTTAGACGCGGATATTTAACTGTTCCTGTTTCATTCACGTTTCTTCTCTGATGAAAAATTTCGCGGTTTCCGGAAAAATCGTTTGCTTCTTTTGCTATCGATTGTGTTACTTATTGAAGTTTATTTCGATTTGTTAGTTACAAATTTTGCTTTTGATCTATGAGAGCGGAGAGAAAAATGAATATGTATTTGTGTTAAACAATAGATGTCTTCAAATTTTCTAAGAATTTTAGAACGACCCGTGTCACTGCGGTGACAAAATACGAGATTGTATCTATAAGTTGAAACAGTTATATATATATATATATTTCATATCCTTATTTAAGAAATATTCTTATTGCCCAAATATCATACTTAGATTTTTGATCAATTAAATAACGTATTAGTATTTTATATGGGCGATAGTAAAATATTTTAAATATTATTTATATATTAATAAATGTTTTAGCAGAATTTCGTAATTATTATACCGTAATAAAATATAATTTTAAATCAAAAATAAAAATCTTTAAAAATCACATTACATGAATTTCCGAAAATTTATGCTGTCAAAATTTTATAAATTAAAATTTTTTTTCTTTTTAAAAATTTTTTAATGTTATAAGTTTTTTTTTCTAATATTGGACAATCATAAAATTATTCATATTTTTTAGATTGCTGAATTTATTTTGATGAACATTTTGAGATAAAATTTGCGTGTAACAAATCCCAATAATATGATGCATAATTTATGATATGCCGTACGCTATCTGACAGTGTATTTTTTTGTGTTACATGACAATGTTGTGTTACATGTATCATCAACATGATATGTGTTAGAGAGAAGAACCACATTCCCCACACTGTGTTGCTGATGCTCCGTGGGCTGGGGACATGTCTACGATAATCTGTGAAGCCCAAAATCCTTCCGCAGGTGTGGTGTGTAGATGCAGAGGAGGTTAGATTATATTACTCAAGTGTAATCTCGTTATCCGACCGTAATTCAAAATGACGAGGCGCTTGGTGATAGATATGTATTCCAAACACGTTATCCTTAAGGTACAGTCCAGGGTTCACTTGCACCGCTATGAATGTATACATGATTTTTGTGAAGTAATAAAGAATAAATTAAGCTTTGAAGAAAAACAAATTGCAAGGTAAGGTTGTGAATAAATTAATGCTAATTTTATGATTAGTATTATAAAAGATGAATAGAGCTTGTGTGATTTATTTATTTCAAGAGCAAAATTTCTTTCTTTCTTTTTTCTTTAAAAAAAAAGAGCTAAATACTCATTATATTTATTATTCAATCGTTAATTTCAGTAAATGGAATCAAATTTATCCTCAAAAATATTACGAATATAATGTTGGTTGTGCTATATTCAATGATTCAATAAACCAGACTCATCTTTCTTTCTTTTTTTTGCATTAAGGAAGAAAAATGTTTTTGTTAGCCTTGACTACTAATGAGATTTTATTTCTGGAGATAAAGAATGCAATAATATTTATCGACGAAAAAAAATGACACCTATATAAAAAAAAACAGGTACAGAGAAAAAGCATTATTTATAACAAAATTTTTATAAATATGGAATTTTTCTTTGACATTTTATAAAAAAATATGTAAAAGAATATATATATATAAAATAAATCTTCTCAATGATTAATTTGTATAAGCGATCGTGCCAATTTTTACTTCTCTGAGTAATTGTGAAAAAAGAAATCTCTCTACTAATATTACTTAATAATGCAAAGTCAATGCTATGATTGTGCAGACAGTTTAATCAGACGTTAGAAAGTTCTTTAGAACAACTCCTTAACAAAGATTTACTTTTGAAAAGGAAGCTGTGGAAAAGAGTACTCGTTTTTATTCATTAATATTCCTTTGAAACAACAAGAATAAATAAAAATGATGATATTCTTGATAGGATTAAGTTGTGTTTACTTTAAGTATCCGATTTGTCATGGAAATGAAATATAAGAGCTATAAAGATTTGATTAATATGTGTGGAATCACACATTCATGAAAAATCGCCCTATTTAATTTTATTTTTGTGCAACTTTTGTGCTGCCATCTATTGAGTTGTTGCTGAAAAACATATTATGAGAAATCAGCTCAAAAATTTCATGACAGCATCAAAGAATTATTATTGCTAAATGTTAAATAACAGATAAATTAAATTTAGAAAGTAGAGAATTTATTTCAACGTAAAATTATAATTCTGATATCTCGTGTTTCGTATTGCTATTGATTGTGTTTAAGTCATTTCTTTATTATTGGCTTTACACAAAAGCAAAAGTAAATAAGTTATTATTAAATGGCAATAATACGTTCAGTTTAGCTTACAAACAGCTTTCAAGTGATGTATTTTAAATAGGAATAAATTTGCTTTTATAGTCAATGCAAATATTCTTTTTCAATTTTACATTGCAAATAATTTTGTTTATTGAACTTCACATATTATTAAAATTTTACATACGTTTATTTAATGCATTTAAAGTCCTCAACAGAAAATTTATTTGTGAAACTGACGATCAAGAGGGAAAGAATTATTTGATTACATTAGAAATCGTTAAAAAAAAATTTTTTTTAATTGTTTGAAAACATAATTTAAGAATATTACCGATAGATGGCGATATATCTTATAGCAATTAAATTTCTTTTTGACTAGAATACCATTTCGCTTGTTATTAATAGACAAAAAATGTTTCTTGCACAAGTGAGAAAGTTCAAAAACATATTTTTTTGAGAATAGCATGTTCCATAATTTATGAAAAATACAAATGGCATATCTTAATCGTTTTTGAGACTCAATAATGTTTCATCTAGTCTTATTCCAATTAGATCAATTTTTATCTAATCTATATGTTTATAAATTATATTATTTATCTTATTAAGTTAGTGATTTGTTCTCACAAATGATTACAAAAAATAGCATTATACTTGATGTTTTAAAGTAAAAATTTAATTTTTGTTGTGTTTAATAAACTCAACACGTTAAACAAGGAATGACTTTTAACAAGATTAAACTAGATTCGCGATTAGGATAATAAATTTATATCAGGTTGAATATATAATTAGTATAATGCTTTATAGAAGATTATTCTATCGGGCTTTAGAATCTATAGATTTTTTACTGATAATAATTAATTCTAGACATTTAAACTTCTTATTAATTTCGATTTTATGGGAAATTCTTTATTAATTATAAATTTGCAATGGAATAAGAAAATAATAAAAAAGTAAATATATATATTTATTGAAATCATTATGTTATGATTAATAACACTTAATTTTATTTATTAATTTGATATTCAGAAATGCAAATTTTTTTTTTTTTTTTTTTTTTTTGAAAAAGTACAATGATGTAACAAGACATTTTTTACATCATATTTAAACTATGTCGGATTCAATTCTATATATGCATACATAATTCAATTATTGTTTACATAAGATGGATGAAATGATATAATAAATTTTATAGCCGCACCAGCGATCTTTGTTTATCTTTATATGCTAATATCCACATTTAAGGAAACAAACGTTTCATTTTAAACGGAAGATAAATGAGGGGGGGGGGGAAACTTATATTTCGATTTTGCAAATATAAATTACAAATTCCTATATCGTAAAAAATATCTAAAAATCATATATATCTTTATATATATATATATATATATTTACGAATTGTAAAACAATTATTTTCTTTGTTTAGATTTTGAAATATACTTATTATATATTTTATTTTTCAAAATATGAAATTTACACATGGTACATTAAAAATGTTTTTATTTTAAGATTAAATGATTATATTTTCTTTAAAAGTGAGTTAAATTTAACTCAATCTGTTTCTCAAGATTTACTTCTGCATTTTCGTAAATATTTACCGAAACGAAAATGGAAAATTCAGACAAACAAGTTGATATCAATAAAAACGGGATTCTTTGAAGATGCGCTAAATGAAGTGCCTTTATCAAAACTCATAGTTTGAGACGAAAACGCTTTGAGAAATTTATGTGTTTATGATACTTAGATTCTTGTTATGGATTTTTTTGTGAGCATTTTTGCATCGTATACTGTCTAAAAAAATATTTTCAATAAATGTGTGTGTGAAATAATTTTGCTCAACTTTTTAGTTATTCATTTTTGCTAAAAGAACAATGAAATATGTTAGCACATAAAACCTGCATTTCTCGAGATATTATACATACCATACATACTTTGTAAAATCCAGTTTTCATTTATTAAAGAATTATAAAAAGTATTTAACTTTCACGAAAGAGAAATTCGATGAAATCCATACAACAAGTTGCTAAGCGGCAAATTGCGTTTTTGAATTGTTGTGCAATTAATAGCACAACAAGTTTACATAAAAAAATATCACTAATAAATTTCATAAAATGAAATTCATGCATTATTTCAAATTTGTAAAAATATATCCCGTTCATTTAGTTTGGCTTCATTAAATTTGAGCAGATACAATGATATTTTCACTAAATTTTACTTAATTTATTATTTTTCAAAACTTAAAAAATAGTTGTACAGTATTTGGTTTCATTAAGAATATGCTGAAGTTTTTAATAAAATATTTAAAAGATCTGATCATTATTATAAAAAAATACTGCATTGACATAATGAGAGGGCCATATTCATATGTCAAGAAGGAGGAAACCTGAAAAAACTCTTATTCTTCCAGCCCAGGACCTTACGTGGACCTAAGATAACGCTTTTCAGAGCATGAAGTCTTGGGTTTGATCTCAGCTGCTGGTTATCAACAGGAAATGGATATTGCGCTTTTGCTAATATGTCCGTGTTTTTTAGGTTTCTTCTCTTGCAACACGTAAATATAGTTCTTCCGGAAGACAGTTTATGCAATGGATATTGACAAAAACTTTGAAACGGTCTTCAATTGTTAAGTTGTTTAGTAATCCGTGTCAAAGTTTTCAATTTAACAGATGTGTTTGCTTAACTCAAAAATAATAAAGTCCATTCCCTTTGTTCAACATGCAGCGGGAATTAAAGTCTTGGCTTTCTGCCTATGAGAGCAGGTGTTTTATCACTAGACCACAGATAACTCTTTTATAGCTATACTAGCATGGTATGCATTGTTGCATGTAATAAGTTACATTCTGAATTTGATTGAGTAAAGAGCAAAGTTGCCATTTTTCGCTTAAGAAAGCAACTCCTAAAGACACAATTTTTTTACAGTTGATTGGAAGAAATTGAATAGCTGTGATAATTATGAATTATAATATTTTTTAATATCTTATTTACAACTGCATTTTACGTTATTTTCCCACACATGCTCTAAATTTATAGTTCATTTATTATATTGTCCATTTAATAGTATGATTTAACCCATTTTTATTGATGTAATTTTGTTGCGTACCATACTTAATTCATCAAGAAAATTTCACTGATAACTACAGCTGTAAATAAAGGCAAAAAAGATTTTTTTTATGTTAGCAGTCTGTTGCAGCAAGTGATTAAATGAAACTTATTAAGCAGTAAAAGTAAATATTTCGAGTAATCACCATGGAAGAAATGCACAAATAGTTAGAGAGGTATAGTTACAAAAGTTTATCAGTTGTCGTTATTCAATTAATATAAATGCAAGAAAGTATTTCACTGTAAAAATTACAATGGGTACTAAAGAATTGCGATAAGTATACATGGAGTTTTCACTTCGAGACGATTCTAGATTTGCTTTAGGCTATACATTATTTTTAGCCATGATAAAAACATCTTTAAAAGCAATGCAAATTCTACAAAAAATGCATTTGCTTAATTAATATGAAGTATTGTATAGGAAACTTATATGCATAATTGTATTTTACGAAATGACAAAGAAAGAAAAGAATTCTCAGGGTACGTTGAAGCGAAGGGAAATTTAGTTCTAAGATAATTTCAATGACAATAGCTATCATAAAATCTTTGTTATAAGATTTCATTGTAAAAAATCTTTGTTGTGAGGTTTCATTGCGACTAAATCAATTATTGACAAACTCATGTAATCGAATGTAATAATATATATATGTTTTTTTGGTAAAAGCCCCTTTAAGGGTAAAGAAATAAATTTAAAGTAATAAATAATGATTACATAACAATAAAACTTTAAAGCTAATTGTTAAAATAATTTATATATTCCTCTAGAAAAGTTCAATTCGAGTGAATTATCGAAAACAACCAAATGTAAAAACAAAAGTGATTCAAATAACAATAGTTATCATAAATCTTTGAGGTAAGATTTCATAGTAAAAATCTTTGTAGTGTAGTGAGGTTTCACTGAGACTAAATCAAGTTTTGATGTGTGCAAAAATTGAAATTTCAAAGAAGCATACTGAAAAAAATAAAAAGAAAGTGTACAGAAAATAAATAGAAATGCCATACAAAAAATCTTGATCTTTTTATGTACTTTTTTGTGAATTGGCAAATTCTTTATTTTCCAATATTTGGAACATTAAAATTAATAAATTTTGTTCTTTTCCTTTCCAGTTTCAAGATTTTAAAGAATTCTTTAAAGTATCTTTAAAGTATATAACCCTTATTGTCAGGATAATGGAAAATGTCAAATGTCACCAAATACCAAGTCTCGCTAAGAATATTATGTAACATTTGTACTTATATATATATATATATATATATATATATATATATATATATATATATATATATATATATATATATATATATATATATATATATATATATATATATATATATATATATATATATATATAAAGTACAAATGTCATATATATAAAAAATTATATAAAAAATTCTAATTTTCTTCATTTGCATTATTGAAGTTTCATTTGATGTATGAAGATTTATTTTGTGGTACTTGATGTTATATATTATGGTTTATTAAAACCCTCGAGATAAAATCAAAAAATAACAATTAAAGTAATAATTTTATTCATTTAATTTTCTACAGAGTTAGAATTATATTTAAGTATTTAATTATTTCTTTCCCTTGTCATAAAATCTATTGATTTCTATTTTATTAGAAAGTTGAAGCTGGTTAAGTTTTTTCTGTATTTTTTCTTAATTCTAATGAACTTTATATTTAGATATGGTATATGAACATGTTTTCATTTTTATTGAGATTTCTTTTATTCTTTTTTTACAAGTTTTATTTAAATTTTGTTACCTAAAAATTACATAAAACTTAAAATTTTTATCCCAATCTTATAATTTTATAAAATATTCAATTTAATTATATAATTGTTTCGAAAAATCTGAGAAACATATATGTTTGCATTTTAATTTTTTTAACTAACAGCCAGAAAGTAAAAAACTACGGAAGACTTTTAAATCAGTCAAGTGAGTTACAAATTTTGCAGACGTATGAATTGAAATATTTTAAAAAAATATCAATTATATATTTATTCAGATAAATGTAGCTTAAAATCAGCACTTTTATTGAGCATCGAGGGAGAAAGTAAAGTTTAGCATTTTATCAACTTTTAGAAAAAATAGTACAGCATTCGACAATGGAATAAAATAAAGAGTAATTTTTAAATTATAGTTGGCTCAGTCGTTAAGTTTAAGCAAATTAATTATTTTACAATCTGTAACAGGCAGCTTATTGTATATTCAATTTAAAACAACATTTTTTGGAACAAATATTATCAAATAGAATTCTAATTAAGATAATCGATATTAAAAAATAAGGAATTCGTTATTTTATAATTATGATTCATTTCCTAAATTTATGTTTTTAAATAGAATTCTAAGTGTGAAATACAGTGTCTCACAAAAGTTGATGGGACACTTGTGCTGTTTACAAAATTAAACTGTAATAAAATTAATTAAAAATACATGGTCAAATTTTTTGCCCGTGTGGTTTATATTTAAAGTTAGTAACAATTATTACATAGCATGCATTTTGTCATAATATATTAAAATGTTAATTAAATAAAACGACAATTGTTTAGAACGGAGCAAAAAAAAAAAAAAAAGTAAAAATTCACATAAGTGATAGGACACTTACTTTTCCATCAAATATTTATCCAAAAATTTTACTTTTTAAAAGGTTTAAATATTTTGTTAGATTTCCTTTTACTTTTAAAACATGATTTAATCTTCTTGTGGTAGATTTGACTAATTTTTTTGTGATTCTACCCCATTTTTCTTGAAGCACCGATTTTAATTGTTGTTTTGGTGTGTTTGAGAATTCTTGATTCCAATTCTTGCCAAATATTATCTATGGGATTTAAGTCTAGAGATTGTGATGGTGTTTTTATTATTTCAAAACAGTTTATACAGCAGCCTGAGTCTAACGTTCAAAGCAGTGTGCATGGGGTCATTGTCCTAATAGAATTTAAAATCGTTATGAAGGTTCAATTTTCATGCTGAAGATTTCAAATTTTGCTTTAGAATGTCAATTTTCTTGTACTGATCCATTTTACTGTCAATAAAAACAAGATTACAGCTCCAGAGGACGACATACATCCCTATATCATAACTCCTCCTCCACCATGTTTTACTGTTGGCACCAAGTTCTGTTTAGGGAATTCTTCCCTCGGTTTTTCTCCACACCAAGATTCTACGGTAAAAACAAAATATATTAAATTTACTCGTATCAGCAAATATAACTTTATTCCAGTAATCAGAATTTTTATTTATGTTGGATTTTACGAAAGCCAGTCTGAGTTTTCTATTCTTTTCACTTATGACGAATTTTTTCCTGGCTACTCTACCGTGATATCCAACACAGATCAAAGTACTCTTCTAATAGTCTCAGGATTAACAATTACTCCATATTATGCTTGTAAATCAGCAGCAACTTCAGGAGCACTCATTCTTCGATCTTTTTTTAATAATTCGAACAACCATTCACTTTATTCCATTGAATAGCTTTAATGGTCGGTCCTGTCTTCTTTTATTCTGAATTATAGGATTCTTTTTATATCGTTAAAGATATTGAAAACAGTTGAATGACTCAAGTTAACTGTTTCAGCAGTTTCTCTAATATATATATTCCACTTTGAATATGCAAATTAATAATTAATTCTCTAATTTCAATCAAAGTTTCTTTTCATTTAGCACCCATGGCTGCACACAGCTAAAAAACTCAAAAATTACAAAACAATCTGAAGAGAAATGCAGCAGACGATTTTATAAATTATTGCCAATTGCTTTTGAGTAAAAATAAAACAACCAAAAACTATTTTTATTGTTATGATATTTTTTGTTGCATATCTAACGGTGTCCCATCACTTATGTGAGCTATTTTTGCTCCGTTGTAAACAATTATATTTTTACAATTAATATTTTAATATTTTGACAAAATGTATGTAATTGCTACTAAATTCAAGTATGAAATACACGCACAAAAATTCTACACGTATTTTTAATTTATTTTGTTACAGTTTCCTTTTGTAAAGAGCACAAGTGTCCCATCACTTTGGTGAGACACTGTATATATTTGAAAAATCTTAAGTTCATTGTTTGATGATCATGTTTTGAAATTTCAGACAGTTTATTTTTGTAGTTCATTTTTTAAAAATTTGTGTTTATTTATAATATTTTAAACAAAAAGTACTAAATTCTTTATATATTTATTTGTTTGTATATATCTTATTTAAAATTACTGCCTTTTTTCCATATTTCTTAACTGGCAGTCATTCAGAACGAGCTAATTTATATCTAATTTGTTCTGCTGATTAAATCCGATACTTTAAATCTTAAGTTAACGAGGAAATAAATCCATCAATCTCAAGTTAACGAGGAAATAAATCCATCAAATATCACACCATATAGAATGTAATGCGCATTTTTCACTGTAATAATTTTTAAAATGTTGCTATACACCTCTTTTAAAAATAAAATATATTTCTTAAATTATTATTAAAAAAAATAATGTGATTCACTTTCGTATTGACACATTTAGTATTTATTTTTGAACAGTGTGTTTGATGCTATTTTTCCCCTGCTGTTGCCAAGTTGTAGTCGGAAATAGGGTTTACATTTGTAAAATTTCATGTATTCTTTGGATTTGATTTTTGCTGGCTATTAAATATAAATTTTACTAATTCTTTTTTATTATTCAATAATAATTTATTTATGTTTAGTACAATTTACATGAAATTAATCGATGTTATCAACGCAAGATTTCATAAGCTTATCTTGAGAAATTTTTATCTGTTGCCAATGAAAAAACACAAAAAGATAAAATTTTATCGTTATCTTACTAGTCGAAAAGAAAATCGAATGTTAAAATGAATAATTTCTGATTAGGTTACATATTTCAACCTGATCTCAATGCTCATTTTTAAGGAAAGAAGGTAATAATTTCACAATTTTAGAGAATATTTTACTATTTTAATGTCACATGAAGTATTTTTATTTTAATTCTGTGCCATTTGACCTAGAGCCCGTGTTTATTCCATTTCTGACGCAATTATTAGATTTTATTTCTAAAATCTTAGAATTTATTTTATTCTTTGATCTATTTTATTAATTGATTATTGAATGTAAAATGCTTCAATTTAGTTCTGAATCTTTCGAAATAAGAATTTTAAAAAATTTCCCTCGTTCAATTTTGATTTTCTGTGAATTCAACTTATATTGTAGTGGTGAATTAAATTCCCTCTTTTAGCAAATTTTAATAGATCATTTCCAAATTTTCTATATTTTTAATTTACTATAAACTTTTATTTAATTTGTTTTTCACTTAAATTCCTTACTAGTCTCTATAAATTAATATTTTTACATCATAATTTTATATAGAATTTTGTTTTTAAATCTAATTTTTTTGTCACCACATTGTACTTTGTTGCGCTATTTTATTATATTTTAATATTGTTTACGTATATTAAATTAACATTTACTTAAGTCAGTTAATGTTTTTATTTTTCCTTACATTCTAATTTTATATAAAAGTTTGAATTATAATCTCATATTTGTCTTGTATTTAAATCTATCTTTCATTGTATTTTGTTAGTAATTTCAATTGATTTCAAAAATAGTATATAGTTCTATTTTCCCACGCAAATATCATTAAAAAATTCTAAAAAATCGCCATTTTGTCTCCTAAAATTGTTTCTAGTTTTGCTAATAGTGTAAACTAACTTTCAAATAGCTTAGATAGGACATTTTTTTAATAGTTTACCAAATAGCCTAATTGGAACAATTTCTTGGTTTTCTTACGATTGAAAGGAGAAAGTCGCCAAATATTGTCATCTTTAAGCTGGTTCATTTTTACTGAATATCTGAATTTTTCACTATGTTATTAAGTATCAATGCTAAATTATTTGGTTTAAAATATCTGCTAGTTAAGTTATTTTAAAGAAATTTGGTTTTATAGATTGAATAATAAATATTACTATTATTATTTCAGAATTAAAAAATCAAAACTCTTTTGTTTTATTATTTACCTATTGCTTTTTTGTTACAAGAAATTAATAAGCCCATTTCGAAATGAGCTAAACTGGGATTTACTAAAATATAAAATTTTATGGCTAACTTGTAATATATATGTATTTTTTTTTGGGATTTTTTGTCATAAATGTGAACATTGATGAGCAGAATTTAATATTTCATTTGCCTACATTATATTATATTTGGAAACCTTTACCTGATTTAAATAGAGGAAACAATAACCATTTGAAAATAGATAGAGATTTTGTAAACTCTTGTTATCTATTTAACAATTTAGTTAAATCTATTTAACATGATTTATAATTTGTTATCTATTTAACATGATTTATAATTGAACATGTGTAGTAATGGTAATTGTCATTTTATCATAAAACTACGTTGGCTTGATAAATAGAAATAATTTTTTTAAATATATATTATCGTGCTTTTTTCGTTACCAGAGTCCCAAAGAGTAAAGATAAATATAACTTATAACTGCATCTAATTTTAATTTTTACAAACATTTTTTCCATAATTTCTGTTCTTTTATAATTATATTTGCGCTTTTTAATTTTCCGATAACAGTTATACTCGATTGCACTCGGTTAGTGGGTGTCATATTAGTGTTAATATCTATTCTTGACGATAATTAAGCCCTTGATAATTATTATCTAAAGGATTTGATCTACTGTCAGATTATCAGTTGTAAATATTGGAAACCAATATTACATTAGTAGCCCACCATATTTACGAAAAAACTGGCTCTGAAATTCCCTCAAAATCAATTTTTACAATAGATATGGTGGTTTATTAAAAAAATACTCAATTATCGGTTACAAAAATATGCATTTATGATATGCATAACTTATTTATATTTTAATAGATGAAGTAAAAAGGAATGTTTAAAAAGATCGTTATTATAAAACTTGAAGCAAAATTTAATTTTTAAGTTGTTTTCGGACATTAATCAAAATATGTAGTTATATATTTTATACTCTTCA
Organism: Latrodectus elegans; assembly: GCA_030067965.1. NCBI lineage: Eukaryota > Metazoa > Arthropoda > Arachnida > Araneae > Theridiidae > Latrodectus > Latrodectus elegans. The sequence goes on from CM057812.1 coordinate 14,966,289, forward strand.
CACTCTTAAAAATATCTTAATTATCAACTTATATTTAAGTATATAAAGTTTTAAACAAAATTAAAATAAATTATAGATAGCTTTTGGCTAACTGACTATAAAAAGTGCTAGGTTATTATTCGAGAAAATAAATATTTTATTAATTTCTTAGATGCTTATAATTTTAATATATAATAATTTCACATCATTTCATTTTAAAAAAGAAATAAAAATATATTTCATAAAAACAAGCTATATATTTGTCATAGCACTTTTTCTTATCGGAAAATGCTACATTTTATTTAAATTCAAATAAGATTTTGCATATAAAAATAATTTGATTTAGGATATTCGATTAAATATATTTTTGATGAATAATCTAAACAATAGTATTTCAACGCGTTCGAATAAAATAGGAAAATATTTGAGCAACAGTGAAACGAGCATCAAATGATAATCTTTTTTGTTCATAAAAATATTATTTTATATTTCCAAAACTTGTATTGTTGCGTCATTGTAGATTGTTGTTACCTTACCCTCAGCTTTTGCTCAGTATAGCTGTTTTAATGCATCTAATTCACATTCTCACACGATGCTTATTAAAATAAAATTTATTCAATAAGTACCAAAATATTAATCTTTACGAAGAATTTTCAGAAAAATGGGTATGAAAAGTTTTTTTTGTATTATTTTTTGTACTTTTTTGTATTAGAAATTCATTAAGGGAAAATATATTATCATTCTCCTAATATAAGTCTATATGTTTAAATAAAAAAAAAGTTAATACAACGACCTCACTTAACATAGAAATTAAATTTGCAGTGTGAAAATGTGGATTATATAGTGATTAGAAATTTACATTGAAGATTGGTCTTAGTCGAATCACGCCTCATGTGCACAAATTAACCATAAAATAGTAAGCTAAATAAAATGGAAACTAAACTAATCTGCAGCGTAATAAAATTTGTTTTGTTGTATTCAAAGTAATGTTAAACATTAATGCAACACATCTGAAGAATTTCTCCTCAAATATGATTTTTAGTTGGTTTGCTATTTTACAGTCACTTTTTAAGTATTTGGGCTAATTTGAATCAGAACAAAATTAATTCGGAAAAATTAAATGAATTTCATGCGGATTCTGAATCCCTACCGTCATTCACATTAATGGTAGTGACAAGTCCATTAATTTTTGAACTGAATTCAAGAGGGTTGGTCATTCAACTGAAAATTCAGCATAAAAATTAGAAAGATATGGCATCAAATATTAAATTCTATATTATATCTAAATTCTATCTCTCATATAACAGAAGCATTGTCTAAAATAATAAGAAAAATTTTGAAGGATTCTTTTCTTATTTTTTCGATGTTTATGTTCATGAAGGCGATTTACTTTTATGTTTATGTGATGAATCAACAAAATTTAGCAATATTCCTCAAGTTATTTTCACGAATGTACTTTCATCCCCTATAAAGAAATATATATGTTCTGCCATTAGGCAGTAAAAAACTTAGAAAATGATACTTAGCTAGGATTATTAAAAATTTGCATGAAAGGATATTCTTACGAAAATTGAGTCAATACCATCTGACTATAAGTATATAATTCGTTATCAATAAGTGATTTAATAACAAAATTATATGCGAAGGAACTAAATTGTATCTCAAAAATTATATTACGGAAATAGTTAAATTTTATTTAAACTCGATTGTTTTACTTGAGAAAAATTTTCTCAAAATGCTGATTAATGACTTTAATATTGAATATAGAAATTTAATCATATTTTGAATTAGAAGTGAATATCATATTTTAAAAATAGATAACTTATAACAAAAAAACTTAGTTACAATAAAATATAGAATTTCAAAAAGTTACAATTTTTAAGAATCGTGATTTCTTGTGAACTTACATTCTTTTGTAGATAAGGAAATCAAAATAAATTATGAACTTAAGATAAAAGAAGGGTTAATTTTTATTTAATATCAAGAATAAGTGCATCGAATAAGAAATTTTTTTTATGTGTATTCCGAATTAAAAACATAGCTTCAGAAATTTTCTATAGAATTTATTTGTAAGATATAAAAATTAACTGAGATAATTATTCTAACTTGTTCAGTTAATAATGCTGGCGGAATACATTTAGAATTTTAAATCTTAATTAATCTTTCATTTAAATTAGAATTAGAAAAACGATTTTTGTAAAATGCCTTTATAATTTCAGATTTATTTAATTACATTAGTGTTTTTATAATATAAAACAAATTTATTAAAAAGTTTAGAAATTAAAAATTATAGTTTGAAGGTTAAAGAACTTTTTTACATCAAACATTAATTTTGTAAGATAATTTACATTAGTAGATTTTTTTCTGTATAATTTTCATGTGGCACACAAAATACTTAGAATTTGTAAGATAATATGGTATGTATGTGATAATATGTCAAGTTAATATATTTGTAACTTTTTTTGCATCCAAAATTATATTGAAACAATATAATTTATAATCATTCATATGAAAACATTTTTTATTTAATTTGTTAAATTTCTGGTTTTTGGAATTGCTATACATTAAAAAAAGTCTTAATATTTTGCGTAAAATAATTCTAATTCTAAATATATGTAAGAAGAAAATTTATTTTTTGGTGTGTTTACGAATATTGACACATTACGGTTCATTGACATTGAAGAATGAGAGACTTCGTTACATACACAAGTATTTAAATACAAATGTAAATGCATATATGTTAAATAAAAAATAAAATCTATTTTTATCAAACACTATGCCAACTTTAATAGTTGATTTTCTAACCAACTTCAATTTGTATGTTGCTTTAGAATGGCATTTTTTACCTGAAGGTTAATTTAGCCGAGATCTACGATCTAAAATAAAACTGTTTCTAACATTTATATCCGTGATAAAATCCTCTTTACGAACTACAGAGCTAAAACTTAGAGCTGTTTAATAACATGCTAATTGTTTAACTAAATTATTATGAACTGCTGAACCAAAAGGGAATCATTCTTGTGCCACATTGCAATTATCATATTTCTGAAAATATAAGATGCACATTTTTTCCGTAATTTTGTCTTGGAAAAGGAAGTTCTGAATGTAATTGAAACATTTCCCTCCAGATCATTAATCACCAATTTCGACAGGACATAAAACACGTATATTATAAGCTGAAGTTAATGTCATTACAAGTTATTGCAGTTATTTTTCCAAATTATCAAAAATTCATGGAAAATAGCAAAAACATTTACCTTGTTTGCAAAACTCAAACACAATCATTTATATTATATCTTTCAGATTTATTAATATATGATGACGACTCTCATTGGAGGATATATTTCTCGCATAATATTGCTCTGAGAAAATTATTTTTAGCCCACTTTAAGATTATTAAAAATTTCATTTGCTTATAATATTTTCATGACAAGTTCTGATTTCGTTCACCAAACATCAAAATCCAATTTCTGGCGTATATAGTGTTACAAAAAGTTTCTGATGCCTAAATTACTTTATTCCCGCTGTAAACTCTGTTTTAGGTTAGGTTTTAATGAATGATAGATGGTTAAACACACTTGTCATACCACTAAGAATAATCATTAGCAGCAAGATCCATTTTTCAATTTTAGTTTCACTTGATCAACACTGTGCTTGCGGAAATTGTCTAACCGAACCACTGATTTTGAGTGAAGAAAAGCTCCAGTTCGCTTATGTCATGCTGTTGAAATCTAATCTTGGTAGTACGGACTAGTTGAATTTTCTCTTAAATTAATTAGTATGGTCTGTATTCCACATACACACAGAGTTAATATAATCTGTAACCAAATTTTTAGGTGTAACATATATATTTTACAGATATAAAATAAAGAGAATATTTTTTCACTACACTCCAATTAATTTCAAAATGCTCTTAAAATGAACTAACATTGAATTTATTATTTCTTTTTGCAAAATTATTTTACGAGATATCGCTGCAAGATTTTTGACTGTATTAAATCTAAAGAATCTTAAAATGTAAAAGTTTTATTACTATCTTTCATATCTCATTTATAGAATTTTTACTGCCATGGGTTTAACGTTTTTTTTAACAAAATTTCTGCTATGCTTATAAACAACAATGTTTTGCTAAATTATTTTAAAAAAATACTAATTAAAATGCTAATTTTGCTGTTGTGGAAACAGTATAACGGCTTATCGCATTTACATACAGAGAATGCTTACCCACGTTCACACGCATTGATCGTTATCAAAATAATAAAAATATTTTTGAAGAAAAGTGAGATTTAAGAATGTACTTCGGAAGAGTATTAATATAAAATCTTATCAACCAGCTATTTTTTAATGTGAAAAATATATGTATCATTGCAGTAAAAACTAGTTTTTTAGAAGCTGTAGATTCTTGGTTAAAGCATAAAATGTCAAACCTCAAAAATTTTCAAAAATATGAAATTGTAAAAGTCTGATCTTAGATGGAGTAGTTGCAACTGAAACATCAAAATTCTAGGCATTTCCAGAAAAACTGAGCTTTAAGTCACGACAGCTCACATACATTGAGATGAGAGGTTGGCAAAGCAAAATGGTGGACATACTTCCTTGCAGTTTGCCCAGAGTTGGGCTTTACCAGGTGAATGGAAGCTGCTAGGTGCGAGAGTTTTTCTAACAATAAACCACTAAACCTGGTCAATTAGTAAATAGACAGGTGGTCAGACAATGTGTTTTTCATATATTTCTCCACAACAGGATGAGTACATATTTAATGAAGACCTGCACAATTGTATAATCGGGACTGTCTCTTCCATCTGTCATATTCTGGAGAGAAGTAATTTTTTGCTCAGTGATTTGCAATTCTGAAAAGTAGGATCGATGGAATGAAATATAAAGAATTTTAATAAATCCATTCATTCTGTGAGACAAACATTATTTCCTGCTAGAATTGAAATATTCTAGGATGATAATGTTCCTATTCATACAGAGTGCTTGTCAGATTCACTGAAAGAAAGCCTGAAGGAAATACCCAACTCATCTTGCCTCCTACCCCGATCCCAATATAAGGAAACGGTTATGGTCGATTTTACGGCGCAGTCATAGATCGATATTTCCCACCGGCATTTCTTCCGGGAATTTCATAATATTTTTATGAAACAAGTTATAATATTTCTGTAAATACTGTTCAGCTTTTTAAGAAATCAAACAAGAACATCGTATCTGAAAGGCGTTAAAGAGGTTTCTTTAGGTTTAAAAGCATGGGATTTTAAGCTTTTAATAATATTGTAAATACTCAAAATATATTGACTATTTTTGAATTTTAAAGAAAGATTTACTATCGCATAATTATTTTTAAAATTCTATTTTTAAGTTTATAACTTAATTATTACCATTAAATGTTATAAATAAACGCACATAGAAATTTTTTGTGGTCAGTAAAAATATTCGTCTTGAAGAAACACACTTATTTAATTCTCACCACATATTGACGAAACAGTTTTGATTCATTTTAATAATTTATGCTTAACGCAAATCATTCAAATGTACTTAATTTCGAATCATTATTTAATTTCTGATAAGAGTTTGAATGATATTTAACTTAAAATGAAATTGTATGTTCATCTAATGAAATATATTGAATTTAATGTCTTAGATGTTAAAGTGATATTATGACATTTTTATACATGAAATTATCTAAAATATCTGATGTTCCTCGAGTAATATAAATTACAGCCACTTAAACAAAGAAAGATCAAGAAAACAATTTATCACGTATATTTTTAAATATGAATAATGAAATATTATTTTTTAAATAAGATATTGAATTGCATTGTGTGAAATGATATTCTCTATTAGATATTTGATGGTTAATGTATCGTGTAAAAGATTTCCTCCATATGATAATAATCCACTTTGAAATTTTAAAAGAGCCATAAATACAAAGCACTAACAAATGATTAAGAAACAATGGATGCTGAAATTCAATTGTTTCAAATAATTATGAATTTAATAAACGCTTTCTTTATCATTTTTTATCCCTAGCGACATTTAGCAAGTGAAAATTCCGAATATTTTAGCGATTGAAATCTAACACACATAAAATATCTTCTTCAACATTGCATTTAAATTAGTTCTGATGCTGATATTGCATTAACTATTTTTTAAGGACAAATTTTCTGGGCTATTTAATAGCTTTCATAAAAGATTAATATTTGTTCTTTCTTAAGAAATCGTTTCAATTTCGTAGCATTTAAATATTGGACTTCTAAGTTTGAAGAATTCAATTAAGTTTTAAAGATTTTCAACTTATTTTTATCACCTTCAAGAAAGGTATTCAGAAGACTAAAAATATTAAAATAACATGGAAATTAAAAAATGTAAATAAGAATTAATTTAATATTGAATTTAACAAGCTAAAAAATATAGGATAAACATTGAGAATAAGGAATGAGAACATTGAGAATAAAACTTATTCATGCATATGGAGTGCTGGAGGCAGTTAAAACGATATTTCGAATTTATTCATGTAAAAATTCCTAAGAATAAACAATATTCAATCAAACTATTCTTAATACTTTAAAACTAAGAAAAAGGAAATGAAAGGGATTGAAAAATTAATATAGATTAACATCGAATGAAAATATGTTTCACATGAAACGTCAAGATTAGTTAACCACTTGTAGAAGTGTTTCAAAAATTATGAAATATTTTAAAGAAACAGATAATTAACAGCTAAAATAGTATATGGGTTGTAAGCACGAATATTAAAAAGAATTAATAAACGTATTGGAAAGATATTTAAAATTGAATGAGATGTATAGCAAAACGATGTTGAAAAAGCTCACCGAAATATAATTCACCGATAGTAGAAATGAATAAGCCAAGTTTGAGTGTTGTGTGTTGCCAAGCGATTGACAAAAACATACTTTATATTTAAGCTATAGTTAAAAGGGACTAAAAATTATTCTATGTTTAAAATGTTAGTAATGTTATTATAGTAAATTAAAAACAGAGAGGATTAAATAATGAAAGAAGCTCTTAAATTTAGCAATTTTTAAAGTGAAGCCTTGCCTTTTATCACGTGTTTTAAAGTTAAGATGGTTAATTGTAATGTTAATGTTGATATCTATAAGTAAAATATATGTTGCAGTTATTTAATTTTGCAATTTGTTAATTTTTAACGTCTTTCCGATTATTTTAGTAACTAAGAATTGTTGGTCGAAATTGAGGATTAAAGCTCTTTAATATAAGAACTTTACGATTATAAATTTAATATAACTCATTTAAACTAAAGTTACTGCTTACTTGTATATCATTATATATATATAATTTGCTTATATATTTTGTTATTAAAAGCAATACTGCTATATTGAAGTCATTTAAAGTATTTTTTATCATTTATATGGAGCTGGATTTAAATATAATATAAAAATCTGTAATTTTATTAACTCGAGTTAGTGATAAATTGATATTCAAATTTTAATAGACAAAAGTTATAAAATGTGTAATTTTACTAGAGTCCTTAATAATGTTTAAGAATGAAGGCTATTTTTAACGATCTCTAATTCTATTTTATTTATCGATTTTTGTGTAATTTAAAAATCTTTTTTAGTCAACTTTCAGACAGTACTTTTTATTTTGTTAAGGAAATTATTCCACTGGAAAATAACATGATTAGTTGGATACTTAAGAAATTTAAGTAATACATATGAAAACGACTAAATATTTATGTTAGAAACTTTAATTTTTAACAGTTTTAAATTAAAAAAAGCTTTATATATATATATATATATTTTATATATATTTTTATTTATTTATTTAAAGGTTAGAAAAATTCTGTTCTGTATGTAAATAACTGAACAACAATTATATATATATATATATATATATATATATATATATATATATATATATATATATATATATATATATATATATATATATATACTAAGAAAGGAACTGACGTATTAAAAAGATGTTTTATTGAAATAAATATTGAATGCACATAAGACGAAACACATATACATGAATGATCATATGAATATTTCTAACATCATACACATCTCGATTTATTAAAATAAATAATTTATATAATAAAATAACCATAAAAACCATGTTACAATCTACAAGTACAAAAATATATCTCTTATGTAAAGCACATATAAAATAGATTGTTCACAAAATACTGCAATGGAAACATTTAAACATAATACTAATTGTAACATTCTTTATTGCATCTGAATAAGGGCTTATTGGCAATAGAAGTAAATTCAGCATATATAGGAATAATTGCCAAAAAATTTGTCAATGAAATTATAGGATTATGGTGTTATTTGGAATAAATTGGATATTTTATGTACGTATTCAGTATAATTCATGTGAAAAAATATTTTCTACTTAAATTATAAAAACTGTTTATTAGAATATCTTTTTTGGATAAGTGAAACTGAAATAGCCATCATATACTAGCCATAATAAAGTAATGATTTTAATTTAATTTTTAATTTCCTATTAATATCTATTTTATAGCCATTTTTTATTTGAAAAAAAAAGGAATATTTCACTGTACTGTGCAATTATAAATTACAATAATTTCTGAAATAAAATATTTCTAGAATATCTTTTTAATATAGCAAAAAATCTTTTCGTTTGCAGATTGAGGATTACATTATAAAGCTTTTTTTTAAAAAAAAAACCCAGAATTTTTAAATAGTTTTACTACCAAACACATTCTATTGTGCATTGGAGCACTGAAAAAGAAATTATCAGTTCTAAAGCAAATAAAAAATAAAAAAAAAAAAAACTCAATGTTATTAAATTATTTTTAATGCTATTTTTATAAAATTTCCTCCTAAAGTAGAGTCATTTTCTTTTGTGTATTTTATTTTATGACATAACTTTAAAAATATTTAAATTCATTATGTGGAATAAAAATAAAGGGACATTATTATTTTTTATAGCCATTATTATTTATAAAATTGTCTCCTCAAATATTAATATACAAACGCAATGGCAGTGTTAGTAGTTTTCACGTTTTTAAATTTTTATTACTAAGAAATACTATGCAAATTAAACATATGGCAACTAATGTAATGTTTTTCTTTTGTATTTTAATATATTAAAATATGAGTTTAGATATGAAAACACGAATTCACTGTTTCTAAAACTTTCAGACCTATTTTTGATTCAATCAGAAATCAATCCGAATGTTATCATCAATAATAAGGAAGTAAGTAGAAAGAATTGGATTGTACATGCAATGCACTTTTTTTACACACAATCATGGTAGAGGACGTTGCTCCCCATTCAATCTTGTTGATCACGCCTTTGTAGTCTCTCATGTCATATAAATGAAGATGTCTTTTGATACAGTGCATTCCAGTCAACTAATTATGACGATAAGATTGAGTGGATGGACGTAAAAATGATAGGAAAGACTTTAAAAGCACCTAAACACTTGAAACTGCTGCTCAGTGGAACTGCTCGATTCTTAAGCCGGTTCTTCTGAGCTGACCAGAGCAGTCCTCTGAAGGTACGAGGTTATTTCTATGAGCAATTTGACAGTACTGGCCACCGTCTGGCAGTCCCTCACAGACCTCCTGGAACACAAGGGCTGGTCCATGAGCATTTCGTTTAATATTTGGGAGGTAGAATCGGCAAAGTAGGAATCGTCGTCGTCCTCCTCCTCTTCCCCTTCCGAGTCCTGCAATGCTAAGATGCACAACCTGAGGATACACATGAGCTCGCGCATGTGGGAACCTAGAGATTTGGCGCTCACGGACAAGTCGGCCGTGTTGCACGATTCGTCCGACGGATGGCGTTGCAACTGTTCCGATATGAAGTACACATGGGCCGTGTGGTTGAGCAGAGATGTGTAAAACAAGCGAAGCACCTCAATCGGATCACTGTTCTGAGGAGGAACAAGTAAAAATAACATCAACTATTTTATGCTATGTGTAACATGTCGATATATATACATTATAAAGACGATAACCAATTAGCATTTATATTTGCAAGAAGAAAGTTTTCATACACAATTAACCTTTTAAAAAAAGATTACACTGAGTACTTATGAGAATAAATTTTCTGTGGTCCGGCAAAATTACTCTATTTTTCTATCGCTAATTAAAATTACATTCAAATCATTTTTTATTTATTGATACATAGTTTTCATATGATATTATTCAATTAAGTTAAAACAGTTAAAATGTTAATTCTCTGCATTTGCATGAACTTTTTTACTATTTTTGAAAAATTTTCCATTTATGCTATAAATTGAATGATTTTATAAATGAAGCTACAAGCTGAAAAATCTCTTTTAAATCATTAATGAGTGTAGGGATCATGCATGATAAAAATAACAAACATTTTGTTCGTAAACTAAATAATATAATTGTTTTAAATACGTTGCGTTATGTTAACAAGCGAATGATTAAATATAAACAAATTGTACTAATCCTAATTAATTATATAATAGAATGAAATATTTTGAGTTGTAATAATTTCTTATGTACAGCAAAAAATATAAAAGAAGTATATATATATATATATATATATATATATATATATATATATATATATATATATATATATATACATATATATATATATATATACATATATATATATTACTTTTACACATTTGTTTGATTAAAAGTGTCCAAAAACATTCCCCAAACAGATAATTAAGTACATGTTTTGTTAAAATTACTGCTTCTATGAAATAAGTAAATGCAATTTAAAGTAATTCAATGTTTTGTGAGACTTAAATTTATAATTGAAATTACAGCAAAGTGAAATAAGACAGTAAAGTAGTACACTGTATTAACATAGAACGCGCGCGCGCGATTCTGCGAATAAAAATAAGTGAATGCCTGCAAAAATATTGCTTGCAATTAATAGACTTACCAAAATATCTTCGGCTGAAGGAACTATTGCTACCGGTGGTAAATCAAGAGTTGAGCAGTCGTGAAGCACATTCTGCAAAGAAGAAAAATAATATTTCATTTCACATGCTGAACAAATGTGCTAAAGATTTATTTCCCACATAATTTCAAATCAATATATCTAATTTTTGCATTTTCATACATTGCTAACGATTCAAATAATCATTTTTTATTGCATAGAAAAATTTTATTTTACTGGAGCAACTATGTAGGGTTTATTACTTTTATGGAACAGAATAAAAATATATTCCTAGCTTTAGTTTCATCTAGTCATTTACTGTAGTATCAATCAATTAATAAAAATTCTTAACGTAGATCCTTTAGAAACTATATAGATACAACATAATGGTGTATGGTTATGCGTATGTATGTATATGTTATTGTTTAATGGTTTATAATATCTTTGACTCAAAAGAACAAAATTTTATTCAAGGGTTTATAACCTCTAAATGATTATGATAATATGCGCGCGCGATATATTATATTATTAATTAAAAATATTAGCATATTTTAAATTATTAGCATAGACTGTTAAAGGTAAAAAGAAACATGTTCATGTGGAATAGAAGTTGCGTTTAACATATTGAATGTGTACAGTTAAAAGATTTTGTAACAATTCTTTGTGTAAATTAATCATTTTCAATCAGCGTTTCTTTTAAAAATTTCTATAATTATCTTTGGCTTAGCATAAAAAATTTAGTCAAAAAATTAGACGAAATTCATGTTACTCTTAACAAGCAATTCAATGGGTTTTTCTTATAATTACATGAGGAAAAAGTTTTTTATTTAAAGCGTAAGATAAAAATAAATTAAATGGGTGGAAATTGTGTTTTTAACTGGAATATTGTATTCAAAAACAGAAACAGTTATGTAAAATAACATCTACAAAGAATGTTTTTCCTTTTGTATGCATGGCAAATATCATTTAATAATTTTGAGATGAAGACTTTGAAGTAAACATATTTAAAAACACGCACTCAATTTGAAACTTTTCTTTATTCATTTCATTTACTATGAATCAGTATTTCGCATGGAAAAACCAATACTTTATAGACATTCTTTTTATTTTAATCTTTATCGGATGTATTGTAAATAGTAACACACTGAAAACATCGGGTAACTCTATTGTCTCTCGCAAGATGACGTCAAGAATATGCATATGCTCGCGTTACACATAAATTTTTTTTCTTTCTAAACGCGCGCGACTTTCGTCCTTACGTTTAAGATAAAAGTCACGTTTCGTTCTTACATAAACGAATTCATCTTGCGAGCTGATAATTATGAATGGCATTCTCTTTTATTGCTCGCCACTTAGGACAGGAAGAAAGATGGGAAATATGTTTTGTTGACCAATAGAAATCTGGTTTCCGTGTTGGAAAATCCTTTTTTCTAAATTTATTCCTTCTTGATAGATTTATCTAATTAAACTATTTAATTCAAAATAGTAAAAAATAAGTTGAAAAACTCTTATATTGCATTGCTTTAGGTTTACTTTTTTTCTTACTTGACGTCAAACAGTGTCATTAGGCATAGCAATTTAGACAATAATTGAATGCCGATGATGAGATGATTTATGGCAGCATACAAAAGTGAACAATATCTTAAAGACAGGAAACATTAGAATTAGATAGAAATTTATTAAAAGGGAATCAAAAGATTTAGTAGAAATAATTTTTTCGCTGATACTGTAATATTCAATAAATGATAATTTGCTGAAGTCATTTTTTAAAAAATATAAAGCAGATATTATTATAATATGTTTCTCATTAAAAATGACAAATTTACTATAAATTTCTCAAAAATTTAGAAATAATTAAAATTGTACTTTTAACCCACTGGCATGGATTTTATAGAAATCTTAAAATAAACTTTTAGCCTTGAAATAAAATTTGAAAGTACATAAATTTTCTTGCAAAATTTTTTGTATGTTATTTTCGAAAAAATAAAATTAAAAAAAAATAAATAAATAAAAACTATTCTTTAAGATAATTGTGATGGCAATGCTTTTTCTTTTGCAATTTCGAAATGTTTTTATTTCACTTCAAAAATTTAATTATTTCAATTAATTTATCAATTTACTTAAAACAATTTATTAAATTAAAAAAAGTGCTGGTAATGTTATTTTACCATTACTATTATTAAAATAATTTTGGAATTTGTAATTTTTCAGGGTACATGTTATTAAGTTATTGATGTCTTTGCATTCTAATGCATTAATACGGAAAATTCCTTAAGAATAAGAGAGGAAAAAATGTCAGTAAATTGTAGTAGATATAAATTGATATCGAATTCAATCGAGAATTTCAAATTATTAAAAAACTTAACTATAATAGAATCAACTTACTTAAATATTTCATAAATGCTTAAAGATTACTCTTTAAAATAGAAATACTACATAAAACTAGAGTAAAATATGTATAAAACTTCTTTCTATATCATTGCTTCTAAATATTATATATTTACTAGAATTATTATACACATAATTTTTGTTAAAAGGATACATATCTTTAAAAATAAAACATTTGATATTTGATTCATAACCATAAATATTATTGTATTATATTTGAATGAAAACTTTTAAAAATTGTTATGAAAACCTATAACAATATATACAGATAAATTTGTTAACACGAAAGTCAAGTTTTTAAGAAAAGGGAAAAGCAGATCCTACTTTTCAAATGTTGCTGTTAGAGAAGAAATTAATGTGCAATCTTTTGGGAGTATCTGAGAAAAATGGTAGTAAGGTGTGTGCGAACTAGGTCAGAGGTAGAAAGAAAGTTCAAGTGCATTAACTGTTGGGAAAGTAATGTCGCCAAAGATTTTGTGGTGGGAAAAACTCCTTTTTGGCAAACCTAATTAGAAGATATTTTTTTAAACTACTTAATTATCTAAAATATTTATGGGAAGAAACAATGGAATAAAAATAAGGGGATTTTAGAAATAAATCTAGTAATTTATATAAAATAAAATCTCATAGAGATTAATCCTAAAAATATATACGTTTTTATGTAAAAAATAATGAAAACAATAATAGAGGTACTATTGGAATATGAAATGAAAATAGTGTCCTTTATCAAGAGAATGGAAAACAATTTAACTTAATTTGATAATTAAATAAAGAGAGAGTTGAAACTTAAAAAAATATTTATACCCTGAATAAACTGCAACTTATATAACTTAAAGTATAAATTAGTTTCGATTGTTGAGCTATGCAAATGCAAATTGTATCATAGAATTAATGCACTTTATTTTTTTTCTTAGAATAATGTTTCAAACTTCAATGAAACATTTACTGCTGCAGTTTATAAAATATCAGCGCGGTTGTATAATTGCTTAATTTACAATGCAATTTTATGTACAGGGAAAAAATACACAGCATTTTAAGAAGTTTATTGCTTAAAATTTTATTAGTAAACGATCAATAAAATCGAAAATGCATATTATTTAATAGTGTGAAATGAGTATTTTAAATTTAATATTGATTTAATTTTAAATTACTAACTTACACGAGTCTTTTAATGAATTATCATAAAATATTTGAAATAAATTTTAATTAAACAATGTTAGTACTTGAAAGTAGCGAAAAAAGCACATTAATTTTTAAACATCAGAAACTTTTAATACTTTGAAGTATAAGGCATCTTGTTCAGTGGTATTTGAGTTGTAATATATTAATCCAAATTTTTATGAATGATTGCTGATGATGTTAACAAAAGAAAAATGTTATGACCTTATTTAAGAGAGAGCGCACAAATTTCTTTCAAATATTTCAATTAACTGAATATTTATTTCTGAAAAATTTTGTGATTTAAATTTCTTATTGTCTATGTAAAATATACTTATAAAAATGAGAATAGATTTTCTTTTCGTGAGGTTTAAATTAAAAAAAAAAAAGAATGATATTTATTTTAAAGTGATGTCAAAAATTATAAATCATATGAAATATTTTTTACTTATGATAACAATATAAAAAGTCGAATTAACTACTCTGTCCTCATAGTTTTTTAATATTGTCCCACAACAAAACACATATAAATTTCAAGCTCAATAATCAAGTTTCTTTAGATCGTAATTTCTAAAAATTTACTATTTTTAATTGTCAATCAGAATTTGATGAATTTGGAAGATTAAGTAATGTGTTTCGAAATAAAAATGACCAAATATCAAGTGCGCATCCTTGTCAGATATTGTGTACATTTAACTGAATATTTAAAAAAGTTCTTAAAAGTTGTCATGTTGAAATTGATTTATAAAAAAAGCCTTGATTAAGCGTTTTTCAACAAAAGCGCTTTTCAGTATTTCTTATCTTTAACAACTCTATAGTTAATTTTAATTGAAGTACTTGTTAAAGAGTAATTTTGATAAGTTTATAGATAAAATGATAAAATAATTGTAAATATTTTAGAAAATTTACAAAAAAATTAAATGCCTATACAATTTTTTTTACTATAATTTATAAAAATTATAACACAAAAATATATTAATCAGTTATGGATTTGAAAAGTTTATGACATTTTTCGTATATTGTATTTCTAAATTGAAATTTTCTTGAAATTACAATAGGAAATTAAGATTAATGCTTTTGAAGAATATCATTGTATAATATGAATATATATTATTAAAAATAATTATTCAAATTATTTCAAATTTAAAATTTTTAATGTTAACAACAGAAGTAATGTTATAGTTTTTCTTTTGTAAGTTTCAACACTTACTTGCTAAAAACATATTTTTGACTTAAATCACTAATGTTTCTCATCATATATAACCTTGGTTTAGACATTACAACATTTTTAAAAAGTTAGTTATTCATTAAAATATTTTATTTTTTGATTTTTTAAATTTAATTCTAGGTTATTATTATATTAATACAAAAATTTTATATATTATATTATAAAAAATTATTGTATTTATTCAAAATTAATAAAAAATCAATCTATTAAAAATTGTTAAAAAAAAAAAAAAATTGGGATAGCACTAATATATTTACAACATTTAATTTAATGCTCGTAACTTTAGTAAAGTTAAACAAAATTCGGAAACTGTAAATAAAATGAGCTTATTATGCTATCATATACTTTGTATTAGTATTAAATGATAGTTGTTTCTAAATTTACTTTGTTTCTAAATTTACTCTTGGTATTTATAAAATTCTCTTCTTTGTAAGAAATACAAACGCACAATAAATTCATTCATCAAAATATTCTAAAATCCATTTACTTAAAAATTCCTTGCATTTTATAAACCCTATTGCAAACTCTTTGAATATAATTTTAGGAGAGAGAGAATACTAATTAAAAATTAACAATTCAATGATATATCTAGTTAATTCAAAATTTATTGCCATTTTTTTTAAAAATAATTAAATTAAAAACATCACTTTTTTTAAATTTCGAAGAAATTATTTATAAAATTACTATACTATTATAAATATTATAAGAAATGGAAAAAAAATTTGTTAAAAAATTAAGTACCAAAGTTGAAATAAAAATAACTTCAAGTCTTTTAGGATTACGAATTTCTTTTAAATTCCTTTTTTTTTTGTTGTTAATAACATCTTTATCTTAATGTACACAGTTCATTTCAAGACGCTTAAATAGGCATGTGTGATTGCGTACCGTTCTAAGTATAGTTTGTGCGCTTTCCTTGAGAAGAATGGCTTTCGCTTTCAATTCCTTGACCACCGTCCGGCGCGTGGTGCGGCGCTCCTGCTCACTCTCCCCGGAAAGCGTCCCTCTCTGCAGTCGACTCGCATCGATGAGAGCGCAAGGGTTTTGCAGCTTCTCTGAGAAGGGGTACTCCGACACTCGGAGCACATCTTCGGACGGCAAAGGATTCGCAGACGCTGGACGAAAGAGCACTGTCAGGAGGCGACACATGGTGCTGATCACGACGAGAAGGTGGAAGGATGAGTGTCTCTGCAATTCTGAAACAGATATTTACTTAATGCCTTACGAAGTTTTTAGCAATCATTTTTTTAAATAATACATTTAATGAATGGCTGAAATATCAGTCATCGATCTAAGTAATTATAATTATTGTTTTCCTCTTGCATGAATCTTGAAATACCTCATGAAATTACTTAAAATATATATAATATTTTCCTAACAGTCTACAAAACAATAAAGAGTAATTGCATATTTTAAATTAAGGTACTTAGTATCAGTATATAAATACCTAGATTTTGTTGTTAAAGTGATGATGCTTCTTATAATTTATGATGCTTCTTAGAATCTCTATTAGTAAGGTTATAATCGCTATCGCTATCAGTATTAAAAAATGATGTTACGAAAGTTGATTTTTATTTTAAATGAACTGCGTATAAGATCTGGGGGTCATTGCAAAAAGTGATTATAGAGATTTTTTGCTATAGTTTGAATTTTGTTTCCTATACAAATGTAAGAAAATACTTTTTTCTTTGTAAAGTCTTAAGCTTTGATTGCTAGCAGTTTGAAAATGAAATTGGGGTTCATATATATGAGGATACAAGATACTTAAATTTTTCTGAAAATTTTGAATTACACTCCTACAAAATGATATATCTATCTATCTACCTATATATATATATATATATATATATATATATATATATATATATATATATATAGTGGTAGTGGTGGTGGTGGCGCTTCCTGTTCCCAAGGCACTGTTTCAAGGTTTGATTCTCGGTCTGGGCAAGGTTGACTCAATCTTCAGAGGGTCCGATAAACTGAGTATCAAGTAATATTCTGAACTGAACACTGGATCGCGTTAGGGAAACAACCTGATCAGAATATGATTAAGAACAATACACACTCTGTAAAAATTTACAAAAATTTATTCATTGGCTTTAATGACAAGGATAATCCATGATTCCTTTGAAATAGAATCATATAGAATAACAATTCATCCTGAAAAGATTTTTTGATTTTGTTAGAATTGTTTTTTTCTTTTTAAAATACTTAAAGAGTAGTAAAAGAAGAAATTTATCAATATTTATATGTCTATTTTAAGATTTGATTGAAAGAGTTAGTTTATTCTCGATTTTTATTACGAGTTTTGTAGATTATTTTCAAGATGTGTGTAAAGAAATTTTCAGAAATACAAGAATGTATGCCAAATGAAATAATCATTAAAACGAACTTATTGTGAACATGTTTAGTTTAGAGAAAATTTATTTTTTCAGTTAATTATTAAATTAAAAAAAACTATTTATTTTAAAGAGTTTTTATCTGCTTAATACGCATCGTAATTCATCATATCGAGATATGCGAAGTAATTTTCTTTCAAGACTTCTGGGATTTAAGTACATGCAAAGTGAAATCAAACTACTTTCTTAATATTTATTGCAAAAATTAATTTTTGCTTCCTGAAAATTATAAACTATAACTATATAAGTTTTTATCAATTATCGATGCAAATCGTCGTTGTTTTGCTTAAAATAATGTAGCCTATGATACATATTATGAAACACCTCCTCAAAAATGACGTATAAAAGTCACATCATCTTTAGAAGGAAAACGGATTTTATAAACAATATCTCTTGCAGCCAAAAAGTATACACGGATGAATAAATTAAGATAACATATGCTCATTAGAAGCTTAACTGGCCAAAAGCCGTGTCAAGAATCAGAATTCATAGGTATACAATTCTTTACTCTCAACAAAATCAGGATACATGTCACACCACTTTCATAACCTTGCACATGACCTCAAATTCTAAATATAGTTTCGCAACTTATAGTCTCTAAAGAAGTTCAAATAAACAATGATACCAGCTAATAGACTCCGAGGAAGTTTCGAGCGCCAAATGAAATAAGGGGATTTCCATACAAGCCCAAATTGGGATGACTGCGTCAATTTGGGATGACGACATTGCCGATCAACCTCAGGAGACGACACGTGTGAAAAGAAGGGCTTTCACCAAAGCACCCCTTCGGAAAGTATACCGATAGGTGAATGCGGCATTTTATTACTTTCTGCACGAACTGTTGCAGTTTTCCTGATAACATGCTGATGATCAGCACAAACAGAAGGAGCACGTCAAGATCAGTGCTTCTTAATATGTTTTTAAGATTTATAACATCTATTTAAGGAGATCACTGTATTTATTATCATTCTAGAAAGATTTGATTGTTTCTATAATATTCTTCATAAATTCACAATAAACAGTGTATAAAAGTTAAATATTATCTGTGGTTGAAACTATTGTGGTTTTTCCAGAGGACATAAAGTGAAAAATACTTCAATGAAACAAACTTTCTTAAGCACACGCAAAGTTTTAGAGTTATGCAAATGCTTAGTTATCTAAGGAAGGGAAAATTATTGAGGAAACAATGCACACACATTTCGGAAGGAATTTTTCAAATTGCAATTATCATTGTGTAAACTTATTTTTCAGAAGAATTTATTTTTGCTTAGAATCTATTAAGCATTCAATGAAATTTTGAACAGCTTTATAAAAAAAGGACCATGATTAAACACAAAAAACGAATTTAATCTATTTCAATAAACTGCAATATTTATTTTTATCAAATAATTTTTAAGTAGATTTTCATCAACAGTATTTTATCACTATATTTTATATCTTTAATTAGAACATTTATGCAACTATATTGTAAAATTCTAACTCTGTTAAATAGTTGAAATAATAAGCTGTATTTAAAAGCCTTATAGTTAACAGCAATGCATTTTGAAGTCTAATAAAATTAATATTATTTATTTTTGTAACTTACACAAATACATATATATGTGTGTGTGTTACAAAAATGTGTAATATTATCTACAAATTTTAAAACGAATTGCAGATTCGAATGAAAAAACAGTCCTAGATACAGATTTCTTTTTTATCTCAAATACTTAATTATAGCGTAATTAATTAATTAATGTGCGAGTTACTTAAAACAGTTGTTAATAAAAATCCACCGTAAAAAAACATTGTGTCACGAAATTAAATACAAATTTATTTAAAGAAGAACGTTTTAATAAAGGTTACAGACCTTTCAGAGATTACCTAACCCTAAGCAAAAAAATGCATAAAAAAGAATACATATCTCAATAAATAAAGAAAGGTTGAATAAAAACGAAATTCCAAACACAGAGCCGTTGACATTATAATTTAAGCGACCATCGTCTGGCAGAAGGGAAAGCCATGCAAGAAGGATGTCCGCAGCCGAGTTACAATGGCTCGGCAAATTCCAGACAAGAATAACCGCACCATAAGTGAAACTGAATTTCTTTCAAAAATCATATAACCCAGCTGATCAGCAAAGCGCGAAAAACTGAGCACCCAAAGTTGTTCGAAGTCTTCGGTAACTGTTATTTTACTGAACGACTTTCTTTTCTATTTTCTTCTTTTTCAATCTTTTTTCGCGCTCCACTCGCGATCGTCTGCCCGATGAAGAAGACGTTAACAAAAGATTATTTAAATTCAAATTTCACTGATTCTTTTCAAATGTGAAAGAATTTTTGAGAATTGAATCCCCGAGTGAAATATTTGGCGCTTGTTGAAAAATATATATTTTGCAGAAAGCGTAATTTGAAATATTTCAAAAATATTTTTCTGTTACGTTATTTTTATTTATTTTTATATTTTCTTTTAAGTTTAGGAAACATGAAATTTATTAAAATTTTTTTTAATTATTAAATTATATTTTTTTTTAGTTTAGAAAACTTAAGAGAAAACATTTTAAAAATCATTAAAGAAGAATTAAATCCGATATCCAGGGAAGATAATACGTTCACAAGAACATTTTTTCATCATCCTCACATGAAAATAATGTTTAATGTAATGTAAATGTTTACTCTGATGTGATGATAATTATTTTAGAAATATATATATTTCTAAAATCATTATCATCACACATCAGAGTAAACATTTACACAAACACACACACATATATATACATACATACATATATATATATATATATATATATATATATATATATATATATATATATATATATATATATATATATATATATATATATACATATATACTTATGAATAAGTTGTTGTTGATTGAGTAAAAAAGGATATTTCATTTATTAGAAATAATATTATATTCAATAAAATTCCCATTATCTGAAAGATCATTCAAAGAGTTTAGCTTTAAAAATAAGAATTTATTGCTTTATTGTATATATTACTGATAACTATTAATTACATGCTTATTACAGATTCTTTTTTTTTATATTCGAATGTAAAATTTCAATAAACGAGGAAATTTAAATTCTAAATTTGATATAAGGAGAGAAATATATCATTCTGAGTTTAATTTTAAATCTAATGCAAAATGATTTTAATTTTTTAAAAAAAGATTTTTCACTGTTTTCCTATACCTCTGAACTAATTTGGTGAGTTCTTTTATTTTATTTATGAATTTGAATCTAAATGTATAATTTATTAATTTAGGTAATCTTTTATGAAGTTTTGTAATATGGATAGATTTTGAATATATAGAAAAAATTTAGCAACTTTTACTCCAACAAAAAATTTGAAAGATCTAATTTACGTTAAACTTGTTTTAACAAAATATTCATCATACAAATAGCATATATGTTGAAATATTTTAGCATTTGGTTTTGCTTATACAAAAAATTTGAAGACGTAAATTAAGATAGTTTATCTTAACAAAATACGCACACGAAAAACAAAATTCATGAAAAATAGCTTGTTCATTAGATTGACCTGAAGAGAAACAGAGTCATTAAATTATTTACATGCAAATCAAGTTATTTGCATTAAATACCTTCTAAGCTATTCAATTTTAATCATTTGAATTAGTTTAAATAGTTTGAAAAAATTATCACACTTTCCTCAAAATAGTTTTTATAAAACCAATTAAAATTCTGTATAGTACACCTGAAGACGATATTAAATATTTTATCTAAAATGTTACTCATTTAACTCGAAATTCGTATAATGTTCTTCATATAAATTTCTTACTGACATTGTTTTACTAAATAATATACATGAATCTCGAGTTTCTTTTATGAGAATGCAATCTAACTGTAAATTGATATCAATTTATTTTTGAATCATTTCTTTATTTGTCACAACCAATGCGTATAAATATACACCTTAATTTATTCATACACTCAGATGATTATAGCATGTAACTTCCTTTGAGGTGTTCTTTTTCGGAATTCTTTCAGGACGGAATAATGACGACAATTGTATGCTTTTACCTGACTGAAATGAGGGAGATTGATGGATTGGCAATTTGTCATTACCCAGTTTACCTTCTCTTCTATCACTGTAACTGTAGGACAAGGGTTACCGGCATTAATGACACGGTTCTTGTCACATGATGCGATTTGAATCTAGGTTTCAAGAGACTGAAACAGATAAATTTAAGTCACTGGAAAGATGGGGAGAAATTTCGTGCTTTTGCTGTGCTCCTAAAGAACAAAATTCTTCATTCGTTTTGTCGAAACAAATCAAAAAAAGGTGTTTAATTTTAATTAGTTAAATGTCTTTTTTAATGTTTGACAAGTTTATAAGACAATTTGATCGCTTATACAAGTTTATCTATGAAAGACATTAAGATGTTACATTAAGACATTATGATGGAACTTTATTTATTTTTTATGCTTTTATTTCAGTTGTCTATTTGATAAATACTTAAAAAAAAAAGCATTGATTATAGTATTCATTTGATACTTTATAAATAGAAATATAGTTGTTTCTTAGAAATGAAAAATAAATGAGTTAATATCTAAATCAGGAAAAATGTAAGACTTTTCAGTTAGATTTAATCTCAAAATTAACACTTATATGCTGCAAGATTCAATTTCTCATTAGAAAATAATATTACTAAAATTAAATTTTAAATACTTCCCATTCATTTTATGAATAAACAAGTGATATTAATAAATTATTTATTTTAGAAAAAATTGTTTATTTTGGTTAAAAAAAAAAATAAATAAATAAATTAATTAATAGTTAAAACAATATTTCGAAAAATTTTCTTTAAATATTTGCGTTTTCCGAATTTATTTATTTCAACAATATTTAATTATTTGTTTATGCCAAAATTTGTAAAAAATCAATGCATTATTTTTAATTATATATAGTTAAGTATAATATCAAAACATTTATCAACAAAAAATTTTGCTTACGTTTATAAGGAAATTTTACTTTATACAAAATTTTAAGTTCTTTAAATTATAAGAAATGTGTTTGAGAATGAAATATTTTACAAGTTATTAAATATTTTACAACTTCATAAATATATTAGTTTTCTGATAGTATAAATTGATATTTTTATATAATTTTCAAATAAATTTTTTTAAAAGATGAGCTAATAAGTAATATTCACTACTATTTCTAAGAATTTGAAATTCAGTTTTACATTCATTTTTCACCGACATTTTTTTTATCAACAGGAATATTTAATTGTTTTTAGATGCAAAATTTCCTTAAAAAATTTTATGCTAAGTACAAACTGGTTGAGTACAATTTCTAAATATTTATGCTCACCCTCATTTCATTTTTATGTTTAATTTAAATTTTATATAGTTTTAAATAATTTTTCTATAAAATTTATTCCAAATAATTTTCGGAATCATATACTAAAATTACAAGAATTTGTATTATACAAGTACTTTGCATTGATACAGTCTTTAATAATAGGAGGCTAAAAATATATGATACATGTAATTTCTCTTACCTTTTGTTTTCTTTTCTTTTTTCCGCTTATCATTTTTTCGGCACACTATGCAAAAGAATTCGTTTTGTCCCACCATAACCACTGTATAATACGCAAACTAAATTTAACGATTTTTCTCGTAACAAATATAATTTTTTTTGTTAAAAAAGTTTTAGCAATTTAAATTTTGTAATATGCATACACTTGCTATTTCATTACCAGTACGCAGTATTGCTCCAACTGACCGTACCGAAAAGTCTTCTCCGATGACCGAATGACAGACGAGTGTCCCTTCATGATTCCCTGTCTTATCTTCTTATATCAAGACCACACCGTGGTTCGCATTTCATCAAAGGGAAGACACGCACGCCGGTAATAAAAGCTAGCGTTGGCAAGGTATCGCCTTGCTTGGCGATTCTTTTCCAAGAAAAACCTTCTTGCTGTGCTTACACAAGTGCGGAAATATTTCAGGGTCTAATATTAACGGTATCTTGAGAACTAGGTTGTGGCTTCTTGTGCAGCCAGAGTGTTGTACGAGCCTCTGAAATAGTATCTGGAATTGTTAATGATGTCTCTTAACTACACCTGATTTCATACAAGTCGAATAACAGTTTTGAATTTCAGTTCGAATTTTTTTTATCCGCAGAAAATTAAAGGAAAGAAAACTTCTATCACGAAAATACGTAAAAAATAGAAAAAGAATAATTTAATTTAATTTGATTGAAATCTTCACATTTATATAAGAACGAGATAATGGTTTTAATATTCTAGAGGAAATATGATATAGTATGAATAAATAAATAAAAACCTCTTACTATATCATTCACAAAATCCGCAATTCTTCGTCGTGTTTGTATATTGTTACAATTTAAGATTTTTACTAAAAACTTATTGTTTATTATTTTCATATTGAATTATTTATGGTTTGCATATTTATTGTTTTTGTTTGCATGTTGATTTTATTCTAAAAATTGTGATATATCAAAAAATTAAAATGTCACGCCACCAAAATATATGTTGATAATATTTTAATGTGTAATGTTACAAATGAAATTTGTGCTCAGTTTATTACATTTTTTCATAGTAACATTTTCCATTATTTATTTGTAGAGCAATTCCAGTTATGAAATCCTTTATACTGTTTAAACAACAAGGAAAAACTAATCCAGTTATAATTCCAGTCAATATATCTCAAATATTACATAACTGCTTGAAACTATAAAATTGCGTCATTCATTAAGTTCAATAAACTGACCCTTATTAAACAGGCTTCCGTGAAGATTAATTCTTGTCAAAACATATTTGTTTCATTAAATCTTCCATGTAAGAATTTTTTTCTTCTGAAAGCAGAAAAGTATGCGATAAAGTTCGGTAAATGATCCCATATAATTCTTATCTTTTTGTCTCAGATTGCATCAATATCTTTTTTGATAACAACTATGTGATCGCCATCTTCACAATGATGCAATCTCATAACTTAAAGGCGGATGCAGTTTGGCCTCTCTTTCCCCCGCTGTTCTCCACTAGCAAGCTCTTGTCGGAAAACTCTGCTCAATCATCACTGAGATTAAAGAATTCAGAAACAACTTATATGAAAGAATTTTTATTTGCGTTAATAATTCTATGATATTTTAGCTTATGTTATTCTCGGTGTGTGCAATAAATACTATTAACTGATGGACATAACATAAATTAATTATGACTAAGTTTACTAAAAGTATCGAAATATAAATGTTAAAAAACTAATACGAATGCACATCTCTCGAATTCAATACATTTTTGAAATTTTAAACATTTTTTCAATAGTATTAATAAATATTCATTGATAAATGAGCCTGAAAATAAAAGAAATAATTCGAAAGTGAGCAGGGAAATTTTAAAAATAATAATTATTCAAAGGATATGATGGAAATTATATATATATATACATACATACAATATTAGTTTCGATTGTTTTTTTTTAAATTTAAGGGAATCTGTGATATGTATATTATCTTATTGTCACTTTTAATGATATTTGATTGAAAACTTCTGCATCATTTACATTTTAACTTGAAACTATGCCTTTTTATTTTCACTTATTTGAATATGGTAATATTAAATTGAGAAGTGCAATATACAGCCAAATTCTGTCTTTAATATTTTTAATATTTGAATGAGTTTCTCATGTAGAATATTTTTCAGATTGAATAAGAAGGTTCTATTCCAGTTCATGAAACATATTTGTCCTGCAGTATTTACTACTTTAAATGCAAAATTAGATGTAATTAAGATGATCACTTCTTTTTAATATTATGGTAAAAAATGATATTTACTGCTATAATTATATGTATTACTTATAATTTATATACGCAAAGGTATATCTATGTTATAAGAAATTTATTTGAGAAAATTAATTGCAAACTAAATTATATATTTTATGAATTAAAATGAGAAATTTTAATTATGTTTTTGAAATTTAACTAAAAAAGTTTAGGTATGAAAAACACAATTTTTAAATAAATAATAAGTTGATGGAAAATACATTCTGATTAAATATTGATAAACTGAATTCGTTAGACTAAAAATAGACTCTGGTGATGCATCTGATTAGAATTATTTCAAAGGAACTTAAGTAATGAAACAATTATTACTTAAAAAACAAAGGTAAATAAAAATTTAGAAGTAGATTAAGAATAGTAGCTTAAGAAATTTAAATTTTTGAATGATTGATTGTAAGGTTTTATATTTTAAAATGTACAGTTTCTATCGTAAATATTTTTATTATGAATTAATTATGATTATTACCAATCAATCAATGAATCAATGAATAACTTATTGGTAATTACATAAGAATTATAACTGATCAAAATTTTATGATTAAGTTTAATAATTGTGTTCTAAATATATGCTTATAAGGTGTAATAAAGTATCGTATGTGCTGATGTACATTTAATTTAAAGTGTTTAAAATTGTATGCAACTTGTGACATATAATAGCTTAGAGAGTGTTAATGATTGACTATATTTTTTCCATCTTAAGTTAAATAAAATTTATAATCATAAGAAAAATAATTCAGATTTTTTTGGAATGCTTAAATGAAAACTTGAGTCTTATCTTTCAAATTAATAAAGTGTTTTGAAGTGGATGTCAAAATAAGGAAATCTAAAAATATCAATCGAAAGGTTAAAAATTTACTTAGAAACCGTATTCTATTATTTATGGCGGCAAATAATATCAAAGACAAGTAAATTAATTTCAGTTTGACTATTAGAAACATGACAGCACACTGCTATATTGTTTCTAAGAAGGAAGCATTTGCAATATCCTCCCAGCAAACAATTGTCAGTTAAAGTGCCGAAACTTCCAAGTTACATTATTTGAGGAAAGAGGAGCGAAATCTACCTGACTGGGGAACAACCCTTTGGCTGAAGGAACGTGACGTCACTCCCCTCAGTTAGTTTTCATTCATACACTGAGCATTTTCGTTTCGGCAGCGGGAAGAGAACGATGCGCTCGGGAGTTTGCGGTTTGTTTATACTCCGCGCTCTGTTATTAAGTAATGAAGATAGACAGAAGGGAATTGGATGCCTGTTAAGCATTGTTTAAGATGCGATCAAAAAACGTTCTTTCACATTCGCTCATTTTTAGGTATTCAATATTCGTTAAAATGATTGTGTTTACCATTTCAAAAATATTAAACATGTATCCATGAATAATCGTAATTAATAACATTGATGAACTTATATGAATTTTTTCTCTGCATTTTTTTTGAAAAAATATTAAAATGAAGAATAATGCAATTTATTAAATAAATAATTTTTCAGTTCATAAACAAATTAAAGATGACGAATTTATTTTAGATTACTTAGCATGTGAAATATGATTATAAAATAATAATTTTAAGAAATATTTGAAATGATCAACAACGAATATTTATCAGAAATCACCAAACGAATGTGGTATCCAATAAACTTGTCATGGAAAAAGCTATTTCAAATAGACACTTTCATATGTTTAATATTCGTTTACATTCTTATGCTTATAATATCAAAAACCACAATGAAGGATAGTAATAAATTTTTCGATTTTTTCTAGACATCAAAATAACTTTATTACTAAACAAAATTCATAATATGAGAAATTATTTAAAGTTTTTATGGGAATTATCTTTTTATTAGGTAAATGAGTATGTGTTTTAAAATATTTTGGATTTCTTTGTATGGGAAAAATTGATACAAAATAACAGTTGTGTAAAATATATCATGTGTCAGTGGTTTTTAACTTTTCTTTTTTCAAGTATCTATTAATTATAGATTTGAGGTATATAAGTATCTTTAATTCTCAAGAACACTCCACTTTTTCTTATTTTCTTCAGTTTTTTTACTGATCTTATTTCCTAATCATTATATAAACAACATGACAATAAATTTGAATAATCACAACTTTTTTATGCAATGTGTGAGTAAACTTTTGAACTTTCAAATAACTAATTGAATAATCTAATATTCTATAGTCTATAAATTCATGATTAAGAATACATTTTAACTATTTGCAGACATATTTAATTTTTAATAAGTGTAAAATTTAAAAATTAATATATTTAAGATGAACTTAAATTCATTAATAAATTGTCGAAACTCTCACTTTAAAATAGGAGTGCTCTTTAAGCTACAACTATAAAGTTATTCCTATGTAATCAGTAGATAATCCTATAAATGTCGTGTGTTACAAATTTAAATCAATAATTCTTTTCATATAAAATGGTATAAATTCCTTTTAATGATTAAGTGAATGATTAACCAAGAGAAATACTTTAGAATGTTGTACTCTTTTTTCTTGACTATATTGAAAATCTCTTTCATTTTGAATAAAAAAGTGAATTCGCATAACTAGAAATATAATTTAGAAATGAATGTGACATTATGTATGTTTTGTGAGCATCAATTCATATAAAGTTCTTATATTGTATTCGGAAAATAATGTTAAAAAATTGTTAATAAGTGAGGAAATTTAATAATTTATAAATTTTCAAATCATCAATAGAATTATTCAGCGAAATTAATAGTGATTTGCAATGTTATCGTAAAGTATGTATAGATATTTATTTATAAACATATTTTTTTCATATAAATACAAGGGGATCTTTGTAAAGAGAAAATTTGTTATTTTAAATGTAATGCTCATGAAGTTTTAATATCACTCTATTAATAAGTTTTAATATGGTTGCTACGCAGATAGATAATCATGAAATATCCTTTTTTGAACACCATAACTTAGACATTTCTATGGTAGAAACAAAAGATATTTCAAAAAAGAATTATTTGCTATGATTCTTCTCAATAAGGCAGGTAATTAAGCATCATTGTGGTAAAACATAATATTCACATTGTATATTGAAATATTGTAAATGATAACTTTTAAAACAGAATTTTACATTTTTATACAGATAAAATAATTCACATTGAAATACATTTAATATTAAACTCTTTAATGCTTCTTTCAATGAAATAATAATGTTGACACACATATCAAAATTAATGCAATTTGTATTAATTTCCGTATATGTGCTGTGAATCTAATCTTTCATTTTAATTTCATTGTTATCCTTAATTTTAGAACTGCGACTTGAACTCAATTCCGTCTGTTGCATAAATCATTAACATAAATTGGTTAAAAGTTATTTCAGTAACTAGTGAGAAAATTGTTTTATTACCATGAATTGGCGATCGGTTTTAGGCTGCTACCTATATTTGTAACAATATATACTGTGGAAAGTCATTATCAATTCTAAAACGTTTCCATCAGATGATTATCAACGGCGTCAGTCTATGTCCTGCTTCGGTTTTCTTCAAATGAACTTCACACGTAATTAGACATTGGCGCCAAATAAGAATCACAAGAATAAAAATCACCTACCAACAGTAAGCTTGTTAACCTCCGTTCATCATAAAAGCAGCAGACGCACAAATTACGAACTTCCTATTCTTGGTTTCAGAAAAGAAACCACATAAAGTACATATTCTCAATCAAATAGCAAACCAACAGTTTACGAGAAAAAAGCCGAAGAGAAAATCAAAAGTCTTCACAGAAATATAAACTTTGTGTGAAAAAAACCCCATCTGCTTTACATTGATATAATTATGTGAGCTGCATAATCGTCTAGAAAATATTACTACAAAATGGTTCTTCCCATGATGTTTTCTTATTAAAAAAATCAACTGGAATTTGATTTTAGTGAAATTAATGAAAAAATATAAAGCAATTTATCCAAAAATTAAAATTACTTCCTATAGATTTACAATGTTAAAAATTACGGAGATACGGATTTTACGGAATTACGCAAAATTTATTCTTTTTAGGAAGTATCAATAGTAAATTTTATAATTAAAAACTAATCAAATATAAAAAGAAAAATATTTTCAAATATTGTTTCCAATTTTTGTTTTTTAAAATAAGTCATTAAATTAAAAAATACTTCAAAAATAATTAAATAAAGCTTTTCTGAATGTTTCAAAAACAACTTTTTCCATGATAGCAGCATATTTTAGAATACATGTAGTTATTTTGAAATATTAATAGTTAGAATAAAAAATAAGTTTTGATCATTTTCTCTATCCTTTTAGAACAAATGTTATTTTCCATACCATTGATTAATTATATAATTTTGCTATATAATAAATCTATGGTATGGAAAGAAATGCTTTAAAAATAAAATGTTAAGATGAAGAAAGAGGAACGTATATATGAAGTCTTAATGTGTAAATGAGATTATAGTTTAACTGCATTTTTTTATGTATAAAATTTTTCATTACAAATTGATTGTCTTAACTTATCTCTCGCACATCTCATATATTTAACTATTAACTTCAGATCAAATAATTTTTTTGATACACATTTATACTTATTTACATATGTCTTGCTGACATATATATGAATGAATAAACTTTTTACTATAATTAGTAAATCAAAAATATACTGTTTCAAGAGAGAATATTTTTGATTTACTTAACGCTTCTCTTTCGCACGTTGATTAATTTAACTGAGATTCTCAGTTTAAGTTCAGCACTTTTCGAATTATTACTAACAACCAATATGAAACAAAAAACGATATCATAGGTTATTGTATTGAAAGGACAATGCCTTTAGCTGGCCAGTTATGTAAGAACTTCGTATACATTTTAATTTATTTATATTTGTAAATTATGTTTAATTTTTTGGTATACTTTGCTTAGTTCCTATTTGCTAATATGATTGAGTATTTTGAATTATTATGTATTTCCTACTTTTCCCAGTCTATAAGTTAGTTTCCTCTTTCTTTTTAATGTTTTAATTGACAATCTTGTCCTACCCTCTTCAGGACATTGCACAGATAATTTTACTCTGATTTTTGAGTTGTAATTTGTTTTTTATTATACTAATAATTTTATTACTGTTATAAGTATTTAATCATTCAGAAGTCTGATATAAGAATTGTGAAACTGAAGTTATAAAGACAGCTAATGATAATGAATTACATTTTAAAATCTTTTTTAAATTTAAATAATAAAATTGTTGCTTTGCGTATGTTATATGGTCTAAATTAGTGAGTTTCTTTTAAATACTTATTAAAAATAATAGATATTGGATCTAGAAAAAGATTGTACTTTAAATTCTAAAATATACCATTACTCCTCAAGTTCTGAAATAGTCTTTAAAGACAAACTGTTCTCCTAATGTGCAGAAAAACATTTTTATTATATTAAAATACATTATATCTTTATATTAATAATAGTATTTTATTATTATTATTATTCACACACACACACATTTTAAAAAGATACTATTGGTTACTATAATTAAAAAAACTATTATAAATACATAAAATATATTTTTTGCTTAGTATATGGAGTTGGCCGAAAATTTAATACTGTTTTTGTGAAATAATCCCATCGCAGCGCTGAGAGCGCCATCTGTAAACAATAAGTACTTAGTTGATGATTTGTATCGAATGTGAAAGCACGATCATTCGATTATCTGACACGACAGTTTTTAAACATTTTAAGTTTTTATGATTGTGTAACATTTGTAATAGAAATTTTATCATGGGAGTGATAACCTAATTCCTTTTTTTATTTTAACGGGCATAAAATCGTTTTAATACTAATATCAAGAATATTTTTTTCCATTTCGTGCAACATTTAAATTTTTATTCCGGGCTCTTAATATGAGGAAAAGAAAAGTGATTAAAATATCTCTTTTCTTTAAATATTATTTAAATAAATAATCAGGAAATTCGAAAGTTGTCAAATAATAAAAAAAATTAATTGATTTTTTTCTTAAAGTTTTTTTGTGGTTAAGTTTTACATTTTTGCTTTGCTCTTAATAATGAGTTCAATTCATTCAATGAAGCACTTGGAGTGTAAATCAGAAATTTCGCATTAGAAATTTTTATGTACAATTTTAATGAGAGCATGATAATTTAAAATGCTTTTTAACTAAATATGTATTTACATAAATGAAAATTATTCAAACCTATTTAAGAAATCAGATGAAGGGAAAGCCTTATATAAACTTACTATAATTTTTCTATTCTAGAAAAATGAGATGGAATTTAGTTTGTAGCTAAACATGGAAACCAATTGAAATAAAATATTACCTTACTAATTAACCAACCAACTTAATAAATCACAAGGATAATAGTTAATTAATTAATGAAAAATGTTAAATACTTTCATAAATTTATAAAAGATATTGAATAAATTAAGATTTTCATAACTTTTTAAGCAGATTTTGAGGGAAGTTTTATCATATACTAAATATCTTTTTCTATCGTCTAATTATCTAAATATCCTATTCATAACAATTTTATGAAATCTAGAGAAGTATCATGCCTTCTAAATGATAAAAAAGTCAATCTAATTTCCAGCAAATTGAGATGAAGTGTGGTACACAGTAAGTTATTTTAATTTTTATAAGCAGACGTTTATTTATAAAAACTGAACGCATTCAAAGAAAACCTTTAAAAAGAAGAGAAAAAATATTAGTAGTTAATATAGTTTTGCTTTATGTGTGTAATTTGAAATATAAAGTGGAAATTAAATAAAATGATGTATTTTTAAATTTAATACTTGATAATCTTTTTAACTTTTCAAGTAATATTCTTATATAGCAAATTCATAAATATTTATATGAGTTCTGTAAAAATTGAGCAAACCATTTCCAAAAATGATTCTGAAGAAGCAATTAATATTTGTTTACAAAATATAAATTAATTCAAAATTACTTATTAGTAGTCTTAAAAATGCGTAATGAGAATATGAAAACATAAAGAGTTTAAGAAGTTTATTCTGAAACGAAATCGAACATACAGATTGCTAAAATTTAATTAATGCATCTTATCTGAATATTTGTTTTTACTCATTAATAAATCTTACAGAAGTATACTGCCATTCTTAGGAATTGTCTTTTACTTTGAAATAGTTATTAATAGCAATTTTAAAATGGAACGAGATATTGAATTTGAGGATAACATTTTTATAAAATATAGGAAATATATTCCAAACAACTATTTCAAGCTTACTTTAAACACAGCACTCTTAATGTTATTTTAAGAGGAAATGGCACAAGTTTTTAAGTCCTAACACTATTAATAAGGTGGAAAAAGAGAAGATATGTTTATTTCAAATTAATTTGAATAATCACATTAAATAAAGTAAAATATCCATTTGCTTGTGGGTTTGAGAATTGATACAAAGCTTAAATTTATATCAAAATGCTTTAATCTTAGAATTTTGTCTTTCCGTATTATATTTTAAATTATATGTTGAAAGTAATGTTTACTTTCTATATCTGTTTAGATATAATATTAATAAATTTTGAATGGAGAGATCTATCAAGGACAAATTTAATTATTTTATGGTGTACTTTTATGATAATAAGTAATTTTTGACGAAACAGTTTTATCAATATATTTATTGCAAAAGAGTTACTTTATAGATAGAATTTATATATTTTATCAGACCGGAAGTTTAATGTTAATAATAAGTTATCCTTAAAAATTATTTGGAATAATATAGAAATAAAAATAAGGAAAATATATTTCCAGGCGCAACAATATACACGTGAAATTTAATTACTTAAATTTATTGCAACCGAAGAAAGAATTATCTTAAAAATTCTTGTAAGGTATTTGTATTTATAACAGTATTAATCACTCGTATTGCTTAAAATTGTATATTTTTAACTATTCATTTCAAATAAAAATCCATTTTATTATAACTTGACATATTCCATAATGTTATGTGTCATTAATTCTTTTTAGATATTTATTTCTTAATATAATTGGAAAACATCATTAATCATTTACAAGCATTTCGTTGTATGATTTTAATTTTTTAAAATTTCATAGAAGCATAGTTCAGGTAAAAAGAAATTGTTTTCATAATAAACATTACACGGGTTTTTCTTTTGTGATAAAGAACTTACACGTACTGCTCAAATTAATTAATTCAACATAATTGCTTAATGATTTTCGCTTTCTTGAATTAGTCATTGCTGCAAATACAAGAGAATATGGAAAAAATAAAATTTAGCATATTTAAAAAAAATCAATTAAAAATAAATAAATAAATAACAACAAAGACCATCAGTTAGATATCACTAAGGAATAGCGAAGTGTGAAAAGCTAGTACTTTAACAATTGATATTAAAATAGTAGATTCATGCTTTATGTTTTATATAATTTATATAATATTTACATTTCATATCATGAATTTTTAGAATTTAATTACAGGCAAATTCCGTTGAACTTCTCTTGTTAAAAAAAAAAAACTTATAAAACATTTATATATATTTTAAATAATCCTTTCTTTAGTATCCACTTTCAAATTTCAATAAAATATTTCATTGTTGTAGAAGGCTACTTATTTACCGATGAAATCTAGAAAAAATATTATGCTAGCAATAATATTATTCTTTTTAATGATCAACTGTAATACATTTTACAGAAATATTTAAGTTCTAAGTTGTATTTGGAAGCTAGATATTTATTTATAAAACTTTATTTCGAATATTCTTGAGTTTCGTCATTTAATTAACAAATACTTTTAACAACGCTTGCCTAAAATTGTTCCAGTTTTCACATATGAATTATCAATGTTTCAATGTAATAGTTAAAACTTTTCTCTATAAGAGCCTTGATTAGTAAACTATATTGATTTCAAAATACTTTATTACAAGAATTACTCTTTCTGCTTATCATCTAGGTAAAATGTGGAATTCATTATTATTTAAATATTTCTCAATTCGAATCAAAGCTTAAGAGAAATTTCTCATATCATAGTATTGAATAAAATTAAAACACGTTCTCTGTATACATCCTATTTTGAAATTTATTATGTGTGCATGTGAAAATTTTCCAAACATATAGTTCTAAAATTCTAAATTGGTATAAATTAAATATTTCATTTACAAGAAATGACATTATTATGTTTTACTATAAAGAAAATGTAGATAATGATTTGGTGGAATAATTAACTTTTTATTAATATTTCGTTAAATTGTTTAAAAGTTAATTTAGACATTTATCAATCTATTTGAAAAGTTAAAATTGTTACATTACTTGTTTTTAAGTCATAAAAAAACCTGACATAATTTAAGAAAAACTGTGGTATAACTAGGTAATTTAAATAATTATGTAAAAAGGAAAAATTTCTCTTTGTTAATATTTACAAATATGTAACCCTGTTTATATTCTAGATAATTAATTTAAAATATTCTTTAATGTAACAGAAATGATTCTCAACTAGAAGGTTAATTTTTTGTTTACTTTTTAATTTATTTATGTGCTCTTGAAATAAATGCTCCAGAATGACTTCGAATGAATCATTATCATTTTGTTTCTCATTATTTATTACACATAGTTTTTTTCAAAAGTAAAAAAAAATATAGTTAAAAATAGCAATATAAAAATTCAAAATATAATAAAAAGGGGATGACTTATTGAAATAATCTTTCTGAAAAAAATAAAACTATCAAAAAAAGAAAATTAGAATAAAAGTTGTAGATAGAAGACAATCGACATAATAAATAAATAGTGTATCATGTTGATTAAATGATATCAACTTTTAATATAATTTACAATTTTGAAATGACAGTTTTAGGTGTAATTTTTATAACAATAAACTCTAAAATATATTGTTCGAATATTTTTCAAAAATTACAATATAATTCCTAAAATAAAGTTTTTATCATTTGAAAATTTAGGTTACAAAGATAAAAAATTCGGTAATTTGAAAATGCATTAGAAATATTTTCTTAAAAAAATAACAGTAGTTAATTTAGTTACTTATAATAGTGTTACATTTATAGTGAAATAATTCCAGAAATAATTTATATTATTAAAACTAAGGAATCATAAAAAATGAATTTTAAATTGAAACTTATATAAACAATTTTTGACTAAGAATCAAATATATTTTTGACTAATAAAAATTATTTTTATCATATTTTTTCATAAATTTTACATATTGGTATTATTGATTTTAATATTTTTATATATTTAATTTTATGTATGCTGTATTGTGTGTATAAAGTCAGATGTATGTATAAAATACCTCAGAATAGTATAAATTTGATAAAATAATTTTATTCTCTAAAATTGAAAAAATTTTGAACAGTAAAAAATATCTTGTAATTTCGAATGTAATTTAATCAATTGTAGAAATACATTTTGATAGATCTTTTAAAATAAATAAATTTTACCAGTTTTTACATTTTTTCTAGGTTTTTGTTATTATTTTTTATTTTATTGAGTTTATTGATAAAGAAAATCTATATTATTGTTTCACAATTTTAAGTATCATTTTTCAATTAAACATTACATATTTTAGAGAAATAAACGCGATATTTCCTTTATTTTCTGTCAAATTTTTAATTTAAGAAGGGTTTGATCACTACAACTTGTTAAAAATGAAATATTTCCATTTCATTTTTAAGATTGGTACATTGTTGAATTTGTCTCACTCATGTATTCAGATGCATTTAAAGATTTTCGTATGTGAATAAATATTCTACTTTTTCATTGATAATTTGTGTTATATTTTCCAGAATGTGTGTAATTAAAATAAATGTAATGCATACATTTGATGAAACTAACTAGCTTATGTTTTCAAAATAATGAATTGTACCTATTTGAAAATAATCAAGTTCTTAAAACAAAATTTATATTCAATTAAAAAAAATTAACTTATTTGACTCACATGCTTTTTCGCTTGTGCTCAACTATCATAATTCATATTTTAAAATATTTTGACATTCATTATTCAAACCATTTTTTAAAATTTTTTTTACCTAAATCGCAGCTTCAAATATTTTTTTGTAATAAATATTTCAGATGTTTACAACGTTATATCTTTAAAACTATAAAAAATATTATTAATGCTTAACTTGAAATACAGAAAAAAGATTATTTTGAGAAAACGCATGATAATGTTTATAAAAGTATGTACTGTTTTGAAAGTTTAATGTTTAATGAAACATGACGTTTATATAATATTCACAGATCGTAACATAGGAAAACTTGTAAAATATAATTATTATTATTTTTATTTCAATTTAGAAAAGATTACTTTACATTTTTAGAAAATACATCAATTAAGAAAGGTAATTTGGTAATTCATTGTATCCTTTTTGAGGTTCTAATAGCATAGTGCAATAAATTATTGAAAAATATGGAAATAAGAATGTTTTTGCATGATATGTTAAGTATTTGCAGATGTTATCCATCTGCAAACACTTAAAAGATGGGAATGTTAAGTTATGCATCACTAAGTTACGCTATGTAAAAGATGGGAATGTTAAGTTATGCATCACTGTTCAAGTTTTATATCTTTGTTTAAGTTGAAAGGATTCTTTTATTTTTACACAGATCTCATATTAAGACATTTTTTCTGTTGCTAAAAATTATAAGATTGTATTATTATCAGACTACCAAAGGTAGTATTGACTGTTCAAAGAATTATCAAATTATGCACAATTTTCACTTCTCTCAATGAATGTAAAGAAACAGAATTATTTCATTAAGCAAATTAAGTCTAGCAGAAAATATAGTAGCATTAGTGTATTGTTCTTTTGTAACGCATTAATCTCGGTCCAAATTTCTAACGAAATCTCGATCTAAGAAAAACTTTTACGTACCATTTGGATAATGTGAAACTTTTCATTAAAACGTAAATTACATAATAAAATATTAATTTTATATTTTCATTTTATTTGGGAGTATCATTTACAGAAAACTAGTCTCAGTATTATTTGTTACATCTTCACTTATGGTTGTAATTCCCTTGAATATTTTGTATCTGGCTGATATATTTATTCTATATCAGCCAGATACAAAATATTCATGTTACAAGGTATATGTTACAAGAAATCATTCAAGGTTGATTCGTTAGATCTTTAGCAATACGTTGATAATAAATTTGAAATTTTTTTGTAAACATATTGTCGCCTTTGAAACTACCACAGCTTTCGCGTTTTACTTCAGTTACGTCATTTATATATATATATAAAACAAATCAGCTCCTATTTTATATTTATCATCTATTTTTAGTATTAAGGACGCATTGCTTACATAATTATTATCATTGTATGGAAAGTGATTCAGAGACTCATTTGAAGAAGATTTCATTTGTTTTAGGATTCATCACGTTTGTAATTCATAGTTAAGAAATAGCGTCCTTCTAAGGGGCATCAATGCGTATTGTAGTCGGAAAGATTTGCAATGACCGTTTAAAAGCTGCGGTCTAAAATTAAGGCCTTTTCCTTTGGCGAGTTCAGAAAAAAAGTCTTAATGTTAAAAGTCTTCCGAAAAATGCCCATTTTACGATGATGCGCTAGAGAAAAGGTGATGCACGTCCCCCCACTCACAAAGGAAACGCTGCCAGTTAGTGCGAGCACAAAAGTGAATCATCTCTTCCAGCTCCGCATTCTCTGCCGTGTGCATCTGCAATAAAAAATGGCCTAACATTCGAACACTTTTTTTTGCTTTTTCTCTGTCAGGGAGGTGGTGGGGGTAGAGCGGCGATTTTGCGGTTTTCTTCATCCTCAACTCCTTTACGGATGCCCCAAACACAGCTATTTCCTGGAAATTTGTCTGCAGGTGTGCAGGGAATGTATCATGTTTGGATGTTGTGTTTCCATTTCCATCCTTTCTTACGGAACGGAACAGCAGGCGCCATTTGTGAAACGTGCCTTGTTTTCTTAACGTGTTACAAGGGAATAAAGACCGGTAGTAACAGTTTGGCTATGTAAACGCCTTCTCATTCACAAGGATCTTAACTACTTAGCGTCGCAGTTACTTTTAACAGTTATTGCGAATTTCGTTATAATGCTTTC
Organism: Latrodectus elegans; assembly: GCA_030067965.1. Taxonomy (NCBI): domain Eukaryota; kingdom Metazoa; phylum Arthropoda; class Arachnida; order Araneae; family Theridiidae; genus Latrodectus; species Latrodectus elegans. The sequence goes on from CM057812.1 coordinate 15,005,190, forward strand.
CATATTTTTTTATTAAAAGCATTAAAAAATTAATGATAACTATATCATTAAAATATTAGTTTTTAATAATTTATTTTGAATATTTGATACACCTTCAAAATATTTTATAAAAATAATGAATAAACGGAAAATAAAATATTTAAAAAAACTATAAAAATATCATTTTATTGAGGTTTTTAAGAGATTTCACTTCAAATTTTTCTATAAGTATTATAAATCTAAATATTAACTACAATATTAACAAATTTATTAGTTTTTAATGGTATTGTTTTTTTAATTGTTTTTAATAATATCATATATTTATAGAATTTTCAGAGTTATTATTTTCTGACAAATATCGGTGTGCATTAGTTAAATTAAATATCTGTATTGATTTTTAAAAGAAAAACATGTTATGAAGGAATTAGGAATCAATTAGGAATTATTTTTTAATTTCAATGTAAAGATCAAAATGCTTAAGCGAATTGCATTCAAAATATAAATAAAAATGAATAGTTGTAAAAGGTAATTTGCGATAAAAATCACGTTATGATTTCCATTCTGAATTAGAGTAAGAATTAAAAAATGGTATTGGTTCCTTAAAATATTCAGAATAAGAATTTGCTGTTGATATTTTAACCTATATTTTCTTTATACAATGGTACATAGCATCACATTTTAACTCTGAACGATCATTTTCGATAGTGTAATTCATTAAATCAGTTTACATTTATTGGGCAAGTTAATAATTAAATGATATTTCTGAACTATTTCAATAATAATTTAATGATTTTGATCGCTACACGCATATTATATTAATCTCAAATTTTTATTGCTATATTTCATATTAATTTAGTGTATGGAATCGAAAATTTAAAGTCCTGAGGGTTAAATTAAAATAATTTTTATTAATAAAAAAACGCATTTGGGATTTTTTTGTTTAAGAATTAAATAAACTACAAAATACGTTAATTAACTCTAATCAAAAATTGAAAAAGTAATCCCTTACTTATACTATTATTAAATGATTATTAAAATATTCATAAATATTTATATAATTATTTTTTATATTAAAGTTTTAATAACTCAAGCACTTTAGTAAAACATTGGTTTTCTTATCAAGTTTTCAATTTTATCATTCGTAACTGGTGTTTAAATTTAAAAAAGGGGCTTAAAAGTATAAATATAATCCAATCTGCCTTATCTAAACTGGTCGTCGAATGGTTAAAGATCTTGCCTTTGGTTCAACAGTTTGTAAACTCAAATCGCACCTTAGATTTGGTTTGAAATCCACTTGAAAACCGGTCTAATTAGTCCTTACGTGCAAAAGATGAGCTTTGAGCGACAAAGAAGCTAAATTTTTAAAAATAATCCTTGCGAAATTTTTTGTTAATTATATAATTGAAGAAAGTTTCAATTAACGCCTTTTTAATTAGTTTTCTAACAACAGCTTTTGTTTATTAAATTTAATAGATTGTTTTAAAATTATTTAATTTACTTAAAATTTTACATAATAATTCATTTATTGCATAACTACAGGAATTTTAAAGCAAATTATTCAAATGACTGTTTTCGAATTCATTTTTAAATTTAAAAAAAATCGAATTTACGCTAAGAAATTTAAAATATAATTAAAATATCATTTAAATTTTCGTTTACATATGTAAAAAAATTGCCTTTACTGAATTGATCAATCAATAATTTTTAATTAACCTATTCAAATAATAGTTTCTAACAGTTTCGGATTTAATAAGGTTCAAAAATTTAATATCTATAAAAAAATTTTTAATTGAATTGTTCAGATAGTTATTTTTAATTATTTTAAAATATTACTCTTTGTTAACTTGATTATTTTAATTAAATTACATACCTATAAAATTGTTTTTTATATTCAAACAACAGTTTTCAATTGCATTTCAAGTTGATGCAGCATTTGGCTTTGTAAATATGCATTATTTATTTAGAAAATTGGTGTCGTTGTAATTATTCCAAAATTTTTAGCATCAAGCGTATTTCTAAATTGTAATGCTATTATAGTATCTTCGCACGCTTTCATTTCCATTATTACACATGTTACTTGAAATGAAGTTACCTTGTACATATTAGTTAATTGAGAGGCCTGCTCATGGTCATTATAACCATCAATTTTTCCTTTCATATTCATTCGATTGTGTCTGTTTTTCCTGTTTGAAGAAAAATGATAAAAACCAGAGAAGTTAAAGGAATCACAGTGCAAACTGATAAAAGATTTTTCTAAATTATTTATTCGTAGAGTACCTGTTGATATTGAGCAACTGTGACGTTATGGGTTAACTGAGCTATCAGGAAGAGATTCTAAATTAAGATTACAAGATTTTCCGATTGCGCTGCGTATATTCGAAACGTTTTCTGAAGTCTTATATGTAATTTGATCTTATGTACGTTAAAAAAAGAAATCAACCTTGTGTCTACGCGAACATAATTTTTTGCATTTAATACAAATACAGTTATGCCTTGAAAATGTAAATTTTAAATTAAAAATGTGATTACAAGAATCATTTGATGCATGAAAGCAATTTTATAAATATATAAATTTTTTGTAAAATCCACTCATACATATTAAAACTTTAAACAAATTTATTAAAACATACTTAAACTTTTAATATATGAGCAAAAAATCTAAAAGCATTTTAAACCAATTCAGGCCCTAATAAATGTATATGCTGGAACAGAGCTACCACAAAAATTATTTATTTAGAAAAAGTTTTTGTTATTCTATATAATGTATATTATTTTAACATTTTAACAACATATTAGATACCTTAATAATTTTTTATTATATTGTTCATTGTTTATCACTATTAGTCCACGATTTGTTTTCTGTAGTTATGCAAAATTAAACAAGAAAAATATTTCTTAATAAACGATTTAAATTTTCTAAACAGCTTATTTTCAATATTCTTGGACTAGAAAATGTTATTCAACCACTTGAAAATAATGCAAAATGATTATTTATTAAAACTCCAAATGAACTTCTTAATATTGACTTTAATGATTTCCCTCACGTAATTTGTATCAATCATAAGGAGAACCCACAAAGCTTAACAATCATGTTTTGCAAATTGACATTTGAGCAGTTAAAGACAATTAAAATACTAATTTGTATTCCTTATGAATGTAAGTCCGTTTACATGATCTGGTTTCATACGTGTATTTAGGTAGAAAAGTGGCGAACTTTTCAGGCATGTGGTGGCAGCATCCATTTAAGCTTCAAATATTGGAAATGTATCCACTCTTTAATTAATTGCCAGAGGTATGCTTAAATCACTGTGTAAACTGTTATATTCAGTTTCTTTTGAATAAAGTAAAGAGGATTTCAATAGTTTTTAAATTCTAATTACTTTAAGATTTAGTATTGCTATATTGATTGCAAAATAAGAAATACATCCTTAAAATTATATATAAGTTACATAATTTATAGAATGCATTGTATATTTTGTAATATATTTAAGAATTTATTAGCTTGTAAATTTTCCAGAATAGAATGTTGCGCTGCTTTTCTTCTGAGTTAGATTCTGTTTTTGCGTTGCTCTCTTAAGAAGAAAGCTCTCTCTCTCTCTCGCTATTTTTAAAAGAATTTGTTGTTGCTGCAATAGCTTAGATTCCCGTACCTAGCCACGAATCATGCTCCACTACTTAGGTGGAAGCAGAGGGGTGGGGAGTCTTCGTAATTTAGAAGCAGGGACCAAACGGAAGACACATTTGACCTGTTACCCCAGAGGTATTATTTCATTTGGAGGGCATTGCGATCACGATCTATTTAAAGTGCTCCAACTGCTTACAATAAACTTGACGGATCTTCGGTTAAGTCGAGGTTCGAACTCACTAACTTCCCATCCAAACTCACTAAAGAGTTTGTTTCTAGAAATATACTAATTAATTATTCTTAATTAATGTGTAAGTGTTTAACAACATTTAAAATAATGCTGTTTAAAGTATTCAATATTTCCCAAATTAAAACTTAAATTAATATTTTAATAATTATAAGAAAAATTTGGATCCAACATTTTGTCGTCTAAAGATGCATTATATAACGATTTAGATAATATGAAACATATATAAAAAATTTTGAAACATATCTTAAGTTTTGTGTGAAACATATGAAAGAGAAAATTACTTCTAAGTGACATACCCAATTAATTAATAAGTTGAAAGAACTTTCAAAAAATATTTATCAATTAAATAAGCTGGAGTATTGTCATCAGTTTTTTCTATTAAATAAAATAATATTATTTCAGTAATTAAAATCTTTCTTCGTAGGAAATAATTTTGCTTATCAAGAATGGGTTTGAAATCAGACACATACGAGGAGATGCTGTAGAATTTCTGGCGTATATTTTTGGAACTCTCTCCTCACATTTACTTCAAGTTTAGAACTCGATGATTATTTCTTAGATGAAATCCAATAAATAAAGCATTGCGCATTGACCATGATTTATCACGTCTAGACTAGCAAACAAAATTATGGAAATGCTTACGCACGGGAGAGAAGACTTTTGCACGAAGGAAAGCACTCTTTAATCACCTTGATATAATTAAGTTTTTCCCTCCTTCAACTTTAGAGTATTTATGAATTTTTTTATAAGATCGCATTTCACAAATTGGTTAATTTGCTTCTGGTAATTAAAAAAATTAAACCCCTGCTTGAATACGATTATTGAGAGAATAAATTAGTGCCTATTTTTGAATATGATAAATATTACTTGCAGTGCACAACTTTAAAATATCATTCACTGTAATACACTGTGCATAATTTATAATTATAAAAGAACAACTCCTTTATAAGGCTTCCGATTAAAATTTCCTATTCGCATATTCTGCTAAATATTAATTCTTTCATTACCTTGATATTATTTTCCTTTTGCATTTTGCAGCATGTAAATAGTATTTTGTTCTATTATTAGAATAATATATTAATCATATTTTTATTCTTCGTTGGTTTTCTGCTGCTTCCTGAGTCCCTGGTTAAGAGAAATATTCAATACAAAAATGAGTCTCAACTTTGATTGAAGCAACCGCTGAAATCTACCCAATAATTTTTTAGAGGAAATCGCAATATTTTAATGACTATCATTTATTCATATTCTGATGTGACGTCAAAGATCAAATCTATCGAGAAACGAAAAGTGTTGATATATTTTTCTTAATTGCTTAGTAGATATCTATTTTAACCGATTTTTTTTATTTCGCTCTCTTCGAAGTTTCACACTTATTTCCCGATGCAGAGGGTATTTTGTTTGGTGATGCGATCACACACACACACCTGCACAAAGCTGCAAGAGGTGCAACGGGTGAGGGTATCAAGACATCCTTAATGAGTCATCTCCCGAGCTAATTATTTCTTCTAGCTTGTTAGCGGCCACTTATTGCACATCATTTATCAAGGGACTCAGGAACTGACACATAGCTGCGCACATGATTTAGGATATGCTCACATGGGCGTGCCGCTGATTTAAATGGCTTTGTGCAAGGTCAAGTAGGGAAATAAAAAGAGTGGGTTAGACCTTCTTGCAGTGATCGATTAGATTTCAATGTTATGTAATGTGCACATATCGCGCGGTATGGTCAGAAATAGGTTGCAGTGGAAAATGCTTCTTTAATCAAATTACAAAAAATATATCTTGTTTTCTTACGCATAATGTTGGCTTTACTATGGCATGTGGCAGAATTTTTTTTATTGTTCCAATAAACATACATTTTTGAAAATACATGTAATCTTCATTCTAAAAGAAATATAAATATCATTTCTTTGTGTCAAACTTATAAACCGCATAAAATTTATAATAAAAATATGCGAGCATTGTGCTAATACTCAAAAAATCAGTTTACGAAAAAACCTAACCGTTCTTTTTATGAAGTATTTTATAATTTGGAAAAGATGAATCACCAAATTCATTTGTTCGCATATGTATTAAATATTTATAAATATTTTTCTAATAATTTTTTCTTGTCTTGTAAAAATTTGATTTTATTATTTTTTTAATTAAAATTTACTATAATTCTGGTGGATAAGTGAATCGAAATTTATGCGTGTGAATTTAAATGCTTATATTTTGTTTATGCGTTCATTAATATGGTTTTGACTCATTAATAATATTTTACTCCATCTATAAATTTCTAACACGTGCATTTGCCGATGTATTAGGTGCATTTTATTTATAAAAGTTTTATGTAAATGCGCATATAAGCAAATAAGTGCATACCTTACCTAAGTTATATATATATTTTTTACAGGAAATTTATTAAAATTAATTTCTAAATGTGTGTCTCGAATAAGTGTCTATATAAATATATTTTTTATCAATAAAGTTTGATATTACATTTACGGAATATCGAAATTGCATATAATTTTAATAGTGGGATTTGAATTACTTATAATTTAAAAATTTATTTAAATTGAAGGAAAAAAAAGGATACCTTAAATTATCAGAATGAAAAACTAGTCAATTAATTTTTTTAAGTAAACAAATTATTTTTAAAATTGAGAAACCCTTGAATCTCAATTAAATTTTAGTATTTATTGACGTTGATTTTATGTAGATATTAAACAGATAAGCACAATTTTGAATTCGAATGTGTGTTTTTTAGACCTCAAGGCCCTTTCTGAGAGGACGGGTATCATTTAAGATTGAAAACAACTTACAAGGTAGCAAGAATTCTGTTCTCGTAATTATGTAAATGACCAGTTTCTGTGACTACTCTATATTTTAAAGTGTGTGTCAAGAAAAATTGATGGATGGAGAAATAAAAATATTTTTCATTTTTTAAAAAATTGTCTAACTGTGATTGTATATCAGACCTACAAATTCTGGGTTCAGTGTACGTTTGATATATTAATAAATTCTTCGGTAAAATATATTTCAAACTAATTAATGAGTGCGATTTAAGAAACATTTATTTATTAAAGATCAATAATATGATTATCTAGTATTAAATGCAAATTTTTAGGATACGATTACTACTTCATCTTTTGATTTACATCGGAGGTATGCCAAAAATTTATTTTGATTTCCCAGGCGTTTAATCATTTCATTTCACAATCTGTATATCAAATTTAATAAATGTGACTCAACGAAACAAATTTTTGTCTTGAATTCGATATTTTTTTTATTTCGTAAAATAACAGCATATTGAAGTATATTGACATTGTTTCAGTTTAAAATTGACAGATCTTAACGTATTGATAATTTTCTTTTTGTTTAATTTATAATGATTTTTGCTTTAGTTTATTTTTGAAATATGCAAAAAAAATATGTTTGATATAATAATTAATATTTTAGTTATAATAATATGCTTTTTGAAGTAATTTCTAAAATTTCTTTAAGAATAGTGAATATATTAAAAACTATATGTTACATATTATATATTATTAACATATAGTTTTTAATATATCCACTATTGTTAAAGAAATATTAGTGTTATAATAATAATAAAGTATAATTATATATAATGTATAACATATAAATTTTATGTTATACATTATTATTATATTTCAAATCATTTTAGCATATTAAACCAAGTTTAAATATTTATCAAAGTATTATTTGATAAAAAATTATAATAAATTTTTTATTAAATAATACTTTGATAAAAAATTAATTTTGTATTCATCGTTTAAGAACATTAATTTATATTTTTTCAATAATAAGTGTAATGAATTTATAATAAAGAATAAAAGAAACGAAAATACTTTTCCAATAATAACAAATATTAAATATAATAATAATATTAAATTTCATTTAATTCATAGTTTATAGTTTCATTTAATTCTTAAGATTTTAACTTTTTGAATTTAATATTATTTGAAGAAGCTAAATTATTTTACAATGCATAATATTTATGTAATAACAAAATTACTATCGTGAGTCTTAAAGACAACTTTAGTCTCTTGGTATATAAATAGTTAATCTGTTGATTAGGCAATCTCCTAAAAACACTCTAAAGTTTCAGTGAAATACTGGTATTTATTTCATGTCGTTTTATGCAACATGTTTTAAAAGGAAAAACAATTCTCACTGGAAATTATTTTCATTAACTTAAAATAAAATGGTTTATTAACAAACTAATTCATCATGCCGAATTTTTTTTAATTTTATTATTTTTTATTATTTTTTTATTATTATTTTTATTTTTTATTTATTTATTTATTTTTTTTTTTGTTTTCTGCAAATTACGATTTTTTTGGTTTTTATTTTACTCTTATTTCAAACAGATAATACACTTGTAAATATAGCAACTTCAAAAAAAGTTGAGAGAAAAAGTACAAATATTTAATTAAATTAATCACCTATTTATTCATTCTTTCATTGACTTTTCGAGAAATAAGAAGAATAAAAATGTGGGAAATGAACTAAAAAAGAGAGGGCTTTGAAAAACTATGTATCTTAAATGAATTCTATCAAACTTCAAACGAAGTTTATATTTCTTTGTTTAAAGTTTTTTGGTATCTTTATTTTAAAATTTAATCTTAAATCTTATAGTATGTTTAATATAACATAAAGCACCATATAACCTCACAATGAAGTATGTGTGTATAGTTTATAGTATAACCTAACTGTAAAGTATACAGATTCTTTTCATACATTATTAATAATCAAGTGCTTATTTAAAAAAATTAAAATGTTCACTTACTTAAAACACTTATAGGTCGATTCATTCCTTTTCAATTATACAAAGATAGCAAAATGTGGAAGGAAACAGGCAACATATCATCTTCCATTCCGATGCTCGTGCAGTTCAAACAGATTATTTCATTTCGAAATAAATACGCGTGCTAGTCAATAAATAGTAAAAAATGGCTACCAGGAGAATCCGCTTTTTTTTTTTTTTTTTAATATTTTTATTTCGTTAGTATCTTACAAACTGTTCAGACTTCCGTAAATAATCCAGACAATAATCTCGACATTTTACTCTGAAAATCACCCTGTATTAGATGTTAACAATTTTTGATGTGCATAAAGTGAACTGAATTTAATTTACCGTTCACTTAGACTAAAATTTGTTGTTAGAATATTTATGTTAACTATGTTTAAGAAAGATAAAAAGGATACGAAATATAGGTGATACATTTTGATTTTTTAATATATATATATATATATATATATATATAAGAAAAATGTCGATTGAATTAAATAATATTTCGAAATGATTGTTTGTTCGATTAAATATTTGTTTTGTCTTATTTTATAAAAGAGTTCATTGAATCATGCTTGAAAACAATCGCTTTTATGCTAGTTATCACTAATTATAGTACTTATTTTTCTTTAGCCAAAATAAGCCAATAAACATTATTGAAATTGACATTTCATTTATGTAAATTAAGAAAACGCAAATATCTTTCCAATTATTAATCGGAAAAAATATAAAAAAATAATGGATGCTTGAGAATTTCATGAGAATTAATTTTTAAATTATGAAAAGAAGAGAAGAAATTTTATAATTTATATTTACAAAGATGAAATAATATTAATGCATTTAAATAGTTAAAAATTTTGAAAAATTATACTTTAAATAATCACACAAATATAATGACAATCATCTTTGACATTATATTTGTCAATCATCTTTCACTTTATCTTTAGGTGATTATTTAACGTATTTTTTTCAAAGGAAATTGCATCGGTAAGTGCTTAGTGAAATTCACTTTTGGTTAAAAAAAATACTTTTAACTCCTTTATCCCAATTTCATATAACAGATACTTTTAGTGACCAATTAAGATAAATTTTAAATTAAGTATTCACAAGTCTGTAGTTTTCAGTCAATAATTATATCAATCCTTTTTACATTAATTATCAATTATTTCCACAAATATCGAAGGATCTATTTTAATCAAATTTTTGGTTGGTTTAATTACGTTCCTCTTTTTTTTTGCATCAGAATCAAATTGCATTATAATTTTATCTGCGAATCTGCACTGAATTTAATTGTTTTGTTTAATAGCAATCGAGGCAGACTACAATCGATATGCAGATTCTATTAGTTGTTGCCCAAAGTAAAAACTATCTTAAGTATCTTAGTCCAAGTCATTTAACACCAGTTATCAAATGCTGATGGGCGAAATTTTTCCGAAAGTAAATTGATGAAAGGCAGTCTTCCAAATGGGCTTTTTTATGACCCGAGCCTCCTTACTTCTAAATTACCATACTTAACCATTATGCATTGGAGTAGCATCGGAAATGCCAATAATATCAATAGTTTTTCTAAACTAGAGGTCACCCGTGTGCAGGTGAAAAGCTCGAGGGCCCGATGCAGCAATTAATATAATTTTTGATTAGTCATCGAGCATTTAATCGGAACCTTTGTGAGATTCATAAATCTGTCACTAAATACTGGGATCATCGTTCACCTTCTGCATGAGTCATCACTAAATTTGATTTGTGTCTGCAACAAGTGGCAGTTACGACTGGGGATTTCATAGGTTTATTCAGCAGTTTTGTCTACGTAAGAAAAGAAGAAAATGAGACTATTTTGAGGTGGTGTTGTCGATTTACTTTATTTGCAAGCAACTATTTAACAAATAAAGGAATGCTTCCGATTTCTCAGGAAATTAGTTTTTTTTTATTTCGTAGATTTTTCTTTCATCTGACGAATTTTTCAAACACCACGGAAATAAATTTCAATCACTTTTTTGTGCTACGTGATTAAAAACATTAGTAATTTGTGTAAAAAAATAAAACAATTGTGATTGAGGCAAATCTAGCAACAATTGTTACCATATATATTGTGTAGATTCATACCAAATTATTTATTAATAATAGTCTTTTCTATTTCAGAGATTGATATAAAAATTCGAAATTCAGAAGTTGTTGATTTTTTTCCGCGTCCACACACATCTGAATGAAACAAACGTAATTGTGATCGAAACTTGTTTGATGGAACTGAAGAGCCACGCAACCACACTGTTACACTAATCATCGCAATCAACGTATTGTTTTCACAGCACGGAAAACAATTGTTTGTTCTTTTTTTCTGTACAACATATGCTAAATTATACATCTTGCTAAAAGGAAATTGATTGAATGTGGATTTTTATTCGGTAAGAAACAAAAATATTTAAACTATATTTGATGAAAAATTCCGTAAAGGATTTTGTAAATCGTAAATGTTCTTTAAAAAGTACAAAAAGAAAATGATTAAATAAATGAAATTCATTTATCTATCGAAACCTTTGATTTGAAACTTCAATTATACATAAATATTTATTCTAATTCTATATTTAAATTTATCGTATATATGCAAATTCCTGTTTCCTGGCAAAAATGTTGGCCACAGCTCCACCAAATTGGTATCAAATCACCGAAAATTGTTCCCCAGAATATAAAAATGAAAACTTGTACAAAAAAAAAGAAAAAAAAATTGATTTTATAAAAAAAATATTGAAATTAATATTTAAGACTTTAATAAAGTTATTTGTAGAAGAATTGATTTGCAAAAGTTATTAAATATAATAGTTTTATAAATTTATTATTTTAACTCTACAATAAGAGAACTCAAACAAAAAATCTAAATAATATTCTAAGGACGGACAGATGTATTTAGAAGATAATTTCCAATTATTGGAAACATTTTTGTTTTTAAGCGTATATATTTTTTTTCGTTGACGGGATTTTATACTTGTATCAAGTTTAATATTTTGAAATTATTAAAATAAAAATGAAACATTGAAAATAAATTAAAAACACTTAACATGGTGGAAAAAAACTTATATTAATAAAAAATAATTTTCTGTAATATACATTAAACAATTTTTGTAAATTATTTTAGAGTGTATTTAACTGAATGCAAAAAGCAATTACTACAGTTTTGCATAATGCCTAGTGCCTATAATAAAGGGACCGTATTTGGTGTCCAATTTCTTCAGTTTATATTGTAACTAACAGTGTCAAATTTGGTTTATTAGTTTCAAACCAACATGCTCTTTTGATATAAAATGCAATGTTCAAGTGAACACTAATGTGTTATCAATATTCAACAACATTTGAATAATTCCCACAATGAAATAGAAATAAACACAATTTCTATTTTTACTTTCCTCAAATTCTATAGAAACAGAATGGTAAAAAATAATATTGATGTGTGGAGCCTGATTCTCAGAGCCCTTGTAGGTAATTTTGTATTTAAAAATTATACTTTTACATTAAAATTTTTCTTAGGAAAATAGTGGTGAGGCTTCATTTTTTTTATCTATTACTGTACGTTGTTGAAAATAACCGCAGAAGAAAAAGTGATTAATTTCTTTTTCGAAAATAATTAACTTTTAACAATGTAACTTGATCTGAGGCTAAATGATAAGTTAACCAAACAGTTGCAGTTGTACAAGACAGTAACTTTGGAATACATGAAAACCAATAAATCAAGAGCGGTGAAGAAAAAAATGCAATTAAATGTTTACTGAACTGATAAAGACCATTGTTAATTAGGTCCAATTAATAAACAAAACGTTTCAACTCAAACTACAGAAAATGATTGTGCATTTCTAAATCTATCATTTCATGCATTAATAGCTGCTTTGCGACTACAGTCGCTATTGATTTTACATGGCATTTAAAAATTCTTAAATGTGTTATTGATGGGCTCTGTCAGTGCATTAAGATAATGACTATATAGTAATTAGAATAAATGCTTTTTTGACTCAAACAATGTCTCAATATTGCAATGTTTATGTAGCCGGTCTCACTTGGCAATACTTGGTAGACATTTCTGCATAACCGTTGCGACGCGAGGAAGTATTTAGGCCATTTTCTTGGCATTAAATATAAGGCTCTAAATATTTATTAGGTGCTAATATTTCTTTGAGCAGCTCGAGCCATTAATTGAAGATCGAATAAGTTAGTGGAAAATTCAGCTCCAGAGGACAAGAGTGTGCTTTTTTGATCAATGCTCTCTCTTTAATCCAATGCTATTTTTTTCTTTGCTTATGAAGTTATTTGAAAAGATAGCTGCCACCAGAGCATTTTAATAATTCATAAGTTTGATAATACAAAATAATACTTTACGTATACAAACCGGAGATGATTTGCCATATGATGGACTACATTTTCAAAGAGCCAAATTTTTGGAAGTGGATAAAAGAGATCGTATGAAATTTTATTCGTCATAGTCATAATAATGAGGTTGCATTTGTTTTTCTTAGTAATGAGGCACCAACATGCATGTAGTGTCATTCACATGTATCAACATGCATTTATATATGCAACATGCATATAGTTTTTCCTGCCATCTTGGAAAAAACGTTCATAATTGAAAATAAATAAATACATTCTGATTGCTTGAAATACATATCAAATGCAACCGAATTCATTTCTAATGGTTTCTCGTGTATATATATATAAGTATATATAAATTGTAAATAATAAAGTCTACAGTGACGTTATAATATATTATAATAATTATGTTATATAAAAGATTTTCCATGGTTTATTTACCATCAAAAATATAGCAGTTTCAAAACCGTAATGCAAAATGTTTCTTTGGAAATATCAAAGAAGATATTTTTAATTTAAAATATTCAAAGAAATGATAAACCCTCAAGTAGTTTTTCTTCACAATGTTAATTATTGCTAGAGCCTCATTAACCCAAAAAATGTGTGGCCAGTCCTACAGTCATATTCTTTTGAGTATTTGTCTGACTTGAAATAAATCTTTGAGAATTTTAAATTCTCAGAATATTAGTTATAGAATTAAAACGTAATAACAATAATAAAACATTAATGTACTTGTGGAAAATGATCTAGTTTACATAAATACATCATAATAAAGCGCAAATCATACTTGCCAACTGTTTTTCCTCCAGTGTTTTAAGACAGTGAAATCACTAGTAATTTGTTTTCTTTTTTAACTTTTGGAATCAAACTCTTTCGTACATTATTGATGCTTTATATAAATAATATTTATTTATTTCTTAATTAAATAATAACTCATTTTATAGATTTATTTGAGAATATTATCTAACATATAAATTTTGTTAAAATTTATAATACGATGTGATCACTAAGCTATTTCATTCAATTATTTTTTTAATGTTTGCCTGTAAATCACTTTTTGTTATAAATTCTATTCACATTTTTATATTTTCGATCGGTTCTTTTAATATTGTAAAGTATATATCACTCATTTTTGAAGTTCTTATTTCTATATACTACTCTTCTAAATTAAATAAAAGTGAGATTTCTTAACTTTATACAATCAATTTTGATCATACTATATGCATTATATATATATATATATATATATATATATATATATATATATAATTTAATACAAATATATTTAATTTTCTCAATATTTATAGTTACCAATTAAAATAACATATTACACAATTTATGTATGTTATTATATATCATTTTTATACAAAAAATATACTTATAAAAACATATTTATAATGCTAACATGCTCCATTAGATGAAAGTTATTGGTTTTAAGGACTCATTTTAATAATTCACTGATCTCTTTATTATCTATTTCTTTTAACGATGCGAATTATTTCATAAATATAAAATGTTTATTCTGTTTAATAATATTTCTCTTAGCATCTAAAATAAAAATTGCTTTCTGAAGTATATTCTTTTAAATTGTGCTCATAAAAATGAAGTTGAAACTGTATTTTGTCCAGAAAGGAATCACACAGTTTGGAGAATTTAATATCGTTATGTTTTCAGAAGACACGCTGGTATTTTTAAGAATTTCACAAAATAATTTTTTGTGGTTAAAGTTTGAACAATTTCTATAATTACCACGGAAAATAACATTAAATGTAATAAATGCATAGAAATATTTCTTTCAAAATGTTTTCGATAACTATAATTCTCCAAAATGTTTAGGCTGCCGAAATGCAGCAATTTATTTTGAAGACTTTATGAGATTCATTTTGAATACGAGTTTTCAATCATGACTTTTTAGTAATGATTAGTCCATTTTTTTAAAATTATCAACTGCATGTATATAAAAATGTATAAGTTTCAGCAACATTTTGAAATTATTTTTTTTTAAATTTTGATCCTCTCGTCAAAATTTAAAAGTAAATCAAGATTTTAATTATAAAGCTTTTTCAACAAGTTTTCAAATTTCAGAAATTAATTCTTAAAATAAATTTACTGAAAAACATGTTTTTGCTTTAAAATAAAATAAGGTATCGCAATGTTCTTCAAATATAATTTAAAAATAAGTAATTATTAACGAACAATTTTTTAGTTTCTCAGTATTATGCGATGTACACACACACATAGACATATAAAGAGTAAATTATAATATTACATAAAATGTGTGTGTTTATTGATCCTCATAACTTAAAACAGTGTTTTTAGTTCCAAATAATTTATGTTTATTAAGTTGTTCTTGTGTTTTCCAAGTCTATTGCCATTTTGTATTATTATTTTTACTTCTAATTAATAATTAATTTTTTATTCAAAAATTTTAATTCCTCAATTCAAGAATTTCAATAAATTTAATCTAATGTAACTCTTAAATAAGCATCAATTTTTGATAATTTTAAGCTATATAAATATGAGTAAAATCATAACTCTCAAAACTAACCACAGCAAATTCGAATTCCTTGCTGTACAGAAGGAAAAAAAAATGTATGACATTTCTATAATTTGAGAGACCTGATCTTGTTTACCAATCTGGATTGTCAGAAGAGGAACTACTATAAGGAAATGAGGCTTTCCAAACAATTTCTGTGAAGTTGGTCATTGGTCATCAACTTTAACCCAGATCAAGCACACTGTGACGTCAAATGCCAAGATTCCACCATAAACAAAATGCTCGCAGCATTTTAATGTGGGGTGGAGGAACATGTGGTGGCATTCTCACACTTTGAAATTAGTGACCGAAGGATCCAGTAAAACTCTTGTAGGCAGCCGAGATGCTTGGAACTCAGGTGCACGTAGCCGTAGGCCCTCATCCACAGCCCCACCTCCCTAGTAGCCCTCGTTTTCTGCAGAGCTTTCATTAATATGTTTTGTACGACCTTTCATTCTGGGTTTTTCCTACTACCTGTTAATGTGGGATACAATATCTTTCTCATTAATTTTAAGCAAAAAAATATATTGAGTTCGATTGCAAAATATTGAGTTCAAATGTTTGATGTAGGTGTATATTATTATAATTATTTTAAGAGAGCCACAAGAAAAAGAATTTCAACATAAATATTTTTTAAAGACATGTAACTAATACTTTTGATTTAAAATGATTCTTTAATACTAAAAATAAAATGCTTTCTGAAAATTTTCAAAATTTTATACGGTAAAGTATGCTGTGCTAATCTCAAGTAATTTGGCATGTTTGTGAATTATTCAAAGTTATTTTAGCATGACTGTAACTTAAATTTGAATATTCTGATTTTGTTTTGCATTTAACTTCTTCTCATGTATAGTTGATAAAATTTTAAATTTAAACGAAACTATGAACATTAATTAGCTGCTTTACTGAGTTCATTGACATATCATTTTTATATTACCAGTGAGTTTTCTGCATTTTAGGTAATTTATTGTACATTATAATATGCGAGAATGATTTTATGATATATCACACTTTGTTTCAGGCAATACAACTTGGAACAATAAATTTCAAATCACTTCAGAGTTAATTTAGCTTAAATTTTACTCACTTAAATGTTACTTATAAAAAATTTCTCCTTAGTAATTTTATGACAAACTAACCTGGCATTATAAATTAGACACATAATAGTTTTAATTTACATTGAAATAGCAATTTTAAATTCTTTTTGGGCATTTAATTATTTTTTATTATAAATGGTACATTAGATTTGAAATTTCCTTTGCATTCTTAATTAACGGTTGCTTGTTTTAATATTTTAATTGAGGATATATTTAAGAGAACATAACTTGAAAGAATAAATTTCAAATCACTTAATAGTTAAGGTGATAAGGCATGCATTCAAGATTGACTAAAAAAATGTACTGATCATGACGGTCACACACGTATGCGTCATCATATTTTTTATGTAAAAAAGTGAAATGAAATTCTTTTAATGAAAGAAAGCCCCTGTGGATATAGATCACCATTCTGCTGTTCTGCTTATATAGTGGAATAAGCAATCCTTAAAAAATATTCACTCATTTTCAATTTAAGTCAAAATACTGACATAGTCTGTGAATTACAATCTAACATTTTTTTTAATAATATAGGAAAAGAGTAAAGATTTTAAGGTACTGGAGGAGCTATCTAAAACATAATATAGATTTTTCTACTGGATTATGATTACAAATAATTTTCATTTTCTCCTACAAGTAATACATAATCCATAACGAAAAACGGATGAAGTCTCAGTACACATGCATTATATAATCTTGCAATGTATTTTACATCCAGCAATTACTCACAAATATTTTTCAGATATTAGTGTATGCTTTTTAATTTACTGCTGCTGAAATTGCAAATGATCTCCCAAGACCATGATGTACATCTCTAATGGATTCCATCCCATGTAAATATTAGTGGTAATGAGATCGCTGATCGACTGACCAATGATGGAAGTGAAGAAGATACGCCCACTGGTTCAGGACTTACATATTAGTAACTTTACTCTAATGAAAAATCTAGACTACATTCAATCTGGAAAATTCCACCCACACACCAATGGTACTCCGGAACATCTCCTGGAACTCTCTTCTGGAAATAAAATGAGACCGAAAATCTCAAACTGCCTTCACCAAATTCTAAATTGGGCATCTGAAATGCTTATCGTTTGAACTTGGTACAGAAAAAAATTATCCCACTTGTAAAAAATGCTGTAACCATCCAGCCTCACCGAAACATATTTTGGATTGCATCGGACTTTCCCAGGAGGATTTATCCTCAGATCCCCTACTAGTCATCGACTTTTTGACAAACAACAATTTATTGGAGTTGATCTGACAAATGGCAGATCTTTAAAGAAGATAAACCAAGGCAACTTTATTTTACATGAAAATGAAGTGGTTTCGGAAGCATGGTATTTTGAAACTTTTCAAAAATGAAGTGGATAGCTATTGATAGGTAAGCAGATTATATTTTCACAATCACTTCTTTTTGACTGTGCTCTATGAGATTTAACTTCTTTTCTGGGACTAGAGACTTATGATTAATCGAATAACAATTGATGATGAACTATTCCGTGATGAAACCTATATTCTCTGTTGAAAAGCTAATTTTTGTTCTCCCTACATACACACATATTAATCGACCAAGATAAGCGTGAACAAAATATAAATGAACTTAAATGCACATCTCTGCAAGAAAAAGTTATGGTGTTTCAAAAGCTCATTGAAAATCTTGAATTCATTATGTGACCTTACTGGTTTCCTCTTTCTCCTTTATTGGTATCAACTTATTATATATGCTACCTTATATTTAAAAATAAGACACTTTTAAGAGATTTGTAATCCCAATTTTTGATGACTGTTTCCATGAGTTTGTCTACTTAAGAATAAAAATAAATCTTGAGTGAAGTAGCGTCCAGTTTGATTTGTGAGAACCTCACAAAAATTTTTATCACTTAGTTTTGAAATAAATGCATAACATTATCAATTCCGTTTCCTGTATAGGAAATACTAAATCACCAGTTTTATACTTTCATAGATAAAAATGGATGATTCAGTAAATTTTAATGCTGTTTTATTTATAAAAAAAAAATGTTGGTTCTAATATTTTTCCCAAGAAAAGTTTAGAATGTGTGTCACATGCTTTTCGTAACCCCAAATTATCAACAAGATGTAAAATAAACAGCAGTAAATATTAGAACCTCATAATAATGCCTTGATGTCAGTTTCAGTGGACATCCTTGGTGCGTTCCTGCTAAAGAAAATGGAAATGTAATTCCTTGCGAGACAAATAATAGAGTATTTTTATGGGGACACAATTCTCAGTTTTTCAAAGCAATTGTTTCTCTGAAAAACTTGCGGATTTGTTTTCTCTCCCTCTCCCACCGCAACCTGGTTGGAGGTTGTTTTTATTTGTTTTTTTTTTTTTTTCATTACTTTCGCAGCATCGTATGGATTCCAAGATTCAAAAAGAAATTTATTCACTAAAATGTTTTAACATGAAAGACAAAACAAATCATATTAGATTGCGAAAACCCTAGAGAAAATGGGTTTTTTGTAAGAGTTTTTATTTGATATAAGAATAATAAAATTGAATGCTGTGTGGTTTTTGGATTGAATAAATAAAGTAATTAATATGTATTTAAATATTTGTCACATCAATTGTGAAGATATTCAGTTAGTAATACAATTTTTATTTACTAAATTTTAACTAAAAAATATCAATTAATGAAGATTTCGTCTGAAAATTTATGTGTCATTTAATTTATTTTTGAATGCAGATTTAATGTTTTCATGAACTAAGCGAATTGCTAAATAAATGACACTGCACAAATCACATTTTCAAAAATTAACAATAACAATTTAAATTCTACTCATTTGAATATTTCTAAATATTCAAATTTTGCAAGTTCATAAAATAACTTTCTTAAATTATTGATAATATGATAGCGGATTTAACATCACAAAATTTTCGTTTATTCTATTTTTTTCTATACTGAAAACTGTAAAATTAATTTTTAGGTTAGGATCTCATATTAATCAACGAGCCTAATATTAATATATTGAAACTGTTTTAGTGTATTACTCAATTGTAACTGGAAGATATTTTGAAGTACCATTTACTTCTAAAATTATTATTTTTTACATAGTCTAAGCAATAATTTTTCGATGAAGATTATTCTAATCACTTAAGTACAACAATATGTCAAATAACATTTTTTTTAAAAAACATTTTGGTTTTATTTAAAGAAATCAAAAATAATGTTTTGCGTGCCAAGTTATGAGAAAAAGGATGTTTCTTAGACATTTCGATGTTCTTCCATTTACTTAAAAGTTATCAAATATTTTACCTGCAAGTTTAGCTAATAATGTTGGAAGATACATACAGGAACTGTGATTGAGAAGCTTTCTTATTTTGTTCGGGATTCTACAAGCAAATTAAAAATTTCACAAGTATAAATATTTAAAGTAAAAGTGAAATTATCGGAGTCTTGTAAGATCTCGAAAACAAAAAGTAATATTCTCCTTTGTAAAGATCTTATATTCTTGATATCAGATGTTTCAACTGATAATTTTCTCAAGTTATTTTCTGAAGTGTACTTTGTCAAAAGATCACAAAAACCTAACCGTAGTTGCATGAAAGATATTCATAAAAAGTAATTTGATTAAATATTTATTCTAAAAAATTCATAAACTTCTTGTGAACCAAAATAATAATTATTGTAAATGAGTGTAATTATTTTAATTTAAAAAAGACCTATATTAAATAAGTAACTTAAATTATTAATTTCGTATTAACTTTATTGGTGAAAAGAAAAAATAACCAATTAGTTTGTTCTATCAGGTTGTCCCTAAATTTGGCAAGATGGTTCCTACCTTTAATTTGTTGGCTTGACTTTGAAAATGTTCCTGCAAAGTGTACTCATCAGTGATCAGTACTATATATATATCATCAGTACTATATATATATCATCAGTACTATATATATATCATCAGTACTATATATATATCATCAGTACTATATATATATATATATATATAGCCTTTTAACTTTTGCTTCTGAAATGGATTTTTTTAAACATATTTTGAATTGATTATTTTTAGAACAATCTCGAAAACTTTTAAATAGCACGTAGTTTAAATAATACTGTCCTAGTTTACATTGTGTAATAAAATGCATTTTGTTGAATTGTGTACAAGCTTTAATTTTCTTGCAAACAATGAAGCATTTTCATCAGATGAAGCATGCAAAAAATAAATATAATGGTAGACCAGAAATTAAAATCATTTTAATGAATAAAAAACCACTTAGGAAATGGATAAGAAACAATAAGCAGTCGGAATCAATGAACAATATAAATGTATTTCTTCATTAATTCTCCGATTGCTTCAAAGTAAAACTCTGAGAATAAATATATGTGTCAATAGGATAAGAGAAACTTGAAAAACATAAGTATACTTCCAATGAAGGTATTATACAATATTTTCTAGAACGAAATTTTAATAAAATTTTACTAAATGAATTAATAAAGTTTTATATTTAAAAGTTAAAATCATTATTTGCATTTTATTTTTGGTCAAAAATATTTTTGGAAACTAATTTTTAATTAATTGCTTTTCTACGTTAAGGTATATGTAAGATATTATTGCAGATTTTTTAAAATTTGCTTATTTTTACTTTTTTATTTATTTTCCTTACCATTATCTGCCAATTGTTAGTAAATACACTTAGAAAGGTAACACCCATTTCTTTACTTTGAAGACACGTGTGCGGATATGTTGCTTTTCGGACTGCCACAGCTTGATATTTTCTTGGTAAACAGTTCCTCTGTAGGATCTTCTTGGGTTGGGGACGTGTCCACATTAATCTGTGACGGTCAAAGTCCTACCACTGGGATGGGGTGGATGAGTATTGAAGAATGCCAGCTTATGTGTGACCTCGTCACCCCACTGATGTTCAGAATTACGAGCTGTTTGGTGATAAGCAAGCATCCCAAAATAGTTACTCTTAGAGAACTGCCCGGGACTGGCCTGCACCACTATCGTTGAATGTATGTATTGGTAAGCAGGCCTCACAATCCTGGGAAGATGGAAATTCAAGAACTTTCCAAACACACATATCAATATCGATTCAAAATAGGAAATTTACCATTCTTCTTACGTTATTTAACAATAGACAAAATCTCAGTTTCTTTCATTTCAAAGATGGCGAACTTGTCCTTATGATATTTGTGATTTAAACTTTGCAAGTCCAATTTGTTGAAAAATTAAATTTGCATTTCTTTTCGTGAGAGCTGATATTCTTCGACTTATTTTATTAGAAGAGCATTAGAGTAGGTTAAATATTTTAACCTGATTTTAATTTACTCTTAACTCGTGATTCTGTTTATGATATTTAAATTATTGATGTAACTAACAGTAGTATGATACTCATTTTTTGCTCATGGATTATAATATGTTTTTTTTAATATATGGCTTTATTTCAGTCCAAAATGAAGCTTAGTGATTCATATTATGCTTAACATAAATTAAGTTAACAAAATAACATTTGTTGTATGTAACTATTTTAAGTTTCTCTGATTTCATTACTAAAAAGTTCCTTATTATAAATATTTGCGTAAAAGTGAAAATCAATATACCAGAATGGCTTTAAAACGAGCGTGGATGTTTATAAAACCATATTATACCTTAATTTTAGCTTCAGTATCTAATTCAGTGATGCTCAACCATTGCGCCTCGGCACTTTTGTGTGACGACAAATTTAAGAAATATATAGAGTAACAATTATGTTTTTTTACTAAACGTAAATTTTGCTTAAATTAAAAAAAACACACTGTAAAAGAAAACTAAACTTGTTTTTAAAGTTAAGTACTGCCTATTTTACAAATTTTAAAATCCTTAAAAGTGTGCCGTGAAAAAAAAAAAAAAAAAAAAAAAAAAAAAAAAGATTGAGAATTACTAATCTAATGAATAATGAGTATCAAATAATTTATGCTATTTCAATTATACACAACGTTTTTATGTTACTTATTAGAAAACGCAGAGTTGTTTTCAAGAAACAAAATGATGTACAAATGTATTACAAAAATTATGACCTGTGAAGTTCTCAGTGAGAAAACAATTTTGTGGCGCTTAAAATGTTCAAAATAAAAAATGACAACACCTTTATATTGAATATTTTTAAGTAAAGTGTTGCTAGAAGTGATTTCACAGTATAATATAAATTTCAAGATTAATTGGATTAAATATAAATGTATCGATAATTCCATAACAAAGTTGATGGTATATGAAAATGTATATATGTAAAAATATTTGTATATATATTTATATACACAAAAGTAGATTAAAAACCTTTATTATACTTCACTATTATTCATTGTTATTGCTAGATACAAATTCTTTAATAACTGCTTATGCAACCCATGCTGCATTAATTTAAAAATTTTACAAATTTATTAAAATGCTTTATAATGAAAACAGATGATTGCGTTTACATTATAAAACTTTAAAGCAATACAAACTGTATATATATTATTTAAATTACAACTAGGAACTTAGTTTGATATATATATTTTCAGTAAAGTAATTTCTCGAATCTGTTAAATTTCCGGTTAAACTTACATTTATAAAATAGCACCAAATCTATATATTTTTTGGTAAGTATCGCCAAACCGTACATCTGTGAATATTAGGATTTTCATAGAGCTTCCTTCCAAACAAAGCTCTTGTTTTGTATTGCAACAAAATTAGTATTGAGTGAGGAAAGGAAATGCCAAGTTTAGTAATCTTCAAAAGAGTCACGATCTTCAAAATAAGCAAAATCGTCACCGATATTTTGAAAAGCATTTGAGTGTCGTAATGATTGAAAGAGAAAGTATGAAGGACAGAAAAGTAATATCGAGAGGATACGTCTCATAGAAAGGGTTGAGTAAAAATATATCTACCGCATACTTTATGATAGGATACGGAAACCCAATTGTGTACTGTAATCGGTAACGTCACCTAATGACCTATTTTCCTAAAACACTTAGGTTTGAGCGAATAAAATATATCCTCACCAAAAATTTCCTTAACAGCATATCATGACACATTTAAGTAGAAAATATTAAGTATCATTGTAAGCATTCCTCTGCAATCGTTGAGAAATTTAGCCCTGGTAACCCAGTCAGAATTTCTTTCATAAATTTATGCTGTGACCAAATACATTTATAACTTAACATGTAAGATTAAGGTATTGCTGAAATATATTATGAGCAGACATCGAAATGTAAATTTTAATCATACATCAATTTGACAGTTTAACTATGGATATTATAAACACGAAATTCAAGAAAACAATATATTTTGAGTAACCTAATAAAATATGGTTCGAAAAGAATTTACTTTCCCTCACTTATTTTAATTTCAATAGAAGATGTACTCTATCATTTTATAAATAATGTAGTTGCTCATATTTTAATATATTGCTTAATTTTTCTTATGAATAAGTAACAAAATAATAAAGTTTTATAAATTATGAATTCTAGAAAGCAGTTTTATATTAAGCTTAGAGAATTTCTTCAACGATTAAAGAAAAGTTTGCTGCAATTTTACTAAGGTTTTCTCTAGAATTACATTACTACAATTCTGATATTATTTAATATGATTTTAAATTCTTTGATAAACTGTAATTAAAAATTGTCAATAGAAATAATATTTTGATAAAATTCATCTTCATTATCAATTTCGTATTATTTAAATATTACAATTCGAATGTGTACAGACTTTATAAATTATTATTGCTATTTTTTTCTTATTAACAGACACAATAATTAGTGTAAAATTAATAGACTTTTGATAGTAATTATACAAATTACTTTTTACATTATTATTATACATAACAATATATGATGCGTTTTATCTTTTATTTAACACAAAATTGAATAAACTTAATGATTTTATTTTTAAATGTCATGAAATTGCTAAATAAAGTAATTATTTAAATGTATTTTTTATTCAATATATAGTAATACAATCTTTTTTCCAAGAGACACTTATTTGTTCGAAATTTATTTCATTAAACGAGGAGACAAAACTTGTATGAGAACATTTTTTATGACATTATTTAAATTTTTGAACGTTAACGATGTCTTTCTGTTTTTGTTGCTAATACATAGAGTTTTTGGCATATTCTTATACATACAGTATAGCGTTTAACATTAAGATATACTGTCCCTTAAACTAGAAATCATAATTAACGGAATTGATATAGGAATTCATTATTTTATTATTGTGCGATTTTGTTTCTGTTTATGGCGTCAAATTAAAGCATTGGATGCCAGCTTTTTTATTTTACTAGTTAGTATCATACATGTCTTTAAATATAAATGTTTATCTTCATTTTCTTACAATGTTACTAATATATTCATAACAACGCATTTCCCCCCTATCAGGAATTAAAAGCAATTTCATTTCTATATATTTTAAAATTATTCAGTTTCATCAGAATTCCACTTTCTTTAAAATCGATGTAAATAAATTTAATTTTTTTGACAATATTTAATTTATTATAAAATTTACTTAATACAAAAACTTTTAAATTTCCTATTTTTTAATAAATATCTTATATACTTTATTATATCATACTTAACATTATAGAAAACATTGATTTTAACAAAATATTATTCGGAAAGAATCTGAAAAAGCAAGCAATAATCTTTAAATATATTTATATTTTATTATTTTATTGTTAATAATAATGAATTGGGACAGTTATTCTAAAATTATTAACTTGAATTTAAAAAATATTCAAATTTTATAAGACTTCTTAATTGTTTATTATATTGCTTATTATATCGCACCATACACACATTTCTAATTATTTTGTAAACTTAATTTGAAATTTTACAAAGTGTTAGAAAAATTTGTGTTCCTTATAATGGAAATGAAAAGAGTGATTCTTTATTAAGAGAGTTTGTATCTTGGGCCACATAACAACATGTTTTTGTGATAGCATTTCCAAAAGTAATTTTTAATATTATTATTTCTTAAATTAATTTTGAAAATTATTTTTAATATTATTTAAATGATGCATCAATAACTCGATTTTTTCTGACATTTTCTGAGAATTTAATTTCTTAAATTGCAAATAATGATAAAGAATACCTTTTTTGTTTGTCAACTTTATAACTTTATATAAAATATATTATGTTAAACGATTAAATTTAGAAGTTTTTATAACTTTTATAATCAGCTAAGCATAATAAATTGATGATGAAGGTGACTTATGAGATTTATAAAAAAAGGAATAAATTTTTTAAGGTAGAAAGAAATAAGATATTATAATAATATGTTAAATTTTAAATTCTAGAAGACTTTTCCACATATTTTTCACATTTGTTTTTGGAAGTCAAATGGCTTTTCTTTCAGTCATGCATCTCTTTTACTTTTTCTTTTTATAGTTTTGAAAAATAAAACTTGTAATTTTTTTTATATTTAAAAACAATGAATATTGTTCTGAAAATTGTTTTTTACCCATGATATGTTTGTTGGTCAAAGGTTAAACATAAAATTTGTCAAATAGAGAGAATTGTTTAAAAGCAGTGTCAAAATTAGCAGTGTCAAAATTATTAAAATTTGAGATGATATTTAGTGCGAAACAAAATGTTTATTAGCAACAAGAAATTCATTCTAAATAAAAATATAGCTTTAATTTCAAATATTATTTTAATGTGCTCTAAAATATTTGAACACAGAATGAGAAATCTTCTAAAAAATATTAGATTAATTGCTAATTTAAATTATAAATGTTTTCCCACGATGGAGAAGGCAATTAATTTATACAAAACAATTCATCATTTGGGACCCAGATTATGCATCTTAACCTACATATATCTGGTAGTAAATAGGTATGTGTATAATTATACATTCCTATTCATATGTTTTAAAAAAGAATTTAGATTCAAAATGATCTGAAATTTAGAATAAAAATCGAGTTTTAAAAAATGGATACTCCTATTTTAATAACTGAAGGATATTATAAAACTGATTTTATAATACGTATATTATAAAATTTTGAATTTTATTTCGATAAACTACTTTTTATAAATTTACAAATGTTACAATAATTCAATTGAATTTTTTTTTAACATAAAGTGACGAAAATAATTTAAGAGAATATACAAATGTTTAATGCATTTTCAAATGTTCATAAGGAAAATGGATACATTGTCTTTTAAGAATGTAACATATTCCATGATATTTTTCCTACATTGTTTTCATATCTTTTGTAAACCACAGAATGGACTTAACTATATTTTTTTTTAAATTCTCCTAATGCATTGCAAACGTTAAGGTATTTTATGATCCACCTTTTTTTGGTGCAGCATTTTTTAAGTCACTCTTTCATACGGAAGTGAAAGCAGCAGCCTTTAAAGAAGTCATTGTTTTTTCTGGTAGCAGTGTTTCTTTTTTTCGTGTAATTTTTCGATGGCATAAATCCCTTTTGCAACATAGTAAGTAATAGTAATAGTTGAAAAAAAGAAAAGAAAAATGCCCACAATTTAGGAATGTTATAACTTACCATTTTTGGACATATAAAAATTTATTTGGCTAAATTAATTTAGATATTTATCATCCATACTTCGATGAACTTAGCTTTGAAGAAATAATATAGGTGCTTGAAGAGAACAAACTTTAATATTTTATTAATATTTTAAGATAAACAATTGAAAATTTAGTCGCTATTTTACACTTAATACCATATTTAAAAATATTGTTACTTCAGGAAGTGGTGATTTTCTTTTAATATTGTGGTAACACAAATATATTTTATGAAAATTCCTTTGCTATAATATCTTATGCAGTTCAAATTAGTTGAAGCTCTCCATTAAAATCTGCTCGAGATTGAGAACTAAATGTTTTAAAATAAAAGAAGAAAATACACTATTCATTGGTAAAAATAAATGTAAGAAAATTAAGCATCAAGTTAACTAAGTTTTTGTTAAAAATGTACACCCTTAAGATTATAATTGTAAAATATGAAAATAAAATGGTATTTTTTAAATTCAAAAATTCATTTGTTGTAAATTTAAAATTATTCGAAAGTTAAAGTTTCCTTAGAAATCTTATATGCAATATATTGCTTGCTGCCATTGTATCCAAAAATTTCATTTTTTACTCTTTTCGAATTCAATTACTAAATGTTTTGGATACATTAATTCTATGAGAAATAAAATAAATATAAATTTGAAACAACCATCCATTTTAAACTGAAATTCCACCTTGATTTATGAGTCCTAATTGCAGTTAAGTATGTTGCCATAATTGGTACTGTATTTCCACTAACTATGTAATACCAATTAAGAAGCGTCTCTCTTGTAGCACAAAATCTATTGAAATAATGGTCTTAATCTGCAGTGATGACTAGGTAGAAAGCAGACATTTCAATATAAATGTTCAGACATTTTGACTTAAGGTTATAAATGGCCGGATACTGATAAGTCCTAGTATCTTCTTTTATCCTAAAGCGCCTACCTTCATTAAGCCTGTTCCTTTTTATCCCACAGTATACCCAGATGTATTGTAGAAACCGTGATTCCTATGGCTTGATTACTGTATTTCGCTATTTCTAGGCCTTTTGATGTTTACCTGCTTAGAATGAGCTCTTGTGAAAATAATTATATGTTAAGTGTTTTTAAGGCCTGGGGCTGAACGTCACTACTGACAACATAATACATTATTCCTAGTCTAAAATTACATGTGATTTGTTTGATGCAATCTTCCTATTGGTTAATTTAATTTTGGATAATGTTCTTCTCAATGATCAGTGGCTGGCCCGCATCCTGTGGGCGTTTCGTGGTTTTCCCATTCGCTTCCATGGATAACAAAGTCTCTCACAATGTACATCACCATGATGGATAAATTTGTCTCTGGGAACATCCTAATAGTCGGAGTGTCTCTCATTAAAATCTTCTGGTCATCATCAAGTGATAGAAAATGTTGCTCGAAATGGTCTTAGCATCACCGAGATCTCATTATCGTTGCTTTGGTTCGCCTCCAGGTGATATGATTAGCATAGAAATGGTACGTTTGAATTTAAAGATATTCGTTCAAAGAATCATGGTGCCATCTTGCTTTTGAGAAAATGCTGTCGCTTCATCTAATAATATTCAAAGTCAGCGTTTAAACATTCAGTCAGAAGCCACAAATGTCATGCAAATTATTTTTCTCACTGGGTAAACTTTCAACAGTTTTTGCTAACAAAAGTGGTAATCCTCAATCCATACCAAAGATTATAAAAAATGTTTTGCAGGAAGAAATTATACTCTTTGTAACAAAATCTAATTATATTATATAAGCATAGGTCTTAAATGATCATTAACAAAATGCATTTTATGATTTTTTAAAGCATATTCAATTTTAATGGTCCTTTCATTGTCTTGCTTCAAATGAAAAATGTATTCAAAATTATGCATCATAATTATTGAACTGATTAGTGGTCAAAGTGTACCATGAAAAAAAATGATAATTTCTTTTGCAAAAATCAGTTTTTTAGAGAAATGGGTAATAGGGCTAAAAGAGAATTTTGGATTACTTTCATATGCTTGCAAGAATCATAAGACATGTAGTAAAGGCTTTTGTCGCAAGTAAATATTTTGTATCGTAGCCTTATTTTTGATAAAATACTTACCACAGAGCAAGCATGATTTTTTCTTTCCATAAACATCTTTACGTATAAATATCCTTCCGTCTCTCATTATATAAATACAACTGTTTTCACATTGAAGTATTTCCTTCGATTTTCTTCCATAATTTATTGAAGAAATCTACTAAAGGCCTATGATAAATCTTATTCTTTTACTTTAATGATTAGGATTTTATTGAATTTAAGAAAATACTTTGCTTTTGTATTTTATAGGTCTTGGTGCTTTATATGTAACACGAAAGATGTTGAAATATTTGTCTTATCCTTTTTGAATAATAGAATTTTAAAATAATTTTGATGATATATAACTTATATTCTTTTTGACATTGGGGATACTGATATGGCAGTTTAGATACTGCTATACTGACAGCATGTAATTTCAAAGTTAAAAACAGTTCCTTAATGGAAGTCAAATATAAATTTTACATTATTTGTTTTTATATTTAATTTATCACACATAATAAATAAGCTTTAATAATTCTAAATACTGTAGTTACTGCTTACAAGAGATTGAAGAACAGATTGATGCATTTTTTGATTTCAAACTCCTTTAAATTTCACAAAAAGAATTCTTTTTAATATTTCTTTTATATTTGTAATTGTATATTATTTATATAATGAAAAAAAAAAGAACCAATAATATTTGTAAATATCCAAAAATATACTCGATACTTGCAATTCAGTTATAACCTGAAATTAACGTTTATTGTGTAAGGATCCTCAATATTCTAAACTATTTAAAACTACGCTCATTTGCATCGATATTTCATTTACAAAAAGGCAAACATTTAACATTACATTCGTGATATTTTTTATAAATGTATCAAAAAGAATAAGTAGATTGAAAAAATATACCAGCAGAACTGCTTATTAAACTCTTTTAAATTTATACTAATAAAAAAACTCTTGTTTTGAAAAATTTATTTGAATTAATTTTTTTTATTCATAAAATACAATAATACGCAAATGGGAATTCATTCACACTCCTTATCAATGAAACTGCAATATCTAATCATTAGTTGGAATAAATTTATAACATTGATAAAAGCAAACAGAAAGTGTGGTTGTAATTACAAAATGCATTTGGTACTCATATAAGCAAACTCTGAGCTTAAGTCAAACCTTGTACTGTGTTAGATTGCTGTACTTGTGTTGCAGTACAGCAATAAATAAGAGTCATTCAGTTGAGAGTAAGTTAAATCTGTCTCTACTATTCAACGCTTGAATAGTAGGGACAGATTTTGATGAAGTTGAAAACTAAAAAAATTCTTGATCATAGGAATCTTATAGTTTTATTGAAGAATGCTATTCATGGGATGTAGGAAAACATCGGGTCTTGACACTGCAGTCACGCATTCATTTAGACACATAAATTCAGTAAAAGTTTTCATATATGGAGTTTTCATTAGATTTTATGGTAAACCTTGAGTGCGGTACTTTTATAACGTTAGGTATCAATATGAAATTAACTCGTTGTGTTTATTCAAAGGTTGTCATAACGAAGTTGTACCTTT
Organism: Latrodectus elegans; assembly: GCA_030067965.1. Classification (NCBI taxonomy): domain Eukaryota; kingdom Metazoa; phylum Arthropoda; class Arachnida; order Araneae; family Theridiidae; genus Latrodectus; species Latrodectus elegans. Next base: position 15,035,949 of record CM057812.1, read on the forward strand.
TAAAGAGGAATCTTAATTTTCTCTCAGTTACAATAATGTCTGTTGATCATCCTGAATATAAAATGTTTAGAACTATTGATAAGTCTTTATTATAAAATATCCTATAAAATGTTTAGAACTATTGATAAGTCTTTATTATAAAATATCCTAGTCAGAAGAAATCCAGCTTACGCAATTAAGACAACTGTTTTTATGATCTAATTATGAATAGTATTTTTCTTTACTTTGAATACATATTTGTCTTGTTTTATGATTAAACTTATTTGTGTTACTTAAATACTGTAACAATCAAAACAGCAGCAATTGAAGATTCTTTCATGCATAAAATTTGCATGGTAAACTTTTAGACCTAAGTACATATTATTTACGTTCAATATATACACTTTCTATTTAACCTAGGAAAAGGTCCCTTTGTAAATATAATAATTCATGTTTCTTGTATATATATGTTTGATATTAGTTACATTTTTCAAGCTTTCCATCACAAAATTTCATTCATTACGATAACAATTAGAGTGTAAACTCTAAATTAGAGTGTTTTAATGGCACACAAAGAACTAGCAAAAATATTATTAATGATTTCTATTCAAACTCTTTTATCAGAGCATTGGTATTGTGGAAGGTCTTGTGTTCTATCAACCCACTCAATGTTGAATTATAGGAATGGAGTGTTGCGTTTTTACTTTCTGTTTGTTACTGTGGATGCTGGGAAATATTATTTTAGATTTTCTCATTTGCAACTACTGAATATAATCCATTATCAATGAAAAATGATTTCGGAAGACAACATGCTACTGATATCCAAGTGCCAAGTACTTATAATGTTATTTTTAACTGTTAGACTCCTTACTCTGAGGTATCAAATATATTTTCAAAAAACATTTCTTTAACTTATAATGAAGAATTTATTCAGTATGCAAGTCAGTTTATTTCATAATCAAATTATTGAACCTAAAATATAATAATAAGTTTTCTTTTTCTCAAAAGAAATCTCGAAAATTTAAAGCGTATCTCACAATGTGTAGAAAAAATTTGTAATAAAATTGAGAACACAAATAACAGTTTCAACATAAATTAGGGGGGGGGGGAAGTAATATTCTATAGAAATATTTATAAATAGGAAATTGTACTCATAAATATGAAATATTTATGATAATAGGAATAGTACAGTGAGGAAATTAATTTTTGTTGATGTTGCTACTGACATAATTATTTATTTTTATTCGTATAATTTTTTCACACAACATTAGACCATTTTTAAAAATATTATCGTAAATCTAGAATTGTCTTTATAATAATATAAATTTATTACAATTGCATATATTGTTAACTTTTCGGTAAATTCGACTTTATGATTGATATCTAATATTCAATGTAATGTGTAAAATGGAACTGGTTATTGTAAATTTATTTTACGCCTTTTTATGGGATTTGTATAAGTCATGTACATATTATGCATCCATGTTTTTTCAATTGATTTAATAAAGTTCAGTTTTTCAATTTTAAAATTTATTATTATCTTCATATTAATTTTTTTAAAATTACCTATAAATAAAATTTATAGGTAATTTTTTTGGAAGGTCCACCTTTATATATTAGTACTTATAATGAATTAAATAGTTGAATGTTTTAAAAAATCTATATAATCCTTACAAGAAATTTAGTTTAGATAGCATTTTATCTAATATTTTATTTCATAGAAATAAAGGAAAAAATTTTTATAAAAAATTTTATTGTTTGAAGAATTTAACCTGTGATTGAAAGTATTTTCTAAAAGAAATTATCTATTTTTTTTATTCTAAGCCTCGCTTAATATATAAGTATTTATAGGTGATTGTGCTTTGCACTGAATTTTAGTTCGAAAAATGATCCATCTAAAACACTGGAATGGGAAATGCAAACTTAATTTTCGATAAAAGTATTTTGAAATATTCCATAATCAACCTAACGGTACTAAGCAACCTAACTGTTTAAGAATTCAATATTTTGTACCCTTATAAATTTGAACTTTTTGTTTTGTATAGACTTATTTTATTATATATGCTATATTTTCAAAATTTAGCATTTGTGAAGTAAAATTAAACATTTATGATCCAATTTTGTCATGTAGATTTATTTTGTATACTGTACAATTAAATTTAACTATAAATTTAGCTTTCTTTTAAGTAAAATTCTATCAGAGTTAATGTAAAGCCAAATATTATATTAGTAATGTTTATTCTATAGGGTTTTTTTTATGGCATTTGTTGATAATGTTTCGTTATTGAACCAACGAAAGCTTTAAAAATTTTAGACAACTTTTTGTATGAATTTTAGAGGAAGAGTGACAATATTTTCCAATGATAGCTGTATAACCAGAGCATCAGATACGTAGATAAAAAATAATCGAAATATATAAAGCTACAAAAATTGCATTGCATTTAGTTCTTATTAGCATATTCAAAACTACCCACTATTTAATGGTGTCTTCTTATAGTTATTCTTATAAATATGTTAGTTTTGTTTGCTTACAAATATATTGCCAGATAAGAAAAATTATTTAACGCGGGAAAAAAGAAAAAAAAAGTGAAGATAATGTATCAGTAAATGTAGATTTCCCTCGTAATTAATATACATAGGGAAAACTTCCAGTGAGATTAAAGTTAAAATGAACTACTATAATCCCGTTGATATGAATTTATAAATTTCTTAATGTATAAGTTTGACTTAGTTTAGAATGAAAGCTATTAAACTTTCAAAAAAAGATCATAGAAATAGAATATAGTTTTCAACATTTTGTTTTAAAATTTTCTCATTTAAATTTTTATTTTTTACATTTTAAATGTTAGATTTATAGTTTACCGAGCATAATCGCTTCTGCTTAAAGTCGAAAAATTATCCCATAAAATATGCAGAATAATAGTCAATAATTAAAATATTTCATTAAATTAATTTTAGCATATACTTTCACAGAAAAAAATAAACAAATTAAAATGTTTTTATATTTCTTCAAAAATAGAAACTAGTCGACAAAAATCTGTTTCTCCAATCAAAAGCAATCATTTTAAATTAGTTTCCTTGTTGATCTATTTTCTCAAAACGAAAATGAAAATTGTCTTGTTTATTTTCAAGGCGATCGAAACATAACTGGATTATAAAAAACCCGGAAGAAACGAATCTTCGCACTTAATTCTAATCTCCGTGGTATTTCACTGTTTACTAAGCATTTTACAAAAGAAGTAACAAAAAGAGTTAATTTGACGCAACCTTTTGTAATCACACAGCTGACTGCTGCAATATTGATGCCAGTCATGCAGCGTCCTCTAGTGGTAGTCTGGACAGTTAACTACATAGCATGACATCACTTGTTTTTTTCCCGCTATGAAAGTCTCCACCAATCTTCGACTGCGGAACGAGAGACGTGCCTCCGTGATTCGTCCAGTGATAGATGACGGAATCATAAAGCTGGGATTCAATGAAAACGAGTGCCATTGACCTAATGCGCCCACGTGATCGTTGTGAAATAATTCTACGCAAAATTGTTTGAGGTTAAGATTCCGCTCTGCACTCGGCGGCTCGATCTTGCACCAAGATTCATTTCTGTTCTGGCTTCCGTATTTTTTTTTTACGTATTTTGTTTTGTAAGATGAAGAAACACTTTAATCGGTACGGCACAAAAAAACTTCGACCTTCATTTTGCTTTTCATTTATTTATTATTTATTATGCATGTACAGAAACATCATAACTAGTTATTTAATTTTTTTATTATATTCATTATTTTAAATACTTATCAAAGTGCACGAGTTAAGAAGAGCAAAATTCAACATTGCTTGTCGTAGTTGAGATTTTCAGGAGCAAGAAGAGTTTGGAGACTAACTCGCCCACCATGATCTCTATGCCAGCAATACGTCATTTCATCTGTTTATTATTCCATTTTTTTATTGTTATTAAGTTATTTCATCTGAAAATAAGTTCACAATTTTATAAGATGTTACTATAAGCACATAAAAATAATAAAATGATCTGATGTAAAATTAGTTTAAGATTATTATTTCTTAAATTGCAGAATTATTTCCTTATTAGGAATTTATTAATTTTAAGTTTATGAATAAAACTTTGAAAAGCACATGAATTAAAAAAAATTTTTTTTTGTGGCAGAATCATTAGAGGATCGTCTAATCTTTAAAGTATCGATTTTGTAAGGAAAGTTACCCAAAAAAATTCCGATTTAAAAAACAGATATAGCCAATTTTAAAATTCATTTTATAAGTTATTTCCCAAATACTTGAAATTAAGCATTATTTTTTCATCAATGAAAACTAAAATTATATTGAAAAAGCAAAGCGAATAATGACGAAACAAGAGGTTTCTTAAGCTACATCAATTAATTTACTATTAATATAATCTTAATGATTGAAAGATATATTGTAGTAATTTGAAAGAACATGGCAATTTTTTAAATTATTCTTTTTATAGTGCATTCATATTTCTATCCATAAATATAAAATTGATGAGGAATAAGTCGAATGTTACAACTGGTCAGTTTCTTATAGGTACCGTACTTAAATTCACACTAGTGATTATAAAGAATATACTTAAAATGTCAATATTTATTTTTTCAAAGATATTAAAAGAGAGAGTTTCAGTATCGATATTTCAGTCATGTTACCTGAAACTTTGTAATTTGTCTATTCAGAAGTTCCTTGTATATTTACAAGGGGAATAATAAATTTTAACTCCCAACTATGCAACAAGTGAAAATGAAAGTCATTCAATATTTTCTTATCTATTCTTAGAAACTTACCTTTTGTGCAACTACAACAAAAAAATCAAGAACTCTTCAGAAAATTAATGTACAAAAGACTGACTTGTGATATTGCGAAAAGAGATTATTCTATTGCTGCCGTAATTCATCGATTACATACAAATTAATTTCGCTTGTGATTGTTACTAAAGGGTAAATGGTTTAAATTTTTGTTTGCTTGGATGTCTGTAAAAACATCTCTCGGATTTACAAATTTCTTCAGTAACTTATGAAAAATTGGTGCTAATATATACTCGTCTGAGATCTAACTTACAGATAAATCAAAAAGAATATGTACAGATACAATATTCTACGTTTTGAAGAATTCTATTTTTATCAAAAATTCTAATGCAATTATAATTTTTTATTTTTATTATATGAGGGCAATTTTTTTTCTTTATGAGGGCTATGGCTCTATTATATTGAGTATTTGATGTACACTTTACAGAATATAATATATTTTGTACAATTGGGCATTTTGGTAAAAGTAATTTATTCCTTTTCATAAAGTATGAAGTTACATCAATTATTTCATTAAAGAATTTACACAATTTACATTCATTTATTTTACTTATAAGCCTTAAAATTTATAGATGAACAATAATTCTTAAATGCACACAATATTGTAAATTATAATGAATACTATTTTGGTTAACAAGTATTAAATAAGTGAATTTATTTTGCACTATATGCCAATTATATCATATTATTTAAAATATCATAGTAATATTTGTGATGAAAATCCTATTCCGAACAAGCACATGGTTTAAATACGATTTTCTCTAAAAAATTAGTAATTCTTTTAAAATTAGAGCATAAATCATCGGGATATCAGTTAATAATGTTACGAAGTATAAAATTAAATACTGAAAGTTCATTATACCTTTGATTATGTAAGTAGCCTTTAAATACAGTAGATCAACTGAAAAAGTTCAGTAAATGTTCAGAAATAAGCGGGCTCTGATGTAAAGAAAATTAAAGTACTTGATTCATGATTTTGAAAACTTATTTATATTTACAAGTAAATATTTCTTATTAATGATACCAAATTATTTTTTATTAATTGCTATAAGGATGCAAACTATATTAAAAATTATTTTCGGCAAAAATAAATTTCAGTTTAAAAAAGTAAAGCTGAAAACTATATGCATACATCAAAAATTAAGTTTCTAAATAATTTTCAGTAAAATTTTAAATATTTAAGCGTATTATATATATATACTTGAAAAAACTGTTTAATTACTACTTTGTTATAATTTTTGTGGATTTCCGAAATGCTTAAATCACCGAAGTTTCTTCTGTAAAAGTTTGATGCTGCCATCTATTGATCAAAAATAGTTCTAATTATAAGATTGAAAAATGTTACATCGATGATTAACTGATATTTCAATGATTATTAGATGATTATTAGTATTAACTGATATTTCAATGATTATTAGAAGTAAATCTTTAATTTTGAGAATGTTAGAAGAGTAAAAAATATGTTCGTAATATAAACAAAAAACATATATTAGACAAATATCACAATAGTCGAATTTAAATCTTTCGCCTGTTGGTCTAACGTTTTTATTTAATTGTTTTACTTACGAATCCTGTTAAAAAATATTCTTTTAACGGAAAACATTTTAATCCTTTGTATAGATTCTAACGAAATTAATATGTTATTAAAGCTTAAATTCAAGCTTTCTGTCAGTTATGAAATTACATGCTAACTTTTAAAAGAATCATTGATAAATTTAAAAAAATTAAATAAACAAATATCTGTGTATGTATGCGTAAATAGTTTCCAATAAATAACAAGGCACTCTTCTGTTTTTCTAAACGCAAAGTTTTAAAATTTATGATTAAAAAAAATAAATTTAATTCATTAAAAAAAGTTGTAGTTCAACATTAAATATAACATGAAAAATATTAATCAGTAAATTGCATTTTCATAAAAATATACATTGTGCATACTTCAAAAATGAAACAAAAATTAGAAACGAAATCAAATTTTTATATATTGGTGCAAAATAAATTTCTTCAAATAGACTACCGATACTTCTACGTAACTCTCTTATAGTTATATATATATAATTATAAAACTGTTTCTCGTTTTCAGATAATGATTCAAGATTCTGAATCTATAAATGATTTTGTAATCCATTTAATTATACCAAACAAATTTCTTTTCTACTTAAGGAACAGTGAGAAATATTATTTCATGATTATAGTTCAACATTATTTCTTTCTCATGAGTAATTTCGAGCAATTTATTTATTTTTAAGGACGGTAAAAGTTTTTTAAGCTTATTATATGCTGCTAATTAACATATTAGAATGAAGTATTCACATTTAATTTCAAGTAGTTGACTCTTATACATAGCAATCCTTAATGAATTTTTTGAAGTATAGAATTTTATTATATGAAATGAAAAATTATTTTTAAGATTTTATTTTACGTCTATAATTTATGCTGCCTTTTGGTTATGATGATCCTGTTTGTTTTAAGGTAAATAATTTTGTTGAATTTAATCATAATACATAAGCCATATTTAATGAACATATCTGTAAAAAGTAAATTGTAATTTTTTATTTAGTTTATTTTCTCAATTAAAGTTTATTTCCGTAATAAATGTGATAATAAAAATTCGATTTTCTATCGAAACAGTAGCATATATTCTATGCTATTTATTTACTTAGAAAGTTTTAGAAAATATGAAATTATTGGGATCATAATGCTGAGAAAAACATTTTATCTTCGTCTGAAAAATGTATTCGGAATTTATCATTCAATTCTTTTTACATAGTTGATTGAAACTAACTGAAATATTTCAGTTAACAAATTGAAGTAAAATATCAGTTTTTCTGAATTAAAGACAAAAAATAGTTTTTCTTCTTTTCTGCATATAATAATTTAAATGAAGTATGTTTTTTTTAAATAAATGTGCAATAATAAATATCAACGAAAATAATTCATAAAAAGTAATTAATTTTTATATAGTGCTGCCATCTGTATGCTGAAACTATAAGAACAATTAAAAGAGTTAAAAATTTTTTCCTTTGAAAATAATAATAAGATACATTTATTGTTATCAAAGACAAATGTTATTTTCCTAGAGACACACACTGTATATGTTTTTAGATATAATGCTATTTTTCTTGTTTTCCTCGAGACATTAACTTTACTTTATATAATAATCTTAGAAAAGTAATTCTATGATATTAAATATTAGAACATTAAACTCGACAGTTATTGATATTTTTTCAGAATAATTTTAACTCAACTGTGATACATTATTTCATTAGCTAATTTTTATATATTTTTTGCGCAGATATCATGAATTTGTTTTGAAAAGAAGGAATTTATTATTCAATTTTATCATCACGGAATTTATCAAGAACTTTTTATTTTAAATTTAATTTTGGTAGCCGATAATTGTGCCATCTATCAGAAGAATTTAAAAACGTTTTATATAATTAAAAAATTTGAGAGAAAAATATTTTATATTATTAAAAAATTCTCTTCCATTATGCTACCTTATAAATAATGAGAAAAATTAACACAAAACAAATAAAATTAATTAGTTAGATTTACATTTATGATAAAATTGAACCAAAGTAAAAATAAATCTTTTCAGCTACTTTCTTTTAAACATTCTATTCAATAATGTTTAAAAAAGGCAATAAAAAATTAACTTCATTAAAAGTCAAATAATTTTCTTCAAAAATTTCATCCTAGAAGTGAAGGAACAATGTTTTACATGAAAAAATACGCATAAAAAATTTTTATATTGCTAAATTTTAGTTTTTATTTAGAAAGTACATCATTAAAATTAATATTAATTAATATATTATTTAAATATCCTTCACTTATAAATTTTATACATTGAGTATAATATTGTTTGGAATAATTTCTGTAATCGAGATTAATAGTTCAAATATTTTTTAATTTTTTTATTACCGAAATTTAAATTATATGGAAAAATTCTACTAATTTTTATGTTTTTAAGTCATGTTTTTCCGAGTGAGAGAAATGAAAAGTATACATATTTTATTGCTTAATTTTCTACAAACACCTGCTTAATGTTATAGAATAAACTGACGTTATTCAATGCAACAGACTGTGATTTTAAATTTTACTTCAAGGGTAGAACATTATAGTGGTTTGGAATTAATTTCAAACTGTCGGTCGTTATCAAATTAAATTTCATGCAAAAAAAGTAAACTAAATAAAAAAAAAATATGTTTGACTGAAGTCATTCAGCACAATTTTAGTAAGTAATTTAAATAAAAGTATCCTTGGCCTTTTGATAAAAATTTCAACTTTGTAACCATAGATCTTATTGGTTTGCTATCATTATATTTTTAGTATCAATTAATGATACTAAAAATATCCCTATACATATATCTGATATCATATTGATGAAATATTCTTTCAATATAAGGTTCTTGACTAATCTATTAGCAGTAGAAAAAAATTAAGATTTATCATTTATTTTGAGATTGCAACAAATTCTACCCATTTAAATATATATATATATATATATATATATATATATATATATATATATATATATATATATATATATATATGTCAAGAAAAAACAAATATTCAAGATTCTGAGAGCACATTCTAGGAGAAGATAGACTAAGATTTGATGCCTTGTGCGTATTGATTTTCCTACTTCAGATACAGTAAAGAAATGACTTTAAGATTTATCGTAAATTATTGCTTTAGAATTAGTTACACAGTTTCATAGATTAAATAAAAAATTTATTCAGTTAATTAATATGATTAATATATTGAGAGATTGTGTGTGTGTGTGTTTTTCTGCTTCTATATACAGTTAAAACTTTCGTGAAAACTCTAATGGCGGAATTGATTCATAAATGCACAAGGTCTTTTAGAATTCCTCCACAGATTTTTTGATTAAAATTTTCATTCTTACACAAGCTCAGCACATTTAATAACAAAAAATATTGGATGCTTATTATTTCTAAAAGCTATTTTTTTGTGAAAAAACCACATTCTCATTGCTTAAAAAATTAACGTTTATATTAATAATAATTAATTACAATTAAAAATTATTAAAATATAATTAAATAATTTATATTTTATAAAATTTGATTTGTTAACGTTTTTGTTAAATACTATTTTAAATGCATCAATTTTTAAGAAATTCAATTTGCAAGTGTAATCAAAGCGTTGCATTTATTAATTTTAATGGCAATTTGAAAACATTGTGAAATGTCTGAAATCCATGAGGAATTCTTTTTTATATTGTGATTTATTGAAGTGTAAAACAGTGTAAAATGTAAAACAATATTGGATATTTAAATTCTTTCTCCGACTGTCACCCATGATAATTTTTAGAAATCAAATGTATACTATTATTACAAAATGTTGTAATTTTATTACGAGTCACTCAAATTTGATAAACAGTCTTTTTGGACATTTTGTAGACATCTTATATTTCAAAGGTGGTTGGAAAAGCATTTTGATGTCCAGCACATTAACTATCTTTGAGGAGGTATTTTTGTTCATAATCTTGTGTCACAAAGGAGCAAATTCAGAAAATTTCCCTGGCACTATCCCCAACAAAAGTTGGTAAAGAAGGCTAAAGCTCAACATCCTTTGCCTATAGTTCAATTTTGCCTATGATTGAACCGGAGACCTCTCGTTCTGAAGAACACTGTTCTGCAACTAGGGAACCTATCATTTGTATATGTCAACCTATCATTTGTATATGAAATGCATTTACAACTGCACTTGTAGCAATCCTTATAATTGTGTATAAGTTCGAGAAACTAGAATTAATAAACACAGATAAGCTGAAAAAATCGCACATTTTTCGCAAGAAAAAAATATTTTAAAGTCATAGGTTATTTTTTTAATGTTTTTTTTGTAAAAAATATGAGAGTCGCAATTACCTATAACCTTATAAATGTTTTGATAAATGTAAAGTTTTATTTTATTTTTATTTTAATTAAAGTAAATATTTGAAAATGTATCGAGATTTTCATACAGTATTTGCATCGTTATATGTTCCGGATTATAGTGTTTTAATTGTATGAGTAATTAAAAAAACTTTCTGGAGCTAAAATTAGTTTCCTCGTTGATAAAGCTAATAATAATTTTGAAACATTTATTTATTTTTTTTTTTTTTTGCACTTTAACATAATTTATTTTTCAAAATGACATATTTACTATTATTTTCATCATGATAAAAAAATTATGAAGGCAATGATTTTTTCCTCTCATTATATTATATATAAGGATTCTTCTGTTTGAATTCATTGATAATTTACTAAAGAAATATAATTAACTATCATTTGTTTGTTGCAACTAGATGTGAAGATAATAAAGGCAAGCATCTGTAAACCTAAAGGTAAAGTTAAAGGAAAGTAGTTCGATTTTATTTTGCGTTATCATTCATAAGTAACTTCATGAGTACTAGTATTATTCACAGATTATTCTTGAAAAAGAAAAATGATAAATAGGATGAGAAGGAATGAAAGGATTAAGATAAATCTTGCTTTCGACCCTCACAATAGGCGATTATAATCCGACTTTTGTAAGTGGGGTGGACCTGGGCCGATTCAAACTGTTCAGTAGGAGAGGACTGATTAATAATTGTGTCTACTCACCTCCGAAGAGCGTGAATTAATCAAAGGAGAGAACAACTCCAGCGAAGAGAAGACGCTTCCGAAAGGGGATCTTAGAGGAGGAAGATGCTGCATTAATCACTGTCGTGTTTGTGCCTGCCTTTCACCCGCTGGAGTGACGCTTTTCGCAGCTGTGTACCTGCACACCGTTTCGACAAAAGTTCTGGCTCCTGAAAAGAGAAGACATATAAGACGACTGTAAGTGAAATTGTGGCCTGGAAATCCCTTTAAAAGGGATTTTTCCATCGATTAATTATCCCTGTCTGAAATAGAAAGAGAAAAGTTTCCGCAAACTTTACATTCTTTTTCTGTTCTGAAAGACAGACTTCCACTTCTTACCTTTTTGTCATTTATGTCCTTGAAACTGGTGTAAAGCTGAGTTGAGAATCAAAATAAAATAAAGGAATTGTTTGAGGTGGATGAGTAACCTTTTTCGTTTAACATGACTGATATATGTATGTATGTATTAAGAATGAGACCATTTTTTTTTTATAAAAAAACGATTTCCTTAAATAATATAGGTATGGAGAAAAGTATTTAAGTAAATGTCTTCATTGTAAGGAAAATTAAATTCTGTGATATGTGCTAAAGTTATAGTATAGAATGATAAGATAAATAAATTCTATAGTTAAGTTCACAATTTTATTCGCTGCATCTTTTTGAATATCTGAATTTCAATTTAAAATTTTGAACATTTTGTTTTGATACCCGCAGTACTCAACTTAATTTCTTAATGTTTGTTTCAGGCATTCTTAATTAAGTAAATTGCTTTACGAGAGGGCTTTTCATTTATAATGAGTAGCATTCTCGTGTCGCTAGGTAGGAAATTCGGGAAGACTCCCAAGCACTCACCACGATGTACGTGTATGCGGAATAAAGAAGAGGGACATTCATTTGCCGCAGTCAGGCCATGACTGAGATCAAACCCGGGACCTTTTGCTTTGAAAAGCGCTGTTCTATTGCCCGGCCATGTTTGGTACATTTAAAATTATGCTAAAATTTTCACGTGTCCAACGTTTTTATAATATTAACATTTATGATACTTTTGTTTTCTATATATAAACGTCATTTGCCATGGGCAGTGGTTGGGAGGGTGCCCACGCACTCCCTTCACTGGGTTGTTGGAGCTCCCTGCGTTGGGGACGTGTTTACGTTAATATATGATGCCGACTTCTACTGGTGTGCCATGGATGGGGAGAGGAGGGTTCCAGCACAGGTGTGACCTCTTTACCTGACTATGGTTCAACATGACAAGGCACTTAGTGATGGGAAGTATGCCAAATTCGTTAACCTAAATGTACAGTTCGGGACTCACCTGCACCGCTATGTATGTATATTTATTTAAACGTAAAATAATAATTAAGTTTAGTATATGATTATTATATGTGTTTTACAGTTTACAATGTAAACGTAGTGTCTATTTACAAATTACTTAAATTTATTTATAATTAAAAACGAAGTTAAAATTTATATTTAAAATCATTCAATAAAAATTACATCTTATATTATATTTAGCTTTGAAATCTTCAGGCAATTTACGTGGATGTCTATTGTCCTATTAATAATGTGATTTTATTTTATTAATGGATAGATCTCGCTTATGCACATTAGAACACCAATTATCCGAAATCCGTCTATCTGAATCTCACTGATTATCCAAATCGGTTTCCTTAGAGATTCGGAAAAATAAATTAGAGTGAAGAAGAGACAGAAAATGGGAAAAAAGCTGATGAAAGGATAAAGTTAGAGAAGGGAGAAGATGAGAATGATCTGTCACTCGATTAATTCGGAAACATTCTTTTGAAAATTCCTGGATGCTCAGAAGTTAAAGCTGAAGATACAAGGGAATGGATTATAAGTTATATTCTGGTTTTCAAATTGCAAATGATGATAAACTAGTTGAAAGGGTTGCGCATGAAGATAATCTCAATATCCAAGTCGGAGCTGGGCACTTCTCATCCTCTTTCAATGCATTTCCATTGCATCTTTGATTGTTGGTATGTCAGGAAAAGAGAAAACACAATCGCTTCTTTGAGCATTATTGTTTTAAAAAATAAACGACATTAGTAATTACCTCAGCATGTACAAGTATTGCTGTTTCATTCATTAAAAGTTCTTTTATTTTAAAAATATAGAGTTTTTCTCCCATTTTTTGACATACACTGCTAGTTACCTAGATTGTAATACCAGAAAAGACAAGAGGTATCACAACAAAATTTATTTTGTGGCTAACATGTTGATCAATTATATATAAATTAATGTATATACTTCTAGGAAGTGTAGTTTCTACCAAAATCAGTAGCTAAAGTAGCCACCATTGTTAGAGATCACCGCTGCCACACGTCTTGGCATTGACTCAAAGAGAATTTGGATGTGTTCTTGGGGTACAGAATTTAGATGTGTTCTTGGGGTACAGAATTTAGATGTGTTTTTGGGGTACAGCAGTTCAAGCAGCTTCTACACATTGCCAAAGCGGATCTGGTCTGGCAGCTGGAGATGTAATCTGGGTCAATCGTTGAGCAACCATAGACCACATGTTTTCTATCGGCAAAAGATTCAGAGAACGAGGTGGCTAGAAAAGTAATTCTGTCGTGCGATTGAGCACTATCTTGTTGAGGTATGGTTGTGGGCAAGTCCTGAAGGTAAGGAAGAACAAAAGAACAACTGGCTCCAACATCTGCGAGATGTAGCGCTGGCTGTTTAAAGAACTGGCAATGCAAGAGGAGTGCAATCCACAATACCACATCATACCATAATACTCGGCCCAGGACCAGTGTGGTGGTGAATAACGCAGCTGTTGCCGAATTTGAAATCGTTGAAATCTCCGAGCATTATATAGTACTTTGAAGTGGCGTCACAGGTACGCTTGATGTGCGTCTACGCTGAAATTCTAATCTTTTGTATATGGCACCCGCACTAATCCATGGTGGAAACTTCATGTTTTTGCATGCTTCCTTCAGGGTGTTCCATTTACTGTGGCCAGCAGTGTATAATAGTTAATTAAAATGAATCCTTTTTTTCGAAAAAATTCAATTATCCGTATGGTATCCGAATACAAATGATTCGGTTACTTGTAGTTCTTCTGTATTAGAAAACTAAGCCTGCCAAATTACCTTGGCAATGACTTTCAGTGAAGAATTAGCTTTTGAAAAATATTGCGTTTAATAAATATCGGTGGTAATTATTATAAGGAATTCCAATATTTTTCAACTTTGTTTTGTACTTTAATCTGTCCCTTGTTTTGATATATATATATATATATATATAGATATATATATATATATATATATATATATATATATATATATATATATATATATATATATATATATATATATATATATATATATATAGGGATTTAGAAAGACGAAGCGTAGGATGGAGCACATATATTTCCTACTGTCAGAAGTTACCTATGGATGAATGGTAGAAAGGGAAAGAAACGCATCTATTTTTGAAGTGAGCTATGTTCCTGAACGGTTTGCATCGTGGCATAAACAAATTTATAATAAGCACAAATAAATGTTAGTTATGATTTAAACTAGTTTTGAATGTTTCTAAATAAACCATAGCTTTTATTTTAAATTATTCGGATTGCAACACTCGAACATGAGTTTTACTTTCTTCTTACCAACCAGAAAAAATATTCGATAAGATTTTATGCAAATATTAAGGTTTTATTTACATGGCTTATATGTGAAAAAACAACAAAACTATTCTATATCTTACGAATGAAAGTTTTTAGTATTATTGTTAGATTAACAACATATATTTTTATTACTAGTCCCACGGTTTCAATTTATTTCTCTATAAGGCAGAACATCACTTAGTTTAACATAAATTACGAGTTATCGCTTCATTCTTTTAATACAAAATAATAAAAACAAATAAAATGTCGCTGTCAAAAACTTTTTACAATTTTTTAAGGTTAACTAAAAAAATGTTAACATATCCCTTTGAAAATTTAGACTTATCTTAACGAATACATGTATTTATAAATAACCTTTTTTTAAAAGTGAAGCTTGAAGGTTTTTGAAAACAGGCGATGATTAAAAAATAGGCAGATTTGTCGAATAGCTTGAAGATTTTTTGAATCAGAATTCATAAGATACGAATTAAGGAAAAATCTCATAAGATTTAAGGTTTAAAAAATTTTCTTGATTTAAAGATTTGTGTAATTTGAAATATATATTTTTAGTAAGTCTAATAGTAAAGTGAAAAGAATTTCTAAATTATTTAAAAATTTATTGAATTTTGAAGATGTTGAAGGAAAATAATATCTTATTTCCACTTACAACACAACATTCATGACACATTTGATAGCATAATTTTTAAACAGCTCAATTTTTAATTTATGCAACTCTTTCTAATGAAGAAATCAACTCTAGAAAAATGTTTTTTAAAAAGTGTTTTCTATATTTATATAGAAAAGTATTTTACATAGAATATTAAGCTTCTTGGCATTGGTACTTTTTCTATGTTTGTTACGAAGTCATTTTTATCCCTTTTTATGAAAAACAGTTTTCTTTAAAGCATAAACAAACAAAACATCTATTTTATGCTTCCTTTCCGTTAACTTCCATTTTATGCATAGTTTACGAAACTGTCTCAAATAGAAAAAAATCTCTTCAGAAATAAAGAAATTAAGCATCTAAAAGTTGATTTTGTCTGAAGGCCACGATTAGAGAATGTAAAATGTACTTATTTTTAGAAATCCGAGCTGTCTGAAGAAAAAAGAATGAAATAAGACATTATGGATGATTTATATTCAAAAAAGAGAACTTCTATACCTAACTACCCGTTGAAAAATGCTTTTTCACGAATATCTCTTCATTCTAAGCAAATTTATGATACACCCTTGGTAACTGCGTAATAGACTTGGAAGCTTTTATTTTATGAGTTACGAGAGTTTTTTAAGTGCTTTTGTCCTCTCTGATGAATTCCGGTGATAAATGCTATTTCTCAATTCGAAAGACATTAAAATCAATCTTTTGTTGTTGGTACATCCTACATTTTTTTAAGGAAATTTTAAAAGAGGATTTTTGATTCCTTATTTTACGAAAGTTTCCTGTGAACTCATTTGTGTTATCATCATAGGCTAAATGTTTAGGAAACGTATAGTCGACACTCATATGCTAATGTAATTAAGATTTTTTATGTATAATTTTAAAAGGAGTTAAGTGCAATGTCGTTTGTTGTTAATTATGAATTTTGTGAGTTATGATATTTTATTTGTCAGTAGATCCCATTAAAATCAAATGCAATTTACAATATACTGAAATAGGGAAAGTGTAAGATAGTACCTTTTAAAATGTGATTTATAAGCTTTTTTGGTTAGTTGCATTTAGTAGTATGTTAATATAACATTGTACTATTGCCAGTTTCAAAAATACTAAGGATGATTCAGTTTTGATTTATTTGTCGCTGCACGATCATTTTTTTTGTGTAATAGGTATAAATCTAAACTAAACTCTGTGGCACAACAGTCCATATGGGCCAAGGCATACAGAGAGAGAGAGAGAGAGAGAGAGTGCCCATCTCTGTTTTCTTGACCGAGAGGCCCTGGAGAACAAAGCATATGTCATGATTAGGAATGGGCCAACCTAAAGCATATTTTATTCATAAACTTAATCATCAGTAATTGCAGTTAGATTATTACTGGGAGTTCTAATACCCCATGATTTAGTTGAATAATATTTTTGTTATTAAGGATTTCTTATTGTAAATATTTGAACATAATTTCACACGAAATTGTCAATGTGTATAAAGAAGTAAAAATAAAGAGCAATATTAGCGTATTTTTTTACAATTTAATATGTTTTTCATATTTAATATTTGTAAATCACGTTCGCATGTTTTGACGGACCGAAACTTCTACTTGTCCTAGCTTACTAAGAAAAAATATGATTTAGAAAAATAACGCGTATTTACTAATATATCTTAATGTTATTTATTACTTTCTTTGCTTTATTGAAAACATGATTTAGAAAAAAATATCATTATTTACTATTTCTTAATGTTACTTATTACATTCTTAGTTTTATTCCAAATATTATTTATCAGCACAAGATAACTATTAAATGATCAGTTAAAAATGTATCCGTCATTTAAATATGAATCAAAAATAGATAATGCTTGAAATTTTTTTTAATTAAAAGGCTAATTACCGTTGAAGTTGAGGTTTTTTTTTCATCCTCTTATTCTTTGACACGCGTGATTAGGAAAAAACGTAAACATGTTGATTTTTTAAGAATATAACAACATTATGTTTTTACAAATAAAAAAAATGGTAAAAATAGTTTTGAAAAAAAAAGTGTATTGTGAGATTATAGTAAAGATTATAATCCGTTGCTGTGTATTTATTTTTCTCTACTCCTAATTGTTGTTGCAGTAGAATAGATTTACTTTACTGTTTCGAATATCATTTATTTCATATTAAAGCTCATTCATTGTGATAAATATATGGCCTAAATTTATAGCGAATATAGAGTGAATAAAACAAATGTGTTATTAATCAATCAAAATACAGAGGGTACAGTGAATAAAGAAATTTGGATTACGTTGTATTACAGAATTAATCATTGATTAAAGCTTAAGGAATTATAAGAAGTATTAGAATACTTTATTTGATTTTATTACAGATTTTATCTTTGAATTATTTAGATGATAAAATTTTCTAGAAAGGTCTTGGATTACCTAATGTTTTTTTGTGATGTTAAATTCGGGTTACTTAAAACACATCAACATCCATTACATAAATTTTCGCTGCATTTTTGTACATTTTTATTTTGAAATATTGATGTGAAAATGTATACCAAAGGTGCTGAGTTAAATCCACTGGCACAAAAAAAAAAATAATTAAATCATCAACCTGAATCATTAGTATTGTAATGATTTCGACGACGCGAGATGGCACTTCGGAAGCAGCAACACAAGTTTAAAAAAGAGAGAAAGAATAGCGGGCTGTTCGGCTGGATTCGAAAAGTGATTTAGAACGGCCATGTTGAGAATGTAATGGTGGTGTTTCTATTACAAAATGTTTCTGCAAATTAATGTTATGTTGTGTGCAGTCATAGATGATAATAAAAAAATGATTGCTAATATGTTGTGTGATAAATTCACAGCGTAAATATCAGCGTCATAACAGTATTTAAGGCTAAACTCTTATGTTTTTGGAAATTGGTAATAAACCTCTTTATATTTAAGTTATATTAAAGCTGAATTACAAATTATTGAGGATAATCTAGAAAAAATGCTTTACAGGAAGCTATCAAATGAATTAATTTAATGATCTGTACCCATGTATTTCTCCAAGAATTCAAATTTTTAAGCAATGGACAGAAAATCGAAACATTAACCACTGTATAGGAAGAATACAAAACAAATTCCAAGGAAAGAATGTGCTTTATATCATTATTTAATTTACCGAAACAGACACACACTTTACCCTATTACATAGAAACACAAAAATAAATAATTCTAGTAGTATGAATATTTTTTATCAATAAACTAAAATAAGAAAAATGAAAATAGGACATAAAATTCATTAAATCAAAATGAATAAAAAAATTCATGTGTGATATTTATTTCTAAAACTGCATTAAAATAAATTGACGCTTTCACTATAAATTTGCCGGCCACATTATTTAGTATTATAAGGATTTTTTTTTTTTGTATAACTTACAGAGATAACTAGAATAAATTTTTCCTTTTTCCTGCATTCTAAGTATTTCTTTGAATAAATGCTTCATCGTGAATATTTCTCTTGAATAGCAATGATTTCTTAAGAGAATTTAGGGACGGTAAAATATTCCGGAAGCAATTCTATTGCATAACTTTCACCGGCTGCTGAGGATGCATCAAAAGAGGAAGAATCAACGTTATCGATGGAGACTTGCGTCAACAAGAAGAAAACTCAAAAAGCTAGCTCTCATTCTTAATGGAGTAGAATGGGTATCTTCCCGACTTGCGGTACCTGAGGCAAAGTTAATCAATATGATAATGGAGCAAAAAAAAGGGAAGAATTACCCAGAAAAAGAAAAACGTCTGGAAGTGATTCAAGAAGATGCGATTCAAGCCATGAATAATATATTGTTCTTCAATGTTTCAAATTGTAAATAGAGAATCTATGTTATTTTTCAATAGCTTTTTTTCCTTGTAAATTGGAAGAGAAAATTAATGTTGCGTTCAAATGCAACTCAAAGAAGATATTTCGCCAAGTTAATATTTATTTCTATTATGAGATAGAATTTGAAACTGAAGAAAATATTAGTTTGGAAAATATTGATTTTAATGTATGCTATTATTAAATATAAATGTATATATTTATCTTGATAGGTTATCTTGATTTATTTATGTTCATGGGAAGTTACTTTTAGAGTAAATATGATTATCAGTTAAATACCTTCTCTTTTAAATTGATTTTCTAATGAAGTTCTCTGGATATTAAGAATGAAAAACTCATCTTCGAAAGCTATTCCTTTTATAAGTATAATTTATAACAGCTTTCGCTGTAAGAAACTTATTTAAAATTTCTTTTCAATATGATTATGTTTACTAAATTTAATTATATATTTTTTAAATTAATTTATACCCCAATATATATATGTATATATATGTGTGTATATATATATTTATATATATATATATGTGTATATATATATATATATATGTATGTATATATATATATATATATATGTATATATATATATTTATATATATATATATATTTATATATATATATATATATATATATATATATATATATTTATATATATATATGTATATATATATATTTATATATATATATATATATATATATATATATATATATATATATATATATATATATATATATATATATATATATATATATATATATATTTATATATATATACACTCGTGTCCATAAATTAAGACAAAGAAAGAGTTAGAAGAAAAACAAAATTGACTTATTTCTAAAGTCTATCTATTAAAAAAAGGTAAAGAGAAAAATAGATACTACATGTTTGATACCATTGATAAAAAATTGTGATTTTTATTCCCTGGAGCAAATTTAAAAAAAGGAACCTAGTTACAAAAACTAATATAACATGGTTGGTATGATGGTTTCTACATGGTATGCCTCTCAGACGATGCAATACAGGCCGTACAAAGCCTATTCATGCTGAGTATTAAAATACCGATCTGATCTTGGTGAATATTACGTCACTTATCTAGCATTGGTCTCCGAAGTTCCTTAGGGATGTGGGATGGGATTGACGGGCTATAATTCATCTGCCAAACATGCTCCATACATGCTTTATTGGATTCAAGTCCGGTGAGCATGCTGGCCAATCCATATGGGTGATATCCTCCGATTGAAGGCATTCGTCTACAATGTTTGTACTGTGAGGACGGGCGTTTTCATTCATAAACAGAAATTTTGCTCCCATGGTGCCCCAAAACAAACGTACATGTTTTTTCCGGAATGACACCTTGATAGATATGGCCTGTCATGATTACATTCTGAACATGCAGGTTAGTTCTGAAACATAGAGTAATTCCTCCCCAAATGAGCAATCCTGCACCACCGTAACAGTATCATTCAATGATGCTCTCTTGGTGGTAACGGGTACCTGACCCGCTCCATATGAAAGTCCGGTGAGAATCAGACTGAAAGCTAAACCTGGGCTCGTCGGAAAACTTCACCACTGTTGCGGTGTCCAGAAATCATGCTCTCTAATCCAGGCTACCCGCAGGCGACAGTAAGAGGAACACATTTGAGAGTCTGATGCTCTGCTCCGTCTGATTCGTTTGGCAGCAACTGCCAAACACGGTCCTCATTCAGCTTTGTAACTCGGGGGCAACCTCTGCTGTAACGTCTATTCACATTACCATCATCTTTTGTACCGTTACCAAAGCTTGGAGATGACACTCTAGGCGATTCCAAGATCCAGGGATACTTCCCGCTGGGTACGTCTACATTCCAGACGGTCGATAATTCCACCATGTAAAACACCATCCAAATGTTTCCTTTGTGCCATAGCTATGCGGTTATGACACTGAAAAGTTTTTAAAGCGATCGTGAGCAATTTTATTTCTTTGGAATCATTCCTTATTTACCCCTCTCTTACATTGTTACTTACTATCGATGCCATCTGGTTGTTTCTTGTAATTTGCATATTATTCTTCAAGATGTGTGTGATAATTCTACATATGAAATTTTTATTTTTGAGTTCAATTTATGTGTGATACTGAATTATCCTTAATTTGTGGACATGAGTGTATATGTAAATTTTTTTCTGACTGCGAGTATTCGGTGATTTATCTCTTGTCTCCAACAAGGCCGGAAACTGCTGTTTATTTATCGATACCAAGTAAACCCTTGTGAACCATGCCTTGTAGGCGAGTAGCATTACCCACGTCACTCCACCACAAACCGTTTATAAGATGGGCCATATTTATTTATTACCTCAAAAGGAAAGACAAGACAACAGAGAGAAAAAGGAACGTCAATGCCAAACCGGGATTCGAACTCGGAGCCAACAACTTAGTAGGCAGGAACACTGACCATAAAGACCTCGGCAGGCTATAGATGCATAAGTACTCACACATATGTATCTCTTTATCTATCTACACGCACACATGATATATTTCAGTTAAAATTTAACCACAATTTAAAATTAAATTCCAACTTTTATTTTTTAATGTATAAAGATTTTATTTGCATTTAAAGCAACGTTTATTAAGAATAAATACATCCTAGTTGAATAAGTTATATTAACGGCAAAGTTATTGTCACTTGAGAAATGCTTCAAATTATACTTGCCTTATATTTAAACTAATACTGGAAAAGGTATTAATAATCGCAAAATATGATAAAATATTTAGGAATTGCACAGCACATCACACATAAATATTCCTTCATTGAATTTCTTGTTTATTTCTCATGTATAAATAAATTACGATCGTTAATGTGATTGGTTTTAAGGAATACCCTTAAAGGTCAGGAATGGAAATAATTTCTATTAATAGCATTTCGTTCGGCAGGGATTTATATTTCGTCCGCCCACGCGACATAAATGTTATTTTAGTTTCTAGTTAAATACATAAAGACACCTTAATATAGAAATATATGAAGAAAATAAAACAATGGTTTATTTAATATTGAGATTTTGATTTATATTTCAGGGATTATATGTTAAAAGATTATAAGATTAATGTGTACTTAATTTATTAATATGTTTATATTAATAGTATTAATAGTTTTAATTATGAATTTGTTGAATGTTTTCAAATTATTTTAAAATTTGCTTTAAAAATAATATTATTTATAAAAATTGGTAATTTTAATATTAAAATATTAAAAGGTTTATCTGGCAACATTTTTATACAATAAATAATTAAACCATATGTCAGTACTTTGAGATTAAATTAAATCATAATGCTTAAAATGTCTCTTAAGCCTAGGATGCCTTCGTCGCTTGAAGAAAATTCGATGAGTATAAATGTGCAACAGCGATAAATGCGATCTTTTTAATTTAAACTTTCTTCTGGCAAAAATATTCTTATAGAATGATTGATATATCATGACATTAATAGATTGAATAATCAAAAATACATTTTTTAATTATTTTGATGCATTTTAATTTATTTATTTAAATAAGGAAAATTAATCAGCAAACCAATGTGGAAATAGTGATTTATTTTCTGTATGATAAATTTTAAATCTAACGATATTAGTATCATGCAATATTTCGTGGTAAAAAAATTAATAAGCAAATTTATATAATAATATTACTAAGATTATATTTCTATTTTTATTATCAATAGGAAAAATCATTAAAATTGATTCTCGATACGGTGCATCAACTCCTCTATTTCTAGGAAGTTATGCATGTCTTGGACACTTTGGGATCAATTTGATTCCATTGGACTATTTTATTTACAAGACAACAACAGATACTATTATTATGTAAACATAATTACCATGTATTTTGAATACTGTAGCGATATTCATTATTTAAATTATCGTATAAGAAGTATTGAATTCATTTTATCGAGGAATAATCATCGTCTTAATTTGTAGAGTTTTTAAATTTATAAAAAAAAAAAAAAAAAAAAAAGAATAATAATTTTTTCAAGGATGTTGCCTTTAATATCCTTTGCACAAGATGAGTAAAAACTTTACAAAGGTAAAATAGCTTGAGAAGATGGAAAATCTTGTTTAAACTTCATTTGAGTGATCGTTTGTTATCTAATATGCTCGTAATTTGTAAATATTTTGTTCTCAGAAAACAATACGTAACTAACGATTCAATATTCAAACCTGTAAAATTTTTACATCCTGCGTAGAAAATCAGATTATAAATATTACAAACTTTTAGAAATTTGTGAAGAAACCTCTTTGAATTGCATAAAATATTCTTGTTATCGTGGTTGAAGCCAAATTTTGGCAAAGTTAATGGTCTGATTTACAATTATTAGCCTTTCTCTAAATGGGTTTCAACACAATTGGATGATCTAATGTGTCTCTCATTTGTATAAACTATTTTTGATAGGTCATCTGATAAGTTCGTCATTGAGTTGAGCCCTCGATACAGTGATTGCCATTTCAAAATTTAACATTGTTGATTTGGAATAAATATTACCTCTGTAAGTTAAATGGATGGGTTTTGGCTAAGATTATTCAGTGTTTATGCGAATTTATTTTAGTTAAAATAGGCGTTACTGAACTCACACCACAGTAAAAAAGCATCCACGGATCTTCATTCCTTGCTGGCTGGAGAATATTTACTTTTCATTAAATCTTACAAGTATTATTTCTATTCATCAGGTGCTACCAAGCGCTAATTAATTTTGTCACAAGGAAAAGCTTTCAGACAAAAAATGAAGATTTAATAACATGATCTGGGTCATGACAAGTCATGATTTTCTGGTTGAAATTAAATTGCCCTATTTTATACCTTTGCATGAAATGAGTCTAAATCAATATTGTAGTATAAATGTGAAGTACAGACCTCTTAATTATGTTAGTCATCTTTTTTTGGAAAAAAATTGCATCAGTTCCCTGAATAAATTTTCTTGTTGAATACTCCCCAGTAAATGTAAATACTTTCCAGTTAAGCTCTTTTTCCATCTCTCTTTACTGTGTCTTTCACTTTTGACAGATTATTGACTACAGTCTTTTTGATACTAACAATATGGTTGTTTCTTCCTGTTGAACAAAAAAATTTAAATTTTTTTTCAGTCAGTTAACTTCTTATCTGTCTCTAATATATATATATATATATACTATGTATATATCAATGCCAAAATTAAAAGTAAATCCTCTGGTGCTGCCATCTATTGGTGGATTTAGAAAGCAAAAGTCGTACTTTCACCTTTATGGTGTTCTGATTAAACGAAAGACGCTCCCAATTAACTTAAATTCGCATAGCCGAAGCATAGTTAGTTTGACTTGTTAAAATGTCAATAGTAACAACAATATATATGTATATAATATATATATATATATATATATATATATATTTAAATACACCGATAGATGGTAGCACCAGAGGATTTACTCTTAATTTTGGCATTGATCTTAAGGGGAAGTAAATTTCTCCAGATCATTCCACTTGTGGTAACTGCTCAACGACTGACCACAGGACTTTCGATTCTTCAGATTTAACGAGCACGTATATCGCATGTACTCGGTGGGTCTTTAGCGGCATTGGGAATCGAACCCCATTCTTCCGGATGGAAGACCGATATCCTAAACACTAGGCTACCATGGCCTGTTTTCGCTAAACGCGGTGGGGGCACACGAAATATGACCGCAATGCCTTCCAGGTGAGGTGACGCATTTGGGGGTGGCAGGTCAAGTCTTGAGAGTCTTCTGTCCACAAAGACTCCATCCGGCTGCTTCTATCTAACTGGTAAAGTCCATCTCAGGGCTAGGTACAGGGAAGTTTGCTGATGCAACCACAACAACAACGGCCCCATATATATGTATATATATATTTAAAATATTAAAATTTTATTATCTTTGAAATTATATATTTTCAGGAGATAAATTGTCCAATAAATGCTAATAACAGATAAGCGAATTTATTTTCCAAAAAAAAAAAAATTCCACGATTCTCTTGTTTCAAATCTTCTATATTATTAAATTATATATTTTCCGCATAATCAAGGCACATAAAACGAATTTTGTGAATTATTTTTAAATCTTTAAGTTGAAGTTCCATTTATAACGATAAACTGATAAAAAGTTTCTTAATACTAATCAAACTGAGAAAATTAGAGTAGTAAATAGTTTTATAAATTTAAACTAATTACTGGATACCATTTTTAAGAATTAGAATTAGAAATTTAAAGGAAGCCATATTTATTTTCTAAATTTTCTCAATATTTATGCCATATAATAAATGTATTACATTTCTTTCACAAAAATGAATTTTAAATTAGTTTATGAAAGTAAATGCTTGTAACTTTAGTTACAAGAAAAGACGTCTTGTCATTTTTATAAATATTTTATTACTTTACTCGAAAAAATTACGATAAGAAAAATTTTTCTTGAATTTAGTAACAAAAACCGTAGGAGAAAATATTCATTATTGATGTTTTAGACTTACTTGAATTCCCTTTAGTATAAATTTGCATAACTAATTTAATTTGGTTGTTCTCTCAAAGATATATTAAATTATTTGGTTATTTTCTTCCAAGAAATTTTATTAAGTTAATTTAATTGTTAAGCCTTTGGTAAGTTTATTTAAAAAAAAGTACGTATTTCTTTTTAAATTACAATTTTTTCATATTTCTATTATTTTTTGCATTAAAATTAATTAAACATATAAATGGTTGATTATATAATTAAAGTTATATAAATTTTGCTATATAATCGAATATAGGCAAAAAATGAATATAAAATATGATATTATGCTATTTAAAATCTAGAGGCTTATACTTGAGATATAAGAGAGTTTTAAATACTTTTTCAGTACTTAAAATCTAAAATTTCACTAATCTCATATAAATATATATATATCACAAGTTACTTTATAATTTTTAAAATTTTAGTTTTTATACATTTAATAATTTAGATGTAGAAATGTTAATTAGCAATAAAACATAATCTAAGTTGTATTACAAAAGAGTTAAAATTTTACTAGCATTCATAAACAAATTCAAAACAAAATGTATTTAATACTACAATAGTATCATACATCTGATAAGAAATAAATAGATAAAATGTTTTAAATTGCTTAGGACAGGGATGGTGAACCTTTTTTGATGTCCCTGCCACAAAGTCATAAAAATTCTTTTCTAAATAGGTCACGTGCCACAATAAAATTTCCTTTGAAATGTTAGCATGGTGAAACTATACGTAAGTATAATTAAATAAACAAATAAAAGCAATTCTTCTTTACATAATTTTTTATTAATCAATGTTTTACAAAATGCAATATACTAGAAACAAAATTCACGTTAAAAACAAATGCTTTTAATGTGACTTTTGTTGCAGTACACAAGATGATAAAGATTTAATACTTGGTTCACATATTCAGTTAATTTCAACAGTACGCATGCAGAGCTCGACTCATTTATTATTCTATTCCTATATTTATATTTTATAAAATTTAATTTTGAGAATAGAGATGCGCATGATCAGGTTGATAAAAATATTGATAAAATTGCCCTTGCAAATATTTTTTAAACAATTAAACGCGTCAGGAATTGAATTCCATGTAGTTAGAATTTCATCTTCTGCAATTTTATTTATTTTATCCAATAATCTTTTACTTTCAATAATTTCTAAATCATTTCTTAAATCAACAAATCTCTGGTTCTATACGGTACTTGACTGAAATTCAAATAATTTCATTTCTAATTCTTTAAAATATAGCCACTCAGAGACTTTTAAATTTAATTTTTCAAATGGTATTGTATGAGGGTATAAAATGACTTTTCTTCAAATTATTTAAACTGTGTAAATCTTGCAGAAAATTCCTGAATCAGGAATTGAATTAGCATTGAAAATTCTTTTGTTATTGACTCTTTATTTGGCTTTTCAAGACATTCACTTTCAGAAAATTATTACCTTCTATTCGGAAAATATTTATATGAATTTGAATGAAAATCTGTAATTTGACTTCGAACGCTTTGATTAAGTCAAACATTATAATGACTGTTTTATTAACACATTGTAGTTTTTTATTTAATTTATTTAAATGAAAGCATGAATCAGTGAAAACATATATCTTTGCTAGTCATTCTACATCCAATAATTGATTGTATTGGTGAATAATGTGTACTCATTATTTAGAAATATATATAATCTTATTTCCTCCAAACAATCTACAAATATTTGCAAAACATTTTCGCGGCTTAACCAGCATACATTATTGTATAAAAGTAAGCTATTGTACGACAAGTTTACTTCATTTAGCAATTCTTGAAATTTTCTTTCATTTAATGCTCTTGATATAAAATTGGTTGATTTTGTTACAAAATATCATCAAACATTTTTAAACCATTATCATAAATTTTAAACCATTACCATTATCATAAAAAGCTTTATGTGTTTTGGCACATAAAGCTTTTTATGAATAATGCAATGAAAATCAAGAATTGTGGGTCCAATAAGTTTTGTAAATAAATTTATAAACCCATTTTCCCATCCAGTTAAGCTGCGGGTAACGTCAATTGTAACTGACACAATTTTAGAAGGACATATTTCTCTTTTTTCCAATGCATCTACAATTGCATTACAAATGTCTATTACTTTTCTGTTAATGTTGATAAACTTATTAACTCTTCTTTAATATTGTTTTGAACAAAATAACGTAGAAAGATTGCTAAGCGAGCCGAGCCTGTTACCTCGGTAGACTCATCAAGGCAAATGGATATTAAAGCAAGACTTAATATGAATTTTTTGTCGAAAATTTATATTTTGCGCCATACTCAAAATTCTCTCTTTCACTGCATTTCTAGCTATTGGCATGTCTTAAATTCCTTGGATCATTTCTTACTTTGTTTTCGAAATCATAGAATAAGTATGGTGCACATTGCAGCCAAGCATCCTTTAAAAATTCGCCTTCATTAAAATGTTTCACATATTGAGTAATAGTTTTTGAAACTTGATAACTAGCAGCAGTGGTGTTTGATTGAGTTCCAATATATATCATTAAAGAAGTAGTTTGAGACTTTTTATTTTTTAAGGCACGTGATATATATTCTTTTTACTCTTATACACTTCGATCGAGAAGACATTTGTGGTTGGTTTCATAATGCCATTTACTGAAGATGTTCTACAGACTACAAATTTCGAACATAAAGTACAAATTGCTTTACTGTCCTTTTCAAACATTAGTATCTATCGATCCACCAAGCTTGAAATTCTCTGCTACTATATGTTTCGGATAATTTCGATTTCTTCATTAAAATAAGTATAATTAGCAACTCTAATATATATATATATATATGTTAAGAACATATTTCGTCACATATTAAAGTACTAAAAATTTTACCAACACAAGAAAATAATAAATAATATATTAACTCAAGGTAATTTTAATAATTATTTCTATATTTTACTCTAATTTAATGATAAAATTATTTTTCATAATATTAAAATATTTTATTGTTCAAAAAGAAGCAAAATAAATTGTAAGTCTAGTAACTTTTAATACTTTAAGGTTGTCACTGGTTAAAACTTCATCGTGACGCAATATGTTCTTGCAAATGAATGCAGAATATGAAACATGAAATAATATGTAAAAATATTCACCTAAAGATAATATTATATCTATTTACATTAAAGGGTTATATTTTTCAACAAGTCACTGAAGTTTCGAAGACGACGGTTTAATAAAATAACTAATGCAGTCTGTCGTCTGATTCGAGGTCTGCGACGGCAAAAAAATGCAGCAACATTAGAAGACGAAACAGGATACGCAAAAAGTTTTATCTAATGCGCATCTTTATGTACTTTGAAAAAATTCATGTGATATTTTAATAATAAAATGTATAATTTGACTGTTCTAGTTAACATACTAAGACAGGTATTCAGTATTACAAATTTATATCATAAATTATAAATCAAGTGTAGTTTAATAATTTTCAATTCATTTCTATCCAAAAAGATAACTTATAAAAAATAATTTTATTTCTGTGCGTGCCATCAAAATTTTCAAATGTACCACTTGTGGCATTGGTTCGTCATCCCTGGCTTAAGTTATTTTATTACTGTTATTTTTTTTCTTATTATTATTTGAATAAAAACAAGGAGGAAATGAAAGATTATAACTAAAAATTTAACAATCAATTTATAATATAATTTTTTATAGTTAAATTTATTAAATGTATATATTAGTATATAATGAATATAAAATGGAATGTGTGTGAATTAACTTTAAACTAAATTCTAAAATTTAATTAATTTATACTTCTTCATTAATTTTTTCAATTATGTTGTTAAAAATTACATTAAAATTAAGCGAAAAACTCTTACTAGGAAAATAATTTAAAGGTTTAAAACTAATCATTTAAAAAACATATTTAATTTATACGTGTTTATTTCCTGCGAGAAAATTAGCCAGATGTAGACTTAACGAGGATTTTATATTTGTTTTG
Source organism: Latrodectus elegans (assembly GCA_030067965.1). Lineage (NCBI taxonomy): Eukaryota > Metazoa > Arthropoda > Arachnida > Araneae > Theridiidae > Latrodectus > Latrodectus elegans. The sequence goes on from CM057812.1 coordinate 15,065,983, forward strand.
CGATATCGGTATATAAGCCATGCCGTAAATGTTGACCTCGTCTATTTGAAGGTGTTCAAAAAGTCTTTATATGCACGTTGCGTTTTTTTTCTTATTTTTTTGAGCTTATGCTATCGGTATATCAACTAATATCTTATACTATTTTGTTAGTGATTTTCATCAAAATTTCAAAGTACTTTCTCACATCAGTCAATTTTAGTAATTACACATTCGCTAAGAACATGTAAAATAAGTTAGTATATTTTCAAGTAAATAAATAAGAAATAATAATCAATAGTAAATATACATAAAATCTTTAAAAAAAAGAAAAAAAAAACTTTGGAGAAGAAAAATAATATACTGACATTGCTTATTTGAAGAAAATGTCTCTAAGAAAATATACTATGAAATTTTACAAATTTGATATCACAATTAAGAGTAACTTATACGAAAATTTACTAGCGTAAAATTTAATGATTGCTAACTGATGTTATGTTTATATCGATCACAAAAATGTTATAATCATTAATTCATATTATTTAAATGAAAACTTAGCGAAAGGTATTATCCTCGGATATATGATATAATTTTGTAACGTATTAACACACATATTTATAATCTACATACTTTTAATGTATTCGATTTTTCAATATATATTTATCTATCTATCTATCTATATCTATCTATCTATCTATCTATCTATCTATCTATCTATCTATCTATCTATCTATCTATATATATATATATATATATATATATATATATATATATATAATTAATTAAAAATAATTGAATTTTTCAAAATGGATTTTAAGTTAGAAATTTAAAAGAAAAGAAATTATTTTGAAATGATTGTTTTATTTTCGTACTAGTTTTTTTTTATTTTGATCATTAATAATTTTGTTTCTCAATATATATATCATTAAAATATACTTTTCTTCAAGTTATAAGTTAAATTAGTATTAAATTTTAATATAATATTAAATTAAAATTATTGGCGTGCATAGAAATGCTATAAAAATATCACGTTTTTTAAACAATTACTTTATTCTAATCTTTTCTTTCAGAATTTCTGAAAAATGAAGCATTTGAATGCAATATTTAAAATTTGAAATTGATGAATATAAACATTTATTAGCGCTTTCTTTTTCTTTTTGGAATATTTTTCTTGCACGTGTATTTCAAATTCTAATGTAATATTTCAATTTATTTCTGAATAGTTATTAACTCGTAGCATTTTAGAAGATGCAGCACAATTAACAATTATAAATGATAGAATATATAAGGCTTATAACTGAATTTAAGTATATACTTCAAAAAGAAACATTGTTATATTTCATTTCAGCATATTTTATTCCCAAAAAGCTAAAAATAAAACGAAGAGTTAAACTTAGACACCTACACATAGTACTCTTTAAAAGGATTTACCACTTTATTTTGCTGAACGTTAGAAAAATGTTCCATTGGTTAGGATTAGAACGCAGAAAAGCTTTGAGCGAAGGTTACATTTTGTAGCCGCTGGTATATGGCTTTTTTAAAACAGTTTTATTCTTTTTAAAATGTTTGATGTTTTAAACATTTTCTAGACCACCTTTTTGTTTTTTTTATGTGCATTTAACATTTTACGCTGTAAAAAAGAACATATTTTTTTATGAGAGCCTTTTATTCTCTTCATGGAATTTAAATTTGTGGTGAAGCGAATGCTTGTTTTAAAGTGTTCTTTGACAATGTTCAGTATGTAAAAAGAGGCAAGAACTGGAATACACGTTTTTAAAATTCAGGGAGTAGTTATGGTGAAGAAATTCCAATGTTTTACAAGTTTTGACGGAAGAGGACTAAAAATGTACTTTTTGATAAATGTTTATTTTCCTTATTGGAATTCCAAAAATGTTCATCTTTCGTGTTACCTTAACATTCTTAAGCTTATGGTCACACCATTTTATTTTCATCCTCTTTAGCTGGGGTTTCTAAAGATGAAGGTGTCTCTTCATTAATTTAAATAGGAAACTTAATCAAATCAAATAGATGCATACCGAATGTGATCAAATGGTAACATTTTCAGGTTTAAAGTTTCATTGCTATTTTTTTTTCATTGTTAAACACATAATATCAGATATAAAAAATGAGGATTTTAAAGAAAATCTTATATGTTAAGTTTTCTGTATGCAAGTGTAACATAAATGTAAATTTTTATCACGGAAATACAGAAGCATTAAGTTAATTAAAATCGGTGTCAAACTGGGTAAAATGATAGTTGAAAATTTCATTAGCGTGTTATAATAAACATAAAAATTAATAAGAGTATAATGAATTTTTTTAATCTATGAAATTTATATATTGCCTGAGTTTGAGAAGGTAGTTTCCAGCAAAAGGAGCTTTAGATCAACAGTTCGAATGTTCAATTCCCACCTCAGGCTTGGATATTTGAAGTGGTTCGAAATCAATTTTAAATTATAGTTTCCGAGCTGATTAAGCATCAGGAATAAAAAATGACATTTGAGGTATAAAAAAATTGCCAATATTAATTCTGATAACTGTACATTTTTTATCTGAACTCAAATTCATTATTTTACCGTAAATTTCTAAAAGAGGTAAATAAATTAGTTCTGCTAGATCTCTGTTATGTTGTCATCTCTATTGCTGTTGTTTATTATTAAATTATTATATATATAGACTCCAGGATTTTTTTTAACTTTATTTTGGACCCATTTCAGTCGCCTTCATTTAAATTTTACGAAACAATATTGTAAACAAATTTGAGTTAATAAACTTCATTGCATTATTTCAAACTTAAGTTTGGGGGATGAAATCTTGTGTTTTGAGTTTTAAATAGTTATAAAATATGGTCGTTATATTTTTAGTCTACATGTATTTTAAGATTATTATAATGTCTTTCAATCTGAAAGATTCCAATATATAATTTATTTTTGAATATCTTTACATATTTATTTAAAAATCTATTTGCTTATTAATTTTATTGGTGAAGTCTGCTGGATTATGAGTGGACTGTACCATTTTTGTACAGTCCATTGCGTAATCTGTACAACTTATTGATTGATTCTGCGGTAAGTGAAATTCCCTTGAGTTATTGACATAAAATTTTTGTAGCAATGTGTATTCTGCATTTTATGACTTTACATGTTTTTTGTGTTTGTAAACTTCTGACATTTTTGGCTAATATTTAATTGTAACGTGAAAGAAACGCTTACTCATTTCTCAATTAAAATATTTCTTATTTACCATGGGAATATTTGGCATTTAAAAAAAAATATTCATTAATTTGATTTTTTACAATAATTTATTTTTCATATTTAACAAAATAAAATAAAGAATAACTTTTTTTATGAATTAAAATACTACATTGTGTTAGAAATTCAAAATGCGAAATCAAGAAAGATTATAAATATCACAGCGAAATTTATTTTGCAGATAACACGTTATACAAAAATTAAAGGATTGAAATCACAACTTCTTGTGAAGTGTAGATGATGAGAAATTAATTGTAAAATTCATCATCATTGCTGTTGACTATAACCGCTGACGACACACACTTCGCCATAGAATGTATCCTTGGATTACAGAAATCCATGCGGATACTACAGACTGCCTAAATGGATTTGATGTAGCAGGGGGTTATATATTCCAGACCAATTGTTATGGAAGCATGGGGTAAATGTTTTTGATTGATGATATATTGAAAGAGCAAGTTGAAAGGATACAAATTAATCGGATGAGTAAATAAATTTTGATCATTTCATGTCAATTGTAGTGAACATTATCTTTTTGGAAATAGCTGATGGAACACACTGAAAGTATGGGAAGACGATGAGCCCTAACTTTCAGAGACATAGAGCTGGCTCTTCAATTTAACAGCGCACCAAAATTATGAGAGAAGTAAATCCAATACCAACTCAAACTACGATATCGAATGTAATGTAGCATTATTATGGTGATTCATCGAGTAACAGTTCAGCTTGTCTCTGACTATTGACCGTCGTAGTCTATGGATTCCAGACTCAAATACAACCATCGTGGTAGTGCAAGTATAAGCACAATTTGTCAGTAAATCATGGTGTTCCAATTTGTTGTCCGTTTGATATTGCACGACAGTTGTTAGATCATTAGTGGAACAAACACGCGTGATTTTAAGACAAGGGTAATGGAAATCTTACAGACATTTCACTCAGCTGCAAACAATTCTTGCAGCCTCCGAATGATGCGTAACAGACTAAATCATTTGTGTTACGGTTCGCAATGTGGCTATGTGACTTTCACTGCTATGGTAAAGTTTTATTTAATGTCTCCTTTACAATCATTAAATATCTTCTGCCAGGAAAATTGTTCATGTGATTAGTTTAGTAATATAATTAAGAATTAGTATGATTTCATAGGACTAGATATGATTTCATCTATTGTATTACAAAGCTTAGCAAAATTATTACCATGACATGAACAATACGACAAAAGATTCATAATTTTGAACATTATTATAAACATTACTTCCTTTAACAATAATTTTGACTTGATAAACTTACTGGCTTACGAAATAAAAAAATCAAAGTTTGTCGGTGAAAGTGCACTGCAGACCATCCAAATTACAAGACCAAGAAAGAAAAGAAAGATCACAACAAAATTTATTTTATAGATAATATATTGACGAAATATAAATGATTAAATTTATAGACTTTTGTGAAGTGTAGTTAATGCCAAAATCATTATCCAGAGTAGATACTATTGTTGGAGATCATTTCTTCTACACGCCACGGCATTGATTAAGAGAGACTTTGGATGTGTTCTTGGAGTATAGCAGACTAAGCAGCTTCAACACGTTGACAAAGTTGATCTGGTGTGGCATCTGAGGATGTATTCTGGGTCAATTGCTGAGCAATCATGAGCCACATGTTTTCTACAGGTGAAAGATCATAATTCAGCTCTTCAGCATCCTCTCTCCACGGTATTTTTAAATTCGTATGTGAAAATGCAGACAGAAGCGTGACTTGTCAGTAAACAATTTCATTCCATTCTGACGTCCACATCCTTCTTTCACCCCACTATTGTCAGCAGAAACGTCTGTGACTCTGCGTTAAGGGTATGCGAAGAAATGAAAGTCTTGTGAACCGACCACTCTGCTGTAAACGGCGTCAAATGGCACACGCAGACACTAGATGATACGTTACAGACTGAATGTGCTGTCCTATGTGATTGAGTTACCCGTCATTGGCATGCACACAATTTGTCTGTCATCACGTGGAGTGGTGCACTGAAGTGGATACAATCAAACACGTCGGTTCGTCGTACCGTCCTGTAGCCAACAATCAGATATCCGCATTGCAGTTGTTTAGTTTCGTCCAACACGAATACCGATTTCCCTGAGAGATAATGCACAGTCTCGGAGACCACTATCCTTCCTCTGTAGAATTCGGACACGTGATCAAAAGATGATCGCAGTTTTCTAAGAGTCATCGAATTGTTAATTATTTAAAAAAAATCACAAGTAAAACACAATTGGCGAACTTGAACTCTTCGAAATCTCCAAGCCTTAAACAGCGCTTTGAAAAGGTGCCACAGGCATGCTTGTTATGCGCCTGTACAGAAATTATAATTATTGTCATATCTTACCTCCACTAATGTATGTTGTGAATTTCAAGTTGTTTGATACTTCCTTCAGGGTGTACCAGGATCATCAGTGCATGAACCAAAGGAAAACAATGTTATAATCATTAGCAGTGTTGCACTGAAATTTACAGTGAAGTCATGTAGATATTTTTCCTAATTTTCTTATTAAGTAAAATTTTATATACAAAGATTAAAATAATTCCAATCATTTATGCTTAAAAAAGCTTGAGTGTACATAAAAATAAAAAAAACTTATAAGCAAATGAAAACCAAAGTTGATTTGATATTACGATTGCGAAAATTTGTTGACAAGATATATGTAGATAAAATTAAAAATGGATTTAATTAAAGTAGAGTTCTAATTTTCATAAAATTTTCTTTTATAAAAACCATATTAAATACCACTAAGTATTACTCTATGTAAAAATTTGTTGTTTTTGGTCTTATGCTGGTAAGTGGCCACTTTTATCAGAACTACTAATTCACCGGAATCTAGATTTTAAAATGGGTTTTGAATCAGTACAAACAGAGTCAAATGAGGTGAGAATTGAACTCACAAAACGTTAAATGAAAAGTTAAATCACCAGTTATTCAGCTGCAAGAACTGCAGACATTTATTTAGGCAGCTAGGGAACAGAGATCAACTATTGGCATTCATTAAAAGGGATATCTATACCTTATAACAAGATAGGCTAACGCAATACTTATTAATGATAGTTTTATTTATTTTATAATAGGTTTCATTGTAAATCATATTTAAGTTAATACTTAAACAGGATTTATACAATGAAATCTACTATAAAATAAATTAAATTATTATTAATAAGCAGGTATTTTTAAGGTGGATGATGGCATCACCCTGTTAAAAGCCAACCAAATTTTGCCTTCTCATTTATCTATAACCAGAATTAATAATATTAAAAACTAGCTTATTCTTAATGTACAGATTTCAAAGGAGCTGAATTATTGATAGATGTAGTTATTTATGATACTTGGACAAACCCAGCTCGCTATGACATTGGCTATGCAAATTTAAGTCAGTCTTTCGTTTAACCAGAGCACCAAGAAGGTGAAAGTACGTATCGCTAAACTCCTCCGATAGATGGCACTACCAGATAATCCACTCCCTCAATTTTGACAACGATCTGGAAAGGGTGAAAATTTTCTCCAGACCCTTACACCCATGGCAACTGTTTAACCACCGACCTCAGGACTTTCGATTCTACAGATTTAACGTGCATGTACTCGGTGGATCTTTGGTGTCATTGGAAATCGAACACTGCCTTTCCGGATGGAAAACCAATGCCCTATCTAAGCTTTTTGTACGAAGCATAACATTTAATGGTCTGTTGAGGGATCCTGGTACGGTTAGCAAAGGGGGTGTGATAAAACTGATCACCAAGTTAAAATGCTTTTCTTGACTCATCAGATTGAATGGGGTCAACACTCGTCTTGTAAGAGAAAGATGCTTTTGCGATTGACTAGGGCAGGAGATTTTCATCGAGTTTATTTATTTATTTTTTTTTATATCATTTGCAACTATAGATCGGCTGCATGTACAATAATCTTTGAAGTAGATACCAAAAGTTCACAACGACTTATTTAATTTTGGGTGTCTTGAACAAAAATATTTCTTATAGCACATTTTCTAAACATTTTAAATCTTGTATACAGAAACTTCAAAGAAAGTATTGTATGCTTCTGAACGATGGTATATCTTTTCTTACTAATAAGGATTCGATTTAATGATTAGTTGAAGTTGTTTTTAGCTGCATGTTTTCTTGATTTAAATCATGTATAAGCTAATTAGATTCGAAATGGTTAAAAAATCTCGCGCACACAACTTATCCTGAAAATTTGTATGTGAATCATAAAGATTCATAATAAAAAATACCTGGTGTATTAAAAAAAAAAGCTTTTTGACAGTATGGAAAACTTGTCAGGTTGGGGTTATATATGACATGTTGAGCATCGTTTTAAATAGAAAAAAAAATTCAATATTTTATTCAATTTAAAACGATATGTAAAGATATCTCTCTCTCTCACTCGCACGGACGCACGCAAGCACGCATACAAACTTTGTTAAACAAAGTTTATAAATTTGAGGTCCATAGTGATATAAAAGATCTAACTATTTATATTATCATAGGGATCAGAACAAATTAATTGGAATTTAATAGCAAAAAATAAATTAAAAAAATAAAAACTGAGTCTTTTAATTTAGACATTTAAATAAACCTCCATAATACGTAAGTTTAATTAAAAATAAAAATTAAAACACATTTTCCGATATTTAAGCAAATAAATGAAATATATTCGCTTCCTCTATTTATCATTAAATTTTTTTATTGTTTTTAAGATGTAAATTCTTTATTAAATTGCAAAAATAAATTTCAAATGTAACTATATTTTTAAAAATGTTTCTTTTATAATTTTTTAAAAGTTATTTGTACGTTGGTAGTACTAAAAAGTTTAAGTTTTGTAAAGAAATTTTGCATTTTTAAATACATTTATATTTTAAATAAACATTTTTACAAGAAAAAAATTATAAATTACACTAAAAATGTATTACAAAAGGGGGAGCTTGAAATTTTTATGAAACGCTTAAAATAGTTATAATGGTTCACAAAAAAAAAAAAAAAATTCCAAACTGTCCCAACAAGATGAATAAAATCGCAGCTTATAGCAGGATATTTTTTGCGAAGAAGAATGGGAGAAATATTTTGTAAGGCTCTGAATGGTTCTTTGAATCATGTTAATGACATGAAAAAATTTCCACGAATTCATAATCGTTTTCTAAATAGCTGTAATCATGGATAATTTTACCCAAAATAAAAGTTTAAAAGTAAACTAAAAGGAAATAATTATTTTTGAACATGAAATTTCAGTGACGTTGATTAGATCCAAACAGTTTAATGATCTTTTTAAAATTTAAATATTTAATATGCGAAAATATTTATAATCTCATTCAAGAAGGAAAGAAAAATTTAAATGAAAAACATTTTTAGATTATGAAGATTTATTTTTTTGTCTTAATGTTTGTTTTTAAATAGTTTTCAGTTTTAATCATAAGAGTAAGCGTTAATATTAATACAAGAATATTTCGTTTATAGATTCTTATGAATGAGATAATACAAGTCATACAAATTCCAGTAATATAATAGTAAAATGTAAAATGGTATTAATTTATTGAATAGATAATATACCAATTTTCAAAGGAGGGAATTTTACATAAAATAGTTTATCGTGATTTATACAAGATTGAAAACAAAATTATGAATCGTGAATAGAGACAAAAGGCATTAGAAAATTATTAAATGAAATCAATAAAAAATGCCGACCTTGATTTGTTTTGTATGCATTTTATTATTTTCTAAAATTAATTCAAATGTTTTTGTATTTGATAAAACTTAACTTCAAAGTATAATATTAAATGTGAGATAAAAGCTTAACACTAAACATCATCCTAGATAAATTTCAAAGGGAAGAAATAAATATGACAAATAAAGAGGATCAATGAAAAATCTGTTTTACGAGCATATTTTACACAGAAGAATTGAGTATATAATTTTAATGCTTGACAAATGTTTCAATATTGTTGATTTAGAATTGATATTCAATTCCGTTTGCTTTCTTTTTTTAATCAATTCTCTGTGTGTGTGTCTATTTTATAACATATTCCCTAAGTTGTTAAGGAAAATGGACTAATTTTTAGCATATTTTTTTATAAGAAATCATTATGTTTGTTTTTGTGAAAGCTTGGTGATCTTGTATATGAATTATTTTTATTGCTAAAAAACACATTTGAAATGATTCTTCTTAGAAGATGAAACTATAGTATTTTGATGGAATTTGCTTTGTCATTTACAAGTGTAAATCGTAAATACGGAAACTAATAACTGTTTTGTAAATTTTTAGTTTTGTGGAATATTGCTTTTCACTCTCATGAAAAAACTCTCAAAAATATTATTATTCAAAAATTTAGATATGATTCATCTAGGTCACCCGATACAGCTGTGAGTTTCAGGTAGATTTTCTTCCACCGATATAATAATTTTCCTCAGTTCAAAATCTTCAGGATCAGTTAACTTAATGAAATTTTTGAGCAATTTAATGCAAAATGTAAAGCATGTTTAAATTTACTGTCATCTAATAAGCAAAAATTGTTGACAAAAATAGAAACAAAAGTAATTGAAAAATAAATCCTTATTTCGGAAGAATATAGTTTCAATTCAGTTTGTTTCAAATATAAAATAAATTTTGTTAAAATTTGGATTAAGAGATTAATTATTTTAAATGAATTTAATACGAAAGTGCTTAATTAAGACAAAAAATCAAAATCATAGTAAAAATCGCATTTAATTATTGTTTTTTCAAAATAGCAGGGCAATTTTATTCAGTTTATTTTATAATATTGCATTTCATGTTAACAGTAAATATAAATAGCATTGTGTTAGCATTCGTTTTATTGCGATTTCATTAATTGCTTAATTTTTTTAAAATAAATCCTTACTGTTGGATTTTTGTTGTTTTCTTTTCTGTTGTTATGAAATATTATACAAAAATATAAATAAAAAATATTTTATTTTATTTATATTTTTATATAATATTTTAACATCTAAAATTTCATTTTTATATAAAATTATAAATAATATTTTATTTATACTCTCACATAATACTTCAAATGATTCAATTTTCTTTTGTAATTTAGATTTAAAAACTTAGCATTGATGACATTTTAACTTATATCGTATACAAAATTTTATAAATAAGATCGCATTTTTAAAATAAATGCAATATTTTTTTGTAGAAAATATTTTCTTTATTAGAAAGATATTTTCATTATTTAAATCTCAAATGCAGAATACCAAATAAAGTGCGATTAAAAATTTTTACTCTTTGGATTAAAATCCAAACTATTCATTTTCTAAATTTGCTTTTTAAGTTTTTTACACTTAAAAATAAACAAAATAATGAGATATATATTGCATTTTATTATTTAAAATATTTTAGTTCTTATTGCACATCTATGTATCATTATTTAAACTATCGTGTGCTGTATAATCCATTGTAATAATTCAGAATAATAACAGAAACATTTAAGCTTAAGTTCATTTTTTTACAACTTTGGAGACAATTATTTATTTGAGTTTAATGCGATAGGAAAAAATATTTACGTTCATAATTCAGGGATAAATAAATTTAGGAATTAATTAATTTTCATTTAGCATTTAATACACGCACGCACACGCATACGCACGATATATATGCGTTTACAATTTTAAACATTTTCTTAATATTTTAATTATAAAAATAAAAATTAATAAGACTTATCCTCGTTTTTTCCATCAAAATATTTTGCTGGATTTCTTTACATTGAATATGATGAAGGTAATTTTTGAAAAAAATAAATAAATAAATAAATAAAATAAAATAAAATAAAGAAAATAAATAAAAATAAATAAATAAATAAAAATAAAAAAATAACGTCAATTTTTGTTTGAAATGTATGTTATTGCAAAATGTTTTGCAGACCCCAATGGAGCATTTTTTTACTGGCATAATTACATAAGTCTTATAACTAATGATGAAACATAGATATTCAAACTTAATACTTCTTTAATCTGCATAAAAGTAATGAAAATTGATATCCTTGCTAATTGATAATATATGACAGAAATAAGACAATATTAACAAATATTGAAAAAAAATATAGGAAAAATTTTCAGATGATAGCTTTTAATAAATCGAAATAAAATTCCAATAACATTAATGACATTTAACTCATAAAATTGTCTCGAAAAAGATTCTGATTTGTCTGACGATGTTGGAAGCGCAAAAATAGGAGCGGCATAGTGAGGATATTTTTTATTTTTCCTACTTTCTCTCTTTTTATACTTATTCGGGAATGAGAAATATCCAAAATAGTTATATTAATGGATTGTCATAAGAAAAGAATACAAAAAGTCATCAGTGGAAATAAGTACTTACGATTTCCAGATAGTTCTACAGTGAAAAGACTTTTTTTTTCTGTTATTATGAGACGAAATGATCTGTCATCTTCCGACAATTCTTGCACTCTCTATTTCACTAGCAGGAAGTAAAAAGGCCTCATGAAAGAAAAAGATCTTAAAAATAAAGCAATTTTTAAGATAATAAAAGAAGAATTTCAACGAGAGAATCTCATGGAGAAAATATTCTTAACCATTTGTCATTTAATTCTCAGAGTCTTAATCCTGATATACGGAGAATTGGACATCCGCATCAGCTGAAGAGAAAAGATCTCCAATCATCAAGATAGTTATTTATTTGGCGTGAAATGAGGCTGTCTTGGCTATATATATATATTTTTTTGCTCTATTTTCTTTAAAGGAGGTATTGAAAATTTTAAGTGATGGTAGTTTCTTGTACTTTACATATATATTGTATTATATATCATACTTCGCAATATATATCATAAAGAAAAATGGGAATATTAGTACATTTTGCACGACCTTCGTACAGGAATACACAATATATTTGTTTTTTATATTTTAGTGAGAAGGACAAGAAAGATAAAAATATTATAAAGTGAGAGTTTGTGTGTGTGAAATTGATAGTGATAACTTATTTGAATTGTACGTAAAAATAATTCTGAAACCCTTGATGTTATATATATAGGGTAAATAAAAGTGTGAATTATCATTTTTTTAAGCGAGAAGACTATAATTGTTCCTTTCTGAAAGATTAGAATAAGTTAGATCTTTGTGTGAGTGAAACTGTTTGCCTTCATACGACTGTCAAACACTTATTTTAAAATTAAAATATTTTCTTGCGTATTTTATAAAAGCTACATAAATATATTAAAAATTTTTATTACGATACAAGTGAAAATACACAAGTCATATATATTATGAATCTAGATACATTAAGAAGAAATAACTATTAAACTAATAACTAAGAAACTTTAACTTAAACTGAATTAATAACTGATCAATTGAATCAATTTAAGTTACATTTATTAAAAACAATATTTTAATCATTTCCATAGAAATGATTTTTATGAGTAAATTAATAAAGAATGCATTTTTATAAGCCGTGATTCTATAAGTAAAGTAAACGTTTTCATTGCAATGTATATAATTGAGAAAGAGGACATTGATTTAACTATAGAATTAATGAATGCCTAATATCATGGCCTGGTGAAACATTCTTCGCAGTAAAAATTCCCATGTTCACTGTTAAGCACAGGAAGATGGCCATTCATACGAGTAATTTGTGTTGTAAGAGATTTTGCTTTTTTTAGAGATGAATATGTCCCACTATCTATCAATGTAGTGTGGGTAAGAACTAACATACAAAGAATGTAGTGTAGGTAGGAACTAACATACAAAGAATGTAACATAGGTAGGAACTAACATACAAAGAATGTAACGTAAGTAGCAACTAACGTACAAAGAATGTAGTGTAGGTAGGAACTAACATACAAAGAATGTAGTGTAGGTAGGGACTAACATACAAAGAATGTAACGTAGGTAGGAACTAACGTACAAAGAATGTAGTGCAAGTAGAAACTAACGTACAAAGAATGTAGTGTAGGTAGGAATTAACATACAAAGAATGTAGTGTAGGTAGGAACTAACGTACAAAGAATGTAGTGTAGGTAGGAACTAACATACAAAGAATGTAACGTAAGTAGGAACTAACATACAAAGAATATAACGTAAATAGCAACTAACGTACAAAGAATGTAGTGTAGGTAGGAACTAACGTACAAAAAATGTAGCGTAGGTAGGAACTAACGTACAAAGAATGTAGCGTAGGTAGGAACTAACGCACAAAGAATGTAGTGTAGGTAGGAACTAACGTACAAAGAATGTAGTGTAGGTAGGAACTAACGTACAAAGAATGTAGCGTAGGTAAGAACTAACATACAAAGAATGTATATAATGTAGGTAGGAACTAACGCACAAAGAATGTAGTGTAGGTAGGAACTAACATACAAAGAAAAGTATGCAGTTTCACAATAACATCAGCTATCATTCTGTCCTCTGCATGGGGTTAAAATGGTTGTTTCAAATTTTGTTGGTTCAAGATAATAGTTCTTAGGCATCTTATAGCTCTTGAGGCAAGATAATTTAAATGAAGTAACACTCTCTCTTATTCTCTTTTAAAGAAACAGAAAGACAACCGAAAAAAATCATTTCTTTTCACCTAATAGGGTAATGTCCCAAATAAGGAAATCAGTTTCTATATTATTTTAAAAGGAGCTCAAGTAAAGTATGCTTTGCTTTTAAACACTACTAAAAAAAGAACGTTAAAGTCAAACATTAGCAATTTCGCAGCAGTTTAAGAGCAATAAATGTGAAATCGTATTCTTACATGAATTAATATGTTCAAATATTTATAAAATTTCAATGATATTCTCTCGCGATAAGTTTATTGAAAGGAGAAAATAGGTTTCATAAAATAATACAACGGGATTCAGTAAGAATTTCCTTACTTTCATCTTTTTTAAGTTTATCATATATTTTATTTCAATAAAAATTAAGTGTACTTCAGAATAGTCAATTTCTGTTGAAAAATTAATAATATTAAAACTAATAGTGAATAATAAAATTGAACACACACACACACACACACACACACACACACACACACACACACACACACACACACACACACACACACACACACACACACACACACACACACACACACACACACACACACACACACACACACACACACACACACACACACACACACACACACACACACACACACACACACACACACACACACACACACACACACACACACACACACACACACACACACACACACACACACACACACACACACACACACACACACACACACACACACACACACACACACACACACACACACACACACACACACACACACACACACACACACACACACACACACACACACACACACACACACACACACACACACACACACACACACACACACACACACACACACACACACACACACACACACACACACACACACACACACACAGGTAAAACAATATAAATGAATCAGTGTTTAGCACAAAATACTATTTTGCTGATATTTAACAATGAACTACTTTAAATATTTGGGAAAGAGAATATTGTGAGAGTAACACAATCAATTAATTTTTCAAACTTTTTAGTTCTTAGGAAAGATTTATTTTTAATTTACTATGATGACCCATTTTTTTTCATTATAAATCAATAATTAAAATTAAAAAGTGGTGGCATACAAAGTACAGTTGTAGTGAGTAATTTTTGTTGCTATCAGGAGACAGGATTTAGAGGAGTAAAAAAAAACATATACATGAAATGATTTAAAATTCTCTCATTATGAGGTAAAACTAGTTAAATGTAGGTTGTTTTTCATTTGAGGGAAAGGTATTTGTATTTTCATCATAATTGTTCTATACTTCATTTTGATCATTTTATTATTAAAAATAAATTGACAGATAAAAGAGAGAGATTAACTTGAAACAAAACAATATTTCTATATTTATAATAATTTCAAAACAGAACCTAATCCAAAAATAGTGTCTGTAATAAATTTGCTGAAGAGTATATTAACTGTTTCTGTCAACAGATGGCATCACTACACAATTTATATTTATAGATTAAAACAATCTTGAATAACTCATATTGACAAAAGTTGTTTGAAGAGCTCTCTCTTTTCCGTAGTAGTTACACTTTATTATAAAAAACCCTGTTCTGTTTTGAGGACCTTCCATTTCATTATTTTTTAAAGAGAATTCTATATTAATTAAATTGTGAAATATAACTAGTTGAATTGTACTCTATTATTTTATTTATAATTTTAGTGTACTTGTTTATTGAATATTTAAATCAAACTCGGAAGTATCATTTTCCCATAAGCTAATTAAAAATGTTCGATTTTGCAAGAAAATTTCCGACATAAATTTAATTAAAATATCTTTAGTTAGTAGTCGTACACTATGTTTAAGTGACTTATGACTGTTTAGATGTATTATTTAATTTAAAATACTATCCAGCGAATAACTAAGAAGTTTTAAAAGAACATAAACCAATTTTTAGCAAAAAAAAAAAAAAAAAACTCAAATATACCATTGATGGAAAATGATACAAAATTAGTCTTGAGTATTAAACTCAATTGCTATCAGTTGAAACTAGAATATTTGAGGTATATAAAACAAATAAGGATGTAATATAAAACATAGAAGATTGATTCTGCCTTCGTTTTATTTATTTTAAAAATCTTTTCTGATCTTAGTAGGATGATTTCTTAAATCTCTCACATTCCTTAAATCAATTGAAAATTTATCTACAAAGAAATATTATATGTATTTGAACGAGAGTAGTAAAAATTGTTGATTAAATTGAAAAATATCAATCAAATAAATCTTAATAACTGAAAAATTAGACTTTCACACGTGCGAAATAGATATAAAAGCCTATTAACACACTAATGTAAACTTGATTCTTTTTTAGATATAAAGATTAAAATTCGGTAAATAATAGTTGATTCTAAGTGCTTACTTATTATGTTTACTTAATTACTTGAAAAGAAACTTATTACAATCTTCTTTTGCTAAATTACGATTTTATTACATCTATGCCAAGAAGCATATTGTGAATGAAAAATAAACTGAATTGTATGTTCTATTTAGTTTTTAATAGAATCTGGAAAAAACAAGCTGTTTATTTTTAACAAAATTTAAAAAGATTCTGTAAAGAGTGAATACTTCTATTTTGATTTTTTTTATCATCTAAACTGCATGAAGAAACGAAACTTCACTTAAAAGATAATTTTAAAGCAGAGGTTTGAATTAGATTTTACTGCTATTAAATGCAGAACATTTTGTTTGACATGAATTTAAAGTTAGAGAGAAATTAATAACTAAAATAACTTTTTAAGATCCTTATGCTAAATAAATTAAAAACATTGGTATTGATGAGTGTTAACAAAAATATAACAATCATCGAAAATATTGTTAAACAAAGAAGAAAGTAAACACAAATAATGAAAAACTGTATTTTTTCTATATATTACACTTTATTATCATTATGACATAGTAGTCTTTGTTAGAAAATTATCACCTTGACACACTGAATTAAATTATTTTATGGTTCCGATCCTACTACTAGTTCAGTTGGTCATTTCTTCGTCAGAAAAACACCATTATAGATCAACTCTCGCGTCATCTGATGTAAGAATTTTAATATTTTTACAAGGCTTTGAGTGCAAAATGCAGATTTCATAAGTCCTGGTATATTTCCCACATCTTGTTACATATGGTCATAGAATATCAACGGAAACAAACTTTTCTTTAAAAATCATGTTGTTATTGTTACTTATGACAATTGGATAAGCCAAGCTTGTTATGACGCTTGGCTTTACGAATTTAGTACAGTAGTGTGTGTCTTTCATTTAATCAGACCACCACGAAGGGGAAAGTAAGACTTTGCTCTAAACACATCCGACAGATGGCACTACAAGAGAATCCACTCTCTCAATTGTGTCATTGATATGAAAGTGGAGAAAATTTTCTCCAGATCGTTACACCCATGGTAATTACTCAACGACCAACCCCAAGACATTCGATTCCATAGATTTAATGGGTACTTATATCGCATATACTCGGTGGTTATTTGGCTGCATTGGGAATCAATCCCAACCCTTCCGGACGGAAGCCGAGGTTATAACAGCCACGGCTATTTTAAAAATGCTTAGAAAGAATTAAGCATATATTGTTGAGTTTTTTATATTGTATCTTAATTTCTGTACAAAAATTGTATTGTTGAATTAATTTAAAATTTCTTCTATAGTATTTTTTCTAGATTTTTCAAAAATAAATTTAAAAAATGAAAGCGTAGTTATCTACTAATTTTGAATTCTGTGAACTTCAAAAATTCTTTTCCAATTTATTTTATTAAATATTTTATGCTTCGTGTATTCGAATTGAAACTAGATAGAAAATAATTCTATATCTGTGCTAAGAGCATTAATAGAAACAGGTGTATGCGCATATAAAAAATAAATGAACTATAAAAACAAAATAAAGAAAAACATTTTTACTACGAGGGAAGAAAAGATATAATATTAAAATAAATTTGTGGTCTTACATCAGTCAAAGAAAATAATTTTGTTAAATTATAAATTCTAGATAATATTATTATTGTTTATCTATTTGATAATATACAGGAAATAATTCCTTTGAGATCTCATTTCTTTACTTATATATATATATATATATATATATATATATATATATATATATATATATATATATGCCGGCCAAACTTGTCTAGTGGTTGGTCAGCGTGCCTGACTACGGACTACGGATAGGGAGGTCTTGGGTATGAATCCCGGTTCAGGCATGGATGTACTTTCTCTCTCTCTATCCTGTCTTTGTCCTTTTCTTATGTGTGTGAATGAAGTATAAATGATGCCTGCCAACCCTATAAACGGGTCCCTATGGCATGTGTGAGGGTGCGATGGTGGCCCACCCCCTGTGTTGCAACCGGGGCATCGTCTCGGCGGCTAAGAGGTCACTGTGTCTGGCCAGTTCCTTGGTATCAGGGAACAATAGATTAATAGACTCTGTCGCAGTTGTAACTGTCTACAATCTGCCATTGGAAAAAATATATATGTATACATATCTATATATATTTATATATATCATCTTAATGGTAAGATGTGAATTATTTTCTATATTAAGTAATACAGTAATAAGTCTATAAATTAATAAATTTCTTGTTATTTATAAGGAAAGGTATTTAAACATAATTTTAAATTATGAAGCAATATATTATTGCACTCATATTCAGCAAGTTATTATCAAATTAAAATTATATCGTTATAGGAAATTATAGATTTAATCTTGAATTCAATTAAATAATTTATGACAGCTGAATTTTTGTGTCTGCCAAATTTCGACAAGGCTATGACAGTCAAATTTTTGCTGAACATAAATTTTTCCACAAAGCATTTTTTTCTAACTAACGAAGAATAAGAAATTAAACATTTCTCATAAAATTTTAAAGTTATCCAACTATATAATTTTTTTATAAAACATAAGTAGGCATTCTTGAAAAACTTTAAAAAAAAATTTTATATTTTTACGAATCGAAAAAAGAATGAAATACTTTTTTAGAAAATTTATGATTCATCGGTCTGAAAAAAGAGAAATAAATTCAAACTGGAAGTAAACTATAGCGATTTTGAAAAAGACCAAATTTAAAATATAGTAAAAAATAGCATGGATATGAAATATTGGCTGTAGTAAAAATAGCAAATTTCAATTTAAAAGTTTATTTACTCATTCAAAAAGTAAAATACTTTGCAATTTTTAGATTTAATAGAAATTAAATTGGTACCTTAATTACACTTCATACTTCTATAAAAATGACATTTTTTTTAGTTGTGCACATGAAACACCAATTTTCAGACATTGGAAATTGTTGAATCTATCTTTTTATATGTATTTCGAATAAAATTAGCACCGCAACTTGAAGGGTAATATATTGTTCACACAAAGGAGTGGGCATTATTTTGATTTGTTGTACTTTTAAAAAATGCTTAAATTTTATTATTTCTGTTTTGAATAATGTGAAACAACATTTCTTTGAACGACTCAATACTAAATAAGAAAACAAGTTAGATAAAAGTGAATCCCTATAGTGTAAAAAAGGAGAAAAATAGTCTTTCAAAATATTTAAACGGAAATATTTATATGTTACGCTTGAAAAAAAAAGAGACATTTAACTATTTTATTTTGAAATAATAAATTTTTACGAAACATTTTGACTTCTCTGTATTTTCAAATTTCAAATCATTTCAATAATTTTTTATCAATAAATCATTCACCTCTTGTGTTTTATTGTTAAAAAATCTTTAAGAAAATAATAATTTAAATTTTTAACTGTTTAAACTGTTAATACGAATAAAATTTGTGACATTTATAGCACAATCGAACATAAACATACTTATACAAAAAACATGCGAACATAAAATTATTTCCAAATATATAAATGTAAATTAAAAATTGAAATCAATTTGTAATTTCTCAGGAATATGAAATTTATGATAAGTGCAAACGTATGATTTTCAGGAATTTTAATAAAAATATATATTAAACATGAGTTATATCCTTAGTTGGATGCAATAGAATAAGAACTGATAATATTTTATTGTAATCTGCCATTATGAGTTATCTGGTTGGTATAGTAGAGTCTATCAACATGGTCCAGCGTTATTTGCATCTAGTATAAAAATTTGAAAAGAAAAGCATTTTTATTATTAATTTTTACAATTTATTTTTAATTTTTCAACGCGTCTTTAGTTTAGAAACTTCCTATATACTTTTTATTGAAACTAATTTTACAGAAGCTGCTAAGACATAAATATGAAGAATGAATCAAATATGTTTCCTGAAATTTCATTCACTAAATGCGAGTTCAGGAGTTAAATAATTGAGTAAGTTTTTATTTTTAACTGTTTTGAGAGTTATAAATTTTCGGGAATTTAAAAACTGTTTTTCCTCTGTTTAGTGGTAGAAGTTGATATTATATTTGAATTATTATGAATACAATTTCAAAGTATTATTATACAAAAAAATGGAGTTATAATTTCCAATGTTCTTCAATCAATACTTGAATATTACATCGCAATTAATAATTGAATAATATTAAATGTTCTTAAAACACATTTGTAATTTAAGCTTGAAAGTCGAAAGCTTTGAAGTTTCTTATTATTTTATTCAGCTAAATTTTTGTACATCAGAATTAGCTTTGGAAAAACTGAGATTAAGATGTATGATTTAATATTCAAAAGCAGAATGAAGACAACTGTAAGTAATTGTCAAAGTCAAACCATTGGTTCAGTGGTAAAGTAATGTAAACTTCTCAGGAATTTCAACAATGAATATTCATTTCTTTGGAAGATCAATGATTGAGTATTTTGTTGCTTGCTTATTTTAGTAGCAACATGAGATTATAAAATAAATTCCAAAATCAAACTTTTGTTGAGAATAGAAAGAAAGCATTTTTCTTAAAAAAATACTTTAACTTAAAAAATAGAGTTACTTAATAAATAACATTAAATTATAGTAAACCTTTTTTTAAAAAATATAGATTGTTAGATTTTCACTGAATTTATAAAACTTTTTGAAAAATATAAAATCTGTATATTTGATTTTTTATGGAAAAGCTAATGTTTTCAGAAACTATCTGCCATGGTAACATTTGGAGTTTAATATTTATCACAAATGATTATAATTTAACTAATCTAGAACTTTTCATCCCTTCAGTGGGTCAATAAACTGAGTACCAAGCATGTTTGGGAACTAAGCACTGGGGGTTTCGTGTTAGGCTAATTACCTAATTGGAACATACGATTTGCACCCCAAGGCCTCTTGGTCAAGAAAACAGAGATGTGGGAACTGTAGGTCTTAGCTCAAATGGACTGTCGTGCTACACAGTTTAATTTAGTTTAATCTAGAAGAAATGGCTATAGCTATATTATTGATTGATAGAACTATATGTGATAATTTTAGATTATAATAACGTCAAATCATATATCAGGCATGTTTATAATGATTGGGAAATTTGTTATATTCAACGGAAAACATTTCATGGGAAAATAATTTTCTTCATGTTACACAGACAATAGCATGTTAGATTCTAAAACTGCAGTTGAACGTTATAACGATAGGTGTTTCTGATGCTGAAACAACTATTGTTCTTAATATTTCTCCACTGAAAATAATGGTCAGTATAGAAAATATCAATAAAGACCATTTGAAGATGTAAAGTTAACTTTGTCACTGGACGCAGGACCGAATTTCCAAGTATTCTTAGGATATATCCGCTAATACTATTATGTGAATACACAGTTTTAAATTTAATAATACCAAATAGAAATATATGAAATATATTTCATGAAAATCAAGCGAATATAATTCTAATAGATTTTTTAAGGGTATAAAATGTATAATGTTTTACACAAGTGAATTGTGCATAGTTTATATAAGTAACAGGATGAATTATGCATATTTTGTATTCAGTATGTGCAAATTTTGATATTGATGTTAATGATATGTGCATAAAATTTGATGCAGCTTTCTGAAATTTTAATCTTATTCAATTCTACATCTATTTCAGAATGTTATCTTATAACTTTTCAGTGCTTCACTTACCAATAAGATCAAGTAAAATAAAAAATTAAAGAATGAAGTAATGAGGAAACTTTTCGCAAGCAAAGTTTTCTCGTTACTTCATTCATTTACTCTCTTATTATAGGCTATGCACACAAAAGAATGAAAATGTGTTGTGATGTGTTTATGAAAGGAAAATATGATGCTATGAATTTTGGGCTTAGCAAAAATAAACTATCTTCCGTAAATTAAGAATTTTTGGATTAGAGTGAAATAACTTGCTCTTTAAATAGTTTTGTTGCAAGTGAACGAGCATCAGCTAGATATCTCAAGAGATTCATGAAATTAGTTATACAAATTTATATTCAATTTATTCTGACAACTCATGTGTTCTTCTAATAATAGTTTTCTTACAACTTACTTATTATCTGTGCGAAAAACTTCTGATATCTAAGCAATTTCCTTTCAAGAAAAGTTAAAAACTTAAAAATCATAAAATTATGTATGGGAAGTGAACTTTTAAAAACTATGTGGATAAATATTACACATACTACGGATAAATATTACACATAATGCTTATCTTTTTCTGCAATCTTCTTACTGTAAGATAATTCAAAATTAATTTAAAAAAAATAAATTTAAATAAAATAATTTCTTTGTTGAAAGTTGTTTTGAAGACTAATAATAGGAGTCAAAGCTTGTTATTGTAACAATAATATTTATCTAAATTTTTCGATTTAATTTAAAACTTGAAAAAATTTCAGAATAACCCTCGTATATATCTATATTTATATCTATCTATATATATCTATATCTATATATATATATATATATATATATATATATATCTATATTTATATCTATCTATATATATCTATATCTATATATATATATATATATATTATTATTATTATTATTATTATTATTTTATTTTTTGTGAGTGTTGAGCTTATACGAGGGTTAATCTGAAACTTTTGAGATACGCGCAGAGAAGAATTTACAAAATAAAAATAACGGTTTCATTTTAAAATACAAAGTACTTAAAATACAAACAGAGAAGACGATTTTTTGCTGATTTAATTCAACTTGTTTAGCGTAGAATAAGTTTTAAACAGAAGAGAAAACGGAGTTGACGCGAGAACATTTTCGCGCTATGATTTTCTATGATTTTAAAGCAGGATTAAATCAAGAAGAATGCGTTCAACGATGGCATTTAGCATTTGGTGATGAATCTCCAGATCGTGCTACTGTATTCAGATAGTTTAGAGAATTTAGAAGACGTCGCAATTTTCTTCAAGATAAAAAGCACGCAGGAAGGACGCCGTCGGCAGTAATCCCGGATAATGTGTCTGCCATACGAAAAATGTTAATGGATGATAATCGCTGTACCTATCAAATGATACAGAAGGAACTTAACATTGAATCCGCATCCATACACAAAATCA
Organism: Latrodectus elegans; assembly: GCA_030067965.1. Classification (NCBI taxonomy): domain Eukaryota; kingdom Metazoa; phylum Arthropoda; class Arachnida; order Araneae; family Theridiidae; genus Latrodectus; species Latrodectus elegans. Next base: position 15,089,182 of record CM057812.1, read on the forward strand.
TTCATGAAGAATTACAAATGAAAAAAGTAGTTTGCCGTTGGGTTCCCCACAATCTAACTGAGCACCAAAAAGAGGAGCGTGACAAAATCAGTAAAGAAACTCTTAAATTGTTAAATGATGGTGACCACCGCATCATTTCTAAAATTTCAACAGGTAATGAAACTTTCATACCGTTTTTTGACGTTCCAACACGTCAAGAAAGCAAAGTATGGGGATTTGAAGATGATCCCACGCCAACAATGGTGAAAAAACAACATGCACTGAAAAAAATGATGTATGCCGTTTTCCGCAGAAGTACGGGATCGGTTAAAGCCATCAAGTTGGAAGGACAGAAGACAGTAACAGCAAACTGGTATACCTTTAAATTTCTCCCAGAAATTCTACAAGATCTGAATGTTAGGGGACTAATGCTTCACAATGACAATGCATCTTCACATACAGCCGGATTAACAGTTGAGTTTCTTAAACAAAAACAAATTAAAATGATCAAACATCCGCCGTATTCACTTGATATAGCAATGTGCGACTTTTGGCAATTCTTTAATCTAAAAAAGAACTTACGTGGACATCGTTTTCATTCAGAAGAAGAGATTGATGTGGCTATAAATGCATTTTTTCATCTATTCCAAGAAATGAATGGCTTGAGGCATTTAATCCGTGGAAAATTTGTCTACAAAAGTGCATTGATGCTGGAGGAGGCTACTTTGAACACACCTAAAATTTTGTAAGTATAACTTTAAAAACCTAGTTGTATCTCAAAAATTTCAGAGTGACCCTGGTAATACAATAGAGGAGATAGTTGCAAAATGAAGACAATTAGAGAAGATTATTAATTTACAAATTTAACTTAAAATATGAAGAACGAAAAAGAAAGAGTTTTGAAAAGTCTCTTTATGATTAGATGGTTTCAGACAAAACGATAATTTAATTTATCAAATATAATACCTTTTTGATTTTTAGAAACAAATATATTGTTTTGAATTTTCTAGGACCACTCAATTTTTTCTTTAAAAAATCAAATATACGGGGAGATATACTTTTTTTTAATATAGTTGCTCTGATTCATTTCCTTATTGCATACTTCTGTTTATGAGTTTCCTTTGCCATATGTTAGGCAACTAAATTATGATTCTCCACTTCTAAATATAGATATTAGTTTAATATTTATAATTTAATAAATATATATACTGTGTAAGTGATTATTTAAATCTAATTTTTTTCCTGATATATTTTTCTTCATTGTCTTTTGTGATTTAGTTAAAATAAGTGAAGCTTTTCAACGATTTAGATCTTTTCGGTGTATCCCATAATTTGAATATTCATCAATATCTTAACTTGTGAATCAAGTTTCTTTAATTTTTAGCATCCTTTTAAGTATTTACTAGTTTCCTTAAAAGTCCTTTTAAAACATTGAAAGAACAAATTTTTCTCTGTCTGATTTTAAAATATAATTATAATTGCATACCTGAAATCCTTGAAGTAGCACATTATTATGATTGCAAAAAATTAATTTTTGGAAACCGTCTCGTATAATGTACAGCAAAATTATTTTTTAAGAGTTAGCTAGCATAATATTATTTTCTATAAAATTTTCATCAATTTTTATTTTAATGATTATAACGTTTCTTTAAAGATTTCACTTAATTTCATCACAATTGTCGTTCCTCTTAAATGCCATCTTTTTGCGGGTCGATTGAAATTTTATTCCTTAGATTAAAACAAACTCATTCATTTATATTTTAAATATTGGTAAATTTATAAATTATGTTTCTCTTATGATATTTGATCGTTTAAATAAAACAGATGTCTTGAAAAAATCAAAATAATATATTTTTTTTCTATAACGCAAAGGGTATAATATCATTTTGCGTCACTAATATATTTTATATATTGGTATGCGTTTTTTACAAGCTTGAATGAATGTTACTGAATAATTTATGGTTCTAAAGCTATGAAACCGGTGTCTTAGTGGCAGCGTTTCACGCTCCCAAGGCACAGGTCCAAGGTTCGATCCTTGTGCTTGACAAGGTCGACTCAACCTTTCATCTTTTCGGTGAATCGGTAAACTGAGTACGAAGCATCAAGCATGCTTGGGAATTAAACTCTGGGAGTTTCACGTTAGGCTGATCACCTAAATGGAATATATGCTTCGCACCACAGAGCCCTCGGTCATGGAAACAGTTCTGGCCACTGTAGGCCTTGGCCCACATGGGCTGTCTTGCCACGGTAATTTAGTTCAGTTTCTAAAACTGTAACAATGAAAACTGCAATGTTTCCTTTTCTCATAACTTTGACATGAGTGTGTTTCTCATAATCGTGATATGCGAAAAATGTAAACTTTTCAGATTTAAAAAATCTGAAATTCTAATTTATCTTTACATAATATGTTATAAATGAGTTATTAATATATTATTTATTTATAACAGATTTTGTAAAGCAAACATTATACGTGAATATTTCTCGGAATTCAGTAATGAATAGATTTACGGAAGCAACAGAATTAGTTTTGCTTATTTCAATATTTTTTTCTTTATATAAATGTTTGGTAGATTTTCTGCGTTTTGGAAGATCATATCTCTAAATATGCTTAATATTCCTTTTGTAAACAATGTTTCCTGTATCATACGCTTTAAAATACAAGTTTTATACATATTATAATATTATTCTAATATATTCTAAATATTATTCTAATATATAAGTCTCAAAATAAATAAAAAATCTAAGATTATATTTAGTAATTTAAGAAAAATTGTAATTTCTTTTTGCTATCTTTTATATGATTTCGAAATTTTATAATGGGAAAACAATGTTAATGCATTTGCTATGCATTTGAGACATTAAGATTATAAATTAGTTTTTGTTCTTCTAGAAATTTTGAAGTAGCTTTACTTTAATTATGGACAAATGACTTTGTTATATATGAATTGCTTTCTAATTTTTTTAATATTACAAAAAAATAAACATTTCATTAAAATAACTATAACACGATTAGTTATGGAAACAGAAATTTTTGATCAAATTATTATATACAACAGTTGGAATCTAATTTGCACTTAATCGCAAAAATTCATATTTTAAATAAAATATACTCTATGCGCTTAATGCGCTTTATTGGTGAGCATTCAGAGATTTTTTATACTGAAAATTGAACTATTTTATCATATTGTAGTGATTTCAATACATTTATTTATTAGAAATTTCATTTTAACTCAAAAATATATAATATAATATTTTTAAGCTCAAATGTGTCTCATAATGTTTACTCTAAATTCACTTTAACCAGTGTTATAGAATTTGTTGCTTGGAACGCCTACCCTTTAATTTACGTTCAGAAATAATAAAATTTCGAATAAATAGTCGAATGGGAACGTATTTATGAGGTAAACCAACCAAGTAGAAAGTATTTCGTAAAGCTCTAGTCTGTGACTCTTAACTTAAAAAAAAAACCCTATATCATAAGAAATAAAAAGGGTGAAGTTAATAATTCCTTACACTGCGTTTGCTCGTTTTGTAATAAACTTCACGAGAAAGTTTTTCCTTCTGAAAACAAAATTCCCAAATAGAATAATCTTTACTCTCTTTCACATATACACACCATTTTCCGTTATTTTTATATCAAACACTTGTAACCACTAAGGAATATTGTTATAATGTTTTTAGTTTCTAATTAATCATCAATCATTTATTTCTAAAATAATTTACACAAATAAGCTTATTTCTTCCTTTTTTGTTTTTATTTAAGGGGCATTTTATAAACCTAGATATTTTAAGACTAATCGTAATGTTATTTTGTATATGCTTCCGCATTTAATCTAATAATTTCTATAACAAGTTTAGTATAATTAATTGAAATATTTATTCATTTCTAAATTAGCTACATTTTTTAGTTAGTACATGTATTTTTTAAGAGTTTTAATTTCTTAAATTACTTGGATAAATGCAAGATAGAAATATAAAATACAAGTAAAAATTATTTGATATTAAATATAGGATTTCCTCTTTTTTATGTGTGTGTCCGCTTTGTACTGAACTAAAATTCATGTTTGAATGTTTATTGTTTTACTTTGTAAATGGAACTAAAGAAACAATTTTTTTTCATAAGCATTATTCTTATTATTCAACTATTTAAATGTTCATGACGATTTACTTCTAAGCGGTCAAAAGTGTTCATGATAAGATCACCTTCAAAGTTATTTAAAATTAGATGCAATGCTCATAAAAAATGTTTTTTTTTTACAGGGAAGATTTTAAAGTTTTTTCCAGTTGCATCAAGTTCACAAAACTCACATTTTAGTTTTGTGAAAATTTGCATCTTCAACAAAAGTTCACTATCCATGGGCTTTTTTTTTATATCACCATTATGGGAAATATATTTTTGAATCAACGGACAGGCAAAAACTAGCATAGTCAAAATGTGTGAGATTTATATCTATCGTCACATTCATAAACTTCAAAAAAAATTTAAATTTATGCAAAATGGCACTTAAATACATGCAGGGAATTTTATTACGACCTGGTGTAAGGCTATCAATATTTTAATGCTTTCTAATTTTTTTTTTAAAAAAAACAAAAACATTTAATTTTCAAAAAATTTATTTCTTCTTATAAATATTATTTTTTAAACCTTTAGCAAGTTAAATGAAAATTAATTTAACTAATCAATAGCAATAATGGAATTGATCATCTAATCAAGTGGAGAAAACGCTTTGACTTATTGAATTTCAGCACTGATCATAATTGAATCATATTGAAAGAATAGATGAAAAATGTTTTTAAGACAAGTTGTAAAAGGGAAATATTTGAACCAAAGTCCTAGAGAAAGACATGAAAAAAGGTAGTTAGATGATACGACTAAAGATTTGAACATAATGAAAGTAAAAATCTGCAAATCTGAGGCTACGAACAGGAAAGTTTGGAATTATATTGATTAAGAAACTTCATACCCCACTTCGGGATGTAGTGTTATGAAAGAAGAAAAACTAATTAATTATATAAAGTTGAAATATATATAATTATGTTTATGGCTTAAGATATAACAGTTATTTTTCTAATAGTAATATTAATTAATTAAAATATAAACAAAAAAGGGATAAAATTTGTACTTTTTGAGTTTAAGTGTTATTAAAAACTTTAAATATATTCATTCCTTCATGTAATACACTAAATTGTATGAAAAACATTTGAGATAATATAATTAGGAAACATCCTCTAGGTAATTTTGGACAATTTTTACCTTTGTATTAAACTTTATTACATTAAAAAAATTTCTAATTGTAAAAGAAAAGCTTGTGTTGAATCGAATAATATATTACTTTAGTTTCTGTGATAGAGATAATAATAATTAAGTGTATGATGCTTGATGCAATGAAAAATGTTTTCAAATTTTACAAGCGTAAAAGTTTTTACAAATGTGAAATGCTTAGGAAAAAACATTTTTGCATACATGAGTTATTACGTATAGAAAAAAGTTTTGAAATTTTTTTGTCGAATTGCTTACTCGAAAATTGTTTTATCGGATGTTCTTTTTCCTTCTACTAAGCAAGGAAAGATATTATGTTTAACAGTAATAGAAAAATACTTAAAAACTGTGCTTAGATATATAGGAGTAAGAAAAGAGAGACTAGGATTTTTTTGGCTATTGTTTACTTTTCTATTGAATATTGTTTTGCAAAAGAAATGGATGTTTACCATATAGGAGCTTGTAGAGATTGACAATTATTTCATTATATGTGTATTGGTGGATGGAAGTAATTGAGCTTAAGGATTTCTTACCAACGATAAAAATGTTCGTGATAACATTGGGTTAGGAGAACAAAAATTAATTATATTCACGGAAAATTTCTAAAGTTTTCTTTAATTAACTTATCCGTTATTCAATTCAAAAAGTCAATTTTAGGTCTTAAAGTCTACAAGGTCACCAAAAGTTCATGAGCCAAGTGAACGTCCATTTTTGTAAGAAATGTCTTTACTATATGCTCTAAGTTGTCGCTATTTGAAGTCATTGTTTATATCATAAGCCTCCAAGTGAGTCATTAGTATAAGAATTTTTCTCTACACTTTGCAATAAAGCTCTACAAAATCACCAAAAGTTATTGATTCCAGCGAATGTTCCGTTTTTGGAAATGTATTGTCCCTTGACTTGAAAGTCACAAAGAGTAAAGTATGTAAGTCCCAATTCTTGTGTAAAGCCTCCATATTTCTTCAAAGAAGTCACAATAAGGTAAAAGTCTACATAGGGTAATTTTATACCACATTGTTGATAATCCACGAATGTTTAGGATGGTCTTGTTTTTAAAGTCATAGCTCTGTCAAAAGTCTATAAGCATTTGTCATCAGATGGTATGAATCTTCAAAGTCGTTATAGTTTTCATTTTAAAAGTCACTGCTCAGTTAAATATCCCCATTCATTAAACTTTTAGTCACATTGATATCAACATCTATATGTACTTTATTTCATTTTAATCCCACATATTTTCAGGAGACAGCTTTACCCAAATGCCTGTTTCCTTAAACTGCTCAATCTGTTCTTTAACTTGAGCCATAGTGTAAAAACCAACCAGGTCTTCATTGGCATCATAGTGGGGATTATAATGCTGGGCTAATACGTCTGCTGCCCACAAATAATTCAACCATTTAGGAAGTAGAACACTTCGCGGTTTTTTCAAAAACTTTGACCTGAAACATATAATGTACTTAATTTACTGACAAATTAATTCTTTTGCTTTTTGTGTGTGTGTGTACAAAACACACACACACACACACACACACACACACACACACACACACACACACACACACACACACACACACACACACACACACACACACACACACACACACACACACACACACACACACACACACACACACACACACACACACACACACACACACACACACACACACACACACACACACACACACACACACACACACACACACACACACACACACACACACGCACACACGCACACACACACGCGCACACACACACGCGCACACACACACACACACATTTTTTTTATAGTTTTACTTTCTTTAAATTTTTAAAGTATCTACTATATATATATAAATAGTAGGTACTTTAAAAATATAAAGAAAGCTTAAGCTGTTAAAAATTTTTCAAAAAGTTCGAATAAAAATAATATCATAATGCACTTTATGGCACAAATGGTGTATAATCTAAGATAGCAAATTTTGAGTTTGGTGTATTTTTCTTAGCGGATTTTCTTATATATCTGGCAAACTGATTTTTATTATGCAGTAGATATGGAGACCTATAAGAACTATGTAGAAAATTCTATTTGGCAACCCTAGCATTTAAGATTGCAACCGTCGCTATAAGTCAAATTGGCAACCTTTCTTCAATGAATAATAAAAATCAGAATTTGGCATCCTAAACTATACAGCATCTCTTCCCATTTTGTAATTAAATATAAATCATTTTAATTAAATAATATGTAGAAATCAATAAACTATAAAAGTTATTTATATGATTTTGTCGCAAAATGTGACCAGACATTATTAGGAGGAAAAGCTTTGAGCTTAATTAAGGCATAAATAAATATTTACGCCTTTATTACACTCAAAATTTTTCCTCTTATAAATGTAATTTTGATAACATAAAAAAACACATCTCTGCTGTATTATAAATAGTAAAACTGAAGTTCTAATTTTACTTATAATTCACAACTAATGTATGACTTTTAAATTATTAAGATGGTCTTTATATTTTAAACCTTTTATTTTAAAATTAAATTGAATTTTTTAAAATTTCTTCTTATTCTTTTTGTTTTTACATATTTATTTGACCAGTTTCCATATAAATTAGAGACAGAGAAAATATCTTGAATTCCCTCAATTTATAAACAGGCATTATAATTTCTATAAACGTAACTGCTGTATAATCTATTCTGTCAATTTCTGAATTTGGTGATTTTTCGACTAATTTTCTTGTTTAAGTGGCACGTTGGTTTATTTTATTAAGTCAGAGATATGTATAATAAAAATAATACTTTAGAAAATTCTATATTGGTAACCTTACTGCTTACATCATCGCGAGAAAATATAGAAAGTTTTGTTCCTTTTCTAGATTAAGTAAATTAATGTTCTTACGGTTTATTGTTTAAGAATCCTAATATTTCAAAAATATTTATTTATGATTTTTGTTTTCCTGATTTAAATTTATTTATTAGATGCGTAATCTCTTTCAAGAAATTATTACGTCACATTTACGGCATCCTCGTGACAGTACATTATAATTACATAATTTTGGCAAAAATTCTTCGTCGCCAGAAAAATTGAGAAATTGGCATAAATAATTATACCGTAGCTTTGACGATGTTAGTAAATGGAAAGAGTCAATATTTAGAAAAAATATAAATTATTAGTATTATTCTAAAAATTTTGATAAGATTTGTGTTATTATTAATATTGATTATTAGTATACTGAGATTTGTTATTAATTTTTTAAAATATTTGTAATGAAAATATATACGTCCAATAATAAAATAAAAATTTTAGCAAACTATTTTGAATTTCCAAAGAACAATTTTTTTCACGAGTAATTTTAAAAGTGTTTGATAACACTTTTTGAGAATTAAAAGTACAAAATCATAACCTGTAAATAAATGGACGATGAAAATTCTTATAGTCTTTGTATTCAAAAAATTCTTTTCAAAAAAGATAAATATTTTCTATTTAATATTGGCTAAATATTAACTGGTAGTTATAGCCTGCGAAAAGGAACTTTTTTAAAAATAGAGATAAAGAGAAACCGACCTTTCATTTAATTATATTAATGTCAGGGACTATATAATAATTGCAGCTGTAAGAAAATTTATAGGAAAATAGAATAGTTTGGAAGTAATAGAATAAGTACTTGGAATTTATGAAAATGAAATATTTTAACAAAAGAGAGTAATTTAATTTATAAGTAATAAGCGAAGGTAATAATAATTATAGTAAAATTTTCAAGAATTCTCAATAAAAATCAATCATTAACATATTTTTGTTGAAAGTGCACACATGCAAATATATGTTAAAACTTACCATTGTTTGGCCACCCATCTTTGTATTCCACGCGCCATTTTCAATAAATTAAATCAAATTCCAAAGTCTGTTTATTTGAGCAAATATTTTTATCTCGCACAAAAAGCAACCTTAACACTTTAAAGCAGTCGTTCGAATGCGAAATCTCATTGTTCGAAGTATAAATGCCATTATTTCAATTTCAATTGTTGGATGAAAGAATTATATCAATTCATTTTTGAAGTCATTATTATAGTTACGTTTGCCTTATAAAAGAATTCTGATTTATGCAATAATCTTTCCTTTGTTAAACATGAAACCCGTTGTTGCAAATATTATTTAATTGTCTCTAATTTCATTGTTTCTTAGATTTGGGTAATTTATGTAATTAACAATGATTTAAATTTTACAATACATCATCTTGACCACATTTATTCATCACCAAAATAACTCAGAATTTGGAATTCTGAATTATATATATATATATATATATATATATATATATATATATATATATATATACACATATATATATATATATATATATATATATACATAATATTTAATTTGAATATTAGAATAAAATATATTAATATAATGATTCAATCCAATAATTTCGCAAAACATATATAATTTGGTAAAATAAAATTATATAAATTTTAAAAGGAAAATGCATTACTTTTAAATTTACTTTTCCTTTTTCGATTGAGAGGTTAAATTTTTTTACAAATTCACACGTTCTGAAAAAAATTATTGGTAATTATAATGAAAAAGTACTTAAAAATGAGAGCCGCTTAACTTGTCTAGTGGTCAGCGTACCTGACCGTGGATAAGGAAGCCCTGGGATTCAATCCCGGTTCGGGCACAGATGTTCCTTTTCTGTCTTTGTCCTTTTGTTATATGAATGGGTTGTGAATGGTTGTCATAAGCGGGTACGTATGTCATGTGTGTACTGAGGAAGTCGGACTCCACACCGAAATATGGTTCAGTTGGAAAAGTGGAGCAGAGCATCCCATATTGCCAGCCTAGCGGGCAAAAGACAACAACTTAAATTTGAGACTATTTATAAATAATAACCAATAGGTAGATAATTTTTCTACAGTAATTTTAGTAGTTTATAAACAAATTTACGTCAAATATGATTATCAAATCCTTTGTCTTAAACCACTAATTAGTTAAAATAATAATTATGAAAAAATTCACTTGTACTTAAAATCAATTACCTTATAAAAACTATAACAGGTTATAAATTTACGTGAAATCTGCTTTTGTAATGTGATCTATTGAAGTATTTTAATGTAGTATCAAACCATTTGATAACTTAAAATTTATGCTGTGAATTGAGAAAAATTTTGTAGACGAATCATACGCTGCTGAATTACTATTTCGTTCAATTAGTCAAAAATCTACCTTCTCTTAGTTTATATTAACAATATCTATCTCTATTATTAAGAGGAATTTTACTGAAACATTAACAATTGATACTGACATAATTTTTTGCAGTACGATTACATGCAGTACACACTTGTTCCCATATAAAAGTGTAAAACGTACGTATTTGATTTTATTATAGTATGACTTTAAATATACGACTGCATTTTAATTAATATGTAACTTGTTAATTACATTAAATAATGATAAATGTAGAGTTTCAGGCACAGTTCAAGAATTGAAATATTATCAAGTATTTTTAAATTTAATAAAATAAAAATTAACAAAATAAAATATTTTACGATTTCTTATTTCATAAAATTAATTTAATATTTTTCTAGACAAAGTTTTGTAAAACAAAATTAATTTTAATGTGTTTTAAACGGTGTTTAATTGAATATTTCTTTTCATTAAATTTCTAAACGACTTTAGTGAATTAAACTATTAAAATTTATATGTCATAATAAGTTATATAAAAATTTATGACCGTTCTGTTAATAAATATATATATATGAAATAATTAAAGATTAAACACATTACTGTTGAATCATTTAATGGGAGATAGAACTTTATCACGAAGGAAATTCGTCTCTTTATTCAAAGGTATAGTCTCGGTATTTTCAATTTGCGTTTCTTTATTACACGGTGCCATACGAAATAAAAAAATTAATTAATTAATGTTTCGAGGGGGTTATTTTTAGAATAGAAGTCATATTAAATATAAGCTCCTTCACCAGGAAGAACAGATAAAATAATGTAATGCTCATAAAATGTTTTACTGTAATTTTAAAGAAACATCTTAAACGAGTTCCTTCTAAAATAGCTTTACATTAACTCTCATAAATGCTATCTAATGTATATGAAATCCTGTAATATATATATATATATAAGTATATATATATATATATATATATATATATATATATATATATATATATATATATATATATATATATATATATATATATATATATATATATATATATATATATATATATATATATATATATATATATATATATATATATATATATATATATATATATATATATATATATATATATATATATATATATATATATATATCTGTGTGTGTGTGTGTGTGTTTGTCTGTATATATGTTATAAATATATTAAAAACCCACAATTCTTTTTTGAAATCAACGTTTCAAAGGCAAGTTTGAAATAAATCTTATATAAAAGAAACTTCAAATAGTTTTTTCGAAAACAAATGCTCGACATTTTCTGAATAAGTAATGTGATGAGAGGGATATAATTTAAATACTACACTGTTTATTGTATTGTGAATAATTTAAATAAATAACTTTGCCGAAATATTTAAAAACATTATATATATATATATATATATATATATACATACATACATATTCATATACATACATATATATATATATATATATATACATACATACATATTCATATACATACATATATATATATATGTATATGTATTAAATAATTAGTTTTGTAATTAAAAATAGTCATATTAATCAATTTAGAGTTTTCAACGAAACTTATCGGTTACAGTTCGATTGAGAGTTAGCTAATTTCATAGGAGTTGTTATGATAATACCGATAGATGCGCTTCTCATATTCATCTGACATATGAGCATTAAATCAGTTATGGAGGAGAAGGAGCTAATATTATGTTAAGATCTCACAAGATTACCAGATTTTTCTCTCTCTCATGTTATAGCCCTTTGTCATCATCTGCATGGAACCTTATAACTTAAAATGGTTTCCTTCAAAAAGTTTTTGAACTGAAAGAACAACTAGGAGTGAACTGGAAAATCTCATCGCGTCACAACGTCTAACTGAATGTAGGAAATACATTGTCAGAATGAACTTATCCAACGAAGTTTATAAGAAATAAACAGATGACCTAATTTTAAAAGCGGTAGTCTTGGCGACTATGCTTGAATTGTACCCGGAAGAGAGTGATTACAGATGGCTCCTTGTTGATTGACAATCAATATTGGCGTCTCTTTTGTAGACTCTTCACATTCTGCACTCCTCCTGGTAAAAACCTTAGCTGTGGAGATCGCAGCTATTCAAATTATTCTCCAGTGTCAGTTTTAAGTTTTTTAAAGGCTATTATAATTTCAGATTTTAGAGCTGTCTTCTGCTGGATATTGCTTCATTTGAAACTCCTGCCTCAGCTGATATTCAAATCATCAATGAGTTATTTAAGAAGCATAAAAAAGTTTGCATTGCAGTGGGTTTCAACATTTTGTGTACTCCATGAATATGAAATAGCTGATTCTCTGTACAAGTAGCAGATAAACCAATTCTGTTGTTGTTACTAGTGACACTTGGACAAGCCAAGCTCACTATACCTTGGCTATGCGAATTTAAGTCAATTGGAAGCGTCTTTTCGTTTAATCAGAGCACCATAAATGTGGAAGTAATTTTTTTGCTCTTCAAATCCTCCGATAGATGGCAGCATTAGACGATCTACTCCCTCAATTTTTGCATTGATCTGAAGAGGGAGTAAATTTCTCCAAACCATTGCACCCATGGTAACTGCTCAACGACCGACCACAGGACTTTCGATTCCACAGATTTAACGAGCACGTATATCGCATGTTTAATCGGTGGGTCTTTGGCGGCATTGGGAATTGAACCCCACCCTACCGGATGGAAGGCCGATACCCTAACCACTAGGTTACCATGGCCACAAACCAATTCCTTTAGGTGCAGATGGCGTTTAATGCATTGTATTGTGATGTATTGATGATTGTGACGTGCGCAATGACGTAAATACTATAGTTGATAAAATAGAACTTTCTGCATAATTATTATAGACCTCCATATCTATGATGTAAAAAAAAGAAAAAAAAAAGAAAGAAAACAGGTTGTCAGATGCACAAGAAAATCCTCCAAAAAATCACCAAACTCAAAATTTGACATCCTGGATTATAGATCATCTCTGCTTTCTTTTTATACTGCCAAACGTTAAATTAAAAATCTCTTACAAGGGATTGTTGAAAAACATAAAAGAGGCAAGGAAAGATAATAAATGGATCAATGAAATCACAAATATTATGTATAAAATAAGCTTTTTCAAAAAATTCTTTTTGAAATACAATTGTATTTGAATTCAATTGAATTCAAATACAAATATATTTCACATGTACAATTATATTTCATCTATTTGAATTAGTTCAAAACAATGACTGTATTATGACGTTTTAAAAATCGAATTCTTTAAAAATAATTTTAAGAGTAAACTCAAAATCAAAATATTCTACTGTGTTGTTTGTTAAAAATTATTGAATCTGAATATATTTCTTAAATAATAAATAAATTATAATTTAGCAAACTTTATTCAAAGATAAAAGATGAGAAAATTTAAAAAAAAAAAAAAAAAGAGAGAATCGAATAATCTTACCTGGTGAATTAGTTTTCACATAATTTTATCAACTTGCAATTAAATTTAAAAGATAAAATATTTAAATACACTTTAGTTACTCACGATTTGAATAATCAGAAGATATTTTCTGTAGATTGTATCATAAGTGATTTAAACTACCCTTAAAATGGTTTGCTAAATTTTTGACAAAGCATAATCAATGTATATTTTTAGCAACATTTCTTAGAGTTTATTCTAGCATTCAATTATTTAATGATAAGCAAAATAACAAGAAAAATCATCGCATTATTTCACGTTTACGGGTTCATACATATATATTGCCATAATGTTTGTAAATGTAAATTTCCATCATGTTAAGCACATACTACATAAAATTAATTAAAATACAATTAAATAATAACACTTTTGATTTTTTTAAAAAATTTTTTAGTGTAATTGGTATTCGTGTTCATTGGATACAAATGATGTTACTGAGCATAACAAAGTATCTGGTATTTATAAATTCTAAATCCAAGAATTCACGTAACATTCAAAACACTTTTCTATTAGGTTGTTTAAATAACGAATTTTATATACATATTTATATTAAAATTTTAACTAAAATTTAGCCACCTACTCTGTTTAGTGGTCAGAATACCTGACTGCGAATATGGAGGTCCTGGGTTTGAATCCCTGTTCGGGCGTGAATGTACTTTCTCTCTCTGTCTATCCTTTTTTTGTTCTTTCATTGTATGTATGGATTGTGAATGGTTGCCTACCCAATTAAAGGGTACCTATGGCATGTGTGCACTGAGGAAGTCGGACACCACACCAAAATATGGCTTGGTTGGAAACGTGGAGCAGCGCACTCCATATTGTCAGCCTAGATGGCAAGAGACAACAACAACTAAAATTTACCTATAACAGCTAAAACAAATATAAAAAGCACATATTTGTATTTAATGATTTAAGTGACGCGCGCGCGAATAAGTGTTTTTAATTTTCTATTATTGAACTTTGCAAATTTTATGTTGCAGTAATAATATTTTCTAAGCCCTGCGTTTTCGTCTTAGCGCTTTGCACTCCCAAGGCACAGGTTCGCGTTCGATAACCTGAAGGCACAATGTTGACTCAGCCTTTCATCCCTTAAGTGAGTCCATAAATTGAGTTCCAAGCATATTTGAGAACTAAACATTGGGAGTTTCGCGTAATCATCTAAACGAGATATATGCTTTGGACTCCAGATCCAGGAATATAAATATGGTCACTCTAAACTTTGGCCCACATATAGACTTTCATGCTTTTGAGTTTAGTTTTAATAATATTTTATAAATTCTCAGAATTAAGGCTATAGGTTTATTATTAATCTGATGCTAATTTTTGTTTTCTTTTTCCTTATATTTATGGATAAAAGAATTTATTCTATTAAGTTATATCAGAACGTTTTTCATCACCAATTTTACACTACAAAAAGGAAGCAAATAATTAATTGTTATTGACATATATATAAAGAATTTTTGATAAGTTTTTTATACAAGTTATAATCCAATCTATGCTTAGTTGCGAATTTGATTTTTAGATGAAATACACTTCATGAATTTTAAGAGTTAAATATGGTCATTAAAAATTGTACAATTCGAAAATTTATATGATTTAATTATGTTTTGCTCATTTCGATTCGAATAAAAAGGAGAGACTTTACAATAAGTACTCAAATATAATTAGTAAAAGGATGCTTTATGAAAGTAACTACTTTACAAAATATGCTCCGAATTCATTACCTAAATCAGTATTACAGAATTTGTCCCCATTACTTTATTTCACGCTTAGTAAAAATAAAATTGTATCTAAACAGTCGAATGGGAACATATTTATGAGAAAAATCAACTGAGCAGAAACAATTTCTGGAAACGAAGTTTCTGAATGCTAACTTAAGGCCTGATTCATGAGAAATAAAACGGTAAAGTAGTTGATAGCTTCTGCAAAAGCTTCTGGTAAAGTTCAAAAGAAAAGTTTTTCCTCTGTAAACGAAATTACCAAATAAAATAATATTTATACAAATATGTCGTCTTCGAATATTTGGATATTAAATATATTTAGGCTACAAACAATGCAGTGATTTATTTTTTACCGTGTGTACAGTTAGTCATCCATTATTCGCTTTATTTATTCCTTTTTCTTTGTTTCTTCTTCAAAATTATTTTAAAAGCTTTTTTTTTTTTTTTTTTTTTTTTTTTTTTAAAAAGATGAGCTGTAATTATTTAATTTTATGTATACTATTAATTAACTAACTTATTAATTAACTAAAGTCTTATTTCAAAAAGTCAGATTTAAATCTTGAGTGAAAATAGTTTTATATGGTTCATCTTTACTTGTTGAAATTATATACATTTAAATAAAAGAATATTATTTGAATATTTATTATACCACACCATGTAAATGTAATAAAAATAGGATTTGCTTAAAGTCAATATTTTTGTTTGTTTTTTTATGTAATAAATATTAAGAAATACTAGAAGAAAAGTTTATTATAATCTATCAAAAATGTTCTTAACACACCAGTTTGAAAGTTGTACAAAATAGAGAAGAAAGGCTTCTAAATAAAGTATTTAAGGAGAATCTTAAGATTTTTCTAATTGGTTCAAATGTGTCTGATGTCACATTGTAGTTGCAAAAGTTCACATAGATCAACAAAAGTCAATCTATACTTATAATATATACATTTAGGATACATTATGAAAAATATTCTTAGAGTAAATTTGCAACATACACATATTTGTCAATTTACATTTAGTATTGAACTTCTAAGCATACGATTATTCAATTCGTACTTATGACAAAATACATATTTAACCCCGAGCTAATTGAATGTTCCGATAATTGTATGTTATATACTTATTATGTTTCATTAAATTTCAGTTTTGAGAAATTTTGTTTCTACATCATTTTTATGCAATTTTTATTTAATTTAAATTGTAAATTAAAAATATTTGAATCTAAAACATAAAATCTTATTATTATTGATGACAATAGTTATTTTTAAAAGTAATAATAGTAATTTTGTATTTAATTTAAATGCGTAGAAACTTATTAACATTTTTGTAGTACTTTTCCATTATACTCTCGTATGATAATTGCCTAACCGGGAAAGAAGAAAATATTAAATTACTGTTGCAATTAGCGTCGTGTATTGTTTAAAAAAGCTTTAAAATGTTAGAAACAATAAAAGAATAATACAGACATTTTATTTATATTTTATATATATAAATTAAATAATTATCACTTATTGATAAAACTTATTTAAACGACACTATTTATTTCTGCTTCAAACTGCTTAACAATCGCATCGGTGATCGATTGCGTACACAAAATGTAATAGTGCTTTTCTCACAATAAAATAAAACAAAATTTTCTATGTTTATCTGTTTTTTAACTTTTTCAACTTGTGATCGCAGTGCACATTTTAATAGACAAAATTCTCACTAAGCCATATGTTGCTCGAAATTACTTTAACTTTGCTTAGTATTTAGATTGTTTAGTTTTATTTATCATTCTTCATTCAATTTTTGCACAAAAAATGTTGTAAATATATTTAATTTAAAGTAAAATAATGAGTCATTAAAATAATTTTATCTTAATTATATTATTTCTGCTTCTCCGTGAGAAAAACATACTTTTTTTTAATATCATAAGGGAAAAGTACTATATATAACTAAATAAATTTAATCTGATGTATACATTTAATTTGGCACTATTTTTTTATGCCTTTCTTATATGAACTATGATATAACTTAATATTTCAAAGGAATATATTTCGGATATTATTAATAAAATTAAGTTGAAGACACAGACAATAAAAATTTTCATGATGACGTAGTGAGAAGACAGAGTTAAGGAATAAATGCTTTCGTCTATTATAATTATCTGTTGAACTCAATTGATTTATTTATAGGAAATGTTTGATTGTAAAACAGAAATTTATTGAAATTAATATTTATGCACTACCTTTTCTATGTGATAAAAGATAAAATTGTCCATGAAATAAAGATAATTGTTGACTAAGTCAAGAATGTTTCTGTTAATTTAAAAGCTTAAATGTTTATATTTTTAAGCTTTTAAATGAATAGAAACATTAATAGTGAGAAATTCTTAAGATTGATGTGTACAAAAATGTTTTCCAAATTATTGCAGTTCTTTCATTAAATTCAAGGACATGTATTAAGCGCTATATTAATTAAAAATAAAAACAAATGCCCTGAAAATAATGTTCGAAAATATCTGACTTGGAAAACAGAAAAAAAGTTATTTTTTGCCTAATTTTATTCACTTAAATGGATTTTTCGCAATAGGAGTTTATTGATGTTGGTAATTTATAATTCTTACATCACTCTGTTTCCAAGTTTTGTTTTAAAATTCTACAAGGTCATCGAATTTTCATGGTCCATGTGAACTCTCATTTTAAAAATGTATTTACTAGTTGCTGTTAGTTGCGTTTGACGTCATCATTTAAGCTATAAATTTTTATGCCAATCATAATAGTAGTAATGTGTCAAAAAGTTTTTAAATGAAATTCTACGAGATCTTCAAAAGTTCGTTAAGCATATAAACGTCCCATTTTGAAAAATGGTTGTGCTTCGCATCTGATAAAATTATTTATAATATAAATCTTCACAAATTGTTAATACAAAAATTGTTTTTCTTTTGTATTAGTTTTGTCTTGTAGGCAACGCTGCTAACTATCCCAAGAAATTATCACAAATTATTATCAATAAATAAAAATGTTATCACTTAATTTTATCTTACATCAAAGCTTAAAAATATGGTTCATCAATTAAGTCGTAATAGTCTATGCAAATAAGTTTTCGATCACATCGTTGATGAAGAGTCGAAGAGATTTCATTTTCAATAATCCAGTTTTGCACGCAATTTATTTCACACTATATACATCTTCGAATTCAAAACCATTTTCATTTATGAAGTCATAATTCAGTAAGACGTCTCATTTAAAATTTCAGTCACATTGATGTTTATTGCTCTACGTACTTCCTCTCGAGGTAGAAATTTAATCCTACTAATGTTCAGGGAAACGCTTTATCCAAATACTTGTTTCCTTGAACTGCTCAATATGTTCTTTAACTTGAATCGTGGTGTCATAGCCGACCAGGCCTTCCTCGGCAACATAGTGGAGATATTAATGTTTAGCTAATACGTCTGCCAACCCCCAAGTATGTTGGTTGGTTTTTGTGGTGTAAGATTAAAAAAAAGGACAAATTGCGCCAAAACGAATATTTATGTAGTAAATTTATTTTCAAAACCACTAAACGTTAAACATTAAAAAAAATATTTGTATATATAGTACAGTTAAAATTGAAATTTATATAAAATAATGAAAATAAATTGTATATACAATCACCCAAAAATTAAAAAACATAAATAAAATACGAGGCTTACTCTGAAACTTTTGAGATACGCACAGACGAGAATTTACAAAATAAAAATAACGGTTTCATTTTAAAATACAATGTATTTTAACACAGAAGACGATTTTTTACTGACTTACTTCAACTTGTTTAGCGTGGAATAAATTTTAAACAGAAGAGAAAATGGAGTTGATGCGAGAACATTTTCACGCTTTGATTTTCTACGATTTTAAAGCAGGATTAAATCAAGAAGAATGCGTTCAACGATGGCATTTAGCATTTGGTGATGAATCTCCAGATCGTGCTACTGTATTCAGATGGTTTAAAGAATTTAGAAGAGGTCACAATTTTCTTAAGGATGAAGAACACACAGGAAGGCCGCAGTCGACAGTAATCCCGGATAATGTGTCTGCCATACGAAAAATGTTAATGGATGATAATCGCTGTACCTATCAAATGATACAGAAGGAATTTAACATTGCATCCGCAGCCATACACAAAATCATTCATGAAGAATTACATATGAAAAAGTAGTTTGCCGTTGGGTTACCCATAATCTAACTGAGCTCCAAAAAGAGGAACGTGTCAGAATCAGTAAAGAAACTCTCAAATTGCTAAATGAGGGTGGCCATGGCATCATTTCTAAAATTGTAACACGTGATGAAACGCACATACCGTTTTTTGACGTTCCAACGCGTCAAGAAAGCAAAGTATAAATATTTGAAGATGATCCCACGCCGACAATGGTGAAAAAACAATGCGCACTGAAAAAGTGATATATGACGTTTTCTTCAGAAGTACGGGATTGGTCAAAGCCATCAAGTTGGAAGGACAGAAGAAAGTAACAGCAAACTGGTATACCACTAAATGTCTTCCAGAAATTCTACAAGAACTGAATGTTAGGGGACTAATGCTTCCCAATGACAATGCATCTTCACATACAGCCGGATTAACAATTGAGTTTCTTAAACAAAAACAAATTAAAGTGATCAAAGATCCGCCGTATTCACCTGATCTAGCTATGGGCTACTTTTGGTTATTCTTTAATCTAAAAAGGAACTTACGTGGACGTCGTTTTCATTCAGAAGAAATGATTGATGGGGCTATAAATCCATTTTTTCATCTCTTTCAAGAAATGAATGGCTTGAGGCATTTAGTCTGTGGAAAATCCGCCTACAAAAGTCCATGGATCTGGAGGAGACTACTTTGAACACACCTAAAATTTTGTATGTATAACTTAAAAAACCTTGTTGTATCTCAAAAATTTCAGAGTGCCCTCGTATAAGAAACCTACATCTTTTAGAAATGAAAATATGTTTCTATGAGGTGTATTCCTCAACAAATAAAAAAGTTAAAAGATCACAATTAAAAAGGAGTAAACTGTAATAGTAAAAATATGGATATGAAATTAGAATATGATAAACAGTAAATGGTTCATCATATGTTTCACACCAAGGATTTGATTCGTTTTAAAACAAATGTTTATGTGTTAAACGTTTGTGCCCGATGTGAAGGTGATTTAATCTAATATCTGCACTTCGTACCGATAGAACTGCTATGAGGTGAAGCATGGAAATATGGCAAGCAAATTGTTATTGACCTGCAAGTTCCATGACTCCTGGGAGAGGTCTTGAATTAAAAATTTTACACACCTTCTCACATCTAAAAAAGGAACTGATGGAAGAGATAAGACAGGTGTAGATTTAACAGCTGCATCAGTCCTCTCATTACCATCGAATGAGACTGATGACTTGGGATCCAACAGAATATGTCACTACCCACAAGTAATCATTTAGGAAGCCGAGTATTTAGTTTTTTTTTCCAGAAAATTTAACTTGAAACGTAAAATTTATTTTCTTTTGGGTTATATTAAATTTCATTGCTTCAAAATGATAAAAGAAAATCAAGGCCTTAGGGCACATCCGCAGCTCACAATTACAGCGCTTGAATGTTCAAATCAGTAGTTGGTCACAACAATCACACCTTGTGCCGCTTCATGCTTGTATACTTATTGGTTAAGGTGATAGAAGCTTTTAATGTCGTCTCGCAATTCTTTTTGCCAGGTATTCACCAATCGTTTCTCCATATCAACGATATTTTGGGGAACCCGAATATTGCTTCCTTCCACGTACCAGACATGTCCGATTGATACAAGTTCTGGTGACCTTGCTGGCCAAGGAAGAATATGAATTTCACGAAAACTGTCCAAGGATATGAGATAGGTATGGTGCTTGGCATTAGCTTGTTAGAAAATGTTCCCCCGATGACACACCATGGAGGGTAATGTATACGGTAGTAAGATGGTATCAACATAGTGTTATGCTAGTAAAAATGTGTATGGAGAGTTATTAGAGATGATCTGTTGTCACACAGCTACACAACGGCTTATGACTGTATGACTTTGTAAACAATGCTTGATTGGGACCGCTGGCCCAAACTTCCTTATTCCTGAACAGGATGGTTATCCGCTTCAAGACTAACACGGTATTCACCTAAGAACACAATGGGACGACAATTTGAAGGCAATCATAATGATCACCTGCGACATCATCCCAAAGCATTCCGCTGATTTTAAGTGACCTCTGGTAGTAATCTGACCTCAACCAAGCACCGTGAAATAAAGAAAAGTATCATGGGATTTATGGAAGGGGATGTAATACATTGAAAAATAGACTATAGTGTTAGAGAAGTTTAGAACTGGCGAACAATTATACAAAGTAGCCTCGCATTTGTGCGCCTTGGTTGTTCAGAGTATTACTTTCATTGATAAGTTCTTCGCAGCAACCATTATTTTTGGCAATTTTTCACAGCTGTGTCCATATCTTGTTTGTAACCATTACTCGGTTTGATCATTTCAACAATGTGACCACGTTTGAAATCCTTCAGTTGCTTATAAGATATTCAAAAACGTGAGGATGACATCGTTCGGTATTTCTCTGAGGAATCACAAAGGCGAGAATAAAAAAAGATAAATTTACCCCCAGTATCATCGATTTTATAATTTTGGCAGTTGATCAAAATACATGCACTCTGCAACCGCAATTCATGTACACAGGTGTTGAAAATTTAATTATTTTCATATTTGATCAAGATGTTTTTGTCAACAAAATTTCCTCAGAATCTAATAAATCCTTCTTGGTGCAATGATGATTTTTGCAAAAGAGTGTATATGTACATATACGTGTATACATTTAATGAGTGAATATCGATTATTGAAATTTCCTGTACTTATGATTTCCATTAATTTCCAAAACTAATTTTGAAATATGTTTAATTTTGAGATGTATTAATTAAATAAAATACATATTCCTGAATTCACAATGAAACATATAAAATTAAGTAAAATACATATCCCCTCCCCATAAATCTGTTCAGACAACTGTTCAATGTTCTAATATAATAAATGATTACAATAGAATTATTACTGTAAAATGCATTATGATTGGTAAATTTGCAAAAATAAAGTAATCATAAAAATTAACATAGAATTTTTAGAAGAACACTTTGGAAAAAAATTTTCTTAGATATAACAATCGATTTAACTATTAATTCTACTCCTAAGTAAACTTTAAAGCTTATATATTTCCTCTTATTACATTACATTGTTTACTGTTGTATAATTCTCAGCCCTTGTAATGCTGGAAGGAGAAAATACTGCTAGGATTTTCTCCTTCCAGCACTACAAGGGGAGGAAGTGAGGCCACCTTATATAGGGCGGGAGGAGCACCGAGTGAATGTGCTATTGTAGCTCCGAAAATGCGTTATTGAAATTTAGTAGCAGGAACCAAGCAGAAGATCCTTGACTTGGCTTCCACCCTGAGAGATATCATTTCACATGAAGAACATTGCGACCACAACATATTTAACGTGTCCCAGCCACAATTAGCGAACATAACGGATCTTCCATTGGATAGGGTTTCAAACCGATTACTTTCTGATAACGAGAACGAAAGCCCTAACCAAACAGGCCACTAGGGCCCTATCTTTTAACTTTAGGAGACAAACGATATTACTTCATTTTAATAAATTATGTTAATTTAAATACTATATTGATTTAATTTTTTTTATTTATTTAATTATTTTACAATTTACATTTTGTACATTTTATATTTTTCTACGTTTATTTAATGTTTTTAATGAACTAGCTGAAGTAAAAAATCACAAATTTCCTTAAATAAAAGCAATTAATTTATTTCACTCTTCTTATAATTTTATAAAATTAAATTAATACTTTTTATATGGACAATGCGTAAAATAAAGTTTTAATGTATCCAAAACGCTATTTAATTGAAAATTTCTGCTCATTAGGTTACTAAATGAATGTAGCAAATTAAATTGTTTAAACTTGTATCTCATAATATGCTATATAAATTTTTTTATGATATTTGAAATAATGAAGATACATGCATGAAAAAGTTAAGCAAAATACTATAAAATCATTTTACTGGAAAATGAACTTCATCACGAAGAAACCTCGTTCCTGTATTAAAAGGTATAATCTACGGAGTATAATTTGCTTTTTTTGTACTTCACATGCTCATACGGAAGTGAAAAAGAAATTAATGTTTTCTGAAGGAAGTTTTTACAATAGAAATAATGCTAAATATAAACTCCTTTCCCGAAGAAAAAACAAAATTTAGACGCAAACAAAATGCACATAAAATGTTTTTCTTATAATTTAAAGAAACATTTTAAGCAAGTTCATTCCAAAATTGCCTTGCATTATTTTATAAATGTTTATGTAATGCTAAGCAAAATCGCAATCGGTTAAACATATTTAAAAATGTAAGATTCTTATTTAAAACCATTCGCCACAAATGCGAGTTTAAAATAAATCTTTGATAAAAATCTAAACTTGTCTGCTAGTATAAATTTCCAAGCATTTTATTCAAATAAATAATGTATTAAGTGTGATATAACTGATTTAAAAATTGATTATATTTTCATTAAAATATATCTAGCCCAGTTTATCTGAACATAAAAATATGCTTATTATTTTTTAATATAACTAATTAATATAATTGCTACTATATTAAACACAGTTATTACAAAATCAATAAAACATGATGTTAATATAGTTTTTTTTTGTTCTCAAGGAAAACACTTTTAGAAATTTAATTAGTTTATAAAGTTTGTGGCATACATAATGCATATTCATTTTTAGTTAAATTTAATTTAAGAGCTAAAAATATTATCAAAATAATTTAATAAAATAATTGTACTTCGCAACAGTAAGTTCAAAATAAAAACTAGAGTATAATACTTGTAAAATTTAGTTTTTATTGAAAAATATAAGTATATACAAACAATTATTAAATTGTTATGCATCTCTCTATTTGTCAAAAATATTGATACATAATATATTCGTCTTAAAATTTCGTAATAACTTTTAAGAAGTATATATTATATGCCTTTTTTATATTGTACATTATATATATTTTATTTTATTGTACATTTTAGATAATATATATTATATATCTAAAATATTAATTAAGAAAACATTTATTATGGCAAACATTATGTTCTTATTATACAAATAAAAATTTCTCCTCTTAGATAATTTGCGAAATACTTTTAAAATATGCTTGAGTTTAGTTTTTTCTGGAATCTTATATGAACTGAAAGTAGCATGAGACATATAATGCCTGTTTACATAACCATTGATTAAAATAAAAATAAAAATTTGAGGAAATGCCTTGTAAGGCATAAAATTAAACTTACTAAACGTGAATTCAAAAATTATCAAAAAAGTTTTGTAAGTTCATGCCTTATTTTCTTCAGGTTTTTAGTTTACAAAACTTGAATATGAATAATTTTTCAAGTAAAATCAATAGTTATGAAAGCATAAGAAAAAAATTCTGCGTAGAATACAGGTGTGACTTTTGAAAAATATTTGCAATTCTTAAGTCTGGTATTTATAAGCTTCTCATTTTTAAGATAACTTGAATAATTTACTTCGGAAAAATTTTAATTTTTTCGAAAGGTAAAGATTTAAAATTACTATCGAAACTTTTACAGAATTTAAAAACTCTGGAGTTTTGATTTTATGAATTTAAATTTTTGTGTCCTTCATTTATATTTGAGAAACTATGACATTCATTTATATATTTTATAACTTGAAGTTTTTTAACTATGAATAGTTTTTTGTTTTCAAAATAATTGAATTATTTTCATGAATACATATCGCTTTTATAATATAAGGTATTACAAAACCAAATTATTCAATAAAAATACTATTTGAAATGCATATGAAATTGAATTTTTGATGCTTTTATTTTTTTTAAACTAAGCATAATCAAAATTTTCACAACAAAGAATCTAACAATTTTTTTAGATTACCATTAGTTGATCTCTAATTAACTTAAAGATCAGTTGACCTTATTTTTACTGTTTTAATGTAATTAATAATAATATTTTCCCTCATGTAAAATATTAAAAACATTTTCAAGATAAAGGCAATAAAATATTTTTTATTTCATCATATTCATATTGATTTAAAATATATTTTAATGATTTAGTAGAAAATAATATGGATGAAAATACAAGAAAAAAGTACAAGAAATTAATTAGATATAAAGTTAATTGATAATTTTTTGATTATCATGGCAAAATGTGATATTAAGGGCGAACGTATAGCGGAAGCATGTAAGGTGATTAAAAAAACAGAAGTTTATAGAAATTTTTAAAATACATGTATGATTACAACATTTTGTATACATTTCGATAAATAAATATTTTATAGACCAATTAATGATACATTCTTTTGCAAATGCCTCTATACATATTGAACATTCAACATTCGCACACATTTTAGAAACCAATTATGAGCTAAAGTCGAGAGTTGACTGTTTAATTTCTAATTCTTTCTAATTAACTTGATTATAATATACAGTTCATGTTTTCAGAAGTTATACAATTATAATATCAATATTGTAAATTTTTTTGATTTGTATTAAAAACTGTAGTATTGTTGAAATTCTTGAATGACAAATGAAACATATACAGAAAATTACTATTCGATTGAATGACTGTATTCATTAATTAAATATTTAAAATCGTTGATAAACTAAATATAATTAGGTGTAAAATCTTGTTTCATGAAGAATGAGGTAATATCACAAGAAACTATACACAATATTTAATAATTAGAAAATGGAGTGTCTTTTTGAATTACATAAAATTTTTAATTTTGTGTTGGCAATTATCATGGGCTCTTTTAAGTCCACCTGTATACTACATTTTTCCTACATTATGATAAGTTTCCCTGAACTATTTTTATAATTTTTTTGATTATAATTATATATCACAGGAAATGATTAAAAAGCGTTTAAAGAAACTATTATTAGAAATAGCTACTATTAGGTTAAGGAATAAGTTCGTAACGTTTTTACCAAAGACTTTCACACTTAAACAAAAAACAATGAGTATATAAGTTAATCAATTATGTATTCTCCGTTGCTGTTTACAATTTCTTCCCACTTCTCGAACCATTTGTTGATGCCGTTCCGCCAAAAATCGATTGGTCTGGTGTCAAAGAAGTTGTTGAGCCAGTTTTTAAGGACCACTTTGTTATGGAATGTAACAATCTTCATATGGCTTGACAAGGAGAGGAAAAAATGGAAATGGGCCTGTGCAAAGTCCGATGAATACGACGGATGATGATGGACCTCCCATTCGAGATATTGGAGTGCGGCATTGACGAATTATGCAACATGGAGTCTGGAGTTGTCGTGAAGGAGTATGGTTTGACCATGTCGATCAGGTCTTTTCAGTCGAATAACCTCATTAACTCGGTGTAGCTGGGCAATGTAAAGCCCTTTGTTCACTGTGGCATTCTTTCCAGCATTTCCCAGTGCACCAAGAGGTCCTTAAAAACTGGCTCAACAACTTCTGTGACACCAGACCAGGTGATTTTTGGAGGAACGGCATCAAGAAGTTGGTCGAGAGGTGAGAAGAAGTTGTAAACAGCAACGGTGAATATATAATTGATTAGCTTATTGATGTATTCATTTTTTTGTTTAAATAAAAGTCTTTGGTATAAACTCTACGAACTTATTCCCCAACCTAATACATATCATTACCAGAAAAGTGTTTAAAAAGAAATTATCTCAGGACAACATTCCATACAATTTATCTTCATAATTTCTTATTTCTCTCTTTTCACTTTTCGTGAATACCAAGAAAATAAAAAATGTTACATCAAATGTTAGTTTCTTTAAGTTCTGATAAATACTAGTCTATATATCATGCATAATAAAACAAATGTTTAATATAAAAGTCTTATCACACACAAACTGTTAGTGCAAAGGGTGGATTTTTTGCAATTATAGTTTTTGTAACTTATAATATTCAAATATGCAAAATGCTAATTGCTTAAAAAATAGTTTTTTGTGGTAAATTTTGCATGAAATTGAGTCAATTCATTAATTAAAATTATTTTCGGCTACTTAATATCTTGGTTTCTTTTATTTGTGAACTTTTCAGTGCTCATTTAAAAGTTATAAATTTTTTCTTGTGCATTTCAAATGAATAACTTAATTAAATGAGTTAAACCAGTAAATGACTATTCATAAAAGTACATCACTTTTAAGGCCATTAAATGGGTAAAAGTGGCAAAGTAAAAAAGTTTCCTATTTAGAAGTAATGATGATTCATGTTTTTGAAAGTGTGATTACATAAAATTATATAAAAAATATTTAACGTTTTCTTTTTTTTTCTTTTTATACTCAAAGTTTGCAAAACACACAAAATAAATTGATTTTTTATTAATATATTCTGAAATTTTTTGATGGAATGTGATCATAATAAAAAACTCATATTTAGTTGCTTAAATGCTTCCTGGATCTTAAACAGTATTTTTTTAGTTTTATTTTAATTTTCAGCAATTATTTTTGTTTAATTTATTTTTAAGCAAAAAGTTTTCATTACTTTTAAGCAAAATGTTTTAAAAAATTTAAGTCTTTTTGAACCGAGTGACAAAATTATATCTTGCATAAACCAGTCATCTTAGAAAAAAATACCGAGTTAAAATTTCTTTCTAGAATTTTGAACAATATTTTCAATAACTTATCTCTTTTGGTAAATTTTATTCTTTTAATGTTTAAAAATCCAAATTTCAAAACTAAATTTTCTATTGAAAAGCCATTTAGTTTGGATTTGTTTCTGAAAATGTATCAATGGTGGACATATTCTTTGGACATACTGTGATCTATTTCTATTTACGTTTGTCTATTGTTAATGTACTCATTTTCATTCAGTTATATTATTTGAAAAATTATAATAAACTACATTTTTGTATAACAAGTGAACAATCTGCAAAAGTTTGCAACACAAGTGTGGTTTATTGCCTTTACTGAATCACTATTTATAAAAAAAAGTAGTTCAAATTATATTATGGATATTACTTATTATAATCTAAAGCTAAAATGCAATACGGTGAACATAAGTTTAAAAACTTAAATCCTGGTAGATGCCTACCAATGACGAATTGGTTAGCGTCCCTGACATCGAAGCAATAGGTCCCAGTTTCCAATCCTGGTTCGAGCATGGATGTTTCTATCTCTCTGTGTGTGTGTCTCTATCCTTTCAAAGATAGCATGCCCACTGAATGGTCCACAGTAAGCTGCCATCACTTTCGCTCTTTGTACAGAGGAATGGATAAAGTCCAAATATCTGTTGGGCAAGGAAAAAATGTTAGATAGATCACCATTTTATTCGCATCCCGGGCATATTTATTATTTTTTTTACAGCCGGATAATACCTTTTTGATTATAAAATAGAGATTGACTCCTGTAATACGCTTGGCTTATAGTTTATGATTATTTATCTAATTGGTATTGAATAGTGGAATTAAAAGGGATTCTTGTATGAAACCCAACAAAAAGAAATTAAAACTACAATTATTATAGTGATATTGATGGTCAAGATACACTGAGTTGCTCTCGACTCATCAGAACTGCTTCTGAATTAAAATTGACTGAAGCTCACTCATTGGAAAGTATAACAGACCTTAATTAAAATATCCACCAATTTAAAATTATTGTAACTCTTACTACACTATTTTATGAATAAGTAGCATGAAGAATGACATTTTATTTGAAGCAGATTGAAAGTATGGTTTAATATTTCGATCTTTTATAAAATGTATTATATAATTGCACAGAATCTACTTGATGTCTATACCATGATGAGCAAGAAGACTCTATTTTCTGTAAGAGGGATCTGTTTAAATTGGTCGCATTTTAGGAGTTTTGACTTAAAATATAATTTTATTAAGTATATTTGATGATTCTGCCAATGTGTACTGTAAAAGTGATGGAAATATGTTGATGCTGATGTGCAATCCCTTGAGAAAGTGCATTCATTGGACAAAACAACCATCGCTATAACATCTAGGTATGCTTTTATTTGCTCTTTGTTTGAAATGCACCAAATTTTGAAAATGACTTTCCTGTACAAAGGAAAAATTAACTAACTCCTAAAGTTAATTTGGATTCGATAAAAAAAAAGTATGAATGGAATTTGTGTAACTTTTTTTTAACACTTATCTTATGGATTGTGGCATATCTAATTTAACCTCATTCACATCACGGACTTGTAATTGACTAGTTTCTCCTGGTCTCAACATTTTAATTCTATATTCATTAGATCCACAAGATTCTCTCATTTATCATTTCATAAATGAAATACATGTCTCTAAATTTTTTATTTTACTTAAGTATGCTATTTTTAAGTATGTTACAATTTTCAAATGAGTTGCTTGATGGAATTTATTTCTGACGGCTTAAATTGGCGCCTTATATTCACTGAGATTCAGATTGGTAGACAATGTGTGTATTACTAAGATTGGTAGACAATGTCTTCTAATGCAACTTCATTCAGATTTTTAAAATGAATTATGATATTATATTAGATTTTACACAATGAATTTCTAGAATTAAATTGCTTATGTTAGTATGTATTATTATAGGTAAATATTTTTTTTACATGATTTTTAATTTCTCTCTCTATATATTTATGAATAATGTGGGGGAACATAATTTATTAAATTTCTCTAACTTTGGTGTTATAATTTCTTTTTCCCTTAAAGTATTTTTTCAATCAGTTATATATTTAAAGTTGTAAAATATACGTAATTTCAAACATATAATATTAAAATTCAACTGTGAAATCAACACTTTGTACTATAATAAATTTAATTTCTATATATTACCTGTGAAATCTTTGTACAATTTATTTACTGTAAATGTATCGTGAGACATTCCTTATCACATCTAAAGAGATTGTAAAATTATCGTGAATTTTTATAAGAGAATTATATTGAATGTTTTTGAGCATTATGATATTCATTGCATTTAAATTACAAATATTTGCAAAATTTAGGCAAAGGGAAATTTATCATTATCAGAAAATACCATAAGGAAATCTAGAAAATAGTTCTTAAGAAGAGACCTGCATCATATTGTACATTTTAAATTAGTAAATATTTCAGAATTGTTTTTTCTTGTTAATAAATAATATATTTAATAGAAAATAACTTTTTAGTAATATTGAAATAAGTTATTAAACGATATGTTTCCAGCATCGTTTACTTGATTGCATTTATATTTTTATTAATAATCCAACTTTGCATTTTACCTTAGGCTTATTTTAAGTCAAAAGATTATTTTAATAATATTTTTCTTCAGAAAGAAAGTACCATTTTATTAAAGTAATGGATTAAATTTTATTATTTTTTATTTTACAAATATATTTGAAATTTCTGTATCCCTTGTAATATATTCGGAAATTATTTATTAATTAAAATTGTTTCAAATGTATTCACCAACTTATTGATTTTTTAAAAAAAATAATGTTAATAACATTCAGCATGAAAAATACGTTACTCTATTAACAGGAATTGTACCTTTGTGCCACAAATACACATATGAAAGAGCATTAAAATAATTCATAACTTAAGTGTATAGAAATGATTGTCTGACTTTTATTTAACCTTAAAGTTAAAAATCAGTTAATATTTAAGAGTAATTGAAATATACTTTTCCCATTTAAATCTCAAATCTTTTTAATGATTTTTAAATAACTCATTTTGCTATCGAAAATTGTTTATTTACTTTTTTTAACATTCCCTAATTACTTACACAGGTCATAAACTAGATAACAACTAGATTCACGATGTCATCGATCTGATCTAGCGACAGCTAAATCAGATCGATGACTTCGTGAACTCAAGCGAAGATGAGCACTAATAGTGGACTTGTGCAAATATCCGCTAGAGTGAACGTCAAACAATCCAGGATGTCTTCGGGGAAAGCTGGCTTCATATAGTTCTTTTTGTTCAATGAAATGACCTTGCGCCCATATTTGAATGTCATGCTTTTTCAGAGGGTCCCTAATAAGACTTGAGATGTCCATTTGATCATGTCTGTTACCCTCGAATTCTAACGCACGCCCGAGGTCTTCCTGCTTAATCAGAGATGGGCAAAAGAAATAAGCCAAACTTGACTGTCTTCTTTTCTTATGGATAAAATTTATTTTTAAGTTAGGTGTAGGACAATTCGGAGCAAACTTTTTTAGCCAAGATATCTGCAGCTTCCTTGCCTTGGATGTTAACGTGGTAGTGAAAGTGGATATCCCTACACTCGGCTAGGTTTTCAAGATAGATGATAATCTGCATGCCCACAAAGTCGAAGACATTGCAGTTCTGTGGGTATTCAATCATGCGACGATTATCAGTAAGGATTCAAATGTCACTAGATCTAGTGCCAAGATGGATGGTCTTTAACTCTTCATTTATGGCTATTCATTCACTTCTGAATACCTAACAGTTTTCCAAATTGCGTTTAGAAAGCTGGACAGAAAGACTATCGATGAAGACCCCAATATCAATGTTATTCAATCCGTCTTTACTGCCATTTGTGTTTATCAAAATGGCATCACTGGGAATGCCATCTTTGAGTTCTAGAGACAACTATCTAGGGTAATCGGGATCGTCTAAGTTCTTGTTCGTGAAGTTAATCTTGTTAAGTAAATTGATTATAAAACAAGTTCCGATCATGATATTGAAATAATAGAAATTGGTGGTTTAAAATAAAAAAAAAATTATATCATTGTCTGTTGAATTTGCTATCACTTTATAAGACATGTGGCTTAGTGATAGCTCTTCGCTCTCCTAAGGTTTGATCTCTATCGAGGTTTGATCTTCGGGATGGACGAGATCGTCTCAGCCTTTCGTCCTTTCAGCGGGTTGATAAACTAAGTATTAAAGGGCTTGGGAATAAACAATGGGTGTGTCTTGTTGGACTGACCACCAAACCGGGAAATACTCCTGGCACCCAAGTACTCTCGGTCAAGGAAACAGATACGGGTACTGTAGTCCTTGATCTAGATTGGATGTCACGTCACAGATTTCATTCAGTTTTGCTATCGCTTTAATTAATTACTTCAAATATATCAAATTTGCTACATGTGAAATACAAGAGCTATTGAAGGGGGGATGTGAATTATACCTCAAACTATATTCAAAGACACATGTTGTTTGGTTGCACCACCAACAAGTAAGTTTGCACCTTTATTATTCATACAATACGAATAAAGGAACGTAAAGACTTACAAAATTTTATCATTCAAAGATTATATTGCTATTTCAGGCCTATGAGCGTTAGTTAGAACAGCATTGAACTTATCGTCTATCAATCACTAGAGCTATGATTTTAACATCAAAATTTTAGTGGCTGGAGAATGCATTAGAATTACTGAAGTACTTGTAATTGCAACTGTGCTGATTTTTTTATTCGTTTTCAAATATTGAATAATATAATTGATAGTTCAAAACCTTGTTTACTAATTATTTGTGCTAACTATTATTCGGTTTGGTTGGCAAATGCTTAGCCCTCTGGTTTTCGGTTCAACAGTTTATGGGTTTGAATTTGACCAATGGGTATGCATGTTTTCAGGGACTCGATATTCCTTTTAAATCATATATACCAGTCTAATTAGTCCACGTGCGCAAAAAATTATCATTAAGCGACAACCACTCCTGCTAATTATTTACCCGGGTTTGCATCAATAAAATGTTATTAAGTTTGTATACTAATTATGTTACAATTTCCTAAACTACAGAATACATAAAATATTATTTTGTATTCATGTTGTATGAAATTCAAAACACGCACACACAAAAAAACTTACTAACATGTTATTCACATTAATTATTTTACTTATGTGTATGAAAAAATGGTACATCTTTGAGTTAAGCAAATAATATATATATATATATATATATATATATATATATATATATATATATATATATATATATATATATATTTGCTTAACTCAATGATGTAGCCATTTTTTACATATATATGTAGCCATATATATATATATATATAGATATATATGCGTGTGTGTGTGTGTTTGAGTGTGTTCTATTTTAAGCTGAAAATTAGCATGCGTATTCTTAATTATTTGATAGTAAAATTTATCGAAACTTAATGTTAATCATTCTGGTTCTTGTATAGGTGTGTGGGTTCGTATCCTATATCTGAAACTAGAAATGCTTACTCAAAACATAATGCTCATATAGAGAAGTAGATAATAATAATAAAACACAAGCCCTATGGAAATTCAAAGCTTCATTTTTTCTTCGCTTTTTCTTGACTTGTACACCTAAAAACAATGTTCAAAAAACGAATAAATTAAAAAAAGAACAAGTGCTCCACCTCTGGGAATTAATTATAAATATTAACATATTCTATAAAAATCTTTACTTTGTGTAAGTTTTCGTGTTTCTTGGGATTTTAATTTCTCCTGTAAATTATTTACAGTGAGCTTATTGCATTGCGAGAGTAGAACCTTTTTTTCATTGCTTGATAAAAGAAGACATTTGAATACTTTTAGTTTCCTCACACTGATCAATCGCAAGGAGTGCAGAACTTTAGTTTGTTACCTTAGAAATCATTCATCTAAGAAAATTTGTCTCGTTATTTTTAAGACATTCACAAGAAAAAAAAAATTTTTGACATGTGCTTAGGTTTCATATATATATCATGTTTTATCTCTCTCTCTCTCATTTTCTTTACTTTAACCTAAATAATCTATAACATCATATGACTATCCTAAGTATCTATTTTGTGCACGATGCAAAATGTTTGAGCTAAATTTTTTTATCTCAAACTTTAAGTGTAAAAAGAAAAGAGAATTCTCTATTGATACAGAATGAAAATAGATTTTTTCAGCAAAAACACAAAATTGAACTTCTTTCTCTGGAGAATTACTTTAAAAATACAGTTCATAAATTTTACGATTTTCACACGAGTTTGGACGTCAAGAGCGTCTGACATAAAAGAAACCAGTTTCTTCAGAAAGCAACTAGTATTTGGTTTTAAGACGCTTGGGACACATTTAAAGTATTTATAGTTTCTATTCTTCTTTAGTTTTCATTCGACGAAAACTATTCAAAACAATTTGGATAATAACTTCCTTTTAAAAATAGAACTACTAACGAATAATAAGATGTAGTTTTAAAATGAAATAGCTAGAAATTATTCTAAGTTATAAAAAGAGAAAATGTGTGCCGATGCAAAAGATTTAATATTTAGGCAGGTTTCTCATATTTTGATAATAGGTAATATAAATGATCATGTATAGAAGAAGGTTATGAAATGATTGAAATTTAATATCAATACTATTCGAACTTACTTTTCCTGCCTAAAATTAATTATAGTTGTAAAATATTTTAATAGGAAAAAGATACTTTAATGTGTAGTATTATATATTATTAGGTGTATTTTCATGACTGTGGTTAGGGAAGTCCTGTGTTCCAGTTCGGACATGGACGTCATTTCTCTCTCTATCTATCCTGTATTTGTGATTTCCTTGTGAATGAATGGGTTGTTAATGGTTCCCTATCCTATAAACAGGTACCCATTGCATGTGTGTACTGAGGAAGTCGGTCTCCACACCAAAATATAGTTTAGTTGGAAAAGTGGAGCAGTTGATCCCATAATGCCAGCCTAACTGACACATGACAACAACAGAAAAACAGATTGCCACATACCATATACTCAAAATCATACACATATTTCATTGGAATATTTGTCTTCGTTAAAATGTAGCAGGATTAATGAAGTTGCGCCATATCCGAAATTTGATTTGTATAAATTATTTTCTTGTTGTTGCCACATAATACAATGTAAAACTTTCAGAATATGTGCCGCAAGTGAAATTTAAATATATTATATTAACACAAAATGTATATTTGATATTGGAATCTTAAATACATATTTTCTTGAAGAAATTGTTGGCAATTTTCATTATCGTTAACCCATTGTACGTTGGTGGATCCGATGACACATGCTCGTTGTTTGATCTTCGGCTTGGGCAAGACCCCTTCAGAATTTCATCCCTTCAATGAGTCTATAAAACTTAGTACCAAACATGATTGAGAGGTAAACAATGTGAATTTGGCTTCAGGATTACCACCTGATCAGGACATAAGCTTTGGACCATATGGCCTTTGGTCATGAAGCAGATATGGGCTTTGATTTCTATGTGGGTGTTCGTATCATTGAGCTCAGTTTACTTTGTAACCACATTTTATGGAATAAAAATTTCAATTAAGAGAGTCAAAAGCATTTATCGTTTTGAAGATATAATTTTTCAGGCTGAAAACTCAAATAATAAAAAATATCATTATGATATAATAATAAATAACTAATGAACAGTATGTAGATAGCATCCAAATTTTGCACTGCAGAAATTATTTTCCTTAAAATGGGTTCTAGCTCATTAGGGGATTCCTGGAAATAAAACTGCTTGACTTTGGTGGGGAAAGGTGCGATGATCTTTCAATAGTGTTTTTTTCATTCAGTATAGTTACTGATTAAGAAAAGACCTGCAGCTAGAATAATTCAAAAAACATTCTGCCAGTAAGCCTTGGACTTTCCTTATTAAGTGCTTACAGGCTATTCTTGATTTTTCTAGAAGTGCACGTGTGAGACATTTTCGCCTTTCTAAAGACCATGACTGTTTGTTGTGGGTTTTCACTTACTTAAACCTGAGTTCTCCCTTGTGTCTTTTATGTAAACAAGATAAAAGTTTTGACACTAACATTCTTGGCAGGTGCCCGGCACTTGTATTTTCAGTATGTACTGTTCAGAGGTATTGGAAAGCCAGAGAACTAATAGTGCCATTGTCAATTTTCTCAAGGAATTTGTAATAAATAAATAGATCGATGTATCTATATACATATCTATTCATTTATTCCTCTATCTACCTAGATCCTTTATGAATCTATCTAGGTAAAAATATATTTATCTACATAAATATCTTTACATCTATGTATCTATCTGTCTAATTACCTATTTATCTATCTATTTAAGCGCCGATAGTTTATTTCTGCCTTATAAAGCTATTAATACAGTCAACTGATCTGTGATATTTATCTCATTGGGAATCGAAATTTCTACCATCCGAATATAAGATCACTTTTTTTCGATATATATATATATATATTTACTATCAATTATCTATGTATATATATATATATATATATATATATATATATATTTATATATATATATATATATATATATATATATATATATATATATATATATATATATATACATAGATAATTGATAGTAAATTTAAAATTAATCAAAAACCAAATTGAGAAATCAAATACTAGATGGAGAATAATACATTGAAATACGAAATATAGTAAATAGATGTAAAAATGTTCAATATCTATAGTTTAAAATTTCAAAAAAAGTATAGAATAAAGGAAGATGAAGCGAAATACCAACATGGCCAGCTTCTTCAGGGGGTATTGACCACATTGGTACAAAGTATGGCTTTTCTGTATTGGCTATTATTTTTTCTAATTAATAATGAAATGTCTGTTTATATTTCATATTAAGCAATCATTTGATATGTTTTCAGTGTGTATCGCTGAGATATTTTTCATTTTTAGGCTTTTCATTTGTTATTCTATAAATTGTAAAGCAGTTGAAAATAAGTTTCTTCCTATAACTGTTTCTTTTTTGTGGAGTTTTAAAAAATGAGAAGGAAATTTTCTGGTGAATTAAAACCTTTCTTAAAAGTATGGTTAGAATAAAAAAATATCATTGATATATGTGCATTTTTAATAATTTACATGTCATTTTGGCGTTGTATTTTGCAGCGTTTTCAATTTTTATAAATTTGTATAATATTGTAGTGGATATCTAATTTTTCTCTCTCTTAGAGATAAGTAAATGAAAAAAAAAGGAATGAATATATTTTTAAATTTAAAATGTTTCTCTTCTTTGCCTTGATAATATTTAACCCGAAAACTCAAAAATGAATTCCTGATACTCTTGATTTAATCTGTAAGGAAGACTGAAGGGGTATTTCAATATTTTATAAAGTAATGTTTAAAACCAATCACTTACAGTAAAAGAAGCACCTAGTTTTGCATTTGCCACCGGCCAACTTGTCTAGTGGTCAGCCTGCCTGACTACGGATAGGGAGGTTCTGGGTTCCAATCCCGGTGAAGGCATGGATGTACTTTCTCTCTGTTTATCCAGTCTTTGTCCTTTCCTTGTGTGTGTGTGAATGAAGTATGAATGATGCCTACCCCATAAATGGGTCCCTCTGGCATGTGTGAGGGTCCGATGGTGGCTCACCCCCTGTGGTGCACCCAGGAAACGCCTCGGCGGCTAAGAGATCGATGTGTCTGACCGGTTCCTTGGTATCAGGAAACAATAGATTAATAGACTCTGCTGTAGTTGTAACTGTTTACAATCTGCCATTGGAAAAAAAGTTTTGTATCTGCCTATTTATTTATCTTATATTCTGATAAATCAAACGTATCTAAAATATAGCAATTAACTATTTTTATTTGGATACATTAAAAAGTTTAAGTATATTTAATAATTTAAAAATTTCAATTATACGATATTGTCATAAGATCTCTGGTGTACAAAGGAAAACTTTTTGCTTTCACAAGTATTAAGTAAACAGAATTTTCCCGGCTGAGTTTAAATATGCATTCAGATTTTTTTTTACACAAAGCAGGTTCTTTTTGTGACACATTTTTAAAACTCTAAAATGGTTGATACTTAGAAAGCACTTAACCATAAATATTTATTTAATTCTATCTAGCTTAAATAATTGTATATTTTGATTTTCTGATATTTTTTGTATTAAAGGTTTTCTTCATCATTGTCCTACAGTAATAGGCCAGCATACCGGGACTCCACTTGCTTTTGTACTGCATTTCCAGGGGATTAGTCGGGTGATGAAAATGCTCACTACGCTCATTGGAGACATATTCAAGATTTTCAAGGGAAAGTTTTAACTGGGAGTCAAAAAAGTGAATTTTTAAGAACATGATAAAACTCTTTTTTAGAAGACAGAAGACACTCACTGTTACTTTATCGTTTTCATCTTTATTGTAGCCATGAAATAAGCAACAAATATTTTTGAATGATTTTTCTGCGGCATTTTCCGATGATCCAACAGTTCCACAAAAATGTTCTCCATGCGATGCTATTGTCCTTATTTTCTTCACTTGATTTAGGATCTTTTGATTTCAGAATCATGATCCGCTAATTTATAACTTTTACTAAAGTTTTCATCAGCATCATTTTTATATGTAGGGGAGATAAAAATATTTTTTGGAGAACCAGTAAATGAATTTTTGTTACATTTTTGTGTCCTGGAGTAAGAGATTCATGTTTAAGCCACAGTTTTATGATGTAATGTGACTTCCTTTCCATTCACACAAAAAACAGAAAAATCTTGTGTATCCAATTTGCAAATCTAACAATAAAGTTATAGCTCTTAAGTCACTTCATATATTCCAGTTATGCTTAGAGTACTGAATTTTTCCTGACAATAGTTTAATATTTTCATTTTTCTATCATATCACTAGCATGCGGGACAGGATAAATATTTCATTTCCCTTATGCAGAAATACTATCTTCAAGCTAATTTTCGATGAGTTTATAAGAAAAATCACCACTCATGTTGCTGGTACTTATATCCTAAACTTACTTTAGTCATTACATTAGATTACTTACTCATGACATTACTTTAGGTACATTATTGCAAAAATGTATAGGGACTTCTTTTGAGAAATAGTGTTAAAGATCACTATGTCGATTACAATGAAAGCATTTATGTATGTCTGTTGTAACTAATCCCATCTTATTTAGCGGAGCTATATCAGATCCATGAGGCCGTAAACCTTAAAAAAATCGAGGAAAAGGAGAGGTCTCTCAAGAAACTCTTCCATAGTGAAATCCAGGCAATCAAGTATGTGTTGAGGACTGCCCTCGCTGAAATTGCACTGCTTACTGGTTGGGAAGAGCTTAATTTGTTTGCCCCCTGTAAGTGAGACTTCTAGTGTGACAAATCTACAGGTATCGGTCTTTTCAGCACGAAACCCTTGCATGTCAAGGGCTCCACCAGGACGTTTGCGGTGATACCAGTTGTGACTTGGAGGGACAATCCAAACGTTGTTGACATTAGATTTGCGGAGAGAAAACAATTCTGAAAAAGTGACAGTCAAATCTGGAGAGGCTGGAAGGGAAGTGCTGTCCTTAGCCAACCGATCAGCACGTTCATTGCCAAATAGGCCCACGTGAGAAGGTATCCACTGAATATGGACGTCGTGGGAGGCAGATAGGGCAATGAACAAACGAAGGATAGAAACACCAGCTTAGTCCGTTACTCTATCCCAATTGCTCAATTGTTGAACACAGCTTCGACTTTCAGTAAAGATCCAGGTTTTATCATAGGTGGCTCCAGATTTGATAATCTCCTGACCTGTTTGAATGCGAAACACAGAACAAAAATCTGGGTTTCTAATGGATCTTGATTCATGAACTTTAGCAGGGTAAATAATGTAAATTCCATTGCCAGGATGGTGATGATCACCACCGCTACCAACCGTGTAGATCTTTAGATCTTCAGCAGGAACATTGTTAATTATCTTCAAAGCCAATTGTTCCAAATACTCTGGAGGGTGGTTGCTTCAGGTTATTTCAGAGAGAAGGGTTGTATGGAAAAACACTCTAGGCAGGCCCACATTTGGTTTAATCAGATTGCAAAGGAATATGTATCTCTTCTTTAAAGTAAATTCCATCCTTTGAGTCTAGAGCTTAATAGCTGCGCCGACTGTTTAGACAAAGTTAATTACACTATAAGGTCATTAATATCTTGTTGAAAACTGAGTGGTGGATCCTCTGGTGGTGCCATCTATCGGGAGAGTGCTTAGACCAACGTCGTACTTTCACCTCGTGGTGCTCTGGTTACAGAAAATACCCACCCTAATGACTTAAATGCGCATAGCTAAGGCAGAGCAATCTTTGTTTGTCTAAATGTCAAAAGTAACAATAACATATCTTTTTGACACACACACACAGAAAAGTTATAAAAAAATAAAATGATGATGAAAAATAAACTGATGAAAATAGTCTAATTACATACTTGGATAACATATTTCGTAAATTTACATTAGAATCCCTATTTAGTTTTCTAGTGAAAGCAATTATGTTGATCTGTTTAATTTACAGAATCCTTTCTTAACTGTTGATAAATTGTTTTTGTAAAATGTTCGATCGTGTGTGAAATTTTTGAAAATTTTCGATTCTTCATGAAAAAATTGAAATTTTATCAAAATGTATGAATTTA
The DNA here is from genome assembly GCA_030067965.1 of Latrodectus elegans. Taxonomy (NCBI): domain Eukaryota; kingdom Metazoa; phylum Arthropoda; class Arachnida; order Araneae; family Theridiidae; genus Latrodectus; species Latrodectus elegans. Next base: position 15,130,119 of record CM057812.1, read on the forward strand.
CAATTCTTAAAATTGTTCGACTTTGATGATAAATTTTCGTGCGAAAATTTTTGATTCTTTATTAAGAAATGTACTTTCTATCTGGAAAGAGAAACTTCAGTTCACACACACATTGAACAAATCTTAATTCATTCCAAGAAATTATTTTCCAGCACTTTTTTGTTTTAATTATTGAGTTTTGATTGTTCTCTTTGAAAGTGTTGAAAATATTTAAAGTTATAGAAAAAATTAAGAAGCGTTTTCTAAGAAAAGTGTCGACAGTATTTAAGTGATAAAAATTTGGCTGACTTTTATTAACGAGTTATAATGAGCTAATAAGATTTATAGGTGCAGGAACTGAATAATTAAAAGGATTGCATGGAATGATTACAGATAAAAATTGGCAAATTTAAATTTATTTGCTATGTAATCTAACATTTCTCGCGTAATTGCTTATAAAGTGTGATTAAAACTTAAGCTATTTTTAAACTTAAATTTTGAAAGCATTTAAATCTAAGTCTATTAATTTCAATAAAATCCGATAATAATTTTTATTTCTTTTTTTCCTGTGAACTATAAAATAATGAAATTTCATTCACTTATAAATTTTAAACACATTGATGGGAATGCATCATCATAAATAGCCTATTATATTGATTAGATAAAGATATTATTACCTAGTAATGTCATTAATATTTTATTTCTTTAATAATGCTTGTGTTTTTGTATTCCGTTAAATTCTATGTAATATTTATATTTTATTAGCATTAAAATGTATTTAGATACGGTAAGACATGCATAAACGAATGAAAATAATAAATAAATAATACATCATTAGTATATCAGGCATGGATTTCTAATCATCGCCAACGACACTCAAACATCTCATGGTGAATTTCGCCTTGTTTGCTGCCAATCGAAAATTGTGGTTTGAAGGCTCGCTGCAAGTTCGTCAATATGTGTGACTTAGATGAAACGTAGTCTGACGTCATGGATATTTTAAGCCAATGAGAGAATTGTAATAGAGTGATGTGTTTATCATCTTAACTGGAACGAAAGAATCAACCATTTTATGATTAAAAATATTAGTTTCATCTGCAAAGGAAAATTATACCGAAATATCAAACATTTCGTTTTAAAATTTTAGTTAATTTTCCTTTCTCTATTTAAACGAATTTCTGATTTTCGTGATTAGTCTGAAAGGAAAAATAACAAGTTCTGTGACTTAGAAGTAGCATTTATATTTATTTCAAAATAAATTTGAAAAATAGATATAATAAAGCAATTATAGTATTTACTTTATTATATGCATTTTTGTCGTAGTTAAATGTTTCATAGACAAAAATAATAAAGAAAGAAACTGGATTATGATTTTATATTAGATATGAATGTTTGTAAAACTTTGAACTATAAAATGATTTATCAAACAATATATTAAATTATTTATTATTTGATAATTTAATCAATGCCAATACTTTTTGTCTAAAAATAATATTTAATTTCTTTTAATCTTTCAATTTTATTTCTATTATTCTCTCAAAAAACTATGAAACCTTTATATCCATATTTTAATATCCATATTTTGAAATCTTTCAAACATGTACCTTGCTCTTATACTTTTTAAATTTTAATAAAAATATTAAATTCAGAAATATATATTTCAATTCCTTTTTTATGTTTTAGGGATTGCCTGCAGACAGTTATCTATTTGGAAAAACTGTAAAGTTTCTAAAATAATAGGAATTTGATAGGATTAAATGCCAATACGGTTTGGATAAACGAAATAATAAAAGTTATCATGTCTGGTATATTTTAAGTATTACGTAACTGGAATATGGCATACACATAAGAATAAAAGCTTTAGTAAATACTCTGAAGTATTTCTTGCCTTGAAATGAATTGATACTATAAAGAATTTGCTTAGATTAAATTATTTTTTTCATTTGGAGTACATTTTTATCATAAAAAACTGATGCAAAAATTAAAACTCATTTCTCATAAATTTCTGTAGTGCCACGTAATCGAAAAGTAATGAATTTGCGAATTATCAATGAAATGTATGAATTTCCAATTAAGAAGGTAAATGACATTCATAAAAAATTATTTTTGAAGTTTTTTTTTCTGAAAGATTCATTATCAAAATAACTTATAAATAAATATCAAAATTTATTTTAAATTTAAAATTATCTTTGTGGTTATAACATATTTAACTCAAAGCTTGACGTCGATAGTTAAGCGCTCTGGACTTCGATTCAGTAGTTTGTGAGTTCAATTTAGATCTCGGACTGCATCTCTATTGTGGGATTCAGTTTAATGTATTCATTTTTTCTGTTTAAAGAGAGAGAGAGAGAGAGAGAAAGAGAGAGAGTGTGTAATAGAGTAATAACAGAGAGAGAGAGAGAGAGAAAGAGAGAGTGTGTAATAGTGTAATAACAGAGAGAGAGAAAGAGAGAGTGTGTAATAGTGTAATAACAGAGAGAGAGAGTGTGTATTAGTGTAATAACAGAGAGAGAGAGAAAGAGAGAGTGTGTATTAGTGTAATAACAGAGAGAGAGAGAAAGAGAGAGTGTGTATTAGTGTAATAACAAAGGGAGAGAGAGAGAGAGCGAGAAACACACACACACACACACACACACACACACACACACACACACACACACACACACACACACACACACGCACACACACACACACACACACACGCACACACACACACACAGTCTCTCTCTCTCTCTTCAGAACTATTAGATTTTTTAAACCGGAAAATGATTTATGTGCTCATTTATGTACTAACTTAATCACAGGTACTGAATGTTTCCGCAGCTCTTAAATAGACTAGAATGTTTCCTCCTTAAGTAGAAGTTGACTCACATTGATCAAAGGATTAACACGATACTCATGATCTATAAATGTACTACATTAATTCCATCAGAGTAATCACTATTTATTCTCAAGCAGAACAGCCTATGGCTTTCATAATTTTAAATTAACCATTTACTCATTTATAATCTTAGCCAATGATGAGATGCACATAATTATAACTTTGCAGCTTTAACTCTCCATGTACAAATTTTCCCAAACTGTAGTTAAAATGAATCTCCTAATACATTGAATATAATCAGCGAAAATTATCAGTAGTATCCATAGATAGAATGTAGTTTAAGTATTGTATATTGATGAGTTTTCAGTGATTTTGATGATTAACTTTAATATGTTTGATGAGTTTTTAAAACAATTTTTACTCAGGATTTATTGGGACCTTGAAAAAATTCGTATATATTAGCCGTTAAACGTATCCAATTGTTTCAAGATAAAAGAATCCTTTTTAGTAAAATAATTAGTGGAAAATTAAATTTATATAAAAATTGATGAAAAAATGTTTTTGTTATACATTTGGCAAGTAAGTTTTTATAAACTTAATTTCTCATTTTTCTATACCTTTTCTCTGAAATCTTTTGATTTCTAATCATTTGTGTTTTATACTAAAATAAATCGTTTTCACCGTTTTCTAAAGATTTCTTGACCTTAAGGATGCTTATATTCGAAGTTTTGTGTACTTTTTATTGAATAATTCTCTCTTTATTTATGAATATTTATTTATTTATAAAAATTCAATATAGTTCCTTTTTATAGTATTAATTGTTTAAAAATAATGTTTAAATTATGTTGACATATCATTTTTTAATTAGTATATGGCATTTTTATTATTAATAGTGCTAAAATAAAAAAAAAATTTAAATTAACTTTTGACTTAACGTTAATTTGATGATTTTTATTTATATTTGAAGAAATGCTTTTCCCCTATATTTCTTTTTAAAATTATTGAGTGAAATTTAAATTGTATTTTTGAATTTTTTAAACGAATGTTCCTACGTTTACATTAGAATTCATATTCCCATCTTCTGTCTTTTCTGATTAAAATTCCAACTTTCCAACTTCGAAATTACTGTTCACTTATTTTCCCGATTTGTATTTACTTTCAACGAAATTAATGTTTTTATTCTTTCTTTTTTAAAATCCTAAAATTCCAAAAATAAATATTTATGAATTTTATTTATTAAGTTTAGATTTATTATTAAAATGTGTGTTTTTCAGGAAAGAATTTATTACATCACAATTACGTCGTTTTGGAAGCATTTCCTTGTCATCATAAAAGGTCAGAAATTTGCCTGATAAATTATACGGCAGCTTTACCGAAATTCTCTCTGTGTGTGCACCAAAAATATATCTCAGGATTTATAAAACTAAATGCATTCAACTACAAATTCATTGACCGGAGTACAAGAGAATTAAAATTTTAAGGGACAAATTTTACATTTTCAGTAAAGTTTCATGTCCAATTATTTTAGAATATCTTTAAAAAATAAATGATGCATTAATTCTTACAAAGATATTAATAACAGAATAAATTAAATGATACTATTTCTATCAAAAGAATGGGCACAGATGCTGTGTAATCCAGGATGCCAACTTCTGAAATTTTTTTTTTTACGATGAAGAAATGTTTCTAACATGACGTAGTGTGACGTACGCGATGACGTAAATAATAGGGTTCTGAAAATAGAATTTTCAGCATGATTCTGATAGGTCTCCATATTAATGATGTAATAAAAGCAGGTTGCTAGATATAGGAGAAATTATGCTAAAAAATAACCAAACTCAGAATTTGGCATCCTGGATTATAAAGCATCTGAACCGAAAAATGTTTGCGTTTCAGTTCATACACAATTAAAAATGTTACATTGATGCTAAAACTCATAATTATTTAAAAATTCTGTATCTAACTACTCATAAAATGTAACGAATCATATCAAATGAAACAAAAACAACCAATTTTTTGGCTTTTTTTATTTTGCTATTGAATTAAAATTTTTAGCTTAAGTATATAGCGGTTTATATGTGAAAGTTAAAAGAACAAAATTATTTTGTTATATTTTACATTTATAAATAAAGAAGATTTTCTAAATATTAAATAATCCACAAATTTTTTATGACTCATATTGTTTTTCCTCTTCAATGATGATTGGGTGATCCGGAGAAGTTACTTTATTCGCAGAAAAAAAATTCATGATCATATTATTATAGTAAAATCTTGCAAAATCCATAAAAAATTTATGATCAATGAAAATGTCACATTTTTATATTGAAAATATTACATAATCAACGGAAGTCTGTGATCTATGCAAGTGTGTCACATGCTTCAGTAATAAATGTTATATGATCAACGAAAGTTTGTGATCCATGTAAATATCATATTTTTGGGTAAAACAAAATTACACGATCAATGAAAGTTTATGATCTATGTAAAAGTCACTTGTGTTTGGTTGTAAAATATTACATGATCAAGGAAAGTTTGTGATCTCTGTAAATGTCACATGTTTTGTTAATTAAATATTACACGATCAACTAAAGTTTATGATCTGTGCAGAAATCTCATTTTTCGGTACAAAAATTACTACATGATCAGCAGAAGTTTGTGATCCTTGTAAATCAGCTTGTAACTGATGGTGATTTTCTTGAGCATATTTATTGTCATTATATTATCGTTTTTCTTCCCATCAAAATGATAATGTCAATGTTCCTCTTGAGGTTCATAATATGGTTGTCAATCATGTTGGTGCTCATATTTTCAGTTCAATTTTGTTCGGTTTCTTAATCCCACATATCTTCAGGGGAAAGCATTACCCAAATGCCAGTTTTTTTAAACATCTCTATCTGCTCTTTAACTTGAGCCATGGTGTAATATCCAACCAAATCCTCGTCAGCATTGTAGTGAGGATGGTAGTGTTGAGCTAAAACATCTGCTGCCCACAGGTAATTTAGCCATTTGGCGAGCAAGGCACTTCGGGGTTTCTTTAATAGCTTTGACCTGTAACATAAATAATTTGCTTTATAAATATTTTGAACTTTCCTAATAATAATCATCATTATTTCTTATGAGATAAACAGTATTGTGATCAAATAAGTTAAGATAAATGAATGTTTGTTGGCACAGATGCCGTATAATCCAGAATTCCAAATTCTGTACTTTTTTTAGCGATGAAGAAATGTTGCCAAGATGACGTATTGTGACGTGTGTGATGACGTAAATACTAGAGTTTCCAAAGTAGGATTTTCAGCATAATTTTTATAGATCTCCATATATATGACGAAATAAAAAACAGGTTGCCAGATACATAATAAAATCTGCCAAAAAATCTCCAAACTCAGTTTGGCATCCTGGATTTTATGGCATTTGTCCCGGAAATGAAAACAAAATTGAAAATTTAACGCAAATTAAAAGGAAAAAAAATCGAATACATATATTAAATCTCAATAAATTTCAAAATAAAATTAGCGTGTTGGTGTAAAATGCTTAAAAAATAAATAATATTTACAAACAAATATAAATAAAAATATGGAAAAGAAAATAAGTAAAAAATGAAAATTAAATTACTAGAAGGCTTTGACCAACTCATATTATTTAACAAAAAGGGTGAAAATGTGCTTTGGGTCCCCTGCTTGGCGCATTTTCAAAAAGTCGCAACTGGCGCGTTTTTGTGTGTTGTCTCACGGAGTTGAATGCTTCGAGAGACACTACGCAAAAACGGCGTTTCTATGGTGACGAAACCGAAATCTGTATTTTTAATGAATTTCACCATTGGTATGCTAACGAAAACAAAGACAATGGTTTTTTTACAAATTGTATAACAAAAAATACACATATAATTGTATTATAAAAAAGACGGGATTGCCACAAGGAGTGCAATTATGATGAAATAGTCACCACGTTACCCTGTTTTGCGCTTTATCACCCATTTGGCGAGAAAGGGGTACCCAATTCCACAGATTAACCACAAAAAGAATAAAATGATATACATATGTATGTTACATAAATATTGCCAAAAGATTGAAATAAACTATATTTTATTGGTAAAGTTACAGTTACAAGTGAAAAAGAAGGCTATTAGAGTTATATTAAAAATAGAATAAAAATTAAAAGAAGTGTAAAAATATTAATTATCAAAATCCTAAAATGGCGAATCATAAATACGAAAGGAATATTTTGCTTAATGGGTTGTTTAATTATTATTATTATTATATTTTATTGTAGTACATTAAAATAAAGAAGGCCTTCAACAATGGGGCACAAATGTATAGCTAGGAAAAACAACATGTTTTAAATTATAAAAATTAAAATAATACTGATATTTACCATTGTTTGGCCACCCATTTCTTCAGCCCACGCGCCATCACTAATCAATAAAATTATTTTAAACAAAAACAAATTATCAAATAAGACGTAAACTTTTTTTATCTTTGCAATCTTGAAACTTTAGACACTTGAGAGCAATCGTTAAATAAAGTGAAATGACATTGCTCTGTACTTATAAGTATTGTTCGAAATTACATTGTTGTGAATGGAATTTGTTACATATTTTATTTGTTAAAACTAAAAATAGATTATTGTAAGTATTGTTTATACATATTTCTAATTATTTCGGCATTCTTAATTTTATTTTTTACTCATATATGTGAAATAATTTCCTTTGTTGACTTACGGAAAAAAACTATAAAAATGAAGAAATATTAAAACTTTGATTATAAACTTTAAAAAGCTTGTTTTATGTTTAGCTTTAAATGCTTTCTAACAAACTTGTTGCATTTGTAATAGATTTTTACTCTTTGGACATTAATAAATTTTTTTCCCTTTGAAATTATAAGAATTTTTCTTGAAACTTTAATTTTATTAACACACTGCAGTGTTGGTTTACATATATGTGTATTGTTTACATTTTAATATATTTATATGCAAAACTATATATTTGCATAGGTGAATTCATTAATATAGAATATAGGGAAGTATTTTATTGACACATTTGTCACTCTTAAGAAATATGATTAAATTATATTTCACATAATATTTTACATTCATGCTCATAATAGCGATACAAAATTCATATTATCTCCTCAAATAAATGTTTTAAATATTTTTGCACATATTTCTTAAGAGAAAGTTGAGTAAATATTTATTTGAACAACATTTCTGTGGTCAAATAAAAAAAATAAATATCTTTGTTAGCTAAAAAAAAGCATATTTGTCTGATTAATGCAGAAAACTTTCACGATTAAATATATCAATTATTTTTATAATGATATGTAAAAATTATATATATATATATATATATATATATATATATATATATACATATATATATATATATATCTATAGTTCCTACAGCGAATAAGCGTGTAATGTTTGGAATTATTCGATTTATTTGAATTTAATTGTTTTTAATGATATTTACATGAGCTTTTTTTTTATTTAAAATGTTCTGAAATTGATATAGCATTGATAATAACAATACTCAGTTTTTCGCTTAATATTCAATTTAAACCCCTTATAATGAGGAAAGTTAAACGCGTGAATCATTTGTATATAACTTGTTATACGAGGCACGTTTACTGATAAGTTTCAAAAATAACCGCTAGGGCATTTTGTGGCTAGCTTACAATAACGCTTAAAACACGGGTATCAAAGCAAAATGCAATTGTTGTGCGATGACAGTGACAGTTATAGAGGCTATAAAAGCAAGTCGTAGACAGACTCTGACAAACAATCTCAGCTTAAGTGAACGAGCTCCAGTTGCCATGCCTCTTACGTTACCGGAACGAGCGTTTTTGTTAATGGAATATTAAATTTGTCTATTATAAAGGAAAACGTAACAAAGACAGTGCAGAATATTTCTTGTTATACGTTACGTACAGTTTTGGAGAACGTTGTGCGCTAAATTCATGGTGTTATTTCTGAGAACAATGCTCATATTGAATGTGGTCTAACTTCTCACCGGGAAAGTTAATGTAATAAATAAACATTAATAACTTTACAATGGTATGCGTTAGTATTTTTCTATCATCACATTTTATGCACTGTAAAGCTCCACAAAATGCACTAGCAGCGATTTTAAGGACTGAAAATTTTTTTCACGGAATCCGCCTTCCCATGTTTTAAATAGTTTAAATACCAAGTTTGATACCATTTCGGCTATTAGATCACGCTCCAAACACTGTCACTTAAAAAAAAAACCACCCTGAATATTGTTGCATTAAGTATAAAGATGGAAAACTATTGTCAACAAATTCCTAACATTTATCGATTCTACACTACTGGCCATTAAAATTGCTACACCAAGAAGGCGACATGCTACAGACGTGAAATTTATACGAAAGGAAGAAAGTGCTGTGATATGCAAATGATTAGCTTTTCAGAGCATTCAGACAAAGCAGGCGCCAGTAGCGACACCTACACTGTGCTTAAATGAGGAAATTGTTCAACCGGTTGCTCATACACAAATTGCATTTGAACGTTGTTGCCTGGTGAAAAGCTGTTGTGATGCCTCGTGTAAGAAGGAGAAATGCGTACTTTGATAAAGGTCGAATTGTAGCGTATCGGGATTGCGGTTTATCTTATCGCAGTATTGCTGCTCGCGTCGGTCGAGATCCAATGACTGTTAGAAGAATATGGAATCGATGGGTTCAGGACGGTAATACGGAACGCCATGCGGGATCTCAACGGCCACCTATCACTAGCAACCGAGAAAACAGGCATATTTTCCGCATGGCAGTAATGGATCGTGCATCCACGTCACGAGCCGTTAGTCAAGAAACGGGGTCGTTTGGAAGACAACAAGTGCCTGCACGAATAGTTCGACGACGTTTGCAGCAGCATGAAAACTCACGTCTCGGTCAACTCTTGTTCGCATTGACGGTGTTTGAACAGTGCACGTTACATTTCTGGTGTGTTACGACCCGTGGCTCTACCCTTTATACCGAAACCCTACGTTTCAGCTGGATAATGCCCGACCACATGTTGCCGGTATTGTACGGACCTTCCTTGATATGGAACATGTTCGGCTGTTGCCCTGGCCAGCACGTTCTCCAGATCTTTCACCAATAGAAAACGTCTGGTCAATGGTTGCCGAGCGACTGGCTCGTCACCAAACGCCAGTCACTACGGTTGATGAACTGTGGCATCGTGTTGAAGCTGCATGGGCATCTGTACCTGTACATGCAAACCAATCTCTTTTTGACTCAATGCCCAGGCGTATAACTGCTGTTATTACTGCCAGAGGTGGTTGTTCTGGGTACTGATTTCTCAGGATCTATCCAGCCAAATTTTTTGAAAATTTAATCACTTGTTATTTCTAGTATAACATATTTGTCCAATAAATATCATTTTGTTATCTGCATTTCTTCCTGGTGTAGAAATTTTAATGGGCAGTTGTGTATTTAATATTTTGAAATGGTTTCAAAAATGATATTCTCAAGAAAACTTTTCTTGGTATATTTTAGAAATAATTAACCAATTTTAAAGCATTTTGTGATCTACTTCACGGTCATAGGCTCTTTTTTTGTATTTTATTGTCCTCTACCTAATTGCCCGAGAGGAGGCGTGAAAAACGTCCTTGAATACACACCGATAGACCTGAAGGCAGAAATACAGCATTGATCTTCCTTGTTCCAACTGCGGCTAGGATTGAATTCGATACCTTTAGCTCTGAAGAATTATATCATACCACCAGACCCTGTGATTCCAATAATTAAACAATTGTTGAAGAGGCACAGGTGCCCTATTATCCAGGATGCCAAATTCTGAGATTGGCAATTTTTTGGCTTATTTTCTTAAGTATATGGCAACCTTGTTTTTATTTCGTCATACATATGGAGACCTATAATAATTATACAGAAAATTTTATTTTCATAACCCTAGCATTTACGTCATCACCCACGTTACGATGCATTATCTTGGCAACATTTCTTCAACACCAAAAAAATTCAGAATTTGTAATCATGTACGGCACCTGCGTCTCTAAAGAATTGATCTGGAGAAACGATAGGTATCCAGGTAAAATTAACAAATATTTTTGATAAGATTTTTAAAAATTTTTTGTTTGTCTTTTTAAATACCATATTACAAGAAAAAGTATGTAATATTGGATACGGAAAAAAAACTTAGGGAAAAATTATACATTCGTCTGATGATGAATTTAAAATAATATTCAAAAAAGTATATTTACTTCTAGGAAATATTTTTACATTAAATAGAATGAGAGTTGTATATACCGCTTGAAATTTTTCAGCCTGTTGTTACGCTGAATAAATTTTTACCTCGATAATCATTTTAGCAATTAAATATTTATTATCTTCCATGACAGCACAGAGCATAAAAATAAATCTACAGGAACATTTTTAAAAATACAAACACACATCCAGCGTTCTAAACAGTTTGGATATTCTTTCATTTTAAAAAAACCAGACAAACAGCCTGGCTTTCTCTCTTCTGTTTTTTAAAACAAGTTTTTGCAGCATGCGCAGCACCATTTTTCGGTCGTTGAAATCATTACAAGCCCCATGTTATTCTAAGATAGAATGCTTAAAATGACTAAAATAAAATTTTTTAATGTAACTATGATCCACTTTTAATGACAGAAAAAATAAACACAAAATGTATTTTTAAGAACTTTATAAATATGCAAAATAATGATATAAATAAGGAATATATTTTTAATATATTTATTTACTTTTTATTAATTCTGAGTTAAATATTTACGATACTCTGATTAAGAAATTAAAGAGAAGAACAAATCTTCAAAGTGTTTAATTTTAATTATACCATACTTAAGCCAGAAATGTAAGCTAGATTTATGTTTTGTAAGTTGGTTTAATCATCCAGTATAGTAGTTAAAGTACTTAAAGTTTCACATTTTAATGAAAAATTATCGATTAGAATGTAGAAAACTGACCTTTCAATATACTACTTACTGAAATACAGCACAATGATTCAGCTTAATATGCTTAACTTAATAGCCATAAATCCGCTGTATTAGGATTATACTTTACAAAGAGTAATTTAAGTTTTATACAACAATTAGAGAATTTAGTTTAAAGAAACTAAAAGAAATGAAAGATTTAATGGCATATTATTATATCTTACTCCCTTAATATAACTTTTTTGTTGTTGTCTTGTCTATGGCTTGCATTGGAATCAAAATTAGATTGAATTGAAAGAGCTCGAAACTTCTCGAACAATGTACAAAGCGTTTGGGAGTAAAGCAGTTAGAGGTCTGTAGGATTTAGGTCACAGTTGTAGAATTTAGCTAATATAGAGGACAAAATTGGATTCCAGGACATTGAGAACAAGTGTTGCAACATTTTTGACCTTCTAAGGACATTTTCATCTTTTTATAGTTTTTAGTGCAATGTATAGCTAATCTAGTTGAAATAACCGAGTTGTTGGTAAATTCTGATATAGAGTTCTTATCTAGTTGGGGTATGAGTTTCCATCTGGCTATAGCATCTGCATCGGCAAGGGTTAAGCTGAGGCTAACTTTTCCAAATAATATCATTTTAAAATAACATTAAGAATTACTTGATTATTATAATTATTATTAAGAGAGAATTACTTAATAATAACTAATAATTATTTCTATATATATATATATATATATATATATATATATATATATATATATATATATATATATATATATATATATATATATATATATATATATATATATATATATATATATATATATATATATATATATATATATATATATATATATATATATATATATATAATACATTTCTAATACATACATTATTTCTATAAAAATTAAAATTAATTATAACTATTAATTTAATTTATTTCTTATAATCTTACATTTAAATTTATTCACAAACAAATGATTTTTATCGATGAAAACTAGTTATATAAAGCTTATATTATTGTAAAATATTAATAGTTTACACACACACATGCACATCTATATATACAAATTGTCTTGTGTATTCACTGATTACTCAACTAAAAATTTTGTAAGATAATAAACATAAACTAGAGTTTGGGGCAAAAAATTTTCAACTTAAAATATACATCCGCATAAAATGCCAGGTACACATCTAAAACAAAAAATATTATTTTTTGAAAAGTAAGAAGTATTTTCTTTTCCTTTTGTATGCATGCCAAAGGATGGTAGAAATTTGATAGGCCTTCATTTAAGACGGGAAAAGGAAACACGAAATGATATAAAAACGAGGAATACATTTCCATATGATTCGGGGAGTGAGCCATCTAATTTGAATGAGGGAGCTCTTAGTATTCAGGAAACGATTTCTCTCTCAGCTCTAAGGAAAGGATCACTCATTGAAGCTCCCCAGACAAATTGTTGTCTCTAATAAAAACTAAAATATGACTCGAAACGCCATTAAATACAAATGCTTACATTAACATTGAAGTTTTGTTATAAAATATGAGTTAAGTAAATTATTGAAAGGGAACTAATGCTATTTTCATAAATATTATGTTAATGCTTATGAAACACGCGTCATTAATTTTTCTCCTCCAAAACTGTTTGTATGTCATTCTTACGTTAATTCCCATAAATTTACAAACGAAAAGTTTTTTTTTAAATTTTTTATGGTATATCAGTTAAGAATACAGTTAAAGAAAACAAAATTATAAAGCATGTTTCAACGATATAAAATCAGGCTTTTCTTATAAAATATGTAAAATTTTGAAATTACTTAATATTTAAGAAAACATTGAATTTTCGAACCCTTGAGGATATGCGTCATAAACGTATATACCTTTAGTTTCATCTTAATGAATTTTTTGTGAAAATATCACGAAATTCTGGTGGACGAAATGAATTCAGTTGATCATACTTAATCAATGAAACATCTGTAACAATGTACAATATATCTTTTAAAAATATCAACAGTTAATTAAACATTAACAAAAATTTAAAAATATCAACACAATCAAGTAATTGAAGATTTGTATTCTTATTTTGCGTTTTTTAAATAGAAACAACGCACTTTATTATGCTTGTATTTCTTGTCAAGATTTAAAAAAAATTAAATTGACAGTTGGCATTAAATGGTATATATATTTAACTCTTTTAAAGACATTTCTCAGCTACATTTTCATAAGTCTTTGCTCCATATTTTACAGATTTTAACAATGTCACATTTCTTCCATTTATAAATAAGAAGTTTTTAATATTCAATAATAGATAACAAAATTAATTTTTATAAATTAATAATAAACCTTATTATTTAACGAACTTGAAATAGACTAATTACTTATCATGTCTTTTCTCCCTAACTTTAGCTTTGTTTTAAGTGTTGCATTTATTTTATGCAGACTAGTTCCGGAAATATATTTTATAGATGTTCAATGCTCAAATGGGAAATTTTATTGGTTACATAATATTTTATATTAACAGTATTTTTTACAAGATAATTTATTAGATAAAACTAAAAATTTTATTTTCAAGAATATTTATATGTGTGTGATATTTGTCTAAATTGACAAACGTCTTTATAAAACATGGACGCAGTTTTATTTGGTGTAAATATATTTAAAAGACCTTCATCTACAATGTTATGCATAAATAGTAATACAGACACATTAAAGTTTGATTTGATGTTTATGAAAATTAGCCATTATGCAATCAAAAATATCTAAATTAAAAAATATCCTGATGATGTGAAATTTCTAAATATTTATCATTATCAATTATAAGAGTGTTTTTATAGTTTTTATTTTTCATTTCACATTACTTCAATGGAGACATTTTATGGCTTAATTTTCTCCATTATCACTTTGCTCCTAAACAACAAACATGGAGCATGGTTTGTAAGAAAAAATACATCTTTAAACTTTGCTGGGTGATTGAAGTTTTTTAAAAGTTTTAAATTATTGAGACTGCGAATTCACATAAATACAAGACTCAAATTATAACTTTTTCAAAAGTAGTACATTTGTGGTTGACTTAGAAAAAATTAGCGAACATTTTCAGCAAATTTACATTAAAAAGAAATGAATAGTCGTATAGTTTCTAAAAAAAAGCTATTTCTTTGTATTAGTGTTTTTATTTTTGTTTATTATACAGCAGGATAAAAGAAATTTCGCTGTAGTTCGTCTATATTTAAAATTACTAAAATAGTTAAAGTAAATAAAATCATATTTCCATGGATTTATTTCATGATGAAAATTTCATAATTTCATGATGAATCATGATGAAAAGTTTGATAAAAAATTTGTTTAAAATATTTGGCTTACTTTATAGAAATTCTAAAGGCATATGTTCTAACATTCGACCGAGAAATTACTGAAGAGATGGGGTCTGGTATTCAAAATAGATCATGAACGATTGATAGAATTACCGTACTATGTATTACTGTTAATGTTTTATATAAATCATTTTTATATACTAATAGCACATAATTTATGTTCAGCTAAAGCAGCTGGGAAAATTGGCGAAATTGATAATGTTTTAGCAGCTGCTAAAACATCAATTTTGACTTTGTTAGTGACATTCCTAGGATAGTACTAATCAAATTGCTATCAAATATATCCAGTTTCATGATATATGTATATTGAAGATTATAACACATTTTGAAAGATCTGAATAATGGTATTGGAAAACATTTTACACTTCTGTTATTCTTTTTATTTAAAAAATTAAAAGTATTATAATATCTAAAGTAAAAATGAATTTAAGCATTTCTCTCCTTTTGATTTTTTATTGTTTTTTCTATTTTTATATTTAAAAATCTGGCTATTTAACTGTCGATTTTTATACATCAAGCAGATAGATCAGTACTTATTATAAATGTATATGTTATATTAAATAAAAGTGACTGAAAAAGAATCTAAGTTTAATAGTAATCAAATTAATTCCAAAATAATTTGCTTATTTTATAATTCGCCTTAGTTGAAACTTAAAAATGAATTTTTGAACTATTTCAGTAAGAACTGATTTGCTTATATATCTATGTAATTTGCATTGTGTTTTTATTGTAAACAATTTCACATCACTATTTATAATGAAGAAAAAAACATAAACTTAAAGCGTACAGTTGATTAAATTCCTTTGCATAAAATGTCTTTTAAAGTTTGCTTAAAACCATTTTAATGAAACATTTACCCTGAGATTTCAAAGACTAACGACATTTTTAAAAGTCATAAAATTGCCTGAACATTGTGCAAAGAATTTATACTTTGAAAAACATTGGGTCATTAAAAAGATATAATTCTCCTTCTAAGAAAATGAATGGCGGTTATTTTCCTTTGGAACTTTTGTTGTTATTTTAATGGTAATCCTTAGGCCCCAGCGTTTAATAACATATTTTAATAATAAGATTTTAACGACATTACAGTTTAGATTTGATGCAGCTCTTCAGTTTAAGTGACATAACATTTTAAATCTTCTACAAATCCCATACAAGAACTATTTAAGAAATATCAAAAATTTTTATGTAAGTTTGTATCTTAATTAAACACAGAATGCATTTATTTACAAACATAAAATGTTTTTAAATTTAATCTATTTATTTTCGAAAAGATGCACAATATTTTACAATGCATTTTAGAAATGTATTTTAAATAAAATTGGTCTCCATGCGAAGGTGATATATTATTTGCAATGCACATATATATAATAAATTCTTATTCATAATATATTTCCTTCATATTTAAGATCATTTCCATTATAAGTAATATATGATTATATTCAAGAAGTATTTGTAACCAATAAAAACATATAAGTTTTACCTGAAATATAGAGTTTAAATGAATTTTAATTTCTTTGAGAAAATTAATCATATTTAGATGAAGTTAGGAAACAAAAAAATGCTAAGCAAATGTTTGTAATTTTACTTCCTTCATTGAATACATTTATAAAATATCAATTTTTATCTACTTTTTGTTTGCTTGAATATTTTTTCCTCATTCAGACGGTGAATAATATAAAAAAATTAAAGAATAATTTTTCTAATTTATAAAATTTATTTAATTAATTATAATATAGTTATGTATAAACAATATGTTTAACACGATGATTGAACTGTTTTACCTGCTTAGAAAACTATTTTTTCCTAAAGAAGGAAAAAAATATAGTGCTAAAAAGTGTAGATTGTATATTTTCTTGATAACTGAATCTATTTAGTAAAATAATTGCTTTAACGGAAATCCCTTTAAGAAGAAAAATATTTCTATAAAAATTATTAATTTATAGTTAAAATAAATAATTTCTCCCTTTTGATTTTTTATAAATTCAAGGAAATATTTGCACCTGCACAAAATTCTAATAATTTTTAAATATTTTTTGGTAGAGAAACCATTTTCAAGCAAATTATATGCGTTAAAAGCAAGAAAATTTGTACATATTTCATATTTTAAGTTTTTACACTTGTCTACTTAATTTTTATATCATAATTTATATAAATATGCAAATTAGTGGTATATAATTTGTATATCTTATTGTATGCAGACGATAGTTACCAATCTCAATGGCCTTAAATAAAATAAAATTTGGGCATTTTTTATAAATTAATTACTTAATTGTTTCTGTTGTCATTTATTGTAAAGTTAGTAAATAAATATTATTATTCCTTACTAAACTACGTGAACAATTATTTACTTAATTTCATAAATTTAATTTTGTGTCAGTCAGAATAATTTCGTCTTTTAAATTGTAAGAATATACTATGGTCTAAGGAAATCAATTAATGTAGCCAAATCAAATTCTTTAGATCACTTTTAATATCATATTCTTGATAAGTAAATTAGATTCCCAATTTTTCTTTAATTACACCTAATATATCTAGAAATTACACGGGTCAAAACATAGGGCTGTTTCATTAATCTATCATTAAATTTACTTGTTTATTGGAAAGAATAATCTCTTAATCTATTATTATGTAATGGTAAATTCAATTAATAACACTTTTTCTGCCCCAATAGATTATGGCTTCCAATAGCTTGCATATAAACAGTGATAATCTAGAAAAGACATCATATAACTTAGTTTAGAGACATCGTAATTAAGTTTTTTATATCATTGTATCTACTGCATTTATTTATTTATTTTATCCTGAAGTAAATAAATATCTATGCAATTTAATGTCATTTATGTATTTATATTCATGCATACAGATTCCTAAATTTTAAGGAGATATAATTCTTTAGATTACAAGAATTCATTTAATAAAGTTTTATTGAAAATTATTAATAGGATAGCAGCAATTGAAATAGAATTTTTTATCTAATATTTCATTATTATATTAGGATGAATTTATATATTTGAGAATGTAAAAATATATTTTACATGCATAAAATGTATGTCAATACAATATGTATCATGATAAATGTAAGCAAATAATAATAAAATATTTTCTTATCATGAGTTTGATTTCAATACACATTAATTAATTAATCAATTTAAAAGAGAACAATTTGACTAATGGAGGGATATTAATAACTTTGGAAAGTTTTATTGTAGTAAAAAAATGATATCAAAATTCAAGAAAAATGTATTGTAAGTTTTAAGTAATTCCATATTTTTAAATAGTGTAATTGTTAGAAGCATAATTCATAATATTTTATAACTTCTTGTTACAAATTTATAAACATAACTTTCACTGTAGAGTAACTTTATTAGTGTAATTATTATTTATATTCTATGTTTTTGTGAGAAATGCGTATGAAACTCCGTCATAAATAATTTAGTTCTTTTGTTAAATTGAGTTATTTTAACAATGACAAAAATATTTATTATTTTATAAGCACTTACGTTACTACTATTAAAATTTTGTTATTTTTAATTAACTTCAATTATAAGTAATTTTTCAGAATAATTATCATTCGAATATTATCAGAGACTTTTTTTTATCACTGTTAATAATTCTCTTTCACTTATAGTTTGGACTTTTAAAATTGAAAATATTTGATTGGTGGAGATTCAAGCCCCAAAGGGATTCAAGTATATATTTAGCAATATGATAAAATTAACAGTATTAATGATTATCTACATATCGTGTGCCCTTTTATCATTTGTAAAGATGATCGCACAAATATTTTTCTATAATTTTAATAATTTTATTGAAAACAAATATTCATCCAATTCAGTTGTTGCCGAAGACAATTTATAAAGTATTAAATACACCATCCTTTCATAAATATTTTTTTATTTAAGGACAAGTTCAGTATGCTTATACCTTAAGTTGCATGTTCGCCTAAAATTTAAAAAAATGAATCGTTTTGAATTTAATTGGCTGTATACGAAGAATTTAATATGCTTAAGATATACTCTGATAGAGATTGCAAATATAATGATGGTTTTTTAATGCATTAACAACTTTAATTTAGGCGCCAATGACTTTTCCAAGGCCAAATGGTAAAACGATATTCATTGGAGTAAAAAACTTTTAAGTTTGATCCTTGCTATAGTTAAACAGCGACATAGATTTTGTTAGTCGCTCAACAGTTACTTTTTGCACCAGAGGCTAATTTGAATTAGCCTTACAGTTTAAAATAGATTTTGAAACATTATAAATTTATAAATCCCAGGGGAGTCAAATCAACGAATAGTTGAACAAACGACAAAAACATTTAATCATTTAATTGCCAGATCGGCAAACAATAAAAAAGAAGCGTGTTTTTCTCATTTTGTATTCAAATACATTGGGGAAAGTGCTTTGGAGTTTCTCAGATTTCCTCTAATTGTAAAAAGTACGAAGTTGCTTATTTATAATTTGCAAAGTTCCATTATCTGTGAAAATAAATTCCAAAAGTAAAAAAAACAATAGTGGATTCCCAAACATTTTAAATGTGCCTTCGTTTGATAAACTGTGTGTGTGTTATAAGTTTAACTGTTATCAAATTATCCTTCAATAAAAGTACATTAAGAAATACAGAAATTTAGTTATAATATCATTATTTCCATGAAAAACATTCCTAGTAATTTTACACAGTTAGTTCATTTTACCAAATCATTCGTCACCAGAAACATTTCTATAAAATGAAGGCAAAGCAGGGTATTATTTATATTTATTATGCCACATTTTTTTGTCCCTTATCAGAGATGACTCACACAGAAGAAGTGTGAGACAAGATTACGATTTATTTTTTTTAAAATATCACTAACTTAATCAATTGAATTATTGCTTCAGTTTTTTATATAATATTTAAATTTTTGCTTTTTGGAAAATGGGACTTTATTTTGGTAATATACAGTATATGATTCCTGGCAATTTTCAAGAGATGTATATTAAACATTTTATAGGATATGAGACACTGGCTTTTTTTTTTAGCATTATTGATAAAATTTCACTGCTAAGCTTATGAATAGAGCTTTGATGCGATTTGAACCATTACATGCGATTTGAATTTATATAATGATATAAAACACAGAAAAAAAATGACATTCACTTAATTACATAGTATTCGAGAACTCTTAATAATTAGCCATTTAAACTTTTTTGAGAATGTTCATTCATTAAAATCATGGTATTCAAGTAAAATAGGCTTTATGTGAAACAATTATACTTTTTATGTTTCCATAATATGTGAATTTTAATACGTGGATAGAAATTTTATAATAAATTTTATTAATTTTTTGACGAAGTGCAAAATAATGTTATACATTTTATTAAATCAGACTGAAAATTTACAAAATTGAAAATAATTTTACATTTATTAGATTAACAAGAATTTAATTTCGTAATGACAGTTTAACAAATAAAAGCTATTCTAATAATAACTTCAGGAAACACATAAAATATCATCTTGAAGATTTAAATTGACATAAGAATCTTGTTCGCATGCATGCAAAACTGCTTAATCGAAATACAAAATTTACATTTTTTACTTACACGTGTTTGCCGGGTAGTTCACTTATTTCCTCTAGAAAAACTATTATTAAATTTCGACCATAGGCATAATTGTGACATTAATAACATATAAAATGTGAATTAAATTTGTGTTACTTTTATTCAAACGGAATAATTACTTTTAAAAGTTCCACATGTATCAGTTATTTTATAATAGTGGAGCATATTTTATTCAGAAGAAAACATTTGTATTTATCAAGAACAGAATTATTTTTTACTAAGAATAAATATCGAGGTTCAGTGTGTTTATGTATATATTTATTTAAAAATTTTAATTTTTTAAAATATTGGTTTATGTGTACAATTCTTTATTTACAAGTAAAGTTTGTTTTTTTTTATAAATACAAGTTTTGAAGTTAATAAGTGTATTGTTACTTTTGGTAAGAGTAATTTTTTCAAAGTTACATAATGACAGTTGCTTAAAAATGTTATCTGTTTTATACTTAAATTATGTAAATATATTTATTTTTGAACAAATGTAGGATTTCCTTTTTCTCCAACTGTAAATTACCAATATGTTAATTCTAAATTCATTTTTTTTCTGCAAACAATTCATTACATAAAGTAGCCTATAATCGGGTAGACGTGAAGTATTGAGAATTATTGAATTAAATCTGTTATTTGCAATCCCAAACTGAAATTAAAGTATAATTAGAGTTTCCTTTCTGTGGTATGTGAGGAGCATTAGAATCAAATAAACTTTAAAGAATACCATCAATCATTATTGTTATATTGTTTATTGTCCTCTCCATATCCCTACCCATAGATTTTGCTATGTATTTAATTATTGCAAAATTATTTATTTTGAGTAATGTCACCGTTATATTATGTTCATTACATGGAAATATTGAAGTAAATATACATAATTAAACTGAAATTATAATTGTTCAGAATATTGAATGTTTTCATGTTGATGTAATTTGTACAAATATGACAATGAATGTAAAAATACATGTATTGGTAAACGATATATATTGATATGTACCTTATAAATATTTTCACTTTTGTATAATTTTAAATTCAAATAAATGCAAATAATGAAAATTTAATTATATCAGATATAAACGTGTGAGTGAAATGAAATGTAGTATTTTTATTCCTCAGTATCAATATAATTTGTATAAAAGGGAGAATTAAAACTTGTCTAATTACATACTATATATTAATTATTATTTATGGATAATCTTCATTTTTTTAAGCAAATGTTGAATAATTATTTAAATAGAAGTATGTAGGAATAAACATTTAACTGTGCAATAACAATAAATAAGATTTAATTTGTTAGAAAATTTAATATAGGACAGTTAGCAAAATAATTTGCAGAATGTGGGTACACGCTTCTTTAAAATTTTGCTGTTCTGTTATTAATTTTAAAATACTTCTTAGTTTTTTTATTTTAAAAATTTGTTTGCTATCAAAAAGAAGAATTAAATCTCTAATTATACGTATTTAGCATAAACATGAATTAAGGTTACATTTTTACACTTTCGAGGGATTTATAATTATGATTATTAATAAATACATTCACCTGATGGACCATATTTCTCCAATTTTATTAATAATCATAAAAAATAATATTATATTTACAAGTTTCTTAATACTTTTAGTTAGTATACGAAAATTTAAACTCTAAGCTTATTCTCATACTCTAATTGAATATATGAATAGATAACTAACAATCATATGGTTAAGAATAACTATGAAAACTTCGGATAATTTATTATAAGATACAATTTCACGGGAATTTTAAGAATAAATTTGTTTTTTAACACAAAATATCATAATAATTATAAAAATATTAATTTTTGCAAATATTATCCTTTATTTTATTGAAAATTATTTTAATAATTAATTTTCAATAAGAGTAAGTCCAAAACCCAATATTATTTTCTTTTTAAACCATCATTTTTTCTATTTCTTATTTGATTAAATAAAATCTAGATTTTTAAAAGGATTGATCAATTTCGTGATTAAAAATTTCAATTCAACTTTGTGTTGACTCAACACTAGTCTTTAATTCTCATTCTGCCAAGGAAACTTTTATGGTCCAGAATTTGTTTTAAACCAATGATTCCAGTTTTATAAGTCATTTGATGGAAAAGTAATCATAAAATAACAAATCAAATTTTTAAAAATATATCGGGTTGCCCGAAAATTTCGGGCCGATTTTCGGTGAGTAGAGAGCTGAATCTGAATTTGTGTTTCAAGTATGCTATCCGAATATATGTTCGTTGTCCGCTTTATTCGCAGCCCGAACTGTTCATTAAACAATCACCCATTTTATTTGAAAAAAAAGTTTGATTACGATTTGTTAATTTTTATCAGATTTATTCGTTTTAGAATATGACTCCAGCTGACCGATGGTTGTGTGGTTAGCGCTCTTGACTCCTGAGCTATGGGTCCCGGGTTCGCATCCCACTTGGATGTATGTTACTTCCTTTCTCTGTTCTTTCTCCTGTGATAATGTATGAGTGTAGCCCACCCTATAAACTGGTTTGTGGCGGTATGGCGCAAACAACGCTTCTCGTCTCCGAGACTTCGGTCACAGGTTCCCGCTGGGTAACGACAAATGAGTAACTGTTTCTGGCCTTGCTTTGGCATAGGGTTCATCACCCAAGTCCCCACCGTTGCAAAAAATATCAATAAATATAATAGGCAATTTGACCCCATGGAATGGACCGCATAATATCCTGAAATACTAGTAAAAGATAGGGTAAACAAAATTTAAGATTCATATTGTTTTAATAAAATGGCATGTGTTATTCAATTATTTGGAAAACATTTTACTCGTAATTTTTTTAACATATCGTTTAAATATTTATTTAACACTAAAACAATCTTATAAAAAGATTTTATCCACTGAAATGTTCACGAAATTTCTAAGAAGTACATAAAACACTTGTACTCGTAATTATTTAAACTTAACAAAAAATTTTCTAATACTATTTTGAGAGCTATAATGTCATATTTTTTTTATCATAGCCAACAAATATTATCATTTTATAAACGAGCAAATAAAGTTTTATACTTAGAATTTTATTCGACCCTTGGTGTACATAGAAAGTCAAAAAAGAATTTTAAGACTTTAAGAAAACTAAAAGAATAATCTTCCTTGAATTTTTATTATGTTCTCTTTCTCTTACCTGTAATTTGTTAATAGACAAAGAATACAAAAAGTTTTAAGCTGTTAAAAATTGTAAAAAAAAAGTTTAATATAATTCTTAAGAGTTTGAAGCTGAAGTTCTTAAAGAAAATTTCTATTAGATTAAAAAACATTAATTTATGTAGATTACTTAATCGTTTAACTATGAATTGCTTTACTAGAACATGAAATCTTGAGAAAAGGTTTATCAAATTTTGAAAAAATGTTAATATCCTATTTAAAAGCTTACAGAAAAACTTAAGGTAAATATTTGTTTTTGCGTAAGCAACAAAAAAAAATTTCATACATATAAGCTCCGCCTTATTTTAAAAGTATAAATATAATGGGCATAATAGTTGATGCATAACTTTTAATTTGCAAAATATGTTAATAGAATTTTTTCTTTCTCTTTATGTATTACTCTGGTCTTATTTTTCGAGATTCTTATTAAAAATATTGAAATATCTCTCAAATTTTTATTTTTACAAACATTAATAACTAATTATAAATGAGTTTTTTCAAATGTAAATTTAATTTATATTTTATATATAAATTAATTTTTGATTATGAATTAGTATTCATATAAATTTGAATAAAATATTTTAAATTTTAAATTCTTTTATAGTTGTAAAATTAACCTATATTTTACAGAAAACTTATACATAAGTCTACTTATGTTTGAATTCGTTTATGAAGGGTTACTACGAGATATTAACATATTAAATCTTTTCATTATTATTACATTATATTTGAAATTAATTTTATGAAATTTTATTTTTTGCGAATTATGTTATTTCATAATTTAATATTTAGAATTCTACTGAAATTTTAATTGATTTAAAACAAAATTTCTCTTTGCTTACTTAAAAAAAAACTTTTATCAAATTTTAAATTGCGAATTATTAATATTATTGCGATGTAAGAATAAACGTTTCTCCAATTTACTTTTCGAAATCATCTGATCTGGAATTACATTATTGACAAAGACTGAATTAAAAATATGTTATTACTTATGAAATTCAAAATGATTTGAATAGAGTATGAATAAACCAAACAAAAACAACAATATTATAAAATGACTATTCTGCAAAACGTTAAACCACTTTAATAAAATTTAAACGGATTTTTTTTTATTACAAATTTAATATAAAACATTCAAGTGTCATAAAACATCAAGTTCTCTTTCTAACTTTAATACCAAATATAATAAAATTTTACTCTTACCAATCTATAAAATTTGATGATTTTAGATGACGACTCAGCAAGTTTGATTTCTTGATGTATCCAACCACTTTCCTAGAAAATCATCTTAATCATATAAAGTTCCTCCTCCTATTCTTCTCATAAGACATTTTAAAAACTTTTGAAATAGTTTCCATTTTATTACAAAGGTATATTTTTTTATTGTTAAATTTCTCAAAAGAATCCTTTATGAGTTATTGCTTTCCTAAAAGCTTTGAAGTTAATTTTATGAATATAAAATAATAAGTTAAAAATTTTAAATTCTGTTTCGTTTCATATTTTTTATTGCAATAAAACATTACATTGTTAATATTGTGACCTATTTTTAAGTACAAAATTATATTCATATTAGACTCAACACTTGATTTTGATGTGACTTATGGAGCAAAGATATAAAATTGAAAAGATAAAAATCTTGTGAAATATTTAAAAAATATGATTAAATGTGCAGTTATTTTTACTTGTAAATGTAAAACATATTTCATCTTTTTTATCTTACTAGTGAATAATAAATTATTGAATGAAAAGAGAAATTTAAAATATATGTTCTTTTTCTATACGATAAAACCATCTAATAACTTCATTTTAATTGAATTGAAATCATTAATTTTATAATAATTAATTATATAAACTTCAATTTAAATGATTAAAGTTAATTGTAGAAAATTTAATTTAATAGTAGTTTTTGTATATTTCATGTAATAATTTCATTTTGTACATAATGCATTCTTACGTAATACATAATTTGTAATTTTTGCATACACCATCTAATGATCATCTCTTTGAGGCGCACAAAATAAAATGTATCAAAAAGATGATCATTAGACAAAGTATACAAAAATTAGACTATTTCCTGTTTTTTGCAAGTTATATTTACTGTCTTGAATAAATGCTTCAGAACTGCGATATCTTAGAGTCGTCCTCGCAAAATGCTTATTAGAGGTTTTAATAAAATATTTCATGAAAATGTTATACATTTGAAACAAAAATTAAAATAAAATTGATAACAATTTAGTTACAGAAAACCAACATGAAAATCAATTTTACCTATCATCGACTCTAACATATAACTCAAAGATATTTCTCAACGTATTAAATCACGAAAAATTACTTATTTAATTTAATTTATTTAATTTAAAATGTATTTTGTTTAATTATGTAGGGAAATGTGCTAACAACCACACCTTGTGATTTAAAGAAAAATCAATGGGAAATTTAGGTATCTCTTACACATTCAAATTAAAATATAAATTAATCCGATACAGATAGTTTAATTCTTTTGAAGTGAAGGGAAAATTGCACGTGAAATTATATTTAAACATATAAAACATATTAAAATAAATAACATGTTTTTTTTCTGCTTCCTTCTCAATGCAGATACATTTTTGTGGTTTATATATATATATATATATATATATATATATATATATATATATATATATATATATATATATATATATATATATATATATATATATATATATATATATATATATATATATATACAACGAGCATTTTGAGGCAACTCTTACTTCATTTATCATTCCCTGTTGTACCAAAAACACCTTATTATAGAATATTGAAAGCAATAAGACATAGATATTCTTTATCAGTTTAATACAACAATTTGCCTTTTACACAATATCAATTTCCTATAAGGAAATTGAATTGTGTAAAAGGCAAATTCAAATTCATTTCTTTACTATACTGATGAATCTGGATTCTGATCAATTCGATTCCAATTACACATCAAATTTCTAATACAGATTTGATGGATTTGAAAATCTTTGGTAGTTTTGTCCCATTGACACTTTTTATTCATTCACAGAATCAAACTAAAAATTATTTTCATTCACTTAACAAGCCATATGATCACTCAAAGTGTTATTGGAATTGAAGCCTGAATTATGATTTGAAAATCTTAAGAATATGATTATTTCCTCCCGAAAATAATTTCAGTTGATTGAAATGCATGGCATAACAAAAAATTTCTTTCAGAAATTTGCAGTTTTATTCTCCTAAAAGTGAAATAAAAAGTATAAGGTTCTTATCCAGCTGTTGATAACAACGAGCATCTTCTTTCCTGGAACACAACGCAGTTCTCATTTCACGTTGCATGAAGATACTCACCCCCATCCCAAATATGTTATTTATCTTTTTATAAACATATGGAAGTTTGTTACTCCATCACACACACACACACACACACACACACACACACACACACACACACACACACACACACACACACACACACACACACACACACACACACACACACACACACACACACACACACACACACACACACACACACACACACACACACATATATATATATATATATTAGTGAAAACATTATATTCGTACAAGCATTATTTATACCAAGATTAATAAAAGCAGTTTTAAATAATATTTCAATATAAATAAAATCGGTGTTGAATATATTTTTTGCTACACTAAATGTCATATGAAATTTCAGCTTCTCCTATATGTATAGTTTAGATACATTAAATCAGTATTAAATATACATCATGGCAGAAAAAATGTATGTTATTTCACTAAGTTATTTGCTAGTTTGCGTGGGGGTTTATAGTAATATGTTGGAAAGTGTAATGAAATTATTTCTTTTGTTCAATTCATTAAAACCTCAATTAAAAAGGTAATCAATCTTTCTTTACAGCTAGCACAAGCAAAAATATTTAAAAAACATATTAATCTTAGTTTTTTTTTTAAAAAAAAGCAAAAAAATTGTTTATAAATGCTTTTGAAAACATGAAAAAAAGATAAATATCAATTTAATAGCTATATATAAAAGCATTATAAAGGAGATGAATAGCTTCTCTTAAGAAACTTGGTGAAATGTGTTTTAAAAAGGATTTGTCAATATCCACTTTCTTTTATACCTCATAAATCACTTTATGTCACTGTAATATTGATACGATTGAGTTATAATGGAAATTTCAGAGATTTATAAATATATAATTTATGAATTCTGAATATTTTGAGAACATTGTCAGGAATTCCTTGTGAAGCATTCAAATTGATCATCGGGAAATAATATTATATATATTAGATTTTAGTTATCACTTTACTATTAAATACAATAATATAACTAAAAAATAACATTTAAGATTTTTTTTTTCTTCTCGATAAGGCAATTTAAATGATTTACTTAAAAGTTTCTAAGCTGTTTTCACTGAGAGAAATAAACTCCTTCACTAAGATAAGCAAAGAATTGCAGCAAATTCTAAGCTAAGAATTATATTACCATTGAAAACTATTGCATTTAAAAATGTTTTCGAAACTTATGTGTTTCATACAAAATTTTAAAGAAAAAAAACACAGATTTTTTTTTCGTGATTAGCTCACGATATTTATCATCATATTAACATTCTTCTAGGTGCCTCCGAATAAAAGAAGGAATTTCTAAAGTTGAAAATCAAATCAATTATGATAATTGAGAATAAAGTAGTTAGTTTTTAATGCTTTTATAATTTGAAGTAATTTCGCACTTAAATATTTATAAATTATTTATTATTACTCCTATATATAAGTCGTTATAGTCTTAGTCTTCATCAGACAGAATTATCTCAATAAGAATTTTTAGTTTTCGAGCATTTTCGTAAGTTTAAATCTTTATCAAACAACCAGGACATTTTAAGAGGTTTTTAAGCCCTTTAGAATCATTATTTGTCAGTGTTTATCAGTAAATATTCTTTAAATTAGTTTCTGAATTTAAAGCCTTTTCCCTCGTTAAGAATTGCATATCTTCACAAAAGCAAACAGAGACTTTTATGAATACAGTTTGTATGCTTAAAATTTTAATTCTTCAGAATTTATTCATGATATTTGCTAAAGTAGATTTTCATATTTGTAAGTAGGGTAATGTTTTGAATTACAGTTCCTTTCAAGAGCAAGAATGCATTCTTAAGAATACCCTGCAATCAGTGTACTTATCTTTAACTATTCTTTAAATGGGAGCATGAAATTTTTAAGCATTTTTACTGCATTTATGTATTTCTTATAGTATTTACGAAAACGCTTTACTGTGTTCTAGTAAATATTATAAATTTTCGTCAGAACACTTCATTTATAATACTTGAGGAAAGACTAAAGTAAGTACAATAATTTTGGTAAAACTAAAATGATATTTAAAAATATGGCCAAATGGACAATCTGATTTTGACACTATTACTAGATTCTGTCGTAAAATGAGAAAAGTAAAATAACTGAGAGAAATGATCAATAATTTTTTTGAAATAACTCCCGTTCAGTTTATTTAAGAAAAGTAGTTCATTTAAAAGAATTCCTTTACTTTGAATTTCATAATATTGATCCTTCAACTACAGAACTACATTCCAGCTCATTTGAGACAATTGGCTATGGATATAATAAACGAAATTCCTAAGAATTGTATTGTGATCTGTACAGACAGAAGCAAGGATGGAAGTTGCCGATTTGGAAGTGGAATTTTTTATACCAGGGAAGAGAAGAGAAAATTTGGTTGAGAAATTCAGATCACTGCTCATGTTTTAGAAGTGAACTGATTGAAATGAGGACCTTGTATCCAATCTCTTATTCTGATTTGACTCCTGCTTGGACCTCTCTGACAGCTTAAGTTCTGCTCAATACCTCTCCAACTGGCAAAGAGGGAAAGATAGTATTAACATCACAGTTATTAATAAGCTCAAGCATCTCTCATCCTTCCAAAAAGTTCACTTTCAATGGATGCATTCATCTCATACAGACATCCATGGCAACGAAACAACAGAATTATACGATAAAGAAGAACATTTAAACGCCCCTGATTCTTTAACCTACTCTGAACTTTCTTCGAGGACTACAAGATCTGACAATGCCTCTTGGAACAGCAGCCTTCTGTAGCAAAAGCGATCAAACAGCCATTACAAGATTTAAAAGTGGACATTTAAGATCTCAATGTTATAGTTACGTGAATCAGACCTTTCCATCCGCATGACGTGTCGCAGAGAACGGGCGATTCCTAATCGTATTTTGGATTGTGTGGGGCCTTTCAGACCAGATCTATATAGAAACCAAGTCAAATTTTTTGGGATTTTTGATAGTGAATAAATTCATAGACTTGGTTTAGCTCTGCTGAACTCAGGAGTTTAGTAGCAACAATAACACTAAATAAGTGTGTTCCGATGTTTTTTTGGTTGAGTGATTAAATTTCAATATTTCTCACATGTTTACTCACACGAAAGAATTACAGTAGTTACGCAACATTTTACATAAAAGAATTCCAATAAGTTTTATGATTATTTCTGATGCCTTTATATACGAATTTGAATGTTTTAAAATAGCTAATCAGTATTACAATCCTTTACTCGATATTTGGTTTATGTGTGGGTATGTTAACCTTTACTCAATAGTTTATCACCACACATTTGTAAATAGTTTTTCTAAATTCTAAGTTAATTTGAAATTTAGAAACTAGTATTACATGTCATTGCAAATGTAATATTTTTTTGTCACCCATGATGAATAAGATTTAAAAAAATTTGTCATGTTTTAATAGTTAAATTAAAATATGTTGAATGTATAAATGGACTCTCTTTCACGCATACATATTTTATAATTTTTAGAATAAACACAATCATAAGAAAATCATAAGTCATTGTATAAATATTCTTCCAAAACTTACTCTTTCTTCATGAGTTTAGAAAAATTTTTGTTTCATCGAAAAAGGAACCTTGCATTTTTGTAAATACGCAAACAGTTACAACCAACTGAAGTAAAAGTAAATAAATAAATCTTTATCTATTAACTTAAATATTGCAAAGCATAAAATTAATTGCAAACAATTTTTATTAGTTAATATAAGTATAGATCACACACACATGTGTATTTCCTGCTTAATATGATTAAATATATATGTGAACAACGTAGTCTCATAAAAAGGAATGAAATCGTTTTGGCATGTAAGAGGTTAAGAATAGAATATCGGTGCAATTGTAAAAATTACAAATTTAATTTTATTTCGCCAAATTTTAAAGGAGCAAGCAAACATTACTAAATTTAGAGAATTATCGTTATTAGTATTATTTTTAAAAGAACAAATAAGTGTAAATAAAGTAAGTTTATTTATCCCATAAAAACCTGGGATTTAAAGTATTTGCAAACAGTTTAAAAATTACCCAGAGAAGAAGTATGCTAAATTTTACTTTTGAGAAACGAAATAAATTAAAATACTCAAGATACTAATGCCAAAAATTATTAATGAATCAAATGAAAATGTTTTCAATGCGATTATTATAGGTTTACAAATTAATTCTAAAATAAAATGATAGTTGTACATAAAAAGGAAATGTTTTTTGCAATTCTCGTCATGAAAAATTATATTTAACTCTTAAAATTTGTTTCACTTAAAAATACTTGTTGAAAAAACTTGTTAATTACTTGTTTTCTTACAAGATTATAAAACATAAAAACTGTTTTGACCTATTATTTATTCAATAAAATTTTGCTTTTAATTAAATTAAAATGAATATACAAATAAAGTTTGTATAATCCTTAATCATTTAGTATACTCTCTTTATTTATTATTTCAGTTTTATCAAACATATTTTTCCTTTACGTAATTTAAAATTTTTTAGTTGAAAATAATTATTGTATTCATTTATAATAAAACTATTTCAAAATAAAATGAAACACATTAAAAAAAAAAAAAAAAAAAAAAAAAAAAAAACTCTTTATACATTTATTTATTTTTTTCGAAACTTTCCTTGAAATAAATTAAATAACGTTTATTTTGTTTTTATACATTTTTTACATTGTTTTACTTAAAAGTAATATTATATTATTATTTTTTCATAAATTAGAGTTGTAACATTTAAAATTTTTACGTAATAAATATTTAATTTGTTTGTTAATTATTATGCATCTAATCTTAACCACAAAAATGTATATGTGCATAAATTTAATTCAAATTTCCAATATTTAGGGCACCTTGCGTGTTTATATATAAATCAGTTTTATTTAAATCCTTTGAATAATCAAAAATATTTTGAGATTTTCTCTTTTCTATGTGAAAAAAAGATGCAATTCGTAATGGTTGCAAATTCATAAATACTAGTACCTTTATAAGATAGCTAAAAATAAATAAATACTATGTATGATTGTATGTGAATAAATTTACCTTTTTTAAAAATCGATTAAATTTTAGAATTTGATGAGGGTAAGATTTGTTTAACCTTATATTGGTCTGATATAAATCAATTTTGGTATTTAATTGAGTGGAGCAATTTGATTCCAATTAGAATGGTTCACTATGATGTTATTTTAATCTTTTAATTTTGGTTGAGTTTTATCAATAAACGTTCCTTTTGACTGGAATTCTTATCGATATTTTTAAGCGTTTATATTTTTGTATGAATTTTCAGATTTTATTCTTTAATTTATAATGTATCAATATTATCAGTATTAAAAGATACAAATTAATTTTTTTATCTACCAATTACTTATAGAAAAATTAAATGTTTACTAATATTATTTCAATGAAATTACAATCATTAACGTAGAGAAAACGAAATATTTAAAGTAATTTCTAGAAATAAACTTTTAAGGCTGAGTCAAAATTATTTTATACTTTGTTATATTTGATATGAAAATTTAAATGCCACATTTACAATGGATATTTTTAGAGTATAATCCCTCATTTGGAAGAGTTCCCCAATTCCTAGTAATATCAAAGGATTTCTCAGTGTATATTGCAGCTTACTTCAATAACAGGCAGCTTATCATAGCGATTCATGTTAGGTTATCATAGTGATTCATGTAAGTTTCCTAATAATAAAAAAGTTTTAACTCCAAAACTCTGGTAAAAAAATAAGGAATTAACAACAAGAAACTTTCTTAGTTCTGTAAATAGACATACATAGTAAATTTGTTTTAAGCGATTTCTAGAAGATAGTACCAACTCAGAAGACAAACAATGATAAGGACAACAATCCGTTATACAGAGAATACTGTACAAGTTTTAGTAGCCAAAGGGCAGTGACGTGATTGGCTAGGGCATTATCTCTCAGTATCGGCAGTGAATTTAAATCCTGACCCAATCGAAGATACATACTCACCAATGGTGACTGGGGCACGTTAAATATATCATGGTTGCAGTGTCCTCCAAACGAGACTATACCTCTGGGGTCTTTTGCTTGGTAATTATTTCTAAAATACGAAGTCCTACTTTTAGGGTCATGATGGCTCATTTACTGAGTGCTCCATTATATAAAGTGGAATTACTTGTGGCTATTATAGTATTGAATATTGGACATCCTAGTATCAGGGCATTAAACAACAGCTTTAGTACTCATGATTTGATCCCAAAATTTCATTTATCGCCAAATTCATGTTATTTTCCTCTACTAGAACATGTGAATAAGAATAATTAATAAAGTCAGCATGATTAAGGTGTCATCTAATTAGACAAGAAGAGCATATTTTTTAAATTAATTGTTTGAAAATATCTGAAGATTTTCTCAGTTAGTGACCATAACTAACAAACGAATATTTATAAAATATCTCCAGAGGAGAAACCATGTTATCAAATAGAAAAAAATTGTAAATCCATTGCCGAATAGAGTCAATTTAGTTACAAATTTAAGTTTGACATTTGGTAGAGTTTCCATAGTAGTAATAAAGTAGGCGCAGCCCATTATAAACAGTCTATACTGATTTCTATAGTTCCCAAATGAATAAGTAAATGCCTCTCTAAATATTTGATATTCAACTGTCGTTAACTTCATTCAGGGAGATTTCTTATTAAAAGTGTGCCATGCTTGTGTGCGTAAGGGAGAAATCACAAAAATCTTCTAAACACCCATCTTTGCAATCATGCATGAAAAAATAGCAATTTATACAATAGTTCAACAGTGTTTGGGATCAAACCTGGAATCTCTCCCTTAGAAGAAATATGTCCCACCATTAAGCTATGGGGAGACTCAAGCACATGACTGAATTCTAATTTTGTACGTCTTCTCAGTTTTACAAATTCCTCAATGCTTTTATTACAGTAATCACTTAAATTCAATATCCTCGTGTCAAAATAAGCAACCACCAATGTTTAAACGTTGAATGATGTGACAAATCTCATAGATTAGAAGCAAGCTCTGGTCTTAATTTCAGATAAACAGAAAGTTCAGTATAAGTATCTAGTGGTATCTCCTACTTATAAAAACTGTTTTTGGGCACGGGACTAATTTAAAAGAATCATGGGTAAGGTAAAATGATTGTCTGACTGGCAAACAGGTCTTTATTTGACTCGATGCCAAAATCTACCGAATGTACAAGGACGTTGTACATTAGGTAGATTTTGAGACGTTGTACATTAGGTAGATTTTGAGACGTTGTACATTAGGTAGATTTTGAGACGTTGTACATTCGGTAGATTCGCCAGACGTTGTACATCACATTAAAGTAAGCCGTCTTAATTGGGTTGGACATGTTATTAGAAGGAAGGACAATAAAACACTAAGGGAGATGTTTTTTGCAAAACCCATCAACGTAAGAAGAAGAGAAAGAACAAACTTGAAATGTGTAGATGCAGTCGAAGAAGACAGTAGGAACCTTGGAACAAAAAATTAAAAGAGTTTGGATGCCAGTATAGGTGGCCGGAAGAAGCTTGTTTTGAAGGCCTTGGCCCATCTGTGCTGGTGCGCCGTGAATGATGATGATCAAGTCAATATACGATCATGAATCACTGAATTAACTATAAGTGGGGAATAAAGGACACGCACGTGAATTATTTTAAGCTCATTATTTTATAATTAATTTTTTCATAACAATGAAAACTCAAAATATAGTAGTAAGTGAAGAATCAAAAGCTATAATGCAAATATCCTGAAGATCAGTTCAATACTGGTTGTTGAGTGCTGCAGTTTTAGAATAATTGAGTTTAATAATTAGAATTATTGTCTAGACGAAACATCTTACTACATTTAAACACTATATGCAAGTTAGAGCTAAAAAAAATGGCAAACTATTATTTCTCAATACATTTATTTCAAAGTAGATAGTTGAAAATTGTATTTAAATTATTTATTTTATAAAGATTTGAAATTTTCAGTTAATAAAATACACATATCTTTTTATAAATATAATCATTTATATTTATAACCCCTTAATTATATTATATATAATCTACTTTATAAAAACAAATTTCAATTTTAAAAATTTTATTTTATTTATTTTCCAAATTATTGTCTAGACGAAACATTTTTCAATAGTGGTTTTGAAATTTAAAATTAGTAGCAAAGTTCTAGTTAATTTACAAATGACAAATATTGACTTTATATATATCAGAATAGTTAGTTAATTATAAGGAACAAATTTGTTGTTCATTCAAATATATCAAACATTCCAATGCGAAGAATGTAAACAGAATTTTATTAATTTTATGCACTTCGATATTGATTTACATAGTTATTAATTTCTCACAAGGATAGTGTTGTTAAGAAATTGCGCTAATTAATTGGAATATTCTTTGGTTAACAATTTGTTTTCATTTAGTTTCATGTGCTTTTGTATGCTAAAAAGGATATTAATTACATATTGATATGGACATTTAATGTTACTAATAGTGTAATTAATTCTTTATTTTATAAAGATATTATTGATTTCATTTTAAACCCCACACTTATTTAAAGTTATCACATGATTATGAAGAAAGTTTGAGGTGTAAATTAAAATATAAGTGCAAAACTATTGCTAATCTTGACTCAAACATTCTTTATGACATGAAATCTTGAAATAATACTTATTAAAAAAGGAAAATAATGATTTCTTAAAAGAGCCGTTACTTCTACTGGAAAATATTGACATTCAAGAATCTTTTCAAAACAACGACACTATGCTCGAGCAATTTGCGTGGCTGCTAGAAGACACTATGATGTGCAAATTATCGGCTTTTCATTTCAACGCTTTAATATGATTGTGGTAACAACATCCACAATATGCTCAACTTAAAAACCAATATATGAGATTTTTTTAAAACTTAAATTACGATTGAAAGTTGTTATCTGGAGAAAAATTCATGGTTTTAATAACTCAACTAAGGAGGAGAAATTCTTAAACGTGCGTTTCTAAATTTTGAAGCTGATCGAATTGTGACTACTAAGATTATAGTTTAACGTTACACTGCATTGCATATATCTCCATCTTGTTAAAATGATCACCTGCAGAATATAGTATCATTGAGATCAGAATGGTGGTATGGAGAGCCATGGTTAATCTCAACCACATTTTACCAGAAACATTTTAAAAACAGATGTCACTCCAAAGTCTCTAATGGATGGACAGCACTTCACGATCCTTTAGTTAAAAAATATATGTAATTTGAATGGTTACGAGAATATTAAGAACAAGTTTTCAAGGTTGACAACACCAATTTGTTTCTCTTTCTTGCTAAATAATAGACCAGACTGACTTTAATGTTGTGAATACGGACGTATCCGAAAGCAAGAATTGCAAAACGTCGTGCTTTCAGGCGTATCTTCTTCCTATTTACAGCAAAATGGCCATCACACTTATTTTTAGTCATCATACCTATGTTTGGGATAATACTTATTGGGTATGTGCAATGTCATAGAAGGGCATCAATTAAACATTGCTATCATCTGGAGGAAATTCTCTCTTTGTAGAGAATGTCTAAATCACTGTAGAAAAATCACTAAAATGTTCATCCTTCGTATCCATTAGGAACAAATAGAAATACAATCCTGATGGATTATTGTAGTTTTATTATATCCACGCCATTCCCAGTGACCTATGGCAAACTGTTTAATTCACTAAATGTCATTAGCTCTAGTGCCAAAAATTTGATTTCCGAGAGCACAACAATAAAATTTAAATAAATTTTTATTTTTTAAGGTAAACTTCATCCTTATCAATCCCGCATATTATATCTATATAGCAGTCATTATATTATAAAAAATAATATTATGTATATAAACTCATTTATTTGAATAGTACTTTGTCACTTGCTTTTGTAAATTGATAAAGTACTTTAGCATATGTATTTCAAATCCTTGAAACATATACTATTCGACTCTGAGAGAGTATTTTCAGTTTCTTGTTCCTAGATTTGGAGACAGATTTTTCTTTTTTAAGAGAATTAATACCATGTCTAATTTAAATATACCTATAAAAGCAACTTATCTTATATAAAATTAAATTCAGCATGGTTTACGACTCCCCAAACTCTTAACAAGAGAATGAGACCTGAGGACTTACATATATACTTTATTTACAATGATATAGCACGATTTTATTAATTTTCTTAAAGATATATAACAGCTAATGTCCCCCCTTCAAGGTTTACTATACTTTTCATGTAAATCTGAAATTATACACCAACATCATTACCAAAAAAACTACGTTTTATATTTTCTACAGGTTTTTAATTTTTGTTAGTTTTTGTATGTTATTACAATAACTTCCCTTTCTAAGGCATGATTTCTTGGTCAGTATTGTAAGTGGAGGGGATTAAGTAAAATGTGAATCAACAAATTACATTTCCTCCACTTGACTATTTTTGTTGTATGGACCACAACTGAATTTTGCTTACATATCAAAAATCTAAATGTTTTGTTTTGCATTAATTTTTGATTCCGAGTTCATGTTTCAGTTTGCATAATATCATTTTCAATTACTTAATCACTATTTTTCAATGTTTTGA
Source organism: Latrodectus elegans (assembly GCA_030067965.1). Taxonomy (NCBI): domain Eukaryota; kingdom Metazoa; phylum Arthropoda; class Arachnida; order Araneae; family Theridiidae; genus Latrodectus; species Latrodectus elegans. Next base: position 15,167,903 of record CM057812.1, read on the forward strand.
GAATATTTGGAATTTATATATATCCTAAATTTCAGAAACATTGGAAATTATTAAATATATGAAAATGCATTTACACATTGTTTTCAATGTTAAATAAATATCCACATAATTTTTAATTGATTTAAATATAAAATATTGATGGCAGTTGATTTCTTATATTATATTATCGATAATGTATTTGTTTTTATCAGTTGGCTAAAGATAATATTAATTTTATAGACTGCGTATTATATTTAGTATCTAAAATATATAGAAGAAATTCGTATACTATTAAATAAAACGATAAAGGAATATAATGCTTGTAATTTCATAGCTCCCGGATCGAATCTGCACTTATACATGCATATTAAAGTATAAAAATAGAATACACTTTTTGTCTATGTAAGTTAAATAAACATATTGATTCTTGTTTGCGGGATTTTTAATACTTATTTGCCATTTGTCATTCTGACATTTATGATTCATTTAGATTCAGTTCATTCTATTTTGTTTCTAAACCTTATAACATGAAATACAGATGGTTCTTTTTACGACCTGGCGAAGAAAATTTATCGGTCATCTTAACAGCATTGTTTCTTATTTTTCTCTGAATTTCTTGTCCTGAACTTTCCTTATGTTTTGCATTTTTTATGAATTAATGAAATTATATGTAGTGTTTTGCATATTGTCTGCATGATATATTTCCTTAGGAAATATGAGGAATCAGTAAATACAATAATCTCAAAAGTTACTGAAAAAATAGAAATTTATTTAAAAAATATGACAATAAAATAGCCATAAAAATATTTATAAGGGTTTATTCAAAAATACTTATTTTAGAAATCCAAACATTAAAGCTTAATTCATTAGTTCATGACCCCCCCCCTCCTATGCTTCGTCTTCTCATTGAGAAATTTTGTTTAAATATATACTGTAGTAAAATTATTAAAGTAATTATCTTTCTATTTGCCTCATGAATTAAGTCATGAAAAAATGGTTTATGTGTGTATACGATAATAGTAATTAATTAATTACAATATTATTAAAATATGTCACATGCAACAATTCACCATTTAATATAAAATTTTATTAAGCTTAGGATTGCTATTATTTTTGTAATATTTTTAGCAATATGTACATATGTATTTTAATCCTTTGTCATAAATGCCAAGGAATATAGAAATTTCTCAAAAACTTAAGCTTTCAACTTAAATTTAAACTTGAATTTCTTTGACTTTTGTGATAATACTCATTCCTAATTCTCATTAGTTGCTACAAAATTATACATCTAATCACACACACACACACACTATATATATCACTATATATATATATATATATTATATATATATATGTGTGTGTGTGTGTATCAACAGCACTAACTTAAATTATTTTTTATAAAAATATGAGATTGCTCTAGAACATTATAAATGTAACATTTATGTCTATGGTGATATATGTGTGGATCAAATTATTTTCAATTTTTTAATCTAAAATTATCACCTTCAAACATTAGCTTTAGAATTAATTTCAATTTCATAAAGAAAATGTAACCTGTCATATAATATGATACAATTTAAACAGTTGTTCGGAGTTTTTATTTTTAAAATGAAAGGTGATATGATTAAGTGGCCAAATTATTTTTTAAAAACAAAGTTCTATATGTAACGAGAAAAATAGTTTATTTATCAGATTATTATTGGAATTTCTTTTTTATGAGATTGAGATAGATTATTAATTCGTCCATATTTTTAAATGCTTAATAAAAATTATCAAAATAACGAGAAATACATAAATGTTTATTTAATGTAAGCAAACAATAGTAAGAAATACAAAAAAAATCAATGAAGAAAATTATTGTGATTTGTTCAATTGCAAAACAAAAAATCCAGTAGTAATGTTTATACTATAAAATACATATTAAACAGTTTTTATGAATAATTAATATTGTGTTTTTAATTCAGAAGAAAATAATTTAATCTCTTTTGTATTGCAAATTCTAGCAGAAATTTCAATGTATCCATTATAGGAACAATGGTAATTTTAATGAGAAATTATATAAATTTCAGCAGTTTTTGGTAATCGTTGTTCACTGATAGTGTTGTGACTATTTACTTAAAATCATATTTATCCATATATAACCCTTAAAGCATTCATAAAAATTTCACCTTTTTTATTTATAGTATTTTGAAATTTTTATTAATAAATGGAATATTTAATCAAATTTCAAATATATCATCAAAATATAAAACTATTTAAACATATTATATAATTAACTTTTAAAAATTAAGTTTGTATTTTTGTTAAATTACCTTAAATTTTTATTAATTTTTCATAATAATATAATTGAAACTTGATTTAAAAAATCGAGAAATTGATTTTATAAAATTATTAAAATAGAAGATGCCTATTCAAAAGTATATTTTCCATTAATTTTCGTCATTTTTTCTGTTGGTACGTTTATCTTATTTATCTTGACCTTAATTATTCCCTAATTATTAAAGGTTTTGTTTGAGTTATTTCCATTAAGTATACTTAATTCTTTTTCAATATTTTCCTTTAACAATTGATATTGATCCAAAATCATACTTCATAGTGTTTAAGTTAAGGACAGAAATTTTAACATAAAAATAATTTATTGTTGTAATTTCTAACACAAATATTAAGATTTAAAAAAATAAAACTTTTGCATTCAGTTTTCTAGAAATAGATATTGGCGAAAAATCAGTGTGTTAATTTTAAATTAATAATTAACAAGAAATTTCGTAATTGTATAATGTTCATCGCGTTTTTAAATTAAATTTTCTTTAATAATTATATAGGCTTCAAACAGAGGTGTAAATTTAAATGGAGATAACGTGGTTTGAATTTGTACAGAAGACGTATATATTTTCAAATATTAAATATATAAAAATTAATAGCAAGTAAATTTTGACATGGATTATTATAACAACAATATATGCAAAAGAAATACTTACGATTGCAATACTTACGAATGAAATTCCCTTACGAATGCAATTGTTAATAATGTTTGCAGAACTCTTTCATAAGATTGTATTCGTTTTACATAATTTAGAAAAGTATTCAAATATAATACCATAAATTAACTGAAATCCAAACAATTAAAGATTTAGAACAAATTGTTATACATAAAGTATAAGCAAACTGACACCTAGAAATTACTGCCTCATGGATCTGATATATCTCCGCTATATCATATAGGATTAGTAACAACAACAGAAATTAGAGTATTCCTACAGCTTAAATGGGTTTGTTTCATGCACAACGCATGTGCTAATCAGATGATAATAGTACTGGGAATTTAAGTTTATTTCGATTTTGTCCATAAACTAAGATTAATACGGTTCATTCCTGAGACGAGAATTGAAATTCCTACTCAAGCTAACAAATGAGTAAGAACTTAATTAAAAATAGGAAACTGTAGCCAACTATCATGTGGGTAATCAATGTTCCCCGAGAAAGGGTCAATATTGTCCGTTTCGGTACAGGTCAGTTCGACGCCAACGTTTCGACGCCAACTGTTCGACGCCAACGTTTCGACGCGTGGTCAGTTCGACGCCGTACTTTTCGACGCCGGGGCAGTTCGACGCCATATAATTTTTTCCGTATTTTTATACTACTTACTAGCTTACCGTTACTAGCTTATCCTTATCTATTCTTCTTTCTTTGAAACATATTACAGGCTTGTAAATAACTCTAACTCTTTTTTGACAAGTGCAACCCCCCCCTCCTCCAGTTGGGGGTTATGAAATCGCCTCAGATTTGTCGTTAAGTATTGCCGATTGTCAACGCATGCGCATTTCTTATCTTCTCTAAAACGCCCGTAATCTATTTGGAAGCCTGTCGATATTTTTAAATTCAATGTTAGCACTTTCAACCGTAGAAATGTCTGAAAGCCGAAAATATATGACTAAGAGAGGTAAAGAAAAGTATGAGCACGATGGATATTTATATTGTTTCGATAAATATATAGAAAAATGGAGCAAAAAATCGTGGCGTTGTGAAGTTGAATTTTCCAAAAACAATAAATTTAAAGGAAGAATTTACACTGATGCAGTTACGAGTGAATTTTAAAACTTGTTCGCAATCATGCTCATGAAGGAAATGCAGCACGTGTTGAAGTTGTCCGCACTTTAACATCAATAAAGCGAAGGGCAGGTGAAACACAAGAAACTCCCGCAGTAATTCGCATTGAAGAAACGCAAGAGCTGTCTGTTGGAGCATTAGGACAGTTTCCAAGCAGAGAAGCTGTAAGATTAGTTATTAAAAGACGTAGAAAAGACATAAATGCACTCCCGTCGCAACCAATTGACAGAGCTTCCATTGAATTGCCAGAAAATTATAAATATTACGGAGAAAATAAGGAAAATTTTGTTATCGCCGATTCGGGAGTGGGGATAAAGACCGAATTTTAATTTTCGGAAAAGCCAGTGTCAGCGATTGGATTCACCTCGTAACAAAATTTACGTTGATGGAACTTTTAGTCTAGCACCACATCATTTTTACCAGGTTTTTGTTATTATGGCCGAACGTGGAGGTTTTGTATTGCCAATCATTTATGCCCTCTTACCCGACAAGGCGGAAGAAACATATACACGAATGCTTGAAATGATTCAAGACAGTTGGCCATTTTTAAGGCGAAAAAAATTTCTTTAGATTTTGAAATTGCCTTAATTAACACTTTTTCAAGCAAGTTTCCAGACGCCGAAATTCAAGGGTGCTTGTTCCACCTTGTGAAAAATATGAAGCGCAAATTAGCAGAATTCAATTTAATGCAACGATATAATACCGATGCTGATTTTGCTCTCTATGCACGTATGATTCCTGCGTTAAGTTTTGTGCCTATCGAAGAACTTGAAAATGCTTTAGAAGTTTTGAGTGAGAATTTACCTAATCAGTTAACCCCAATTTTAGATTACTTTGAAGATTATTATGTTGGAAGGATTCAGAGAAATAATCGTCGCCGTCGTCCTATTTTTAAACCAGAAATGTGGTCATGTTATGCTAGAACCTTAAATAACGAAGGACGCACCAATAATTTCGCGGAAGCAGCACACAGAACGTTTACAGTCCGAATTTGGTGTTTCACACCCCACATTATGGAAATTCATAGATGGTCTCAGACGTGTTCAAAAAACAATTGACCAATGTTATGAGCAATTTGTACGTGGAGATGAACCGCCGCACAAGCGGAATAAGTATCTGCGAGCTGATATGAGAATTAAAGTAATAGTTGAAGATTTTGAAAATCGAGAAATAATGGAATACCTGAAAGGTGTGGCGCATAATTTTGCAATGGATTAGTATAATAACAGTTTTGTGATGTAATCTTATTTATGTGTAATCTTGTTACTCTGTAATTAAATTTGTCTGCAATATAACTTTTTGTAACCATATGTTTATTTACCATTTCTGTATTTTGCCTTTTTCATGCTGTTTGTGAAATAAATAAATAAATAAAAAAAAAACAACCTCCCTCATGTCCCAGGGCCTTGACGTTGGCGAGGGGGCTTCTCACTAATCTGGGACAAAAAAAAAATCTAGAACACTTTCACACATATATTTATTTCAAATATGCATGCAAACAATCGATAATTCAATAAATAAAAATCAGTCATATTGCTTATTTATTTGAATCACGCTTCATATACATAACAAATATATATATATATATATTATCAGGCATATTGCATATTTATTCTAAAAATAAATAAAAATACGAAAAAAAAATATATGGCGTCGAACTGCCCCGGCGTCGAAAAGTACGGCGTCGAACTGACCACGCGTCGAAACGTTGGCGTCGAATCGTTGGCGTCGAACCGTCGGCGTCGAAACAACCTGCTTCGGTCCGTTTCAGGTTTAATGCCCTTTACAAACTAATTTAAATTCTTAATAATTACGCTTACATTAGGATACCAGAACTGGATAAATAATTACTTTAGTAGCATAACGTTTGCTCAAGTTTTATCAATATGTTATGTAATCATGTGTACTCAAATTTTTAGATTTAACTTAATCGCTTGAAATAAATGCCTTTATTTAATCATTTAATAAGTGAATGAAATTAGTTTTGTTTTTGGGTATTTTTATTTGTGGTTTAGATGTGTATTTAATTATGTCTAGTTTAAAGTAATTTTAGAACTGCTTTAATAATCAATGAAAATATTATCTGAATGAAAAAAATTTTGTTCTCATATTTAATTATGAAGTAACTTGACTTCAGTGATAATTTGTTAAAAAAAATGTATGCGGTCAAAAATTATAACAGAAACTTCCAGAAATATTGAAAGAATTTTATTTACTTTTGGTAAGTGAGTATAAAATTTTCATAAGGTGTACCTTGACCATTACTTTACAGGACATTTAAATCATATTATTTCACATTTATCACATCACATTTAAATTTCTAATTAATGGTATGCTTATTTTTTCTTCATATAGCTGAATTTGCTGTGTATAAGGAGAATTATCCGCAATGCAATTCATTTGAATCTGAATACATTATGCATTAAGGTGTACTAAGTAATGTTTAATTAAATAAATAAATAAAACTATGAAATCCAAACTTTCGTTATCGATTATTTGAAAATAAGTTACTCATTAAAATAGAAGGTTATATATGCAAATATTTATGTAAGAACTCCATAATGAATATAAATTTATAAAATAGATTTTTGCTCATACTAAAATTATTTTAATTAAATTTCTTTAAACATACAATTATATATTTTTAAGCGTAATTTTTAAAATGTTTTGCAGTTCTGTTGATTATAATTCTTAATTTATGTATAAAAATTCTTCAAGCCCTGAGCCTTAACATATAAAGATGTTGCACAAAATAATGCTACATATAAAATCAGTAAATGCATTAGAATTAAGCAATTTAACCCATTGTTTTATTTAATTTGAAATACTTTCCATTCTGAATAATGTTTGAATTGAAGGAGCTTAAAAAAAATTACAACGCTAATGCTTAGGGAGGACTTTTCGTAGCATATTTTTATTCATAAAGATGGTTGAATTCACAATTAAGCAGTTCAGTATTATGAAATACTTTTCAATTTTATTTTAACTATTGTTCTAAATAGTTAAATTGCAGTAATACTTTAGATGAGTAAATGCTTTTATGAAATCAAGAACTTCAGAATTTTTTTTAAAATAGTGCACTTTTTAACTTTTTGATTTATTCTAGTATTTAGTTAATTTTAAAGATGAATGATGCTAATCTCTATACCTTAAATTTTAATATTTTATTTCATAAAAGATAATGAAGAATGGAATTTTTTTAATTCATTCATCATTTCTTTTATTGAAATACTCTCCAAACATTTTAATGTTCTAAGGTATATAAGAACTTTTTTTAAATTCAAATGCAAAACAAATACTGAAAATGTTTCGGAGTGAGTAATGAATATAATTCAAAACTTCAATAAATTTATCAATAATTAATTTACACAATGATACAGGAATTTAAAATAAAAATAGAATATAAAAATTTTTTTTTAAATTGTGCAGCAAGATTGTTCAAAGTTTTAGATTAATGTAAGAAACTTTAATCGGTATTTGAAAGTTATGTCATTGTAATGAATATTTTTAACATAGGCGTATCAGTAATAATTATAATTTTAATTAATATCTTAAATTATCCTTGATTCTCTAGTTCAGATAAATTTAGCTTAAGTCACCTTGGTTTTGTCTTCAGTTGTAATCAGCATTTTATATTATTTTTAAATATGATAATAATGTCCTGAAGAATATGAATGGAGAAAGAACATTTGAAATTAATGAGCTATTTAGTCTTCAGAAAAGGAAATTTTTTAATTTCTCTGATAAAATTTCTTAAAACTTTAATTCTGTGTTCTCTAAAAACTTAATGATAAGACCACCTTCTTTAATATAAGAGGCTCAATATTCTATTCTATTCAGTGTTGAATAATGAAGTTGGTGTTTTGTGAGTTTCCAATTTCAATATTTACTTGAATGTACTTGGCGTTAAATAATCTTTAAGTTATCTTGTGATGCATTCTACGCTACATTTTTCAATTGTTGCACCTGATTTTCTGCATTTTGGAGTGCCAGAATTTAACAGCGTATCATATTTCAGTCTAGTATTCCCTCTCACCCAAGAAGAATTTAAACTGCATTGAGGAAATTCATATGTTGTTGTTTCCAATCCTTCAGAAATCCAGTTACAGTTAGATTAGACACCGAGAATCAGAGCGAAGTAGAAATTCATATGTATGAGAGCCATATGGATTCTGACATTATCTTACTCAAACCAGACCTTAGGATAAAATTTATGAGTGATTATACCATAGGTTAGAAAAGGGAAATCAAAATAGCATCGGATTTTACAAATAACACATAATAACAAACAAGCATGTTAGCTAGCTGTTGTAGAAAATAACATCCCATACTATTACGCAAGAATTAATGGCAGCATACCTATACAAATCAATTATATTCATTGTCACTGACTGTATATATATATATATATATATATATATATATATATATATATATATATATATATATATATATATATATATATATATATATATATATATATAATATATATATATATGATTTCATTGAAATTGTAAGGACAAAATGTTTTGATATTAAAAGATTTAATAAATGGGCACATTTTTGCTCCAATATTGAATTGTATAGTCAAAAATATTTCAAAAATTATGTTTTTAATATAAAATGCCATTTTATATTAAAATAATTTTACTTTGTACTAATTTGTTTTCTTTATTATATAAAACATAAATGATTTTAAAAACTTTATTTATTCTTCTTGAATGTTAATAAAATAATAATTTATGCTAATAAAATTTATGCTAATAAAATTTATGCTTCTAAATATCAGTTCTTAATTTTAACTTAATATTGTATTTAATTTGTGCGTATGCATAAAATACTTGATTTTTTAATAATATTAATCATTTCATTAAAATTTTTTATGATAAGTGTTAAAAATGTCAGATCCATACTTGTACTTCATAATGCTGAGAATTAAGTTTTTGCTTACATTACTGATAAATATTTTCAAAACATTGTATTTTATATTTTAGCTTTATAATGTAATATTTTGTGAATGAAATGTTTTTAAAGAATAAAATGTAATAGTGTTTTTCATAAATTATTGAATTGTATTCATTGTAATGACATCATTTTGTTTTCTTCCTGATGTGAAAAGTTAAATATTCTATAAGATTGGTGGAGATTCCAGTAAATATAGGTATGAAAATCCTTGTCCATTTTGATTTACTGTTTGCTCAAACTGTTTAATTTGTGTTTTGTGTGCGTGCCTGTCATCTGAAACTTTTTATCAAAAATAAGTAGATTTTTGTATCAGTTCATATTTATCATATCGCTCCTGACAGCACTGAATAAATTAATTGGTTTACTTTAAATTAATATGTGAATTTTTTTCTACAGAAACATATTAAAATAATTTAGTTTCCTAAAACTTGAATATGAATCTTAAAATTATTATATGTAATTTTGAACTGAAGAAAGTGAATTTATTCTGAGATTTTTATTTTTAAATTATTCATTAAATAGAAATTAATATCATATCTCCAAAATATTTTAAAGCATTAATTTTTATGAATTTGATTATTTAATCTTATTAAAAGGATCATTTTTTCCTTTTGATGATTAATATTATAACAAACAAATTACTATGCATTTCTGATTTATTCATTGAATTCTCTTTTCTTTTATTAAACATCTGAGATATTTGATTTTAAATAATATTATATTTTGTGTGTAATTACATTATATGTTTATTCTCTTTTCAAAATTGTGCAGGGATGACCAATTAATTTCGTGAATGAATTATTCTGTATGTTAATAGAGAAATTTCAATCATGAAATTTTTTTAATCTCGTGGTTGTGAAGTATGAAGGTACAAAAATGGAGATAATATATTGGCAAATACAATAACAATAGTTATTATAGTAACACAATAAGAGAACTACAAAAGTTAATCCTCAGTAACAGAATTTACATTATTTTATTTTATTTCTTTATTTTTCTTTTTATGTTCTTTAAGACAATACATATAGCAATGCAATAACATTGATACAAAAGATGCGAGTTAAAAATTCATTTTATAGAAAAATATAAGAATATACGATAAAATTGAATATAGAAATACCGAGTTTAAATAATATAATGTTAGTTTAGTAAATCCCACTATTATGTTGTGCTTCAATTTTTACAGCTAAATATACAAACAAACAGGATTAAATTATCTTAATTATTAATAAGATGATTTAAGATAATAGAAAAACATAATTTAATTTGAATTATTAAGGACGGCAAGTTTAAGAATTCCATTGTTAGAGTTGAAGAGTTTAAGAATTCCATTGTTATAGTAGAATAATCTATAAATTTTCACGGGAGTATTGAAATAATTATATAATAACTTTTCATAAATATACATTTCACTATTTCTTCTAATGTCTAGCTTTACTGAACTGGGTTATTAATTTGAACCCAATAATTGGAAGTTAACAAGCTGAATAAGTTATTTGATTGGATAAATTAATTTTCAAAGAAACATTCTTATAGGAGTTTAAAATACAAGATAATTGTAGAATAGAAAGTGTATTATGACATTCTCACGTAACACGTTATAGTTTCTATAAGTTAATTAAAATATTTAAACAATAGTGTGTTTTAATGAATCCATATAATATAACTGAGTAGAGATTCAAGATTGATCTATACTTTAGATTAATAATCTTCGATTAATCAGAGTTATTTTTCAATGATTTCAGTTATATTATGACAAAAGATCACTTTCTTAAAATATCTTTTTCTAGTTATCAGATTTCTATTTTAAATGAATTACATTTTAATTCCCTATGAGTAACGAAAATTCGAAAAGAATCTGAAGAGAAACTAATCAATATATTAATATAAAGGTACAAAACATCGTTTGTACAATTATATAATGTGTACAAATTTGTACAAATATACAAATACATTAATATAATTGTACAAAATATCATGTTTATTTAAAATATGCTCCTAAGGGGAAGAAAATGCTAAATATTTCCATGTTATTAATTTTTTTAGAGTTTTTAATATCGAAAAATTCGCTTCTTTTTTGAGCTAATAAGATAACTATTAAATATTCTTGTTTTCAAAAAGCATATTTTTAATAAGTAAACACGCGATTCTTTACTCTGCTATATAATGATTTAATTGTTTGTCACTTAAAAGTTATTTTCTTCACTTGATGGCTAATTTGACTTGGGTCGTACAGTTTAAATATACCCTATGAACATTGAAGCTTATCGTGGGACTAGAACCTTTAAACTTTTGAATCGAAGGACAAAGTACTGACCGTTTAGTTGTTAGTTCAAAGAGTCTTACGAAGAATTTAATGATCAAAAAAATAATATGTAAATTCCTCTCATATTTATATTATTTTAGGTATCTCCAACTTTATTTCAAGTCAGTATTATAACTAAATATTGCTCAATAGACTGAAAATAGCTAAAATCCTTATTATTATTTAATACATTTTTACATCTAAAATTAATATAATAGTAAGTTTAATATTCTATTTCCCTTTTTCATTTGCTATTTTTTCATTAAAGTCTAGAACATATACCTACAGAATACAAAATACTTTAATTTATTCATTCTAATATAAAAATTGGTGACTTCAACTAGGTTACTAAATTTATAAATATTGATTTCTGCCACCAATATTTTATGGTAATGCGACTAATATGAAATATTTCACCATAAGCATTCATTTTAATCTTTTTTCATCAAATGACTCTTATTTATGGCTTACGTGCAACAATCGCAAGTTGTAATTTGAAGAATAAACATAAAAGTTTAATCATTTTAGCAAAATTAAGTAAAATGTAATCTTTTTTAATGTGATAAAAATAGAATAATACCTTCACAATTTTTCCCTTAATTTTTATTAAATGATTATACATTTAAACATTCTGTAAATTTAAATAATAAAATGTGGAATTTTACTTTTAAATAAAATAAAAAAAGATATTTAATATATTTTAACCTGAAACTATAAAATCGGCATTTTTTCTTGGTGATTTAAGTGAAAAAAAGTTTCTATTTATTATAATAGTCATTTCTGATCACTTTTATAAAAATGCACATGCTTGTACAAAAATACAAGCAAAATTATTTTCGTAATATTTGTTTATTCAAATCTATCAAAAATAAAGTTACATAACCTATTTTAAGACTGAAAATTTTTTATTACATTTAGAAATCATCAAAAGTGAATAAAAACAAATTGTTATGTTTGATCGAAAATTCTAAACTTTTATGTGAAAAAATACTCAGGAAACGAAAGAAAATATGACATTTTTATATCAAATTTCTTTTGAAAGCCAGGTATCTTAAATGCGTAAAAAGTTTATTATCGTATCAACTTAAAAGTAGATAATTGTAAGACTTCAAGTGATTAAGTTTTATTTTTGAATACATTTATCGAGCTCACGATTATTATTTAAGTCATAAAGGCGCTTTTTATTTCCATTATGGTAGCTCAGTGAATATTGAAAAAGTCTTTTTAAGTAAACAAAATTACATTGTTGGCATCATAATCATTTAGAGAACAACTTACTTAAGTAAAGCATTGGTATATACTGTTATAAATATTGTTAGTAAGGAGTAACATTGGTTTTATACGTAATAAATAACAATAAGATACTAATGTTTGCTTTTGCTCTGTAATTTTATTAACCTTTTACTCTAATGTAAAATGCTTTACACTATTTTGAAATAAGGGAATGAGTTCCATTTGCATGACAAAAGATGGTTTTGATTTTTAACCATCAAATTTAATGCATCAGGGTCTGAAAATTTAAAAACGTTATACTTCCATAAAACACTCAAGCTTTATCATAAAAATGAGAATCCTCCTATTGGGAGAAGTTTGAGCTTTTTTACTAACTTTTATATATTTTGATAAAAAATAAAATTTTGATTGCATTTATATATGTGAATTTTAAATTTATTTCTTTGCTTCTTTCATTTTGTTACTTAAACACTATTGCTAATTGGAAATCATAACAAGATTTTTATTATTAAATAACTTAAAATTGAACAATACATTCTGTAAGATTAAGAAAAAATGTATCTTAATGAAACAAAGATAATATATGTAATGATCATATTTTACACTTGTATATATGAAATATTTGGGACAAAAAATATTTTACCTTTGTATGTAAAATTTTAACTTGCATTTATAAAACCGGTTCTTACAATATTAAGTGATATATTTAATAATTAAAGACAATAAAATCTATGTTAAAATTTTATATAGATACAAATTATTGATAATGTAATAATGATAATACAAATTAAATTAAACCCTCATAAAGGATCACATGTTTTGCTTTTACCAATCAAAATAAAGCTTCTAATAAATTTTAATTTAGAAAATTAAATTTAAAAAACAACTGTCACTAAATTTTAATTGTTAAAAATAGTTCTAATGTTTCACTATTTATTTAAAATTATTTATACTCTGCAAATTAAAAAAAAAGTTTATATTTTTCAAAATTATTTTTAAATTTTTAAGTTTTTGTGACTCATAAAATTTATCAATTGAATGTTCTGAATAATATGAATATTAATATTTAAGGATAAAAAGTAAAGGTGACACAAAAACCGTAACCGTAAACTACTCACGAATAACACTTGAATAGAAATTTGTATTCAAATGTGATACAAAAAGAAAACTTTTTTCTTTGGAAAATGTTTTGGGATTGTTAAAAATACAGGGATGCATTTGAAATCGCCAAACAAGAAAAAGAAATTCATAGATTTAGTATGATTATTATTCCCCCTGTGCTTTTGAATAGTTAAGATAAATTTCACTTGAGTAATCCTTAAATACATCTTTTGAATTTAAAAGCAGTAAAGAGCTGTCATAAAATTCCATGCTTGATAAGCACATTCTCTCTCTCGGCACTGTTTAAATACACTGTTTAATATTTAGTAAATGCATTAAATATAAATTTTAAATTCAAGTAGAAATTGTTTTTAAGGAAACAAGGACATTTAATTCCTTAATACTTTTTAAAGATGAGACTAGACTGACCATAACTAATTGCTGATTGAAATTATTTTAAGGAAAAAAAATTATTATTTGCTACAAATCACTATTTTTGTTAAAAAAATTCTCAAAAAACATCTAGTCGAAAGTTTCAACAGTAGTTAAAGTGATTTTTCTATTTTATTCTTCTCTTTAATAAATTGTGGAAATTAAATTTATATAAAAGCAGTAATGATAAATAATTTTAACATTTCAGCTGTTAATACAATTTTGAATTAATAATCTTTGATTTGTTAAATTTTTATGATGAATATATCAGAATACTTACTTAACGTGCTTCTTATTGGGATTAAAAATTGTGTTTGATATTGATGTGTGTAAGCTTCTGATTAATAAGGCGATTATTGAATTGTCAGAAAACTTGATGAAACATTTCTTTACAGAGAAGCATAATTACTATTATTGGATTTCAAAACTGTTTTTTTATTTAATTTTCTTTTTTAATGACTATGAATACTTTTCATTCAAAGCTCTTTTTTGGGGGAATCATTGTAGGGCGTTTCATTCCATAAATCCCTCGAACCTTAACTTGAGTGTAAGAGAACCTAATAAATGCATATAATTAATTTGTCTCCAACTTAATACCAAATATTTGATTACGAATTAAATTATTCCAATAATCCAAATATTGCTGATTTTAAATTCCATAATAATGGCTGAAAATGTTCATGTAATTAGATTTAGATACATACTTTCAATTTTGTAAAGTATTGATTTGGCAACTTAAAATGCAGTAAAAATAATATTTAATAGTAATATTCATTTGATTTAATTTTATATTGTTCTGAATGAGAAAAAAAATCTTATATTTCATTGAAAAGAAGCACATAATTTTATGGCTAAATATATAGTTTTAATCTGTATTTTCTTTTTAATAATGTTTATATGTATGACATACTCTTTCTTTTTAGATCCCATTTTTTCATTAAATACCAAAATGCTAAAAGAAATTAATATGCAAAGTGAATAAAACCAAAATATTCCTTATTTACGATTAAAGACAAGAAAGTGACAATTATGAAAAATAGGAATGAGGAATACTGTCATTTAAAAAGCTTTTTTGTATAACAGCGCACCAAACATTTGCTATTTGGGATTCTTCAAATTAGAATTTCCAATTTATCCGGAAAAGTAAAATGAATATTAGAGATTTGAATATATTTTGGAATGATCTTTATAGATGTTTCGATCTTTAAATATCTCTATCAACTGTTAAGCAGGAAATCTCTCCAGAAAAAATTCTATCTAAGTATGCAGTATAACTCCTTAAAAGTATTTTTAAAGTGAACACTTTTAGTGTACATATAAAAGTAATAACTAATTTTTATATTGAATATCCATTTCATTTTTACCTTATTTAAAAATATTTTACTTTTTGTAGAAAAATGTATGAAAATATTTCCTTAAAACAGGATTCTTAAGACAATGATTAAATTGATCATACTGTGTGTGTTTTGTTGACATTATGAATTCATTTATAATAAATCTTGAAAAAAAATCCAGTTTTTAAAAGTGTAAGTGTTATAAATTTATTAAATTTAGCTCACTGTGTGTGTGATATCATTATTTATAATGCATTATACAAAATAAATTAATATTTAAGCAAATGTAACTACCACAGCAATTAAAATTGAAGAGATCTGTGTTTCTTTATTTCATTTTGAAATTAGAGAAAAAATGCAGCAAATGGCATTAATTTTCCTCGTTGTTTGGTCATTAATCAAAACCTCTTAGAATAAAACGGCATCGAACTTAAAATATTTGGATGGTCAATACTAAAAGGCCCACACAAATAAAAACCTTTTTAAATGATTTTACAACATGTGAATGCATGCCACAAATCGTAAAAAAGCAGAAAATGAACCATAAATTTTCTATCAAATACTTTTTTAGCCATAAATTTTTTAAAAGCTTGGTGTTAATGCAAAAATATTTACTTAATAGTGTTGTAAGGCCAAAAGTAAAGCACTTGACAAAAGTAAAATTTCCCAATAAAGAAATACTAGGATGGCTTGAGTTGCCATCCTAGTATTTCTTTATTGACAAATATAGCACAAACATTTTTTTATGTTAGATTCCATTTCCTTCGTTTGTTCTTTCCCTACCAGTTTTATAATTCTTTTTTTTTTGTATCGAATATATTTGTGCTTGTCTTTCTTGCAGTAAACTTAGTAAATAGGAAGTAAAATTGTTAAAAATATATATGCTTAGAATTTATTTCAACATTGCCTTCATGAAAAAGAAATGAGACAGAAGAAATTGTAAATGTTGTATGGTTTTTGGATAAACTTAAGTCTCTATTCATCTTTTTGTTTCAACAGCTATTCAATCTCTCCTGAAAAACGAGAGTATTATAAACTTATATCCTAAGTCTTCATTGTTGCATAATATATTTTCTTATGCAACAATGAAGGCTTAGGATATAAGTTTATAATACTAGATAGGATAGGGAGGTCCTGGGCTCGAATCCCGGTTCAGGCATGGATGTACTTTCCCTCTCTCTCTATCCTGTCTTTGTCCTTTCCTTGTGTGTGAATGAGGTATGAATGGTGCCTACTCTATAAATTGGTCCCTATGGCATGTGTGAGGATACGATGGTGGCCCACCCCCTTTGGTGCACCCGGGGCAACACCTTGGCGGCAAAGAGGTAACTGTTTCTGGCCGGTTCCTTGGGTATAAGGGGACAATACATCCCGATATACGCTGACAATTGGATAAAAAAATTCTCAAGGAAAAAATTTTAAAATACTGGAAGAAAATTTTCAGACATATTTTCAATGCAACATTCATTAATTTTTACTTTGAAATCTAAGAATATAATTTTGGAAACTTAAAATTTTAAAGTATTTTTTTTCAAAGCAATAAATAAAAAATGAATTTCCAAATACTTCTACAGTATTAACTACATATTGTAAATGTATTATTTATAATAATTTATTATTTATAAACAATATACTATCCTAATAATTTTATAGCAATTTTAAGTGTGTATCAGAAATAAATTTGTAAACTTTGCCAAAAATAGTATGATTTCGAGCTAATGCGATATGATTTATTTACAAATATTTTACATTCTATATAGCTAAACTATTAGATAATTAATATCGATTATATATTAAAGTTTCAATCGAATCTAGTCCTATAGTATTTGGAATTAGATGAAATATTTTTTTAAAAGAATTCTTAAATAATACCAAATAATCTACATGATGAATTTTTTAATAATTGTCGATGCGAAGTTAATACAGTTCTTCTGAATATAATTCCTTTGAAAGTTTCACTGATATATTTCTTTCGATGTTTAAATCTCTGAATAGTTTTCAGAAAATTTGCACCTTTGCAAAGCTGAAATTTTTAATTTTAATATTGCATGTCCTGTAGCATTAGCGATAATTTTTTGTAAATTTTGAGCTTACTAATTATAATTAATAACTGTATTCAAGTAAATCTATAAGTAATTAATTTTTAAAATTTGTTTGATTTAAAATATTGATTTTAGTTAAACTAAATTTAAATCTCCAGAAACAATTTCATTTATAAAATTTTTATACTATCTGTAATGTTACTCTCGTGCAATATTTATTTATTATACTTCCCTTTTTTCATATTCATTCGCTTTATACCGCATGCATATCATTCTATAGATAAAAGACAAAGAAAATTATCTAGAGTGTTCAAATTAGATATCACCAATTATGACCGTTTTTCAGACTTTTTTCGAACATGAAAAGCTTTGAATTTCAAAAACATGCTCATTTTATGTTCAATTATTGCTTCTTGTGATTCAATGTAGTTTTAATATTAATCAACCTTCATAAGCTTTGCATACCATCGCCTGATAATATTCATTAGAGTCATTATAAAAATTAAATATGTTTCAGAAACATGCCATAATACTTCTTCATTTGAATAAATCAGATTATAAAGATTACTATAATTTCATTAAAAATTTGCAAAATCCATCTGCCTTCATTATTCAACGAAGAAAGGAATTTTTTTGCCATATTATACAAAGTTCCCACTTTGAATAAATTCACAGTAAAGAAAGCTAAAAATCATAAAATGTCTTCAATAGAATGAAAGTAGAGCTATTGATCATGTAATATTACATGACAAAAATTCAATGAACTGGCTTACAGTTGGATGATACTTATCTAGGGGATTTTCCAGTTAAGGTGGAAAAAAAATCAAAATAAATGTGCTCTGTATTGTTACATTCGCATAACTGAATACTGATTTCTTCGAAACCAATCTACCTTCAATACATAAAATATTGTTTGAAAATATTTTGACAAGAAAGCTCAATATAGCACTAAATTATAATATATTAATTTAGAAATGTTTTTCATGTATTTAAAATAATTACACGATAAAAGATAAACGGTATTTGATTTAATTTATTATATTCAGGTTCATAAATAAAAAAATATAATCAAAAAACAGAAAAATTAAATTTATTTCTCTTTTTACAACAGATCTACTATTTTAAATAGGAATTTCGCTTGCATTATATATGGTAGCTTATACTATCGAAATAAAAATATTCATGATAAAATTAACAAAGAATGCATAGTTTATGATAGAAAACAGTAATTTGTGGTGCTAATAAAAGAGAAATATGCTTTAGTGGAAAGAAAGTGTATTGCCATAACACATATTTCATAATACTACATGAAGAGATTTTGAAATAATAAAACTTTATAATTATATATTACATTGCTAAGTTAATAATACTCAAATGTATAGGCTTTTTTTTATCTACTTCCCTCACAATATACAGACATTTATCAAATCTACTACATTATTTATTTTGAAGTAAAAATGAATTAAAACATTTCAAAAATTCTTCTTTAGTCAACAGAATAAAACAAAATGAATTATTTTTTGCACAGTTTCGACAGATTTTACTCGGCTGAAAGTATGTTTAATTCTTAGATTTTTATATTTTATAAAGATTTTTTAATGGTATTGGAAAGTTCAGTTCGAGAAGAACTGGAATAATATTGATCGACATCTATTGTAAAAAAATATTGGATTAAAAAAACCACTTTTTTTCTTTTCAATCAATAAGCCTGAATCTATGCATTTCTAAAAGTAATTTTTATATAAAATTTATTTAAAGAAAAATATTTTATCTGTATGAACAAGTTTTGGTGAAAAAATATAGAAATAGATTTATATGGATTTAATTTATTTAAAATATTTTTACTAAGAAGCATAAAAATTGAAGAATTGTAAAGTTTATCTACATAGAGAAGAAAAAATCTAATATAGACAAATTTTATGTAAAGATATAAATGTTCATTGTTTTTTAAGTCTCAAAATATTACATATTTTTCTTAGAATGTATTTTTCTTAGAAATATTACATATTTTTCTTAGAATTACACTGTTATCTTTTAAATACACGACAAATGCCATTCTTAACCATTTGAATATTTTGGACATACATTTGAATATTTTGGAATAGTATTTTGCAAAGCTTTTTAAAAGAAATAATAGAATTGAAAACCACGCACAGTTTTTCAATAATAAATTATTTTGTTTTGAAGTATATGGAATATATTTAATAGTAATGTAACTTGAAATTCAATATTTATGCAACATATGTCTATGTAGTTTCTTATACAGAAATTATAATGTTTCTTATACACGAATTGTAATGTTTCTTATACAGGAATATAAATTGGGGAAAAATATTTTAAGTTAGAAGCACAAATTTGGGGAAAAAATCAGTGATTCCAATGATGTTTAAAATAGGTTTCGATAATTCTTATGAATTATAAATTCCACTCAATATAAACGACGTAAGCTTGTTTTTTGATATTATTATTTTAATTATAATGAAATCAATGAGAGAGAGAAGATTTAAAAGATATGATTCAATGAACAGTTTCTGAAATCTGAAGTTTTATTATTTGAACCTAATAAATATATTAATCACTTTTAACTTATTTTTAAATAAATATTTATAACTAATTTGTAATATAACTCGGGTGATGTTCTTATTTACTGCTCTATGGTAGATCATGTCTTCCCAAATAAAAATAGAAATTTTAGCAAGACAATGCCTTATTCCATAATATTCAAACTGCCTTGAATTAGTTCGAAAAACACAATAATAAATTCCTATTAATGTCAGAGTATTTCATTTCTCAAGAATGTTGTTGTTGTTACTTATGGCACTTGGACACGCTCACAATGCCTTGGCAATGCGAATTTAAGTAAATAAGGAGCGTCTTTCGTTTTAATCAGAGCACCACAAATGTGAAAGTACGTCTTTATTCTTTATTCCTCCGATAGATGGCACCACCAAAGAATCCACTCCCTTAAATTTGATATTGATCTGAAAGGGGAGGAAATTTTATCTAGACTATTGCACCCATGGTAACTGCTCAATGACCGACCACAGAACTTCCGATTCCACAGATTTAAAGAGCACGTATATCGTATGTACTCGGTAGGTTTTTGCCGGCTTTGGGAATCGAATCCCACCCTTTTGGATGGAAGTTCGATACCCAAACCATTAGACTACCACGACCTTCTAAAAATGTAATCCGTTGGAGCATGTTTGCGCTTCATAGAAATGAGCTTAGAGATCGAACACAATCATGTCAGAATGCCTTATAAAATTTGCTAGACCGTTGTCTATAAATTTTTCACAATCTGTCTCCAATAATTTAACACAATCACGTTTGATTTATATCCAGGTAAGTTGCAGACATTCTAATGCTAAAGGTTTCTCAACACATTCTTGAGTAAGTGGTCATAATATTTTGAATTTTTAGTGCAAGATATACCAGAGTAAAAATTATTTCGTATACGACCACAAAACTTTCATAGAGTAATAGAAAAGAGGCTGACTATAAAAGTATCTATAAACATATTTATACTGTCTTTAATTCTAATTAATGAAAGATGTAAGTGTTTCGCATTTAATTTCTTCATAACACATCATAAAATCAAATTTCATTAAAAGTGATTGTATAGTAATCCAGTTTTATCATGGACAACTTTAAAAACCAGGAATGAATGTATAAAAGAAATACATTTAAGTTCAATCTTCTATATTTCGTAAGATAAATCATTTTTATTGCCTTTTTGAAATTCAATATGCATTCAATTGTGTGTGTAAAGTCAAAAACAAGTTTGTTACAACCAGTGGAATACCGTGTTGCTCATGAAATATTAACAGTTTCTGAATTTACTTTCTGTAAGAGCATGAATCACTTTTATTGTAAGATGGAAATCGTATCATGCAGTATAAAAATGATATATATACTGTTATTTTTTGGTAGATGATTACTATGTATTATTTTACCATTACAAAAAAAGGAGAACGCTTATTCTCTGCGTTTGTTATACAAAGAAATGCAAACTTTTTATCCAGTGGTACGATAGAAAGGAATTTGCGCTGCTGCCTCTCGATATGGTATTTTTTTCGCGCCAAACGGTTTCGATAAGACGAATATTATAGTATTTCTTATCAATAGACTACTCTGTAGTTCTCGTAAAAATAGGAAATTATTTATGAATATAAAGAATGTTTCTAATAATACTATTATTTTATATGCCATTTTCAATTTATTTGAAATTATAAATGTTTCTTGAATACTTTTAAACTATAAAGGGTATTATTAAAAAGTTTTGCAAGCATAATTTAAACTAAGGATAAAAGAGAAAAATTTTCTTATTAATTCAAAAATATTGATTCTAGTAACAATGAGTCTGCATTTTTTACAACTAGATGTTTTACATAATGTCTATACTTTTATTGTTTCAAAAATAGAAATTTAAAATATGTTTCATTAAGGGAACAAAATAATTTTGTTTATATATGAAGTTTTTTTAGAAATATAAGGTGTAAGTACTTTAGAAATACTAAGTGAGTGTTAGACAAAAAATTCTTTTGTTTATAGGCAGAACATTTCCACAACTCTGGAGAGTAAAGATTTTATCTTAATGTGATCGTTCTGCTGTTTCCATTATTCTATTTATTGTTGGAATAGATACATAAGAAGAATTTGCAATTCATATTTTGAAAATAATAACCAATGTCAACTTTATCTACATAAAAGAATCAATTAAAGGTAAATATTCATTTTAATTTATCTGATCTTATTAGTTTTATGATGAAGTTTAATGTATCTCTGTAATTATATATTAAATCTAAATGTAACAATATGTATATATATATATATATATATATATATATATATATATATATATATATATATATATATATATATATATATATATATATATATATATATATATATATATATATATATATATATATATATATATATATATATATATATATATATATATATATATATAGAGAGAGAGAGAGAGAGGGTGATTAGGGTAATTCTAGATTGTTTTTACAAATTAAAAGGGGTAATAGGTGGTAGTACCCATCCATACAAGCAATAATTACGTAGGAACATAAGGTTGCATTTAACTCTGAGAGGCAAAAAAAGAAGAAAGTAAAAATGCATCAAGAATCTATCACGAATTTACCGTTTGCAAATTTCCTCAGAGAAGAAGCAGCATATTTCTCTTATTGGTTACGGAAAAAGCCAATCAGAGTAGACGTTGTCCTTTAAAACGCAATCAATACGTTTGGTCTGACAACAATGCTCACTGTATAACCCCTCGTTGATACCAGCAGAAATTTTCCGTGACCTAGGCAGGTATCCTTGGTGATTATCTGATTGGCACTTATATCATGCCAGACCGTTTGACCTGCGCAACGTACAGTATATTCTTGGAACAAGTGACTTCTAAGTGCATTGAAGGCTGTTTCACTCCCTATCCTGAGAGACATGTGGCTTATGCACAATGCAGTCCCAAGACATTTTTTCACCATGGTCTGAAACTTTTTGAATGTGACATTTACCACACGATAGATTGGAAGAAGCGAAACTTTGGCTTGGTGTTCTCTTCCTAATGACCTCAACCCACAGGAATTTTTCTTCTGGTTGCACATGAAGTCTTTAGTGTACGAGACACATGTAGACTCAACTGAATATCTCGTGGCAAGTATCAGGAATAAAATTAATACGGCACCAAGCATTTTCGAGAGGTTGAGCCAATCGTTCTTTCTCCAATGTCAACTATGAAACGACACACATGGCGGCATTTTGAGCATTTGCTGAGAGATTTTCAATATACTATAAATATGATAATAAAACTTTATATAATATATAAATTCATATTGCCTACCCAAAGATATAAATTCATTCGCCTACCCAACACAATTGTAAGTAAGTACTGGGCAAGCACTTTTAGGTGGGAATTCCTCTTTTCTGCCTCTCAGATTGGAATGTTACTATGTAATTATTGCTTGACTGGATGGGTATTATCATCCCTATTAATTAATAAAAACAATTTAAAATCACCCTGTACATATACACCAGCAATATACTAAAATAAAACATTTTTAATTATAATTTACTTCAGGAAACACACAAATGAAACTAGGAATACTGATAATTATTGGATTTAATTTTGTAAGAAGAGAGAATGTCACTTATTGGTTACGATTGATATTAGTTAATATACTCAGGTTAGGACTGATAATAGTTAAAGGGATGTACGGAAGAAAATTGGCCTTCCTTGCAGTGAATGTTCTTTCAGTTAATATTTTTTAAGAGTTTAATATTTAATTTTCTTTCTCATGTAGAATTAAATAAATTATAATATTTTAATACATATATATATACTAAGGTAGAACAATTTGATAAATAGAAATATATATTTATTATCTCTGAATAGACTTTATTTTTATATTTTTTCATTTTTATAATTGAAAAATTCTTTGCGAGACAATTTTATACCATAGAAAATATCTCCTTAATATTGAAACTTTCTTCATCATAAATAATTAGTTGCAAAATAAATCACATTTTCCCTTAAATATGTCTTTATTTAAAAAGTGACATTAGTACTTGCGGAAAGATACTTATCAAAATTTTTTATTGATACTTTTTTAGGGTAAGAAGTGAGCGAAAATAAAAACCATTAAACTTTAAATGTATTTATGAAATTGCATCTTTTTTTAATCACGTTTATAATTAACTAATTTTCTAACAGGAATAATCATATTATGAAATACCAGGCTTAATTTTAAATTTAAAATTATAAATGTAAACAAAACAACTGATAATTCATTTCAGAGAAAATTATGTAAAAGTGATATTATAAGATAAATGTTAAATACTTATTTAGTTGTTGAATTTAAAATAATTTGTGTGTCTTTGCTTTATTTATCTATTTAGAAACTTTTTATAAATACGCAAATTAAGAAAACATTGCGTTTTAAATAGGTTTAAATGAAACTTAATTAAATTTTTTATAAATATTTGTAGAATGATCAAATATTTACAAAAATTTGAAATCATTTGATGAATATTATTTAGGATGTCCTTGATTTTATTAATTAAAAAAAGTCTAAAATCTAAATCATGAGAACGTGATACTTATTTTGTCATTATTGAAATAAGGGCAACATTATTATTATTTACAAAATAAAGAGTAAAATGAATTGCTTAAATTTATGTGATTAGTAGTTTTGTTCACATTACTTATCTTTAAAAGCGAGCGTTTATTTTTTAAATTTCTTGCTATACAGAAATTATATTAAAGTCTAAAATAATAGATGATTAATATGCACTACAAAATAATTGTGTGTTATTTCAAATAAACAAATAACAAATTTGCTTAAAATTATCTCCTTATTTGAATGCATTTGAGCACGTATATAAATATTCCAGATTCCCTTTAATTGTCACTTAAGGTAACTTGATTTCAATATTTATATATATTTTTAGTATTTTAGTATTTTATGCGTTAAAAAAGTATTCTTATATGAAATGCAATAGTAAATTAGTAAGTTTTGCATTATTTTGTATATTTCAAATGTAATTTTTTTTAAAAAACGAAACATATAAGATAAATGTTATTTTAAAATATGCTGTTCTTTATTTGCATACTATTATTAATAAAAAATTGTGAAAATGAGCATTTTAATTAAAACTGATTTTATTTGTTAAAAATTAATTTCAAGTTTAAATACAGGTGTATTTTTTACTGTTAAAAAAGTACCGATCATTAATTACTTCTTAACTTGATATCAAAATTCAAATTATTTAGTTCTTATTAAAGGTTTTATTTTTTTTTAAGTGTAATAGCTATCTTTTTACATTGAGATATAAACTCATAGTATCATAAAAAAGGCTTCAAAATGGGGATTAAAATTATAAACTTAATTTAATCTTATTGTTAAAGAGAAAAAATTAAACATTTTAATTTCATGTTTCTTTTATAACTAAATGCGCAATTTATTTAGAGAGGCTCGAGTTTTGTAGGTTTATTTATCAAGGGAATGGGACTGCTTTTTTTTACTCATTGAAAAAAAAATGCGAACACTTCTATTTTTGCTTGGAAAAATATTAGCGTTTTAATCTTTGAGAAGCACTTTCAAATAACATAAGCTGAGAGAAAAAAGGGCGTGCGTAAGAAATAAAATATAACAGTTGAATAAATTTCGTAGCACAAAGCAATTCGTTTTCAAAATTTTGTAGCAAAAGTTGTTAAAGTATGCAATGAGAAACACAAAAACTTTTCTCCATAATTGATTTTTTTGGAGACCAATCTTCAGATATAGAGACAACAAATGTGTGAGATATATTTGCTAACAGCACACGTAGAATTTTAAATATGCGCATAAATCAAAGCACTGTTGTTTCTACTGAATTTATCCGAGAAGAAATATATTCAGGGAAGAAATGGTTGCTTCAAATATTTTACTTAATTTAAGAAATAAAAGTACAATGCTCAGTGACACTTTACGTTTCTGATGAATGAACATAATTAAACAAATGTTTTTAATAAAGTACTAAATATGTGCATCATTGTTCCAAAAATAGTCATATGCTAAATATCTAATTTATCCTATATCAACGGAAGATTTAAATTGCTATTTATACGTTTGAAGATAAAATAATTTGATATTATTTTAGAATTTACTTAAAAAAATTTCAAAATTTGAATAAATGTGAAATATATTAATGTATAAATAAAGATTTTTAAAAATTAAAATAATAAGTAAATTTAAAAAGAAAATAACTCTATTTTTATTTTGAAAACATAGTGTATCAAACTAGGGGGTATTCACTTTATTTTAACACAAAAATCTGTAAACTAAGCTGTTAAATAGAAATTTATCAAGCTTGATAAGTTGGGTCAAGAATTCTTATTTATCATTGAAAAAAGTCCACAAAAATCTAAGCTAAGCTACTAAATAGAAACGTATCATTCTTGATAAGTTGTTGGTCAAGAATATTTATTTATCATCGAAAAAAGTTCACAAAAATCTTTAAACTTACATACTACACAGAAATTTATCAATCTTTATATATTGGATAAATAATGTTTATTTATCACCGAAAATAAGTTCAAAGGTGAGTAATTTCCAGAAATATTTCATATTTTTGAATGAAAAACATAAATGGAAATGTCATTTAAAATTGATGTAAAATTATCGCTTGTATCAAATCTAATATTGCAATAACATAAATACTTAAACAGGATTGGTAAATGTATTGAACAAATAAGTTTGTAATTTTTTAATGTGTTTAAAGCTAATTGTTGAGAACTCAGTTTTATAAATTTGTTGGCTTTGAGACAATCATTGAAGCACTTTTTAATTTAAAAATAACACATATGCATGATATTTTCATATAAACATCAACATTTTGTGCGGAAATGTAACATTTTCAACCATAAAAGTATTTCCTTCACATACATTGGTAATTAAGAAAATGTTGATGATATGATAATATATCATAGATCCTTCCCTATTTTCATAAATATCTGTTGTTTAAAATCAGATTTTCCAAAGTGTCTTAAAATATCTTTGCACGACTTATTTTAACCAACCAATTAAATGCGCGTTTTTTTTTTTTCTGAAAGCAATTTATGAACATCCTATGTTTACTTTCATTGAAAAATTATTAATTTATAAAATTAAAAAAAAGATAAGTAATATTATTCTCTCTATTTTTGATCTAATATTTCTGTTAGCTCTAATAGAATGGAAATACTTTCTCTTAGATTCTTATACACTTACAAAGCATGAGTAGCTATATTTTTAAATTAGCTATTAATTCAAATCATTAATGCACATTGATAAATACAAAATAATTCATGCATTTTTACTGCAGATCCTGTAAAAAAGTATTTAGAAACTTACGATGTTTTTTTTTATTAAATATTGATTTAATGAAGATTTTTACATAATTTAATAGCATCTACAAAACAAAATTGTTATTATAGGACACACGTATTGTATATTCTAATAATTAATTTTAATGTACAGCATACACGATTATCTATACTACCATAATTAATGTTTCTAATACACCTAAACGAAATCATTAGCAATATCAGTAAATATAAAGCGCCGGGTCGCAGATATCCGCCACAATTCACTCCGAGGACATCCTTAGGCAGGGAGTATAACTGGGGTGGTATGTCAGTCAACAGGTAATGCAGGTGACCTAAAGCGAACTCAGAGAGGACAGAAACTACGCGTAGTAAAAAGTTGACAAATGGCTGAGTAGTTAGCATTCCCAACTCCTGAACTGTGTGTGGGTTCCGGGTCCAAATCCCGGTTCAGGTATGGATGTTACTTTCTTCTTCTATTCTCTTTGTGCTTCTCAGTCCATTCTTTTGTGATGATGTATGAAAGTGGTTCATATTATAAATGGGTTTATGTTGGTATGGCGCGAGATACTCGCTACTTGCCTCCGGGATTTGATTCACAGGTGCCCCTGGGTGACGACACTGGCCTTGTTGTGGCATAGGGTTTGTCACCCAAGTGCCCACCGTTGGAAAAAAATATCAATAAATATAATAGGCAATTTGACCTCATGAAATAGACAACATAATATCCTGAAATCATCTTGATTGTTTCAAGGAGGATTTTATTAGACGAGGTATTATTTTATCACATAGCAAATTGAAATATAAATCTGTAAATTTCACAAGCTCTTTCACGGACCAATATACACTTAGGAAACAGAAACGCAATGCTATTTCCTATTGATAGTGGTTACCATCAGTACTGAGATCTTCTACGCATAATGGAGCTATTCTACCTCTTGATCACAGAAAGCCAAAAGACATACAAGGAAATCTATGAAAACTAATATTGAAAATAAAAGAATGCCAAAAATCACATAGAAATAACTATTTCTATGCGATTAAGTACTTTTTAAATTGCTTAATAGTTGATTAACTATTAAGTAATTTAAAAAAAATGTATTCCAAGACTACCGACTTATTTACAAAGCTGGTTTTTAGGTGTATTCATAAAACTACAAAAATTAGGTGTATTAAAAATATATTAACACGCTTTCTTTGTTACATATATACATATTAACAAAGAATATTAATAAATGAAATCTAATTAAATAATTGATTTCATCTATATTAATATTTTTAATTTAAATATCAAAGACACATCTGAAGATATTTTTTAACATATATAAACCATATGATAAATCTACTTCTTTCAGTTAATGTTATTGATACTTTACACGTCGTTTTATATTTTAAGTCAAAATGTGAAAGTATGGTTTTTTACATTTTTCCAAAAGCTATAGTTTTGTTACTGGGTTTTTCTGGTTTTTTTCTCTAAAATGTAATACATTATGAATTTGATATTATAATTAAAATATATCAATTCAAATAATAGATTTTATCATGTAATGAAAAGGCGTCCAATATTTTTTGCTGCAATATAATATATAATAACTATTGTCCTTCATATATATATATATATATATATATATATATATATATATATATATATTCTATATTTATATAAAAATATTTCTGTATCTTCTACTGCAGAATAGATTATTTAAATATGGTAAATCTACCACCATTTAGGAGAAAAATAAATACATTTTTTAAAATACTCATTAGAGTTCAAAAAGTGTGCAATTATTTATTATGTCAATGAAAATGCTTCATGTGTAAATTCGCTAATAAGTTTAAATTTTGATGTTTCCAATTGAATTTTTATGTTATTGCCTGCTTATCTGTCAGAAAATAATGCAATAGAATTCTACTGGAAAATTTATGGCTTCTATCTGATATTATATGACTTCTATCTGTTCTCTGTGTAACATAATATAGAATTTTGAAATTTGTAACTAATGTTTCAACACCAGTTTACAATCATTTTTTCCTCCAAACTTTAGAATATATTTTCAAGTTTTAAAGTCTTGAGTGTTTCATCAAGTTTCTATTTTTTTTTTCAATTTAAATACACAAAATATTTTTCAATTTATATGTTGAAAATATAAGGAGCATCATTCAATATAAAAATAACTTTCATTTGTCGTATAATTTATGAAAAATGTAAATTTCTTGTTAAATAACTGAGTAAATCATGCATTAACCTATCACATTTACTTTTGAACTAAAATATTCTGTTTGTTTATTTTTAAGCGTAATTGTTTTTCGCTATACATAAAAATCTGAAATATTAAAAATATGTGTCATTCGAAGAAATACCATTCCATAAAAATGGTAGATCTTTGTGATGAATATGGATAGTTTGTCTTGGGGAAGAAATGCAAAAATTCACTGGAGTGAAACATACTTTTACTTTTCTTGTGTATTGTTTTCTTAGAGAAGTGGCCATCTTTAAAGACATCCTTTCCATTTTACTTTAAAGAAGGATAGTAAAAAAACACATTGCGCTTAAAACAAATATTTTAGTGATAGAGCAATCGAAAGGAAATATTTGATATTGGAAACATTCAAATTGAAAGAAAAGATCGTATTAATTTTTTTTCATGATTTGTGACACACGACACACTTTACCATATTATTTTCAGTTTTATTATTCTTATTTACGTCGAATGAAATCCAATGAAACATCCAGAAATCCATCCTAACATCCATATATTAACATTCAGTTACCTTACAAATATCAATAACATATTTCTATAATGTCAAAAAACAGGGTTAAAATTATTTGGTTTAGTTAAAAAAAACCTTCTATTTTGTTAAATATGATATATAATTAATAATATGTACTAAATTAACAATAAAAAAAGTAACAGACACCCATATAAACTCTGAAAGAATATGAATTTTAAGTTGATTATTTGACTTTCAAATTTATGGTCATTCTACAACTTGAACCTATACTGAGCTATTTATTTTCATCAAAGTATTAATAAATTCTTTCGCAATTTTGATATTTTTTACTGGAAGAACAATTTAATATTACAATGGTGCTTCGTATAATTTGAAATTAAATGTACATAAGTACAATTTTATATCTAGCTTTATGCATTTATTTTTTGTTATATTTAACTTACGTTTAAGATTTAAAAATACATATCTTATTTAATAACTCGTTACAAAATTCTATTAGAAAATATTTACATACTTAATTTGAAAGCATAAAACGTATGTTAAAAATTTACATTTATATTATTATACGCATACTTTTTTACTTTGTATTCATATTAAATTAATATAATTTATATTTATATTAATAAAATAATTTTGCTTTTTATTTTGTATTTATATTACATTATTGTAATTTATATTTACATTAATATAATAAGCTTAATATTGGAAGACTATAGTATATTTTAAAACCATATTAAAGTTAGTGCCATAAAATATTACATTTCAATTTTCTAAAAGATTTTAAATATTTATCATTATAGTTGTAATATTTCCAGCTGATAAATTGCAGTCATCTGACTAATAAAATGCCTCATGAAATTTTCACGTGGATAAAACGATTCTCTATTTGACCGCTTTTTAAAATTGCTTTTGATATTTTATTACTAGGTTGAAAATATGTGATATTTTCCATAAACTGTAACAAAATATCACTGCCTGTATATTATCTTTGTTTTAAAGTACTTATAGAGAAAAATTTACATTTTTATTATGTATGTTACTTTTTGTACTTGTCCAAATAATAAATACTTTAATTAAACTACTTTTTAGCCCTTTAATTTAATTAATTACATAGTTTTTTTCACTAAATTTGATTCGCGGTAACTGCAGCAATGAACTAATGAATACATTATAATAAATTATTGAAACTTTATTTTTCACAATTAAATTTTGTAAAATAGAGATTCCTTTTCATATAAAACATTATCTTTATATTAAATATAAATTTTTATGTCAGATGTTAAAGGAAGCACTAAGCATAATACTGAATCATTGATATACTTCAAATATAATTACGTTAGAGTATAACCTAATAATATTCAGGGAGTTATATTAATGCTTTCTAACATAACTGAAACTTAAAATTCAAGATATCAACCGTTGGACAAAATCATGGTTTATTAAAGCTGGGTGTAAGAACCAGTATTAAAATGTACCCAGCTCTTAATTAACGACATTTTAAGCAAACTTTAGGAACAGAAATTGCATAGTAACATTATTATTCGTTTGCTTAATATTTTGAAAGGCCGAATTCTCTGAAAACTATGGCATTAGTGTGATTTAATGTATGAGTGATGTAATTAATATTAAAATAGATACATAAATTGTCCTAATTTATGTCAATTTATCTATATGAATGTGATAAGTGACAATATTTCAACTAGAAAATAAAAACACATTTAAATATTGGGTATATTTACGGACAATTTGCTTCAAGTTTGAGAGCAAATACTGCCAATTTTAGTTTTATAACTAAGAATAAATGAAATTCATTTAATATATTGATTTTGTGTAAAGACACTGAAATTTGTAGTTTTCTTAACTGTGCATAAATTTTAAATATTTTTCGTAAGGTTAGTTTTAATAGTATTTTTAACATAGATGATTCTTATATTGTAAACTGTTAAATCTTGATTTTTGAATGTATTAATCACATGCAAGGAAAAGCTTTACTGAGACACGAGAATATATTCCCATGAAATTTTATTGGAAATTTTTGCAATAAAATTTTCAGATTTATTGCAGAAATATTTTCAGGAAATTATGATTTTGCAAACCTAACATTTTTAAGTAATTAAATCTCATCTTTCCAAATTAGAGACTCGCATTATTTGTTGATCAACGCTTACATTTATGAACATGATTATTTCAAATTTGTGAAAACTTTGAAAAAAACGATGTGTTTCCATCAAATTTTGTTTCATCTAAAGCTAATAACAGCTTTATGTTTTATTAATTTATTATATATCATTTTTCAGATTTTCTTTTTTAATGCAGAAGCGAGTCCCAGAAAAAATAAGATTTAAACATTTTTCTGGAATTAACTTTATATTTGTGTGTTATGCATATGAATTAACAATATATGTGTACTAATCTAGAATATATATAAATTTTACATAATGTAATGTTTGTTATGCTATTTTTTAACAAGACAAATGGATCGATACAGTGAATGTGATTGTGCTTAATTTTATTAAAACAAGGTAACATCGTAATATTGTGCTAATTCTTTGGAGAGAATTCTTAATTATTAGACATTCAATATTACAAGGAAGAAAGGTTTGTATTCAAATGACCAAAATAGGGAACGTTTCGAAGTTGAACACCTTGTGCTGCATTTTGGTCAGCAAACTAATTCAACTGTACTATATTTGAATAATCGATGTATGTCGATGATATACCGATACATCAATATAATCGATCCACGCAGAAAATTCAGCTACTTTTTTTCATGAGTATTTAGATGAAACAGCCCTATTAACATTTATTGCTGAGTGCTATCTTTTACTGATTAGAAATATGATAGTTTCATTTTTAATATATGGTTCATCATCTTTTATTAATAAAAAATTTATTAAACAATGGAAATAATTTATTCAATTATATCAAGCAATTTCAAATTTTAAAGTTTTATACCACTATTAAAAATAATGCTCAATGCGTAAATTAAATCAAATATTGTTTTTTGACTTGGTCATTGGCTGCGATAAACTTTCATGAAATTCATTTAATACAGTTTTAGTGAATTTCGCTTTTAATTGCAATCATACAAAAACCAACAATATGTTGTCATTAATTATCAATACGAGAATAATGTCAATGAAGTAAATTTATAGAGAATTTATTGAAAACTGCCAATCTAACAAATAATTGACGGGAGAATTTCCTTCAATTGAAAAAATTAAAAAAAAAACTTACATTAAAAACATGTAAAAACAAACATTAAAAATATATATATTTATATAAAAACAACAAAAAAAATATATCTTAATAGCCTGAGCATTGCTGGTTAGCTTCAGCTATCATTTTGTGTAATAATTGTAATGAGCTTAATATAAATCTTCATTAGAGTGTGGTATATAAATGTAAAGTATATTTCATTAAATCAGTGGAAAAATATATAACTACCTATATTTCACCATAATTGAATAAATTATATCTCACCTATTTATTTAAATGTTATATTTTACCTAAGTATATATAATTTAGCACCTTTATGTTTATATAAATTGATAATTGCAAAAACTACATACTTAGTCAGAAAACTTATCAGAAAACTACATACTTTCTTGGGTATCAGGAATATTTACTCCCTTTCTTTACGTTCTTCATAAAAGTGGAAAAATTATGTTTAGTTTTTATATTTTTAATTCTTTAATGAAAACAATGTGTGAATAAAAGTTTTATGCCAAAAGTAATATTACTTCGTTAAATATTCCGAAGAAATTACACAATTCGTAAGAATAGGTAATAAAAAGAATATAATTTGCGCGTTTTCTGTTGCAAATCAGTCATTTGGGGATGTATATAAAGCCATCAATTTCGAGGATTCCAGTATACACTCGTAAAATACTGAAATTATATGTTTATTAAAACCAAATATCTAAAATATTTTCATAACATTTGATGCTTTACTTTTGTGATTTGAATATTCGATTTTATAGACATGTTATACTCAAAGTAATTTAAGTTGCGATTATGCTTCTGTAAAATAGGTTATC
Organism: Latrodectus elegans; assembly: GCA_030067965.1. Taxonomy (NCBI): domain Eukaryota; kingdom Metazoa; phylum Arthropoda; class Arachnida; order Araneae; family Theridiidae; genus Latrodectus; species Latrodectus elegans. The sequence goes on from CM057812.1 coordinate 15,202,039, forward strand.
GGAACATGTTGTAAGCATACATTTTACATAATATTTTTTTAACTAATACTTCATATAAAATTACATGTACTATATTGTATTTTATTAGAAATAAAAAAAATTACTAAATGAGTGATGATCTTTGTAATAATACATTAAATATTATTTTTAAATAAATACAAATAAGAGAGAAAACTTATGCCATATTTTATGATCCCTATGATCATGAAATTGGGCTTTTACAATTTCAATGAAATCAGATTATTTTTGAATGTAACATAAAAATTATAATATCTACTAATCGAAAATATACATTTTAATTCCAGTCTAAAAAAATAGATTTTTTTCCGTAAAATTTTTAATATAAATTTTAATGGAAATTCATTAAAATAAATATTAGCAAATTGTTATATATTTCTGTTAGAAAACTAATCAAAAGCACTCTCAAATTAATAACATCATTACAATTATTTAAATGTAATTTATGCTTTAAAAACGATAACATTTATTCATTCATTATTTACTTCGATGCTATAAGCATTTTTGTTAAGGAAAAATATTTGGCCTGTTGTAGAAGAGAGCTCTTTGAGTTTTTAATCCTTTCAAATGCAATATTTTAGGCACATAATTGATTGAAACGTGAATATCAAGAGTTTTTTTGAAGTATGTGATAATGTTTTTTAAAATGAAATTGTTTATGTACTTTTATATTCAATTTTTCAAATGCTTAAAAAGCAAAGCAATTAGCCCAGGGTGTAATAAATAATAATAATAATAATTTTGGATATTTAGTTCATATCTTTGATTTATGATTTCAATAATAAAATGTGAAATCTTTAGTGAATCATAATTTCTATGTACAAATTTTATTACAAACCATCATTTGTTATAGGAGACAAAAATACACTATATTTAAATTGTTGGAATAAATCTTTTTATAAGTGTTTCTTATGACGAAGTGTTTTTCGTTGCTTTTAACAGCTTTTAGCTCTTAAATCAATATTTCTAATAATGTAAAAAAACTTTAATCAAAACTTACTGATAGGACATTAACCAGAATATCTTTTCCATTAAATGTTGATTTTATGCATTTATTTGTTTAGAAAATTATTATTTTAGTAACATATAAAATGAATTAAGACTTCTCACCACTTGCTGAACCCTGATTTTTCTCTAATATACTTAGTTGTATTGAAAAAGTTGCTACTTTACAGAAATTTATTTGATATTTAAACTTCTAATTCTTTTGTTATTGCTGTTTTGTAAATTCTTTTCTGATTGAATATACTTACTTTTGTAAGCCTTATGACAAACTTTATTGACATTATTAATTTCATTTGAATTTGTTTAAAAAAAATGGGAATTATAAAATATTATTTAATACTGACATGTTATATTTTTAAAACTCAATATAATGTAATAAAATCACCGAAGAAACGTTTCAGCGTCATCTTACGTCCTTTTAATTACTTTATATGTAGTATTTTAATTACTGTGGGAAAAATATATGAAACTAACTCTCCCAAAATATAGATTTTGGATCAATCATTGATTATCTATTGTAAAAAAGGGATGTTAAAAGGAATGTAAACTTTTTTTAAGAAAAAAAATTATTCTTTGTCTCTGTGAAATAACTCTCAACATTTTAAATTGTGTGCATTTTGAAATTTGTCTGTTAAATGTAATTTATATTTGAAGAAAATAATATAAAAATTTAAAAAAAGAAATTCATCGTAAACTATGTAACAATGTTTGTGAACAATATAGGCTTAATCTTTTCTTATCATTGTAAGCAATGTTTTCTTTATTTATCATTTGTCATCTTTAAAATTAAACTCTTGAATATATTCCCTTTGATTGGCTGAGAATTTAACTAGTTTGCTATTCACTTTGTACATGTGTTAGTATAGATAGTTTAGAATTTTTTTTCCCGTTTACTTTGGAGAAAATTAAATAAGATTCACTACCTATGAATCATGCTACGTATTCACTGAGCTGGCATCTAAATCATTCGGGCAGGAAGAGTTGTAACAATTATAAACCTACTTCAAAATATTAGTAATGGTTAAATTTGATCTCATATACTTTCAAATTAACCACCGAGGGGTAAAGAAAAGCACTATGCAGTTAAGGTGACAAAAAATGAAGTATAACTTTCTAAAGATACATGGAATTTTTCTTTTATAATTATGAAAAACATTTTCCGTTTAACAATTTAACCACAACTAATTAACTGCCAAATATGTAACCAAAATTTGGTGTTTGCATTATAAGATAGAAGATTTATAATTCTAGCATAAAAATGTGTTCAATAAACTATCATTCTTAAAAAATTTAATTAATAATATTTGACTAGTGAAACATTTCGTGTTATTTTATAGGAACAATGATTATTTTATTGGCCCAAGTTTATATTTAAAGAAATCTTGTAGATTAAATATCTTGTTAATAATAAAATTTGAATGTTATTTTATGATAAAACATATTTTTTCTATGCATGAGAGAAACAACCTGAAATGATTTCAATTTATTACTATTTATCAAGATTTTTTACAATTGTTAAGATGAAATTAGATAAGTTTGTGGAGTATCGAATGAAAAATTTAGTCGTTAGCTAAGAAAAATATAAATTTTTAAATTATTCATGTTTTTTATATTAATAGGGATATTAGTCTCTTAAAGTAATTATACATTATATGATTTTAACAGCATTTCGATTTTTATATAAAGTATAAAATTCCTCAGAAATGAATTTTTAAATACGTGGAATCATTGTTCTTTAGCCGACCGCCCTGTCTAGTGGTTAAAGTGCCTGAGTGTGGATAGGGAGGTCCAGGGTTCGAATCCCATTTCGGGCATGGGTGTGCTTTCTCTATCTATCCTGTCTTTGCCCTTTCTGTGTATGAATGGGATGTGAATGGTTGCCTACCCTATAAACGGGTCCATATGGCATGTGTGTACTGAAGCAGTCGGACTCCACACCAAATATGGTTCAGTATAAAAAAGTGGAGCAGCGCACCCCATATTGTCAGCCAAGAAAAAAAAATAGTTCTTTATCATTAATAAATACAGAGATCTGAGTCTTCTTTCAACAAGTAAAATTTGTGAAATGTAACAGAAATGTTTCATAGCTATGTTAAAAGTTATGTTAGTTAAATTGCCAAAACAATTCTGAATAAATTAATATGGACATCAATACAAGCAATTACATTTGAAGTAACTTGTTTTATTTAAGAATTGAGTAAAAAATTTTTATTAATTACATTTAAAAAAATTCATATACGTATAATTATGAGGAAAGATTTGACTGATTTAAAGAATTTAAGAATTATATACATCGATCTTTTCATGCATCTAATTGGAAGTGACATATGCTAACATATTCCCATGCTGAATACATTTTTCTTGATATAAAGCTGTTATTTAGAGTGTAAATATAAAATCTGACTGATTAAAAACATGAAAAGTAGCTTATAAAAACTTATTCCTGATAAAATTCAGCTTACCTTTAAACGTCACATTTAATATTCCCCTTTATTAATTTTCCAGAAGTGTATATAGACTTATGAATTAGTAATCAATTAGAGCAATGATAAACGATAGCTTAGAACCTAAAGGTAATTAAATAACTGGCAAATTCTCAAGTGTGTAATCTGCAGTTTTGTGATTCCCAAGATCAAAATCATAATTATAAAGTCTATCAAAGTTGAATAACTGCTTAAGTGTATCATATTATTCCTCATTTGACATTACGTATTAAGAAAGTAAATGCGAAATTAAAATTAGATCTAATGTATTGTAGAATTGTTAAATGAGAGAAAAGATATTATTATTAAAAAAAGAAAAAAAAACGGTAAGAAATATATATAAGTTATAGATAATACCAATGAATTTTTGAGAAATAACATAAAAAAATAAATTGTTGTCTTTAAATAATTTTAATTTAAGAATACATATTTCTTATCAAAATATTGTCTATATATAATTATAGCAGTCACAAAGACTTGCCATCTAAAAGATCTGGATTTATGTGTAGATGATCAGCATAGTTGTAACTCACACATACAGATCACCCAATCAGGCAAAGTTCTATTTCATCTTTTAGGAACAGTAATTTAAATTGTAGAATATGCAATTGTACTTAATAATATGCATTTTTATGCTACTTCAATGATATCAAAACTGTTTTGATAGGGATTTCTAAACTATATACTTTGTTCTCTCCAAATCATCTTGAAATGCAAAATAATTTTCAAGAAATACAGATACAGATAGAACTTTGCAACTTTGAATTCCTTATAAAATATAAGTGATAAAAATTTGTTGTTCTTTATTAATGTAAAAAATGTGATAAAAGATAAAGGATATTGTTTCGTATTTTTTGTAGATTTTAATATTTGAAGTATGTAGTTATAAATATATACCCAGTATTATATCTACAAGAATAATTTATGCTACTTGTGAGTTCTTGGAAAGAAATATCTTACCCTAATTTTCACTACGAGTAGACTATTTCAAACATGAATCGAAAGGATTAAACTAAAGTCTTGGCAAGATGTTCTCACAAAATTTCATTCTTCTTGAACTACTTTTGGATTTTATAATAAGTCACCATAAAAAAATTTAATTGTTTTTTTAATAAATGTAAAGACGACAAGTATCTCTCTTTTTCAGGATTATTAAAAAAATTTTAGTTTATATATATATATATATATATATATATATATATATAGCCTAGTTATGCAATTAATCTCATCTTTGTCATCGAGTCATTGCAATTATTTATTTCTTGTCTTACAGTTGTCATTATAAAAATTGGTATCATTTCGCCAATGCTACTGTAACGTGCGGACCCGTAATCAACTTCTATATCAACTAGCAAACTATCACGGAAATTTGTCTGAAGATATTCAGCTTGGTGCCATATTTCAGTGCAACCTTTCCAGACCATAATATTTTCACCCAAAGAAGCAACATTTTTAATTTTTTTTTTTTTTTTTTTTTTTTTTTTTTTTTTTTAAAGGAATATTGCTTAGGTATTGTTCTTTCCAGGCTGTTTGAACACCTTTAACACAAAATTTCATTTGAAATTACAATTTATAGATGAACAGTCATCAAACACAGACTACTGAATTACTGCAATACCAATTAATTATTCCACTCTAGATTGGTTGTGGAGATTAACATAAATTCATAATAAGTGAACATATATTTCATGGTTATTTAAACTTCTGCCCATTATAAAAACTGGTATCATTTCGCCAATGACTACTGTAACCGTCCCTGTGACATGATTGTTTCTTATCCTATCTAGTTAGCTAATATTGCTAAACCAGATCTATGAAAAACTATCAATTAACACTGACTCATAAGGCCATTTTCATATTATTTTTATTATAATCTGGTTAAACGTTTTATATAGTAAATTCAGTTATGGTCTACCTCAGCGAAGTCACGTGATGGCAATTTTTTTACGTTTATTACATCACGAGAGATATAATCTTTTCTCTTCTTTTTTTACACGAATATATATGGGATGCAAATGTAAAAATTTTATGATTCTAATATTTAGATTCCAGTAAAGCTTTAATCAATATATATATTGATGATTAAATTCTCTAAAAATTAACGGAATTAGTGTAATTCAAAAAATGTTTTATTTTCTGAATGTAAAGTAAGTTTTAATGCCAGTTAGCTAAAAATAAAATATTGCAATTATTGAATTAAAAATGACTTTTTATACATTTTATGTTAGGGGAAAGGTTTTAACAAAATTAACAATATAAATCACTTTTAAACATTTCTTTGAAATTTTTTTTTATTCTCGTTTAAACTTAATTTCATTAAAGTGTCTATTAATACGCATAGTTAAGTAAGCTAAATATTTAATAATTTTAATTTTTAGAATAAATGTGTGTGTGTTTGATTTTTACTTGATAATGCTTAATATCCTTAGAAAAATTTAAATTGAAAATATTTGAATTGTATCATATAATGAATTACAAATTTTGTTTTAGAAGTAAATTTTAAAATATATTTGAGTCAAATTTTTATAGTTGGATATTATCTTATATTTCTACAGTTCCATTTTCTGAGCATTTACCCCATTACACTTCATATTCTCATCACAAATAAGTATCTAGTATGTGATATATATTTTCAGAATGCACTGTATGACAAACAGAAATGAGTGTCTCGTAAAAGTTAACAAAAAAAAACTACTTTTAAACATTTACAAGCAGTTTTAACACTAAAGGAATTGCTCCATTGAAAATTCTATATCGTCAGCACACGTAAACAAGAAGAGGACTTTGAAAAAAAGTAATCTTTTTTTTTAAGTCCTAAGAAGGACAAAAGATGGCCATGTGTAAAATGCATGGTGTTGCATTTTCTATACACGTAGATGTTATTTCTCTGGTTAATTTTAAGACATTTCAATTATCCAATTATGAATTTTAATAAATTTCTCTGCTCTATTTTACTATCTATAACAATGATAGTACCGCTTGGTTGCATGAGATCATACAAATTCAAACAATACAGATTCAAGCAAAAGTATTTCACATCTATATATACCTTTGATAGTATCAAGATTTTATTTCATTTGTTAAACAGATCAATCTAAAATTCTTTACTAAAAGTAGTTAAGATGTTTTGTTGAAACAAAAATTACAAAAATTCATAAATAATTTCTAGTATCAAACCACTCTCATTAAAAATATATTTCTATTTTCTGTTAAAAATACTTACATATTTGTGTTTATAAACGAAGCGAAAACGAAAATATTGGATTATCAAAAGATCATTGCAAGAAATATTTTTTGATCTCATGCAAATATTTTATGTAGAGAATAAATATTTTCATGAACTCATAAAACAACATTTATTTATTTAGAATTTATTATTAATTTGATTTGAAAATAAAATGTGAATAAAATTTAAATAAAATTAAGAATGATCCAATTTACTTTTCATATACGTCGAAAATTGAAATATATTAATGCGTAAAATATTAAAAAAATAAAAATAAAATCTATTTACAATAAATAATTTATTAAATAAAAGTCACTCAAAGCTCTAAATGTATAAGTTTGTTTTAAAAATGTATTTGACTTAAATTAGGACTCATGATTAGACTTTTTATTCGTAATAGCTAGCATAATTTAATGATTTTGTATATCACTTAGTTTAAGACAATGGATAACTAATAAATTCAAAACTTATATTGAAAGTAAATTAATTAAAAATGATATTTCTTTTCCTGCCACCCACGCTCGCTTTGTGACCTCCCTATATGACTCTAAAGAAATTGCAGAGGTTATTATCACATAGTGATTTTTTGTAAAGTCTTTGTGATAGAAAAATTAAATTCAAATGTGATTTAATATAAATTTTTCGTCAACATTTCATTAAAATGTATTGATCGCTTACATATTCTAATTAATTATACAAGGTAGATGGAAAATCATTTATATTTTCATTCTAATATAAAATGATGAAAAATTACAAATAAATCATTAAAATAAAACATAGTAAATCAAGTTTTTTTTTTAAAATTTAAATATTATGATGAGTAGAATTTATTTCATATTTTTTATAAGAGCAACTATGTTTATCATAAATTTTTATAAATTCCCTTATTTTATTATCAAATGTATTTATAAATCAGTGTAGAAGCAATGATATAAATATGAACATCTAATAATGTTACTTTCTTTCCTCGTTTTTTCAATCAATACTCGTTTTTCCAATCAATCAATACTCGTTTTATTAATCAATCAATACTCGTTTTTTCAATCAATCAATACTCGTTTTTTCAATCAATATCTTCATATTTAATAGCACATCAACCTGGATTTTTCTCGTTGAGAAATTATAGAAAAATTAGAGGTTATGATAAATATTCTAGACTTGAATCTTCATTCATCAATATTTATTTATTACACAAAGAGAATTGCAAAATTCATTTATCACTGAAGGTTCTCCTAAATTATCATTATCTGACTAAATTGTGTGAAAAATTGCTATTAAAGCAATATCTCGACGAATCGTATCTCTATCAGTTTCAAATACGTGTTTCAATACTCCAACGGAAAAAAGGGAACTAATCAAATGAATTTAATAGCCGATATTGACAATATTGTTCGTCAATATAATTTTGTTCATTTCTATAGCAAGAATGATTTTCCAATTACGATTTTTGTTAGTTTTTAAATATAAATGAGGTTTAGCAAGTGAATTATAATACGTAGTATAAAACCCTCTCTTAATGTATTTGTTTCATTATCACATGAAAGAGAAATGCTTAAACTTCAACTTTTTATTTGTCATTAAATTGGTCATATAGGTATCGCAGATTGATTGAATGATAGAAACAATTCAAGTTGATTTCTCTTGTTTTAATTTGATGACAGATCACATCTCAATTATTGATGGATTACAGTTGCAGTGAACTCGAGTCTATGTGACCAATGTATTGTGATTAGTAAATGGGAATGTGGGCAAACGTTACGTGAGACAGCATGTTCTTAATGTCTTGACTATCGAGTTTATATGTCGAGTTCTGCTAATGGGCTTACACTCAATATTTTAGTTATGTTATGTTCAAGAATGAAGAAACCATTTCACATAAACAAGAGTTCAATGCATACAACGTAAATCTTAGACAATCCACCAGAAACTTAACCATGAGTCACAAAGCACTTTTCTTTTAAAATCATGGGAGACTGTAGTTGTGATACAGTTCAGTTATGTCATATATTTTATTACCAGGACTCATGATTTGCCCACTGTACTCTTTTATTGTGTGATTAATTGATTTACACTAGATTATGTGTTGTTTCCGTATTATGTCTTTTTATCATATTCGGCTGACGTTTCCAGACATGCTTCCCATTAGTTATGGCTTGCAGTGAAGTACTCGATCCCATCTAAATCCTTACGTGAAGTTCCTGAATAATGTATTTTTAAACATTATATAATTCCAGAAAGAAGAATTTTACACACACACACAAATATATATATATATATATATATATATATATATATATATATATATATATATATATATATATATATATATATATATATATATATATATATATATATATATATATATATATATATATATAATCGTGTTTATTTTAATATAATACAAAAATTTAAATAAAATAAAATGAAAAATAATTGAATGTGTATCAAATTATTTTTAAATTTTGTTTTACTTTTAAGCAATTTTAAATTAATGACTTTGAAAATTTTTTTTTAATATATGAATACAGAATTAGCACTGAATTTTTTTTAAATTTAACTTTATTTAGATTGATGCTATTGTTTTTAAGGTTAATATAAAAGTTCCCTATCAAATCCGATACAGGAAAGTATATTCTATTAGTTGTCAGGAAAATTTTGTTAATTAAAAACAATATCCTAGCTGAGATCAGAAAAAGAGAATTTTCACAATATAGTGCCTTCTGATCGCAGAATAAAAATAGTACATTGTTCTCTGAGGTAGAAGGAAAAAAAGAATTTAAGTACCTGACCAATCACCTTCCTGCCAGTATTTGTTTTATGGTGCTGTATTGAAAAGAAATAATTTGAAGACAGATGTGAAAAATAGTATATAGTTTTCTTATCAGGGTTGAAGGAAATTTCTGTAAATAGGACGTTGCAGTTTGCTGCTATTATTTCTCTTTGTAGATAGATATATTTTTTAAAAATAACATTTTTTCCATTTATCTTGAGACAACCCTATCTGCGTGACTTGAAAAAAAATTGATTTTTAAGCGCATTCTTCTAAGGGCTGTAGAATTAACTTCTTCTATATTAAATAAACCATGATATATTATTCACTGCCATATAACGTTTATTAATTAGCAATGATTACACACACATATAAATAAGACAAAAATATGAAATTAATCTGAGATTGTTGTGAATTGTGTTCCCTTTCTTTAAATTTAGACATTGCATAATTTGAAGTTAGCGTTGTTTATTTTGGTAAATAAGTTTGTTGATATATACAGCAAGTGGATTTCTAATATTTTTGTGTGGGATGTATAAGAAATATGTGTTAAGATTTTTCTCGTGCAAGTTAAGATTAATTATTGAATTAATAAGTTAAGAACACGCAAAAGTTTCTCAAAAATCAATTATCTAATAAACTGTAGTAAATGAAAAGAAGTACTATTATTTCAGAAGATATAAGCTTCTTTTAAATAATATAGTGTCAATGAGATATTAAAAATGATTTATTTCCCATAAATTAAGAAAAATATTTAAAATATTTTACTTTTAATGTTATTTTTATACTTTAGTTATATATACTTCAATTTTGTGTGAGGAGAGTCATCCTTATATAAAGTTAACACATAACATTTTATAATATTTTCATAAAAACTCAACATAAATAACGAATTTAACTTCATTAGGAATAATTTATACTATGAAATTTAGAAAAATTAGATGTGATCAGTTATGAATTATAATTCTCTAAAAAATAATCTATAATTCAATGTTTTGGGATTTTCAGTATTCATTTTTGCAAATTATATTCTTCACACAAAGATTTTCTTAAGATAATTGGAATTAGTAATCTATTGTAGAATTAATGTAAATGTCTTTTTCGTTTTCAAAAAACTAATTTTCGAGTCCTTAATTCAAGCGTTTTGTAAAACAGAAAAAAGTGATCTCCTTTCCAGTTAATGTTTTCCATAAGCACGTACATGCGCAAATTATTCACACAAATTAAGTAAATTCTATCAACTTTCTTTCTTCTTACCATTTTGAAAGAGGAATAATATTTGTAAAATCATTGAAAGTAATTTAATGGATATATTTTTAACTCTTAATGATAAATGTCATTTTAATAATGGATATTATAATATTTTGATAAATCATTGCATATTGCTTTTATATTTACAATATATAATCCTATATTTAATGAGAAAAAATAATTTTATATTTTTTTTCTCTGGAACCCTTATTTATTTATTTTTAAAAAGGCAATATTACATAAATTCATTGACACGTTACAGTTAATGATAATACATTTTAATGCAAATAACGTTTAAATGTTAATATGAATTTGTATGTAAAATGTTCATAAGAATAATAGATTGAGTTCATTTATGTTTTCGTTATGGATGTCCGTTACCATTTTGTATTTTCGGTACAGTATCCATAATATATTATCAATAAATAATATTATTAATATATTACGAATATTAACTAAATTATATTTTTGATAAAATATTCACATATATTGTAATATTTTAACGTATCTTTGATTCTCTATTATACGCATTTGATGCTCAAATAAAAATAACTTGTATTTCTTATATTTGGAGCTGATGTTTTGAAATTTTATATTTCTGTTGTATAGAATATTTTAGCGTTAAAATTGCTTGACACTTTTTTAAATTAAGGCAATGAATAATTAGTAATTTATATCTTCGCTTATTTTGATTTCATTATTTCTCAAGTATTTTAATTGTAAATGATATTTTGAGCAGATTATAATAGTTTGAAGAAAAAGGCTCAACATAAAATCTGATTTCTTCAAATCATTTTTAAATAAGACGCAGAAGTCAGTACAATGAAAATGATTATGTTCTTCTTAAGTATTCTCTTCAGTTTAATGACAGAATAAGTTTTCATTGTTATCCCAGAACTCAGAGTTTCTTCTCTGTCGTTAAGAGTAATAGGAAAAGGAAGAAATATACACATAAGAGTAATTTGAAAAGAAGTAAAACTTATCGTTAATGTCTTTAACACTACTTAAACTCTTTGTAATCGATTTCTTTATTACAAGTATGTAAGGTATAAAACAGACATTCTAACAATATCAGAAACATTATCCCTTAAACACACTCTCCATTACTTTTTTTACAGTGAAATATTTTTAATGTAGTATTATACGTGTAGTAAATCAAAAGAGAAAAAAATGGAAAAGAAATCGTTTGGTCTAAATACTGAACTATAATACTTCTGAATTTTGATTTTACTTTCGAGTTGGTTTCTGTAGAAAGAGTTCAATATATATATATATATATATATATATATATATATATATATATATATATATATATATATATATATATATATATATATATATATATATATATATATATATATATATATTCAATATATATATATATATATATATATTCAATATATATATATTCAATATATATATATATATATATATTCAATATATATATATATATATATTCAAGGATTCAAGAAATTTGAATTTTTAATTTTGAAAAGAAAATGTTATGATTTAAAAGTTCAAATCAAGAGAACTCTCTCATTAATCTGAATTTGCTTGAATTCTAATTTATTATACTACGTATTCTGAATAAAACTTTAATAAAATATTTTTACTCTTGTGAAACAAAATTCATGGAAATTTTCATTAAAAACTTAATTTCATTACAATAATTATTTAAAACAACATAGTTTGTAATGTCTAATAGTTGGATACATAGTTTTAATTTAATAAAATTTCAATATTTTTACATAAACACACTGAAAATCATTTATATATATATATATATATATATATATATATATATATATATATATATATATATATATATGCCTACAACAGTATGACACATGATAATAACACAAGACATTAAAAAGCTATTGGCTTTGAAGTAGGGCAACTCATGTAATGTCATAAAATAATATTAGATTATTATAATTTTGTTCCTCATATAACTGAAAACAGCATTCTCCAAAGAAAGGTGAAAAAGCACTACCATCTGATATTATAATTTTATTTTTACTAAATTTCTTGTACAAGTGTACGGTCTTGAAAAGTGAATAAATTTTTGAGACTCTTTTTACTCATGAAATTATATGATACATGGCTGCAGCACATCTTGTGTAACATGAAGCACAGTCTCATTTGAGCAGTGACATTAACGACATCATTAGTGAGATGAATATGGACTACTTCTTGGCCATAAGATTGAATGAAGAAACACTTCATCTGGGAAAACAGTATGTTGCAATTTCATGACATAAGGAGATAGCACTATAATATTTGGTACCACGATTTACCACGTTACTTTGTTGCTTATAACTTTATCAGCGAAGGCAAGTTAATTTGATAATCTCCATTAAGTATAGAAAGCCATCCTGTATCGAACTCGGAATTCAGCATTTATTGCAAAAATATACCTCAAACAGGAATCCATTAGCCTACCATTTCCTTTTATATGGCAGCACAAATCTGTCAATATTAATAATTGGATTTTTTCACAGAATGCATTCTTAAAAATTTTATTACACATAAGTTCTCGAATTCACAACTTTCAAAAATATTAACCGACGTGGCCTGACTAGTTAGGGCTTCGCTCTCTTTATCGGACGGTAGTTAATTTGTATCGTGGATTAACCAAAGTACTATTATTTCAGAAGATATAAAATTCCCAGTAACCTTCGTGTTCACTAAAGGTGACTGGGGAATGTTAACACTGGGGTTGTCGCAATGTCCTCCAAGTGAAATGATATATCTGGGGTGGCAGGCCCAAGTATTGGAGGTCTTCTTCTTGGTCCTTGATTCAAAATAACGAAGACTCAGCCCGTCTGAGTCTGTTTAACTGATGCAGCCCAATTCAAGGCTTAGGTACAGGGAAGAATGTTGGTGTAACAACAACTTTTAAAATTTGAATAACATTAAGTGAGACAAATTTTCTGTCATGTTGAGAAACGCAGTGGATGAAGTTTTATGATTCTTATATCATTATACAATAATCTCACTTTTGTTATCTGTAAAATCTATAGTAATTTATTATTAACAAAATTAGTGAGTTTTAAAAATAAAAATTCCTTATCGGTCTTTATTTTACACACGTCATGATAAAATATTAAAATAGTAGGAAAGTTCATATTTGTTAAGTATATAAAAATTTTAAGAAAATATTCTTAGGTAGAAAGCCAATACATGAGGAAACATAGTTGTATTCATTTTTTAAGATCATATCTTGGGATAGATAAAAAATTAGAGGCGTAACATAAATATATTCTATGCAGATATCCAAGGACTAATCTTTACTTATCAAGAATGTTTCTACGTGAAATTTTAGATCAAGACTTGAGATTTTCGTTTCTTTTATCATCTCAGTAATAAATAGTTTATTATAAATATGGAATGAATCATCATATGAATTATTTCATTACATACTAATTACGTGTAGATACTATGGATTAGTATAACTAAATAACTTAATTTCTTAATTTTTACAAGGAAATTGGGATTTCCAATCTCCAAAGAAGGTGCACTGCCTTTCATTTTAATGTATAGATGGTAGATTTGTACCCTTTCTGGCACTTTAAGCTGTACCATGATTTTAAGTGATTTGCTTGCATCAAGATGTCTTTTAATCAGAATAATTTTGCCATGAAGTGCGAATTTTTAAAGGTAAATAGTTGCTAAGAAAATTGCATTAAATATTGCTCATAAGTGCCAAACATTATGATTTATATGATTATTTGCTAGGGATTTTAAAGCTGTGAGCAAATAATTATATTTGTTCCGTTTTTGAATAATTAAACAAATAATGACGGATAGTTCTCATTTATATGAAAATTTTTTTCCAAATGAACATAAAAACTATGTTTCTGCTAACAAAATGTAAAAATATTAATCTAAAGTTTGAAAATTTATTTGATGAAGATAAAAACACAGTAAAATTAATCCTCATGTTAGTTCAAATTCAATTATTGATAATTTCAAGCTGATTAAATTTATTTTGAGTATTTTATTAAGAAAGCAAGGAATTCATTGTATAAAATACTAAATAGATAAATTATTTTATCGTCTTAATGAAAAAATGAAGAACAAAAAAAATTTTTGTTGAAATTCTAGAATTTTTAAATTAAGATCCTAAAATGTATGGATGGTTTTCCAGGTGAATGCTACTGATCAGTTAATTAGATCTACTATAAAAGTAAAATATTAAGATGAAACACAACTCTAAGCTCCATAAAATGATACATTGTTACATCAGTTAAAAATTACAGAGAATCACAAGTACTTAACAGAAAACTGCAGCTTGTGTAGTGACATAAAACGAAGCTCTCTTCTTACACTATGTGAATAAGTATAAGCTTTAATTAAAGTTTAAATCGGGGTTCATTGCGTTGTTCTGTAGTTTGCACAACGTATCAGAGAGCAGATATTCTCATCTCCAATGAAAAATACAATAATTATACGAATTGTGGCCGAATACCTGTGTTTCCTCATTACATCTCATAGATCTTAAGCTTTATATTGAAAAATTGCATATATAATGTTACAAGCTCCATGTAACTGTTTCGAAATCGTTAATAGTAGTGTCTATATGAAGCTAGCTGAGTAGCTGTTTCTTTATTAAACAATACAGACATAGTTCAGTTCAGCACTCATGGTTAATGTGTTATGCAGAGACTACGTTCACGTGTGCTGTAACTGCCTCAAACATATGAATCTAAAGTTAAAAAAATGCCCAATAAGTTAACTTTGTCGGCTTTTTTTTCTTTGCTTTTTAGTTTGAAAGGTAGATTTTAAAACTAAATCCCAATACCTGAAATATAGCTTTGCATGTGTTTTTTCTTAAACTTGTTAAATTTTCAAGAAACAAACACTATCCAGCACATTTTGCTGTTGAATGCACTCATACTCTCTCGTCTTTGAGAAGCTTCTAACCCATAATTATTTTTTTTTATATTTGGTCACTTTTTCAAGATTACAATTTTTTTGAATTTTAAAATTATATGAAAGATATACATACATGCATACGTACATACGTACGTACACACGCACACACACACACATACACACACACACACACATACACACACACACACACACATACACACACACACACACACATACACACACACACACACACATATATATATATATATATATATATATATATATATATATATATCACTACTAATGAATTGGTAAATTGTTTTTTCTGCATTATAATTTTAATAACTGTGATAAAGTTTTAATTTCGTTTACTATCAACGATTTTAATGGTTGCGGTGTTTTTGGTTTCTATTTTTGTTTTCAAAATCCATTTAAATAATGTTATTATTTGTAAACAATTAAATGGAAAATTGTATGCAAACAGTTGACAGTTATAAGAAAATGGTGTGAGCTAAGATGCAAATAAAGTAATAAATATATTTAAAGTAAGCCACATTCAAGAATTCAATAAGAAAACTCTAATTTAATTTACCATTTTCTAAACATTATTTATAACGTAAAAAATGAAACGTGTGAATCTATTCTTTGGAATAACAAATTATTTAATTTTAGATTTAATTTTTTAATGTTAAATGTTAAAGATTTAAATTTTGATCTTCCAAAATCCAAAAAATCTTTGTTACACAAATATAAAGATTTTATTCATTTATCTACTTACAATAATTAAATCTAAGCGAGAGTTAGAGAGAGAGAGAGAGATGATTTTATTAAGTCATAAAATTCCTTGCTCATGTACATTTACTTCGAAATGCTTTTCATTGATAATGTACCATAGGAAGATTAAAAAAAAACTACAATAGCATTTTTCCGTTATCCAATGATATATTTTTATTGTCAAGTTAAGTGCCAGAATTCTCATCGAAATCTCTTAATGGCACTATTTTAATGATACATCTTGTCTTTATTTTTATTTTTTGTTGAAGATATATTACATAACAAATCGGCACATTTTCACTCGTTCCCAAGGTAGCAGTTTTTGTTGCTTCGACAGGCAAGTTAATTGATATTTTTCCAGTAAATCGTTTTCTATCTTTAGAAAAACGTATTTTTTTTAAAGAAATAGAATGTTTAGCAATTTTATTTCCTTCGTATTTTTAACGAAATATTTTTTGAACTAATTTACAATACATATTTTAATTTAATTATTATATTTATAAGTAAACGATGAAATGGATATTTAAGAATAATTTTATCTTAGAAAATATTTAACAGGAATATTTAACAGGATATTATAAAAGCAAGGTTTATAATATATATTTTCTACCATAAGATTATACCAGGTTTTCATCCAGTACCGGATACAAACAATTTAATAAAAATTTTAAAAATTCATAAAAGCAGAAGGAATTGAAATATGTGAAGGTGGATGAAATTAACTCGCATGAAGAAGCATTTTTTGGTAGAAAAAAATGCTTAAAAGAAATTCATGCAAATTCTAAAATCCCAGTCAGTATGCAAATGAGTTTTCTTGAAAATGAAGTGTACCACTAACAGCTCATACCATATGAATCCTGTTGCTGGGTCGTGTGTAGGTTTCATATGGTGATAGATTACTGAAGCTTTTCTTTTTACCTTCAACAACCAATAAGCGTATAAATCTTTAGAAATGTTTCAAACACAAAAAAATTAACTATCCAATTATTCTAGCTGGACTACTTCGTCTCGTACAATGTTTTACTACATGATTGTGTTATCGATTATAGCGGTTGTTGCATGTTTAGAGGTTGCTATACTATACCTTAACTGTAACCTCATAAATGGATAATATAAGGGAACAGCCCACGAGTGTGGTAGGTAGAGCACAAGAAACGATACGAGTAAATGACATCAATATTCTGTATCTTTTTTGATTTGTCACATTTGTATTTTTGCAAGTTGCAGTTACTCCACTAGACTTACCAAGGGACACAGATAAACGAAAGCAATTCGCAGGCTGAGTTTTTCGTAAGAATTACTGGATATTTATTTTGGCTGCGCAATATCTCCTGGACTGCTGAGGCTCACCTTTCAATCAATGTTGTTGTGGCGCCAGTATACTTCCCTGTATCTAGCCCTGAGATGGGCTTTACCAGTAATTTCATTGAATATTTCAGTCAATATCCATAACTGCCTTATCTCTGCAAAAGGAGAACGAGCAAACTTAATTGGAAGAGCCGCTACGTTATATCAAGTGTATAGTGTCTCTACGCCTATTATTAAGGATTCTTTTTCTCATGCTAGAACAGATCTGAACATTTGACTGATTAATGCAGAAGATGAAGTTCCAAATCACATCGCGTCTCTCGTAAAGTCTTCTTTATAAGCACATTTAATGAGGAAAGAATAATCAAGCGATTTAAAGCACACTTTTTTGAATCAGAAAAATAATTAATAATTATCTTGCAATTTCTTATCAATGCACTCAGCAATTTTCATGTTGGTAAGTTCCACTATGTAATAAAAATATTACGCTATAAATTAAATAGTAATTATGACATAACAAATAATAATATGCTAATAATAAACATGTCATAAAATTTGAACACCGTTACTAAATATTATTATTAATTTATAGCTATTTTTAATTTCATACACAGTTGCTTTGAAGTGAAAAAAGAACAATTACATATTAAAAGCAAGGTTTGTAAGTTAATATATGAAGGCTGTAAAATATTCTTTTCTATGATTCGTTCTAGGTAAAAAAAAGAAAACTCTATAATTTATAATATCTCAAATTCCTTTTATGGTTTATAGGAAGACAGCAATTTATATTAGTTAGTTTTTACACTAGATTATCGTTAATGATTATAGTCTCAAACATTTAATACTTGTCTTGTAAATTATAAATAATATCTCCAACAATAATTCTTTGTAGGATAAATGTAGAAAATTAATGCTTAATTCAATTATGCAATCAAATTATTCGGTTAAATTATTTAATTTATTTACAAAGCATTTCAAAATACATTTGATTTTCAATTAGGTGAATAGATAGAATGAAGCGAATCACTTTTCAGTATACCCTTTGCAAAATATTGAACAAAAGCCAAAAAGAAGAGTTTTATTAGAGTTAATTTTGAAGATAAGTAATCTAATGCCAAGACATCCCACTGAATTTTTTCTGAACTGTTCTGAAAAAGTAATAAAAGTATCACCTAAATTTTTATAGGTGTGGGAGAAAATATTTTAGATACATTTATAACGAAGTAAATGGAAATATTTCCATTCATTTTTTTTTTGTTTTCTTCTGACACTATACAGTAAAATATCAGCTATATTTATTTAGAAGAGCTTTATTTGTCATGAATGTCACCATGAAGTTGGATATATCTTTATCCATTTGTTTTTATATTGACTTTTCAAGCTAAAGTGTTTACTCCATGCTAATGTAATACTATATGCAAAACGTTTTTATGAATAAATAAAGAGCAGAAGGGAACAATGTAAAAATGTTTTAAGCAGTGTATTTGGATTAGAGATTTCTTACATTATGGATACATGTTTGTAAAACACAATGTTGTTGAAAATGTTTTAATACTAAGATTATTATATTGTTTTAAAAATAAATGTAAGCAATGTGTTTATTCCAATTTCAATTTATACTGAAAAAAGAAGTGTAAATCTACTCTCGCAAATGAAAATCTTTCGTAAATTCTAGAAATTTAAATAGTTTGGCAAGATATTTACTTAAATTTAAACATTTTACCATTTTTTATAAAGTATTAAAAACTGATTATTATTTCTGCGATAAATATTGGCTAATCATTAATTTTTCTGCTAATAGCTGAGATTTACTGGTCCATGAAAAAAAATTTACGAATAGAATGTATTAATTGTTATTTTCTCCTAAAAGCACAGTATTCTTAAATTGATTCTTTATTCTGCACTCAAGAACATTAAAGATAATACACATAAAATTTTATTAACATGGAAAATTTTACAAATCATTTTTGTGCAAGAATTTTTGGCATCTTATGCAATGCGGATCACATACATGCCTATTTTTTACTCTCAAAAATTATTGTTTAAATAAAGGTTATGGTAAGGCTGGTTAGAAAATGTGGTGAAAAAAATAATAAAATTCAAAAGAAATTCAACATCTATTTTAACTTTAACAACTAAACTCACCTACTTAGCTTTAACACCTAAACTTTAAAAGAAAAAAAGAAAGTAAAGAATATTTCCGAGAATTGTTAAGGCAACTTTAAAAATTTTGTATTAAATATTTGCCAAAATTACATTTGTTATGTTTTTTATAATAAAGTTAATTAATGTAAAATTTAAGTAAATTGAAAAAATGTATTCTATTTTATAACTTACAAGAAAGCAAAATTAAAAGCAAACTGGAGTTAAGCCACCTTTTTGTGATTTGCATAAATACATACTTAAGCCTTTTTTACACCGCTTGCAGCCAAATGGTTAACTCACTTGCCTTCTGTTTAACAGTTTTGGCTTCGAATACATCCTTGTATGCACATGATTATAGTCGTTTGAAATCCACATTGAATTGTAGGTCTTGGTGTAATTAGCTTTCGTGTACAAAAATTTCACATTTAGCGACAAAGCAATTGAAAACTAATTCCTTTTCCTTTAAAATTTTCTTTCATGATTTCTTTCTTTCAAAGTTTTATTTCATGAAATCAGTGATAGACTACCTTTAAATGATGAGATTTAGTTTTAGGATTTCTCCCATTTAATTTAATAGCTTCCATTTAATTTAACTTAAAAAAAAATCCTTAACTGGTGTAAACCAGTTTAGGAAGTTTTTTTTTTTTTTGAAAAATGTTTTGGAAATAGGCATATTTTTATACATACAAAATTACATTAACCTTCAAACTGTGCTGGAGGTTTATTGGAAAATAAATGAGTTTCCAAAATTTTTTGTTAAATAAATCACATTGATGATTTAAATTTGCACATTTTTCATAGTTCATTTGGTATAATATCTAAACATTTTCATTCATATATCCTCAAAATTAATCTATTCAATTTCCTTTTTATAAAATCTTATTTGCAACAGCCCTTGACTTTACTGGCACACTTGGTAAAAAAAAAATTAAGGGCTGATAATAAATCATGAAAATAAAAGAAAGGTTATATTCCTTGATATGAAAACTAACAAATGAGTCTTCAACAATTATTTAAATTGTGAATGAATATGCAAAGAAAAAAAGAGTTAATTAGTTAACCGTATGGAGATGAGATTAATTCATTTCACGTGCAATGTTTATGAAGTCTCTTTTCCAAACGTAGAGTAAAATAAGACGTTTTGTGGAAAATATCATAACATTAATAAACTTTGGAAAAGGTTAATATTTTAAACAAGTTAGTAAATTATAATTTTTTAAGGTTTGAATTGATGCTCTATGAAGCAACTAAAAAATAAGAATCATAACCTTTTAATTTTTATCTCATTATATACTATCCTTTAGTTTAACTTAAAAGGCACAGCCAGCAGTTTCTGTCATGTAATGTAATGGGCTCTTTTAAAAAAAAACTTAAAATATTTAAAAAATAACTGCTTCTTTAAATTGCTTAGAATAACATACGTAATTTGAATGGAATCATTAATGGGATTAGAAAGTAATTTCATCGCTTTTTTAAAAGAAAAAAAATCACCAATTCGATTGGTTCAAACTAAATACTTTGTAACTATTAACAAACAATTGAAATTTAAAAAAAATCTTTCATAATGTCATTAAAAATACATAATCGACACACACATTGCTTTTGTAGTTATCAATAAACTTACATTTAATAGTTCATTGAGCTACAATTATAATCAATCTGTTAGAGGGAAGTTGCAATTGCTTCAACTGTGTATCTAGCTCTGGGAGGGTGTTGTACCAGGGGTAGAAAACCGTAAAGTAAAGTAAACACCAGCAGAGATTGGGAGCCGTTGTAGCCTAGTGGTTATGGCATTGGTCTTTTATCTGAAAGGGGTGGGTTCTATTTCCATTACCATAAAAGTCCCATAGAGCACATGCGATGTACTTGCTCGTTAAATTTGTGGAATTGAAAGTAATGTGGTCGGTTGTTGAGCAGATACTATTGATGGAGAATATTTCTTCCCCCTTCAGATCAAATTAAGAAAAGTAAATCCTGTGGTGGCGCTACCTGTCGGAAAAGTTTCCAGCAAAGTCGTGATGCACTTTCGTGGTGCTCTGGTTAAACGAAAGACGTTCCCAACTGATTTAAATTCGCATAGCCAAATGGCATAGCTAGCTTGGCTTGTCAAGTGTCATAATAAACAATAGCAACAATCAGTAAACAAATCATACACTACTTCTAAATGTTACCGATGTTTTTTATGTGGAAAATTATAAATTAATTTGACATACTAAAAGTTTATATATTTCTTAATATCTTCAAGTAACAAATGTGGTTCACATGGTCCAAGGGTCGGAATTGCTTTCTTAGGAGCGAAAAATTTCAAATTCCATTGAATTTATAGTATATAAGAGATAAATGCTTGCTTATGGAGTTCTAATCTGTCTAGTATCTAGATTTTATCCATTGCGTTTCTAGATTTCATTCATTGCGAAATATAAATAAAAATATAAAAGCTTCAAAACAAACGTATCAAAAACAATAAAATAAAAATGTATGAAAATCATAATTCAAGGCACAAGATTGAAAATATTAAAAATGTTTACTTGCACTTTTCCGAATTCCAATATCGAAAATTAAACGTGATTGGATTGTTGACCCAATTAATTAAATTTTACTGACATTACTTTTAAAAAATATTGTCAACAATACATTTTTTCTGAAAGAAATTATTTTCACTTTTCCCTTATTTCCATTTCTCAAGCTATATTTTTCTCTAATGGGATGGGGAATTGGTTAGAAAGTAAAGATAATTTAAGCACAGCTGAGAGCAGCAAAACATTAAATAGTATCTTTTTGTGGAAATAGAAGACAGTCATTCGCTTAGGCGAATTGATTAAATTATTATTATGAAATGAAGCAAAAGAAAATAAACTACAATATTCATTAACAAGCAATGAAATATTTTTAAATAATGTAAAATGTTAAATAAATAGAACTGAATTGACTCATTAGCATTATAAATTAACAGAAACGTAAAAAAATTAAAATATTGAAATCAGTTATTTTGCGTGCATGAAAATGTAGCTGATGTGATTATTAAATATTGCTCTGGTAATTAAATGTTATCAATTTTCGTATTAAAAGCATTACACGAATTTTCTTATTTAATTATTACAAATAGTGCTTTGCTATTCATTTTGCGTGAAGGTAAAGAACATTTGCTTTAATGCATTTGAATTAGAAATAATTTGCTCTAAGTTTTACAAAGTTGTTCGACTGAACGCTTTTGTTTATCTTTTAAGTTTTATTGCATTGTGCATTGTGAAATGTACCATAAAAGCTATTCTAAATTAAGTTTCCACTGAAAAACAGTAAGCAGAATCATGAACATTCTGTATCATATATATATACATAATATATATATATATATATATATATATATATATATATATATATATATATATATATATATATATATATATATATATATATATATATATATATATATATATATATATATATATATATATATATATATATATATATATATATATATATATATATATATATATATATATTTGTTTAATGCTTATTAATATTTCTGTAATATAATAGTTGATCCTATAATATCAATATTTAAATTTAATTTATCATTCCACATCTCCTCTTCCTTACGAGAAATAACTTTTAAATTCACTTCAGCTGAGAAATAGAACATCAAAATCAACTTTAATTAACTGCGAATTTGAAATTGAAGAAAAAAAATTAACAATCTAGAAGGTTCTAAATATGTCATTGTTGTTTTAAAAAAAGCTAATGAACAGAAATGCATCTCCAGCTGTGTCCAAATTCCATTTGTGCCAAAGGACATTAGATGGTCGTCTTACAGCGGTAATGGGATTGAACAAATAAGCTTTTCAAGGGTATTTTCGCTTTGGTGGAAACGTTAAAGGGTAACGGTTTCTATTCTTAATGAAGTTGAAAACTAAAACTCCAACTATTCTCGAGTAGAAAAATAATTAGAAAGTTGTTTGATCTTTTCCTTAAAAAATTAATGTTAGTTAATCAAGGAAAACGAGTCAGAAGGATCTGTTGCCATTTTTTGAACCATAATTTCCAAGCACTCGTAATGAACCAAGTTTCAACCTATTATTTTGATAAAATTTATTTTAGAATAAAATTTTAAATTGGTGTGAAAATCATGACATAAAATGAACTAAATAAAATGAACTGATCATGCAATTGAATCATAATAAGTTTTTCATATTTTCATTGAATATTGTTTCAAACACAAAAAAAAAAAAATAATGAAATGATTTAAAAATTCAGATAATCATCTGAATGAATTAAATTTATTTAATTGTGATTTCTATTGAATTCATTTTATTAAAATATTACTTTAGGTTAATAACTATTAATCACCTACAAGAAGTCAAAATGCGAGTACATCATAACTAAAAATATATTCATGCAGATATTTTTAGGAAATATTTTAAGAGTATAAAATATATGTATCAAAACGTAAATTAAAGTTTTCTCATCAAAATATAAAATTTTTTTACATACTTTGAAAAAAGTTGTATTTTTGCGTTTGGCAACATGAACCGCAACTTCTAATTTAAAACATTTTGCATAGAATTCTTAGTGTTTAATACTGACGAAATACGCTTCTCATAATCATAAAGTTTATTAATACTAATTTTTTAAGAAACTATTTAATCTTTGATGAATTTAAAGTAAGCGATTTTTTTCCTTTTCTATTGTTTATTATCTTCTATATCGATATAATATCGAATCATCTATAATCCTTATAATATCGAAAATGATAATATCAATATAATTTCATTGCAAAATTTTATTTTGAGTTTAAATTTAAAATAACAAAAGTTCTTATACATTTAAATTAAGTACGCAATTGAAAAATTACCAAACATTAAAATAAAGTAACAATTAAAAAATTATTTCAAATGCCGAAAGTCGTGAATTTTTTTTAAGATAATTTACTTTATTTATTGCATGTTGAGATAAGAACGATGCTTTATCATAATATTTAAGCGCCCCAATCAACCAATGTTAAAAAAGTAGGAATTCGAAACAAACAGACATTTAGCCAAGAGATGTTTACTTTTGTACTGTTTTTTTTTAAATATAGTTTCGATGTTTTAGTCTTTGTGTTTGTGTGTTATGTCACTTTTAAAATATTAAAATTAATTGTAAGTGTATCCCTGAAATCTGTGCTTTTTTGTATACCAGTCACAAATTTCAATTAGCTTTTATTTAAATTTTATGCATTGAAACATTTTAGTTTAAATTTTTATAAATAACAAAAGAAAAGTTTAGAAAGAATAAATGCATTTTTTAGAATTTACTTCATGAGAAAAGTGAACTTATTTGCAGAATAATCTTTAATGAGATTATTCTTTCTCTGAATGAAATAATAAAAAGTAAAAAATTAAACTGTTGGTATCTTCTTGAATGGAACATTGTTGATTTGTTTTTGGAGTTCGTAACTTAATGTTTTGAGTATAAATGATTAAGGGATGATAACATTTCAGTAGTAAATATTTTTTTCAAATTGCATGGAGTATGAAATAAATGAATAATCACACTTATCATTCTTTTGTTTAATAAAACTACGGAAAAATAATTCACGAAACTTATACAAAAGAGCTCACCGAAGGTTATCTTTCTTCACACTGAGATGTCCTTTTTACAATTTCAGAATCACCTTTGAAGACGAGAGAATCTATGCTGTGTTTCTGCATGCATGTCTTTTCGTGTTGGCTTTTCATGATTTTATCTCTTGTGAATCATGAATACGATCCACTGTTCAAAAATGTTCTCCTTTTTTCGAAATGTAACTTACATGATAGATACAAAAGACCTTACAACAGCCGTTTGGGGTAAGAAGTACAGCAGTCTGAAATTTATGAATATCTAGGAATGTAAAATAAACCTCTATGTAAGTGATAAACATTGCAGGCTTGTAGGTTTTAACTCATATATTTGTGATAGTATAATCAGAAAATGATCAAACTTATATTTGTGTTTAAAAGCTGAGTTTGCGAGTCTTATTACAAGTTTTTAAAACAGTTATATCAAAGATTCGGCCAGCGATTTCAGTGTGTCATAGAAAGAAGAATCATGATTTTTGAAGATTTTAGATTTCACTCGATTCCTCTCCGGAAGAATGCACACATTACATTTAAAATGCACACATTACATTTATAAATAATTCCAATGGCAGCACGTGCCTAGACAAACGAGAGAGATACTAACGCCATCTCTTAGATACAGGTGGAAATAGGCTAATATTTTTTTTTTGAGAATTTTCCTCGCGCTTCGAGTCCAGACTAGAACCTTCTTCTTTTTCTTTCTTATCCTCTGGTATGAATAAGACCAGATCAATGATATCATTCACCCTCAAAGAATCGAAGACAACTTCAGGTCTGTATAAAAGTTCACGCTTTGAAAAGCCAATGCAGTTCAGTATGTGTTCGGAGCTGGCTTTATTAGTATTGCACCAAGTCCAGGTGGGAATGACTTGTTTGCCCTGGGAGAAATGTAGAGTCCGAAGATGGCTGGATCTGAGTCTGGAAATGGCAGTCTGATAACGTCTTTCACCATCGAAACTCAAATATCTCCCAGGATCAGAGCCACAATCCCAAGGATGATAAGGCAGAATTTTCCAAGATGAGTTGGTAAGAGCCTTACTCCCAGAGTAGATTTCTTGGAAAGTCAGCGGCTCAGCAGAACCAAGAGGCAGCGATGATCCATCCTTAGCAAGGCCATCAGCGATATCGTTATATTTAAGATCGACATGTGATGGAATCTATTGAAAATGAATAATGGAGGACTCAGATTGTGCTTTAAGCTTTTTGAAAATACAAATTCCCCTCTGGTTCACAATATTCCTCCAGTTTTCAAGGTACTGCATAACGCTACGACTGTCAACTAGAATCCAAATCTCGCCGTTTAACTGTATGTTCAAGGAAAGGTCCAGAGACATATGAATAGCTGTAAGTTCTGCACAAAACACGGAACTGAAATCAGCATTGCGTTGATTCAGAAAAAAATTTGTAGTTTCAGTTTTAAGAAACACTCCGTTTTTAGTGTGGCCCTCTTCATCCTTACTACCAAATTTGTACCGCTTCAGAGGGGATGTGATTGATGACCTCTAGTGCAACTTGTTTTAAACATTCGGGATGTTGAGAAGATTTACTTGTGTACCAGTAATTTTGTATGGATGAACTTCCTGACAGAGAGTCAAACGAGAAGGCGATAGGAATGAGAGAGTTAATGGAAACAGAAGATTTTAAAATATCCAACTTCTCTGCATGTTCAAAGGGACTATGCTTTCCCAGACTCTGGTCATTCTTCCAGCCACACAAAATGTTAGCGGTTCGATGTTGGTCATGGTAGTTATAAAGTTTACTGAAGTACTTCATCAGCTTTGGGATACATCTTTCCTACAACGTCTGTAAGTCTGCCTAATAAAGAACAAGTTTTGTTGATGTGCTGCTACGGAGCCCTGTAATGAGGCGTACCGCACTGAGCTGTACTTTCTCAAGCTTTTGTATATTGGTGACTGATGCAACATGGTTTACTTGAAAGCCATATTCGAGGACTGGGAGAATCAGAGAAATGTATGTTGTTCTTAGTGTTCTGGCGTCTGCCCCCCAGTCGCACCCAGAAATATATTTCACCATATTAAGTCGCTTCTTGGCTCGTATCACAAGTGAGTCGATATGTTTGTTGCATAAGACCTCAGGATCGAGAGTAAAGCCAAGATACTTTTGATTTCTTTCACAAATTAAAGGTTGATAGTTCATAATAATCTTAGGTCTATAGTTAGTAAGACCAGAACCTTCCTTATCGATATAAAAAGAGTGCGTCCGCGACGTGAGTCGAATCAAGTAATCGAATGCGATACGGTTGGAGAAAGATTTTAGTAGTACTGCGAATTAGTGATTGTGAAGGTTATTGTCATTTGTTTGTGTCGTGCGATATCCATAATTGTTGTGTCGAGTTTCATAATTGTTATGATTTTGGCATAATGTCAAAAAAATATGAAGTTGATAGTAAGTGCAGAGTTTTTCAGTCTAAATAGGAAATTGTATATTTTTTCACAGAGTAAAAAGGCAAATCACTGTGTGTAATTTGTTATCAAACAGTTGCTGTTTGTAAGGAGTTTAACTTGAAGTGACACAATTATACGAATCATAAATCAAAATTCGATTGTTACACTGAAACAATAAGAATGGATACATTGTCTTTATTAAAATCTAAACTTCAAGGTCAACATTCAATGTTTACTAACGTTAATACTGAGTGCAAAGATGCCCTGAAATCAAGTTTTTTTATTGCATTAAAAATCAAGAAAAGGTCAAAATCTTTCACTGATAGTGATTTTATAAATGACTGTATGTTGAAAGTTGCCTATGTTTCATTTCCATTTCAAAAGTCAATAATTCATAATATTTCGCAGTCAAGAAATACTGTTGCTTTTAGAATAAATGATTTGTTTCAAAATTTGGTTCTTCAATTGAAGGAAAAATAAATGAATTTATAAATTTTTCACTGGTTGTTGACAAGAGCATTGATACTGTTAATACACCTCAAATTGCTGTTTTTAAACTAGGTATTAACAGTAACTTTGATATAACTGAAGAGCTGTTAAAGTGCATTCCATTGACCGGTACTACAACAGCAAATTGTATTTATTCAGTAATTGAGCATTAGATAGTAAAATATAAACTTGACTGAAATATACTTAGCAGCACAACTACGGATGGCGCTCCATCCATGGCTGGCAAAGATACGGGTATTGTAATTATATTAAAACAGAAAACATCAGGGCATTTTGTGAGATTTAACTGTATAATTCATCAGAAATCATTGGCTTCAAAACATTTAAAAATGGAGCATGTCATGCAACCTATAATTAAAATATTAAATTTTATAAGGAGCAGAGGACCAAATTACAGATAATTCAGGCAGCTTCTACAAGATTTGGACGAAAGTTTTCTGTTGTCCCTTATTTCACCGAAGTTCGTTGGCTCAGCCGAGGAGTAATTTTAGAAAGATTTTTTTGCATTACATGACTCTATTAAAGATTTCATGTTAGAAAAAATCAACCCAATTGATTATGATAATGACTGATGAGTTGATGGATCTGAATGCAAAGTTACAGGGTAAAAATCTGATTTATTACTCAAATGTTATCATGCATTCAAGCCTTTGAAACAAAGTTGAGGCTGTGGGGAAATCAGATAAAAAAAATCAAACTTTGGACCATTTTCCTCATTTAAAATCATCTGGAACAATGAGCCAAAAAAAATATTCTCAATTTCTGCAAAACTTGATCATGGAATTCAACAATCGTTTTAAAAACTTCCACAAAGTGAACGAAATGGAATTCCTAATTTTCAACAATCCATTCAATTTTGAAGTTTCTCAGGCACAAATTTATTTGCAAATGAAGTTGATAGATCTTCAATCAGACAGTATTTTGAAAGAAAGATTTAAAGAGATAAGCGCTCTTACATTTTATTCTTATATTTTATTAATAATTACCCGGAATTAGAGAAGCATGCAACATGCATTCTGTGCATGTTTGGTAGCACCGATTTATGTGAGAAGATGTTATCAGTCACGAAAATAAATAACAAATATCACACAAGATTCCCGAATGAACATCTCCAATCAATTCTTAAAATAACTACAACGAATATGATTTTTACATCAATGAGCTTGTGAAAAAGAAGAGAAGTCAAGTGTCTGGATGATTGAGCTTCAAATAATTACCCTCTTTTATAACTTTGGCATGATTTTTAACAACCGCGTATATTATATACAATATAATTAAACAAATAAAATGTTAGAATAATTCAGGAAATTTTTATGTGAATCTGGCCCACCTATACATTCTAAATTTAATATATAGGGCCCTCTGCAAAATTGAGTTTGTCATCTCTGGTTTAAAAAGTGCTTTCGGTACTTTTCCATTATACCCTCGCTTTTGAGCTTAAAGATGTTTTTTACGGAGAAGCAAAAATAATATAACATAGGTATTATGATATTATTACCTCAAAATTTATTTTAAATTTAATATATAATAAATCAAATTATTTTTTGTGCGAAAATTGAATGAAAAGTGGTAAACAATTGTAAAATACACTAAACAAAGCTTAATTTCTGTTTTGTTTAATATATTTTATAAAAGTAATAACCGTTTAGTTTATAAAATGTAAATAAAATGTTTTTCAGCAGTTTCTGAAAATGTAATTATTTTTAAATAATACATGATGCAAATAGGATATTTATGACAAAAATTTATGAAATGTTTCTTTTTTTTTACGGCGATTATCCAAAGTAAGGGTATAATAGAAAAGTACCATGTATTTAATAAAAAAAGGTAAAAGCTTCATTTTGTGATTTGTAAACATCATTATGAATTTTTAGGGACATTAAAGATTGATTTCTTTACAATAGCTGGAGAAAATGCACAATAAAATATACTAAATTTTATCATTGAAATGGTTTATAAATAATTTTATTTTATCAAAAATACTAATTGTGTTAAATAAATCTGTTTTTCTCTGCCATATTTTTAATTAAAATTTTGATATTTGGCTAGAAATGCTTTATTGATTAAGAATGTTAACGTTTTATCAATAGAATATTTCTAATATTTCTTAATTAAATTAATATTGTATAATTTTCACTTCATTGAATACAAAATCCTATCATAACTTATAATATTTCATCTATGTATTATAGTATTCGTTGTATTCTATCTAATGAACCTTAAATGTGCTCAATCAAGTAATTGTTCCAATTTACGTTATTTAATAAAAATATTGTTCAATTATGTTTATCAGCCTGAAAAAAAAAGGAGATGTGTTTTGATTTAAGCAAATTATAAAGAGTATTAAAAAATAAAGCATTTTTTATTTTTTAAAATGTAAACTTTTGTAAACTAATTTACTAATTGAATTTGTCTCAAAGAAATTAATGAAACTAATTTTTCAGCAATTAAGGAATAAGCGTCTCAGATTTCAAATCTTATTTCAAGTTTCTTTACAGCCAGAAAAATACAATTTGATGATCAAATAAGTATCATTAAAGTGATGCCTCTTCCGTCATTACCATATGGCTTGTCATTTTCGCAAATAAAAGAAGTTTTGTACATTTTAAAGCTGCTAAAATATCGTCATATTTTTTAAAGAGAGATATTCATTATAAAGTAAAAACATGAGAGATCAGGAAGGAAAATGAAACTATTTTTCCTTAGCTAGCGGAAATAATTCTAAAATAAGAATGAATAGAATTATGTTAAGCATTATATAACGTTAATTCTATTTTAACGACCATTTACTTTAGTCAAAGAAATTCGTCTGATGTACACAATATGGAATGTAGAATAGTAGTAGATTTTTACAAATACAAATTCTAGCCCATTTAGATGATAAATGTTCTTTAATGTGAAATACTAAACTATTTATCATAGTTTTTAGTTATTTTACTTTGCATTATTCTAAGGTTATATGTGGTAATAAAAAAGTTTCTGTAAAGCTTTTTGAAAAACTAAATGCTTTTACATTTAATATTAAATCATTCTATTATTGGTCCATGATCCAGTTCATATCATGATAATAAGTCCAATCGTTTTCTAGTAATTTTTTGTTCTCAAATAGTTGAAAATGGTTTTAAATTATAGAACATAAGCTTTAAATGAATTTGTTTTTTAAACAATCTCGTAAAAACTAGAATAAATCAATCTCCAGGACCCATTTTAGACATGGAAGAATTTTATCTGGTGTTTTTTATATGTATTTCGTGCAGATTCTTATTTTAAAATCTACATTAAGATATTATAAAAAATAATATTGTAATGTATATTGTAACATTCAATATATCTCTCTGAAAAAACACCTTATCTACTTTAATAATGATATTTTAATAACATTTTGTTATTATATCTGGTTTTTTCTCCTGCAGTGCCAAGGTATGTAAGGAACTGTTAATAATTTCAAGCTCCTTTTGTTTTGACACAAATTTTGAGGACATATTACTTTTTACAAATCGACAAATTTCATACTTAGAATAGAACAAATTGTTTAAGTTTGTGCATCATCTGTGAAAAAGAACAGGTTTTTTTATGTGAATCTATACATCTGTTGGCACTAAAATTATGTATGACATTCAATATATCTCTCTGAAAAAACACCTTATCTATTTGATAAATATGTATTTATTTAAATTAGGGAACCAGTATTCCAAAACTATAAATTGGAATTCTTTAAATTCACAGTCTTGTAATATGGCAGAATTCACTCAAAAGTTTTCTTCTTGCCAGGGACTTTTCTGTGCTTCAGAAAGCGACCAGATTATTATGAAAGGAAACGACGTTCACTTTTGTCAAAGGCAGATAATAGGCTTTATGTTGTAACACATTCAAATTCACGTAGTCCGCTTACTTCATTTACAGAGACAACGGGAAAAATTATTGAAAAAGCAAACTTTAGAAAACATCAAATAAATGATTAAGGGAAATAGCCATATAATAAAATTTGATAAGACTATTGTGTCGTCCATTTCTTCTTAAAACAATAGTATTTTACTAAGCCAAACTATTTTAATATCATTTGCATTTATAATGATAATTTAAAATATCTTAAAAAACCCAGTATAAATACCTAAGAAAATGATAATTTTGTTATTTTGGTTCATTTTAATTTAAACAAATTAGTTATAGGGTATGAATATTATTAAATAGACACGCCAAATTATTTTAAAATATCAACAATTCTCAAGCCAGTTTTCGAATTGGCTTTATTTAAGTTTTGATTGATAAAATCAAATTCCATATGCGTGTATGTGTGTTGTTTATAAGCACCTATTTGCACATATGTGTTAAGGAATACATTGCAGCTTTTACTTTCAAACCTAAACAGAATAAACAGAGAATGTTCACTGTTCATTCATTGAATATTTCAGCAGTGATGTTGTTCAAGCAGTAAAGGTTGTAAGTTAGAAGTGTTGATGCAAATAAAATTATGTGTGAAATAGCGTCGCTCAGATTTACAGAAATGTTCATAAGCAAAATACTTTACGAATATTCTTTACAAGCATGACTTCCAAGACAAATAACACAATTATTGAAGAATTGATGATTAACAAAATTCAATCATATGTTTTGTTCGTCATTTTATTACTTAAATTTGCTTAATACATTTCGAATGATGAATCAGATACTGAAACGCAACACATGAGAAAAAATTTTTACATGAAATTTGCAAATATTAGTGACTTTATCATATAGTGTATTATTCTGTTACCAGTACGAGATTCGAAGTAGCTGTTTAGAGAAAATCGCAGAAATGTTAATTTGAATTCGCATTTTTCTTTTCGTGATTAATATTTTGCAAAGTGAATCTCACCCACATTTAAAAATATTACAATATTTTTATAATTACTTTTACGCCAGAAACAAAGTATTCAGTGGTATTTAAATCCGTCTTAATTACAAGTATTTACCACAGTTAATTTACATTTATTTAGATTGTCTTTAGCAAGTTATTTGTCTTTGTTAGAAATCTTGGCTGAAAAGACATCCAATATTAATTAGTAATTAGTAGTGAAAAGGCATAATATAATAATATTGTAGTTTTACTTAAAAGAGGAGAGAGACCATTGCCATTAAGCTTTTTTTTTTATCATACATTAATAAAACCGTTCTAACTATCCTACTAGAATTCAGAAGTTTTTAGTGTAATCTATTTTTTCTATGTTAAAGTACTTGTTTTATTATTCACTTTATATATAGACCAGTTCCACAATAGTAACTTTTTATCAGGAATTATTTTTATCTCTGATGATGGATGAAATTTTAAAGGTTAGTCATTTGCAAAGAAATAATTCTTTCCAGTCTAGGTGACGACGTATGCAATAACTTAAATTATTAGTTCCATTCCCATGTCTATGGGTACATTTGTTGCTATATCACAGAAAAAAGAACATTAAATTGTGTGAAAAGTGACATCATGAATGCAGGAAGGAAAATGTAGCTAGTTCTAACACTATAATGCCATATGTTTTTTGTCATACAATTTTCTTCATTGTTTTTGTCAGCACGTTCATTAACAAAAATGCTGTATGTTGCTGTAATTGTGTACAATAATTAATACAAAAATGCTGTAATTGTGACCTGTATTGATAAAAACTGTTAAAACAAGAATTGAGTCTCGAACTAAGTTAATGACTGGTAAACAGTGCAGTAAGAAAATTGAGAGTATGGGCTTGAAATTCATTTGATTCCAAATAATGCATAGTTTCTGTAATTCTGATAATAAGACTATTCTTATTATTAAAAATAAGAGCTTTGATTGTTTCTTTTGATTTGTAGATTTGTAATGGCATATTCAACGAAAGGAAACACACACACATATATATATATATGTGTGTGTGTATAGATTTGGATAGAAAATAAATAGAATCTAATCACCGGAACTTAAGCATTTCAGATGAAGGAATGGAAAGTTGTAAATATAGCCATTAGATTATTTTTTATAGAAATATGGAAAGAAAAAAACCATTTAATTATATTTTCCCTTCAAGTAGATAAGAAATAACAATTAAATTTAAAATCACTTACGAATGATCCAATTCATGTTCCAAAGTTTAATTAGATTCTTTGAACAAATTGAGGTAACTCAGCAAAATTTATTTTAAACTCTAAAATCTAAATAAAAATACAATAAATAAACAAGAAATTGTAATAATTTAATAGGAAGTTTAAAAAACATAAAATAAAATAATATTGTCATCAAGAATTTCTATTGAGAAACTAGAATTATTGAATATCACTTGTCAATATCAATGACAAGATTTTTTGCAGTAAATAATTTTTGATTGATATATTATTAAGGTAAAGACAATGAAATTAAATATAAAACAATAAAGAAAATATCTGTCATGTTAAACAATTTATCAGAGAAATACTTACTCTTGGCCAAGAGCACAATTCTTGCAAAATTTATGAGTACATTATGAAAAATCTTCAATCAGCCTCACATAAATACATAATAATTTGAAACTGAAAACCGAGGTGAAATCAGTATTGAATATTGGATAATTTTAGAAGATATATGTTATACATCATAAATATTACAATTGAGATGAGTTAAAATTCACATATTATTTCATCTGTATTATTAGATATTTTTATGTGTTACTAGGAATTTTTTTGTTATTAATTATATGCATGGATTCAGTTATTCGTATTATTAATTAATGATACAGCTGATATTTCTACAAATGACTGAGTAGATATTTCAATAATTACAAACGTGATACGTGCCACAGCCATCATGTTTTTTTTCCAATATGCAAAGCATTAAGCTCAAGTGAAATCCATTTCATATAATGGAAAAAAAGAACTCAATAATAAGCTGATCACTTTAGATATTTGTCCTCATGAAAGTTGTTATTTGTCAAATTATAAATGAACTCAATTAAAAAAACTTCATTTTTACTCTGCATGGTTATAAAAAATAGAGAAAAAAGATTTTATTTTAATCCCAAGAGTAACAAATAATTTAACAAAAATGAAATTTCTTTAGATTACAATATAAAAATATTCTTTTAAAGCAGAAAATCTTAAACTTATCTAAATCTTTCAATATGTATAGAGTAATACAAGCGTATAATAAATATAAATCATAATTTAAGATGGTCCTTTCGAAAACTATATATATTTGTGTGGGTATTAGTGTATTTTTTTAAAAAAAATCTTAATTTTAATTCTGAAAACCCGATATAATAGAAATTTTAAGAGCTTAATCTATTATTATTGAGAAATGAATTACAGTAAAATCTCAATAAAAAATTTTCATTATTAAATTTATCTTTTTTTGACTGTTATTTATTAATATTATACCTTTATTAATATTTTCCACATAATTATATCTTTTTTCGAGAGCTAAATTTCAGCACATTTGAATAAAAATGTTTTGGATTCTTGCATAACTTAACGTAAACTGCAACCTTTTGTAAACACACTATTTTTGTTTATTTTAATTAAATTTATAGAGATTTAGTTGCCTTAAACATCACTAATTAAAGAAATTGTTGTTTTCCTTAAATAAATGTTGTTAAAAGATTTCGTAAATTTCTTATAAATTTTAAACATTTACATTCCTGCAACCATTCACGCACTGATTCTCATCTAAAAAATGTGTTTTCAATTACAGGAATGGAGGAACTTTCTTGTGGAAGCGTGTTTGCAGGGAAAACACACATCTCGAGAAAATTGTTTTTGTTTTCAGGATTAACGAGAGAAAAGCTTTGCAAAATACCTTTTTCAAAAAAGAGGTGTTATTTGTAAAGGATCTTAGATGTAATATCTTAGAGACTCAATCAGAGATGCAAGATGGGGGAAATATTTACATTTTTGAATAAAAATATTTTATTTATACTCAAAATAGGAGACTAATAGTTTACTTTGTTTTGGATTTTTTATTTAGAATGTAACACAGTTTTTTAGGAAAAAAAATATGTGTATAAAAAATAAGAATTAATATGAATTGCTGTGAATTTTTATTTTAATCATTTAAAATATGTTCTCAGAAATGAAATCCAAATTATGAAATTGCACATAGGTATGATTATTCTTCAAAATTATTGCTATCATTGTTGAATTTTATGTATTTTTCTGCCCTTGCATGACTGACTAATTAAACTCTGTGGTACGATTGCCCATGTGGGCCGAAGTCTGCAGTAAACATCGCTGTTTTCTTGACTGAGAGACCCTCGGGTACAAAGCACATGTCCCGATTAGGTGGTAAATTTAAATCACCCAGTTTCCAGTTCGCAAGCATGCTTGGCACTTAGTTTCTCAACCCAATGAAGGGATGAAAGGCTGAGTCAACCTTGCTAAGCCCGAGGATTAAACACCGTAACAGTTTTTTGGGAGTGTGCAACGCTACCACTCAGCCACCGGTTTTTTTTTTTTTTTTTTTTTTTTTTGCATATATGACATTCTGAGCAATATTAATATTAGTTCTGAGTAGAACAAATATTAATAATATGCAGAATGTTAGATATACAAGGGTACATTTTCAGTTAGCGTCTAATAATAGTTGATACCTCCAAATAATACAATTTGGGTGGGAAATGTTTTATGGAAATTAAATCTTGTTTCTATAAACATGTTTATGCATTAAACTGCGCTTTTAACCACAACGGTCTAATATTTATATGCATTCAGAAATCTCATAACCATACGTATCTGAAAGTGTATTTAAGCGTGTGTTTTAAATGTATGTCTTCTGAAGCTTAAAATTTCAGTATAACGGAGAAAATCCCTCACTCTACTGAAATCTCCATTATTAAAAGAAATTATAATGTACAAGATAATTATATGGTTCCAAGCAAGATCTATACTTGTAATTACAAAAATTAATGCTAGCATCAAAAAACCACATATAATTTGAATTTCAAACAGCTTTAGAAAATATTAAGATAGAAATTAATATAGGAAGTTTCTCTGAAGCATAAATTGCAACTCATTATGTTTGAAAATAAAATAACTTTCATGATGTACAACCTTCACAGTTTAATATTTTAGGGACAACATGCAAGTGGAAATTTTCCATGATATATTTACTTTTTGCTAATAGCACTCCATCTTAACAAAAATCTAAAAAAACGTTTACTTTTTAATTTTGTAAAATGTCATTTGGGAGATAATGCATGACAAATTCTCCAATTCCTTCAAATTTCAAAATTTTTGCCCAAATTTCATAAGGAAATTAATTCAATATGAAGTGAAAAAAATCTTTTTTTTTACGAAACACACTTGCCACGCAGGCAATATTACAAAAATATCGCCAGTCATATTACATGTTTTGTATGAACAACTGATGTTGTATGAACAACAACAACATGTTTTGTATGAACAACTGATGGAGCAAGTGTGGCATAATGATAGGACCACGTTTTTGGAATAAAAGGACCGGCTTAAGATTCAAGCTTCTATTACACAGAAGGAAATGAAATTTGCGTTTCTTATATATTTCCAAAGGCAAAATCATTAGTGTAAGTGTTTGAAAAGTTAAATCTTACATCTTCCTATGCAGGAAATACGATCATTATTTATGAATCTCTTCCAGTTGACTATTCAGATGTCTGACTTAGTCTTTGGCTATTGTGTTGTCCCTTACATGGCGTTAAGTAGTTAGTGATCGATGTAAATTAATGGCATGCTTTCAGATAAAAAGTTGCTATTAATAAGTTGCAAAGACAAGACTCACCGTAACATTTTGATGAATCCATATTCATTGGACTGGAACCTCATCCGATGGATC
The DNA here is from genome assembly GCA_030067965.1 of Latrodectus elegans. NCBI lineage: Eukaryota > Metazoa > Arthropoda > Arachnida > Araneae > Theridiidae > Latrodectus > Latrodectus elegans. The sequence continues at coordinate 15,240,193 of CM057812.1, forward strand.
CTATAAACTATTGAACAACATGAGAACTCAGGAGGGTTGAAGTTATTGTGTTTTGCATCAACACGATTACCGCCGTTCGAAGACAGCGGACAACACTCCTACGCTCTTTGACGAAATTCACAGAAAAGGTGTACTATTCATGAATGAGGAAGTGTTGCAGCCTCCGTTAGTCCATGAAACTGGAGCGCTCAAAGGATGAGGACTGACTAGGCCCCGTAGCCCCAGGCTTTAGCAGAGCAAATTGGAGTGGCCTTCACGTCTTGGATGACCCTACCAGAAGATTCTTCCGAAGTATTTCACCCACTCCGCACAGGAATCTCCCTCGCCAGCATCTAGTGCACACTGTGCGGCAGTCTGTGGGACTTGAGGGGGTGAAATTTGTGGAGGGTACGAAGAAATTTGAAATTTGCTCCAAGTGCTCAAATGAACAGGCCTCTCCTGAACATATTCTTCAATGCCTTAGTCTCTCCGGGAGAGATCTGATGGAGAAACTACTTATGGTATTGGAGTTTTTTAAGGCGTACGCGATCTGATCTAGCACTGCTGACTTCGGGGCCGTACAACAACAACAACATGAGATAAATTTTGAGTTTAAACTTCTTATATTCACATCTATATGGTGAGGAATTTCTGTGATTTCCACTCTAATACAAATGAATACGGTTCCTTATCTATAAAATTTGCCCAGTGTTTAATAAGCTGTATCTTTCATAAAACCTGACAAACCATTGTTGGCCGTTAGGCCATTTACCACAGTGTCTAACTGCTGAGATATGGTTCATAGGATTCTAATGGTAATACTGCTTTTTGAAGTAGAAAGTCACGTGTTCAATCAGAATCACTATTACAGAGAGGATAATGGATGTTTTGACACTGCGCATTAAATCGTTTAACAGCCTAGGGCCATCGAAAGGCAGTTTAGTATCCTCCGCGTAAATGGCTTCCCTGGAGGACTTTTCATAGATACTGTTAACTTTTCATGGATACTAGTGAGGGACGTTGAACTTCTGCTTTCTATAGTGTCCATTGGGAGTGTTGCAACTATCTGTCGATTGATGGCTGACTATGCGAATATAATTGTTTACATCACAATAAGATTCTGCGCCAAGCAATGTAGAAGTTATTTTGTTCCATGTCTTGTCCTGTTTAAGTATGTCCAATGTCTAATAAGGAAATTAAAAACTTGTTCAAGGTAAGCTTATTTAGAATTTTATTTGTTATTAATAAGATGATTTGATAAACGTGATTAGTAATAAGGGAGTTATTAAGAAAATCTTACAGGGATTTTGCCAGGTTATTTTTTTTGCGGCACGTAAATACGACCCACTTTGTATGAAAATTCCAAGATGTGGTGGTTCTTCCAAATACTTACAGTATCTTTAGGATATTAAATTGTTTGCTAAGTATCATGGAATTTACAAAGATCATTTCTTTTGGCAACTGATTGACGAATCTAAAGGCAAGTTATGTGAACTAAGCTTCATCAGGATAGTTTCTAAGTATGTACTATTTGAACAGAGTGTATAACATTGACTTCAAAGTGCTGTTCTGTGGAAAGATAGTAATCTACGACCACAAGATTGATGTAAAATTGTTGGATTGAAGTTTTATTATTGCTTAATTTTAGTTGGGCTTAGATTGTAGCACCAAATGCGTCATTTGTATGCAGGAAAGGCAATACATAAGCTGACATTATTTTGGACAGAAAACTTTTTAGACGATACCTGTTTATGATGAAGATTAGATTCAGTGTAAGTGTGCATGTGGACATACATATCAACCAGAATTTCTATTAGAATATTCCAAAGGGAAATAAATACTGAGACCTCATGTTACAAACAATGATCATTCTTTTTATTTAATTCGTCAGATTTTATCCACCGAGTACTACGGAGAATATATTTGGAGTTTAATTCAGCGAATGTAAGGGATTTCCCAAGATCTCCTTATTTTTCTCCCAGTTCTCCTCATATGTGCTTTTCTGCTTTGACTATGTACAACTGTAGACTAGTATTTTATTTTCACTTTATACTTCCTTTACTGTAAATCTTTTTACATATTTTTTATATTTCTTACCATTATATGTAATAAAATATGCAACTAACATCTTTTCATTAAGGAAATGTAATGTAAAATCATCATTTATAAGTTCTGGTTGATAGATAACTTCAATAGTTATTTGTTACCGGTAAAAATGCGATTATATAATATTTTAAAAATAGTGTATAATGTGTCAAAAGGCAAGCAGAGTTCGGCAATTTAAAAAAAATAAATTGCAAAAGATTAAAACTATATTAGGCGAAGATGAGTACAATATTTTTCAGTAAAAATGAGGATTTAGTAGTATGCACGCAAAGAAAAATTTCAGTGTGTGTGAAAATATTTTAACATTTATTATTTACCAAATATTTTAACTGTAAGGAGCATGAATACAGACATAGATTATTTGTTGTCTTTATTTAATGACAGTTGCAGTTTTCTGATATTTTATTATTAAATGCCATTTATAATTTACAGATTGATGCAAAATATTCCTGTAATACTTTTAATATATTGATGAAATAGATTTTCATGCAAAGCGACAATTTTTTGTTTAAATAAGGATACGATTTTTAATTTTTTTTTATCAGCAAATACTTACTCAAAGTAAAATAAAGTGTATAGCTCATTTCTTAAAGAATAAACAGAATTTAATATTAAATAAATATAAAGAATTTATATAATTAACTATTATTTCAAAATCCCCTTGGAATTGAGCTTATTGACTCAAACAGTGCATAAATTAATTTTTATTATTAAATTAAATATTTTAGAAAAAATTTTCGTCTTAAAAGTTTATAGAGCTTATACCAATCTAACCGTTGAAAACAATCTTCAATAAATGATATTTTTGATTAAAAAATAAGAAAAAAAATGAGTAAAATTTATCGTATTATATCGTAATAATTTTAATGAAGCTTCTTTAAATTTATTATTTTTTATTCGTGGATTACAGTAACACAAAAATTTCTAATCTCTAACACAGCCGAAAGGGAAAAAAAAAACATTTATTTAAGGTTGGCACACTCAACTATTTTCTTGCTGTCTCTTCGTTCCAATCTCCAATTTAGAAACTGGTTAGAAATAAAAGGAAGAACCCCAATCTAAAAACGCCTATAGCTCTGGTTTTTAATTTCACACCATCCGAACTCCAAAATCTTTCATCATATTTGGAGTACTCTTTTCAATTCTTCTTGAAAAACAGGAGAGGATTTTGAAGCTCGTCTCAAAACTTCTTCCGTGATTGCGGGTGTCGAACATATTTTTGATATTCGAAAAGAATAGATTTAACAAGACTCTCAAAACTATAATGAAGGACGAAAGAAAAAGACTTTTTTTTTAGTAATATTTCTACTCAGAATGAAAATTTGAAGTTTATAGAAAAATATTCTTCTTAAATCCTTTCTGTTTTTATTTATTATTTATTATTATTTTTAACCAACATTTTTGTAGATGTGTACCTTTAAAACAAAATAAGAATAGATATAAACTTTTCTTCTGAAATCTATCTATATAGATAAAATATTGATAAAATAATTGCGATTTTGTTTAAAAAGTTATCGTTGATAAGAATCAAAACTAAAATTATTTCAATTGATGTAATGATTATCCAATTGATTTGCCAGTTTTAACCCTTTGTTAATGATAAAAAATAATCGTACATGAGTACTTTGTAGCACTATTATCGTGATAAGTAAATAAAAATACTCTATAAAATTTTCTTCATTATTTATAAACTAACAAATTTGAATTTTAAATAAAATTGATATTCTTGGATAAAATTTAAATCAAACAAAAATATTTATGCATGGTATTGGAAGTAATGATTTTACTCAATATAATATTTTAATATCATAATGTTGAATTTAAATTCAAAACATTCGAATTCCTGTAAAATTGAAGAATGTAACAATTATTTCTATATTAAGTTATCAAGCACAAATAAACATTTAAATGTAAAAAATGTTTATGCAAATGATTTAAAGGATATGGTTCACTTTGGAGGAGTAACTGCATAATAAAGTTTGTGATTAAAATTAATTATCATCATTTACATAATGTGTAAAATAAAGTTTCTTTTACATACACTTCATATTAAATATTTATTCAACTGAGGATTTGTTACCGATCTTTGATGTTAATACAAAACCCCTGCTAATTTAATTATTTTACTTTTTTATTCATTTGAGTTTATTTGGAAAGTATGAATTTCTTTAAATGATTAAGTAACGTTATTGAATAATCCTACGTTATTGATATACATAGTATTTTATGCCATGTTCATTCCCATTTCATGATACAGAATAGTTGAAAACTGAAATAGGGAAAATAACTGCGTTTACACAATAAGTTTATTATTTTTTTTAACGATGGTACTTATTACTTCTTGAAAGAAACGAACTATGCAATCTATTCTTTGAATAGTTTATTTCATTAAAATGCAAATATGTTTATCATATTTTTAACTAATATTTCAGTTCTTTTCATACTTAATTTTTATTCTCAAACAATATTCAAGACACAAAAACTAGCTTTAAAAGAATCTAAATAGTTTTATTAAAAATATTCAGAAACTTTCAAAAGAATTGTTTCTATATAAAAAAGATGTTTTTTTTTTAATAGAAAACGTTTGAATCAATAGCAGACATTCCTCACAAAAATAAAAAATCTTTACTATTGACTCGACCTGAAAAGGGCATAGAGTAAATGTCTGAAAGTTCCTTCCATGCGCGTATTTCCAAAGAAACCCATTGTCATATTTTGTCCTCTGAAACGCGATAGAAGAAACGCTGCAAAACGTCTCACCTTAAACACAGACTTACATTTTTTTGTTGGAAAAAAAAAAAAAAAGATTTCTTGACTCAGATTGTGTGAGAAACTTGGTCATTTATCAATTGACTTATTCTTTCTCTATACTGCATATTTAGTTTAAGAAATACTTTTCACAAAGGAATATGTATATATTACACTATAAACTTATTAATAAAATGAAATTAATTCTAAACTCACAGAAATTTGTAAAAAATTTCTTTATATTGTATCTTATATTATTTAAAGTTAATTTGCTTAATTGTGAGGTAGTTTTTTAGATTGCAGAAGTTTTAAATTATTTTTAAGAAATTTTTAACCATTATTTGTTTATTTTTAATGCCAGGACATTTAGGTATTTGACTTAGTTAGTAGCACGAGTGGTTGGAATGATGGCAATTTATATAATGTTGCCATCAATTCCACCCCCCGCGACTGTGTCATTGTTGTTTCAAAAGTGAGACTAAGCAATTTAGAAGAAAGGACAAATTGCTATCTAAAGGACTATTTTCTATCACCAGACTGGATCTATCAACCCCAGATGTAATATTTTCCACGGAGAACACTAAAACTCTAAAAGATTTTACGTGTCACAGCCGTCACTAGTGAGCAAGTTGGATCTCCGGGTAGGTCGGGATACGAACTCAAAACCTTCCATAACAAAAGCAAATTTTTAACTAACCAGGCAACCAGGGCAACCATTATTTGTAACTTCTCCTTTTATTTCTTTGAGTATTTGGAAAAAAGTAAACATCAAAAATAATATTTCAAATGAAAACTGATGAAATTGTTAATAAAAATAAATGAATGTATGTATTTAAAAAAATCATTATTGTTGTCTTGCTAATGCTATCTTGTACTATCTCTAAATGCTATCTTGGCAACAGTTTTCATTTTTATTTGAATATATCTATTTTCTATCTAAATTTTGTTGAAACGCTTGTGCTTGGAGAGGTTTAAAAATATTTAAAAACTTTCGAAAATCAACATCAAAGCTATTAAAAGGAAATAAACATAATCATATTTTACTAAATGTTGTAAGAGTTTTTTTTGAAAAACACATTGAAGAAAATAGATTTATTATGTTTGTCTTTGAAACACCTAACTTCAATTGCATTTATTTATCTCTAGCATTATATATTTAATAAGAAATATGAATTTAATGTATGTGAATATTGATTTTCCGTAAAAATCGTTGATCTAATGGTAAATTTATTAGTTAATTGATTTTACAAGTTAATGTAAAAATTAGGCTATAATGTATCAATTTCGCTATTTTCTATATATTTATCAACAACTAAGGAATACCTAAATGTTTTTTTCGTACTCAAGACTGAAGTTTAAGCTTAAATAAACATGAAGTCTTAGGACGCAGGATCTTCAACCTACGAAAGAGTATAAAACCGAAAATAAGCGGTATGGTCATTAAATCTTTTCTCCGAGACTCTTCATTAAATATCGCTAATTACTTTCTAATGACGTTCGTCTTTTCGAATTCTTAAGACTAATCACTTGGTAAGTCAGTCAGATGCTTTTGGCAAAGTAATGTTCTGAAATTGGCTGATTATGCTTTAGCAATAGGAAATATAAAGATTTCTTTCGTTAAATCAGTTAATCAAACAAGCAATAATCGACCGATGAACGACATTTTATAAATATTATATTAAAAGTATCATTTAAATCAATGAATTAGTACTGAGGAATTACGATTCTAGAAAATAAATATTAATAAAAACAGTTTCTGAGCTTTTTTTTCATAGATGTAAATTATTGCGAACATATTTGTCATCAGACAATATTACATAGTAAATTAAAAAATACTCATATTAGCATAGCTTTTGGGATTACCAAATTTGAAAATTACACTTGAATAGAACTAATTATCTTTAAAAAACTCAGGGGATATTCATATATTTTACAACTGAATTTGATTATTCGGTTCAAAATATTAAAAATAAATATTTATTGCAGTGATAAACATGTGACAATCGTAAACTGGGTGTGGAATGTTTCTTTAACCGATAAACATTCACAGAACCTTAAAACTGTAAAGAATATACTGTATTTACGCGAATATAATGCGCATCTTTTTTAGCCAAATGTAGTGTTCGAAATTAGGGTGCGCATTAGATTGGAGAGCAAGGTCCGCAGTTCGCCGAGGACGTCAACTAAATTTAAATCGTAACAATGGATTACTGTATTTCTCGACTACATTTATCGTTGACACATTATTGCATAGAGGATACAAAGTGCAGAGTACGTAGACACCAAATGGAGGACAAACAGAGAAGAATGTCATATGGCGCTACTTTTAAATGTAAAGTAATTCTTTATGCTGAAAAAATGGCGAAAGAAAGGTAGGGAGGGAGTTCAACTAGCTGAGGGCAATGTTCGCTTGTGATATTCGTCACTGTTCACAACTAAAGCTAGTAGAAAGAGATTCACTGGCCTTCGCAAAGGCAGACGCTCTAAAATTGAAGAAAAAGTTTTGGAATTTGTACGTGAAAGGAGGAAGAATAGACAGCCTGTGACTAGAAACACCTTAAGGAATAAATCAAAAAAGAAGGCTGAAGTTCCTGGAATACCGAAACAAGAGTTTAAGGCTAGACGTGGATGGGTGGATCGGTTTATGAAGCTAATGGATTTATCTCTAAGACGCCGCAAAACAATATGCCAAAAGCGTCCCGCAGAGTTTGAGTTAAAACTACTAATATTTCAGCGGTATGTTATCACACTTCGGAAGGAAAAGAATTTTTCAATGGAACAAATTGGCAACGCTAACAAGACGCCAATTTGGTTTGATATGCCTGGAAAATACACCATTACGAAGAAGGGGACTAAGGGAGTTATCAAAACTTCTGGATGTAAAAAACAACGTTTAACAGTGATGCCGGCAATAACAGCAGACGGGTGCAAAATTCCCTCTTTCTTAATCTTCAAACGGAAATCATGCCATAAAACCCCTAAGTATAAAAAGCTGTTCCCAGATGATGTCCTGATTTGAAACCAAGAGAAGGGGTGGATGACGGAGTCATTAATGCTTGAATGGCTCCGAAAAGTATGGGAAAGTCGTCCCGGTGGGTTCTCCAATCCACCATCAATGCTTTGTCTGGACGCATTTCATGGTCATCTCACCGACAACGTAAAAAAGATGCACAGTCTAGGCAGTGATCTTGTCATCATTCATGGAGAGTTGACGTCTGTGATACAATCCCTGGACGTTATTATAAGTAAACCTTTTAAGGGTAATGTTCAGGAGAAGTAAGAATAATGGTTTTGTGAGAAAAACCGTGAATTGACCCAGACAGGAAAACTTAAGCATGCACATTTGGTTTTTGCTGCCTGGAAAAGCATCGAAACAGCAATGATTGTGAAATCTTTCAAGAAATGCCGCGTTTTCAAATTTGTTGAATGGCAATGAAAATGATGTGCTTTGGAATACCGAGAATAACGATGATGTTGATTAGGAAAGAAGAAATGAATCTGCTTCTGACGAAGAGAAATGCGTGGATTCCAGTGATGAAAACATTAGTGAATAAAAACGTTTACTATCAATCACTGATTGTACAAACTGTTAGATAGAAATATTACGATTTATTTCATGTTCCTATTTTACTATAGATACCGTATATACGGTAGTGATAATTAACAATGATTGTTTTACATAACAATGCCCATTAATAGGTTAATCCTATGTGCTGCTACTTTATGTATAAATTCATTGTTGTACGAGGGTTACTCTGAAATTTTTGAGTTACGCACAGACAAGAATTTACAAAATAAAAATAATGGCTTAATTTTAAAAAAACAAAGTATTTTAACAGAGAAGACGATTTTTTACTGACTTACTTCAACTTGTTTAGCGTTGTATAAATTTTAAACAGAAGAGAAAATGGAGTTGATGCGAGAACATTTTCGCGCTATGATTTTCTACGATTTTAAAGCAGGATTAAATCAAGAAGAATGCGTTCAACGGTTGTAATTAGCATTTGGTGATGAATCTCCAGATCGTGCTACTCTATTCAGATAATTTAGAGAATTTAGAAGAGGTCGCAATTTTCTTCAGGATGAAGAACACACAAAAAGCCTGCCGTCGACTGTTATCTCGGATAATGTGTCTACCATACGAAAAATGTTAATGGATGACAATCGCTGTACCTATAAAATGATACAGAAGGAACTTAACATTGGATCCGCATCCATACACAAAATCATTCATGAAAAATTGCATATGAAACCAGTAGTTTGCCTTTGGGTTCCCCAAAATTTAACTGAGTACCAAAAAGAGGAGCGTGTCAGTATCAGTAAAGAAATTCTTAAATTGCTAAATAATGGTGGCAACCGCATCATTTCTAAAATTGTAACAGGTGATAAAACGTGCATTCCGTTTTTTGACGTTCCAACACGTCAAGAAAGCAAAGTATGGGTCTTTAAGATGATCCCACGACGACAATGGTGAAAAAACAACGCGCACTGGAAAAAGTGATGCATGCCGTTTTCTTCAGAAGTACGGGATTGGTCAAAGCCATTAAGCTGGAAAGACAGAAGACTATAACAGCAAACTGGTATACCACTAAATGCTTTCCAGAAATTCTACAAGAACTGAATGTTAGGGGACTAATGCTTCACAATGACAATGCATCTTCACGTACAGCCGGATTAACAGTTGAGTTTCTTAAACAAAAACAAATTAAAGTGATCGAACATCTGCTGTATTCACCTGTTCTAGCTAAGTGCGACTTTTGGTTATTCCTTAATCTAAAAAAAATTACGTGGACGTCGTTTTCATTTAGAAGAAAAGATTGATGTGGCTATAAATGTATTTTTTCATCTATTCCAAGAAATGGATTGCTTGAGGCATTTAATCTGTAGAAAATTCGTTTAGAAAAGTTCAACGATGCTGGAGGAAACTACTTTGAACACACCTAAAATTTTGTAAGTATAACTTTAAAAACCTAATTGTATCTCAAACATTTCAGAGTAACCCTCGTATAAAATATGGTACCTAAATTTAAATAAAATTATCATACTATTGAGTGATTGTTTATACATAAATCCATTGTTGTGTAAAGTAAGATTCAATCAATGCCTCATACCATTAGTGCACATTACATTCGTCGTAAAACAATTTTTTATTATTTAAAGTTTTAAAATAGGGATGTGCATTAGATTCGATGGCGCATTAGATTCGTATAAATAATATGGTATTTATATTAAAGTACTATCTAACGCACACAGAATAATTTATTCTAATCGAATACATGAATATCTGCACCAATAAAAAAGTTTGCATTGCAAATAATATTACATCAATATTTTATCTCATTGGGAGAGTGATTCACAATATCTGTGGAAAAAATATTGACTTATTTAATTTAATGAGAATTTATTCATGAAATTTGTGAGAAAAAATATAATAAAATTAAAGCATCATAAATAATGCTCAGTTGAATGTTGCCTATGAGTATTCTTAAAATGTGCCTTTGGTGTTAGAAATAAGTATGAATGCAATAATGTTAAACTATCGTCTGAGTACTAGAGTACTAGGTTATAGAAATAGGCCTTAGCTTCAACCTTATTTTCTCGCCTTGAGTGACCTTACCAGGAGTATATAGTCCAAAAGCACTTTTCTGACTCATGAAATGTATAATATTATTCACTAGCTTTCAAATGAAAATATTTTTAATAGGAAATAATTACTAGTTTTCACTCAAAATTACGAAATAATTCCTAATTTTTGAGAGTATATTATTTCAGTATATCATGTGACTTCTATTGAGGAGGATAGGATTAGACTTTGAAATTTTGCTTAACTGAGAGTATTTGCACTGGCATTTTGATTTTGAATGATGGTCCTAGCTCCATTTAGCATTTATCTGAATGGTAAAGGCATAGGGACCGAACGGCTAGGAACATCGTCCGGCTTTCGAATCGCTTGATTGCCATTGTTAAGATCACCGTTCAGTGGGTTCCATCGCATGTGGATGTGTACGGTAATGAAATTGCAGATGGTCTGGTCCAAGAAGGCAGCTGTAAGGATACTGCTCATGGTGTCTGCCTTACTTTTTCAGAGATCACCTTTCGGATCTGGTAAATTGTCTGTTCATTTTTGAGGAAAACAGATAGGAGAATTCTGTGCATGAACTGTAATCGGAAAATCACCCTGGTGCTGTTTTGATTGAGGTTGGCAACAGGCGCTATCAGACAACTCTTGCGATATTTCGAAGTGGACTCACTCGTGTACAACGCCATATGACGCGTGATAAAGTTTATCCCTTGTGTTCAAAATATAATGCAATTCAAGCTGCCCCAGCCCACATTTTGGCCTGTATTGATTTGAATAAAAGTCAGTTATTCTTCAGTCCTGTGGTTGTGCTCCATTGTTTGAAGGCG